>OY292363.1:9340044-10626919 GCA_958496195.1 Timandra comae | reverse complement strand
TGAAAGGGTAACAGACAGACAGACAGACAGAGTTACTTTCGGAAGACAGAGTTACTTTCGCATTTATAATATTAGTAAGGATTGAAAAGTGCCATGATCGATAGCTTAGTCAATATTAGCTATCATTGAAGAAAACTGATTTCATTTGGGGATTTCAAATTAATTTTGTTTTTAATAGGTTTTTATCACCAACTTTCGTCCCACAACAATCCTTTTTAATGAAAAAGACCCGAACTTAAATCCGCCAATCAGCAGCACTTAAACTAATGACGTCACAATCGTAACTCGTAATTTCATTGGCTAATATAACAATGTTTATTGTTATTGGTTAAAGCAATAACGTACCGGTAATGAAACGTTACTTGAGAGGTTTTGAGTAATTGTCAATTGATTAAGTTAATTTATAGTTAAAATCTAATTTGGAAGGATATTTTAACCAACATAGACAAGAGCAGACACTTAATTTAGGTAAACTTTAAAACATTTGCCCTCACTTAATTTTATCCTTTGGGAAATAAGGGATAAAACATACTCTATATCCTTTTTGAAGGTCTAGTCTATGTTTTCACCAAATTTCACCAAAGTGGGTTCAATGTTTAGGCGTGATAGACAGATCGAACCCTTTAGTTTTATTTACTAGCAGCGTCCTGTGGTTTCACCCACTCCCGTGAGCATCCGACGATAAAATTTTAAACAGTACTTTACTCTATTAAGAGAATCCGTTGCATTGTTTTAAAGAAAGCGCCGGAAGCGACTTTTTTATACTAAGTATGTAGTGAAAAAATCATATTATACATTCATAAAGTATCTTAAATTACTCAATCTGGGGGCACGGCAGTGCCCCCCGCCAAGTCGAGCGCGAAGCAAACACTGCCGTACCATCCTTTACAGGAACCCTTTCGCCGCATTTTCAGGCCCCTATTTGAGAACCTTTGGATAAACCCAGAGCACTGAAATTTTCGTCATCCAGTAAGCTATACAATCACATACTTAAAATAAAATTTCAAGTCTGTAGGTCATTTAGATCCGAAGTTAAGCGAATGCAAAGTTTCGTATTTAAGACACTCACTCACTCACTCACTCATGATCATCAAAATAGAACTAGTACTTCCCATAAACCTAGAGAGCTGAAATTTGGTACAGAGTTAGGGTTTAATGGCCACATAAAGGGAAAACTATAAAAACTAGGATAATCGAACGGGAACGGGAATTATACAGGAACGGGAACGGGAATTGTAACTCAAGAACGGCTGAACTGATTTGGCTGGAAATTGGTGGGGAGGTAGCTTAGAACCAGGAAAAGGATAAAGAATAACTTTAATCCCGAAATTCCCACGGGATTGGGAACGGGAATTTAAAAATCAAGAACGGCTGAATTGATTTGGCTGAAAATTGGTGGGGTGGTAGCTTAGAACCTGGAAAATGACGTAGGATACCTTTAATCCCGAAATTCCCACGGGATTGGGAACGGGAATTTATAACTCAAGAACGGCTCAACTGATTTGGCTGAAAATTGGTGGGGAGGTAGCTTAAAACCTTGAGAAGAACATAGAATACTTTTAATCCCGAAATTCCCACGGGATTGGGAACGGGAATTTATAGATCAAGAACGGCTGAATTGATTTGGCTGAAAATTGGTGGGGAGGTAGCTTAGAATCAGGAGAAGCACATATAATAGTTTTTATCCCGAAATTCCCACGGGAACGTGAACGGGAACTACGCGGGTGAAATAGCGGGGCGCTTAGTAATAAAATACTACTCCTAGAAAGAAAAAAATGTGTCAAATAAGAAAATCTAATAAAAAAAACAATATAAACACGTTTCAACAAAAATAAATGAAATCCCACCAAAAACATTCTGTAAAAAACTAGCCAAGTCTCGATGGAGCTGCTTGTTTATCTCTAAAAAGTAATGAAATCTAGACAAAGTCGTGCCAAGTGTAAGGTTCCTTACTGCGATTTCTTTATTATTATAGTTAATGTTGTGTGACTTGGCCGTTGAACATTGTTTAAAACGTTAGTAGTGGGTACAAGTCAATTTTGTTTACACGTAATGTTGTAACATTATTAAAATACGCAGCTTTATCAAGCCTACAATCGACTGGATATTGAATCAACGTTTTTCAAGTGGCAATTTTCTATCGTCAATGGGTAGCGGTTCTGGCGACAGATTGGTGCAATAGTGTCATGGAGCACTTAGTTTTGTACCCTTGTGTACAGTAGTGTACTTGTGTACAGTGTATCCTTCAACGGCCAAGTCACACAACATTAACTATAATAATAAAGAAATCGCAGTAAGGAACCTTACACTTGGCACGACTTTGTCTAGATTTCATTACTTTTTAGAGATAAACAAGCAGCTCCATCGAGACTTGGCTAGTTTTTTACAGAATGTTTTTGGTGGGATTCAATTTACAGAAATGAAATAAAACAAAATTTATATAAATATTAACTTCAGAGATAATTAAAATATTCAAACAACCGTTGTTTAAATGAAAACGTAAAATACTCAGTAATTAAAGAGGAACATTATCAAAAATGTTATAACAGACACACTTTAGCAAGCCATTAAATATTCAAAGCGCAATTTATTTAAAGCAATGGCCAAATAAAGTGCAAATAATGAGAATTTGTTATTTAATTTCAACACAATTTCTTTATTATTAACAAAATACAACTTTTCCTGGAATAATTTTTAAATTAATAGGGACATATCTTTTTATAGCTGGTTTAATGACATCTTTATGTAGTGTTTTTTAAAAGAAGGCCCTGATGTGTAGTTTCATGTATTTCAATATTGTATTTTATAAAAAAGACAACCCCACTGAGTTTCTTGTTAGTTCTTCTCAGTAGTGGGCGCGTAGTGAACTAACATTAAAATCAATTTAGTTTAAGTTTTGACGATTATAAGTGATTGTATCAATCCTTGATAATAAAGATAATTTGAGTTTTGAGTTTTAATTTAGTTTAACGTATTTGTTGAAAGATTCTTGATATTCATAACTTCTTATACGAGTATAAGTATATCTTTGTAATCCCAACTGAATAATTTATTTTTAAAACCCTACTTTTTACTTAAAATATTCTAGACAAAACCGTTTAGCTCCCCAAACAATAGGCTCCAATCTTTACCCTCTGTTATAATAGCTGATGCCTATAACCCTGTCACCCCGTGTCTAGCCAAATTGACCGACAGGCAGACAGAATGACAGGTAGAACCGATGGACTTATAGACAGACATAAATGAATAGATACATTAATTTATTTATAAGTACCGCCCCACGGTTTCACCCGCGTAGTTCCCGCTCCCGTATGTGTTATACGGGAGCGGGAACTACGCGGGGATAAAATTATACTGAAAACCTTCCTATTGAATAAGAATCACTCTATTATAAAGATAACCGCATCAAAATCGATTGTGTAGTTTTAAAGATCTAAGCGTACATAGGGACAGACAACGGGAAGCGACTTTGTTTTATACTATGTATGTAGTGATATAAAACTAGCTGACCTAGCCAACTTCATACTGCCAATATACTTAGATACTTAGTTAAGTTGTTAGTAATTCTGACCGCTTCAATAAAAGTTATCTGAATAAATAATACAAAGTCGGACTATTGAATTAATTATTCTTCAATTTGAGGAAGTTTGTGCGCACTTCCCAAAATCACAAATCACAATATTACAAATCACATATTTTTAACCCCCGAAGCAAAAAGAGGGGTGTTATAAGATTGACGTGTCTGTGTGTGTGTGTATCTGTCTGTCTGTGGCATCATAGCTCCCGAACGGATGGACCGATTTCAATTTAGTTTTTTTTTATTAAAGAGGACTAACGTGCGAGTGTTCTTATACATGTTTAATAAAAATCGGTTGATCCGTTTAAAAATTATGGGGGTTTTTTAAATTTTTAATTTAATGTTTTATCATTTAAAGTATAATAATAATCCAGAACTAAAGACAATTATTAATACCAACACTTATAAGATACTTTTCAGCCTAAAAGCAGCTTCGAATATGCAATTTTAATGCATTACATCACCTCGTTTCTACAAACAGAAAGTTTACATAGTCAAGAGATGACGACCTACATTAGATGTAAGGGCTCGGCAGAAATATGTTTGCATTGAAATGTATGCTTTGAAATGTATTCTATTTTTATTTAGATTGTAGTGATATCACTTTAATCTTCTGCTTTTACCACGTCTTGAAATACCTACTTAACTAATAAGCGTTGTGAATTCGATTCCGGGTTAACATTTTTATAGTACCTATAGGTATCTATAGAGTCACCAAGTTTTCTGTGCCGGCGACCAAAATTGGAAGCTACTATAGTCATTTTGATCCCAATGTCATTTGGATACATTTTCAATAAACTGACAACCAAAAGATGCGATTACAGCGACGCTGTCACCGGCACAGAAAAGATTGTGACTCAACGGTTAATTAATTAGAATTAGGAATTCTATTCATATTTCCACTGTATTATACTATCATCGGTAAGAGACAGAGAGTGAGAGAAGGAGTGAGAGAGATGTAGTCTTACAGTGATAATATACCATACAGGTATTATAGATAGAGTAGGATAACGGCTGCCTGTAAGCGGAGACGTCCGATGGTTAGAAAGAGAGAGAAGATTGCGGTACCCTATTATTGTACAAACATTTGGGTCGTTAAACGAATAATTTATAAAAAAAAAATTAACATTATTCATCACTAAAAATAACTAACTTGTTATATTTCTTTCAAGTCGCTCAAATACTCACTTATAGGGTACCGCGATCGTCTCTCTCTTTCTAACCGAGGGACAACTGGAGATCTGGCTCTCCTGCTCTATCTATAATACCTTTATGTAATATATTCACGCATTAACGCATTATTATACTTCTAAGCCCGTGGGAATTTTAGCACAAAATGTGTTAGTCTTAATCCTGGCAAAAAGGTCAGAGAATACTTATAATAATTAATATATGTTCATTTCTACATGTTCACTCATTCTTGCGTTGGACTCTAATCTCTCTTTAACCTTTGCATATAATTTAGTAGGTAATTAACTAAAGCCTTAGAGGCCTCTTGAATATTTTAGTGGATGTCCCACCTCCGACGTTTAGCGAGAATTAAGTTGAAGAGAAAGTGTTATACTTTTGTCGATGGGTCTTTGGGTTTAAGCAAAGTATCGTAGAGCTTCGTGCACGAAGATTTTATCTCTCTTTTTGCTACGAAACACTAGTGACAACAAATGTAGAAAGAACATTTAAAACAAAACATATTTTAGTATCTTTGATTTATTACCAACGGACGCCATGATTCCGACCCCACGTGGGGTCAAAAGGGAATCCTAAACAATTTCAAGTTCATCCGCTCCACGTGTGGTGTGAAGGGAATTCATAATAAATTTACGTTTTTTGTCGGCAAGTCGGCATGCAAGACTCCATAGTTATTTATGGTACAAGCGAGTAAAGTTGGTGAATACTTCCGAGGCGCTATTGAGGCCCGAACCGTCAGGCGAGGGTCTGAAGATAGCCGAGGATTATAGTTGTATGGTACACGCGTGTACCATACAACGTGTTTCAAAACACTTGGGAAGAAAAAAAAATAATTTTTCGCTAATAAATAAACAGTTTTTCTATTCGCGCGGATCCAACACAACAATGGTGAACGGCCAAAGACTAAAAGAATATACTTATTAAAAAAAATCGAATGAATGAATGAATCGAATCGACTATAGACCTACCAAAAGTAAGGCAACATAGTCAAAGATTGATGAAGCAATTAAAAAAATCTATAACTCACTAGTGAATAAAACGTGTCATTATTCAACTGTTTTTGCACAAATAAGAGCCCCTTTATGAGCAAGTGTGTTGAAAAAATAGTTATTTGGGCTTGCTTGTGTTGGAGTTTTGCTTGCAAACCCGTCTCTCGGTTTCTCATCCGCGTTGAAACAAGATGCTACCTTAAGGTGCACGATTTAATATCCGGGAACATATCACACATCGCCATCTTGTTTTAAACTAAGCAAAGCTAGTAGATGCTAGACAACGGATAAACATACCTGTGTTTTTGTTATAAGTACACGCTAAGACTAGATAGAGAAATTCAGGCCAAGACTAACAGACATGTCCATAAATTAATGTTTCGTTTGTCTTGAGCGGGAATCGGACCTTCGGCATAGCAAACTGAGCCCCTACCAACTACATCACTGTGTCGCCAATTGTAGTTGAAAAAATCTTTGCCAAACCCTTAAGGTGCTCCTTCACTGGGAGCATTTGCGTGTAACGTTACAGATTTGAGCATTACATCAGTGAAAGAGGAGAACCGAGCATGCGCACCTTGTAATTTATTAATTGTAATTTGTAATTATTACACGCGAATGCTCGTTAGTCAGAGAGGTAGTATTGAAATATAATGCTCGAAGACGAATCTGTAACGTTACATTACACGCGAATGTTCCCGGTGAAGGAGCACCTTTAGAAAATACTATTAAATCGTTGTGATTTTTGTAAACTTGTCGAATTTTTGACTAATAATTGCTTGTATTGTTCCAGATCATTCTGCTAGTAAAGGCACTGGATGCGTACAACATAACATACTTCACCGTCACCGCGCAGATAGTGTCACATGTGTTGGCGTATATGAACAGCTGTGTCAACCCAGTGCTCTATGCGTTCCTGTCAGAGAACTTCAGGGTCGCCTTCCGAAAGGTATGTTCGATTTTTTTAACTTGTTGTAAGTGAAGACGTTGGATCAACGGCTTTGGTGGCCACTTTTATTGGAGAATGGGGTCTTGTTTCGAACCTAGGGTCGGGTGGAAATTTGAATGTTGGAAATGTTTTTGAAATTAATATTTGTGTTGTGGATGTTTATAAAGATTTGGATATGAGATTGAGATGGATGATTGCTGTAGTTTGGTTTTCCCTTAGTGACTACTGATTTCCAATGAAATGGTGCTATTCCAAAAAGATTATTCAAATCTAAAAGCTTATATTATACATTCGAAAGTGTCGTGTTTGTTATGCTTTCGTGAACGTGTGAAAACACGTGTGATCCTCTTACCCGATTATCATAATGTTTAAAGAGTGTCAGGGGATCAAAAAAGGATGTAAAATATGACACATTTTATCCAAAAATCCCACGGCAATAACAAGGACGGTAATAACGAAGAACCCAGCTAAAAAAACAAATTATAAATCCTAATTATAATAAAAATATTATTATACGAGATTAGTACAACATACGATTACAATAATTTCAGCTAAGTCATAAATATGCCGTATATTAAAGCAAACATTGGGAATTTACATATTCCTAAATCATTTATGTATGATATGTTTTAACAATAAACAAATCGAGCGTGAATTTGTTAGTTTGTGATTACTGATTTGTGATATTTTGCTTAACTTTGGGCTAAATTAGGCGGCATAAATTTATAGCAGACATAAATCCTGGAATATCTATTTTAGGTATGTTTTCTTGAAGTTTGGAAAGTTAAGAAGGGCGTGGTTAATTTTATGTTGGTTTAAGATATCGTCTACATATTTATAGAGCTTCATTAGCAATATAAATTGCTAAAATTATACTTGAAACATTAAAATTAGCACGTTTTAGGGCCATTTCACCACAGGGCACATTCCGAGTAATTACTCACATGTTTTGTCTTTGTCACTTGATATAAAGTAAGAAAGAGACAAAACTAATTTTATTTGGTGAGTAACTTTACTTGAAGGTCGTGAAATAGGCCCTTAGTAACTTGATGATATGTTATGATTAAATTGACTCTATTTCCTAGGCGAATAAATAAAAACATGTAAGTATATATTAGGACAATTTATCATCTTCTTTTCCGAACCTTTATCCCATGTCTATTTGGGGTCGGTTTTCAGTTTAACCAGATTTGGCGGAATGTCAGTATTTTACGTGAAGCGACTGCCATCAGACCTTCACAACCTAGAGGGCTATACGACATAATTTGGTTAAACCAAATGTTAGACTTTTGAGGGCTCTAACTACCCGCACCGATTGTCGATGATGTTAGGACGACAACCGGGACCGACGGCTTTACGTGCCACGAACGGAACGAACGGAACGCTCATGTAATTAAAATTTCATGAGCTAAATATTTTAATAATGACCAATCACGGTCATGACGGTGCCAGACGTTGCTTAACCGCACAGATCACAAGTTTATGTTCAAATTCTGTAAAAATAATTTTCGCTTCAATTGAAAAACGGCCTAGAATTTTGGCATAGATTTACTTACTGCAAAAAAACTACGTAAGATTTATACTTTATACACTTTAAAACGACGCATAAAATAAATAACAAGGCCATTAATAATCATATAAATCCCCTCAGATCACTTCTCAGTTGTTAATATACTCCCAATTTATAATTATCTTTGAAAATAAACATCATCATCGGTTGATAACAGACGTGTTAAGAATATGGTTACATCAAAAGAATTCTGAGAATAAAATATTTATTGGATCACATCATACTGATATTATAAAGGCGAAAGTTGTATGGGTAAATTATATATTAAACTAAACTAAACTAGCTGCGTACCGTGGTTTCACTTCCATTACTAAGCACCTACTATTGCTGAGCTTCTGTTAGATATTATAATAGATTTTCTGAGCGCCTTTTCGTCGAACACTGATATTATATAAAACCTTCATAAATAAGTTCTTGAGATTAACGTAAATATTAGTGTATTATTAAACGAAACGTACGTCATCGTATATAATTATTAAATAGAACGGGATGTTTGTACGTACTTATTAAAGGAGGAGTGCGATACGCCCGCGCCGTCGGCGTGCAGTGCAGAGCGAGACGCCGACGGCGCGGGCGTATCGCACTCCTCCTGATGAAGGCCACCGGACGTGGCTGAAACTAGTCGAGGATTTCGACTTTAATAAGTACGTACAAACATCCCGTTCTGTTAAATAATAATATTAGTGTAACTAGATTATTTTATGAAATACTAACTATATCCTTCGGATTGAAATAAAGTATTGTGTTTAAATAAAAGAAATCAATATTTATCCTTCGGTTTTACTTGATGACATACATTGTAACAATATCCAGGATTAATTATAGTTTCATAATAGCTATGTGATAAACTAATAACGGGATTTTAATGCAAAAATATGTTTTCAATTCAGATTAGTAGTTTCTGAGATTAAGTTCAAACAATCAAACAAACTAGACTTGCTTATACACCCCTATTTTGAATTCGAGATACCTAATCACACAGCTAATGTAAACGACGGGTGACAATATAATAGTGAAGGTAGTTTTTTACTTTTGCTTTTATTTAAAAAGTTATGATAAGTCAAAGTTTTTCAAAATCCCGCCGAATTTTATTGTTATTCGAATTTTATAGTTGGATATATGGATTCAGTTACTGCTACAGATATTCTGATTTTAATAAGTCCTATCATTTCAAAATAGGGGTGTATAAGATTTCTATAGTTACATTGTTTAATACTATAACTATTATTAGTTTATCACTTTAAGACAAACTAACAAACCCACAATCTTTTTAGCTATAAAATACAATAATGAAATATTTTTGTGAAAATTTATTAGAAATTCACTTTGTTCGTGTAAGATTTCATGATTTTTTTCATGAAAGAATTCCTTTGTTATAACTTTTCTTAGGTATTATTTCATTACATATTTCTTTGAGTAACTCAACGAACTAAAATAATAAAAACGAAGAGTAAATGAACTGGAATTTTAAAAATACACCTTTCTAATTCATTTAATTTAAACGTGTATTTTTAAATGGGAGGCGTTTTCGATTCTGTTGTATTATTTATTTTAGTTACTCTAACTTGATGTTAGATTTGGATGCCAAATCAGTACTATTATTATAAAGCTGAAGAGTTTGTTTGAGTGCGCTAATCTCAGGAACTACTGGTCCGATTTAAAACTTCTTTCAGTGTGTCATTGTTATCAGCAATATCATAGTTTCCTTTTAAATAATGTCTTCTGATATTACACCCGGTATTTTGGGCATTTTGTAAGGCTGTCTCGTACCATTTACGTTGTGGATTTAAGTTGTGGATAGTTCGAGACGCTATCTCTTCTCCGTATTGTTCAAAACAATTGAACAAGCAATATCATAATTTTTTAATTAATTCATTATTACCTTTATTTTTTATCTGTTTGGACTCGACACGCTAAGAAGAAGAAGTGTTAGATTTCAACGGGAACGGGAACTGGCAACGGGAACTACAGAAGTAAAACCGCGGCGCGCTGCTAGTATTTAAATAATTCTAACAAAAAGAAACAGCTACAAACAAACACCGTTTCTCTTTCCAAGTATCCTATCACTCAAAAATAAAACCTTTTCAAAAAGTATCTTTAACGTACTAAAAATATGAAACCTAATAAAATATTAACACATCACCCAGAATGTACACTATACAGTACGAATATCACTCGGGGAGCGATCTGTTATTATACTCAGTTGAATATCAAAACCGGCCAAGTGTGAGTCGCGCACCAGGGGTTCCGTACCAAAAACGACCAAAAAACGTTTGTTGTATGGGAGCCCCCCTTAAATATTACCTGTATTTTGATTTTAGCATTTGTTGTTATTATTATAGCGGCAATAGAAATAAATCATAAACTTTATTTGAATTACTAAGTGTATATACATAAAGTTGTAAACAAATATACAGGCACTTAAAACTTAGTAGCCTTTGTCAGGCATAACAAATTTAATGTTAACAATAAAAGTTATTAACCAAACTAGCTGCGCCCCGCGGTTTCACACGCGTAGTTCCCGTTCCCGTTCCCGTAGGAATTTCGGGATGAAAAATAGATGTTGGCCGATTCTCAGACCTACTGAATATGCTCACAAAATTTCATGAAAATCGGTCTAGCCGTTTCGGAGGAGTATGGCGAAAACTGTGACACGAGAATTTTATACACCCCTATTTTGAAAATATGGGACTTATTAAAATCAGAATATCTGTAGCAGTAACTGAATCCATATATCCAATAAAAATATCAAAAATGATAGTCGATTACTTATCTTTAAAAAATACAAAATAAATGTCGTATTACCAGACGGCACACTAGCTATCAAGTATTCTGTGACGGCTCGGGTCGATGACCGCGCTCAGCTGTGTATCGCAGCGTTCGGTGTAGAATAACACTAAAATTCGGCGGGATTTTGAAAATCTTTGACTTATCATAACTTTTTAAATAAAAGCAAAAGAAAAAAACTAACTTCACTATTATATTGTCACCCGTCGTTTACATTAGCTGTGAGATAAGGTATCGCAATTTCAAAATAAGGGTGTATATTAGATTAAGTTTTTGTAGTTAGGTTAGTAATATTAATTAAGGTAGGTAATACAATTTCTACTGTCTAGCTATCACCGTTCTTGAGATACAGCGTGGTGACGGACGGACAGCTAAGTCTCAGTAATAGGGTCCCGTTTTCACCCTTTGGGTACGGAACCCTAAAACGATTTCTCATTTCTCAGCGATCTCATTCACGGAAATACATTAAATATTTTTTCCTTAAACATTCGCAGAACATCGTATGATGAATAAACAAACGCTCAACCTTTATTTATGGAGATTACGTACAGGGTGTACTTAAATGGCACGTTTTATTGGTAATTAAATTAATAATAAGTAGATTTGCTAGAAAATTTTTTTGGTATCTGGTTCAAAAATATTTTTCATGACACTCAAGTCTTTCTTTTCCGAACCTTTATCCCATGTCTATTTCGGGTCGGTTTTCAGTTTAACCAGATTTGGCGGAATGTCAGTGTTTTACGTGAAGCGACCGCCATCAGACCTTCACAACCCAGATGGCTACGTCATTTTTGGTTAAACCAGATGTTAGACTTTTGAGGGCTCTAACTACCCGTAACGACTATAGTACGATAACCTGGACCGACGGCTTTAAGTGCCCTCCGAAGCACGGACACTCAAGTAATATTTGGTAATACTAATTTATAAAAATGCAAAACAAAATCCAGTTTATTTTTTGTAAATCCACAGTCCAATCTAAAAAATAAATCAAAACAATATTGAACCTAATTCCGGATTCAAGAAGTGATAATGATAACAAACAAATATATATAAATACATATGACATATTTATTGTTACACTTATTGAAACTTTTTAAATAACAACACCTTTAAAAATCAATATAAAAATACGTTCAATTTTACAACCTGCTCTTTACTTGAAGTTGGTTAAGACATAACACCAAACATCCTGTACAATAATTATTTACACTCAAATCAAGTTTTCTTTTCAAACGCACGTTTCTTGTAATTTTCCTGAATTACAAAACAGGTGATTCAAAAACATCTTTTCATTAAAACTGGAGTGTTAAGATGAAATTAGATTTGTTTTTACGTGAAAAGTTGGAGCTTCTTAATAAATAGGGATTATATTACTTTGGTTTGAGAATCAAATAATAACGAATGTTATAAATGGTTATGGAAAAGGAAAAAATGAATATACATATAACAATAGAAAAAATAATTAATAATTAATTTCTGTTATGTAATTAGTTAATTATATATTATCTGACAATAACATTATAATAAAAATTAAAAAAACCCCCAACACAATTACTTTCAAACCCCCATAACTTTTAAACGGGTCAACCGATTTTCATCAATCATGTCTAAGAACACTCGCACGTAAGTCCCCTTTAATACAAAAAAAAAACTAAATTGAAATCGGTTCATCCGTTCGGGAGTTATGATGCCACAGACAGACAGATACACACACACACACAGACACAGACACAGACACGTCAAACTTATAACACCCCTATTTTTGCGTCGGGGGTTAAAAATATTGATAAATTAGTAAGAAATAAATTGTTAATGGTCAGGACGGTCCTTGTTTTGCAAGTCATGGTGACTATTTACGATTGACTTAGCGGGGAAATA
Source organism: Timandra comae (assembly GCA_958496195.1). Lineage (NCBI taxonomy): Eukaryota > Metazoa > Arthropoda > Insecta > Lepidoptera > Geometridae > Timandra > Timandra comae. Next base: position 10,613,984 of record OY292363.1, on the reverse strand, counting down.
TCCTTGTGGTACATTAGTAAAATTTTGATTTATTTCTTAAACACAGTTACATTAATAGAGTACAGGATATCTTCTATAAAGCGCAGTCATTACCCTTGTGTTGTGTGAAAAGAACAGTTAAATCCTAAACTTAAGTATAACGACAAATAATTAATTTTCTTCTATTGGGTACAGTGAGGAGGAATTTCATTCTTTGAAAGTAAAATCAGGGAGTGAAAATGAATGAAAAAAAAAAAGCACGTACCTACTTAACAGTCAAATATTTTTTATTTTTAAACCTTTGATTATCTTCACCTAGGGTCTATTTCACGATCTTCAAGTAAAGGTACTCACCAAGTAAAGTTAGTTTTGTCTCTTTCATACTTTATATGAAGTGATAAAGACAAAACTTGTGTGTAAGTACACGGAACTTTACTTGAAGATTGTGAAATAGGCCCTTAGTATTATAAAGAGGCAGAGTTTGTTTGACCCCCGGACGAAAGAATTATCTCCTTTTTGACCGATTAATATGACTGTGTATTTCCCGAGCCCATGGGAATTTCAGGATAAAACATAGCCTATGTTCTTTCCCGGATCATAAGCTACCCCTGTACAAAATTTCAAGTCAATCGGTTCAGTAGTTTAGCCGTGAAAAGGTAACAGACAGACAGACAGACGGAGAGACAGAGTTACTTTCACATTTATAATATTAGTAGGGATTGCTTATTCAATAATAAAGCATTTAATAACAGTTAATATCTCTATATGATAACTGTAACAACACTTCAAACATCTTCAAAACTAGGCACCTATTCAGGTAATAGTGCAGATTACGGTAATACCCACATTATCAAACCTATCTACTTTCAACATTTATAGACCTATGTCATGATATAAAACTAGGTTTAATCCAACTCCTAAAACGTTCCGGTAAATACCGTGACTGCTAACAATAAGGAATTACTATAACCATTTGGCAGAATATTGCTTCTACGTACTGGGTCTCAAGTCTGCTAACAATAATACTGTGATAATGCTAGTCAAATGTATTTTAATATCAACATTATGGCCTCTTTTGACATTTGTCTTTTTGTTATTTGGTAGTGACAACAACACCACTGACTCAATAGCTCTTTATACGTAGCTCGTTGTTTGTCAAAACTGTTATTTTTCGAAGCTTATTTGTCAGCTTTTTTATTTGTATTTTGACAAGCAGCAAAGACCACAGAGACACTATATACCCATATTAATAAATTTTAGTAGAGTACCAAACTGACACTCTCGTTACGGTGTGTCTCAATATCAATACATTGTCAGATCAAATATTGTCAAATAGCAGACTTGACACCCTGATCGTAAATTACCTGACTATGAAGTTAGTTTTAATGTTAGCGATATGAAATTCCGTGGTGTAACTATTGCTACACTTTGCTTTAGAAGGTGGTAAATTTGGATGGTGTTTAATGAAACTATGTTTTTATCTAAGGTATATTGTATCAATGTTGGCAAGGTACAAATTTCACGATTAGTTTATTTCGATTTTATACTTTAACTAGCGGCGCCCCGCGGTTTCACCACCGTTGTTCCCGTTCCCGTAAAAATATGATAATAAAATTATGCTTAAATCCTTCCCACTGAATCACTATATCTATTAAAACAAACCGCATCAAAATCCGTTGCGTAGTTTTAAAGATCTAAGCATATATAGGGACAGATAGACAGCGACTTTGTTTTATACTATGTAGTGATTCTAAGGTTGTGTGTGAAGTCGACCAACCCGCATTTGGCCAGCGTGGTTGACTAAGGCCTTATCACCCTAATTCAGGGTAGACTCGAGCCCCTCGGTGGGGACATTATATGAGCTGATGATGATGATGATGATAATCTATACAAAAATATTCAAAATTATTTTTTCTTTTGGCCAGTTTCAAATGTAAAGTAATGATACAACCTAAGATGAAGTGAACTCTTCTAGAAAATATACATAGGTATAGCGGTTCACTCTTTACTAAAAGATAATAGCAGAGCAAATGCCTCTCTCTCAATCACTATATGGTATTAAACAAAGTCGCTTTCTCTGTCCCTATGTCTCTATATACGCTTAGATCTTGAAAACTACGCAACTAATTTTGATGCGGTTTGTTTTAATAGATAGAGTGATTCAGTGGGAAGGTTATTAGCATAATTTTATTCCCATATTCTTACGGGAATGGGAACTATGCGGGTGAAACTACGCGGCGCCGCTAGTGATAAATAACCCTCAATTTGCGTCGCAAAATTGAAAAATTACTGTATGAAATAAATGCATACATCTAAGACTTTATGAATTAGGATGAGGCTTAGCATCAACTTGGGAGTTTTCTTTGCAAATGTTAGATTCTGAAAGGGTTGATGAACTGTTTATTCAACAGGATTGAGGGATAAAGTGGGACGTCATTACGTTTGGGTTTATCATAATGTGGTTATAGAATAATGGGGATGGTAAGAGGATTCGACGGGATGTGTTTGTTGGTGTGTGTGGGTGGATTTGAGAAAGTGAAATGTCTTATTTTTATTGATGTTGTCTATCAATTTGGTTTTGTATTATTTGGTGATTGTAATTTTAAAGCCTTGTTGTTAGTGTTTTGTAGGGGTCCATATTGGCTCACCTAAAGTTCTTTACCCGAAAATGTTTTTCCTAACTATTTGTAGTCCGAATGATCATTCTTCCTAAAATTTTTCATCCTAAAGTTTTAATTCATACTATTTGTAGTGCTACCGACGATGCTCATAACACTCATGTGTCCGAAAATTTTAATTACTAACATCATTAATGTAAATATATTTAAACTCCTACTGTTTTTTATCATAACGCTTTTATCCCTAAACATACTTACCATAATATTTTCACTCATGCTCAAAAAGAAACATTTACCAAGTGTAATAAAAAATATATACGGGTACAAGATGATATTTATAGTTTTAATGATTATTATACGACTCGTTTACGGTTATGCTTATGGCCTGGGAGTTTACCATAACCATAACTAAAGGACCAATTCGGTTCTGGCACTTCGCCGGCCGCTGCCGCGGCACGCTCGCTACGCTCGCTCGGCTCGTGCGTTGGGGGTCACAGTTCTAACATAACCTAAACCAATAATTAGGAATAGTACCGATTCGTTACTGGAACTTGACTGAATGATTGGAGCAGGACTCTGGTTTTGCTCGCTCGGCTCGTGCGTTATATGTTATACCTACATGTTATGTAAAAACAAATTTACAAAAAATTTATGTATATAATATTGATTATAATAAATAAAAATAAATCTAAACAAAAAAGATATGACTTTGAATAATAGTATGAACGATGGTTATGTTGAGAAAATATAGGAAAACAAATGTTTCGGAATTAAAACATTAGTGACAAAGATTTTAGGAGTTGCGATTGTTAGGATAAAAAATGTTAGGAAGAAAATTTTCGGATTTCCAATTATCGGAGTTGAAATTTTAGGTGAACTTTGGCGCACCCGTTTTGTAGTATTAAAGGAAACTTTATTGTTTTATAAAGATTTTTGGTACCTTTTGTATTATTATGTACCTTTGGATGTTGTGAAAAAAAACTTTTTTATTTTGGTTTTTTTTTTAAAAGTGTTATATCGACAACCACAATCAACAGCTTAACAAACACGAATACAAGCATAATAGTTATTTATGGTACAAGCGAGGTAAGTTGGTGATTACTTCCGAGGCGCTATTGAGGCCCGAGCTGTCAGGCGAGGGTCTGAAGATAGCCGAGGATAGTAATCATCAATACACGCGTGTACCATACAACGTTTTTCAACACATTTGCGAAGAAATTATCATTTTTCGCTAATAAATAAACAGTTTTTCTATTCGCGCGCATCCAACACAACAATGGTGATCGGCCAAAGACTAAAAGAACATACTTATAAAAAAAAAATCGAATGAATGAATGAATGAAATCGACCATAGACCTACCAATAGTAAGGAAACATAGTTGAAGTTTGTTTTTTAAATGTATGGACACAATTTTTTTGGTATCGAAACTTTTTTAAAATGAAAGCAATTTAAAAAAACAATCTATAACTCACTAGTGAATAAAACGTGTCATTATTCAATTGTTTTTGCACAAATAAGAACCCCTTTATGAGCAAATGTGTTGAAAAATATATAATAGGTAATATGTATTCATAACCGTATAAACGTACGGCAAAAAAAAACTTTAAAAAACATTTTTCATTAACTAATTAAGGGACGGAAATAAAAGAAATTGTTCAATGTTTTTTTTTTATATTTCAAATGAAACCATGACCCTTCTTAATCATTTTCAGTCTCTAATTGAATCTATTCAAATAGATTCAAGGAAATTTCGTTTCTTTTACTTAGAAAATAAGAGTTATTTTCAATTGTACAATGAATAAATCCGAGAGAGATTTTTGGTAAAAATGGATTTTAAATAAATATTCTTTTCAGAGGTTTGGTTTAATTGAATTTTGGAGGACAGTAGAAATATATACTATTAAATATCAAATGTTAAATTAATGAATACCTTTGTCTGTTATTGAGACTTTTTAATTACATATTATTAAGTAGTAGGTTCTTTAAAAAAATTGCTTATCTTTAAAGATATTTTAAGTGTCTTATTTGATACTAGCTTTTGCCCGCGACTTCGTCCGCGTGGAATAATTACTTCCGGCAGATTTTGGGTTTTTCCCTCTTTTCTCGCCCTAGGGGGGAAATTTCCAAAAATCCTCTCTTAGTGATAGCCTACTCCTCCCAACAAAGACACGTGCCAAATTTCAGCTCTCTACGACCAGTAGTTTCGGCTATGCGTTGTCTGTCAGTCAGTATATCGCTCAGTAACGGAAGAGTTTAGTTTTTTTACCATACAAAGATGTGAATGAATATAATGTTAGTCGTTTTCAGTATAATTCTTTTCTCTTTCATTCATGTTTATTAGCTAATTGTAGAAAATAAGATCAGATTGTTCTTGTTCCGAACCTTTGTCCTATGTCTAATCAGTGTCAGTTGTAGTTTAACCAGACTTAGCGGAATTACAGAATTAGGCTCAAATCACTATTTTATGAATTACACTAATTACTCTCTGTATTTACTTTGTGTGTGTAAGTATGTACGAGTATGTAAGTGACAGATAACTGCTTCAGTCTCAAACGATTTTGATGAATAAAATTATGGAATCCAAAGAAAACTAAAACATATAAGAGAAAACTCATAGATCAATCATCGTTACTACCAAAATAACTTGATTGTTTTTTATTTTAAATTTTTATTTACTGGTTGTTTATTAATTTGTACTTAACTTTTTAATTTACTGTTTCCCAATTTTAATGCTTTTTGTTAGTGTTTGTTTTTTATTTAGATTATGATAAAACACTGTATTTTTTTTTAATTTTAATTTTTCCCTTTTATTATTTTTGTGCATACTGTGGCATATAATCGAAAATGCATTTACTTTTTATTTTAGATTTAGTTACTTATTGTAAGCAAAAATGTAATTTTCACTTATGTCCTAAATAAATAAATAAACCCACATTTTCTTTTGCCAGGTAATGTACTGCCCACCACCGTACAACGACGGATTTGGCCGACCGCAGCCGACGAAAACAACTCGGACTGGCAACGGTAACTCGTGTCACGATATCGTGTGAGACTCGGTCCGGGGTCGCCGCGCCCCCGGACACGACGAAGCGACGATCGTATAAATCGTGTAGTGTAGACGAAGCGACGATCATATAAGAGCCGATTTTTCCATCGCCAGATAATTATTCGATGAATAATTTTGAAATTTTGACAATTACTTCATACAGAAACTGTCAAACGTCAATTTTATTCGTCGAATAAAAGAAATCTGGCGATGGAAAAATTTGCCCTCAATCGTATAGTGTAAACGTGGCCATTGACGAGTCTGCAACTGATCTGTTCGGACACAACTGTGGCATCACTCCAAAAGTTTTAGGCCAACTAGATGTTAGAATCTGGAATCGCTCCGGTGATTGACGGCTATTTTTGGATGGACGCCAGTTCAACTGATCAGTTAAACTGACTCGCCAATGGCCATCTTTAAAGGCTTCTTTCAAGTGTTAGTTAAATTTTTAAACGTTTTTAAAATTGTTAGTAGTTATTGTGTGAATGAGTGTGTGCGTAGTTTCTGATACCCTAGATACAGGTCGAACTTTAGGGGTCAGCTACTATAATGAGATGATGGAGTGAATGATTATGTAACGTTATTACTTATTAGGTAGGTTTTTAACTGTATTGTATTATATAATGTATGTAAATAGATTAGTTTTGTATATATTTTAGTTTTTAATTATTTAGTTAACTTGCTCAATTTCATATTTTGAGCCCGAATATGAATTTGAGCGACACAATTTTTGTAATAATTGTAAATATTTTTTTAAATAAATGTATGAGTAATTAAAATTTTTAGATTGTACATCGAATTAGGTAAATGTTTTGAATATAAATGAATTGTATATATAATATTTAATCAAAATATGTAATAACCTTTTTATTATATATTAAATAAGTAGAAAAATATGTATCAAAGATACTGACTTGCTTTAACAAAATAATAATTATTATCGTAGTAGGTCATAATTAAAATTAAAATAATAATTATAATTGTTAATTGTTTTTTTAAATATTTTACTGCAGTAAATATTGTAATAGTATTAAGTCGTAAGTAACAATGTTATTGTAAGATGCTTTAAGAAATTTAATAAAAAATAAATGTGTTTATAAAATTTTGTTTTAATTTATTACAAACACATTATACAGGGTGTCCGGGCAATGAGCCATCTATCTCTAGCCACCTTCGTGGTGAGCCACCAAGTTACCAAGGTGGCTAGAGAAAATTGGGATCGTGATTTGTCGATAAAATACCATATTTTACCCCCTTAAAGTATCCGACATCGATGCCCGGACACCCTGTATTGTAAATGTTAAAGTAACTTTGTCATTGTGTTACGCAATCGCGCCTAAACTGCTTTAAATAAAATATGATACAGTGATAACCTAGAGCTTGCAAGACTTATCGTTTTATCCCAAATTTCTCGCGGGATAAGTTTCAGGTTCTGTGTCGCGAGTTAAACCACGGGGTTTATAATATATATTACTAGCTGCGCCCCGCGGTTTCACACGCGTAGTTCCAGTTCCCGTAGGAATTTCGGGATGAAAAATAGATGTTAGCCGATTCTCAGACCTACTGAATATGCTCACAAAATTTCATGAGAATTGGTCAAGCCGTTTCAGAGGAGTATGGCAACGAAAACTGTGACACGAGAATTTTATATATTAGATTATATCATATCTTTCTTTACTTACTCGACTCCTTTAAAAAAGCCACAATAACTTACAATTCCTGCTCGAGATGGCATCATTAACCATTAAGCACTCTATTAGCGTCTGAATGTTGTTAACGACACCTCTTTGGTGCAATCTGTGGCTTGGTTTATTATCTGTCTTGAGGGAGCGGAGTTTATGATGTCATTTTTATATTAACTGTTTTAAGATGCAGGCGAAGAGGTATCATACTAATATTCGAATGGTGTGTGTATTTGTTATTGTTTTAGATAAAACTGATGAACCGATTATGATGTGGTATCAATACTTATACACTACATAGGTACTAAATTCAAAAATTTAAAATTTAAAAAACCCCCAACACAGTTACTTTCAATCCCCCATAACTTTTAAACGCGTCAACCGATTTTCATCAACCATGTCTAAGAACACTTGCACGTAAGTCGCCTTTAATACAAAAAAAAACTAAATTAAAATCGGTTCATCCGTTCGGGAGCTATGATGCCACAGACAGACAGATACACACACACACACACACACACAGACACGTCAAACTTATAACACTCCTCTTTTTGCGTCGGGGGTTAAAAAGCAAAAATAACAAAAAGCTCAATCGAATTACTTTAGTATTGGATAGTCAATTTAAAGGGGAAGGCTACATGCTATAGTCCTGTCCTAATTCACATGAAATATCGTACGTTGACCTGTAGCTATCTATCTCTGTCGCACCTGCGTAAATTATAATGCGTCCCGCTCGCCATATTGCATCGGTGCGAGCGGGACGCAGATAGCTTCAAGTCAACGTACGATATTTCATTGTGAATTACGACCGGACTTTATAAATCATCACTTTTTAACTTGTTTTTCACATAAGATAAACTATGATGTAGTATGTTAAAAGTAAGTTTCTGGTATTTATTCCAAGATAAGGAGTACGAGTAAGTATTATGTGATAAGAATATGCCCCAAAAATACGGTGAAACTACGTCCCCACCGCAATTAATTCAAGGTGATGTTATTGCAAATTTCTCTCATATTCGTACGTTTGAACGTGCGCAGTAATGTTAGGTATGTACGAGTATATTAAGGGCCTATTTCACGACCTTCAAGTAAAGTTACTCACCAAGTAAACTTAGTTCTGTCTCTTTCTTACTTTATATCAAGTGACAAAGACAAAACATGTGAGTAGCACTCGGAACGGTACTTGAAGATAGTGAAATAGGTCCTAAGTATTTTAAGTTAACTGACGACCTCGATGGCATCATGCCGGACTGCCATCCGTAAGGTTGCGGGTTCGATTCCCGTGCGGGGTGAATATTTGTGTGAACCACAAATGTTTGTCTCGGTCTGGGTGTGTATGTGAATAAGTGTGTGCGTAGTTTCTGATACCCTAGATACAAGTTACGAGCTTAGTTAGGGGTTAGTTATTATAATGAGATGATGCAGTGAATGATTATGTTATGTTATGTATGTAACGTTATTAGTACCACTGATGTTATCAGTACAATTTTTACCTGTGTGTAAATAATTAAAAAGAGCAAACGCGCAACGCCTTTAAAAACACTTAACTGCACCAAATATCAATCGCGTACATTTTCCATTCTGTTAAACAAGACTTTTAAAGAGCAATTAGTTCAATTTATTTACGACGCTTGGAAAAGTGCCAAAATTTCATTGAACACTTAAAATAAACGAGGCAACTAACAGCATCAGTTATTTTACTACTTTTTGAGTGGCAAATGTAGGTACTCGCAAACAACATGTACATGCGAAACATGCTTTTATTACAAGGGTTTAATGGCCATTTTCCTGTACATGTGACTATGAAAATGGTTCAGAATTTTCTTGGGTTTATCACTAGGTTCAGTATGGGAATTTCGTTCTTAATTATTTGGAGATAAGAACTTATTTTGTGTTGCAGGTATTTTAGAGTTGGTGAGGGGTAAACGTTAAAGTTACGAGTTTTAGTTGTTGTGGGAATAAGTTTTGTGTTTTTATTTTATTTCTACCAACTAATATAATAAAGGTAGAGAGACTTCCATTCCAATGGCACTGGGTTCGATTCCCGCCACATACAAATGTTGTCAAAATCGTATTTTAATTATCTCTTACGGTGAAGCAAAACGTCGTAAGTAAATCTGGATACACCAGCGAAGAAATTCTGAGGTTGTATGGGAAGTCGACCAACCCGCACTCGGCCTGTGGTAGAAGGCCTTATCGCCCTAATTCATGGTAGGCTCGAGCCCCTCAGTGGGGATATTGTATGAGCTGATGAGGAATATCCGTAATGATTACATGACTAATGCTTGTTCCGAGTGCAAGTTGGTCGACTTCACACACAACATTAGAATTTCTTCGCAGGTTTCCTCACGACGTTTTCTTTCATTGTGCTTGTTGACTGTGGTGCTCCAAAGCAGGATATGACCCACTTACTGACGTGCCCGTTGTGCCCTTACACCTGCACATGAGAAGACCTGATGAAGGCCAATGGCGCTAGTGTAGATGTAGCTGAGTTTTGGTCCGGAAAAATTTAGTATTATTTAGTATTCATTATTTCATTTTCTTCACTTAAATATATTATTTTGTGGCCATTGACACGATAGAAGAAGAAAATCGTGCTTGTTGGAGACTTTAAAATATAACTACATTTGAAAAATACATAAGCATGCTTCGCTTTCAGAAACGAAAACAAATCCACTATCGCATGCTAGACGGTCGAAAAGCTCTATAAGCTAACCAAATATATCAACATAATTCGAAGGAAAATTAGATATTCAAACTTGACATCTAATATCCTAAAAGAAGAACAAATAACAAATCGGTATCCGAGTAATAAATATGCAGATAAAGATTTAGAGCCGGCTATAAAACTTAGTGACGTATTTTACGATGTACATTACGTGTACGTTGTACTACGTTGCTTTTTGACTGAACAATACCAATACCTTGATATTCAAGGCAATATAGGCACCTATTCTGGAAAACGTAGGCTGAGCTTAGGGCGACGTTTTGAAAGACATAGATTGGACTTATACGTTGTTAGTCTTTCTCTATATTCTTATTATTTTTTAAGTTGATATTTATACCAAAATGTGTTTCTATTAGCGGTGACCAAGTCCTGGTCTTCAAAAAATGTAAGAAAAAAAGGAATTTGATTGAACTGTGGGTTATATTAGAGGGAAAAAATATTAAGTATGTATATGAAAGGCAGCCATTTTAGTCTGACTGACTCATATATCACGACGACACACAGGTCAAGCCTCTGAACGGATTGCACTAAAATTTGACTTGCAGAAAGAACAAAACAATAACGGACTGCACATGTAAATAAAAATGGAAACTTCCACGTACAAGCAAAGTATAGTGTAAACGAAAATAGCTCGCGATACGTGCACTCAAATCGGACTAACAATATTAAGGATTTGCTCAAAAATGTGTCAATTCCACTCCCTCCGAAAGTCCCATTTCAAAGTCCAATCTTTGTTTTGTTGTACCAAAATAAAAGTTCGTTTCGCGATCAAAAAGTGAAGTCGGAATGTCGATACATCCGACGGGGGTAAACGGAAAATTGTACTTCGGTTTATTTTTAGTCTATTGGACTTGCTATTTTAGATTGTTAACTAAGAATTTTTCTTAGGATTTATTCTTGTTAATTTTGTCTGGTTTCTAGTGAAAATTGATTTTAAATTGGTCAAGTATCAGTTTCAATTAATTTTGCGTTCAATAAAGTAGGCAAATATGATTTTCGCTATTGTAAAATTAATTCAAAAAGAAAACTGTTTTATACACAAATTAATAAAGTGTTTTTTTATTCAAATTCAAAATTCAAAAAATATTTTTTCAATTAAGGCACTTATGAAGGTCACTGAATCTACCACCAATTTAAAAACGAATTCTGTTGTACTATAATTATACTTACGACTATTATACAGAGTAACAGTAAAATCTAAGAAAACAAAATTATATTCTAATTAGGTACTACTTAACAAAGAGAAACATACTGTATATTTCATTATCTTTTGAGTTCAGTTTCTGCACTAAAATGAACAAGAAAATGTTATTACGTATGTGCAAACGAAGTTGATATATTATGCTTTGAGGTTCCTGGAAGCAACACGGCACTCGTACTTCATATATTAAGTATTATGTTTGTAAGAACTCATATAGGTAAGTTTCTTTAATAAAATGTGTAATTTTAAAGCATTTTTGCAATTGATTTTAACTTTTGAACGAAAATTGCATTCAAAATTACTGTAAAACTAATTTTCAAATTTTTATATCAATCCTAACTTTTCTTGTTACCCTCAATATGAAAGAGATAAAAATTTAACCAAAAATGTTTCAGTTAATTTAAAGTTAACGATACCATTATAACTTTACCGAGAAACATCATGTTTATAGGCAAATTTTAATTTAAAAACTTAAATATGGTTCCCGATATTTTTATGGTTTTTGGTATCTCAATTTTCTCATTTTATTGCGTTTTCTTGGTTTCATTTTTTATTATGCAAAAACAAAATTTAAAAGGCTTCAAAATTGCTTGAATTTTAAAAGATTTTCACGATTTTTCAGAAACTTTTCTATTAAGTACTACTTATTTATTTTGGTATACTTAGGGCCTATTTCACCATCTTCAAGTAACGTTCCGAGTAATAGTCACATGTTTTGTCCTTGTCACTTGATATATATTTTATTTATTTGTTTATTTATTTATTTATTTGTTTATTAATTAATTAATTAATTAATTAATTTATTTATTTATTTATTTATTTATTTATTTATTTATTTATTTATTTAGTTATTTATTTATTTATTTATTTATTTATTTATTTATTTATTTATTTATTTATTGCATCCACATAATATTATATTTCACAATAATATATACATGGGCCCTGTGAAAGTAAGAAAGAGACAAAACTAACTTTACTTGGTGAGTAACTTTACTTGAAGGTTGTGGATTCGATTACCAGTCATGCCCAACATTTATACATGACCCTTGGTGAGTAACCTTACTTGAAGGTTGTGAATTCGATTCCCATTCAAACCCAACATTTACATGACCAAATTATAATTTCCAGACAGCCATATATCATTTCCATCGATATCACTGCAAGCTTACAAACCCAGTCTAGTATTGAACAAAATCTTTATTTAATAGCATGTTTAAAGGACATTACAAGTTATTTACAAGATATAATAACTGGTTGAACAGTTTTACTTGAATATAGCATGATTTAAGTCCATTATGTTCAGTTACGCCAGTCTAAACGTCGAAGTACTATTTAGTGATTACTAGTGAATTGTAAACCGTTTCTGTTTACAATAAGAAGCAATGCGTAGTACTGAGGATGAATCCTTAGGTACCAATAGTATAATGAGAAAGTAAATCTGTCTGTCTGTCTGCTACCTTTTCTCGGCTAAACTACTAAACGAATGACTTATTTGGTACAGGGGTAGCTTATGGTCCGGCGAAGGACATAGGCTATGTTTTTTGACGACCTCGATGGCAGAGTGGTCACCATGCCGGACTGCTATCCGTAAGGTTGCGGGTTCGATTCCCGTGCGGGGTGAATATTTGTGTGATCCACAAATGTTTATCTCGGTCTGGGTGTGTGTGTGAATGAGTGTGTGCGTAGTTTCTGATACCCTAGATACAAGCTTCGAGCTTAGTTAGGGGTCAGTTACTATAATGAGATGATGGAGTGAATGATTTTGTTGTTGTTTTATTCGGGATCCGAAAATTTGTGGGTAAAACCGCGGGAGCTAGTAATTTTATTGGTAAAATATTTATCTTAGACGGGAAACGAACCCACAACCCTTTTTTTAACAATCCAGTATAGTGCATAGTGATTTTTTAAAAAAAAAAACTTAAACTTTTAATCAAAATTTAGAACACAAAACATTTTAAGTAATATAATAATAATATAATATAATAAATAACTTTATTGACAGTAATACATACCTTAATAACTATGTGTACAGTTGCCTGAACTAGGCCGAGCCTGTGTCTCAGGCAACAGTTCCTTCCAATGACACAAACAAATTAGGTAGGTAACTGTTTACAATGAACAAGTAATAAGTAAAACCAAAACACTACACTTTAAACACAAGAAAAATATCCGTATTATAATAAAAGAACACAACAGGATATCAATATCAACTGACAATGTAAACTAACACTATTAGAATGATTACTAACATTAAAAAGACATTATAACCAAATAAATGCTAAGTTTTTACAAGTACCTTCAAAGTGAGAACAATCAGTGGTTAGACTACTAACAATATGAACTTTTATTTTTTCACATTTTTACAATTTTAATATTTTAATTTGCATTTATTTAACATATTGAATTTGATTAATTTTTTATTTAGAAATTTTAATATTACAGTTGTAGTATATTACTTGTATTAAATAAAATATATTCTGTAGGAGTATTATCATTAAGTTAGTTCTTAGTTGTATAAATTGGTAAGTACGTTTATGAATCAGATTTTCATATTTGTTTTGTGAAAGTTTGCATGTAAATAGGATGTATACATTGTACCCCAAAAGAATTTAGTTTGAATAATATAATTTTGAAGATAATTTTATTACGTACATCAAATTACCTGACATAAAATACCAATAAATAATAAATGTTAAGATAAACTTTTAACCATTATTACCATGACACAACACACAAATTGTGTGTATGTACATAGGTATTATCATTTTGATCTGTTCCACTGCTGCTTAACATTGACGAATAGACCTTCTATTTCATTATAGTTTTTTGATTTTAGCCAATTTGTAATAACTAATTTGCAATTATGTTTGTTAAGAGGATAGAAATTTAGGTAAGAGTTTAGTTTATTATAAAGTTTTGGCCCTAGATAGCAATTAAATTTATGAGTAAAATATGTTTTATATCTTTGAATTTCACAAACTTTGTTTTTTCTTCTGAGTTCATTGTAGCTTTTGTCATATGTAAGTCTGTGATGTTGCAGCAATAAAGTATCTCGAACAAACAGTTGCCTAATGGTCAACACATCACAATCTTTGTATAAATTTGTGGTAGGATATCTGTAACCTTTGAATGAAATTACCTTCAATAAAGCTCTTTGTGCAATTTCCAGTTTCAAAATATGTGTTTTACATGCTCCGCCCCATGATGTAATGCAATACGTGAAAAGTGATTCTCCTAAAGCGTAATAAATAGTTTTAAGTAGATTTGTATCAGCTATATATCTCAGTTTCTTAAAGATAAATATTAACTTTCTAGTTCTTGAAGCTAGTTGGTTTATATGTGGGACAAAAGTTAATTTCTCGTCTAAGATTACCCCTAGGTATCGGATTGTACTGGTTCTAGTCAAATGATTGCAGTTACAGGGTATTGCACTATTACTTTGACACGTATGAAATTGTATTTGAAGATTTTTATCATCTGGTAAAGTTCTTTTAGTAATTGCAAAAGACATAAACTTTGTTTTAGAGACATTTAATGTGAGTAAATTTTTATATAGCCAGTTGTAAATTATCTTTAGACCTGTTTCTGCATGATGCTTGGCCTCATTCCATGTTCTACCATGAAATACTATAGCAGTATCGTCTGCAAATGTAAATATTTTACCGTTTTGTACCGTTTGATTACATAAACTGTTTATATAAATAAGAAACAGGGTAGGTCCAAGAACACTACCTTGGGGAACGCCGTAGGTTACAGGTTTATCACTACTTGACTTTCCTTGTATTGTGACTCTTTGAGTCCTATTATTGAGATAGTCCTTAAATAATTGTAATGACTTTCCCCTGATACCAATTTTTTCCATTTTGTTTAAAAGGATAGGAATGGAGACCGTGTCAAAAGCTTTGGCGAGATCTAAGAACACACCAATACATTTCTCTCTGTTGTCCAGTTTCTTTGCAATAAAATTAGTGATTCCACACACTATCTGGTCAGTGGACCTGCCTGCCCTAAAACCAAATTGATTATATGACAAAAAACTAATTTTCTCAAGATAATTTAATAGTCTTTTATTTAATATTTTTTCAAAAATTTTTGATATAGCAGGTAAAACAGATATTGGCCGAAAGTTGTTGACACCGTCCTCAGATCCACCCTTATGAATTGGGTGAACAATGGATTTTTTTAACAAGTTAGGAAAAACACCGGTCTCAATACATAGATTTATAATACACGTTAGGTGAGGGACTATAAGGTCACTCGCCATTTTGAGGATTCTAGTAGAAATACCATCCCACCCAACGGCACTATCATTTTTCAAGTTCATTAAAATCGATTTGACTTCCATATTTGTTGTAAAGTGAATAACCATAGAATTAGCTGAATGCAGTGGCTCATCATCCGTGTGATTTAAATTTGTGTTAATACGAGATGAGGATATGATTGTTTCAGCCAAGTCTTTTGCAATATTGACGAAGTAGTCATTAACTTTTTCTAACGAGCTTTCAGGTGTGATTCCCGTTTTTAACAGACAAGCGGCTGTTTTCGTTTGCTTACGTCTATTTGTGACTGTATCAATGATCTTCCACTTTTTCTTAGGATCTTTAGCATATTTATTTAATTTTTCTCTTTCATATAGTCGTTTTAATCGTTTTAGTAAATCATTACAATAATTTTTGTACCTATTATATATAATTTGTAAAGTTTTATTTTGAGGTTCTTGTTTACGTTTTAAGTTCATACGATCTCTATTTTTCATGCAACGTATTAGACCAGGTGTTATCCATGGTTTTAGACAAATTATTCTTTTAGGGGTGATAACTTTAAGGCTATTTTTAATAATGAAATTTTGAAGAATTAAAATTAAGTCTGTTGTGTATTTGTTTGGATTTAGGGATGTAATGCTATCTACGTTTAGCGTTTTCAGTTCAGAGAGTATGGATTGGTAACATAATTTAGTTTGTATATTGTTAGATTTAATTTTATGGTTTTTACGTTTTAAATCTATATAGGTTAGCACAGGATAATGATCAGTAAGTACTGTTTCAATGACGATAGTGAGTGAAGGATTTTTAGTTTTGACTATTGAATGATCAAGGCAAGATTTTTCTCTCGTTGGGAAATTATGACATGGTAATAATCCATGATGAGCTAGGAGATTGAGGTAGGTTTCGGAGTTTCTATCAGTATTTGTGTCACTCAAATCTATGTTGACATCTCCGGTTAAAATAATATTCTTAAACAGATTTAAATTACTGATTAGGTCATTAAGAGAAAGTAAGAAAGGGTCGAGATTACATTGGGATGGCGATCTATAAATACCTATTATTACTGAGTCATTGATTTTAATTATTAGACATGTAGCATCACTAAGCGTGCACTCTTCAACAACATAGTTACAATCTGTTTTTACATATGCAACGACTTAAGTGACCCTGTTAAGTGAATTACTTTTCATCATTATCACTACATAGTATAAAACAAAGTCGCTTTCTCTGTCCCTATGTCCTTATGTCGGTATGTATGCTTAGATCTTTAAAACTTTGCAACGGATTTTGATGCGGTTTGTTTTAATAGATAGAGTGAAGATTTTTAGCATAATTTTATCCCCATATTCTTACGGGTACGGGAACTATGCGGGTGAAACCGCAGGGCGCCACTAGTATAGTATAAAACAAAGTCGCTGTCGCTGTCCGTCCCTATGTATGCTTCAATCATGAAAACTACGCAACGGATTTTGATGCAGTTTTCTTTAATAGATAGATTAATTCAAGAGGAAGGTTTTAAGCATAATTTTATCCCCATATTCTTACGAAAACAAGTAGGCTAACCTACTACACGGGTGAAGCGGCGAGAGCTGTTAGTATCACTATAAATCTTACTCAGCTTTTAGTACAAAGGTTTTAACAAAAAATATATAATCCTTTCGAGATATACTCAAAATGTCACCTAATACCCTTTTAAAGATTAGCATCAATTGTAAGTACCCTACTACTACTAAATGACCAACAAAGACCCTTTTACGCTTTTTGAGTCTCGGGTCGAAAAGGGACTTGGGTTGAGGGTTAAAATGTAGATCTGAATGTTTACATGCATTCGTTATCGTAATCTTAGGGTTAGGAGTTATTTTTAATGTTGTACACGGCTTTATTTCGTGTTTAGGATATGGTTAGCGAGGAATTAGGGAGTAAATTGAGGGTATTAATAAGGCTTAGATGGGATTTTCTTTTTGAAATATTACTAGTTCTTTAGAAATAACTTAAATAGTAGTTTTTCACCTATTACAAACAATATAGCAATTTAAATTTATGCTTCTATTTTTCATAGATATACTTTAACAAAGATGTTATACTTTTAAGAAAGCTTAAAGTTGTCTTGAAAAATAATTTGTAATAATTTATTATTATAATGTCGCAAGCACCTGTAATGATATAAAAAAAAAGTTTTTTAATAAGCTAAAAAGTTAAATCTTTCGTCCAAATAATTTGTGATGAAATTAATTAAAATCATGAGTCAATCATGATTTAGAGTTGATTTCTTTTTAATATTTTGACAGAAGTTTTCATTAAGTTGATAAATGATATTCTTAAAAAGTATTCAATTAGGGCCTATTTCACGATCTTCAAGTAAAGTTACTCACCAAGTAAAGTCAGACTTGTCTCTTTCTTACTTTATATCAAGTGACAAAGACAAGACAAAGACAAAACTTTTGAGAGCTACTCGGAACTTTACTTGAAAATCGTGAAATAGGTCCTTAGACTGTGTCATTTACCCTTTGGCTGATGAAAAAAATATACATAGTATATATAGGTATTTCGGTAACGTAACTTACAAATTAACCACAGAATCTCCAACTCACCACTCCAGTAAAAAAACCCATTAATCCCGTTGAATACTCTTCATTCTTTCTTCTTCTTAAAAATACATTTCCTTAAAAACAAACTCCATCCCAATTAAAATTTCCCATTAACGACTCTTAAATTAACAGCCGCCATTAAAAAGTATCGGTTCGACAGCCCTAAAGAGTCGTCCCAAACCCATTCACTGCGTTTACTTTTCCAAACACAGCCATTATTCGGTTCCTCGTCATAGGGTTGTCAACGCCACACAACGCTCACCACAAAGCGGTTTGAACGTGACAACCTTATCTGTATCGAAGTATAGAGCGCCACAAACTTATAGTGACACAAACACATCTGTTCCGGTGACAGCGGCGCTGTAATCGCATATTTTATCTGTCAGATAATTGTCAGTTTGTTGAACTGTATACAAATGAGTCATAATGACAGTAACTTCCAATTTTGGCCACTGGAACAGAAAATAACACTGACCGAGTGATAGCGTCGCTGTCAATCAATAATCACATCTTTGACTGTCAGATAGTTGTCAATTTAACAAAAATGAATACAAAAAGTTCATTTTAAACAAAATGACAGTATTAGTTCCAATTTTTTCCGCCGCGTCTGTTAAGTTTGTGACACTATAGATGACCTCAATTTTTGACTGAGGTGGTTGAAAGTGTTTGTAGCGGTCAATTGTCAGTGACTGTGTCGCTCTGTGGTGTTAAATTGACCTCAATGACTGTATTGTGTAGTATAATGCAAAGGATATTCTAGTGACTATGTGTCAATTACGGTTTCTTAACATTATTTATATGGTTAAGGATTCAATTTAACTATCCTGACATTAACTTAAGTTTGTTCGTTACGTTTTAATATTAGAATACTCAATTTTACAAACACGTATTATATGCATTACTGTAAATGTACCTTTCTTAAATAAATAAATAAATAAACACGTTGTCAGAGGTACAAACAGATACGATAAAACATGCTACGGACTAGTAACAGATGCCCATTCGATTATCCAACATCATAACTGCTACATACCAACACCAACGACATCAATTCATTCTTATTTAATTTTCATTTGTGACTTTTCAATCCTTTAAACTAAATTGAAATCTGTTCATCCGTTCGGGAGATATGATGCTACAGACAGACAGATACACACACACCCCCCTTTTTTGCGTCGGGGGTTAAAACATTTTAACACACACAGGAATCATTATAGTAAGTGCCGATAGCGAAAAACTGCCAACTATAGGGTTTCAAAATCTAACTGATCCATAAAGTCAAGTTATAAAATCGCCACAAAATCCCTTATTTAAGTAATACACACTTATGACAGTGAAATACATAAAAATGAGGTGTCATTTGACGTCTAGGCTCTTTCAATATAATGGCTCATAAAAATTCATTCTCTTGAGATAAAGCTATTACGTAAAACCTATGTATATGGGATTTTATTGGTTGCAATTTGATAGCTCTTTTTATTAATGGACCATCTTGTAATGCAGTGTTCAAATTTGAACGTAAACACTAACTAGTTAAGGTAGAAAATGCAAAAACGGTTAACGTCGTTGTTTTCCATTGATAAAGGTCACAAGATTTGCCTTAATTATGTTTACTAAAAGACAATTTGGAAACTTTGATAGTCGTGTTCGTTTTCTTGATTGTTTACCTTAGTTTTATATGCTGAACTAGCTTTACCTGCGTTGATATATAGCATTTTCATTAAACGAGTCTTTATGCAATATTTTCTGAGATGAACGCGTCAAAGAAACTTTTTGCAATGTTAGTCTAGGAGGTTGGGTTACGTAACTCTATTTCATCGCTATTGCTTGAGCAACCTTACGCAAATGTAGTTTTAATAATGCTTCGTGGGTGCCAAATCAATCATTAATGATCATAATCATAATGATAATGATAATAATTATATTTTTTTAACATCTTAATATTAAAAAAACCTTACCATCACCATGCCAAGATGGCTAATAGGTAATGCTGAACTTTACTCAAAATTTATTTTTCGATACTTTTTACTACATTAGGTACTTCTATGAGATGGTTTTAATTTTCAAACAGTTTTCCTACAAAAAATATTACAAGCCAAAGACTGGTATTAAACAGATAAAATGAACTTAATTACAGCTTACATTAATAAATACAAAGTTGTAAAGCTGGTTTACGTTGGATCAAAGCGAAGAATGGAGATTAAATAGCTTCTCTACCTACTTATTGTTTTCTTAGGATTAATTAAGATTGTAACTGATATTGTCTGTTCGAGAACAGTTTATTTACCTCTAAAATTTTATTAACAAAGTTGATGGAAGATGCTTCTTAGAGTATCACTACATAGTATAAAACAAAGTCACTTTCTCAGTCCCTATGTCCCTATGTATGCTTAGATCTTTAAAACTACGCAACGGATTTTGATGCGGTTTGTTTTAATATATAGAGTGATTCAGTAGAAAGGTTTTTAGCATAATTTTATCTCCATATTCCTACGGGAACTACGCGGGCGAAACCGCGGGGCGCCGCTAGTAGTATATAATACATTATTTATAGGTTCAAAGTTATAGGCAATTATTGCAAAATCAGTATCGATAATTTAAAGGCACTCGTAGGTAATTTTCATATAATACTATGATACTATAATACTGTGCCCCGCGGTTTCACACGCGTAGTTCCCGTTCCCGTGAAAAAAATAGATGTTGGCCGATTCTCAGACATACTGAATTTGATCACAAAATTTCATGAGAATCGGCCAAGCCGTTTCGGCGGAGTACGGGAACGAACATTGTGAGACGAGAATTTTATATATAAGATAAAGCCTGGTTATAATAGAGCGCCCTATAAGATTTCATAGTACGTCATTCACTGATACATTATGTTATGTCTCTTGCCCGATACCTATATGTAGTAAGTCTAGAACCTTGTTTGAAACATAGCGTGTAACGAACCGATCGCGTCAAGTGGAGAGATTGGAGGAGAAAGGCTAGACAATTTTAATAGCCTGTAAAAAATATGCTAGTAATAAAAGAAATCCAGAAACCTTTAGAAATAGAAAAATCGAAAGCTCTCAGATGAGGGCGGGGATGTTATCCGTAAGGTTGCGGGTTCGATTCCCGTGCGGGGTGAATATTTGAGTAAACCACAAATGTTTGTCTCGGTCTGGGTGTGTGTGCGTAGTTTCTGATACCCTAGATACAAGCTCCAAGCTTAGTTAGGGGTCAGTTACTATAATGAGATGATGTAGTGAATGCTTATGTTACGTTAAAAGAAATCGTCTAGAAAGGTACAAATTTCGTTCGCATCTAGAAAAAGTTTAAAGAAAAAAAACCGGCCAAGTGCGAGTCGGACTCGCGCACCGAGGGTTCCGTACAAACCTGCAAGGTTTACAAAGTTCGTTCATTACGACAATCGAGTCATAACTAAAAATTTAAGGTTTTCGGAATTTTTCCTTTATGTGTGCTATAAAACGTTGCTTCATGCCAAATTTCAAGATTCTAGGTCGACTGGAAGTACCCTTTAGGTTTTGATTCCCTTGCGAGTACTTGCGAGTTTCAAAATATGCAGCTTAAATTGCTGTTTCTTTTGATTGCGTTGACATAGAAGTTTGATTTTGTTACAGCTTAAAGGTATTATAGACCTGAGTATTTGGTATGAATTTCAATTTAATACCTCTACGCGTTTATGAGGAAATGGGTAGTAAGGTTAAAATTATTAAAAAAAAAAAAAAATGTGATGTAACTAAAAATTTATGGTTTTCGTAATTTTTCCTTTATCTATGCTATAAGACGTTGCTTCGTACCAAATTTCAAGATTCTGAGTTCACGGGAAGCACCCTGTAGGTTTTGATTCCCTTGCAAGTGTCGAAAATTTGCGGCATAAACGGCTGTATCTTTTGATTGCGTTGGCTTAGAAGTTTGATTTTTTCACAGCTTCAAGGGACAGTAGACCTGAGTAATTGATATAAATTTCAGCTTCATACCTCCACGCGTTCCTGAGAAAAAGGGTCTTGACAGACGGACGGACAGACGGACAACAAAGTGATCCTATAAGGGTTCCGTTTTTTCCTTTTGAGGTACGGAACCCTAAAAATGGTTAAATAAATCTTTAAATTCCTTATCAACCATCCCACTCTTGGTAAACAAACATTGTGGCCCAATTTTTTATAAAAAGGGGTTTCTTTGCCGACGCTTCTGATATTTTTTATGGGTACATGTTATAAATTATATATCCTCCTCACTGTACTAATATTATCAGCGTTTCCGTGCTTAGGAGAGTATGTCGAATCGATGGTTCCGGTTGTCGTACTGACTCGTCGACAGTTGTTACCGGTAGAGCTCTCAAATCTTATATAAAAAAATCTCGTGTCACAATGTTCGTTGCCATACTCCTCCGAAACGGCTTGACCGATTCTCATGAAATTTTGTGAGCATATTCAGTAGGTCTGAGAATCGGTAAACATCTATTTTTCATCCCGAAATTCTCACGGGATTGGGAACTACGCGTGTAAATCCGCGGGGCACAGCTAGTAAGTAACAAAAATGATATATTTTGCGTAGGGGATCAAAATTAAACTTACAAACATAATACATCAGTGTAAGAGGCCTTACTCTACTGAGGGCTTTCGATTTTTCTATTTCTAAAGGTTTCTGGTTTTTCATTTCATTTCATTAAAGACCTAAGTTAGCTAATTAAAACAATGTTCAATCATAAAAAACCGACGACTGCATAAATACTTTTTAAAATCTATGAAACAATAATTTGTTCATGAATTGTGAATTATCCTACTTAATAATAATAATATTATAAAGCCGAATGTTTGTGAGTGTGGATGTGTGGATGTTTGTTCCTCTTTCACGCAAAAACTACTGAATGGATTCTAATGATATTTGGTACAGATGTTCCTCATACCTAGGAATAACACATAGGATACTTTTTATCCCAAAATTTCCACGGGGTAAGGTTCCACGTGGGTAAAACCGCGGGGCACAGCTAGTTTATACATTAACATATTTGTTTGAGAAAAGTCCAAGAGTTGTGATCAAGAGAGAACAGTTGAACATACCTTGATATCAACGTCTGAAAACAACCCTCTGAACCCTCCCCATACTTAGCCATAGTCTAGTAGGTAGGCAACAATCTGGAAGTACTTACTTTCCAACAAGATGGAAGTATAAGTGAATGACTTTTCTTATTCAAACATTGGATGAAATTCTTCGAAGAGATATTTATAGATTCAATTCACACGAGTATCATCCGGCAATCTTATATTAAAAACAAGTTTCTAAAGAGTCATTGAATGTGAGATTAGAAATATACTTAACTAGCTGTGCCCCGCAGTTTTATCCCAGTAAATCACAATCCCGTGGGAATTTCGGCATAAAAAGTCCCATGTTTTATTCGTAGTTATAAGGAACATCTGTACCAAATTTTATCTAAATCGTTTCAGTAGTTTTTGCGTGAAAGAGTAACAAACACACACTCTCACACACAAACTTTCGTCTTTATAATATTACTAGTAGCTCCCCGCGGTTTTACCCGCGTTGTTCCCGTTCCCGTGAGATTACGGGGATAAAATAGCTTTCCATTAGTGAAAGAATTTTTGAAATCGGTCCAGTAGTTTCGGAGCCTATTCATTACAAACAAACAAACAAACAAATCTTTCCTCTTTATAATATTAGTATAGATATAGACTAGCAGTGCCCCGCGGTTTTACCCGCGTAGTTCCCGTTCGTGTGGGAATTTCGGGATAACAAGTATCCCATGTTTTATTCTGATGTATAAGCTAAATTATTGTAAAGTTTCATTAAAATCGATTCAGTAGTTTTTGCGTGAAAGAGGAACGAACATACACTCTCACATACATACAAACTTTCGCCTTTAAAATATTAGTGTTATTAGTCATGATATCAGAGTTCATAATGTTAATAGTTCGTTCAATAATGAGTTATTTTCGTAACCTGAATAGTTTTTTATGAGTTACTGCTACGTAAATGTGTTTTTTCGTGGGGTTCAAAAGGTCAAGGATAATTAAATGTTATTTTTTATATGAAAATAAACCTTTTCTTTTCTATTTTAATAATGTGATATGGTGGCTATTATTCTTTAGTAAAAAGTTCAATATTTGATACTTATATAATACTAGAGGCGCCCTGCGGTTCACCCGCGTAGTTCCCGTTCCCGTAGGAATATGGGGATAAAATGCTAAAAACCTTCCCACTGAATCACTCTATCTATTAAAACAAACCGCATCAAAATCCGTTGCGTAGTTTTAAAGATCTATGCATACATAGGTACATAAGGACATAGGGACAGAGAAAGCGACTTTGTTTTATACTATGTAGTGATTATGACACCACAAAATACAACTTCAATAGCCGAGCTTAAATACGAAATGTAAAAAGAAACATCGATTTTTGTGTGCTTTGAGTAATGAAAATGTACTCGTAAATAAATAATATCGCTTTATAAAATTTATTTTGATTTTTCTAATCTTAAATTCTATATTTCAAGATAAAACAACTAAGTCTCGAGTAAATTTTCAGGATTTCACAACTAGTTTTAACTAAAAGATGTCTCCGCTTACTAAAAAGGCACTAAAGGATCCCTTTTAAGCTGTCATGTCTTAGAAACGTTATCTCAAACAAACTCAAAAAATAAAACAATCTTTCTAAGAATATTAAAAAAACTGTTAATTAAAACAGCATCAGATTTCTAACAACAAGAGAACTAGACTGTAATTTGGTATTTATAAAAAACCGGCCAAGTACCAGTTGGACATGCAAACGAAGGGTTCTGTATCTCTATAGAAAATTAGAGCACCTTTTTTCTTAGTTTCAAGTTTTATTTGTACCGGTGTCTGTGTGTTTAAAAATTACGTTTGCAGTATGTTAGTTTTTAGTATTCATTACATTATATCTTGATTTCAGAAAACACTTCACACTTTATAAAACTATCTTCGTCACAACGTCAGAATTGGAAAATTATCCACATTATCTGTGAAAATTTCAACGGCCTAGCTATTGCGGTTCATGAGAGCCTTCAGCCTGGTAACCGACCTGGTCCGGTACCGGGATAAGCTACCGGGCCAGATGGGATACAGCCAGTCTTATTACTAGAGTCCCGTTTTTATCCTTTAATTAAGGAACTCTAAGAACCAAACGGTCCTTAAAATTGTCTCATTATTTCTCACTTTAGGACATAAATCAGAGTGGAGGCATTGATAAATTAAATCTCTTGCTAATAACGAGCCAAGCTTCAGTCGTAATGAAAGTCAAATATTAAAATAATGTATGAGAAATGCGCTAATCGTACGTTCTGAACGTTTACGATTCGTTTAATTTTAATGTGTTCGTTGATTAATATTTTAGTACCCTTGGGGTTTAATTAGGGGGCGAAATAGGAAGAACGTTTTTGGTATATGTATAAAAATTATTAAGTCAAAGTAAGATACATACAATAACTCTATATTTTTTACAGCAGATTTATACACCCTTATTTTGAAATTGCGATACCTTATCTCACAGCTAATGTAAACGACGGGTGACAATATAATAGTGAAGTTAGTTTTTTTCTTTTGCTTTTATTTAAAAAGTTATGATAAGTCAAAGATTTTCAAAATCCCGCCGAATTTTATTGTTATTCTACACTGAACAACAGGCGAACGCTGCGATACACAGCTGAGCGCGGTCATCGACCCGAGCCGTCACAGAATACTTGATAGCTAGTGTGCCGTCTGGTAATACGACATTTATTTTGTATTTTTTAAAGATAAGTAATCGACTATCATTTTTGATATTTTTATTGGATATATGGATTCAGT
Source organism: Timandra comae (assembly GCA_958496195.1). Classification (NCBI taxonomy): domain Eukaryota; kingdom Metazoa; phylum Arthropoda; class Insecta; order Lepidoptera; family Geometridae; genus Timandra; species Timandra comae. Next base: position 10,588,053 of record OY292363.1, on the reverse strand, counting down.
TACTGCTACAGATATTCTGATTTTAATAAGTCCCATATTTTCAAAATAGGGGTGTATAAATAAACAATAGTTCAACTATAATTTATTTTGATTTTCAAATAGGTTCCTGGTATGTATAGAACCACAATCTTTTCTGTGCCGGCGGCCAAAATTGGAAGCTCGTATTGTCATTTTGACTCCATTGTCATTTGGATACATCTATACTAATATTATAAAGAAGTACTTAAAGTTTGTTAAATTGTAAGGGGTTATCTCCGGATCTACTGAACGGATTTTAAAAATTCTTTCACTAATGGAAAGCTATATTATCAGCCAGTGACATAGGCTTATATTTTATCCCTGTATTGCCACGGGAACGGGAACTACGCAAGTGAAACCGCGGGGCACTGCTAATTTTCAAAAAACTGACAACCAAGAGAAAAAAAGAAAAGATTGTGACTCAATACACGCCACGCTCAAGTAAAGCTGTCACTCCCGATGCGTATAGTCGTATTACTAATATTCGTATGTAACAATTCTAATAACGTTCTACTTTGTAATTCCTATTGTAACCGTCTCCATTACATTCGTTTCCCTTTGATCTACAACAGGCTCCAGAGGTTCTGAGAAACTCAAATTATTTCCAGGATTATTAAGGGTATACTGTTGTAGAATATGTACGAAATACGTGGTCTTGTTAAATGGCTAGAACGATTGTGATATGTGGTATATTTAAAAAAGAACTAAGTAATTATTTTATAAATGATTAAATAACTATATGAAAGAGAAACTAACACTTTGTACAGACGTCTTCCATCTTAGTCTTCTGTGATCACGGGTTCTGTAAAGAATCCGAAACGACAGAAAATTTAAATCATGTAAATACTACCACGACAAAAATCCGTTTAAGTGTTTTATTTCAAGAGAAACTAATTTATAATAGAACAACTTGCTGCCCCGTGGTTTATTTTCGCGTCCATATTTTATGTCCAAACGGTAGGGAGTTTAACCGCCACCCCATTATTCCTCCAATTCAAGTCTTGTTATCACTTGAACGTAATTGTAGATTTTTTGACTTCCAGGTGTTTTTAAGCGATGGTAGTAGACGGTAGTCATAAATGTATTTATTTAAAACAAAATAACTTAATTATTGAAGTATATGAAACCTACGACTTATTAATACAAAATTGACAACTCTATACCTTCTACCTATATCCTAGACTCTTCCCAAAAAGCCTTTTTCCCCATTTATCCTGTAACATATAAATAAATAATTATACAATATTATAATTTCCTAGACGTAATACCTTTTAACACCTTCAAGTTTGTTTAATACTTACGGAGTGTGTTATTAGACAAGGTTAATATTAATTTCGGTACAAATCTACTAATACGAAGGTTTTTATTTTGTTTGTTTGTATTTTTGAAGAAAGTTTGCCTTTTTGAATTCTCTATATAATTATGAAAAACACTCAAAACACACATATTCCACAGACAAACAGACATAAAAATACATGTCTGTTGTAGTTTTTGTGTTTTTTCTTCCGTCCAGGATCATACAGATATATTACGTTTTTGTTTAAAGAAAATTGTATAAAAATATCTAAGTTTTAAACAAGTAAATTATGTCTTTTGCATTCACGGGACTATTAAGGAGCCTAAAAACACTATAAAATGCATCCAAGGACCCCGGTTCTGCTGGGACTATTGCAAATATATGGAAAACTACGACTGGGCTATGGGAATGGGATGTTTAATGGACTAGATATTGGGGAATTATGGGGACTATGGCAAACTTTATGAAAAACACACATAAAGATGCATGTCTGTTTGTTTGTGGGAAAAAAATATATACAAACAAACAAGTAAATTATTATTATTACCTTAAACTAACATACCACTAGAAAAATCAAATGATATCTCTCTCTTTCACTCCAAAAGCGATTCTTAAACTAAACAAATCTTCTTAAATATCAAGAGAAACCGTGAGCTGTTACAAGTGATATATTAATGAATGATTCAGCTACTTTGAGAGGCACGTACCTATATACTTAATACGGGGAAGTTATATACACATGTACATCCTACTTATATTATAAATGCGAAAGTTTGTATGTTTGTGAGTTTGGATGTTTGTTCCACTTTCACGCAAAAACTACTGTATCGATTTTGATTAAATTTGGTACAGATGTTCCTTACAACTAGGAATAACACATAGGATAACTTTTTATCCCGAAATTCCCATGTGATTGTGTATAAGTAATTGTATGTTTTATTGTATCTTTTTTTAGTCGCAAATCGTACCAATAGATGGCGCTATTACTTATTTTTTTAACACATGATGGTGAATTGTGAAGAGATTGTATGATACTACGAGCTACGCATGCTCACGTAAAACCGCGGGGCGCTGCTAGTTTTACATAGGTATATGTGTTTAGACTTAATACGGGAGAGTATATATGTATATGTATACTTAAATTTGTAATTAACAAGAAACATTCCGTTACTCAAACTTATCGTAATTACTTACCTAAGGGTTGGGGAGCAATTTGAGTTTGGAATTTGGAATTAAAAACCTTTCTACTGAATCACTCTATCTATTAAAACAAACCGCATCAAAATCCGTTGCGTAGTTTTAAAGATCTAAGCATACATAGGGACATAAGGACAGAGAAAGCGACTTTGTTTTATACTATGTAGTGATTGTTAGTAACTGAAATATACCAGCACAGAATTAGGAATGTAAGTATTCCTAATTCTGTGTATACCAGTAATATCCCAATGCGGGGAAAATATGACACTTTTAGTAAAAATAATGGTAATTAGTAGGGATGTGATCTGCATTGATAACTATCATACGGGTAGTTAGAACCCTCAAAAGATTAACCAACAAAAGTCGCAGCCATTCAAATAACTCATATTAGAGAGGTCTGTTTGCGGAAAACTGTTCATTTACAAGAACATTCATCACCTTATCATGACTGTGCGTGATAAAATATATCGACATCACGATATAATATCGATTTCGCAAGCATGACCAAATGAAATAAGGCATGCTACGATATGATAAAATTAAATATGGCGGCTATTTTTATCATATTTTGAATGTTGGAGGTCGATAAATCTGTTTTCGAAGTCATGCTAGCCCGGCATACATACTAATATATTAAGATCACAAAAATAACCATTACTTTGTAGATATAATAAATTACAGAAATAAAACGGATCCGTAGATATTAATTTTAGATAACGTCCGAAACCTGATTGAAATACATTATTAATACTAAATTATGTGAACAATTTTCATAATTCGTTATAATCGCGTGTTAAAATAAAAATAAGAGTATAATTTCGTGGTTTTTGACTCTTCATAATGATGAATTGGTTTGCCTAAAGGTCAATGGGGGCTACATTTGAAAGCGCAACGAATTATGAACTTTAATCTCTTTTAAAAACAGTTGCTTTTGCGTAATCATTGAAAATACAATACAGTATATAAAGGACTGTGCTAAAATGTATTCTATGACGTAGGTATTAAAGTTTACAGTTGAATGCGTTAATTGGAGTGGGTTTAGTAGAGTTGCTCTTCAGTAATCTTGACAAGAGGCACACCGAGAGGTTAGTCATTGTAATATTAATATTAACGCTTTGAAATATAATTCTGACATGACGTGCGACCGATGACTGATAAAATTGCGGTTTGGTTTTGATTTACGCGAATTGAAATGAATTTATTTGAATTACTTTTCGAGGGTTACGATTTAAGTAATTACTTATTATCTAATGTATTCAATTAAAAATGTATTAAAAAACCCCCAACACAATTACTTTCAAACCCCCATAACTTTTAAACGGGTCAACCGATTTTCATCAAACATGTCTAAGAACACTCGCACGTAAGTCCCCTTTAATACAAAAAAAAACTAAGTTGAAATCGGTTCATCCGTTCGGGAGCTATGATGCCACAGACAGACAGATACACACACACACACACAGACAGGTCAAACTTATAACACCCCTCTTTTTGCGTCGGGGGTTAAAAATTGGAAATGTGCTTTACAACTTAAACTACTCAAACATTTTGATGTATATTTTTAAAATTAACTTACTTTTGTTCTAAGTGGCACACATCTTAAACCGAGAGTTGGCTGGTAATTTTGACAATGTGTTTGATCGTCTAGCATATTATTTTTTGTATTCTTTCAACACTAAAGTTCAACATATTAAAATTTCATATTGCCTCAAACACATTTTTTAAACCCTCGGGATTTCTTTTAGCCCCGCTCCCCACCAGCCAGGTCTGGACCTTTGAGTTGGGGTATATATAATAGGAGGGTTATGGAACAAAGTTTCAGCTTGCCTCAAACACATTGTCAAAATTACCAGCCATCTCTTGGTCTATCAATAGAAGACTATTTTCATACTCATTACTATACTGTGACTAAAGTGTTCCTTAGGTAGACTTTTTCGAGAAGTGTATTTATGCCAAGCTGTCGCTCAATTTTAAGGAGTAAACTTTCTCCTTCTATTTTTATCTATTTATTTATGAAAAATGCATTTAAATACGTTGCATAGTTTAAAAAAACTCGCACAGTTAGTGAGAAGCTGCTTTATTTATACTACATACGAGTATCTTTAGAGTATTCCAAATTCTGTGATTTAAATAGATATGATTTACATAACATAATCAATCACTCCATCATCTTATGATAGCAAATAAACCTAAGCCATATTTATTAGTCGTGTCTAGGTGAAATGTTGCACACACACATTTTTCTAAGATTTTACAAAATTTAATCACTTTAAATATAGTTGTAAACGTTGTGGCCATAAATATCAACTATATTCAAGAATAATTTGTTCAGTTTGAGTCTTAATGAAGCACAAGAATGTCAAAGAGTTTAATAAAGAAGGCCTAAGATTAATATAATCATAATATAATATAAATCATCACACAATTAATAGAAATAAATCCAGTGGATTCTGAGAGTGCCAACAGAAGTAAAATTTGCAACAAAATGATATCGACAGCCTATCTGTCATGTCCACGTAATATCAAAGAAGTGGCTTCAAAGAGGTGTCGGTTATATTAAAATGCCCAATGTGTTAGTTTTTACTTCAATGAAATATCGGAAATAAACAAGCTTTACAGCAGAGGTCCGAACCTTTTCTGTAAAATCATTTTTAACCCCCGACGCAAAAAGAGGGGTGTTATAAGTTTGACGTGTCTGTGTGTGTGTGTATATGTGTGTGTGTGTGTATCTGTCTGTCTGTGGCATCATAGCTCCCGAACGGATGAACCGATTTCAATTTAGTTTTTTTTTGTTTTAAAGGGGACTTACGTGCGAGTGTTCTTAGATATGCTTGATGAAAATCGGTTGACCCGTTTAAAAGTTATGGGGGTTTGAAAGTAATTGTGTTGGAGGTTTTTTTAAATTTTTAATTTAATTGTTAATCTAAAACTGACTCATCTCTGCTGTTCTTTCTGTAAAATCTTTTAGAATCTAAAACACAGGTTAACCTTGTAATTTAAACCTAAACTGCTAAAACAAAGGCTCCAGTTATTTCATATAACTTTCACTGAATGTAACATGTCCGTATAATGTTCTGTCCTAACGTTTTACGCCGTAAAATTTTACCGTCCCCTAGCTAAGGGTGCAGATTGGGAAAAGTGTGTCAGATGCCATTTCAAAGATTTATAGCCGCTTAGTATTGGAGTTTCGGTCAGTCACCAGGTGACATTAAAGGCTTGCTATTGATGGAAGAAAAATGTAGACGGTGCTTTATTTTTGAACGAAAAAAGTTAATTATTTTTTTAACTTAAGTATATTTAGTTTTTCAAGTACAACACCCTCACTGATTGTGGTCGTAAAAACAACTACTAAGACAATTCTTTCCTACTAAAAAGCCGAATGTTTGTAAGTATGGATGTTTGTTCCTCTTTCACACAAAAACTACTGAATGGATTTCAATGAAATTTGGTACAGATGTTCCTCATACCTAGGAATAATAGATACTTTTAATCCAAAAATTCTCACAGCATAAGGTTTCACGCGGGGTACAGCTAGTATATAATAAAAGAAACATGAAATCAAATTATCTCGAAAAGATTCTGAACCCAGAGACAATATGTTTTATGTAATTAATTGCAGGTAAATCCTTAGTTTTTTTCGTGTGACGAATACGCCTCTTCCTCCTCACATTACTATTTTTGTCAGAGAGAGAAGCTAGGCTATGCCCTGCAGCTGAATCACATAGATTCATACTTTTATACTTTAATTTCCTTGTTTTTCGTGTGGTTGGAATGAAATATGAGGTTTTTAGCTTATTTATAATGGTCTAAAATAAAAACTAATGGTATGTTTCGTTTAGATCTTGAGAGGTTCGACAGAGATTGGAAGGAGCTGGCTAGAGACAGAGACAGATGGAGAGATTTGGGGGAGACCTTTGCCCAGGAGTGGGACAATACAGGTTAATAAAAAACATGTTTCATTTTGCCCCAAAATATTGAAGCAGTTGTCTACCCATTTTGACTATCCTACGTATATTAACCAAAAGGGTTAGTCCCATTTTACTCCATTCCTTTGAAATCGAAAATGAAAAAATGCATACATGCAGTCCCAGTTTGCTCCAGAGAATAATATTAAAAATAATATATTAATTTTCATATCCCACTTTACTCCAATCGATACTTGAATAATTTTATTGATTTTTATTTTTATGTCCCAAGATACTCCAAAAAGAGAATTACAGTCGGATAGAAAAGTTAACAAAACATTTTATGCGGTTTATTCCAAATTCCAGGAAGATGTCGAAATGGGAAATTTAAGTGCGATTAGTTCCCATTTCGACACCCAGATATAATTTAATAAGAATTTCTTACTTCTAAAGTACAGTCCCGCCCATGAAACATATTACCTGTTTGGAGTGTTTGGTTTTCGTAAGAATTTGCGCGAATATGCTCTCCTGGTACTTCTAATAATAAATTCTCTAATATTTACTTTTGTGAATCAATTTAATAAAGTTTATTGTAAAGACCTCTTCTACATTTCTGTTCTCCTGGTAATTAAAATTGGTTATTATAAAATTTCTTGTACATAATGTTTATTTGAACAGAGCAATTTCGTTTCTTTTTTGTTTGGCTGTACCACCCTCACCAGCAGTAGGACTATTTGTAGGTAAAACTCCTAATAACCCATGTTTGCCTGGTACTTTTGTCCACATAGTACTGTTTTATGAACAATGATTCTACCGCAAGGTGTTATTTAACTTGAACATAGCATGTTATTGAGTTACTCAAAAGGAAAGAAATGACATCTTGAAAAGTCATCTTGATTTTAAAATAAACACAGAAAATATATCCTCTGATTTAATATTTCTATATTAGATAAATATGTGTTTACATTTAATAATAACACGGCCTATGGGAAATCTATAACTTTATATTATTTTTCTTTTTGATTTTTGCGTCTGACTGTATCTCATCCATAAGTGACATTACGCGTGGAGTAAAGTGAAACTGAAAGTATGGCAGTTCCAGATATTGATAAACAAAAGTGTTTGACAGTTTGGAGTAAAATGAAACTTATTTTGAAATTTTTAAAAAAGGATATTTTTGTTTGGAGTAACTTGGGACTTTTTGGTGGAGTAAAATGGGACTAACCCAACCAAAAGTGTTTTTCCGATAATTCGACCGTTTTACTGTATATAATTCAGTGAGTGTTGATCAAGCGTTAATAATGTTGATAATCGAATAGAAAAAGGTATTTTGTTACTTTAATATATTCGTAGTAAGTATTCTTTTATTATTATCATTTTTATTGTGACAGTTAACTAGTAATATTCTGTTTTTTGTGGATTTGCCTGATATTTTCATTAATCTTTTAAGAATTTTAGTACAATCACACGATATAAGTAAATCACTACTTAGTCTTATTTAAGTTTTGGGATTGATTAACTCTATTTATAAAACGTTAACATCGATAACTTCTAAAAAGACTATTTGCTCTTAGTCGCTTATTAACCCCCGACGCAAAAAGAGGGGTGTTATAAGTTTGACGTGTCTATGTGTGTGTGTGTGTGTGTGTGTGTGTGTATCTGTCTGTCTGTGGCATCATAGCTCCCGAACGGATGAAACGATTTCAATTTAGTTTTTTTTGTATTAAAGGGGACTTATGTGCAAGTGTTGTTAGACATGTTTGATGAAAATCGGTTGACCCGTTTAAAAGTTATGGGGGCTTGAAAGTAATTGTGTTGGGGGTTTTTTAAATTTTTAATTTAATGTTATTTTATTTATCCTTAACATTTTTTTATCTCTATGTCTTACGTACTTATTTAACTTTCCTTTCGCTTTTTGATTTATGAATACACGTACATTTTGAATCAGGCTAATGGAACATTGAATGGATTTATATAATATCATAATCTACATCAAAACATCCGACTTTATTTTGTTTAGGGACAAATTTTAAATGTAGTATAGAAATGTTACAGTAGGTCAAATATTACAAACTGTTTAATACTTGCTACTTTGTTAATGTGTGATGTTTTGAGGTACTTAACTAGTATTCTACTGATTTTGATGTAAATTCAGTACACATTATTCGAACTATGACCCCAACACAATTACTTTCAAACTCCCATAACTTTTAAACAGGTCAACCGATTTTCATCAAACATGTCTAAGAACACTCGCACGTAAGTCCCCTTTAATACAATAAAAACTAAATTAAAATCGGTTCATCCGTTCGGGAGCTATGATGCCACAGACAGACAGATACACACACACAGACACGTCAAGCTCACCTCTTTTTGCGTCGGGGGTTAAAAATAGCTGCTTCCAAAACTCACGAAAATTGTTAATTTACACTAGCCGATGATGGGACTAATATTATGATTTCATATAGAAACTATAAACGAAACATTGGTAGAGGGAAGCCAAAGAAGGGTTGGATGGAGTGTGTGAAAAAGGATATGAATATGAAAGGAGTGAATGAGAGTATGACGAGTGATAGAAGCGAGTGGAAGAGGAATACATATTGTGCCGACCCCACTTAAGTGGGACAGCGGCAGGGAGATGATATAGAAGCTATAAGCTATTAACGAAGTTGAAACACGAATATAACTAGACAAAAACAGACAATTTTATCATATTTACTAATGCAGGAATAACCTTTTTTCAACCCTTTTTCTGAGAAACAAAAACGTCCTCCGTTGAGCAAAATAAAAATGTAAATGAGTATTCTTTTATTCGTGTACTCAATTATTTTGAACTGTGTCACATCCTCAATGTAATTAAATGTAATCAATCTGAAGTTGCGAAAGGCAGGATTGTGAAAATTTAATTAACTCGCACCGTCTGAGAAAATCGTAAACTTTGTAGTCTATGTATATTTATTTACTTAACACTTAGGTACTCGTAGGTACTCCAAGTAATTGATTTTGGATACACGTGCCAATAGTTTGTGGATTTCTTTTTGTTTTTAAGCTTAGTAGTTATTAAACTATGTATATTATGTACTGTTGAACACTTATAAACTTACTAGCGACGCCCCGCGGTTTCACCCGCGTAGTTACCGTTCCCGTAGGGAATATGGGGATAAAATTACTAATATTATAAATGCGAAAGTTTATATGTTTGGATGCTTGTGAGTTTGGATGTTTCTACCACTTTCCCGCAAAAACTACTGTATCGATTTTGATTAAATTTGGTACAGATGTTCCTTATAACTAGTAATAACACATAGGATACTTTTTATCTTGAAATTCCCATGAGATTGTGTATAAGTAATTGTATGTTTTATTGTAACTTTTTGTAGTCACAGATCCTACCAATAGATGGCACTGTTACTTAGTTTTTTAACACACGATGGTGAATTGTGCCGAGATTGTATGATACTACGAGCTACGCATTCTCACGGGAGCGGGTACTACGCGGGTAAAACCGAGGGGCGCTGCTAGTACTTTATAATTTAAAACAAAACTTAGCAACATTAAAAAGTTTAAAAACGCATTAAAACTTTCATTCTGCGACCACCTTTATCGTTAAAAGACTTTCTTGTTACAAAGGAATTTTATATTTAAAACTGCAAACATCGACAAAACGATATAAAAATCGGCGGGTAAGCAGAGATAAGAAGAAGTTTAGATACCCATTATAAACTGAAGCCTACAAAATCCTTATCTTTTTGTATAAACTCTTTGTTGACTTTTAATATTGAGATTAGGTTTAAGATACAATCTTTTAAAAATAAAAAAAACGTGTGGCACTCGGGGACTGCCGTGGTAAAGCTATTGCATAGCAATTTTATCAACTAATTGTTTTTTTTTATTTTTGTATTGCACCCAACCTTAGAAATTTTGATGTCGTACTTGAGACTTCATACAATAAAAACTTTGTCTACATTACTATAAAAACATTTTGGAAAATTTTCAAAAAAAAAGTTTTCGATAAAAAAATTATAAAACCGTGAGGTTTTTTTTCGTTACGGAATTTCTGGATTCGGTCCCCGCGCTCATGGCCCTCGATAGAAGCTATGCAATAGCTTAATATGTCTGGAATAACTTGAATAAAAATACTGTTGAATTTTTATATTTTTTATTAACAAAACTCCCATTTATATAGTACCCACCCATATAAAAACTTTTCGGTTAGTAACATATTGATAAAGAATAATAAAAGAGAAATAACAACGGTATAGTTGTTCTATGTAACCTCACTTTCACATAAACGTATGTAATAAATTAAAAATTTAAAACACCCCCAACACAATTACTTTCAAACCCCCATAACTTTTAAACGGGTTAACCGATTTTCATCAAACATGTCTAAGAACACTCGCACGTAAGTCCCCTTTAATACAAAAAAGAAAACTAAATTGAAATCGGTTCATCCGTTCAGGAGCTATGATGCCACAGACAAACACGTCAAACTTATAACACCCATCTTTTTGCGTCGGGGGTTAAAAATTAAATTATTATAAGAATAAAGGAGAGAAAGCGTTATATATTGTTAACCAAGAAGTGGTTACTATATCGTTGTTATTTATCGTTTATAAACAAAAGAGTTAGTAAACTATTTTATAAAAAAAACGTTTCGATATTTTTGTTTTCGAAGCTAATCTTAAATTAAATTATTATCTTCCTTAATAATATCAGCGGCTTTCTCACCAATCATGACTGTTGGAGTATTTGTATCACCACTGGTGATGACAGGCATTATACTTGCATCAGCTACCCTCAATTTCTTCACTCCCATCACCCTAAGTCTATTATCGACTACGGATCCCAAAGCCGCTGTACCAGCATAATGTCTTCTTATTGTCATCATACATAAAGCATAACATTTCCAATACGCCGTACTTCCAAATTCCTCATGAGCGCAACCCGACAATTTTGGATCAACCAACTCGCCTCCCGCTTTTCTAAAGAACGTAGTATTTGTAATCCTAACAAAATCTTCAATGTATTTCACTTCATTATCTAAATCTTCTTCGACTGAATAATGTCCAGTTCGCACTATAGGATCATCCATGTAGTTTGAGCTTCTTAGAAGTACTTCTCCGCGAGATTTTGGTCGAAGGTTGGTGACTACAGTGAAAAGCATCTGATTGGTGTTCGGTGTAGCAAACATCGCGTCGCAAATTTCATCTCTTAGTCCATAAGTTACAGTGCAAAACTGTACTAAATATTTGGCATAATTCACAAAGCTTACAGTGGAATATTCTGGAAAATCTTTTGTTCTATCCAGATTTACGTATCCAGTAAACACTAGAGCCGGGTATTCTCTAGGATCAAGAGGTTTGATAGGTCCATCAAGATTGGTCATGTTATGGATAACAATAACAGCTACATGGTCTTGATAGTTCTTACCAACAGGCAAATCAGAAACGACTTTGATGTCTTTGCTTTCCAAATGCTCTTTAGGGCCTATACCAGACAACATAAGTAGTTTAGGAGTATTTACCGTACCAGCTGATACTATAACTTCTTTATTTGCTATAAAATTCATCACCTCTCCTTTTTCAGTGACAACTTCAACACCAACTGCATTATTGTTATCATCAAATATAATTTTCTTTGCAAATGTGTTCTTAAGTACATGTAAATTGGGGTTATTTTTGACTGCTCTCAAATGGCTGTAAGCTGTGCTCTGTCTGATACCATCAGCGATGGTATACATTGATCTGGTGTATCCAATAGTATCTTTGCCGTTGATATCAAGAACCAATTTATTGCCTAATTCTTCAAAACTGTGCAAATAAGTTTTGTTGCTTGATCTTATTTCTTTTGTTACTCCAAGAAGTCCATTGAATCCATGAAGACCTTTCTTTTTTATTGTGTTGAAGATGGATGGTACTTCCAGTCTTTGTGCTTTGACGAAGTAGGGTAAGACTCCGGTCCAGGACCATGATTGGTCATTGGCTATCTCTGCCCAGTGGTCGTAGTCTCTATGATGGCCTTGGGAGTATAGTAGGTAGTTGAGACCGCTGGTTCCACCAAGCATTTTACCCATTAGTAGATCAGCAACGTTTTCTTTGTGACATTGATAACTGTAGCCGTCATCTTCAGTGGTAATGTTCCAGTCGAGTGTTGTTTTTTCTAGATATATCATTAGACTTGGCATCTGTAAGAAAATACAAAAAATGTTAAAATAAATTAATATCGATTCCATAAGCCTTTGGTATAGCAAGTAGTTTCAATACTGACTACACAATTTGCTTAAAGGAATCTACGTCCACTCGTCGCATGACGTCACTAACACACTGGTACTTAACAGCTTAAGCACCAGTGTGTTAGTGACGTCATCGACCACATAGGATGTACGACTTATTTCCATTACATTGTCCTATGGGTCAACAACTTTAGTAGTATTAAATTCCCATTTGCATTTTCAATATTAAAACACTATAATCTGATTATGGTGTAAGCTTTTAGCAACTAATGATTTTGATATTGAATATTAATGTATTTAATACTTTGGTCATTAATTTATGGTCATTAATTTAATGATAGAATTAGGTTTTAAATTGGGGATTATGACTGTTTTAGCATAAAATGTTTCAAAATATTGTATTGGGTTATATAAATTGTGATATGTAACGAAGCGAAGCGTCATCATTTCGACAAGATAGGCCGATTTTTGTTTTCGTCTGAATGGAGTATTTATGTATTTCTGTGTCACTTTTTAAGCGCGAGCGTATTTTGCAGGGCAGAGCAGGCACGTGCGTCACTGACATGTGTCTGTCCTGCTCTCTCTCGGGACATTCCATGCAACAAAAAATGAGCTAGGTAAAGAAAGATATTCTAGAATAATTGAGTCTAACCAGTATTAAAATAATTTTATGTCTGGATTTTAACAATCAAGAATTCAATAGGAACTTCAAAGAGAAAATTTGTATAAATATGATAGCTAAACATACATAATACTTTGTTACACGTTTCATCTTTGGTTTTGTTAAAGATCAAAAGATATTAGAACAATATTCTTATACTTTAAAGAGTGTACTTTTTATTTGAATACCCAAATGTCTGTGGTTGCCATGTCGGGCTGGTAAGCATAGGTACAATTCCAGTATTTTTCCGATGTTTATTTCGGTCTGGATTTGCCTATGTCCATAATATATGTATGTGTGAGTAGTTTTTGATAATCCTTACTAATATTATAAATGCGAAAGTAACTCTGTCTGTCTGTCTGTTACCATTTCACGGCTAAACTACTGAATCGATTGACTTGAAATTTGGAACGTCGAACGGAAAGATTTGGGGTATCTTATGATCCGGGGAAGAACATAGGCTGTATATATGTTTTATCCCGAAATTCTCACGGGAATGGGAACTACGCGGATGAAACCGCGGGGTGCTGCTAGTAATTGTATATTAATGTTAATTTACATTACACTCTATCGGAGGGTCACCACCAGCCTCTATGAGGAGTACGCTGGTCTTCAGGTCCTCGGCGAGTCGTGACGCGATCACGGTCCCAGCCGACCCAGCACCCACCACGATGAAATCGAAGGAAGCTCCATCTGGGGAGACAAATTAGAAGATTTTATGATTATTTTAGGTTTTCGAAAAAATATTTTCGAACACCTTGTGTAGTAATTAATTTTTTTTATTACTGATATTTTAATACCGAAAATAATATTTCATAAAATTCATCTGTAGATTAATGATTATTTTCTCCTAGATAGATTGGCATCCATTATCTAGGTAGGCAAAAGAACCTTAAATACCATCAAGTTTCATACAAATAAACCCGTTAAAATTGGGAACAAACTTTTCACTGCATAATACTTAGGTACTTACTTAAAAGAACGAATAAGGGTATGCAGGATTTAGGATCCTTTTACCATCTAGTTAGACTTACTCTGTACTATAGCTTGATCAGGCCATAAGTATGCGGTGAGCTGGAGGGCGGCTATCACCTGGAAAGCCTGCTGGATCTTCTTGATGAACGCTACTGCTTGTGCCGAGTTCATTGCTAAAACATTTTAACTTTAATTAAAGTTAAGTCACCATCATCCATGAACACTTATGCCGCGCGTATGTTGACACGCAGGCGACGCAGGCCGCGCAGGGCAGAGCAGACACGTGCGACACAGACATGTGTCTGTCCTGCTCTCTCTCGCGACGTTCCATGCAACACAAAATCTGCTCTGCTCTGCCCTGCGCGGCCTGCGCATTACCTCTATGGTTCTGCGTCGCCTGCGTGTCAACCATAGAGGTATTATACATAGAGCAGGGGAGCCAGGTCTCCAGTTGTACCTCGGTTAGAAAGAGAGAGGCGATCGCGGTTGTTTGTTTAACGACTCAAATGTTTGTACAATTCTATCTATGGTACCGCGATCTTCTCTCTCTTTCTAACCATCGGACGTTTCCGCTTACAGGCAGCCGTATGCCTTCCCTACTGTATGTATAATGCCTCTATGGTGTCAACAATCAACATACGTTCGCGCTTATCCATGAACATAGACAAAACGACATAGTCTTGCCTAATGATTATGTTGATATGGTTATTGGGACGATAAAATGACAGATATACAGAGTCACCAAATTGTCTGTGCCGGCGGCCAAAATTGGAAGCTACTATTGTCATTTTGACTATAATGTCATTTAGATACATTTTCAATAAACTGACAACCAAAAGATGCGATTACAGCGACGCTGTCACCGGCATAGAAAAGATTGTCGCTCTATACAGAGTTTTGTAATCTTAGACAAGAAAGATCATTGATCGATCGAATATTGGGAATGTCTATGCCTGGTCAGACACTACCAAGCAAATTCTAAAATAATTTTATTTCAAGAAAATATATATTAAAACAAACTTACCTGTGTAATGAACTTCTCCTTTTGACAAAATAATCTCAGAAACTTAACTTTATATACACATACAATGAACTAAAAAATGTGTTAAAGTTATTTATTTATATAATTAAATATGTACTATACAATTTGATTTATTATAATGTATCATGAATAATTTCGTAGTTAAAACAATAGTTATACAAGATTATGTCTATTCGTGTTAATATTTTCATCATGCTATTTTGGAAATTATTTTTTACTGGCAGCGTCCCGCGATTTCACCCCCGTAGTTCCCGTTCCCGAGGGAATTTCGGGATAAAAAGTATCCTATGTTCTTTCTCGGACCATAAGCTACCCCTGTACCAAATTTCAAGTCAACCGGTTCAGTAGTTTAGCTGTGTAAAGGTAACAGACAGACAGACAGAGTTACTTATTAGTAAGGAAGTAAGGATTTATTCACGTATTCACTCTGCTTGCTATGTCAATGGTAACGGGTTATATTCCCCGGCTAATTAAGGCAATCCCCGATTAACAACTACCTATCTAAGAATATTGCTGAAAAATTATTTGCTTATTCAATTAAGGGCCGATTTTTCCATCGCCAGATAACTTTTATTCGACAAATAAAATTGACGTTTGACAGATTTGGTATGAAATAACTGTCAAAATTTCAAAGTTATTCGTCGAATAAAGTTATCTAGCGATGGAAAAATCAGCCCTTAGTAGAAACGACATTAAATTGCAACAAACAAATATACGTTCAGATAAATATTTTCAGTTAGAATTATATCAAATAGCAGCGCCCCGCGGTTTCACCCGCGTAGTACCCGTTCCCGTGGGAATTTCGGGATAAAAAGTATCCTATGTTCTTTCCCGGACCATAAGCTACCCCTGTACCAAATTTCAAGTCAATCGGTCCAGTAGTTTAGCCGTGAAAAGGTAACAGACAGACAGACAGACAGACAGACAGAGTTACTTTCGCATTTATAATATTAGTTAGGATCTAGGCATCTAGGTATACATAGAACAATTGAAAAGTAAACACATGTTTCTGACATGTTTATTTGTTATTGTTTTTTATTAAAACTTCACAATTAGATTCTCAAATTAGCAATACACAGTTAGTTTGGTAATGAGATTGAAATTTATTGTTTTCTGCAACACCTCAATTTTTTATTCACATACCTATAATAAACTCTTTCTCCAATGGATAGCTATAAAGGCTCAAACCCACCGAAGTACACGCACACGCTACGCACGTGTACTCAGCTTCGCTTTCTATGAAAATGTATGAGGTAAAACCCACCGAAGTACACGCACACGCTACGCACGAAAATGACGTCTTTGATACATTCGTGGCTGACTCGGCTATAGCTCAACGTAGCTGAGCTGCGTGGCCGTGGTCTATGAGCGTAGCGTGCGTGGCGGTGGGTGCAGGCGGGGCGGCAGCGGAGCGGGACCGGAGTGGGACCGGAGCGGGACCGGAGCGGGACCGGAGCGGGAGCGGGAGCGGCGTGGGCATCGCAGAGCCGCGGTGTAGTGTTCGAACATGCTATCTATGTTTTCAGCTATTATACACATCAAGCTTCTACTACCTATTGATACTAGACAACCGATAAACATACGTATAAGTACACTTTTATGTATACTTTCTTAGAATAAGGGCCTATTTTACCATCTTCAAGTAGCTACAAGTGCCGAGTAGATACTCACAAGTTTTGTCTTTGTCACTTGACATAAAGTAATAAAGAGACAAACTAACTTTACTTGAAGGTCGTGAATTAGGCCCTAAATATAACACACACAGACCAAGACAAACAGACAGGAACACAAATGTTAGTATTGATCGGGAATCGAACTCGTAACCTTCGGCAAAGCCAGCAGGGCACTACCAGCCACTCGGTCGTCAATAAAATGAAAATAAAAACTTTAAAGTAAAAAAAGCGCCTTCTTTCCGTAAACACGTCTGGAATCTACTATCGATCCGGAAATTACATCACACGGAGGAGGAGAGGCAAGAAAGAGTTGGCCTTGAGTATATTTTTTACTCACTTTTTAAATTAAATCGAATATAACCGTACTTTTTTAATACAAGAAGGACTATTCATTAGGAACTGTCGACTTATCCATCATTATAGTGATTGCAACAGTGTTTCAATATCAGAAACTTAAAAAAAAATTAAAGCTGTAATTATGACACAAACAAAGGTTGTTTGATAGAGATTGCTATCAGCAATAAGACCGCCTTTGTCCATGTACAATAAGTTTTGGTCTAACTAATTACATATTCATACTATAAGGGAACCGCTGACTCAGGCAGTTGCGGCACGAGGCGAGAGGGCTGCGTCAGCAAGCGTCATTTCCTTCATTTTAACATTAATTTAATATTATATTCATTATAGATCCAACTTCGATCGTAATCGTTTATTGTAAATTAGCAATTAGTTCTTTATTAATAAATCAGTTATAAGTAATTTTGGTTTTTTTTCGAACTATCGGCGGCAAGTTCTTTAATTGGCGCAGTCGGTAGGATACTCGGGGATAGTTAGTTAGGGTATCTTCAGCATCAAGATCTCGACGCAACGCATCCAGGAGGCTTCCAAGTCACCGTCACCGAGTATCAAAAAATCCAAGGACCTGCTGCAAGCCGAAAGGAATCCAAAACTCGATTCACGGAGAGAAACCAGAAATGACATATATGTAAGTACACTTGAATTGTTCTCGTGTTGCTTCCTGTCTTTATCCCATAAGCCTTAATCTTAAACTTCAAGATTTACCACCCTAGAACCTATAGGACCCGGGAGTCTGCATCACGACAGGCTCGCCGACACATTAGTGATAGTAATAGAGATTTAGTGACAAATTTAGATTTAAACTTAGATATATTATTTGAAGAGATGTCTCACGATCCCGATACTATTTTCAAGGCCTTACGCCTAGTCCCAGAGTTCGACGGGAACCCGAATGTTCTCACGAGATTTATCAGGATTTGTGACCAATTAGTTACGCAATACCTTAGTAATTCACCCGGAAGTGAATTTTCCAACTTGTGTCTTTTGAACGGGATATTGAATAAAATCACTGGACCCGCCGCTAGCACTATTAATTCAAACGGCATTCCAGAGAATTGGTTAGGAATACGCAACGCGCTAATTAATAACTTCTCTGACCAGCGTGACGAAACGGCACTTTACAGTGATCTCTCTTTAGCCAGCCAAGGGAATAAATCACCCCAGGAATTTTACGAACATTGTCAAACCCTTTTCAGTACGATAATGACGTATGTGACTTTACATGAAACCATCCCGACCACTATAGAGGCGAAACGCGAACTTTATAGGAAAGTCACAATGCAAGCCTACGTTCGAGGTCTAAAGGAACCCCTAGGGTCCCGTATACGTTGCATGCGACCTTGCTCTATTGAAAAGGCACTTGAGTACGTACAGGAGGAATTAAATACCATGTATCTCCAACAGCGCAACGAACCCCTTAAAGTCCAATCGACCCCTAAGGTCAATATGCCAATGCAAAGTATGCCTTTTGTTCCCCCGCGTACCCCGCACCACACGGCGCCCGCGCCGAACTGGCCAATGCCTATGGGACCACGTCCTATGAGATCACCACCTCAACCATTCAAATTTGCGGAACCGATTCGTAACATGCCGACTAATACACAGAGGATGTTTAGCGCACAACCACCTAATTACAACCCCCGTAGTAATGTATTTCGCATTCCACCGCGAAATAACATTCCCTCTTATTCACAAAACCCTCAACCTATGAGCGGTGTACAACGTTTTGTGCCAAAGCCTTTACCACACACCAGGATGTTGACAGGACATGACTGGAGCAAGCACGGCAATCCACCACCCAGTAATTATTTTAAAACTAAAGAAATGAATATAAATCAATGTGCGTCTTATAACGATTCATATAATAATTACAATTACTGCGACACATATGATTGTTACAATGGGCCGGTGTACGATTACAATAATGAACATTATTGCGATACTAGCGTTTCACCTGACTTTCCTTGCGAATTATTGTACACTGACAATTTGACTAACGAAAATTATTTAACTAATGAAATTCAACCCCAAGATACCTCTAGTTATTCCGAACAGGATTTTCAGAAGGATTCGAACGCACAAAGACCCGGATAGAATTAAATTTACAGACCCAACGCCAGTTACCGTACATTCAGATATCGAACCCACCATTAAAACTGTTGATAGATACAGGCGCTAACCAATCGTTCATTAGTCCCGACGCTGTCAAACACTACTTTGCCGATTTTCCGGTCGACTTCGACCCCTTCGAAGTAACCAACATACACGCGACCACTAGGAACAATTATTCCATTACTTTACCAACTTTTCCGGAATTAAATTGTAACGATTGTATGAAGTTGTTCATATACCGTTTTCATGACTACTTTGATGGTCTTATTGGATTAGATTTGCTTAGTAAATGGGAAGCGCGAATTGATTTAAAATCGTGTCAATTACTTACTAGCTCAGCTTCCAACCCGATATGTATGTATGACTCGCGCAACGCGAATTTATACGAGGACATTATACCCGCGGGAACTTCAAAAGTTATCCGTGTCCCTATTGATTGTTCGAACGGCGATGCATTTATAGCTAATCAGGTTATTTGTAATTGCATTATACATGAATGTATTACAAGTATATCGAACAACCGCGGCTATATAGAAGTAGAGAATCCGACACCTAATGACATCATATTCTCTTTAGACCGGCCGGCACAAGCGCAGTTATTTAATATCCAGTGCGAGCGTACCGAACAATTAGACTCGACTCGCGTTCAAGATGTCATTTCGCGATTACGAACGGAACATTTGAACGAGGAAGAAAAGGCTAATCTTCTTGCCCTTTGTTCACGTTATGCCGATGTTTTTTACATTGATGGCGAAACGCTAACCTTCACCAACAAGGTCAAGCACCGAATTAGGACCACTGACGACATACCAGTACACACTAAAAGCTACCGGTATCCATTCGTTCATCGTCAGGAAGTTAGGGACCAAATTGGTAAAATGTTAGATCAGGGGATAATAAGACCTTCGGAATCAGCGTGGAGCTCACCAATCTGGGTAGTTCCTAAGAAAATGGACGCGTCCGGTAAACAGAAGTGGCGTCTTGTGGTTGATTTCAGAAAATTAAATGAAAAGACCTTAGACGACAAGTACCCTATCCCAAATATCAATGATGTCCTTGACAAATTAGGAAAATGTCAATATTTCACGACCTTGGATTTAGCTAGTGGGTTTTATCAAGTGGAAATGGACCCATTAGACGTTTCCAAAACTGGCTTTAACGTCGAAAACGGGCACTACGAATTTCTTCGTATGCCCATGGGTTTGAAGAATTCTCCATCTACCTTTCAAAGGGTAATGGACAATGTGCTGAAAGGCCTTCAAAATGATGTTTGCCTTGTTTATCTGGACGACATTATCGTCTTCAGCACCTCCCTACAGGAACATATCGTCAACCTCGAAAAGGTTTTCCTCCGACTCAGAGATTCCAATTTCAAAATCCAAATGGATAAGTCCGAGTTTTTAAAATTAGAAACAGCTTATCTCGGACATATCATCAGTCGAGATGGGATAAAACCCAATCCCGATAAGATCTCTGCGATAAAGAAATATCCGATACCCAAAAGTCCGAAAGAAATTAAACAATTTCTTGGTCTTCTCGGTTACTACCGAAAATTCATACCAAACTTTGCCAAGATAACCAAACCATTAACACAATGCCTTAAGAAAGATAGAAAAATAACCCTTGACCCTGAGTACGTTAATTCTTTTGAAAAATGTAAGACACTTTTGACAAACGACCCGATTCTACAATACCCAGACTTTTCCAAAGAATTTAACTTGACAACTGATGCCTCCAATGTAGCTATTGGAGCTGTCCTATCCCAAGGCCCAATTGGATCAGACAAACCCATCTGTTACGCATCCCGGACTTTAAACGACAGCGAGACTAACTACAGTACTATTGAGAAAGAACTACTTGCCATAGTGTGGGCTACCAAATACTTTAGACCTTATCTCTTTGGTAGAAAATTCAAAATCCTAACGGACCACAAACCGTTACAGTGGATGATGAATTTGAAAGAGCCAAATTCACGACTTACTCGATGGCGACTTCGACTTAGCGAATACGACTTTACTGTCATTTATAAGAAAGGAAAGATCAACACCAACGCTGATGCTTTATCACGCATTCAGATACATACTAACGAAGCTATGTCATTAATCGAGGAGATAGATGAATTAAACTCTATAATGGGTAATCCATCAGAATCCATTTTGAATAAGCCTAACTCTTCCACACAGACAGCACACACTAGTAACGAACACCCCATCTTAGAAATTCCTATTACAGATGACCCTCTTAATAAATTCAACCGTCAAATAGTTTTCACAGTTGTCAATGATATCAAGAAGAAACCGTCAGTCACAAAACCTTTTGAATCACATACCCGCACTAGTGTCCAATTATTAGAAAGTAACCTAGATGAGGACGTGGTTAACGCAGTCAAAGAGTACGTTAACCCCAAAGTTAAGACAGGCATATTAATCATTCCACCTCTTCAAATGTATTCCATCATCCCAATATTACAAGACAAATTTAAAAGTTCATCAATGAACCTTGTCTTGTGTAAGTCTGAAATAGAGAACGTAAGGGAATATCTCCGTCAACAAGAAATCATACAACACTATCATGACGGAAAGACAAACCATCGCGGCATCAATGAATGCTATTCAGCCCTTTCACACAGGTACTATTGGCCAAAAATGAAGGACCATATCACCAAATTTATTAACGAATGCGTCATATGTGGACAAGCCAAGTATGACCGCAACCCAGTTCGTTCACAATTTAACATTGTACCCCCAGCAACTAAACCATTCGAGACAGTACATATGGACCTTTTTTCAGTACATAATGAGAAATACGTTACTCTTGTAGATGTATTCACAAAATATGGTCAAGCTTACCACCTTCGTGACGGTACGGCTCTTAGTGTATTACAGGCTCTTCTACACTACTGCACTCACCATGGAGTACCCCTTACTCTCATAACCGATAATGGAACAGAATTCACTAACCAGTTATTCCTAGAGTTCACCCGACTTCACAAAATTAACCATCATCGCATTTTAGCTCACTCCCCTAATGCTGACGGCAACATTGAAAGATTCCACCTAACACTTCTTGAACACCTTAGAATCCTAAAGCTTAAACATAAAGGCGAACCCATAATCAACCTTATGCCTTACGCCATTATAGCATATAACAGTTCCATACACAGCTTCACCAAGTGTAGACCTTTCGATTTACTGACTGGACATTTTGATCCCAGAGACTGTACTGACCTCGACATTACGCAAACCTTACTTCAGCAATACTTACAGAATCATAGGGAACAAATGAAGACTGTTTATGACATTGTTAACAGCACTTCCTTAACCAACCGCACAGCTCTTATCGAAAAGAGGAATCAAAATCGGGAACCTGAAAAGGAGTATACACCCGAACAGCAAGTATTCATTAAAAACCCAGCTGCTAGTAGACAGAAAGTAGCACCCAGATACACGCAGGATACAGTCCTAGCGAATTTGCCTATTCATATATATACATCAAAGAAGCGCGGTCCCGTTGCTAAATCACGCCTTAAGCGCGTCCCTAAGCAAGTAAGTTTGTTACAGGATGCTGATAGTAATGGCAGCCCTTCTAACAAGGACGACCCAACAGGAGATAAAACTTGAAAGTTTATCTGACGGACCCGGACTACTTCCTTATAAACTTGGACCCATGAGACTTACAACTCATTACCACACTATGTTACAGTACATACAACTAGACGACATAGAAGACAAAATCAATTCCTTAGAATCCCAACTACTCAGCTATAGACATAGATTGACTAACGATACTTATTCCCTCTACGAAATACAAGTCGATTATCTTACTGAAAAGCTTAACAGAATATTAGTTCAATTAAAGTCTTTAGAACCCAACAGAGCGAAGAGAGGAATTGTAGACGGTCTTGGCTCTATCATTAAGAGTATCACCGGTAATCTCGATCACTCTGACGCAATAAAATATGACAGTGCAATCAATATCCTTAGTAAAAATCAAGATAAAATAGTTTCAGAATTCAACAGTCATATTAGTCTCAACAAGGAATGGATGTCCAAGCAAAACCTCATCTTAGACCAGTTAGTTAATAATCAGGTAAAAATTAATAAGACAATAGAATTAATAATTAGTAGTAATGCCTTAAAGGAAACTAGTTTAACTAAGTACGCACAGCTTGCGCAACTTCTAGTGTTAATAGGAGAAAACATAGAAGATGTGATGCAGGAATTAATTAAGATAGAAAATAGCTTAGCTTTTATTCGTGCATCGAGCACCCATCATTCGATGATAGATGTAGACATATTAGGTACTATGATAGATAAGCTTAGGAATATATATGGGATAGAACATATTATTAATTTAGAATTAAGACAATATTACGATGTCATAAAACCAGGATCATATTTTAGTAATAGACAGATAGTTTTCATATTTAATTTTCCAGTTACATCAAAAGATATATATCAGTTCTATAAATTAGCTATTGTACCTAATAAAGATTCGCAGGCTCTCATCCCTTCCTTTCCCTACATAGCAACCAACGAACGATCCTTTGTGTACATAGAGACTGAATGTCCGAAGTACAACAACTGGTATCTCTGTGATGAAGGTTTCCATCATCAAATTCGCACAAAACCTGATTGCATTCACGAACTCCTTACCAATCAGGCCCTGCAGAACACATGCGAGTTCACCAAAGTAACCCTCGCCCGGGAAGCCATGGAAAAACTAGATGACATGCATTACATCCTGTCATTCCCGTCTCAGACGAAAGCTCAACTCATCTGCGGCCGACAAGACTTTACCACTCTTCATGGAAGCTACCTTGTCACCGTTCCAGCCAGGTGTCACCTCAAGACACCAGAATTCACAATCGTCAACGAGAATAACGAGATAAAAGGACAACCTCTCAAACTGACAAAGATCCCGCTACCATCCGAGATCCCCACGACAACGCTGAACCATGTTCAAGTATCCAGCATCGACCTGCAAGAACTTCATAAGATTCAAGATAGAATCATGCTCCAGACTCATCTTCAGACCGATCCCGTGACGTCATCATTCTACCATACGACAGTCCCCTTTTATGTCATAGTCTCCGGCGGAACTCTTCTCATATTAACCATGATAACCAGGCAGCTCAGATGGAAATGCAGAAAGACTCCACGGAACTCATCATCGTCACCAGCATCCCTGGACCACCACAAAAGCCCTGGAGATATGCCGGCAACTTTTTCCCTCAACGTCCTGAAATAGTTGCCTTTCTAAGGGTGGAGGAATTACATATTCATACTATAAGGGAACCGCTGACTCAGGCAGTTGCGGCACGAGGCGAGAGGGCTGCGTCAGCAAGCGTCATTTCCTTCATTTTAACATTAATTTAATATTATATTCATTATAGATCCAACTTCGATCGTAATCGTTTATTGTAAATTAGCAATTAGTTCTTTATTAATAAATCAGTTATAAGTAATTTTGGTTTTTTTTCGAACTATCGGCGGCAAGTTCTTTAATTAACTATTTCTGTAATATGTCCTTGTGTGTGTATGTGCAATAAAGAATATCTATCTATCTGTTTATGACAGCTCGAACATGGGATGGCTCGATTGGAGAAGTACCACACAGACACAGCACACTCTCAAGTGGCAGTGAGAGTTACTGCGTTTCGCATGGTGAGTAAGAGATTCGAAGCCCAAACCTTTTCCCTTCCTTCCTCCTCATCATAATGTCCTGTTATCGCTAAAAGGTTGACAATACACTTTAACTTTAGAGAGTTGTAGGTGTTCATGGGTGACGGTAGATGAGCATCTGCGCCATGAGATCACATAAAGAAAAGCTGTACGGTTAACTAGTTTACAATATCAAAAATGTAGGTAATAGGTAATTAAGTGAATGAAACAAAGAGAAGATAATTTTAGTAAATAAAAAGTAATTAACTATGTAATTTATGTATTTACTTGACGTTTGTTTATTAGTATTTTAAGTAATTTATCATGAAATTGTGTTCAAGTAGCGTCAAAATAATTTATGTTCTAATCTAGCTCTGCTCAGCATGCGTAGCAATTTATGTTTTCTTTATCATTTCTTCTTTATAAATCATTCTTTTTTATATAAGTAATACATATATAGGTATTTGTTATTTGTTTTTGCTGGCAACTAAGTCACGGAAAAGGTGCAATATTTCTGGAGAATTACTAAAATATTCAATCAAAATAACGTTTTCTTGACAATAGGTTGTCTGGTAAACAAAACGAAATAGTTGGTCCGTCAGATAGATTTCGAAAAAATATTAGACACGTATTTATTAGTCAACTAAACCTAATGGATGGCATGCCAGACTGCCATCCATAAGTGTGTGCGTAGTTTCTGATACCCTAGATACAAGTTTCGTACTTAGTTAGGGGGTCAGTTACTGTAATGAGATGATGGAGGGAATAATTATGTTATGTTATGTTATCTTAAGTTTATAATATATATTTCGAGTGCTTGCTAAACCATAGATTAATTTAATATGAGTATCTCAATTTCACAAACGTACAATTCCAAACCAAAATCGACAAATTGGTCTATCATTTATCGAACTTTACGCTTATCAAACACATTTATCAGGCCACGGTGCAAATATTAGAGAAAGAAATTATATTAAGATTAACTAAAGTTGAAATTAGGGCACTAAAAACGTTTAAAATATAAATTTATGTAATCCAAACGGCCATTTTGTGAGCAATTCAAAATTCCGGTTAAACATTAAGTTTACTTAAATGGCAACATTGAAAATGATTTTATTTCATTTCAGACACTTTACCTATCCTTATGTCTATCTTCTTAAAATGGCAACTTTAAATTTTACCCAAAATATATTTTTATTTAATGGCAATTTTACTAGATTTTGTCCGAAATATTTTTATTTTATATCTGAGCTATTTTATGACGCTTAGTTTTAGAGTAATTAATTTATTATATCCTTTGTATTCCTATGTTATTTTTACGGTGAAAGAATTACAGAATATATTGTTCCTAGATTAATTCATAAATTACCATTAGACCTAAAATCAACCTTAAAACCAAATAATTTGAAAACTAAACTTAAAACATATTTCCTAACACAAATAATAATCATAAAATTAAAAATAATAATACGTTTCAACAAAAAGAAAATGCATCATCCTGTATAGCGTGTACATTGCAACCGGTCGAGCGGTAAGGCCGGGTTCACACGGCATTGTCCTGCACGTTTTTTACAGTATACGTCTTAACGAATAAATAGTGGCCCTACATTGTACATAGAACCATTCACATGTCGTTTGTACTGCAAATAATCGTACATTGCTGAAATGTATGGGCCACTAAGACGTATACTGCAAAAAAATATGCAGGACAAAGCCGTGTGAACGAAGCCTAACAATGCGATGGTTCTGTGTCGCCTATTCATAAAATAGATAGTACGAATGTATGTATATGTATATGATTGTGAGCCGGTGCGCGCGCGCATTTTTACTATTCAAAGTCAAAGTCAAAGTCAAAAATCCTTTATTCAGTTAAGACCTCAATGAGGCACTTATGAACGTCAGAATTGATTCTACCACCGATTCGGAATTACATCAGCCGAGAAGAATCGGCAAGAAACTCGGGCTGGTATTTTTTTTTAAATAAAATTAAATACAAATGTCACTTATAACTAATGTCAACAATAAAAAACATGCCAAAAGGTATATAAAAAAAAAATCTATAAATATAAAGTAAAATAATGACATAGGTCAAAAACTAAAAATAGCATACTGAGGTTGCGTGTGCAGAAATTTAATGCCAAACTTCCCGGTCATTAATGTAGTCCGTAACCTTATAGTATGCTTTGCTTATAAGAATGTTTTTAACGTGTGATCGGAACCTTCCATCAGTGAGCCCAGTCACTTCCCGGGGGATTTTATTATAAAATTGAATACATCTATAGATGAAGGACTTTTTAGTCCTAGCTAACCTACATCCTGAGATGGCGATTTTATGCCTATTCCTAGTATTAAAATTATGAAAATCGCCATTAACTTTAAAATTAATACGATGTTTCCGGGCATACAATATATTTTCAAAAATGTACAAAGAAGGAACGGTAAGAATCTGATATGTTTTAAAACGTTCCCTTAATGACTCTTGCGACCCCGAATTATAAATAGCCCGAATTGCTCGTTTTTGTAATATAAATACTGAATCTAAATCCGCGGCACACCCCCATAGTAAAATGCCATAAGACAAAATACTGTGAAAGTAAGCAAAATAAACAATTCTTGCCGTTCCCACGTCTGTTAGTTCCCTAATTTTACGAACAGCATACGCAGCAGAACTCAGCCTCCCTGAAAGACCGTCAATGTGGGATCCCCATTGTAACTTAGAATCTAACACTATACCTAGAAACTTGGTACTACTTTCTATTTTAAGTTTCGTTCCTTCCAAAAAACATTGGATTCAATGGCTTGGACATTGGGTAGCGAAAATTTAATACACTTAGTTTTAGACGCATTGAGGAGCAAATTATTGGCAGAAAACCAGTCCGAAACTAGAGCCAAACACCTATTTACTTCTACCAAATCCTTATCCTTCCTATTCACTTTAAATAACAAAGAAGTGTCATCTGCGAATAAAACCATATTACATAGGTCTTCCATCATATAAGGGAGGTCGTTAATATACGACAAGAACAGGAATGGACCTAAAATTGAGCCCTGCGGCACGCCCATTTCTAACAATGATCCCTTTGATAAAACATCGTTGATCTTAACCTTCTGTTGCCGACCTCCTAGATACGATTTGACAAGACCTAGAGAAGGACCCCGAATACCATAACAGTCAAGTTTAGAAAGGTCGCAAAATACACCTAGAGCATCATGTGAATCTTCCCATGCGTCAAAGATGTGAGTCAAAAGTTTAGTCCCAGCGTCCGTAGTCGACTTGCCCTTCGTAAAACCAAACTGATTTTTATGTAGTATATTGTGGTCACTAAAATGAGAAAGCAACTGGTCTAGTATGACTTTTTCGAAAATCTTGCTAAGAGCAGGAAGAACAGAAACCGGCCTATAATTATTGGGATCCTCCTTACAACCTGACTTAAAAATAGGAGTAATTCGACTCTGCTTCATCACATCAGGGAAAATACTATGATCTAGACACAGGTTCAATAACGCTGTGAGGTAAGGAGCTATGGTCTCAATAACAGAATTCAGTAACTTAACTGACATACCCCATAAATCTTCTGTGGACTTCATGTTAAGTGATCGAAAGGTTTTTATAACCTGAACTATGGAAACAGGCTTAAAAGTAAAACTGGGAATACTTTCTCTAAAATTATTCCTAAGAAGTATCTCGGCTCTAGCCGTAGAAGACGTAAGGTTCTTAGTGGTTTCCTTAGGAATATTACTAAAGAAATCTTCAAAATGTTTAGCTACAGAGATTGGGTCCGTAATGGAAGAATGCTTAGTTTTCAATGTGAATGTAGTATCCGTCGGGGTAGTCCTACCAGTCGCTTTGTTGACGGTTTTCCAAACAGCTTTGATTTTATCATTAGATTGACGAATAATCCTACTAGTATGTTTGGCCTTAGCCAAAAGACAAACCCTTTTAAAAACCTTGGAATAGTTCCTAACATACTCATGGAAGGTTTCATCGCTGGTACACGACTTTCTAAAATACAGTTCAAACAAAACATCCCTGCTTTTCCTAATACCCTTAGTAGCCCAATCACTAAAACAAGACTTACCGCTTACCACAATATTTTTCCGAGGACAAATTTTATTAATGTTGCTGCTTATGACTGAAAAAATATGAGTACAAATATCATGCGGGTTATTTGAAGAGAACTGACTACAACCTAGGTCCAAATCTATCTGAAAGTCTAACTTTTGTAACCTATACTCAGAGAGAGGTCGATGATTAATAATAAAAGGCTTAGATGTTAGTATTTTATTAATTTTATTATGTAAACCTAGATGATCTGACCTAACACCGCTGATACAACCCTTGTCAAGAATATTACAATTTGAAAATATGTTGTCAATGCATGTCTTCGTACAATAAGTGACTCGGGTAGGCTCACTGAAACAGAAGGTCAAACCAAACGATTCAAACAAGGAAACTAAATTTAACTTCTCCGAAGAATCAACTAATAAATCTATATTAAAGTCCCCACATACTATAAGTGACTTTTTACTACTAGATAATTTACTCAACATCCCCTCCATGTTACACAAAAAAGCTAAAAAGTTAGATGAAGGAGGCCGATAAACACAAACAAAAACATAACCATCAATTTCTGCACAAGCTATCTCACAAGTGCGTTCAATAGAGCATTTTGTTATATCGACCCTTTCTTTAAATTTAATCTTATTCTTTAACAAAATCAAACACCCACCCCCTTCCGCAGATACTCTATTGAAAGCAATAGCTATCTTAAAATTATTAACATTAAATTGCATCCTATCTGCCTTTAACCAAGTTTCACAAAAGCATAATATGTCAAAATTAAATTTATCTAATAACAATTCAATGTCAAGTACTTTGCCAGAGAAGCGATTAATATTCTGATAATAAAAAGATAAACTACTAAGTGCAAACTGCTTCTCTTTTGTCACATCTAACAGTTTAAAGACACAGTATTATCGTTAGTACATGTACTAACTACTGTGCGGTCAGTAGAAAATGTTATACAATTTATAACACTATCAATACAATAAGCTACTAGAGTAGCAATTAAATGTCTACATTTCCTTGGAACATGCAAAGTGTCCTGTGTCAACTTACAACTATTAATAAATTTATTATTATCAAAGTATAATAATTTGTCACTATGACGGCATGTCAAATTATACATAATATTGTTTAATGAGTAAATGTGCTTATTTTCTAGTTCTGTAAGAGAACTAGAATAAGGAAAAGCACCTAACATCATCTTACTAACTTGCAACCCCAAAAGTTTATCTACGCTGTCCACCATCTCCTTCCTACTAACACCTATGCTATTTCCCACCATAATAATAACTATGGATGAGCTACTTAACTTACTATGCAAAACCTTATCTATTATATGTTTATAGGATGCATTGGGCATGCAATAATTTACCACTTTACAATTTAACTTAAGAGACAATAAGGATCCAAAATCAAGGCCCAATTGATCTGAATAAACATAAACAGGTGAGGTCTGAATATCCAGCTGCGGCGTGAGCTGAGCAGAGTTGGTTGAGGGCGTGGGATCAACACATACTCTCGCGTTAGGGGGAGGTTAATTAACATAATTATCTACTTTACTACTACTCAAAACAAACAACTGCTCGGTGTTGTGCTTAACAAGATCAATCAACTCCCCCGCAGTGGTCATTTGCATTTGCAAATCTTGTTGAGCCACTGTATAGCTGTTAAATATGGTTTTTATCAGATTTTCTTTCTGATAAAGCTCCTCACGCAGCAACTGTATATCCCTATCATAGGATTGTGAACATAACTCTAAGTCTGAAACACTATTACTTAATTGGCTAGATAACACTAAGTTTTCCCTAATGAGCACTGAGTTTTTGCTAAAGTACCTATGTTTCTTATTTAGTCTATTACACTTCCTAATGAATTTCTTGATCTTCAGATATTTCTTGATCTTCCTGTGACTTTTAAAGATGATGTTCTGGTTGGAGGTTTCATTCGTTAAGTCAATAGTGACCACATCGCTTGATTCTTGTTGTGTCACTAATTTATCAAACAACCTGTGTGTATTATATTGAAAGTATGTAAGGTAGGTAGAATTTTTTATATGTGGTTAATGTTATTACTATGTATTGATGAATTGCAACTCCCATACAAACCAACAATTGGTTTAAGGGAGCCAAACGTTCATCTCTTTTGTATTTTTGTTATTGTGATAAATAAATAAAATAAAATAAAATTCACTTAAATGTCCAGTAGTAGTCTATTATCTAAACTTTTTCGACTCAACAAAAATGATATTAGTACTTTTCGACGACGTAACATTTTAGTGATTCCCTAGATACCCGTTATCAGTTGCTATAAGTATTAACCGTAAAACCGATACTGGAATTTTTCAAAATATAAATATTATACGACCCTGTTTTCTACATTTTAATCATAAAATAGTTATTTATGGTACAAGCGAGGTAAGTTGGTGATTACTTACGAGGCGCTATTGAGGCCCGAGCCGTCAGGCGAGGGTCAGAAGATAGCCGAGGTAGTAATCATCAATACACGCGCGTACCATACAACGTTTTTCAACACACTTGCGAAGAAATTAATAATAAAATATCATTTTTCGTTAATAAATAAACAGTTTTTCTATTCGCGCGCATCCAACACAACAATGGTGATCAACCAAAGACTAAAAAAATATACTTATTAAAAAAAAACGAATGAATGAATGAATGGAATCGACCATAGACCTACCAAAAGTAAGGCAACATAGTTGAAGTTTGTTTTTAAAATGTATGGACACAATTTTTTTTGGTATCGAAACTTTTTAAAACCAAAGCTATTTAAAAAAAAAATCTATAACTCACTAGTGAATCAAGCGTGTCATTATTCAACTGTTTTTGCACAAATAAGAGCCCCTTTATGAGCAAGTGTGTTGAAAAAGAATATATTTTAAATTATCTAAAGTAATATAATAAAGAGGAAAGATTTTATTGTTTGTTTGTAACGAATAGGCTCTTAAACTACTGAAACGATTTTAAAATTTCTTTCACCATTGGAAAGCTACATTCACCCTGAGCAACATAGGCTATATTTTATCCCTGTATTCCCACGGGAATGGGAACTACGCTAGGAAAATCGCGGGGGCTGCTAGTACTAGAATAAAATACTATAGGTACCTCGGTTTAAAGAATCTTTATTGTTGTCTAAAGAAATTACAGAATTTCACTTATTAGACAAAACTTAAATTAATTAATTACATTGTAGACACGGTGAGCATGCAGAACTAAAAGATAAAAAAAATAATTAAAAAAGAATCACAATACTTATCATTAAAATAACCTAAATCACCAACAATTTTATTTTATTTCAGAGACATACAATTTTAATAGGTTTTTGTAAATGTTCATTGATATATTGTAGTTTTTATATTACTTGGTAATTTATTATACAATTGTGCTCCTTGATACATTATATTTCGCGACCCATAGGATGTTCTAGGAAAAGGTAGGCTAATATTATCGGCATTTCTCAGTTGTTTTTTTTGTATTTGACTATTTTTAGTAAAGGTTATTTCGGTTTGAATATCTTTGTTAAGGATTTTACGTATCAATATGCAAGTTTTTAATCTATATGTCTGATGTAAATTTAAAAATTTAGTTTTAGTATATAATTCCTTAGTCGGAGTTAAGTAATCATAATGATATAAGACTTTTATTACTTTATTTTGTGCTATTTGTAGCTGCTTAAGGTTAGTAGGTGCTGCAGAGCCCCATACTTCTATTAAGTACTCCAGATGAGGTTTGACTAAGGAATTATATATGTTATCACGTACTTTATTTGGAATACAATTAGCGACATTTCGTAGAACACCTGTCAGGGCAGAAATTTTTGGCGTAATAGTTTCGATGTGAACTTTCCAAGTTAGTTTACTATCAAGAATCAATCCTAGGTACCTCTCATGATCTTTTCTCTCTAAGATGGTATTATTGATGAACAAGTTAGTATTGGAATCAATGTTTTTATTTTTAGCAGCGAAGATGACGTAGCATGATTTGGTTGCATTTATAGTTAGGAGGTTATAATTAAACCATTCTGATAGTTTATCCAGATCTTTTTGAGCATTTTGCATTATGTCACTTATAGAATGACCAAAATAAAATAGACACGTGTCGTCAGCATACAGGGTTAGGTGACCTTCAAGACCCACTTCGTGCAGATTGTTTATATATATAAGGAAGAGTAAAGGACCTAGGATTGATCCTTGAGGCACGCCACAGGTTATAGGTTGTGGGGAACTTTGATACCGTCCAATCTTAACTATTTGATATCTATCCTTCAGATATGATTCAAAGATTTTATAACAAGTGCCTGCTATTCCCGCATTTTTTAGCTTATTTAATAGAAGTTCGTGACTGACGGTATCAAATGCCTTTTTAATATCAATGAACACTCCAACAGCAATGTGTTTTGTATCAATATTGTTTTTAATTTTGGTTACAAGATCTATTGTTGCTGAAAGCGTATTACTCTTAGAACGAAACCCGTATTGTCTCTCAAAAAGGAAGTTATTGAAATCAAGATAAGAAGACAATCTATTATGTAAAATTTTCTCAAATATTTTTGAAGCTACTGGTAGTACCGATATAGGTCGGTAGTTTCCAGCATCTGTTCGGGAACCCGATTTATAAATGGGAGTTACTTTGGCTATTTTAAGAGAATCTGGAAAAACCCCATTATTTAGACAGTTATTTATGCAGTTTGTGAGTTCTGTTACTACTAGGTCCTTTATACTTTTCCAACTCTTTGTACTAACTCCATCTATTCCTGTACTAACATTAGAATCTAAACTCATTATAATTTTTAAAACCTCGTCCAAAGAAGTAGGTGTTAGATGATTTAGTGAGACATTAACGGCTATTGGTTTAACAGGTATGCTGGAGGGAGTGAGATGGTACTTACTTGGAATTTTATTACATAGTTGAGCTCCTACTGTTGTAAAATAATTATTAAAACACTCACATATTTGGTTTGGGTCTGTTTTGATTACATTTTGATCTATTAATTTGTGTGGTACCATACCATATTGTTTTAATTTATTTTTAGATAGAGAATTTATCAATGACCACATACGTTTTGGATTATTGCTACACTTTTTGAATAAATTTATATAATATTTACTTTTTGTTTTATTGATATTTACTGTTAATTTATTTCTAATGTTTGTAAAGTCCTTTCTTATATTTTTGTTTTTTGGTTCTTTCTTCAACTTCCTCCAAAGCACGTTTCTTTCTTCAATTTTGGTGATAATTTCTTTACTAATCCAATCGTCTTTGGGTAAGTTCTGTATCTTTATTTTCGTAATAGTGCTCTTTTCAATAGCATTTTTTACTTTATTTTCTAGGCAGGTAAATTCGAAATTTTGTGAAGTAATATTCATTGTTTTCATTATTGTATGTAATTTATCATAATCTATTGTTTTAAATATACTTTTTGCTTTAGGTTCTGGCTGTTTTTTTAATAATTCTATATATATTTGTTTGTGGTCTGACATCGCTGAATCCATGATATAAAAATTAAAATTTTCTTCGAGTAGATTTGTATGAATATGGTCCAAAATAGTCTTACAAGTTTCTGTTTCCCTGGTACAGTAGCTTTCCTCAATTTTATTTATAGTTTTGTAGCCAGCTTCTTCAATTATGGTGTTATATCGGTTTGTTATTTGGTCACTTGATAATTATAGGTTTATATTAAAATCTCCAAATATGATTGCCCTCCTGTGTTTTTCTAAATTTTGCTCGAAAACTGTTATAAAATCGTTAAAATTTGTTCTTCCTGGCTTATAAATTACACCAATGTCTAGGGATATTTTTTCCAAATGTATCCAGAGGTAGTTGTTGCCTCCACAGTAATTTTCATCAATCAATGTGTGTTTGATATTGTTATGAACAAATATCGAGACACCACCACCTATACTATCATCTCTTATATTGTAATAATGTGTGTATTCAGGTAAATTTATTATCTTTACTTCATTTTCGTTTTTAATCCAAGTCTCCGTTAATAGGATAACATGTGTAAGTTTTGGAATAGTTTTCAGGATGCACTGTAGCTCATCGAATTTGTTAGGTGTAATAATACTTCGGACATTTGCATAAAAGAAATTTAATGAACGTACCTAATATTTATTCTAGGATTAAACCACCTAAGTATAGGTACCTAATATTTATACCAGGATTAAACTACCAATACCTATATCATCCTAACTAATATTATAAATGCGAAAGTAACTCTGTCTGTCTGTCTGTCTGTTACCTTTTCACGGCTAAACTACTGAACTGATTGACTTAAAATTTGGTACAGGGGTACTTTATGGCCCGGGAAAGAACATAGAATACTTTTTATCCCGAAATTCCCACGGAAACGGGAACTACGCGTGTGAAACCGCGGGGCACAGCTAGTAAATATATAAAAAATATTGATATTCCCTTCTAAGAACTGATGCTCAAAAGGAAAGTATTACCTATTCCTTTGGCTGTGGGACTCCGTGAGTGGAATAATAAAGGTATCCACATTATAGCTAGGTAACAGATTTCAACTAAACTTTATCAATAAACATGGTAAAAAAGGTTTACCAGCCGAATTTTAAGGAGCTCCGTCTGGACCAGAGGATTTATATTTCGAGTTACTATTAAAATGTATAGGTTTATCTCTATTGATTCAGTTAAGGCTTTTATAGGGAAAGTTATAAATAGTCTGTTTTATTGGTATTGGGTACACTATTTTGTTTTTATTGGAAACTAGAAGCGTCCCGCGGTTTTACCCGCGTAGTACCCGCTCCCGTGAGAATGCGTAGCTTGTAGTATCATACAATCTCGGCATTATTCACCATCGTGTGTTAAAAAATTAAGTAACAGCGCCATCTATTGGTTGGATTTGTGACAAAAAAGTTACAATAAAACATATGATTACTTATACACAATTCCATGGGAATTTCGGGATAAAAAGTATCCTATGTGTTATTCCTAGTTATAAGGAACATCTGTACCAAATTTAATCAAAATCGATACAGTAGTTTTTGCGTGAAACAAACATCCAAACTCACAAACATACAAACTTTCGCATTTATAATATTAGTAGGATATTTGCTCTGATAAGTTAGCAATGGTGGTTGATTGAATCGATTTAGGTGTGGACGGCTAAGCAACGTTTGGTACCAACATGACTGTGATAGGTAGCCGTGAATGTAGTGGCTTATTTCATTATGCATTGGCTTCGAAGTCATCAATCCCTGTTGTCGTGATAAGCTTAGTTAAAAACCTTTCGAAGCACGAAAAAATAGGAGTACAATTAAGACAATTACCCTAAGTTTGTCAATGATTGTCTTTAAAACGCTAGCTGCCTTATTTGCATTGCATTTTTGTCTGGTTTAGCATTAAACCAGGTTTTACAATCAATTTTGAATACTGTCAAAGTGACGGATTTGACAAGGCGTCAAATGCTTACCAGGTTTTGTTAAACCAGACTAAAAATGCAACGCAAATAAAGCAGTAGTGTTAAGAATTTACCCATTATTTTTTTTTAATTTACCAAGTGACACTATAAATTCTAATTTACGAAGATCTCTTTGACATTGCCCTAGACAACCACTTTGGTAACGCCCATCCTTTTATAACGCCTGCTAGACGTTGCTTAACCCTCCATATCGCAAATACCCCGCGGTTAGTACTGGGTTATGAGCGATACCTCAATAACTTACGTAATATTAAAAAGCCCTTATGGAAAGTTTCTAAGTAGCAATATCATCTAGTATCTCAGTATTAAATAACTTTTCCGTTACTCCTATGATATTAGATTTGATGAAACTTATATTGCCACTAGACTACAAACTTCGACATGATTGAATTGTAAATAAAATATGTTTTTAAAAGCTCTAAGCTTTATTGTCTGTTAAAAGTCTTTGTTTTAAAGTGCTTTAAGCTGCGAAAGTTAACAAAAAGTTTTTAAAGAAAAATAAGCTTTGATTACTGGCCGTGATAAAATTTGCGGCTGAGTTGTTCCTTTCTTAATTTTTAGACTTGTTTTAATCCTGTAACTGACGTAATAGAAATAATTTTAATGTCTACTCTTTGTCTTAAGAAAATAACGTTTCATTGCTTCGGAGGGCACGTTAAGTCAGTGCCAGTACAGTAAAAAAAACCTTATTAACACAAAATTTTGGTATTGGAAGTGTTTTGTACGGAGAGTCATCAAATAGGTACTACTGTTTGCCCATTGATCATCCTAACTAATATTATAAATGCGAAAGTAACTCTGTCTGTCTGTCTGTTACCTTTTCACGGCTAAACTACTGAACCGATTGACTTGAAATTTGGAACAGGGGAAGCTTATGATCCGGGAAAGAACATAGGCTATGTTTTATCACGAAATCCCAACGGGAACGGGAACTACGCGGGTGAAACCGCGGGGCGCTGCTAGTTTTATAGTATATAAAAAAATGTATTTGTACTAACCTAGTTTTTATGTGTTACTAACTGAATCATTTTATTAAGCTATTGCATAGCTTCTATCGCGGGCCTTGAGCGCGGGGACTGAATCCAAAAATTCCGTAACGAAAAAACCTCACGTTTTTATAATAGTAATTTTGAACTCTAAATTTTAAGAGCTCTAAAGCTCATATTTACATTGATAATTTTTTATTATTTTTTTATCGAAAACTTTTTTGTTGTAAATTTTCCAAAAAGTTTTTATAGTAATGTAGACAAAGTTTTTATTGTATGAAGTCCCAAGTACGACATTCAAATTTCTAAGGTTAGGATTGCAATACAAAAATAAAAAAAAACAATTAGTTAATAAAATTGCTATGCAATAGCTTTACCGCGGCAGTCCCCGAGTGCCACACGTTTTTTTTTAATTCTATTTGAATACTAACACCCTACTACTCGTAACATATATGAATCCTTGTAATTTTAAATAAAGTATTTTTATTTTTTATATATTTTATTCCACTTTCCTCGACAGTCCGTTTCTACCTTAAAAAAAAGGGTGGAAAATTGACATAACAATGAGTGTTCTAACTAAGAAGAAGCCGATACAATATCTTACTAAACCTTCACACGCCTGCGAAGAAATTCTAAGGCTGTGTGTGAAGTCAATCAACCTTTTTTTTATACCAGGGGAAATGCGTTGAGGCATCCCCGCCGACGGAGCGGCGGGGTATGTGGGACTCACCCTCCACCAAGATGTAGCGGTGGAGGTCATACCCACTAAAACTCCTGGGCGTACTCGCCTGCGCGCATGAGGGCCTAGCAGCGGTGAAAGTCAATCAACCTGCGGCCTATGGTTAGGCCTTAGGCCT
The DNA here is from genome assembly GCA_958496195.1 of Timandra comae. NCBI lineage: Eukaryota > Metazoa > Arthropoda > Insecta > Lepidoptera > Geometridae > Timandra > Timandra comae. Next base: position 10,549,551 of record OY292363.1, on the reverse strand, counting down.
GATCGCCCTAATTCAGGGTAGACTCGTGCCCCTCGGTGGGGACATTATACGAGCTGATGATAAGTTTGGGTACGAGGTCATTTTCCAAATGAATAATTTGAATTCAGTCGCGTTTTCATTACTAGTTAACCAAAACCAATAAAATTTCGAAGCTTAAACTGACATTTAAAACATTAACATAATTGAGTTTCAATTGATCTGATAATATTTGTACGCGTTTAACATTACATTTAAGTACGTTTTCAAACAAATAAATGTTCAATTCATTTAGTATCCATTTAATAATCATAGCACAAAACTACGATTTTAATTGTTAACAATGAGTTTATGTGTTACCAAACACACAAACATTTTGGCTGTTCGGCATAGTGCCATTTGGGTCTTTTTATATATTATCTCAATTTTAGACATAATATTGAATAATGTTATTATATTACTTGAAGTTAAAAAATTGTTACTCTTAGGTTAACTTTTGTGATTAATGATCTCATTACCTATGTTTCATGTTAAGTTTTATTGTAGACTTTTAATATATTGCATGCCCGTGACGGGTATAAACTGCTGTCCAATTGATGAATACATGTACCAGTTTTTTGAGCAATAAAATATTCTTATTCTTATAAATAAACCTCGGAATCATAGCGCATCTAACACTAATCCATAATTATATCAACCACAACCATCTTCTTTCCAAAACCAATCACCACATAAATTAACGAAACTTAAGAATTGCTTCCTTCTTCTAAAGAGAGTTAAAGTAACATATACCAAACTTCCCGAGGGATATCCGAGTGAAATCAGGGTGGTTTAGACCCTCTCAATGAATGGTAGGTAAAGTTTACCTATCAGTATTCTGGAAAAGTGTGGCTAGAGGAAGCACTCATTAAGATTCCTAGTGATTTATATTAGAGAGTAATAAGGTATGTATTGGAAATGGTAGAAGTCTTTTTATTACCCACGAGGGTGTTAGGAAGGTTTTAAGGTAAAAGGTGGTGTAGACCAGAGAGAAATTATGTCGTGATCCGTGATGGGTGGTGATATGTTAAGTAAAATGTTAGGTTGTCAAAAAATACGTCAGTGTATTTAAGTAAGCACGATTTTGTACATTTCTGAAACGCTAACATATAGAACTTCTAAAATAAAAAAACCTTTTTAAAAACAAGTTTTTTTTAGCTTTGTTGCATTGTCATGGGACTTACATAGTAAGTATGCCTAGCTCAACCGGATAACCAGAAGTGGTCGAAAAATGGCTTGCAAGATTTGATTACAGACAACAGGACAGGTAAAACTCAATAAAGCTGGTAAAAACTAACCGGTTTTGATAAAAAATGTTAAAATCATTTTTGTTTTATAATTTCTTTTAAGTCCCATCAACATTTCGTTAAAGTAAAATTGATACTTTTTAAACAGTATAAAAACAAAACGTCATAACACATTTTTATCTACCGAAAAGCAGTGCGACACGTTGTCATGAAAATCCGTTTAAATTTCACTCCCTCGGTCACCTTCATACATTAAACCTCATAGTCTAAGATCCAGGGACAAATTTCCTAGCTTTAATTTATGGAGTAAAAAAGTTATTCTAAATGTAATTTATTTAAGACCGATGTCAAACAGTCTTTGTCTAGTTTAGATTTGTTTAAATTAGTTTTCGAGGGTCCAAATGTATGCGTAATTACGTATTCAACGAAGGCATAGTTTGTAACATTGTGTTACCTAATCTAAGATTAATTAGTTTTATTTTATTTTATGGAAATTATTATGCCGTTAGTGTAATAAATGATAGTAAGGTATTGGTTTGTAGTTTAAGGCCTTTATTAAGATCATTAATGTAATAGTGCATGAATCAGTCATTGATGTCAGAGGGTGATTCTCGAGAGAGATAATCCAAAAACAAATTTACTTGGTCTAGATGTGTCAATAATTGAATAATTGCATAGTTTCTGTTTCTATACTCTTGATACAGGTAATTATGATTCAATTGCTATATGAAGGAAGATGATAGAATTATTGAAGATATTGGAATACAATGTATACTACTCATAACATCTAATATATAAAATTCTCGTGTCACAGTTTTCGTTGCCATACTCCTCCGAAACGGCTTGACCGATTCTCATGAAATTTTGTGACCATATTCAGTAGGTCTGAGAATCGGCCAACATCTATTTTTCATCAAGAAATTCCCACGGGAACGGGAACTACGCGTGTGAAACCGCGGGGCGCATCTAGTAAAGAATATAAAATGATTAACAAATTGTTGACAAGTAAACACACGCCTTCCAAGAACGTCATTGTCTTGCATCAATAGTGCCGCACACACAGCATATGAATGCTGACCTGCAGACCTAAGAACATGTACGTCACACACATTAATTATTCTATTCAGTATTGTGATTTCTGAGTTGTATTCCTATTGAACTCCATGCATTCTGCGCTGCGCCACACAAAATTGACGCTACTGTGCCGTTTAATTGAGGAAAATAGCTTGTTTATATGTAAACTACATGTTTCCACCTTGAGTTATAATTTTAGTGAATAATTATTTTTAGTATATTGCCTTCAGTAGAATAAATAAAGTAGTGATACTGTAACAAAAATTGTAACAACTTTTGGTATACACTTAAGGCCACGATAAGAAATTTGTCTTGTCGGCTTCAGATAAGATGAAAATATCCATGCAAATGACAAGAATATTGTCGTGTCTATGTACGAAAAATTTCTTGTCTGCTACAGAGCATTGAGTAAAATAGGTACAATAAGCACCTGTCTCTCACACTATACGCGATGCAGACAGCAAATAAATCCCACGATGAAATGTAAATTTGTGTTGACACTCACATGTCCTATAAATGTTTCGAGGGAAACGTTTACTTATAATACTTTGGAAGTACTTTAGTTGTGACGTATCACAATTAGTTTCTAGAAGGACTTTTAGAACCTTCGGTCGGTACTTATAAGATCTTTCTTTTCTAGATATTGTTAGGTAGGATTGAGGAAGTACTAAGTAATCTATATTTATAAAAGAAAGTCGTGTTAGTTACACTATTTATAATTCAAGAACGCCTGAACTGATTTGGCTGAAAATTGGTGGGGAGGTAGATAAGAACCAGGAGAAGGACATAGGATACTTTTCATCCCAAAATTCCCACGGGAACGGGAAACACGTGAGCGAAGCCGCGGGGCACAACTAGTATAAAATATTGTTGAAGCCTATAATTTATGTACATTATAATATCAACTACACATTACCACAGAATAATTAATAGTAGTAGTAGCATTTAGGTTTATCCTACTAATATTATAAACGCAAAAGTTTGTATGGATGGATGGATGATTGTCATGCTTTCACATTAAACTACAGAACCGATTTGTTCGAAGTTTCCTGTTGATATTCCATATAACCAGAAATAACACTCAGGATATTTTAATCCCAAGGGATGGCGAATTAACACAGGGAAGACCGCGGGACATAGCTAATTCATATTACTAGTAAAAACGTAACGAATCAATCAAAAACCTATATCCAAAGTTATCTGAAAACTTTCATAAGTCTCCTTTAATTTAGATTAAACTAACTAAAACTAGTTAATTGGTAGTTAAACGAAACCAACGCTCAACATGCCAAATGGGGTCGAGTGCAGTTACTAAACTACCCCACGCACTGCAGTCAAGTCTGATAACTATAATGCTGTGATAATGTTAGTCGAATGTATTTTTAACCCCCGACGCAAAAAGAGGGGTGTTATAAGTTTGATGTGTCTGTGTGTGTGTGTGTGTGTGTGTGTATCTGTCTGTCTGTGGCATCATAGCTCCCGAACGGATTTCAATTATATAATAGTTTTCTTTGTATTAAAAGGTACTTATGTGCGAGTGTTCTTAGACATGTTTGATGAAAATCGGTTGACCCGTTTAAAAGTTATGGGGGTTTGAAAGTAATTGTGATGATTTTTTTTTTTAATTTAATTTTTATGTTGAGTCACAATCTGTTCTGTGTCGCCGACAGCGTCGCTGTAATCTCATATGTTGGTGGTCGTTTTATTGAAAATGTATACAAATGACATTATGGTCAAAATGACAATATTAGCTTCCAATTTTGGCCGCCGGCACAGAAAAGATTGTGACACCATAATATCAACATTATGGCCGACTTTTTATTATTTGTTGTCAATCAACAACACCACTGACTGCCTCATAAAACTTACGGTTGTCATGGAAACGTATTCTGACGTTTTTGACAGCGTTTTACTTGAATTTTGACAAGCAACAAAGATTACTGAGACACCCCCAGACAATGTCTGACACTCCCGTTATGGTGTCTCAATATCAACACACTGTCTGATCAAACACTGCCTTATTTGCGTTGCATTTTTAGTCTGGTTTAGCACTAAACCAGGTTTTACAATCAATTTTGAATACTGTCAAAGTGACAGATTTGACTGACAAGGTGTCAAATGCTTAACAGGTTTTGTTAAACCAGACTAAAAATGCAACGCAAATAAGGCAGTTGTGGTTTGTGGCTCACACGAATACGAGTATTATTCAATGGCTCATAAAACTTAGATGGTTGTCATGGAAACAGTATTGTAAAGTTTATTAATTTAACAGCGTTTTTATTTGAATTTTGACAAGCAACAAAGACCACTGAGACACCATAATAATAAAGCTGAATACCTTCCTGACACTTTCGTTATGGTGTCTCAATATCAACACATTTTCTGTTCAAATAATGCCAAATAGCGGACTTGACACCCTTTTCTAAAGAGCTGCAGATTTTAATTAAACTTCTAAATATACCCGATAATATAATATTCATATTCTTCAAATAGGTGTTAGATTTCTTCTTGGAATTATGTGTAGGTGTTCTAATTAACGATTTCGGTTATGTTAGCTGATGGTTAAAACGTTTCGTAGGTAGGTAGATACTCTTTGCTAATAAATTCAGTAAAGTTACTTATTCACTGTTATACATTCCGTAAAAGAGATTAATATGGACTACATACTAGTCTCTGTATCCTACTAATATTATAAAGCCGAATGTTTGTGAGTGTGGATGCGTGGATGTTTGTTCCTCTTTCACGCAAAAACTACTGAATGGATTTTAATGAAATTTGGTACAGATGTCTTTCATACCTAGGAATAACACAAAGGATACTTTTTATCCCAAAATTCCCACGGGATAAGGTTCCACGCGGGTAAAACCGCGGGGCACAGCTAGTAAGTAAATAAACAAACAAAAAACGGGTCTAATTTATTTCTCGATTTTACAATGAGACAAAAATCATTGACGATTGATGATATGTGTAAAGGTCGAATCATAAAACTGTAATACGCAATCGCGTCGCAGTTGTCTGCAATGCTAATAGGCAGTGAGGCGTTTTATTTTTATTTCCTTTGACATAACATAGCAGGAAACGAAAATCGAATCAATTCGAAATTCATGGGATGTAAATATTTGTGTTCACCACGAATGTTTAACTTGGTCTGAATGTTTGTATTCTTGATAACCGAATGCGTGAGTTTCTGATTCCTTAGATTGAGGTAACGGACCTATTTAGGGAGAGAATAAATCAGTTGCTATAAGATGAGTGATTGATTTCATGTGAAGCATTACTAACACTACGATTTAACAGTTTTAAGGATAGCTACATTTGTTCAAAACTCGAGTTTTGTATGAAGATGCGTACACATCTGATCAGCTAATCATACATCTTGCAAAATTAGTGTTTTCTGTGCATAACAGTAGTTAGTGTTAAATGGGACAAACGCTAAATGTAGTTTCTCTCTTATGCCATAGCTTGCCATACGTCACAATGGAGTTTTGTGTCTTGATCCTTAGTAAAGTCTAATAATAGGTTGTTATTATGTAAGTCTTGATATTCCTAAGTAAATAATGAGTTAGACTAAGTAAGTACTATCTGTTTGATTGTTACTAGTTCTTAGTGTTTACTAACAAACTTGTAGTTCTGTTTTAGTATGAAAGTTGTTTATTTATAACTAATTATATGTTATGTACTTGGTTGGCTGTACAATATATGTTTCTGAAACTAAAATTAAGTGTTTTCGAGGTCATAATTGATAGTAAAATATGTCTAGTTATATTTGTCTCAGGGATAATTTCGTATGAATGAATAACTGTCACTAAATAATAAAATCTATGTTAGCTATAACTGTGGCAACACACGGTGACCTCCATTGGTCAAGCGATCACCACGTTCGTCTTGAGTGCAGGGGGTTTCGGGTTCGAATCCCGATCGGAGCAAACTTTTTTGCAAAGACAAAAGTTTGTTTACGAGTCTTGGATGTTTGTGACGTGAGTGAGTGTGACAACATGTTTTCTAGCAGACTTGGGGTTGTGTTCGTCTTTTTTTTTATCTGTTGAAAATTATATCTTTACTATCTGCGCCCCGCAGTTTCACACGCGTAGTTCCCGTTCCCGTAGGAATTTCGGGGTGAAAAATATATGTTGGCCGATTCTCAGACCTACTGAATATGCTCACAAAATTTCATAAGAATCGGTCAAGCCGTTTCGGAGGAGTATGGCAACGAAAACTGTGACACGAGAATTTTATATATTAGATCAGACAACATTATTAAAATGTAAAAAGTCAGTCTCTAATCGCTGAACCAAATTGAACGGTTTATAGTTGTAAAAGACAGACAAACACTTTGACTTGACACTTACTTTGATGACCTCGATGGTACGGTGGTCATGCCGAACTGCCATCCGTAAGGTTGCGGGTTAGATTCCCGTGTGGGGTGAATATTTGTGTGAACCACAAATGTTTGTCTCGGTCTGGGTGTGTGTGTGAGATACAAGTTTCGAACTTAGGGGTCAGTTACTATAATGAGATAAAAAGAACAGATTTACTTCTGTATCAATATATTAAAAGTGATTATCATAAAATTTGAAGCGATTTTCAATTAAAATAATTGCTAAGTAATTATATAACTTGTGAAAATTAACGAACACTTTGAGATACGAGTGGAAACAATTTATAACTTTTGCAATTGTTTCAAAGTAATTATATAATGTCTGCTTAACTTTTTTAATAATATTTTGGCTTAAAAATATGTCTAGCCACTACAATCTAAAACTTTGTAACGGTTTGGTTCGAGAGGAAGAATTTTGCTTGCGGTTGTGACTAGCTAGAGGTCAAAAATAAACTTTGATAGAATTTTAAAAAGTCAACTAGGATAACTAGTTCTAGCCAAGAGCCAACAGGAATTTTTAGAAACATGTTATAATATATATATTTTAAAACAATATGTTATAATATATATATTTTTTAATTTAAGCAAAGAAGCTCTTATTTGTTTATACTAGCGGCGCCCCGCGGTTTCACCCGTGTAGTTCCCGTTCCCGTAGGAATATGGGAACAAAATGCTAAAAACTTTCCCACTAAATCACTCTATCTATTAAAAGAAACCGCATCAAAACTGGTTGCGTAGTTTCAAAGATCTAAGCATACATAGGCACATAGGGGCAGAGAAAGCGACTTTGTTTTATACTATGTAGTGTTTTATGTCATTTATTGCCCTTCAATACGTTGAAATAAAAAATCTGTTTATAAATGGTGGTTCATTTGTGTCATGCAAACAAATTAAGAATCTCTTTGTTTTTGACGTAGATCAGTAGGGGAGAGTTATCTAGATTAAATATTCCATTGTTTCTTTTAGGTTTGTTACCGAAGAACAAAGACTATTCATTTGAATACTTATTTATAATTAATAAAGTTTTAGCGGGCTAATCTTGAAAAAAATCTTGTTTGCAAAGCCGGAGGCCTAGCCTATAAATTACAGTGATATTATAACCATACAGAGAAGTTTAGGTAAAATTATCATCACGAGTAGAACCGTTGAGCACAGCTAAGTCTCAAAGGAAAGACACACAAAACTAAATAAAGAAACTTAACCTTTGCCAAAGCAGAATCCATTGAAGATTTACATTGGACAACTGAACAACTGTACGATTTACACAGAGTTCAATGTTTTGTGTTTGTCTATCCGTCTGTTTGTGCTGTGCCAACACGGGCCTGATTCTCCTAACTATAATGCTGTGATAATGCTACTCAAATGTATTTTAATATCAATATTATGGCTGTTTTTTGACATTTGTTTTCATTTTGATATTCTGTTAGTGACAACTACTCCGCTGACTAAATGGTTCCTCAAACTTAGATGGTTGTCATGGAAACAGTATTCTGACGTTTATTTGACAACGTTTTTATTAGAATTTTTACAAGCAACAAAGACCAATGAGACACCATAGCCAGATGAATAAATTTTAGCAGAATGCTGTCGTTAGTGTCTCAATATCAACAGATTGTCTGATCAAGTAAAATAGCAGACTTAGGCCCCAGGTATTTGTAGAGATGAGCAATCTCGCTTTTGGTGAACTATTTACAGTCGGGTTCAGTGGAATTACTTGTTGGAACCTAAAGTTTAGCCATAGGTATTAGCTACGTTGCCATGCGCCGTGGTGTTTACTTGTGAAGTTCGCGTTTTGGGTATTGCCGAGAGGCGATCCGTGGGAGCTTTGTGATAAAAAGTATTAACTGGGAGAATGGGATGTTTTATACTTTTCAAATTATTTATTGTACTACATGTATGAAAAATGGTTATCTTTCAAATTTAAATCGTATTCAAATAGTATACGATTTAAATTTGAAAAATAACCATTTTCTGTTTCAGACGAAATTCAGATTCAGGGAAATTTATTTTTTCCAGGTATCATACTTACTTAGCTGGATCGATTCGGTCTCATAAATCAACTTTGTAATAATTTTCATCATAACCGTTAGAGTCGATTTCGATTACAAATTATTGTAAAATGCGTACTTCTTCCAAATTGTCCTTAACCTAAATCTATATACATATATATAAATTAATCCCGTTTCCCGTTGTCACACCATAACTTGAGAACGGCTACACCGATTTGGCTAATTCATTTTTTGCTGTGTTTGTTATTGACAAGAGAAGGTTCTTATGTAAAAAAAACTGGAAAAGCAAACGGGAAACTTGGACCCGTGCGAAGCGGGGGCGGGCCACTAGTTATTAATAATCTTTCGCAATAGTTAACCGTTACCGTTTTGAGCTTATGGGACCAATTCCGCTCGCATTGGAAAACAATCCTACATACTTATAAATACCAATATGTATACCAAAAAACTCACGACAAAAATTAATCAGGTCAAGAGAAAATTTCATTTCTCTCAATGAATCTGTCGTTTGAGAACGACATCACGTTTTGACGTCATCAGGTTTTATATTTCATATCTCATTCAAATATTGTCCATTTAACTGTGAATTCTTTGAAGGTATATTTCACTGTTACTTATTACATTTTTTACTGTTATATAGCCGACTGTATTACTGCTGTGACTGTATTTAATATTTCTTTGTACGGCGATATTTGAGTTCGGTATTGTGATATTAAAATGTGCTCTATTTTGGATGTTATGGGATATTTTTGTTTTGAAACTTTTTGAAGATATTTTTGTCTCGGTATTGTATTTTAGATGTTATTTATATTTTTAACCCCCGAAGCAAAAAGATAACATAACATAATCATTCACTACATCATCTCATTATAGCAACTGACACCTAACTAAGATGGGTGTTATAAGTTTGACGTGTCTGTGTGTGTGTGTGTGTGTGTGTGTGTGTGTGTATCTGTCTGTCTGTGGCATCATAGCTCCCGAATGGATGAGTCGATTTCAATTTAGTTTTTTTTTTTGTATTAAAGAGGACTTGCGTGCGAGTGTTCTTAGACTTGTTTGATGAAAATCGGTTAACCCGTTTAAAAGTTATGGGGGTTTGAAAGATATTGTGTTGGGTTTTATTTTTATTTTTTATTTAATGTTATTATACGAATATTTATTACACATCACAGTTTAATATGTCACACTAATATGTCTTGAGTGAGAAATGAACTTAGAACCTTTCTTATAGCAAGCACAGACTTTCCTGAGTCTCAGGAAAGTCTCTGCTTGCTATAAGTAAGGTTATAGGTTCATCCCTTTCATCAAACATGTCTAAGAACACTCGCACTCCTTAAATAGACTACGGACTCAAGTGGGCCGAAGCGAGGAAAATATGAACAGGTGGGGCTACAGCTCTGATATGCATATCTATGTGGCATTTAATGGCCCATCTTCTAACTTGCCGTACGTGTCCCTACACCTGCACACGCGAGGACCTTTACAAGGCCACTGATAGTGTCATCGGTGGCCGAGTTCTGGTCTTCAAAAATATGAGTCGATACGCTTCTTCTTCTTCTTTCGTGTCAATGACCACAAAGAGGATAAAACTATAACTAAATATTTCCGGACCAAAATCCAGCTACGCCTATACCAGCGCTAGTTGCCTTCATCAGGTCTTCTTGCGTGCAGGTAAGGGCACGACACGACATGCTAAGAAGAAGAAGTATTCATATGTCTCCTTTGTCTAATGTCTTTAGTCTATAATATCTGCAAGCTTTGATAACTAATTAACATAAAAATCCTGCTTAAAATCCAAATACATTCACTAATTAGAACAGTTCCCACCTAAAAGACAATCAATTTTCGAATTTAATTTCCCAGTAAATAATGTTCACTTTTGTTTACGCAAGCCCTTTTAATCAATGGGGTACAACGCAGTGATGTTTAATCATTTGTCTTTGTTGCTTATCTTCGAGTACCAGGTATGTACATTTAGATTTTACATAACCTGACTACGCAGTCTTGTGCTAACAATGGATGTCTCCCGTTAATGTCGTCGCGTTTACTGCTTAATTTATTTTGTTATTTAAATAAATAAATATAAGAATGTTTATTGTCATTTCGATATTAAATAAATACCTAAATAAAAGAATGTTTAATGTAAAATAATACAAAAAAAGAAAATTTAATCTTAATTGAAAATTTAATAATTTTTACTGTTTATTCTATCACTAATATAATTATTTAGTTATGGTGATAATGGCTTAATCTATACTACTAATATTGTAAAGAAGTAAATTTTGTGAGTTTGAAGGATGACCCCAATCTCCCGATCTATTAAGTTCTTCAATTTTGACTGTTTTACCAATTGTTATTTGTGAGTGTCATACGCTATTTTTTTCAGGTATTTTCACGGTATACAGTAACGGTTCGGGTAATATTATTAATTCCAAAGCGAATGTGTCTTTTTATTATGGCAGAAATGATTGTGATAAAAAGTAACTTAATCAGAATATGGGTGTAAAATCAGGTCTTAAAAGCAACTGCCTTACCCTTTTTCTTTTATCTAATATTATGAAAATACTAAAGATTTGGATTAAAGTTTGTATTTTTTCACAAGTGTGGTGATTACGTTTTATCCTCCTCGTTATACTAACATCAGTAATGTGATTGAAGCATGGTAATCTTACAAACATATACATAATTTCTTGTTACACCGTACAAAATACCTATGTAGCTTCAACAAAATTATATAATAAACACTTGATATAACATTAACAACGATTACCTATATAAAAAAACCTATATAAAATATATTAAAAAAATCTTTAACAATATCGTTGACGTTTCATTCCGCTCTCATAACGAAAGATAAGCGAGAGATAGCAATAACATTTCCAATGTGTCATAAAGTACTTGAAGTACCATTTACGCTGTCATTTAAACGTCAGTTAGACATCAAATTTGAAATAGGAATTGGGCGTTTTAACGGTGTGTTATAACTTGATAAGATGATAAGTTATGTAATTTATTTTTGTAGGTTTTTGATTGGGTAGTTATCCTACTAATCCTACTAATATTATAAATGCGTTTGTATGTTTGTGAGTTTAGATGTTTGTTACTCTTTCACGCAAAAACTACTTATCGATTTAGATTAAATTTGGTACAGATGTTCTTTAAAACTAGGAATAACACATGGATAATTTTTATCCCGAAATTTCTATGGGATTGGGATTCACACGGGTAAAACCGCGGTGCGAAGGTAGTACTTTATACAGGTGTTTCGAGCTAAGTGTCATGGTGGCTTAGTAGCAAGGTCGTACACTTGATGATGCACGCTGATATTATTTTCTAAATTAGTTAAACAGTTTTACCAGCGTGCCAAATTTTAACCCTTTTTGTTCTATGGTTCGCGAGATTTGATAGCTTTATTAAACTTCCAAACATCTTAGCATGTATTAATAATGGTTTAGTAAAAAAACCACTTATTGCTACATTATCTAGAACTATCTGATAAATTCAGCAAAGAAAAAGTCTTAACTGTTTCTATACTGAGTTCGAGGTTTCAGTTAAGTGCTAGTTTGTTTTAATAATACTAAGATAAGTGGGTACATTCAATTTCATGGGTGATACCGTACTTTCTAAGGAAAAACGATTCAAACAAAGCCAAGTTTCCGGCTGCCGTAGTTAAACATCTTCTGCCTTATTTGCGTTGCATTTTTATTCTGGTTTAACAAAACCTGGTGAGCATTTGACACCTTGTCAGTCAAATCTGTCACTTTGACAGTATTCAAAATTGATTGTAAAACCTGGTTTAGTGCTAAACCAGACTAAAAATGCAACGCAAATAAGGCCACGACAGTCGTTACGCGGAGGTTTAGCACTAAAAATTGTAACGGTTGATTTGTCCAAAAACTCGCAGCACTAACAAAAGACCCAAACTAAGACAAAAACTGTCAATTAAATAATTTAGCCAGTACAGCTATTACATCTGCTAGGTCTAAGCTAGCTATAAGCATCTGGTAGATACTGCAGGTCTTTGTTTAAAGGCATAAACCGAAACCATTTTTTCTGCACTGTAGTAATTTTATGTTTTAATACTGTGGTAATTTTATTCCCTCCTTATTTAAGGATATTAATGTACAGAAGTATAAATCCTAATCCTAACTAATATTTTAAATGCGAAAGTAACTCTGTCTGTCTGTCTGTTACCTTTTCACGGCTAAACTACTGAACCGATTGACTTCAAATTTGGTACAGGGGTAGCTTATGGTCCGGGAAAGAACATAGGCTACGTTTTATCCCGAAATTCATAGGCCACATAGGCTATGTTTATTCCCACGGGATCGGTAACTACGCGGGTGAAACCGCGGGGCACAGCTAGTAAATAAATAAAGAAAATAAAAAGGGCATCGAATACTCTTACCTTGACGTGAATATCGGTACCCATTTAGGTGATTACTTTAGTCGACAGCTAGCGGTAGCGAATCTTCAAATTTTCCTCACCGCTCACCCGGTTACAAAGTTAAGATTTCAGGAAAAGGTTTTTATGTGAAATACTTTGTTTTAAATCTAATTTAATTTATTATTAAAAGGATAACTAATTGGACTTTTTTAAGAATAACTAATTGAATTAAGATCATAGTTAAAGGTACATTTTGAGAGATAACAACTGGCATTACTAGAATCAATTTATAGTGTTTCACATTCTTAAGTATTTTTTACCCCCGACGCAAAAAGAGGGGTGTTATAAGTTTGACGTGTCTGTGTGTATGTGTGTATCTGTCTGTCTGTGGCATCATAGCTCCCGAACGGATGAACCGATTTCAGATTAGTTTTTTTTTTATTAAAGGGAACTTATGTGCGTGTGTTCTTAGACTTGTTTGATGAAAATCGGTTGACCCGTTTAAAAGTTATGGGGGTTTGAAAGTAACTGTGTTGTTTTTTTTTTTTTAAATTAAAATGAATTGAGAGCCATATTGTCTGAGGTAAACAACATATGTTTACCTCAGACAATATGGCTCTCAATGTTTTCAGTTCACGGTTGAGAACTCGCCATCTCGGTGAGCTAATGGTCCTGAATACAAATCCCAGTTAAAGTGAAAAATGTTTAAAGTAAATTATTTAATACTAGCTGCGCCCCGCGGTTTTACCCGTGCGAATCCCGATCCAATGAGAATTTCGGGATAAAAAGTATCCTATGTATTATTCTTAGTTGTAAGGAATATCTGTACTTACCAAATTTAATCTAAATCGATACAGTAGTTTTTGCGTGAAAGAGTAACAAACATCCAAACTCATAAACATATAAACTTTCGCATTTATAAAATACTATTAGCGCCCGCGTAGTTCTCGTTCCCGTGGGAATACGGGGATAAAATATAGCCTTTGTCACGCACTGATAAATTAGCTTTCCATTGGTGAAAGAATTTTTTAAATCGGTTAAGTAGTTTCGGAGCCTATTTGTTACAAACAAACATACAAATCTTTCCTCTTTATAATATTAATTTAGATTAGTACGATAGGCAAATTCCTACACTAGCTTATATTTTTTTCTTCTGATATTAACTAACAAATACGGACGTCATATTTAATTATGATATAACGTCATTAAATCGACGATATTACAAAGTAAGGGCTATAAATTATGTGAGAATGCTTCCCTTGGTACTTTCATGTTAAGGTTATTATAACCTTGACACTATTGTTTGTTATCATTATTATTTGACTTTGAACTTTTGCAGTTATTTTCTTGTCGATATTTTTAGTACTTTTTAGTCAATTTTCGAATTTTCATATTACAGTTAGTGATTTTCGATTTTTATAACTATGCCAACATAGATCATAATTATAAAATCAATTAATGTTTCCATCTTGACTAAAAATCGATTTCATTCTTTTTAACCCCCGACGCAAAAGAGGGGTGTTATAAGTTTGACGTGTCTGTGTGTGTGTGTGTGTGTGTGTATCTGTCTGTGGCATCATAGCTCCCGAACGGATGAACCGATTTCAATTTAGTTTTATTCGTATTAAAGGGGACTTACGTGCGAGTGTTCTTAGACATGTTTGATGAAAATCAGTTGACCCGTTTAAAAGTTATGGGGGTTTGAAAGTAATTGTGTTGGGGTTTTTAAATTTTTAATTTAATTGTTATTGAAAAATAAATATTTTATTCGAAGTTATTTTTTCTTATTTCAACCACCATAAACAGGAGTAGGTCCAGAAAAGATTTACGAAGGGTAAAGTATATTTACAAAGTATAATAAGTAATTATTTAGAACAACACTAAGAACGTCTAAAACAAGAAACATCCTAAGATTATAATTATTTAACAGAACGGGATGCTGATGGGAGGCGCCGTCGGCGTCTCGCTCTGCACTGAGTGCAGAGCGAGACGCCGACGGCGCGGGCGTATCGCACTCCTCCTGATGAAGGCCATCGGACGTGGCTGAAACTAGTCGAGGATTTCGACTTTAATAAGTACGTACAAACATCCCGTTCTGTTAAATAATTATATACGATGACGTACGTTTCGTTTAATAATAAAATCCTAAGATTAATTCAATAAGTTATTCCATGCAAATAACAGCGTATTTCGTTAACAGTATGACACCTAAATATTGTCTCGCAATTTGCATCGGTCCCTTCTTAATCGTGAGGGTTAATGTAAATGATTTATTGGACAAACGGGTAGGACAAGGGCACATTACGGTTTGTTACCCTCGACGCGTAACTTCTGAAAGGGTAAGATGGAATTAGAGCACGAAACTTAAAAGTTATAAGATATCTTCATCTTATAAAAAAGATGAAGATGAATTCAAGATGGAAAATTGAAGATTGGAAGAATTGTGTTCTCATTAATAGATTGGAATAAGATGAATAGATAATGAATCGTCTTGTCGGATTACTTGCAATCAATTCGGTTAATCAACGCATGGTATCATCATAATAGTGGGTGGCTTTTAATTTCATGACCGTTTTCGTGTTTTCGAATACTGCCGAGCCGAGTAATATTATCGACAGCCATAGCGGGTAGTAGGAGCCCTCAAAAGTCTATCGGTATGATGAAAAATAGCAAATGCACCCAAAAAGAGAGGTTTGATTGCGGAAAACTGACCACATACGAGAACTGCATACATAAATGAGTCGATGAGGTTTCTTACAAATTAAATATTTATAGGAAACCCCATGGATTGAGACTCCAACATTTGAGTTTTTTTTTATACATTGAACACTGTTCTAAAATGTGTATAGCAAAGTCGTTATTTAAATCATTGCTCCCGCAATTTTTTTACTACAAATGTAATTAAGATACAATTTTAATTTTAATATAATTTTCTTTTATATTATAATTTAAGCGTTTCAAAAACATTTACAGAATTAATTTTCGAAGTATTTCAAATGTCTTGAAAGTTTCTTGTGTTCGTTATACGTAATTGAAATGTGAACGACCGCGAATACGGTTCTGTTACTTTCAATGGTGACTATTCATATTATATTACTAGCTGCGACCCGCGAGTTTACTCGCGTGACTATCGTTTTGGATGAAAGTAGTTAAAAGTAGGAATTTCGCAAAACATTTATGTACCCTTGAATGATGATCGGTGGATACGATTATAACTTTGTGATTTACTTCAGTATTTAATGTGTATAGTTGTATCTATCGATTTAAATATACTTTAAATTGCCGCTTGTGTGTAGCTTGTATGTATAAGGCAGTTTTAGACTTCTCCAATCTAGGTACTTTAACTATCCGTAACAATTGTCAATGATGTAAATACGACCACCGGATACATTCTTTTCGGAGGCCAAGACACACTTTGGGTCGCTGACCCATAGGAGTAAGGATGATTACAGAGTGGCGGGGTGTCCGCTCTTTATTTAATTAAAATTTAATTTTACTTTATGGTTTTGAACAATGTACACGAAGGAAGAGGCTGACTTCAAAGATACAGATATCATCTAGTTTGGAAGTCAGAGATTTTGTAAACAGTAGATTAAGTTTCTGAACAATAAACGATTTATTATTATTTATTATGCATTGGATACTTTTCGTAAAAACGTTCAAACTCACATTCGCACTAAAATTATAAGTAGATACAATATGAAAATACATCGCAAATTAAATTATAATATTTCAGGTCACTCTTATCAACACTGAACCGCCACAACTTACTCAAAGAGATTAACGATAATGTTCTGAGCAAATGAAACTTTGAAGTACCTTACAAATTACTTGGTATTCAATATTGTGATTTAAATCTTGTAAGGTCGGGTTAACTGGGTTTTGGACTTTACGGTAGAAGTTATAAGTGTAAATATTAATTAATTAACGTATCTGTGAGTACCGGTATTACAGCAAAACTTTCTTTTTATGGCGGCCAAATATTTGATCGAAACGTACGTCATTGTTTATCATTAATATCTATTTACGAGTTGTTTGTACGTACCGATAAGTCGAATCCATCGACAAGTTTCAGCCACATTCGGTAGACTTCATCAGGAGGATGAGTGTGATGCGCCCGCGACGGCGGCTCGCTCTGCACTCAATGACTGAATGTGGCTGAAACTAGTCGAGGGATTCGACTTATCGGTACGTACAAACAACCCGTAAAAATGTATTAATGATTTTCCAATAACATGGCTCGATTTTGAGATCAACAACATGCAATAAGCAAGCATAGGTATTCTTCGCCCGATCCTCCACATTATACTAACATCGGTGAGAGAGAGTTTTTTCAACAAATTCACTGAGATGGTCTGAAAAAGGTCTGTAACAGAAGAATAAGCTTGATATAAGAATAAGCTTTAAAATGTATAGAAAAACACTTGACCGTTCACACTCAACCAATTATACGTTAGTGCGTTGAGTGTGAACGGTCAAGTGTTTTTCTATACATTTGTCTGTTCTGGCGTTATGCGACCGATAATACGCGACGCATGTTCCGTTAGATATGAACCTTCCCTTATAATTATATAAAGAATTTATGCTCACATCTAACGATCAAAGTACTTCAGCTTAAAAGTTCACAATAAAATATAAACTTTATAATACAAGCATAATATCAAAACTCCAATATTATTCTTTCAATAACAAATACATTCAATCTTTCTGTAACAATATTTGTTCTCAATTTCAATAATAATAAAGAAGTTCTTTTCAAACATAGAAAAAACAATATTTCGGTTTTAAACTGTATCCATTATGTTAATGAGTCTTACAACGTCATAACCATAATTAATGTAACATTGTTTAACTTTGCAAATATAATTAACTAGTAGCTCCCCGCGGTTTCACCCGCGTAGTTCCCGTTCCCGTGGGATTACGGGGATAAAATATAGCCTATGTCACGCACTGATAAATTAGCTTTCCATTAGTGAAAGAATTTTTGAAATCGGTATTTTGAAATAGTTTTCCCAATAATTTGACTACATAAAATTATTAATTGTTTGAAATATTTTAAGAAAATAAAAAAGCCTGCCACGAAAATATCAATATATTTGTTGTTTGAAATATTAAAACAAGTAAATATAAAAATATCTACTACGAGAACACCAATATATTTGCTACGGGATACCTAACCATTGCTACGAAAATGGCCGTAGTCCGTATGCTACGGCACCAAACATACAATAACCAGGGTTTACAATAGGCGTAGAGGCTCGCGCAATAGCTTTGATGCAGCTCACGAGCATGGCTTTACTAGGCCGCTTAGTAATCTGCTTGAAAACACAAAGGCAAGCTAGAGAAGGCAAGCAATATACTCGTATTGCCCAGTGTAGACGCGGCTATTGAGCATGTGCTATGAGATAACCACTGATTAGTCTTTGCAAAGCGTCGAGTCTGATACTTTTGCTAAAAACGTTGTTTTACTATAAAGTATTTAAGGTTTCTTATTATTTTATACTTTTAATTTTCTCAAAATTTTTTTTTATAGTACTTATGTAAGTATTTAATTTTACTTATAATTAGCTGTAAGTTTTTAATAATGAATGCTGATTACACCTATAAAAGTGTTGCACACTGTACGATAATTGAATTGTTATTTAATTTTAATAATGTTATGTGTTAATGATGCCGGTGTAACTTATTAAATAAATTAATCAGCCTGTGTTCGTTCACTGCTGGACATACGCCTCTCCCAGCGCTCTGTCGGCGGCACGATCCACTGTCTCCCGGCCTTCACTATACTTAAAACATATCAGTAAGAACAACCAGCAATTATTACTTTGTCTAAAAATAAAATTCATTCTCCAGAAACAGTCAATAATTTCATATCATACCCTCATAATATACGAGTATGCTAACACACATTCTATCGTAATGTCTATAAAATTTCCCGTCGTGTAGAAGGTTGAGCGGCAACCGAGTTAGGTGTAACAATATTAGATCATTAATTGTGACGCGACCCGACCCCAAAATATTGATAATTATTACCGAACTTCACCACAGAAATAAATATACGAACATGGGTTGGTTTTAGCAATATATTGTTGGGTATTTTCTTGTGTGAGGCGTAAATTAATGTGATATATTTATATTTATACCTTCATAACTATGTGTGAGGATCGAATAACTTGCTAAGTCGCGCATTAATATTTCGTTTATTCATAAAGTTATTAATTTAGGAACTAATATTATTGTTTAACACAGCCTTAATACTAGTAGTTCTTATACTGTGAACTAAGAAAATTGGAAGTACTGGCGTGACTACACTTGCTCAATGAGTGTTAGTGATCTCAAAGCTAAGGCCAGTGTCTTGAATTTAGCGGGCAGCGGGGCGCTAGCGGGGCGCTAGCGCGAGCGGAGCGCTTAGCGCAGACCCATTCTTGAATTTAGCGGGCAAGCAGCGGGCAGATCGAGCGGCTGGGTTATTCCTGTCTGATCCCCCGTATCTGATACCCCGTAACGGATACCGTTTAACTCGTGTTTGGAAACTCACAAACATAAACATAAGAATCTGATTTCGGATCTAGCTTTAGACCCCAACATTTACTTAGATTCAATACTCGACAGAAAATATGTTAAATTGAAATATTTTTGATAATTTCAGACCCCGTGGTTTTACCCGCGTGGAACTTTATTTCGTGGGAATTTTGATAAAAAGTATCCTATGTGTTATTCCTAGGTATGAGGAACATCTGTACCAAATTTCATTAAAATCCATTCAAAAGTTTTTGCGTGAAAGCGGAACAAACATCCACACATCCACACTCACAAACATTCGGTTTTATAATATTAGTAGGATATAAGTACTTAAGTTTCACCATGTATATAAGACTGATTCCGTAAAAGATCCTTCAAAAAATACTATCATATTATATCTAAAGCTCGCACGGAAATCATGGGAAACTAGCTACTAGAAAATACGATATATTTTCATACAATCCGTGTGTAACGGGGATAAGTTTGATCTCCGCCTACACTCCTACGGGATCTTGTTTGTTGTATCATGTTTCAAGAAAACCTTTTATACTAAAATATTATGTATTCCACGAACAATAATAGTTGAGATTTGTTTATTTGATTTTGATGTACTTTGCTTCTGATATCAGTCAATCACTTCAAGTTTATGGACACAAAGAACTTTGTGAAGAGGTCTAAAAATATGTTCGTAATTTTTACTTCCACTGGGATTTACGCAGTGGTCCCGACGCGGGCGATTGAGCGATGAACTTACGAGTTGTCGTCCAAGAAATCAAAAAAAGAGATGCATATATTAATAGTAACTCGCTGGCGGTGTGAACAGGCGAGTAACTACAAGTATAAATAATATGTGAATCTCTTTTGTTTACACGGAAGGTACATTTACTGTTCTTTTCTTGGGCGATAGTTCATCGCTCACTCGCCCGCCGAGGGGACCACCACTGCCTATAAACCTGTGCTGATGTGCTGAACCGTAACGTTATTTGGAACTTAAACAATAACGATATTTGGGACTGCCGTGTCCGGATATTCTTATAAAAACTAAAAGTAACTAACTTATATTTATTGATATCTTTGATTTACACGAACACTACACATTGAAATAAATTAGATTTTTAAACTTTTTTACATTACTTTGTACAGACGTCTTCCATCTTAGTCTTCTGTGATCACGGGTTCTGTAAAGAATCCGAAACGTCAGAAAATGTAAAACAAAATACAACCACGACAAAAATCCGTTTAAGTGTTTTAACTTATATTTCCTAAATCTTTTTATATAAAAGAAAGTGGTGTTAGTTACACTATTTATAACTCAAGAACGGCTGAACTGATTTGGGTAAAAATTTGTGGGGAGGTTAGAACCAGGAGAAGGCCATACGATACATTTTTATACCGAAATTCTCACGGGAACGGGAACTACGCGAGCGAAACCGAGGGGCACAGCTAGTAAATAAATAAAACTAAACTCCATAATATTATTTTTCAAACTAAGTATTTGTTCGTTTGTACCTATGTGTAAATGAGTGTGTGCGTAGTGTCTGATACCCTAGATACAAGTCACGAAGTTAGTTAGTGGTCAGTTACTGTAATGAGATGATGTAGTGAATGATTTATTTATTTATTGAGACACAAAACAAGTTGCAACTTATGCTAACAAATACAAAAAAATATAATATGTTTAAAACTAAGTTACACCTCAGACTATGTGTTCATACAAAGAAACAATTTTTAATTAACATCTGGTTTGCCCGTGATCATTGTGACGGCTATTTTAGTATTACATAACATTAAATTTAAAAAGAAATACATATTACATAAACACTAATCCTGAGCACAGAGACACCCGGAGGGTGTACCATGGAGGATATATTTCACCATTGCTCTGAATTTAGGTAATTTAAATGATTATGTTATGTTTTCTAAACTAATATTATAAAGAGGAAATATTTGTTTGTATATACACCCCTATTTGGATATTAGGATACTTATTAATTTGACGATATCAGTAGCATTAACTGAACCCATATATCGAAGAATAAAATAAAAGAGGATGATCAATTTGGCAGCCATAAGAATACCAAAATAATGTATACCTAAGTACATTAGTACGTAGTTGCTAACTGCGCGCGGCTCGCGGCATCATCGTAGGTACAGACTACAAAGTAAAATTATTTAATAATTAATTCCCGGTCGCTCGACCTCCCTGCCGGCCCCGCCCCCTCGCCATTCTTCGTCGCAAGCGCCGCGGCCGCTCAGCTAGCTTCAGTTCGTTCACCGCGCACGTGCCGCGAGGTTGTACGCAAATGTAACGCCATGTTTAATTAAAATTACCAGTTTTACCTATCAATTTACTTCTCGTGAGTACATACATGGTATGTAGTGAGTGTTGTTAATGTGTGATTCGGAAAATGGAATGCGACTGTTCCCAGGGCTAGTCCTAGGCTAGGACTCCTAGCGACCTGGCTCTGACCTGGGATCAATAACGATTTAGAACTTCGGTGAAAACTAAAGGTAAATAATAATACCTACCTAAGTATTAACTTACAGTATTTTTTACGTAACTTGAAAGTTAGGTTTTTATTTTTAATACGAACGATTAATATTCTAGTACCTAATAATAATTATTATAACGTGTACTTACCTTACTACGTAACAAATCGTAATAATAATAGGCAATTATTATTGAATAGGTATTAGGTACGATATGGCGGAACAAGTCATGTTAGGTACGTAATATCAATCGTAGTAAAAATGAATACTAACATCTTAATTAAACACACCCAAATTATTGTAAATACCTACCTAGCCAATACGGTGGTCCAGGAGGTGATTTTCGCATAAGTCCCTAATGTTATGTTACAAAGTGTTCGAACGCGGCCGATTTCTTCGATAGTTATACCTACATCATTTAGCCGGTTCTAAGCCCGTAGAGAATGAAGAAAGTTAGAAATGTAGAATTGTACGTGAGTATTTACTTATTAATGAACCTATCTTTTATGTTTTATTTGTATTATTCCAACATAATCCTACTAATAAATAGCTAACTAGGTAGAATAGAAAACCAATTTTAAAAACAAAGGTAAGGCCGGTTCGATGACGGTTCTTTACGTAACTCTGATGGGCTGGAATGGAGTTGTGAGGAATGCATGAATAACGTTTCTCGGCGATCTTCGTTTTTTGTGCCTCCGCAGGGACAAGATGAGAGTTCTGATGAAGAGGACTGTCGCCCAGCTCTAAATCAAAAGAAGCTAGTCGCAAGTATTACTAGTGAGATACAGAAGATAATGAAAGCGGAAATGAGTGATCTTACAACCGCCATAGAGCACATGAATGGACAAATGGCAGACATCGAGGATATAGTAAAAAAACAGGAGAATACTATTAAATCTTTAGTTAATAAAAACATTGATCTACTTAATAAAACCAAAAATCTCGAACTCCGCATTGCAGCTTTGGAGCAACACATCCACGAAGTTGATCAAAAGATGCTCTCTAGTACCCTGGAAATAGCCGGGATCCCCGAAACTACTAATCAAAATATTCAACAAGTTGTGGAAAAAATCGCAGAAAATCTGGAGGTAGATTGCAATAATATTATAGCAACCCGGCGCATGCCTAAACCTAAAGACCGCCCGCAGCCCGGACACGTAATAGTGGAAGTAAAATCTAGTATTATTCGAAACCAATGGGTACAAGCGGCAAAAAATAAGGACCTAACAGCTGGGAATATCATAAAACAATTACCTACGGACCAAGCTACCCGCAGAGTGTACGTACGTGAAGCATTGTCACAACATACAAAACAAATCTTATACAATGCTCAATTAAAACTGAAGGAATCCTACAAATTTGTCTGGTGTAAAGGAGGTATCATTTACGTTAAGAAAACTGATGACAACAGCAGGCCGCATATAGTACGCACGATGTCGGATATAGAAGCACTAATTACTACCAATCATTAAGATAAACATACTTTATTTGAACTATTTTTGTATTTATATTGCATAAATGGCACACAATAACTCAGTAATTCAATCTCATGAGTTATTTGATTGTCTCAATATAAACTCATTTTATAAACAACTACCTTTTAACAGAATTGACCTTTTTTGTATTCATATAAATATTCGATCATTAATTAAAAATTTCAATAAGTTACTATTAGTTATAGATTCCTGTAGCACTCCAATAGATGTAATTGTACTGTCAGAGGTCGGCATTTCTCATAGCTTATGTAAACTATATAATATACCTGGGTATAGAATGCACGCAGAACTACGTTCTAAACAAAAAGGTGGCGGTATTTTAGTTTATGTAAAGAACTATCTTAAGTTTACTCAATTAACAACAAAAACAATACACTGTGAAGCACTAATCGGCACTTTAATAACTGCTACCAAAGAAATCGTAACACTGTGTGCATTCTATAGACCGCCTTCCACTGATAAATCAATGTTTGTGTACGAACTTTCACAGATTCTTAGTAAAACTATAAGTAATACTATTGTACTTGGGGACGCGAATATTGATCTAAAAACAAACATTCCAATAAAAAACAGGTACGTTGACATGCTGTCCGAACTCGGATTCACCGCAGGAATAACAGATTACACTCGGATTGACACGAGAATGAACAAAGTCTCGAAAACATGTATTGACCATTTGTTTACACGATTAACCTCGATGAATCCGTGCACGGCAGCGGTCGACACTGTATTAGCAGATCACCGCCTTATAGTAGTTGCTTGCGAAAAAGTATGCGCTCCTCGAATACAGTATGATCCTAATTATTATAAGTCTAAATATTGCAATAAAATAATTTTAAATGAGGAACTAAATAATGCTGACTGGTCGATTACAGAAACTATGTCGTGTCCAATAAAAATATATAAATACATTAAAAATATATTCGATTCAGCCTACAATAATTCTTTAAGTTGTAAAAATCGATATTGTAACAAACTTAATAAACAACCTTGGGTAAAAAAATACATGCTACAGTTGGCCGATAAAAGAGATGATTTATTTAGTAAATGGAAAAAAGACACAACAAATCATGGTATCAGATTAAAATATAATAAATTACGAAATAAAATTCATAAATTACTTGAGCATTGTAGAAACAAGTACTATCGTAATACAATTACTGAAAATATTCGGAACCCGCGTAAATTATGGCAAATAATAAACAGAATATGTGGCAAAGTGACTAAATCGATAGACCAAATAATTTTTAAAGCTTTTGACACACACAATCAATCATACGATGCTATCGCCAACAAATTTGCCGATGAATTCAGACATGCTGTTAGAAACATTATACCTACGTGCTCTATAAAACTTCTTAATAAAAATGATTACGAAAATTCCGCCAATGTAAGTTTTCACTTTAAAGCCGCAACAACAAAAAGCATTGAAAAATTAGTGAAAAACCTCAATAGCCGAAAGGCTCCAGGATACGACGGCATTAAAATCTTTGATATAAAAAATGTCGCACAAAAAATATCATCGTCAATTGCACGATTAATAAATACTAGTTTTGCGTCGGGAATATATCCCGATGAACTTAAACAAAGTTGTGTTCGTCCTATTTACAAAAAAGGTTCAATGAATGATGTATGTAACTACCGTCCTATTTCACTCCTACCAGCTTTAGACAAAATAACAGAAAAATATATATGTGATCAATTCCATGGTTTTTATTCAAAAAATAATATAATTAATAAAAGTCAATACGGTTTTCAACCGCAGAAAAGCACTACCTCTTTGCTATCAAAATTTTCAGACGAGGTAAATAAGCATTTACATGACCGAAAACACGTTCTAGCTCTTTTCATTGACTTTTCAAGAGCATTTGATACATTGAATCACGAGTACCTACTTGCTAAAATCGAGAACTCCGGCATTAGGGGTCCCGCACTAAAATGGTGCGAAGATTATCTAAAAAATAGATCATACTTCGTGAGGGTAGGTGACGCGGTTAGTAATGTAATACCTGTGATCGAAGGAACCGCTCAGGGATCGGTTATCGGGCCCCTCCACTTTATAACCTATGTAAACGACATGAACAACGTCATAAAACACTGCAATTTGTACCAATATGCTGACGATGCGTGTATAGTCATAGCTGATAGAGATATAAACCTCGCACACAGTAGACTCCAAAACGACTTTAATTTATTAAATAAATGGTGTCATGACAACAGGCTAGTAATAAATGCTACAAAAACTAAATTGGTTCATATAAGATCCCCATATAATAAAACGCGGGCTGAGACTAACAATCAACTAATAGCTCACGAACATGCCTGTTTACACAGTAACTTACATAATTGCAGATGTCCTGTAATAGAAACGGTTGAAAAACATACCTATTTAGGGTTAGTAGTAGACAATAAATTTAGTTGGCAATACCATATTGATACATTGTGTGATAAACTTAGAGCATTTCTAGCTAACATTATTATAATCAAAAGGAAAATACCTTATAAAATTCTACTTACTTTATACAACGCTCTCGCTGATTCCATTATTAATTACGGCATATCAAGCTATGGGAGGACATTTAAAACTTATCTCGAAAATATACAAAACTTACAGACTAGAATTATAAAACAAATTGTATCCCCCAAAATTAAAGAACTATATAGAAATAATGACGAAAAACTACTTAAGCACTGTAATGTACTGCCCATCCAATCGAAATTTCACTTTTTTATGCTAAAAGAACAATTCTTTAATATTGATATTCAACATAAAATTCAGCATAAATTCAATACTCGACAGCAAAAAAATCAACGATTATTAACAACAACAGCTATCAATAATATTTATGGAGAAAGAACTACATCCTATTTAGTTCCTCGTTTAATAAATGATTTAAATCCTATAACTAAAGATAGCATCACAAAAAATAATATAGGGAAAAAATTAAAGTTGCACTTTATAAACATGCTGTAGATGCATGCGTGTAAGACCGGTCCTGCGCTTGACGTCGACAACTTCACTCGAGTGTCGCGTCACTTGTTATTGTTACTTGCTGATACGACACTAAGTTCGGTACGGTACGCCACCGGCCCGGGCGCATCTAACGATACGATGTTATTTTAGTTGTATTATAATTTGTTTAGTGAAAGTTAACTTTATAAATTATTTTAAGTTTTGTTGTGTTTGTATTTATGATAATTATGTGTAGTGTCAATTAGCTTTAAGTACCATAGATAGATTATGTAAACAGAACTCACTTGAAGCACACCGGACAAATCTCAGTGATTTTTGGCGTGCTATTATCTGTAATTGTTTATTTTTGTTTAAATAATAAATTAAAAAAAAAAAAAAAATGTCTTGCTAGCAACAGCTGTTCATCGCTGAACTCGCGTGAACTTTGCGGTGTGTGTTGGCTCCGCTATTGTAGGACGTGAATAGATTTTGACGAAATTTACAAAAACTTTGATTTACCATAACTTTTGAAATAAAGGCAAAAAATAAAAATTTCCTTGACTATTATATTGTTAACCCTAATTTACATCAGCTGTGAGATAAGGTATCGTAATTTCAAAATAAGGGTGTATAATAGGCTCCGAAACTACTGGTCCGATTTCAAAAATTCTTTTACTATTGGAAAGCCACATTATCCCGGAGTGTCATAGGCTATATTATATTTACCGCGGATGAAACCGCGGTGCGCTGCTAGTCAGTAAATAAAACACTAACTAAATTATAACTTGACCCAATAACCTAAAAATTCTACAAAAAACCGCACATTGATTCAAACTTCGTAACGAACTTAACTACTTACCGATTCCATTTGTTTAGTATCAAAAATTCCCGGTTTTCCTGTTTGCCACCATTTTGTCGATAACGCGACAACTTGAGATATATCCTCCGTAACTTGTCCAACAATCTGTGGGCTTTGTTTTGTTCTAAAGCGATATAATCCTCAAAGTCGAATACTTTTTCCTTTTTGTTTTGTAGGGGAAATGTGACTTTGTTTGGTTATTCTTTGAATGTATTTTTATTTAATTTTTATATCATAGCATTCTTTCTACTTTTTTGTGTAATAATTAGCTATCTACTTCTATATATTATATATACTTACTTATACAAAACTATTCCGTTACTGAGTGATGTACTGACTGACTGACAGACAACGCACAGCCGAAACTACTGGTCATAAGAGCTGAAATTTGGCACGTGTGTTTGTTAGGAGGAGTAGGCTACCACATAGCGTAAAATGCTGGATCATCAGGAGCACTTAATGCTATCACAGAAAAGTTTCGATGTAAACCAAATAACATGTATACTATGCCATGGTCACGAATAAACATCATGTAATAATTTTAGACACTAAACTATTTAAAAACAATTCAATCCTTACTAGTCCTTACTTCCTTACTAATATTATAAATACGAAAGTAACTCTGTCTGTTACCTTTTCACGGCTAAACTACTGACCCGATTGACTTGAAATTTGGTACAGGGGTAGCTTATGGTCCGGGGAAGGACATAGGCTATGTTTTATCCCGAAATTCCCACGGGATTGGGAATTACGCGGGTGAAACCACAGGGCGCAGCTAGTTATATAAAAAGATTGCACAAACTAGTATAAATTAAATTGTATTTGCTGAAATTCCCAATAAAGCGCGACCAATATAAAAAGCGCTATATAAAGCTCGCCAACGCAGTTAACAGAGCTTTAAAAGCTTGTCATATCGAAATAAAATCTCTCATTACACGAGTTTACTCAGAAAATGTTGGAAGGAACTTTTAATATATTTCTATTTGAAGAGAGAACGAGTACTAGGAAATTAAATTGAGGTAGATATCTTTTAAAATGTTGTTTTGATCGTCAAAGATACTAAATAGTGGAATTATTGGATTCCATTTTTGATAATAATTGAATGCATAATCATCTATGATATTGCCTTTCCGAATTCAATAAAATTCATTACAATGATGACAATACAACAGTACTTACATGAAATCTCTGAAAAAAAATCTATACAAATGCATAATATATTCTAAAACTAGCAGTGCCCCGCGGTTTTACCTGCGTAGAACCTTATCCCGTGGGAATTTTGAGATAAAAAGTATCCTATGTGTTATTCCTAGATATGAGGAACATCTGCACCAAATTTCAATAAAATCCATTCAGTAGTTTTTGCGTGAAAGAGGAACAAACATCCACATATCCACACTCACAAACATTCGGCATTATAATATTAGTAGGAAGAATAACGTAGCTACGTAACACACATTCAGCACCAAAGACAAAATCTGAGCTAAGTAAAATCAGCGAACAGAAATTGCCTGGAAACATAGTAGAATGGAACATTCTGTAATTATACATTCCAATCCCGATTACTAAGTACTAGCCGTGCTCCGCCAGAGATCTATTAACGAATCGCCGTCCGATCGTATCAGTAAAGGTTTGGTCAGACAGCCGACGTGACTGGACGAGACGACGACGCTGGCTGTCTTTGGCAGTTACAAGGGGTGTAGAGCAGCTGCTTTCCATACGTGTTCCCGGGTTTACTCCCTGGATATTAATAATAATAAAAATATATTTGTTTATTCAGATATTAAAGGATCCATTTCATTACATTACATTACAAAATTAAAATTAAACAAAATATTGCCTCTAGAGAAAATGTTTATTTTTCATAATATGCATACCTGTTATGGCCATGTCCCTCTTTTTTTTCAATATCTTAGTAATAAAAAGATATGACGTATTTTGTCCCCCATACAAAAAGAAACGTGCCGAGCGGGTTCACTCTGTGTGGCGTTCAGCATTATTTGTACGTTACAGCTCCTCAGCGTCGCGTCACCGTCCCGCCACGCCCCGCCGGCTGTATAACGAGACCTTTAGGGCCAATCGACGCCATTTTGCCGTTAATTTCCACAATCACGCGTGATTTGAATGAAATCGAACGATTTGAATACCCTTTAATGGGACAATTAAGTTTTTTTGCGTACAAAGCATTTTCTTTTCATTACATTGAAAATGGTTTTGGTGAGGATTGGATTTTGTTAAAGATTTAATTTGTATTGTGGTTGGGTTAGGTTAGGTTTATTAATATGGGATATGTGCGTGTTTAATGTCTGTCTGGGTGGGATATAAAGTAAAGTATTGGTCTGTTATTTACAAATGATATATACACCTATCTGTGCCCCGCGGTTTTACCAGGGTGAATCCCAATCCCGTGGGAATTTTGGGATAAAAAGTATCCTATGTGTTATTCCTAGTTATAAAGAACATCTGTACAAAATTTAATCTAAATCGATACCGTAGTTTTTGTGTGAAAAAGGAACAAACATCCACACATCCATACATCTAAACATCCACACTCACAAACATTCGGCTTTGTAGTATTAGTAGGATGGGACCAAGGCTTCATTATATTACGGATGATATTAGTACAGTGAGAAGAAATAGGCGGTATGTTTTTTAATGACCTCAACATTATCTTTGGAAAACATTTTTTAGTTTTCTAAGAATACCGACTTCCCGTCAAATCTTATTAAACTGAAACCGACTCCAATTAGACGTGGGACAAAGGTTCGGAAGAAGAAGAAATTTTCTTACAATAATGTACACTCGACACGTTTATTCCAAACATGTTTTGACTGTAACTAAACTACAAAAGTAAAGCAGTACAAATTACTGTTTACAATTGGTACTGCAACTTAAGATAAAACAACATTGGACCACTCATCAGCGAAGTGGAAAGACGGATTTAAGAAATTTTGCTATCAGAATAATGATTAGAGCGCGTTTCCTTTATACTTGTACGGCTTTTTGACGGAGCTAACTAGATACGGTAAATATCATATCCCACCAAAAACATTCTGTAAAAAACTAGCCAAGTCTCGATGGAGCTGCTTGTTTAACTCTAAAAAGTAATGAAATCTAGACAGACTCGTGCCAAGTCTAAGGTTCCTTACTGCGATTTCTTTATTATTATAGTTAATGTTGTGTGACTTGGCCGTTGAACATTGTTTAAAAGGTTAGTAGTGGGTACATGTCAATTTTGTTTACACGTAATGTTATAACATTATTAAAATACGCAGCTTTATCAAGCCTACAATTGACTGGATATTGAATCAACATTTTTCAAGTGGCTATAATTAAGCAAATTTTCTATCGTCAATGGATAGGTTCTGGATTTTTTAAGATTGGTGCAATAGCGTCATGGAGCACCTAGTTTTGTACCCTTGTGTACATACATGTGTACCCTTCAACGGCCAAGTCACACAACATTAACTATAATAATAAAGAAATCGCAGTAAGGAACCTTAGACTTGGCACGAGTCTGTCTAGATTTCATTACTTTTTAGAGTTAAACAAGCAGCTCCATCGAGACTTGGCTAGTTTTTTACAGAATGTTTTTGGTGGGATTTCATTTCTTTTTGGTAAAACTTGTTTATATTGATTTATTTTATTAGATTTTCTTATTTGACACACTTATTTTTTAGGAGTAGTATTATATTATAAAGCGCCCCGCGGTTCACCCGCGTAGTTCCCGTTCGCGTTTCCGTGGGAATTTCGGGATAAAAAGTATCTATACATAAATAGTTTTTAAGCTACCTCCCCACAAATTGTCAGCCAAATCAGTTCAGCTGTTCTAGAATTATAATTCCCGTTCCCATTTCCGTGGAAATTTCGGGATTAAAAGTTTTCTATGTGCTACTCCTGGTTCTAAGCTACCTCCCCACCAATTTTCAGCCAAATCAATTCAGCCGTTCTTGAGTAATAAATTCCCGTTCCCAATCCCGTGGGATTTTCGGGATTAAAGTGTTCTATGTTGTTGTCCTGGTTCTAAGCTACCTCCCCACTAATTTTCAGCCAAATCAAAGCCGTTCTTGATTTTTAAATTCCCGTTCTCAATCCCGTGGGAATTTCGGGATTAAAAGTATCCTATGTCCTTTTCCTGGTTCTAAGCTACCTCCCCACCAATTTTCAGCCAAATCAATTCAGCCGTTCTTGATTTTTAAATTCCCGTTCCCAATCCCGTGGGAGTTTCGGGATTAAAAGTATCCTATGTCCTTTTCCTGGTTTTAAGCTACCTCCCCACCAATTTTCAGCCAAATCAGTTCAGCCGTTCTTGGTTTTTAAATTCCCGTTCCCAATCCCGTGGGAATTTCGGGATTAAAAGTATCCTATGTCCTTTTCCTGGTTCTAAGCTACCTCCCCACCAATTTTCAGCCAAATCAATTCAGCCGTTCTTGATTTTTAAATTCCCGTTCCCAATCCCGTGGGAATTTCGGGATTAAAAGTATCCTATGTCCTTTTCCTGGTTCTAAGCTACCTCCCCACCAATTTTCAGCCAAATCAGTTCAGCCGTTCTTGAGTTACAATTCCCGTTCCCATTCCCGTATAATTCCCGTTCCCGTTCGATTATCCTAGTTTTTATAGTTTTCCCTTTATGTGGCCATTAAACCCTAACTCTGTACCAAATTTCAGCTCTCTAGGTTTATGGGAAGTACTAGTTCTATTTTGATGATCATGAGTGAGTGAGTGAGTGAGTGAGTGAGTGAGTGAGTGAGTGAGTGAGTGAGTGAGTGAGTGAGTGAGTGTCTAAAATGCGAAACTTTGCTTTCGCCTAACTTGGGAACTAAATGACCTACAGACTTGAAATTTTATTTTAAGTATGTGATTGTATAGCTTACTAGATGACGAAAATTTCAGCGTTCTAGTCTTATCCAGAGGTTGTCAAATAGGGGCCTGAAAATGCGGCGAAATGGTTCCTGTAAAGGATGGTACGGCAGTGTTTGCTTCGCGCTCGACTTGGCGGGGGGCACTGCCGTGCCCCCAGATACACAAATGTAATATACCGTATAACTACATACTATATTCTAGAATGACGACCTCAATGGCAGAGTGGTCACCATGCCGGACTGCCATCCGTAAGGTTGCCGGTTCGATTCCCGTGCGGGGTGAATATTTGTGTGAACCACAAATATTTGTCTC
Organism: Timandra comae; assembly: GCA_958496195.1. Lineage (NCBI taxonomy): Eukaryota > Metazoa > Arthropoda > Insecta > Lepidoptera > Geometridae > Timandra > Timandra comae. Next base: position 10,516,946 of record OY292363.1, on the reverse strand, counting down.
GGTCTGTGTGTGTGTGTGAATGAGTGTGTGCGTAGTTTCTGATACCCTAGATACAAGTTTCGAACTTAGTTAGGGGTAAGTTACTATAATGAGATGATGTAGTGAATGATTATGTTATGTTATAATACGAGTATAATACTCTGAAAATAAACAAATTTAACGAACATAATGTCGTAGTTTTTTCTTTTTTACATATCTGGCGTTTCAAAGAATTCAATATTAGAACACTAAATACAAAACACTGTGTTGGCGATGAGTTAATTGCAACACTAGAAAATAGAATTAGATACTAATCGATTTAAAATAGAACGATATTCTCTATTGTTCCTTTTTTAGTAGTTCTGTAATCCATTTGCCGGCTATATTAAGGTTTTCTTTTCTGTTCGACAAAGTATGTGTACAGTAATTTATTCAACAAATTAAGTAAAATTCGATTTTTAATTCGATTTTGAAAATACATATACAAAATCGAGGAGAAGGAGAGGCATATGTCCAGCAGTGGAAGTAGATGATAGCCGGTGATGATGATGATTTACAAAATCACCGCACATGGGACTTGAATCCAGGACCATGCTGAATCGTAACACTGGTATTATCACCTCCACCTCGAACGACATTTTACCGGTACGTCAATTTACCGTGTTATGATAATCTGTAACGTTATACTTAACCTCAGTGATCAGCCGGATGAATAATTCATTGACGTGTATAATGGATATCGGCGACAGACCTCCTTATTTCGTGACGTGGAGTGATCAGGACGTGACTTCAATGTCGTAGAATAATTTGTTGAATTCAGTTTAAAGATTTAAGACAACCTCTGCCTTATTTGCGTTGCATTTTTAGTCTGGTTTAACGCTAAACCAGGTTTTACAATCGGATCTAAGTACAATTTTGAATACTGTCAAAAGACTAAAGTGACTGACAAGGTGTCAAATGCTTACCAGGTTTTGTTAAACCAGACTAAAAATGCAACGCAAATAAGGTAGCCTGTGTTTTACCTGGTTTTGTGTCTAGGTTGTAGTTAAGAAGTGCTTAGTTCTTGCTTGGGATTTGTTGCGATCTGTTTGGTTATGCGACGTTTAGCGAAGTCATATTACTGATGGGTGGCTGTTACTAAAGTGGCTAATTTCAGCTCTACGACCAGTAGTTTCGGCTGTGCGTAATCTGTCAGTCCGTACATCACTCGGTAACAGAAGAGTTTTATATATATAGATTTGTTTATAATAGTTAGGTAGGTCATCATCATTGAGGTAGGTATACCTATAAATATTTAAATCAATAATATAATTTATAGATACCTAAATTCCTAAAATCCAAAACCCATCAGTCTGAACTTCGAAGCGTTCACCTCCAAACCGCATTTACCTACAACCACAAATATGAATTAATTGTTAGTTAAATGGTTCAATATTTACTGGTTTAAACCTTCTGTCTGTGTTTCAGAGGTCTTTAGATTTATATCTGACCTCGACCTCCGTTAAGGTGGCCATTGACGAGTCCGTTGAACTGGCGTCCATCCAAAAATGGTCGTCAATCACCGGAGTGATTCCAGATTCCAGTGGGGAAATCTAGTTGACTAGACTTTTGGAGTATCGAAACAGTTTTGTGTCTGGACTGATCAGTTCAACTGACTTGTCCATAACATAACATAATCATTTACTACATCATCTCATTACAATAACTGACCTCTAACTAAGTTCGAAGCTTGTATCAAGGGTATCAGAAACTACGCACACACTCAATGGCCACCTTTAATCAGATGACCTACCGATCAATCATTAAAATTTCACTAAGCATGGTTTAACTTAGTAAATGGTCAGGAATTACTAAAGTTAGTTAAAGTTACTGTATTATAGGGATTAGTTAAAGTTGTTTGTCAATATTTTATAATAATGTTTTGAATTCCTGTTTTTGGTTTGGTTTCTGTTGGAGTTTCGGGTTAAAATGTTTGGGATATTAGTCAAATTCAGATAAAATATTAATACTTATTATAAATGCAAAAGTAACTCTGTCTGTCTGTTACTTTTTCACGGCTAAACTACAGAACCGATTGACTTGTTTGGGGTAGCTTATGGTCCAAGGAAGGACATAAGCTGTGTTTTTTTTTCAAAATTCCCACGGGATCGGGAACTATGCAGGCGGCACAGCTAATAAACAAACAAAAATCATGTTAACGTAAAATAAAATTTTGGACCCCTACTTAAAAACTAGAAACTATGTACAATATAAAAATGATATTATTTGTCACAGTACGACGGTGTTTTATTATTTTAATCCATATTATTATATCTGTCTGGAGATATGAAGCGGTTCACCTGAACTGAATATTAATCAGAAAGTATTCCAATCGATTTATTGAAACAGATATACTTTGTAAAGCACCTGTCTCCTTGACTAAGGGAAAGAAACTATCTGTGACTATTTACAAGAGTCAAAAGAATTGTAAATTAGGCTCTTGAGGCAATATTTTTTATCTTACTTTATCATATCACACACACCAATATTATAGAGGAGAAGGTTTGTACGTGAATATGTCAATGCTATAGCGTGTGAGCTTGTGCGTTTTTAGTACTCGTCTCTACTATTAGTACTATTATAAATAAATAAATAAATAAGGTTAACAAAAAATATAAAACATAAAGATACAATTTAAAATTAAAATTTAAAACACTGAAGACACATAAAAGATTCAACATAGCATTGTGTATGTGAATGTGTGTGTGTGTGTGTATGTGTGAGTGTGGGTGTGTGTGATTTGAAGTATTTATTTAAGTGATGTTATTATAGGATTAGGATTAGAATACTTTTAGAAAAATAGTAGGGGAAGTGTGTACCGATATGACTGGAGTATATTTTCTGCAGCTAATTGGCGTTTCAGAAGAACATGTTTGTATTTAGCTTTGAAGCAGTCGTAAGTTATTATGTCTACTAATAGCTGATAATTAGAACCCCCACGCACTAGGCAGCCTGGTTGCGGCAGACAGTCATACAAAATGACAGGTATATGAGAGCCCGCGTAAGCAACCACGATTTACTCCAAGATTCTGACCTCCATAGCCTGGATCTAATAGAAAATAATCACTACGCCTGGCCGTGCCCGGGGGCTCTCACAGTTATTGTAATTCGCCCACGCTTTTTTTCACAAATCAAATTAAGAACCAAAATACTTGGTAACAACACCATAGAAAATGTCGGGAAGAATAATATTGGTATTGGTACACAATAAATACCCAAACGAAATCCTTTTTTATTATCTTTTCACTCCATATTTATAATCCTTTTTCACGTTAAAAATCCATCACATTTTTAATTTAATTATTCATTCTGGCAACCCAATCCAATCACAAAAACCACCAATCAGTATCATGGATCGAAATAAAACGCGAAATTCAAATAAAATAATAAAACTCTTTTTATTTGCTCAAAATATGAACAGAATATAACGAGTTGTGTTTTGATTGGTTTTAAACTACAGGTATTAAAACTGTGTATTAGTTTAAATAACAACCTAATAAATCACTGTATCATGTTCTTATATCAAGGTCCTTAACTACATAAAGTATAAGACGGATTGCACAACAAAAATATATTTTTTGCCAGTTTTGAAGTCGGTTTCTTTACCTATAGGTAAAGAAACCGACTTCAAAACTGGCATAAAAATTAACTAATTGTATACCTTATTTATTTTATTAGTTAGATAAAACACTTTATTGTTTATACACATGATAATAAAAAAACAAAATAGTTTAACATAAACAAATTAGTACATTAGCAAAAGCGGTCTTACCGCTAGAAGCGATCTCTTTCAGACAACCCTGAAAGTACTTTTAGCTCTAGTGTAATGAAAGGGTATATACCCTTTCATTGCTTTGGCGTATTTATTTCAGACGTTCTTTACACATTCCTAAGGTTCACCTAACAATAACTTAAAGACCTTCAACTGTTACATAACTTAGGCCGTTATTAATACATAATATACCTATAAAACTATATTAATTTGATAAGGTTCGTACGGGTATATTGACCTACTTAAGGGTCTCTTTGTTGACAGTACTATCAACCCGGATATCCGGCCTACATACCCATTCAAGCCGTACTTAGTTACGAGTCAATATTATGATCAACTTTTGTGAATACCTTGGTATTTCCTTTTACTTGGCATCGAAGATTATGTATTGATAGCGTTGTTTTATATTATACTAGCGGCCCACCCCGGCTTTGCCTGGGTCCAATTTTCCCGGTGATTTTCCCGATTTTTTTACATAAGAACCTTGTCCTGGCAATAAGAAACACAACAAAAAAAGAATTGGCCAAATTGGTTCAGGCGTTGTTGAGTTATGCGCTTACCAACACATTTTGCGATTCATTTTTATATTATAGATAGATGATAGGACATGATATAAGTACTTGAGTGAATTTCAACAAGTGCCCAAAAATCTTCATTTCCGTGGACTTTTTAGTTTTTAAGTTTTTTTCAAAAATAATTAGCGTTTATTATACTTCTTGATAATGTATGTATTCTGGCTTATTATCAAGCTGATTACTTAAAAAACTAACGAATAACACAAGTTTAAAAATTTCATGCCACGGCGATGAAACATGCGTGCACGGCAATGAAACAAACGTCCACGGCAATGAAAGAACTGTCCCACGGCAATGAAAGAATCACCACGGAAATGAAAATCCATACATAAAACATTTTTTTTTATATACTGACATGAGTATTATATTATCCTAACATACAATATATACACGCCTATCTCCGAGAAGGAGAGGCATACTCCCCCAGACGGGTTATCTACGCCAAATCGACTGATAATAATTGATCGAATTTCTTTATAAGATTAACATAAAACCCCTATGATATATGGCCGAAAGATTGGAAAGAATCGCTTTTGATCCCCCTGCTCAAGAAGGGTTCCACAAAATTACGTGCCTTATAAGCATGCTTTCATCATACGGTCTGCCTGTTAGTTTGTGTGGGTGGATATCGGACTTCTTGCGGGATCGATCGATACGGGTCGTTCTTGATGGATGCTCGTCCGATCAAATGACGATTAATGCCGGTGTTCCCCAAGGGTTAGTACTCATTCCAACACTTTTCCTGTTGCATATCAATGATCTGCCAAAGCCCAGAACCTATGAGTATGCAAATGATTGCACAGTTGTAGAGGATTACATATCCATCCCGCGTGTTAGTGCGGCCGAGACACAGTATTTAAGAGAGGCTATGGTCGATCACACGAACTTTTCCCTTCGGGCAGTCTCCGATTGGAGCGATGCCAATCTGATCAAGTTCAATGCCTTGAAGACCCAGGCGGGTTTTTTCTCCGCAAGGAAGACGCTGTTTGAACTGGCTCCTATTTTCCGGAGTGTATCCTTACCTATAGTGGACCACCCTGACCTTCTTGGAATAACGCTGACCTCAACCCTCAATTTTGGTTCATACATTGAGTCAAAGGCTCAACTGGCTGCAAAAAAGCTAGGCGTCCTCTCAAGGGTGCGACGGTACTTCACGCCAGAACAGCTGCTCCAACTCTATTAAGCACAAGTTCGGTCGTGCATGGAGTACTGTTCACACCCTTAGGATGGATCAGCTAAATATCAACTTGAGGGGTTGGAGTCTCTAGAGAAGCGTACCAAGAGACTCCAGAGTTTTGAGCACCGGCAAAAAGTTGCTAGCCTATGGGTTTTTTTATCGGATACATTTTGGAGAGTGCGCATCGGAACTACACCGCTTAATTCCCCCATCTCCGTTCTGCCACCGAATGAGCAGGGAAACCGATAAACGGGACCCATACATGGTAGATGTACCATAAGCTCGCACGAAGCGTTTCGCGTCCACCTTTATAATGCGAATAGCGAGAGTGTGGAACTCCCTGCACAGCTTCTCTGTTCTGAAACTGGAACATACGAATCAAACATACAATCTGGGTCTTTTTAAGTCGCGAGTCAATAGGTACCTTCTAGGTGAGGACATTCCATCTTAGGCTGTTTCATCGCTTTCCATCAGGTGAGTTACAGTCAAGTGCAAGCTTATTCTGGGTAAAAAAAAATGTGCACACTACCGGACTGTGGCACTTATATCCCATGCCAGTAAGATTATGTTGCATATCATCCCGGATGAGCAGGCTGAAAAAGAGTTCCTTTGTCTATTTAACATCTATGGCGAATACTATAGGATATACGAAATATAAGTAGGAGAGTTCATCCGTGATCATGGCGCTTGCAACAGCGTTGAAATATCGGAAACTCGAAATATTTCAACGCTGTATAATCATAATAATTTGAGTGCTAATAACCATGATAACTATAGAAACTATATATGTAGGAGAGCCTTAAAAGGGTGGGAGGGAGTCATAATAAGTCATTACTGTTGGCAGGAACAAGATCAGCAATCTTAGATATGCAGATGACACTACTTTGGTTGCATCCTCTGAGCACGAACTTGCTGAAATGTTCAGCAGAGTAGAACGCAAAACCGAGACAGTAGGACTCAACAAGTCGAAGACAAAGGTTATGGTCACTGACCGAGCTGAACAGATCACACGCACAGGAGAATTTTCAGACCTGGAATTCATGAGCAAGTTTGTATACGTAGGCTGCGAGAAAGAGATTCGAATTTGTGTGCAGATGGGCAAGCAATAAGCAAAATGTTGATAATCTGGAATGTCCAAAACATCTCCAAACGTAACAAAGATGAAACTAATTAGATAACTCAGGTATTCTCGATATTTCTATACGGCTGTGAGTCCTGGTCTATCCACGCGCTATAGATCGAAAAAAGATTAAGGCTTTCGAGATGTGGTACTGGAGAAGGATGCCACACATACCGTTAACAGCGAGACGTACGAATAAGTCTATTCTAGAACAACTTGACGTAAAAACAAGACTGTCTACAATATGTTACCTACGAGTCCTGAGCTACTTTGGTCACATTTGGAGCTACAACGGTCATACAGCCTGGACAAGCTCGTTGTGGCGGGAAAGGTAGACCTACCCGACCTGCCCGTTGGTCAAACCAGATCAAGGCAATAATAGGGCTCTCAATCACCAGCTCTGAGAAGAGTTGAAGACAGAGCGGAGTGGAACGGCTGGTACACGACTCCATTACAGTGCATCAGAACGGTCACGATCTTAAGGAATCAAGAAAACGAGCTAGAAGGAGTACAGTAACAACGAATGAGTTATTTACTGTACTTATGAGTCTTTACTTAAGTCTTTTGTCGTATTGCAGAGATATTACTTGACGAGTACTGTACTGTCAGTATTCGGTACACTGTATCACAGGTAAATACGTTTTCCTTGCCTAATCATACCATGGCGATGAAAATATAAGTCACGGAAATGAAAGACCTGACCACGGCGATGAAAGTAATTTGTTTTAAAAGAGACGGCAATGAAATTTTTTTCATTGCCGTGTCTTTTTTTTCATTGCCATAGCAAATATTTGCTATGGAAACCACGGAAATGAAAGCATGGCGATGAGAAACGAGTCGAAAATTTAAAATTACATAAAATCTATTAGGTATCCTAAGAACTAAACAATTCACAAATAAACAGAAGAGTATGGGGATTCTATCGAATGCTCAATCAAGAGTATAAACTTGTTCAAATAGAAGTTATACCTATGCACGGCGATGAAAGAAAAACTGTCCCGTAACAAAAATGGGATACACTTACATTTATTGCTTGAAAACGCAGGCACGTGGACACGTCCTTCCACGTCGAGCACTAAGGCGGTACTATTGGGCAACGTTTAGCACACAGAGAAGGAGACGCAAGTCTTTAGGTGGAACAATATGTTTAAAAATGTTTTTGACATGGCGATGAAAGGAAGTTCTGGGACAAATGTTTTTCTAGTAACCATTCGTTGTATTGTTTAAATATTTGATTAAGTGTATTCCGTAACAATACCTTAACTATCCAAGTATCATATAAAACTAGGTTTCAATGTATTCAATCAATAGGTTTTCATCAAGGAGGTATAATACACATCAAGGTGAGTTGTGGACAGACACGGCGATGAAAGATTTCGAGGTTTAACATTTTTTTCTGGAGTACCTATTAATCCCAGTAATTAAATATTTAGTGCCTCACATAGGTGACTATTTCATCTAACCAAAAAAAAAGTTTTAAACATTATAACTATATTTTTTAGTACCGATTTCATAGTTGCCACGCAAATTTAGGCGCCGGGATATTCACTCACTTATAGTTTTTATAGTCATCATGGTTATCAGTACTCAAATTATTATGATTAACGGGATATTTACCATTTGTCCCGGGGCTCTGGGCCGTCCCGTCGGCGCGCGCGACCCCCTGCATTTCGGGTGCAGTTGGCTGTGCTCGCTAATGTGGGGAGTCGGGAGGGGAGCTGGGAGATGCGGAAAGAGGCGCTATAGGCGCCATATCGACCCAATTCTCCCAAGCCCTGGTACAAAGGGCAAGCGTCAGGGAGGGCGCTCGCTCTCGGTACCGGTCTGGGGACGTCCTCACTTCCGGGGACGTCCTTTCAGGGAGGGGGTGCCGCCTTAGTGCGGGCCCGGCGTTGGGGTGTCGTGGTAGTAATCCCCCGTGATAATCCTACGGTACCAATGTAACGCAGACGGAAGTCGCTGTGTTTTTAGTGGGTAGGTCCAGCCCTGCTGGCTGGGAGAGCCTCACATAACCACCGTGAGTCCTCCTATTCTCGGCTCTCGGTGGTATGCAGCTCTATGCATTTTCACAGCGAGAAAAAAAAGGGGGTGTAATAAAAGGACTAGAAAGAGGGTAGACTAATTTGTCTGCTCTTATTATCAAATCTACCCGACGTACAGTCCAACAGTTCATCCGTGATCATGGCACTTGCAACAGCGTCGAAATATCGGAAACTCGAAACAAATAATATACATGGTAAATATCCCGTTAATTATAATCATTTGAGGACATTATATACTACTCGTATTTTCCTATATGTATGTTTTTTAAGGTAATATACAAGATTACATTTTATAACAATGGAATCTTAAATGACATGTATTCGTAAATGGATAGTTTTTCATAATTAGGCCATTAATTAAAATCAGTTTTTAAACCTGTAATAAACAAAAACGTTTATTATTAAAGAGCTAGAACGCTTAACATCTGTATATCTAAAGTTACATAATATTCTCTTAAGTTTCCTTTTACTCAGCAAGCTGCCGAGAAACAGGTGTTCTTAACGTAACTCTATTTTATCACAAATTTAGCGCTAAATTCTAAAATAGTGCAGGAGAGGAACGTGGTTTTAAAACTGAGAATTTCTTCACACAATTTATTGCAGTTTGCGGGTAGTTTATTACATATTATTTTGTTAATTTGTAAGCAACATATCGCTCTTGTTTGTTGTAATAATATATTCTACTAGCTTTTGCCCGCGTTTTCGTCTGTGTGGAATAATGACTTCCGGCAGAATTTGAGTATTTCCCCCTTTTGTCCCCTTGGGAGTCAAATTAATCAAAATCCTTTCTTAGCGGATGCCTGCATGCCAAATTCCAGCCCGATTCGTCCAGTGGTTTGATAGATCACTATGTCAGTCAGTCAGTCACCTTTGAGTTATATATTATATTTAGATTATCGACAGTCGTTACGGGTAGGTAGAGGTCTTAAAAGTGTTACAAAATGTTGCAGGACGCACACAGGACCCAAAATAGAGAGGTCTGCTTGCGGTACTTACAATTACGACTGTATTTAAAAGTCCGTTCTTTTTGCGAAACTCTGTACACTTACGATTATATTTAAAAAGAACATTATCGAACTAAAATATTGAAATATCATTGAAACCAATTAAAGTTCAGAAAAAAATTGTAGACAAAAAAACACTATTGCCCCTAAATAAAACATAAGAAATCATAGAAAAAAATGGCGAAATAGATCTCCGTTACAGCAATACTAACGGAATTTTATATTAAAGTTCAGGGTTTGATTTCCCGTGAGACCATTATCCCGGTATTGTTATAGGGACTAACAATTCCCACCTTCAAGTCTTTATGTGTATCATTTCAGTACCGAATTGGGATTACGTGTATGATTTTAGTTGGTCTAAGTGGAAGATCCCGGGGGAATCAAAGGTTATATCTATATCTACTTATATTGATCCTGCTGGGCTAGCATGACTTCGAAAACGCGATAGATAAAGCGATTTTTAGACATCCAACTGTCAAAATATGATAAAAATACCCGCCATATTTAATTTTACCACGTGATTAATTTTATCACATTAGGTCATGCTCGCGAAATCGATATTATTTCGTGATGTCGATATATTTTATCACTTACAGTCATGCACGGGGACTGAGTGGTTTAATAAATCGAACAACTTATATGCGAACTTACAAGTTTATTAAGGAGTTCCAATGGCGTAACGCGGTTTTATCCAAGTATTTTAATTTAATTTTAATTTATTTTAATTTTCATTCAACAGGCATTACCTTAGTTGAGTTACTGCATCACAAGAAGTATGATTGAAAATGACTACTTTAATTCCATTGACATAGAGTTCAAATTAGCACCGAAAATTGACGAGCTCTAGGACATTTTGACGATGGCTAGGACAAATCTGACGGATACTGGTACAAATGGGTGTTTTTAGATAATTTCTAAATTATCTTTACTTAATTCTTTTTAATCACTGTTCAAAATATATTTACCGATAAAAGTGATAAATCATTTATCTTGTCACAAAATTTGATAGTTGTAACTTAATATACTACAACGTGGTATAGCTGCAAAGTTGACCAAGTGCAAAACCTGACGATAATTGGGACTTTTCCCTTACCGTTTTTATTCAATCTAATGGTATTTTTGAGACAAATAATAAGTGCTGAACATAGAATACTTTGTAAGTGCGTAGTTTCTGATACCGTAGATACAAAGATTCAAACTTAGTCATCATCATTACAGTAACTGACCCCTACAGTTATTGTAATGAGATGATGTAGTGAACGATTATGTTATGTTAAGTACTAAATTTTAACTATATTTTGCCTTCTCTTACAGTGGTTATATCATGTTTGTATTAACACCATCGACAGTCGAAAAGGTAGTAAGGGCCCATGGATAGAGAACAGTTCAATTAATATGTAAAACTTAGAAATATATGTACATATTTCAAGCATTAGTATGACCAGATTTTAGTGTTCAAAGATAATAAAATTAAAACATTTCCTTTTATCTGGTTCATTAACCGCGAACCGCGATTAACATTCGTCCATAAATTTCGGTCTAAATCTTTAATTCATACCATTACTTACAATCAGATAATATAATTAAGGGCCGAGTACAATTAGGGAAGCTATAAATACTCGTTCCTAATACTGCATTAACATAATCACTACATATTGTAAATCCCTCCGCAATTTTTGTTAGTTTGTCACTACATAGTATAAAACAAAGTCGCTTTTATTTTAATAGATAGAGTGATTCAATGGGAAGGTTTTTAGCATAGTTTTATCCTCATATTCCTACGGGAACGGGAAATACGCGGGTAAAACCGCGGGGCGCCGCAAGTGTACGATAAACGCAAAAAATATCAACCTCACTACATGTATAAAGGTACAATTCCAAGTCGGGCCGCAGACCGCAAACTGCAACCGCAGACCGCAAGCGACAACACTTGTTTCTATCAACGTCTATGAAATTGATTCCGAGCGCGGCTACACTGCTGCCTGCAGTCGCCACGCGCTTCGCATTATTTCGCCTTTTCTTAGATATCAACCGAATTTTGATATGTTTTTTCATATGATCATCTGGCGTGTGCATGTACTTCGGTGGGTTTGAGCCTTTAATGGCCTAGCATTTCTTCGTGTACTGGCTCTAATGCAAATTATTTTTTCAAATCGTAGTAGTGAGTACTTTCGCTGAATCTTCATAATATTAATGTTGATTAGTGATGATGATGATGTATTCCATGTCGATTTCGACAGCGGCGACCGTCTTCTGTATAATAGGGGGTCTGTGAACTTAGCATCTCAAGTGTTAGCATCTCACCAAAAAACTTTATAATTAACAGTATTGGGGATAGTTCTATAGTATTGGATAGGTTTAAGTAATAGTTCCGCGAATTTTCCTGGGAAAATTTAGGTTTGAAAATGAGATGCTAACTTCACACTTCGAAAGTTGGCATCTCATAGAATTTCGATATTTAAAAGGTATATGAGTAAAAAAATTAAAGTATTAGGCCTCAAAAAGCTTACTCGAAAAGTTCTAAGTGAGCTTTTACAAAAAACTTTCAAAAAAGCTCAAGTTGAAATTTTCACCGAATTAAAATTGATACTGTATGCTTACTAAAATGACGTAAAATAGTCAAACAAAGTAAATAATGTAAAAAAATAACACTTATACCTAAAAGCTCGGAGCTTAAAGCTCAAAAAAGAAAAATAATATTATTGCACAAAGTGAACAGCTCTACCGAACGTTTTCACTAAAATAAGGGTAAGATGCCGGTACTTTTTTAAGAGTTTTGATCTAAATTAAATTTTAAAATGATAGAACAGACTACAAGCTACAAGAAACTGCGGAGTATCGGGCTCTGACATGAGGTTCCACTTGGAAAATGGCGAAATGCTACGAAATAGGGAAATTCAGCAATATTTCTAAGACCATAGTGAGATGCCGGTACTTTTTTAAGAGTTCTGATTTAAATTACACTTCAGAATGTTAGAACAGACTACAAGCTACTAGAAACTGCGGAGTATCGGGCTCTGACATGAGGATCCACTTGGAAAATGGCGAAATGCTACGACAAAGGTAAATTCAGCAATATTTCTAAGACCATGGTGAGATGCTGGTATTTTTTTAATAGTTCTGATTTAAATTACAATCTAGATTGATAAAACAGACTACAAGCTACTAGAAACTGCGGAGTATCGGGCTCTGACATGAGGATCCACTTGGAAAATGGCGAAATGCTACGAAATAGGAAAATTTTGTCGAATTCACTAAAACAATGGTGAGATGCCGGTACTTTTTTAAGAGTTCTGATTAAAATAACACTATAGCTTGATAAAACAGACTATAAGCTACTAGAAACTGCGGAGTATCGGGCTCTGACATGAGAATCCACTTGGAAAATGGCGAAATGCTACGACATAGGAAAATTCAGCAATATTTCTAAGACCATGGTGAGATGCCGGTACTTTTTTAAGAGTTCTGATTTAAATTACACTCTAGATTGATAAAACAGACTACAAGCTACTAGAAACTGCGGAGTATCGGGCTCTGACATGAGGATCCACTTGGAAAATGGCGAAATGCTACGAAATAGGAAAATTTTGTCGAATTCACTAAAACAATGGTGAGATGCCGGTACTTTTTTAAGAGTTCTGATTTAAATAAGACTATAGATTGATAAAACGGACTATAAGCTACTAGAAACTGCGGAGTATCGGGCTCTGACATGAGAATCCACTTGGAAAATGGCGAAATGCTACGACATAGGAAAATTCAGCAATATTTCTAAGACCATGGTGAGATGCCGGTACTTTTTTAAGAGTTCTGATTAAAATAACACTATAGATTGATAGAACAGACTACAAGCTACTAGAAACTGCGGAGTATCGGGCTCTGACATGAGGTTTCACTTGGAAAATGGCGAAATGCTACGATAAAGGAAAATTCAGCAATATTTCTAAGACCATGGTGAGATGCCGGTACTTTTTTAAGAGTTCTGATTTAAATTACACTTCAGAATGTTAGAACAGACTACAAGCTACTAGAAACTGAGGAGTATCGGGCTCTGACATGAGGTTTCACTTGGAAAATGGCGAAATGCTACGAAATTGGGAAATTTTGTCGAATTCACTAAAACAAGGGTGAGATGCCGGTACTTTTTTAAGAGTTCTGAATTAAATTACACTTTAAAATGTTAGAACAGACTACAAGCTACTAGAAACTGCGGAGTATCGGGCTCTGACATGAGGTTTCACTTGGAAAATGGCGAAATGATATGAAATAGGGAAATTTTGTCGAATTTACTAAAACAAGGGTGAGATGCCGGTACTTTTTTAAGAGTTCTGATTTAAATTACACTATAGATTGATAAAACAGACTACAAGCTACTAGAAACTGCGGACTGTCAGAGCCCGATACTCCGCAGTTTCTAGTAGCTTGTAGTCTGTTCTATCATTTTAAAGTGTAATTTAAATCAGAACTCTTAAAAAAGTACCGGCATCTCACCATGGTCTTAGAAATATTGCTGAATTTTCCTATGTCGTAGCATTTCGCCATTTTCCAAGTGGATTCTCATGTCAGAGCCCGATACTCCGCAGTTTCTAGTAGCTTATAGTCTGTTTTATCAATCTATAGTGTTATTTTAATCAGAACTCTTAAAAAAGTACCGGCATCTCACCATTGTTTTAGTGAATTCGACAAAATTTTCCTATTTCGTAGCAATTCGCCATTTTCCAAGTGGATCCTCATGTCAGAGCCCGATACTCCGCAGTTTCTAGTAGCTTGTAGTCTGTTTTATCAATCTATAGTCTTATTTAAATCAGAACTCTTAAAAAAGTACCGGCATCTCACCATTGTTTTAGTGAATTCGACAAAATTTTCCTATTTCGTAGCATTTCGCCATTTTCCAAGTGGATCCTCATGTCAGAGCCCGATACTCCGCAGTTTCTAGTAGCTTGTAGTCTGTTTTATCAATCTAGATTGTAATTTAAATCAGAACTATTAAAAAAATACCGGCATCTCACCATGGTCTTAGAAATATTGCTGAATTTTCCTTTGTCGTAGCATTTCGCCATTTTCCAAGTGGATCCTCATGTCAGAGCCCGATACTCCGCAGTTTCTAGTAGCTTGTAGTCTGTTCTAACATTCTGAAGTGTTATTTAAATCAGAACTCTTAAAAAAATACCGGCATCTCACCCTTGTTTTAGTGAATTCGACAAAATTTCCCTATTTCGTAGCATTTCGCCATTTTCCAAGTGAAACCTCATGTCAGAGCCCGATACTCCGCAGTTTCTAGTAGCTTGTAATCTGTTTTATCAATCTATAGTGTTTTTTAAATCAGAACTCTTAAAAAAATACCGGCATCTCACCCTTGTTTTAGTGAATTCGACAAAATTTCCCTATTTCGTAGCATTTCGCCATTTTCCAAGTGAAACCTCATGTCAGAGCCCGATACTCCGCAGTTTCTAGTAGCTTGTAATCTGTTTTATCAATCTATAGTGTTTTTTAAATCAGAACTCTTAAAAAAATACCGGCATCTCACCCTTGTTTTAGTGAATTCGACAAAATTTCCCTATTTCGTAGCATTTCGCCATTTTCCAAGTGGATCCTAATGTCAGAGCCCGATACTCCGCAGTTTCTAGTAGCTTGTAGTCTGTTCTAACATTCTGAAGTGTTATTTAAATCAGAACTCTTAAAAAAATACCGGCATCTCACCCTTGTTTTAGTGAATTCGACAAAATTTCCCTATTTCGTAGCATTTCGCCATTTTCCAAGTGAAACCTCATGTCAGAGCCCGATACTCCGCAGTTTCTAGTAGCTTGTAGTCTGTTTTATCAATCTATAGTGTTTTTTAAATCAGAACTCTTAAAAAAATACCGGCATCTCACCCTTGTTTTAGTGAATTCGACAAAATTTCCCTATTTCGTAGCATTTCGCCATTTTCCAAGTGGATCCTCATGTCAGAGCCCGATACTCCGCAGTTTCTAGTAGCTTGTAGTCTGTTCTAACATTCTGAAGTGTAATTTAAATCAGAACTCTTAAAAAAGTACCGGCATCTCACCATGGTCTTAGAAATATTGCTGAATTTCCCTATTTCGTAGCATTTCGCCATTTTCCAAGTGGAACCTCATGTCAGAGCCCGATACTCCGCAGTTTCTTGTAGCTTGTAGTCTGTTCTATCATTTTAAAATTTAATTTAGATCAAAACTCTTAAAAAAGTACCGGCATCTTACCCTTATTTTAGTGAAAACGTTCGGTAGAGCTGTTCACTTTGTGCAATAATATTATTTTTCTTTTTTGAGCTTTAAGCTCCGAGCTTTTAGGTATAAGTGTTATTTTTTTACATTATTTACTTTGTTTGACTATTTTACGTCATTTTAGTAAGCATACAGTATCAATTTTAATTCGGTGAAAATTTCAACTTGAGCTTTTTTGAAAGTTTTTTGTAAAAGCTCACTTAGAACTTTTCGAGTAAGCTTTTTGAGGCCTAATACTTTAATTTTTTTACTCATATACCTTTTAAATATCGAAATTCTATGAGATGCCAACTTTCGAAGTGTGAAGTTAGCATCTCATTTTCAAACCTAAATTTTCCCAGGAAAATTCGCGGAACTATTACTTAAACCTATCCAATACTATAGAACTATCCCCAATACTGTTAATTATAAAGTTTTTTGGTGAGATGCTAACACTTGAGATGCTAAGTTCACAGACCCTATAATAGGGTTATGGGTTGTAGATTAGTATATTTAAGCATATAAGCATAATCATTCACTACATCATCTTATTATTGTAACTGACCCCTAACTAAGTTCGAAACTTGTATCTAGGTCTAGGAAACTACGCACACTCTCATTCACACACACACCCAGACAAACATTTGTGGTTCACACACAAATATTCACCCCGCACGGGAATCGAACCCGCAACCTTACGCATGGCAGTCCGGCATGGTGACCACTCTGCCATCGAGGTCGTCATTTAATGTAGAAGCATATTCACCTTAAAAAAGCTATCCACTCTACCAGGCTAAGTCACGGCACTTCCCTACTAAAAACCTCGTAAAAACTCCAATCACCACGACACATGTCCGATTGATAAAATGTAAATTAATCAATGTATTGCATAGTGCGGCGCTCATTAACGTCTGCACTGATTTACAGCTCAATATAAACGCGTAATGTAACCACAATAATTCACCTGTGTAACGTCGCTCGCCAATTTAGTAGATAGGTGGTGGTGGGGACATACGGTGGGGTGTAGTGTTAGGGATATATTTTTAGGATGAAAAATGATATAATAGATATTTGAGTAAGTCAGTTGGTGGTGTTGCTTGTCCTAAAATCAAACAGTTTCCGATTTCTTTGGATCTGGGTAACAATTCCAGCTGAGGTGAAATTCAAGATGAATGCAAAACTGAGTGAGAGAAAAAAATTAATATCACACATTTAAATAACTTCAAGGCTGTTGGGAATCGAAACCATACTCTCTTGCTGCTCTAAAACCAAGTAGATTTTACAAAGCACATTCTTGCCTTATATTCTGTTGGCATATTATTAAGCCCTATGTTTACAAACTTGTGCTCACCAACCTAATGCACTAAAATTTCCGATCCATTGGTATTCATGCAGGTTTAGATTTATTTTTTTACTGCACGTACATAAATAGGTTTCTTTGGTAAAACGCGCTAATCTCAGGAACTAGTGGTTTTGATCAAAAATAGCTTTTCATGTTGGCTATCCCTTCTTCTTCTTCTTTGCGTGTCGACTCATATATTTGAGGACCAGAACTCGGCCACCGATATAGCACTATCAGTAGCCATGTAAAGGTCCTCGCGTGTGCAGGTGTAAGGACACGCACGGCAAGTTATGGGAATTAGCCGTTGAGTCGTGGTGGAAGGATCGGAAAATTCCCTTATATAAAGGAAAGCTAACATCTGCGTAATGATCAATAGAATGGAACGGAGCAGTTACATGCACGACTGAAACCGTAGAGCACAGTGGAAGGCTAAAGACTTCACGTTATGACCAATAGGAGCAGATTAGTTTGTAATCAACGCGACTAAAATACTTGGCAACAAGTTTTTTTTTTCAGAAGTACTTTCCTATCACTACATAGTATAAAACAAAATCGCTTTCTCTGTCCCTATGTATGCTTACATCTATAAAACTACGCAACGGATTTTGATGCGGTTTGTTTTAATAGATAGAGTGATTCAGTGGGAAGGTTTTAAGCACAATTTTATCCCCATATTCCTACGGGAACGGGAACTACGCGGGTTAAACCGCGGAGCGCCGCTAGTATAAAATAAAATAGTTTATACATAACCCTGGTATAAAACAATTTTCCGCAACATACCACTGATTTGTCGTTGAAAAATAAATGTTTTCCCAGGAAAATCAAAATAATACTTTCAGATTGAAAATATAATTGGAAATTATTCGGGGTTTCGTTCCGAATCGAGTTGGTTATGAAATAACAATAAGTCAAACAAATACAAACAGAGAAAGGTTTTCAATCGTATAAATAAAGATTTTTTGGAAGTGAATTTTGTATATTGGTAACTAGATGTGGTTCGAGATTTTCTACGTTTTTGTTTTCGTTCCAAGCGGATCACATCTACATAATAACTCTCTTCTTGCATTTCGATTCCTGTGCGGGGTGGATATTTGTGTGAACCAAAAAAGTTTGTCTCGGTGTGTAAGTGAATGAGTGTGTGCGTAATTTATAATTGATATCTTTTTACGGGATATTTACACGTACCTATAAGTCGAATCCCTCGACTAGTTTCAGCCACATTCGGTGGCCTTCATCAGGAGGATGAGTGCAGTACGCCCGCGACGGCGCGTCTCGCTCTGCATTAGTGCAGAGAGAGCCGCCGCCGTCGCGGGCGCACACAAACAATAACAAACAATAAACAATGACGTACGTTTCGTTTAATAATACAAAGTGTGCGTAGTTTTTGATACCCTAGATACAAGTCACGAACTTAGTTAGGCAGTTACTATAATGAGATGATGTAGTGAATCAAGTGAATGATTATGTTATGCTATTTATCCTTTCAGTGGTTTGAGCGATGATAAATCAGTCAGTCAGTAAATAAAACGAAACGGAAAAACAAAATGATCCCTTGAATCTCTTCTTAACCCGTAATTACCATAATAAAATGGGGTAAGTATTTAAGAATTAAAAAAACCATTCTGAAACAATCCCATGGATTCGCCCTTTTAAATCCCCCTTTTCAAACCCTTTAAAGGGATAAATCTATATAAATAAAAATGAAACCCGTTTCCCGTTGTCACGCCATAACTTGAGAACGGCTACACCGATTTGGCTGATTTTTTCTTTTGTAGTTTTCTAATATACTCTAGAAGGTTCTTATGTAAAAAAAAACTGGAATATCAACGGGAAAATTGGACTCGTGCGAAGCCGGGCGGGCCACTAGTTTTATATTAAACTCATTGTCTAGTGTGTCAACCATATCATTCTACTGCTGGGCAAAGTTCTTCTCCAAATATTTTTATCCTTTGCCTTTGCAGACCTCCAACTGCTATCGAAGGTGACGAGATCATCCTTCCACCGCTTTCTTAACCAACGTCCTTCTTCAGGAACCCATAGTATAGATCAGCGATTCTCAAAGTGTGCTCCGCGGAACCCTAGGGTTCCGCGATGCTCCTGTAAGGGTTACGCTAGAATTTAGAAAAAAAAACAAAACACCCCTCTCTGGTCGACCGTACTGACAAGGCGCGGGTAGCAGCAGCGTCTTTAGTTCCTAGCGTATGACATTTTATCATTCCTATTATACACAACTACCTACTTATTACTTAATTGTAACGTACTAAGATTACAACATGTATAACAAATTAAATAAACTACACACACCGGCAAAATTAGAGGAACGTTAGTTCATTTGTGGCAATTTCTGATTTTTTGTTATAAGGTTGTTTTATTTTTATGATTAATAAAATTATTAATGATAAACTTGTTTAATGGAAAAAAAAAAAAATTTTAGGTAGGAAGTACTTCTTATATGAATTTTACAAAACTTAAGATTTTTTTAAGGTCAAGAGTGACTGACCAGCGAGATCACCAGACGTGAGGCCACTCACGTCTGGTGATCTCGCTGGTCAGTCGATTTGGGTAATTTCCACTTCGCTTATGTACTTACGTACCACTTTAGCTGAATCCGTAATCATGCATAAAATAAAACCATCGCCTATAAATGGGGCAAAAGGCATTTCATGGATTTCCAAGACATCGGTTATGTATCGCTATGCAGTCGGGGATCCATATTATTCAGACCTTAGCTGACCTCTGTCTCTGACCTTAACTAACCTCTGGCTCTGACCCTAGACTAACCTCTGGCTCTGACCTTAGACTGACCTCTGGCTCTGACCTTAGACTGACCTCTGGCTCTGACCTAAGACTGACCTTTGGCTCAGACCTAAGTTTGACCTCTGGCTCTGACCTTAGTCTGACCTCTTTCTCTGACTTTAGACTGACCTCTGGCTCTGGCCTTAGACTGACCTTTGGCTCTGACCTTAAGTTGACCTAAGGGCTGACCTTAAACTGACCTCCAGCTCTGACTTTAGACTGACCTACGTCTGACCTCTGGCTCTGACCTTAACTGACCTCTGGCTCTGACCTTAGTCTGACCACTGGCTCTGACCTTAGACTGACCTCTGGCTCTGACCTTAGACTGACCTTTGGCTCTGACCTTAGACTGACCTCTGGTTCTGACCTTAGACTGACCTTTGGCTCAGACCTTAGGTTGACTTCCGGGCTGACCTTAGACTGACCTCCGGCTCTGACTTTAGACTGACCTAAGTTTGACATCTGGCTCTGACCTTAGTCTGACCTCTGGCTATCACCTTAGACTGACCTCTAGCTCTGACCTTAGACTGACCTCTAGCTCTGACCTTAGACTGGCCTCTAGGTCTGACCTTAGACTGACCTCTAGCTCTGACCTTAGACTGACCTTTGGCTCTGACCTTAGTTTGACCTCCGGCTCTGACCTTAGATTGACCTCCGGCTCTGACCTTAGTCTGACCTCCGGCTCTGACCTCAGTTTGACGTCTAGGCTGACCTTACACTGACCTCGGGCTCTGACCTTAGACTGACCTTTAGCTCTGACCTTAGACTAACCCCTGGTTCTGACCTTAGTCTGACCTCCGGCTCAGACCTTAACTGACCTTTGGCTCTGACTGACCCGACTGACCCGACTAACCTGACTGACCCGACTGACCCGAATGACCCGACTGACCCGACTGACCCTACTGACCCGACTGACCCGACTGACCCGAATGACCCGACTGACCCGACTGACCCGACTGACCCGACTGACCCGACTGCCCCGACTGACCCGACTGACCCGAATGACCCGACTGACCCGACTGACCTGACTGACCCGACTGACCCGAATGACTTACTGACCCACTGACCCGACTGACCCGACTGACCCGAATGACCGACTGACCCAACTGACCCGAATGAACCAACTGACCCGACTGACCCGACTGACCCGATTGACCCGACTGACCCGACTGACCCGACTGACCCGACTGACCCGACTGACCCGACTGACCCGACTGACCCGACTGACCCGACTGACCCGACTGACCCGACTGACCCGACTGACCCGACTGACCCGACTGACCCGACTGACCCGACTGACCCGACTGACCGACTGACCCAACTGACCCGACTGACCCGACTGACCCGACTGGACCGACTGACCCGACTGACCCGACTGACCTGACTGACCCGACTGACCCGACTGACCGACTGACCCGACTGACCCAATTGACCCTACTGACCGTCTGACCGTCTGACCCGACTGACCCGACTGACCCGACTGACAAGACTGACCGTCTGACCCGACTGACCCGACTGACCCGACTGACCCGACTGACCCGACTGACCCGACTGACCCGACTGACCCGACTGACCCGACTGACAAGACTGACCCGACTGACCCGACTGACCCAACTGGACCGACTGATCCGACTGACCCGGCTGACCCGACTGACCGACTGACCGACTGACCGACTGACCGACTGACCGACAGACCGACTGACCGACTGACCGACTGACCGACTGACCGACTGACCGACTGACCGACTGACGGCCTGACCGACTGACCGACTGACCGACTGACCGACTGACCGACTGACCCGACTGACCCGACTGACCCGACTGACCCGACTGACCGATGAAACAAGAATTTTAAAATGCTCTATTCATGATTATAAAGAAATCGCGTTACAAACACACCAAAAAAAAAAAAAACATACACGTCTAATAGAGAACCTCCTCCTGTTTTTTTGGAAGTCGGTTAAAAATCCGAAAAATTTCACAAATGAACTAACGTTCCTCTAATTTTTCCGGTGTGTACTTCAAATAGGGTACCATCAAGTATATCGCTTTCCAAAAGGGTTCCGTTACCAAAAAAGATTGCGAACCACTGGTACAGATTGTCAAATAGTTACTTAGTACCACATATACAATACAAATTGTTATGTTGTGTGCCTACATGGTCAAAAAAGAATATGGACAGATATAAACAAAATGAAAAGGCAAAAGGTAAAATAAGAATATGGACAGAAATAAACAAAATTATAAGGCAATACATATCAGACTAGTTTATCCCTTTTTATCATTCAAGGCGAACTAAGATTAGAACATATTTTCGTTAAAACTTCTTCATATCAATATAATAAATCTTCTTATTACTTGGAATCCCTCAGGTAAGGGTATACAATACTGGATAGATATATCTAAAGTATAATAGACACAAATAGTTTACCAATAAAATATCTGTCTGGAATCTTGTCTGGGTCTCAAATTCTAAACAATGTCTATGAATTTGAATTACCTTTAAGACAGGCAACAAATTTTAATCTGACATTGAATTTCAATAGATATTTGAGAAAGATTTTCTTGATTTAAAGTCTTAATTATCATAACTTAAATATTTTCTGTGAAATATTTACTGACGAAATTTGCTTTTATTTGGCCTTATTAAAAGTTGAAAATCATTACAGTAGCTTGATTCGTTTAAAAACAAGCAAGCTGAATATCGTTGAAGTCCGATCGCAGTCTTATTCAAAATCGGTATTCACACGATCCATAGAACGACAATTATAAGGTACTAGCAGCGCTCCGCGGTTTCACCCGCGTAGTTCCCGATCCCGTAGGAATTTCGGGATAAAACATAGCCTATGTCCTTTCCTGGACCATAAGCTACCCCTGTACCAAATTTCAAGTCAATCGGTTCAGTAGTTTAGCCGTGAAAACGTAACAGACAGACACAGTTACTTTCGCATTTATAATATTAGTAGGGATTAGTAAGGATAATGAGCTTTCGATATTATAAAACACGAAACCTTTTTCATGTTGAAAGATGAAAATTGATTCATTAGTACGTTAATGTACTATTTCCCATGCATAAGAGTAAGTACCTCTTTATCATCACAAATTAAAACAGTTTATGAAGATTTCTTCTCAGTTACATAAAGCCATTAAGGAAAATTACTAAAATAAGCAAAAATAAAATAACATTCAACCCCTGTCGATAACCGTATCCAACCCCTGTCTAAATACGTCCACAGATTGACACCCTTTCATTTCCCTCTTTCATATTATTTTAACACCAAGGTTTTATGTAAATGCTTCAATATTTTCTCGCAATAAAAGAATTGTCTACCATTTTGTATTCAAAAATCATTAATTTATCACAATTCTGGATGAATGATTTCATTGCGTGCTGTCGAGTAGAAATGTAATGATAAACAGTAAGATACAATATTTAATGGTAGCAAAAAGTAGTAAATTGGATAGGACAGCATATAAAAACATTTAATCGTCACTACATAGTATAAAACAAAGTCGCTTTCTCTGTCCCTGTGTATGCTTAGATCTTTAAAACTACGCGATAGATTTTGATGTGGTTTGTTTTAATAGATAGAGTAATTCAAAGGAAAGGTTTTTAGCATAATTTTATCCCCGCATTCTCACGGGAGCGGGAACTACGCGAGTGAAACTGCGGGGCGCTGCCTGTAAATTATATACAGTGCAAGGCAAAAAGATATCGCGAGCGTATCTCACTCATCCTCCTGATAAAGGCTACCCTATGTAGCTGGATCTAGTCGAGGGATTCGACTTCAATCGGTACGTACGCCGTATAAAATAATCAAAATGTCTACATCGTACGTTTCGTTTAATAATAAAATTTAATCATATAAGTAGTTCAGGAAAAATATGATCAATCATATAGTTACATCAACTGTACCTAGTCTATTAGCTATAATATTACTTGCTATCTGCGCCTTACGGTATCACCCACGTAGTTTCATTTAGGCGGAACCTTGAGAATTCGATCTTGGTTACCTTGTATAAAAATCGGCCAAGTGCGAGTCGGACTCGCGCACGGAGGGTTCCGTATCAAAAACGACAAAAAAACACGTTTGTTGTATGGGAGCCCCTTATTTTATTTTGTTTTTAGAGTTCATTTTATTTTGTTTTTAGTATTTGTTGTTATAGCAGCAGCAGAAATACATTAATAATGTGAAAATTTCAACTGTATAGCTCTCACCGGTTATTGAGATACAGCCTGGTGACAGACGGACGGACAGACAGCGAAGTCTCAGTAATAGAGTCCCGTTTTTACTCTTTGGGTACGGAACCCTAAAAAGTATCCAATATTCTTTTCTTTACCCAGTAATACGAAACAAACGTTCATGCAAATTTTTACGCCGATCGGTTGAGTAGTAATAACGTAAAAGTGTGTCCGACAAACTCTATGTTTTTGTCTTTGTTTCAATTGAAAAGAAAGAAAAAAATATATACACAAAATACTTATTTTCTAAGACGAAGCGCCCCGTGCTACCCGCGGATCATTTGTGATCAGTGCGGTTAAGCAACGTCTGGCACCGTCATGACTGTGATGGGTCGTTACTAAAAATTACTTAATTGAGCGCTTCCGTGCTTCGGAGAGCACGTAAAGCGGTCGGTCCCGGCTGTCGTACTAACATCATCGACAGTCGTTACGGGTAGTTAGAGTCCTCAAAAGTCTAACATTTGGTTTAACCAAAAATTGTCGTATAGCCCTGGGTCTGGCTCTGGGTTGTGAAGGTCAGATGGCAGTCGCTTCACGTAAAATACTGACATTCCGCCAAATCTGGTTAAACTAAAAACCGACAAATAGACATGGGATAAAGGTTCGGAAAAGTGAGACTTATTTTCTAAAGTACATCACTTAATGTATAATGTGTCTGTGGCTTGGAGCTAAATGAGTCAGACTACGATTTTAATCGAAATAATTTAAATACCAGTTCGTTGGGAAAACTATTGTGTTATATTTGGTTTTAGCATCAGACCATAGAATACGAACTTATATTATAAATACAAAAGCGAGTTTGTTTGTTTGTTGTTCGCGTCTTAACTTTTCAACAGATTTTGCACAATTTTGCATACATGTTGTCAGTATTTTAAACTTGTATCAGTTAAGATAACTTTTAAACCCCAAACTGGAATCTGAAATAAATACAGTGGAAAACAGAAAATAAAACCACCTTATGAAGACACCTACAAGTATGAGATTTTTTTTCTGTTATTGTGCACTCCTTATTAAGACACCATGAAGTTGTAGGTAAAAATGTAGTCCACCCTTCGAATACCTACTTGAAGCATAATCTATGTATCACTATCGCGCTCTCTGTGGGTAGGTAATCTCTTGAAAGAGAGATCGGCCCACAGAGACGGTATTTGCTTCAAGCTTTTGTTCTAAGTGTGGGCTCCATTTTTACCTACAACTTCATGGAAGACACCAACAAGTTTGAGAAATTAAAAATAACATATTTTCTGTTTTAATTGTACGTGTGTACACACGTACCTGTATTCTATTTGTAAAAGACAATAAAGAGTTTATCTATCTACAAGAAATTAAAAATAAATCCATTACAATTTATAGAATACTTCGTTCAAATATATATTACCGAAAGCATTATTTTATATGAGTTATAGCCTCTTTGAAAGGTTGAAAACCCCTTAACTCCAAGTGGAAACCTTGTCGAATTTCGAGAGCTCAATGTATATGAATTACTATATGTAGGGCCTTTATTATAAGTACTGTTTAAGGAAAATACATTATATAAGATACTATTGGAACTAATAAATTAATAATAAATTGTTGGATATAAAAGATTTCATCCTAATTCACATAATACTTACTTAGTCCCAAATTGATGACAATATGACAGTAAATGAAATAGCTGAAAGTAATAGTCCTTCTGAGTACTTTATGATTTCACAAAAATAAAGATATACATTTTTAAAGATATTTCTATGAAAAACATATATAGCACTAGCGGCGTCTCGCGGTTTCACCCGCGTGGTTCCCGTTCCCGTGGTAATATGTGGATAAAATATAACCTATGTTACTCAAGGTGAATGTAGCTTACTAATAAAAAAAGAATTATTAAAATCGGAGTAATTTTTGAGTTTATTCGTTACATACAAAAATACAAATCTTTCCTCTTTATAATTTTAGTATAGAAGTATAGAAACAAAACGCTTGAAGAAAAATAAATACGCTGAATTTGCTATTTCGTTTATATAACCTAAATTTTATTTGGTGTATACTTTTTTGGGATAGAACAGAATATCCTTTGAAATAGGTTTCATTTATTGTTATAATAACAATAATACTGTTTTTGATACTCTGTGTAATTGAAAATATTTTGATATATTTTGAATATATTTTGTGTGCGTAGATTCTGTTACCCTAGATACAAGTTTCGAGCTTAGGGGTCAGTTACTATAATGAGATGATGTAGTAAATCATTATGTTATGCTATGTTGTATCAAACCAAACTGGCTTGAAATAAAACCCTTAAACATAAAAAGGAAACCACTACCTCTCTGAAAGGTTTAGAAAGTTATTTAAACTTTTTGAAATGTTTTATTAGACGAACGCTGAGATAACTATAAGCTAGCAGACGAGATCAATGTACAGATACACAAAGGAAGATTTTATAAAGCTTTTACAAGCTTCAGTGTTTGAATTTTATTAGTAAAGTATTAAAGTTAATAAAGTTAAAAGTTGTAATAAAAAGTTTTTATTTTAACGTTAAACTAACTCAAACTCATATTCACTTAATTTTTCAACATTCATTCATTCATCGTGTCCAAATCGAATTTTCCACATATTATGCATTTTTTCCTGATATATTATATTTCCTGATTTTCGGCAAATTTTCCCTAAACTTCCCCTAAACAAAATATACGAAAAGCTCTTTCTAACCAAAATTGTATAATGTCATATAAAAGTTCTACCACTTGATTTAAAAGGCAAACGATTCGCGTGTGTAGCTACGCGAAAATGACTCTTAGAACACTTAAAATTGGTGTTAATATCGTTTGGAGACTGTATAGTTGTCGTTTACTCGACTACATTTTTTTAGGCAAAGTTGTTTGAATGCAAAATAGATTTTTTATATCATTATTTGTGGGCCATCTAGGTGACGTATGGCGCCTCGGAGATTTGATATTTGCATAGAATATGGAAATTTTTATCAGACAACGTTTGTTATGGAATTTTCTTTTACACAATAGACTAGCTAGACTGTACAAGGGTCGAACCTTCAAAAATTATTCATACTAAAAATGCAAAATTAAAGCGTTGTGTTTTTAAAGGAATTTTATTATGGAATGTTTTCGGAGGACAAAGGTTTTTTGATTCTATGTTACTTGTATGTATACATACCTATATAAGTAAAGTGCCACGGAGACGATAATATTTACGTCATTGGCCTTCAATGATCAAAATAAAAGAGTATGGCTTCAATTGTTTCTGTGGACCATCATTTCGCCCTTCAATGATATAAAAATTACAGTTGCGAAGTATCGTTACCGGGGCCCTTAAGACGTATTTCAAAGAATAAATGACTCTCTGACAATCATCAGCCCATATAAGTCCCCACCGACAAGCTCGACCTTAAGGCCATTGACTAGTTATAGTCAGTTTAACTGGCGTCCATCCAAATCCTCACCGGAG
The DNA here is from genome assembly GCA_958496195.1 of Timandra comae. Lineage (NCBI taxonomy): Eukaryota > Metazoa > Arthropoda > Insecta > Lepidoptera > Geometridae > Timandra > Timandra comae. The sequence goes on along the minus strand of OY292363.1, from coordinate 10,489,198 downwards.
CGATTCCAGTAGGAAAATCTAGTTGGCCTAAAACTTTTGCTGCCTTATTTGCGTTGCATTTTTAGTCTGGTTTAGCTCTAAATCAGGTTTTACAATCTGGTCTAAGTAGAATTTTGAATACTGGCAAAAGACTAAAGTGACAGATTTGACTGACAAGGTGTCAAATACTTACCAGATTTTGTTAAACCAGACTAAAATTTAACGCAAATAAAGCAGTTGGAGTTACGGCGCAGTTTGCCACCTAGGCGATCAGGCTTTAGACATCCAAGCTGATAGCCTTCAAACACAACCTTTTCTACAACGGTTTCCTTGCGGTGTTTTCCTTCACCGTTAAGAGCGCTGTGTAAATAACGTACATGTGAATTCGGGAGCACATTGGTACGTGGCAAGGATATAAAGGGGAAATCGGTTTGTCTAGGTCTTATATTGGATTCGTTCACTATGTTTAACTAACCTGAGCTCAGACGGATAAGTACTCTTGAATTATTAACAATGCAACTATATGCGGGTTCGATTCCCGCGCAATGACGTGAATGAGTGTATGCGTAGTTTCTGATACCCTAGATACAAGCTTCGAGCTTAGTTAGGGGTCAGTTACTATAATGAGATGACGTAGTGAATGATTATGTTATGTTATGTTATATAGGCAGATTAACGAAACGAAAATTTAATGGACAGAATTTAATCAAGATTGAATAGTGAATGATTATAATTATGTTATTTGTATTGGAAACGGCTGAATTGACTACGTTAATTATTTTGAATGTTCGTTATATTTCGTAAATTGGAATAAAAATGGTTTTTTATAGAAATTGAGAATACTCGTAGTGTAAAAACTAAAAGTGCGTTACTTTAAATAAATGACTTTGGAATTGTTATAGAAATTGAAAATTTTTCAAAAACTAAAAGTGCCTTTTACTATAGGATTGTTTTTCAACCACATAAAAAATCTTTGATAATAAGAGACAATCTTGGTCGTGATCCTTATTTTATTTAAAAAATATTTATTAATGCGAAAGTTTGCGATGACAGATGGATGTTTGTTATTCCTTCGGACAAAAACTAATGGATTGGAATAAAATTTGGTACAGAAGTTCCTTATAACCAGGAGCAAATATGATTTTGTTTCCTGAAATTAGTGAGGCGAAAATAAGACAAACTTAGAATTATGGAAATTAAAAAATGACTTCATCATTCCATCTTTGCAGTGTAATGCTATGTGCACTCGTTTACAAATCCTAAAGTCTAAAGTTCAATTATTGGTTGAGTATTGCATGTTTGCTACAATCCAAACACGACATGCGTTTCGGGTCACCAACATACCTTGAACAGACATGGTGATTACGCGGATTCGTTCTCACTGTACTGTGTTTTTCTTATCAAAGGTGTTTTATTAGGCAGACATTACAAAGATGCACAACAAAAAATTATGATATTTTAAAATATTTCAGAACAAAACACGCTTTGTCTTCTGAATTAACAATTATTAATCACATTAAACCCTATACTTAAACCATTTAATATAATCTACGAGAGTACTAAAATATACCTAGGTACCAGACAAGAAGAAACATAATATTAATTAATTTAACTACACAAACACTAATTAAGACGAAGCCAAATAAACTACAGAGACTCGTATTGCACGATATTTCTTCTGAAATTCTCTGAACATTTTTATAAGTAACCAATTAAATAAAAATCATTTGGACTTTGAACCTTATGTACATACATTTAACGCTTATCAAACTGCAATAGAACACGAATTACCTCGTATATTACAGCAATGAAAACATATAAAACACTTCTATAAGGGTCTTAACGCACTGGATACTTTTAAACGCGCGATGGCGTTGCGGTATCGCGTTATGTCGCGTGATTCTGCGATATCTACACGCTACACACTGTGCGATCGTCTTTTGTGGCGATTATGCAATTCATATATAATAATTATTATATTATAGACACGTCATGCACTATCATCGTAGTTTCAAAGCGTAAATACACTATAGCTACACGATCAGTCGGGTATGATCGCAGAAATGTCGCAAAATGATGCGGTAGTCGCAAAGATTTGCGATCTCGCTATCCACTGCGCTGCTTTAAATCTTGTATCATTGGAATATATTGCCAAAACAATACCATTTGTTACAAAAAGGTTGTTTTATGGATGTAGTTGAAATCCTATTTTGTTAAATGTTATTTCTGATAAAATTGGCACGGAATGGATGTCTATTCATCACTTAGTAACGTGTTTTAGTTTATTGTAATTTCACTACATAGTATAAAACAAAGTCGCTGTCTGTCTGTCCCTATGTATGCTTCAATCTTTAAAACTACGCAAAGGATTCTGATGCAGTTTATTTTAATAGATAGAGTGATTCAAGAGGAAGGTTTTTATCACAATTTTATCCCTATATTCTCACGGGACTGGGAACTACGTGGGTGAAACCGCCGGGCGCTGTACTTTTATAAACTAAAAGTTTATTTAAGTACCTAGATATTTTAAGTATATAAGGCAAGCGAAACGAACCCTGTTCTATCCTAAATTCCGTTCATTTTTGTGGTTTCCTTTGAAGAAATTAATTTAATAATAATAAGGGTCCCTTACTAAATTTTCCGCTAGTTTTAAAACTTTTTAAATTAAAAATGGGAGACAAGGGCCTAAAGGTAAAACATGTGCCATAGGCTGTTTCCAACCACAAATTCATATTTTAAGATTAGATTTGAAAGAACACTATTTTTTTCTTAATTTTTCCCAATAAAGGCAACTAACGCTGGTGTAGGCGTAGCTGGACTTTGGTGCGGGAAAATTTAGTTTATTTTATCATTTTTGTGCCTTAACACGAAAGAAAAAGAATAAATATTCTATTTAAAATAATATCTTTAGGCCCTTAAAACATCCACAAATAACACAAAGAATAGGACCAAGAATAACCCATAAAAGGCGTGATAAAAGCACCACCAATTCATACATACCACAATATGTTTACGTCCCCAAAACACATCCTAATGATATAATGACAGACGGACACAATCTGTTACTGGTTACATAGTGCGGGTGTCGCGCGTCATTTGTCAAAACATAAGGGATTTATCGTTATTGGGTCAGCCTATAATGACAGCGGAAAATGGTGGTTATGTACAATGGTACATAACCACCATTTTCCGCTGTGTGAAAATGCATAGAACCGCATACCACCGTGAGCTGAGATTGGGAGGACCCCCGGGGCATGTAGGGCTCTCCCAGCTAGAAGGGCTGGGCCTACCCAGCCTAGTAGTTGCCGTGGTAGAAATCCCCCTCGGGATCCTATGGTTTAGTGGGTAGGCCCAGCCCTTCTGGCTGGGAGAGCCCTACATGCCACCACGGCAACTACTAAACTCTACAACATTTTGTAGAGTTTAGTAGTTGCCGTGGTAGAAATCCCCCTCGGGGTCCTACGGTTTAGTGGGTAGGCCCAGCCCTCTGGCTGGGAGAGCCCTACATGCCACCGGGGGTCCTCCCAAATCTCAGCTCACGGTGGCATGCAGTTCTATGCATTTTAATCGCGTAAAAAAAGGGTTTAGTGATGGTCTAAGGAATAGTTAAGTTTACAAGTGTTTGTCGGTGTAAGAGAAATCTGTTATTGGAAAAAAATCGGGAACTTATTTTATTCATCCCTATCTAGTCTCAAACAAAGTTTGTTCCTACTACGGACTACTCATCCTACTAATATTATAAAGCCGAATGTTTGTGAGTGTGGATGTTTAAGATGTGTGGATGTTTGTTCCTCTTTCACGCAAAAAGTACAGAATGGATTTTAATGAAATTTGGTACAGATTTTCCTCATACCTAGGAATAACACATAGGATACTTTCTATCCCAAAATTCCCACGGTATAAGGTTCCACGTGGGTAAAACCGCGGGGCACAGCAAATATTTTTATAATCCTACAACCCTATTCGAAATTAAAATTTAGAATGCCACCTATAGCAGGCCAGGGTCTAAGCTACCGGTAATTAGGACTGCAAAGACAGCCTCACAGTTCACCAAACCCCATTGATGGGGATTACCATTGGAAATTTCTGGAATAACCCAATGTGTGCCTTTGCCGATACCACTGCCTTCTATATCATTCCTATTATTATGCGAACAATAAAGAATCATTTAGAAGCAAAGTATTCCCTCGTAAGAATCATGTCAAAAGCAAAACATTTCTGTCATTCTTCATACACAAATCTATAGAAAAGACTCAAGCACACAACAATCCATATGTACTTGAGAACAGTTTATTTACAAATAGTATTGGGATAGTTCTGGGAACCTTTCCCATTGTTTAAGAAGTTCCCGTGACCCAAATCACTTACGACAAACAGTCCCATTCAACTTTGATTGATTCCTTGTTCTTAACCGAGAAAGCCAATTAAAGTTACTTCTGTACTTGGTAGTATTACATTTATAATGATCTGATTTATACTTTTGTGTATGTGTGTGTGTGTGCGTGTGTGTTGTGTGTGTGTGAATGTGTACTTCATGCTCAAAACGGCAGAATTAGCGTTGAAAGTGCTAGTTATACATATAGGGCTTTTAAAATGTGACCCTTTAATAAGCTCACTGCATGTCAAAGATTTCTGACTTATGGTATTAAATTAATACAGTGAAAAAGAATAGTCTTGTCCGGTCGTAGCCAGTACATAAAACATGCTCTAACTCAAATATAAGCCTATTTTGGAAAATAATAAACATAATATCACTCTAAGCTCGACCCAGGAATCGAACCCATACTCTCCGTCATCTAATATCACCAAATAAACAAGACAAAACTATTTTATTGGACAATAAATCATCCCCTATTTACCACCCCGCGGTTAAACCTCCCTATATCTGACCATACCCTTGAGATAACCTTATGTACGTTCACTATCCTTAGCTGACAGCGACTCAATCCAGAGGATCAACTATTGAGTTATATGCCCTTTGTATACAATGTAGTATGAATTAAATGACAATCATTTGTAATCCTTACTTTCTATACATGAAACACATCAAATAATTACTCATCCATATGATTTTAATATTATAGAAGCGAAAGTATGCGTGTTTGTGTTAAATGCATAAAATATCAAAGGTCATAAGGTCCCAAAACCAAGGGGTTGTGATTATCAGGGGATAATCCAGACCAGCGAGTTACCTTAGGAATTTCATCCTAACAAGAGATGCCTAGTTCTCTTTTCCATGGGATAATCGCACCAAAAACATCGCTGCACAGAGCATAAGCGGATGAAGTTTAAAAAAAAATAACACATTTGTGTTGTTGTCTATCAAAGCGGATCGAAATATTTATTTGTTTTTTTTTCTGTATAAAACTGGTTTTATGAATATCCGACAAATATTATTTTACATATTGTATGTATTTATAGAGTACTTTTTAGCCAATATCCATTAGTTTTACAGAGAGCAGATTAATTAATATACTTTTATTGCCAGAATTTTTACAGTAGTTACTACTATATTGTTCATTCCATCTAGAAATTTCCACCGCATTTCCATTTGTTAAGGATGATGCAAGTTTTGGTACCCCCTCCAATAGCTATGTGTGATATATCGTTGGATAGCCATAGTTGAGCAGAACAAAAGTTACTATGGAGCCAAGGTCCAAATCTTAGTCCGATTAGAGTTATGCAGTACCAAACAAAAAATGAGGTCATAGTGGACCCAAAATGAAGAAAATGCATTTTTCATAATAATAAACTAACTAAAATTACCTTACACTGTTTTTTTTACCAATCTACGTGGATGATTTTATGGTAAGCAGATATGTTTGACACTGCATAACTCCGATCAGACTAAGATTTGGACCTTGACTCTATAGTATCTGTTGTTCTGCTCAACGTTGGCTATTCAACGATATATTACACATAGCTATTGGAGGGGGTACCAGAGTCCATACATTTTCTAGCATCCTCCTTTGTAAAATGCTATTAATCTTTTAACTTCTAAATAAATCACTACATAGTATAAAACAAAGTCGCTCTCTCTGTCCCTATGTCCCTATTTCCCTATGTCCGTATGTAAGCTTAGATCTTTAAAACTACGCAACGGATTTTGATGCGGTTTGTTTTAATAGATAGAGTGATTCAGTGGGAAGGTTTTTAGCATAATTTTATCCCTATATTCTTACGGGAACGGGAAATACGCGAGTGAAACTGCGGGGCGCCGCTGTATTAAATAAAGAACCTACCTTTTTTGAAGTCGAATTATAATATCGACTTTAGCACAAGATAACAAATGAATTGTAATAAAACTCATTGAACGTTCAAAGTGAATAGCTGTATAAATATTCATTCACAAGGAAAACATTAGCAAAACGGGGGAGTTTAAAAATTAAAACCTAAGTGCCTAGGTAATTCATGGAGATCTTTTGAGACACACAGACGGGCCAATTTAAATAAAAAAGACTATAAAGAGTAGCGAAGACAATATTACATATTTCTTAGATTATTTTAAAGTGTTTCATATTCTTAAAAAATTACTTACTCTGAATATAAATACACACTCGAAATGTTGTTTTGAATACTTATATTATAATATTTGAACCTAGGACCATGCTAAACTGAATAGTTCACTGCCACTATAGTAGAATAGTTTAACCACTGAGTAAGCTGTGGTCATATATTTTCATAATCAATGTTTGTATGTTTGTCATCTACCTATACGTGTTTGAAGTTCGAGTTTCACACTCCCTAAGGCCACTACTACAACAGTATCAAAATCCAACCGTACGAAACCTATCCAGATATAAAACAAGATAAACTTCCCCAAAGATAAAAAAAAACAGACAAAAAACTAAAATTAGACTAAAACTGAAACTTTTCCAGTAAGTAGATCACAAAGCAATTGATATGCCGAGTTAGCTTTAAAATCTAATTAATATTCACACCGTCCCAGTTAACGAAAGTAGGTATAACTGTACGTGAGATACTATTGGGAAATTATTTTGGGGACGGGAATTCGACAAATTGCTCAGTAGAATCCCGGGGGATCGTTTTGTAGAAATACCTGAAGGACGATCGAGGATGGTCCATTGTTAAACGTTGTATATTGGGATTGATAAGAAAATTAATTTAATTATATTACTTTAATAAATATTGCGTAATATCTTTGTGTGCGAGGTTTTTTACGCAGTAATTTTGCGTTCAAGGTTTTTTTATTTTGATGAAAAAAAGCGTAGTTCGTGAATGATTGATGCACTATAGGTGCATTTATCGACAGAAAAAAAAGAGATTCCAATAGAGAACCTATTTAAAAGCCTAATTTTAAAGTCTATCAAAAAGTGCACGAAAAAATGTTGTGGATAGAAAATTGACATCGAATTTTAATGCTGTTTTCAGTAATAATACAGTGATTCAAGTGGAAGTTTGTATTATGTAGGTTTTACATAGTAGGAATGTTCCGACGGCATTTGAATCTTTCACGGATGAAGCACGGGGTGCTTCTAGTTTAATGATAGAGAGTGTTGGTAACTTCAAACCAGAACCAAGTATAATAAACAACAAATATAGACACATAATAATATAATAGGAAGATATTTTTGGTTCAATATAACAAGGACGACAAAGGTAAAACGATACACGTCCATCAACGTATTGTAACAAAGAAAATTGATCCATTTATTCGGTTACCTGATGGGAAATAGTATCTTATCGTGTTATAATAAGGTGTAGTTTACCAAGTTATTTGTGAACGAGTAGCCTGTTGGATCACATAAGTTTTGTGTCGGGTTTGGTTCGAGTGGTAGAGTTATTGGGATAAAAATAAATACATTTTTAGAACATGTCTGTCCACTTGTAAGTTTTTTCGAGCTAAAATTACTGGTAATAAGATACAGATGTTCTTTATAACCAGGAATAGCATACATCTATCCTGAAATCCTGAAAAGAGAAAAACGGAAATAAAACATGAAGGTTATCATCATCATCAGCTTATATACATCCCCGCCGAGGGGTATAAGTTGGTAGCCGACTGCAGACAGCAGCAGCAGACCATACGTCGCCGCGCCACTACTGGTTTGAATGTATTTCTATGAAATAACATTCGTAGTGGGCGACATGAAGCTAGCTTCGCGTCGCCGAGCAGCGGACGGCGAAGTGTCATGATGACGTTAGGCGGCGACGTGTGGTCTGCTGCTGCTGTCTGCAGTCGGCTACCAACTTATACCTTAACCTGAATTAGGGGGTGATTATGATTAGGTCTTAGTCAACCACGCTAACCAACTAAAGATTGGTCGACTTCACACACACCTTAGAATTTCTTCGAAGGTGTGTGCAGATTTCCTGATGTTTTTCTTGACAGTAGATTCGTACATACCTTTAAAAAAAATCCGGGATCGAAGCTGGCACCTTCCAAAGTCTTAATTACTACGCCATTGATGCTCTATAATTAATATGAGTACTTAAAAATTTTCCTCTCAAACTGTGACCCCACCCAAAACTTCTAAGCATAAGAGCTTAATTATAGTTTAACACATTCTGCGGTTCATGGAAATAAGGGTTGTTTTGATAAAAGGGGTTGTTCACTATTGTTATTGAATAGTTAAGATACATTATGTTTTTACTTATTTATAAAGGAGATACACTCACATTAATGTGAGTGTTTGAGGTTGTAGTTGTCAAAGCTGTGTTATAAATTATTCTTAAGAAAGAGAGGAAAAGTGGATTTACTACTTAAGTCATTTATTCCTAAAGTTATAATAATTAATTCATGTTATAAAAAAAAAGGTTTTTTAATTCTTGGCGACCATTCTCGATCTTAGGCTAGCTGTATCATGACTGTGTTCCAGTTTGAAGGGCAATGTAATCAGTGAAATGACTGGGCATACGAGACTTCGCCAACTGATGTCTCGTGGTGATGAGCGCAGTACAGTGTTGTACACTGTGTCTGTATCACTTGATCATATAAAAAGGCAAGCTACAGCCTTATTGATGAAATGTTCCAAAGCGATGCAAAAAAGACAACATCTCTATAGTTCAAATACTACCATAGATTTCTACATATCCCTTTGAAACCTAAACTAAAACAGATTTCGAATTCAAATTCGCAGATAGCCGATGTGGTTTAATTTCCTGACGGGGACTGATCGTGTTAAGTTGCACGTTCTCATTATTCAGCGTTCGGGGCACCTCAAACAAGCGTTTTGCGGTCACTACCCAATCTGATTACACTAACACATATATATTTGTACGTGAAATACCTTCTTTGGTTACTAGAACCCTAACCATGGATTACTTAATAGTTACTACTAACTTTAGGTAGTTAGGACGTAGTTGGTCCATTGCTACATGTTTTTCAATTCCTAGTTTTACGTTTTTCTTTTCTTATGTTTTCTTATTAATGTAGCAATAAATGATTTTTTATCTCTTCTTTGTTTTATTTTATTAATATTTACTGAATATTTTTGTATTCTTTGATTAGGAGACGCCTAACTACTGGCACAATATAATAATGAGTACTAGCGCTACTGGTTAACTAAAATATAATTTTGTGTACCTGAATAGAATGGGTTTATGATACGAGATCGAAAGCCATTTAAGCGAAAGCCATTTGATTGACGCCAAATGATCGAAGTACCATATGAACGAAACGCCATTTGGCCGAAGGGCCATTTGATCGAAAGACCAAATGTGCGAAAGCCATAAGATCGAATGGTCATTTGTGCGAATGTATGATCGAAAGTAAATCTTCTAATGGGGCAATTATGAGTTGATGACGATGATGCTATAGGAAAATTATTATAGATATTAATATATTTTATTTAATTTTGTAGCAATAAAAAATAAAATAAAATACTTCGTTCATTACTTAAACCCTAACTAGCAATTTGATAAATTGTGTTACCGGACCCTGATGTTAGGGTAGACTAATTTGTGACCTAGCTGTGATTAGCACAATTGGATCCACATGCAATTAGGTAATTCGAATGCTGCTTCTTGGCCATGAAAAAATCTTGTCAAAATGCTACAAAAATTAGATTGTTATGCAAGTAATTCGTCTGCTGACTGAAAGCCTAAAAATTACATGGTCTAAATGGCTTTAAGTTTTATAACATTAAATTAAAAATTAAAAAAATCCCCCAACACAATTACTTTCAAACCCCCATAACTTTTAAACGGGTCAGCCGATTTTCATCAAACATGTCTAAGAACACTCGCACTTAAGTCCCTTTTAATACAAAAAAAAAATAATATCGGTTCATCCAGATGCACACACACACACATATACACACATACAGACACGTCAAACTTATAACACGCCTCTATTTGCGTCGGGGGTTAAAAAAATAGAGTAACAAAAAAGGCAGTTCATCTATTTAGTTAAGTTACTCTGACAAACCAGCAATGTCATCATAATGATGGATGCCGTAACCGTGAACCAAATGGCATTTAGTATCATGAGCGCTTCCGTGCTTTGGAAGACAAGTTATGTCGATTCCGGTTGTTGTATTAACATAGATCTGGGGGCACGGCAGTGCCCCCCGCCAAGTCGAGCGCGAAGCAAACACTGCCGTACCATCCTTTACAGGAACCATTTCGCCGCATTTTCAGGCCCCTATTTGAGAACCTCTGGATAAGACCAGAACGCTGAAATTTTCGTCCAGTAAGCTATACAATCACATACTTAAAATAAAATTTCAAGTCTGTAGGTCACTTAGTTCCGAAGTTAAGCGAAAGCAAAGTTTCGTATTTATGACAGACACTCACTCACTCACTCACTCATGATCATCAAAATAGAACTAGTACTTCCCATAAACCTAGAGAGCTGAAATTTGGTACAGAGTTAGGGTTTAATGGCCACATAAAGGGAAAACTATAAAAACTAGGATAATCGAACGGGAACGGGAATTATACGGGAACGGGAACGGGAATTGTAACTCAAGAACGGCTGAACTGATTTGGTTGAAAATTAGTGGGGAGGTAGCTTAGAACCAGGAGAAGGACATAGGATACCTTTAGTCCCAACATTCCCACGGGATTGGGAACGGGAATTTATAACCCATGAATGGCTGAATTTATTTGGCTGAAAATTGGTGGGGAGGTAGCTTAGTACCAGGAAAAGCACATAAGATACTTTTTATCCCGAATTTCCCACGGGAGCAGGAACTACGCGGGTGAAACCGCTGGGCGCTGCTATTGTAATAATAAAATACTACTCCTAAAAAGAAAAAATGTGTCAAATAAGAAAATAATAAATCAATATGACCACGTTTCTACAAAAAGAAATGAAATCCCACCAAAAACATTCTGTAAAAACTAGCCAAGTCTCGATGGAGCTGCTTGTTTATCTCTAAAAAGTAATAAAATCTAGACAAACTCTTGCCAAGTGTAAGGTTCCTTACTGCGATTTCTTTATTATTATAGTTAATGTTATGTGACTTGGCCGTTGAAGGGTACACAAGGGTACAAAACCAGGTGCTCCATGACACCATTGTACCAATCTGTCGCCAGAACCACTACCTATTGACGATGGAAAATTGCCACTTGAAAAACGTTGATTTAATGCTGAATGGAAGTGTCGTGTTTAGTAACAACAGTTATAACATTATGTAAACAAAATTAACTAGTACCCACTAACTAACGTTATAAAGAATGTTCAACGGCCAAGTCACACAACATTAACTTTAATAATAAAGAAATCGCAGTAAAGAACCTTAGACTTGGCACGAGTTCGTCTAGATTTTATTACTTTTTAGGGATAAACAAGCAGCTCCATCGAGACTTGGCTAGTTTTTACAGAATGTTTTTGGTGGGATAGTCGTTACAGATTAGAGCCATAAAAAATGTAGCAGTTGCTACTTGGTTTAATCAAAAATAACATAACATAATCATTCACTACATCATCTCATTATAGTAACTGACCCCTAACTAAGTTCGTGACTTGTATCTAGGGTATCAGAAACTACGCACACACTCACACCCACAGACCAAGATAAACATTTGTGGATCACACAAATATTCACCCCGCACGGGAATCCAACCAACCTTACGGATGGCAGTCCGGCATGGTGACCACTCTGCCATCGAGGTCGTCAAAAATCATCGCTGTACTAAATACTCACGTTAGAGAGACACTAGATCTATCTTTTTCAAAGTAGGTTAAATAAAAAATCTATCTGAAAACATATGAGAGAAATAGCGAAATAAAATAAATATTATTCCACGAAAACTTATATCAGTTTCATATCGAAATACCTAGTTTTTCCCTAAAACAAATATAGCTTTGAGTTTGTTTGTTATTAAATAAAACGAGTAAAAATGAAACCTGTTTCGGGAAATCTTTTCCAATATAATATAGGATTGGCAAAGTAACTTCAATAATATAAATGTGAAAGTTATGTACGTTTCTTACTATTGATTCAGTCGACTGTCATGAACTTTCGCAAACACTGCCTGTTTTTTTTAACAAGACTACAGTATAGATTCGTCATATAACATTAAATTAAAAAAATAAAAACCCCCAACACAATTATTTTCAAACCCCCATAACTTTTAAACGGGTCAACCGATTTTCATCAAACATGTCTAAGAACACTCGCACGTAAGTCCCCTTTAATACAAAAAAAAACTAAATTGAAATTGGTTCATCCGTTTGGGAGCTATGATGCCACAGACAGACAGATACTCACACACACACACACACACACACACACAGACACGTCAAAGTTATAACACCCCTCTTTTTGCGTCGGGGGTTAAAAAAAGAATAAAGAAGAATAAATTATTGCAGAATTAAGATGTATTTTAAAACAAAGTCACTTGATATTATGAGCGATGAATGCCACCTAACTTGGAAGGTATTTTTGATAAGGTCTTGTGAGAATAGGAACACCTAAACAGAGATGGTCTTGGTGAAGAAAAACACTAGCGCCTTCCGCTCTCCCACCATTAGCTCGGTGAAGCAATAAAGACCATCTGCGGACAACTACAAAATGAAGTTAGGAAAACAATACAAAATACACGAGTAAAACCGTTTTTACTCGTGTATTTTGTATTGTTTTCCCCACTTCCACTCCGTAGTGAAGAGAGTGAATTACATCAGGGTAGTAAGCCCTTTTTTTTAACGCGGTGAAAATGCATAGAACTGCATACCACCGTGAGCCGATATTGGGAGGACCCCCGGGGCATGTAGGGCCTACCCACTAAAAATAATAGTTTAAAAAAACTAAAAAACACGCTTTTTATAGAAAACCGAACTAAAAAATAGAAAATAATTTTTAATAAATTTAAATTAAGAATAGTGTTAAAAATTTCGATAAATATAAATTAATAATAGTGTGAATAAAAAAAAAATATTTTATTTTAAAAAAAGCGTGGGGTGCATGGTTTCAATAGTTATAAATATTTTTCAACACACTTGCTCATAAAGGGGCTCTTATTTGTGCAAAAACAGTTGAATAATGACACGTTTTATTCACTAGTGAGTTATAGATTGTTTTTTTAAATTACTTTGTTTTTAAAAAAGTTTCAATACCAAAAAAAATGTGTCCATACATTTTAAAAACAAACTTCAACTATGTTGCCTTACTTTCGGTAGGTCTATGGTCGATTCCATTCATTCGATTTTTTTTTAATTAGTATATTCTTTTAGTCTTTGGCCGATCACCATTGTTGTGTTGGATGCGCGCGAATCGAAAAACTGTTTATTTATTAGCGAAAAATGATAGTTTCTTCGCAAATGTGTTGAAAAACGTTGTACGGTACACGCGTGTATTGATGATTACTATCCTCGGCTATCTTCAGACCCTCGCCTGACGGCTCGGGCCTCAATAGCGCCTCGGAAGTAATCACCAACTTACCTCGCTTGTATCATAAATAACTATTATTGACAGATATGAGTAGAGTGATTATCATTTTGTTAATATCTTAAAAAGCACCCCACGCTTTTTTTTTAAATAAATTTTTTTTTTTTTATTCACACTTATTAATTTATATTTATCGAAATTTTTAACACTATTCTTAATTTAAATTTATTAAAAATTATTTTCTATTTTTTAGTTCGGTTTTCTATAAAAAGCGTGTTTTTTAGTTTTTTTAAACTATTATTTATTTTCTACTTTTCAGTTTGGATTATTTATAATAGCTTGTTTTTTTAATTTTAAACTATTGCACGACTCATGATGCGAAGCATCAGAGAGTGCTTTACGATCGAAAAAATTTTTCAACTATAGATGAAAATTATATAAATTAACAAAAAACATTTTTTGCAAATTGAGAAATGGAATAATTTTATCAAATTAGTGTATTGTCATCGGTCCTCAATAAATCTACAAAGTTTGAACGAAATCTGGCCGTTTAAAGTGGGTCAAAATCGCGCCCAAAGAAGTCGGTTACAAAAAACATACAAACATACAGGTGAAGCTAATAAAAAGCGTGTAAAAACACAGCGACTTCCGTCCGCGTTACATTGGGGTGCCGTAGGATCCCGAGGGGGATTTCTACTACGGCAGGGTAGTAAGCCTTAAAATATGGATGGACTGTGTGAAAGAAAACATCTTTATGAATGGAGTGAAGTGAGTTTCATCAGAGTTAAAATAAAAGAAAAAAGTGCCCTAAATATAACCCATTATTCAAGAGTCGGTTCACAAAATACGGCGTCACGAGTGACGTTTTGATGAATTTACTTTTCCTTTTGTCGTTGGCTTTTTGCGGGACAAAAAACCACAAAAACTGAGTTATATATTTGTAATGCTTGTCTGCTTCATACTTGAACGGTACCTTGATTGGTAATGTCATATTAATGTTTTGCTGTACCCGCTCCACTGAACTTGAGCAATGGTGCTTAAAACTCTTTGTAAAATGGAAATTCTTTGTAAAACCTTCAGACTGATATTATAAAGGGAGTGAGGAAGTAAGTAAATGTTATTGTATGTGCTTGATATCTACTCTTTCATGTTTAAACGGGTGCACAGATTAAGGAAAATAATTACTCGGTTATAGTTTATTACCTGTATTCTGGATTAACATAACAAAGTTTTAATTCGTATGCCGATTTGAACTTTAAATGCGCTTCTTGCCCGTGGTCCACCTACATAGTTCACCTGGTTGTACCACGGGTATTTTTTTTCCCCGTGGTCCACCACAACCTAACTGGGTGTACCATATGCTTACAAAAGAAACTTAAAATTAAAAGAAATAACTATGAATTACTTACATAAAGGATATTGCAAGGATACCTTCCTTTCTTATAGTAAACCTATTCTAGTCTAACTGCATTTTCTTTCCAGACAATCCCACATTTCTTCCTGTAGCAACAGAAATCGAGATCCAATTATAATTTGAACAACACTTGACCAACACTGTCGTAAAAAAAAAAAAATGAGATTTTTAATGATATGTCTTTGTACGTATTCCTGAGCAAATTGAATGCGGCCGAAACAATAAGCCCTTTGTTTTGAATTCTATTCACTACATGTCACAAACCTTATTAATGGCCACCTGGGATTAACTACCTTTTACCTATAACAATAAAGTATAATTTCGTATACAGGTTTTGGACAATTAATGTATTTTTTGTACTCTTTTCAGTTTTGGAAGGGCGTTGCAGACGACGAGAATGGTATATTTTTCAAGTTATAATAATGTTGTAGTAGCTTTGAGGTATCGAACCCATATTTTAAATATGATTTATTATGTACTAGCTGTGCCCCGCGGTTTTAACCACGTAGTTCCCGATCCTATGGGAATTTTGGGATAAAACGTTATAAAGCCTATGTTCTTTCCCGGACCATAAGCTACCCCTGTACCAAATTTCAAGTCAATCGGTTCAGTGGTTTAGTGAAAAGGTAACAGACAGACAGAGTTACTTTCGCATTTATAATATTAGTTAGGATTAGGATAAATAGTTAGATTCCTCAAAAGTCTTACCCAAAATATAACTTACCCAACACGCACAAAAGACACAAACAATTATGGAAAATACCTAAAACAGAGGTCTTATAATATTGCATCAAAATAATAATCAACAATATCTTCACTTATAATACTAAAAAAAGAATAAAGAATATCTATATATGTTTAACAATAAACCCCTATTTTGAATTCGAGATACTTAATCACACAGCTAATGTAAACGACGGGTGACAATATAATAGTGAAGTTAGTTTTTTTCTTTTGCTTTTATTTAAAAAGTTATGATAAGTCAAAGTTTTTCAAAATCCCGTGGAATTTTATTGTTATTCTACACCGAACAACAGGCGAACGCTGCGATACACAGCTGAGCGCGGTCATCGACCCGAGCCGTCACAGAATACTTGATAGCTAGTGTGCCGTCTGGTAATACGGCATTTATTTAGTATTTTTAAAAGATAAGTTATCGACTATCATTTTTGATATTTTTATTAAATATATTGATTCAGTTACTGCTACAGATATTCTGATTTTAATAAGTCCCGTAATTTCAAAATAGGGGTGTATATATTTTTACGTTTAGGTACATAAAGTATAACACCACCTCGTATGCGACACCCTCAAAGGTTTTATTTAGAAAAAACCTCTAAATTAAAGTGCCATTGTCGGCTTTGGACATTGTTATTTGAAGTATTTCGAAGTAATTGTTGGTTCATTTGACCTTTGAACTCAAATGTCCTTTGGCTTAATAAAATGGTTTCCAATAGGTTAATATATTAATCAAATGTCTCAAATACTTATTTTATTCAATATCACTTTTAAAAATGTCTTTCGTTTATAAAATATATTATTATTGTATTTAAAAAATTGTAATTATGTAATAACTTATGCATAAGTTGATAAGTTAAGACGCACATTGTTCTGATCTTGAAATAAATCGGAATTATTTTCTAAAACGTAATAAGCAGGGAAAAGCTATTCTTTTTCCAAGATATTTTTTTTAAATTATGATTTAAAATTTATACTTATTTATCAATCAATCTTAAGTCTTCGTTTAAATGTTTTTTAACATGCATAGGTAATTTGAATGAAAAAGAGAAGACCTTTCAAAATCTTCAAATTCCTGAATTACCGTTCCAATAATAAAATCAAAACCAATAAAACTCTCAACATAATAATCAAATGATATAGCAATACACGTCCGCTACGCTCCGCGTCTCGATCCCAAATGAGATAGACGCGACACTGGCGCTAACGGGCGTCGCAGTAAACTAGATTTCCTGCGTTTCCACCGATAATTAGGTAAAGTTAGCGTACCGCGCCACAACATCCCGTATCTAATTTACTTTAAATTTGATTTTGTTCACTGAAATATTAAGGAAAACAGGTTTTTATATATAAATATGGTTAAGGTTATGTTTATCGAAAGTTATGTAGGTACTTAACAATGATGTTATCTGATGATAACAAAAATTGCTTTTAAAAGAACTTGTGATAGGAATATTTATTTTTATCATAGCTTACAATTATTTTCTTAATCTCATTCCCTAAAGGGAAAACCAAAAATAACTTTATCAAAATGGGTTCAGTCGGTCGTTCGGGAACGTTCGGTATGTATTTACGTAACTTATCTAAGTAGGTAGGTATTTACTTACCTACCTATCTAAGTAGGTAGGTATTTACCTACCTACTTAGATAAGTTACCTGCGGAACACATAATCTTCAGAAACTAAAACATTATAGATCGTAGGAAAAGGAATAGGAACGACTTATTTTAATGATTGAGAGTCAAATAGATAAATATCCTAAGTAAGTTTAGTATCCCACGTTAATTAATTAATTAAATTAGTATTATTTATATAATGGTGGTAAATAATAATGGTAATAAATCTACAGGACAATTTGTAAACACAGGGATATGAATTAGTGATTAAATCTCATTAATCGTGGTACGATTGTTTAGTTTGACCAGTGATATCAATCAAATAATGATGCTCAAACTATTGGGATTATAATACAGGCTAAAATACTCCAATTTTAAATAAAATAACACCAAATTATAATGCTAAAACAACCTCAAAAATAACTTTATTGACTAAAAGTATACAAAACAAAAGGCTATAAAAATATAAAGTAATACAAAATAAATAAGTATATTCAAAGAAATATATTACGAAATGTCTCCATGTGCCACTTTCATTGTAGCACCTAAAACAAAAAAACAAATTAACTTTAAGCTTTCATACTCTCAAAAAATGAGAAATTCTGTTAGGAACATATTCTTGAATCAAATATACAAAAACTAGTCCGACATCTTTGAGAGCCCGCCATATTGGATTTACAATGACGTCATAACTAGCATACACATTGTCATCTAAACTAAAAATGTATGAAAATCTGTTCATTCGTTACTCGTATATCAGATTAAATTTATAACTATAACAATATTATTTCTGTCTATTGAAGAATCGATAGATAAATAGCCTCAGGAGTTCCTTAAGTTTTGTGATCCACCGTCTAAGTTAGTGTAAAGTTTTACTTTATTGAATAATTCATAGTTACCTGTTTATTTCTGAACTAATAGTAGTTTCTCCTTTCTGAGTGTCTTGATTTTCTTACGTGGTTTGAGTTCCAATCTGTGTAAATAGTTTTGAAATTAGAAGTTTCTGTTACTAAGGGCCTATTTCAACATCTTCAAGTAAAGTTCCGAGTAATAACTCAGAAGTTTTGTCTTTGTCACTTGATATAAAGTAAGAAAGAGACAGAACTAACTTTACTTGGTGAGTAACTTTACTTGAAGGTCGTGAAATAGGCCCTAAGACATTGGCTTATCAAGAAGTTTGGCTACCACACTGGCTCAGTGAATCTGTATTTTCATATTTACGAAACTTGATTGAGGGTAGTCTAGATGACATCATTGTCAATGCTTAATAATTTGCTCCTAAATGATATGACTCCATCTCTACTTCAATATGTTAGTGAAAAATAATAACAAAGGAAAATGACCATGGGCAACAAAGGAAAAAAGTACTACATTAAACTTTTTTTTTTATTTCATAATCCGCCATGGTTGGAGATGTTTGGGTAAGACCTTTCCCCAGCAGTGGGACACTACAGGATAACAAACAAAAATCCGCCAATAATTTTCTTTTTATATTATGATATTTACTTCATTAATGACTACGATTGTAATTTTGTAAAAATGGTATAAAAAATAAATTCATTTTTTTTTAATTTTTACCTGTTTTTCTTTCATGTGTTTTCTTCATAGGATTTAGTGCTAAATACTGGTCCGTTTCATTTGAACTTGATGTGTCTCCGAATGACGTACTGTTTTTGTTCCTGACCTTTTTGTGAATAGGAACAATGGGAGGGTTTAAAAAATGTTTAGAGGAACTCGAAGCCTGAAATTCAAATTAAATGATAAATTCTTGGAAGTGTTTTTTTGTGCTAACTTGCCGGCGCACCCTGGGCAATGGACTGCGGACGGCGCGACATGCGAGGACCTTAACAAGGCCAATGATAGTGCCATATCGGTGGAGGAGTTCTGATCCTCAAAAATATGAGTCGACACGTAAAGAAGAAGAAGCAGCCACTAGAAAGTAACTGATTA
Source organism: Timandra comae (assembly GCA_958496195.1). NCBI lineage: Eukaryota > Metazoa > Arthropoda > Insecta > Lepidoptera > Geometridae > Timandra > Timandra comae. The sequence continues at coordinate 10,469,706 of OY292363.1, read as the reverse complement.
GATTTAAATTATATGGTTTTAAAGTTATGGATCGCAAATTTGAGGATTTTGTGTGAACCCATAAGGAAAATAATAATAGAGCTAGTAACTACTTGTCACTGATGTTGTATGGGAGTCTGGTACTACCCTGAACGGGGTAGCAAGTATTCTACTTCTACTACACATAATATTGGTTCTTTACCCATTCTGCTTTCGGTTTGACCATTAAACCTTCCAATTCCTCTTTACTATGTATCATATCCCAGAATTCAATATTTCGATCTTCCATTTCTCTTGTGTCTCCATAGTTAGGAGTAAAGTCTACTTTTACATGTTGTGCACGCATTGGTTCCCCACTTATTCTTCCTCTTTCTACTTTTACGCGTTCTATGGGCTAAAAAATATTATTAGATTTTGTTTTAACTCTAGAATACATTCACCGTCATCAGCTGGTAGCTTGTTCACTAACCTAACCTTATCCGACTCAAGTCAGCATTTCGAAAATACTTTTAAGCATTTTAGCAATATATCGTCAATCAATTTTATTTTTAGGAAGATATGTATACATCAAGCTTGTCTAATGCTATTTGGCTGATTGATTGAACGTGTTGATCTCAGAAAATTAGGTCCACAAAGAAAAGTTGTTTTAGTGTTGGATGGCTATTGAGTCACTCCTACTGAGGAGTGGAGGACTACTAATTGACGGTTGCTTGGCCAACAAGGTAATAAAAATAATCACAAATTCTTACCTGAGTAACAGAACTTTCACTCAAAATATTCATGTTTCGGGGCACGACGCAAGGACAGCAAACAGGTGACAACAACCACACTACGAAGTCAGAAAGCACCTGAACATGCTTCCAGATCCTCACGAACCTCTGAATGAGGGGGTGGAAGGTGTAACAGCTGATTGTAAACATTTATCAACCATTATCGGGACGGTTATTTTTGAGACTGACATTGGTTTATTGTGGTATGTCAAAAACTGTTGATGAATTATAAAAGTTGTTGTTGAAAAAGTTACAGTAGCATTGAAAACTTTTTAGTCATTTTCATCATTGGGATTAAGGAGGTTTTTGTTTTGAGGAGTTTGTATGGGCTCCTCTTGGGCTCCTACATGGAAAAGAAAACTAGGCGTCTCCTTTTCTAATTCGTGGGCAACTAGATAAATTTTGATAGCTTTTGTGTGTGTGTGTTTGAAAGGATTCCTCAAGTTTCAAATGTTCTATCTATTAGGTACATGTAAACGAAACCAAGGCTAAAAGAACAACAACAACATTATCAATCCCAATTTCTTTATTACCAATCCAAATTCATGGTTTGTTGTACATAATCCTCATTGTCTGACAGTCATTCTTCACGCGAGCATCGAAGGTCCTCATATCGGTCCTCCGTTTGTTGACTCGTTCTGCGTCTCGGGGCATGTAATCTATTGGAGTACATGGACAGCATGCACCGCATTTGCAGAAAGGGCATCGCGTGGTTTCTACTACTCCCCAGGCACCTGGAAAAATATAGTTCATAAGAAATACTGGATACTTACGTTTATTGTGTAGTAATTCGTATAAAAGATAGTTTTTCCTTAAATAAATAACAATAATAGAATCAAATTCAGAATCAGTAGAGTCGTTCTGTTGTGTTTGATCAGTCTACACTGTATAACTAATGTAAATAAATTAAGTGGTCGCAATTCCATGATGAGTAATATCAGAACGAAACAGAAGAACACAGTAATTCTAGAGATCGTCATCCACAAACTTGATCTCGTTATTATTGTCACACTTACCAAGTCTTTTAGCCATTTCTTTAAACCTCAAGTAAGTGGTATCAACCTTATCATCAATGGGAGCTTCGCAGACTCTAACCACGTTAGCTTTGTAGAACGTGTTCCTCTGTTTGATTGTTATCCTTTTTGTTCTACCAAATAAAGGGCAGGGGCTGTTTGGGTACACTTTCTGGAAAATGCAACATTTACTTTAAGATTTATGTTATTTATCAACATATAGAAGACCAAGATAAATGTCTCGTCAAATAATTATTCTGCAGTTGCCCAATGTGCGTGCAAATCAAATGTTGAAAGGGGTGTATGATAGGAGCCTCCACGTTGCGCCACGTGGAGGCTGGTAACAGCCAGGCTCGGGAACGCCAATCCTTTCAACACAATGGTTCATCCAAATTCCAACCAACACCCGATAAGACCAGCGAATGCTTAAAGTGAAATCACTACATAGTATAAAACAAAGTCGCTTTCTCTGTCCCTATGTATGCTTAGATTTTTTAAACTACGCAACGGATTTTGATGCGGTTTGTTTTAATAGATAGAGTGATTCAGTGGGAAGGTTTTTGGCATAATTTTATAAATATCCAAAACTGAAGGTCTATCAAATAGTTTCCTCTTTTATTGCAGTGGGGCCAGATTTGGGGGGACAACGGGAAATACTCCCTAAATTTATCAATCAGTCTTACCGTCGGCCATCTCCTAAAGCATTCAGCTATATCTTCTAAAAGCCTATCAAATAGTTTCCCCTTTCAATGCAGTGGGGCCAGATTTGGTGGAGACAAAAGGAATAAACCAAAAATTTAATAATCAGTTCGTCTTACCGTCGGCCATCTCCTAAAGCATTCAGCTATATCTTTCCTTTCCAGCAACAGTTCAGCTGATGTGTTTTGTGTCTTTCCATGCCATTCTCTTCTGCGGCTTTTGCAAACTGGCCGACATCTAGACGTAAACAAAAGGAACAGTTGGTATGACAAAAATATATTCAAATAATATCAAGATACATTATCATTATTAGTTCACATCACCATCTAGTCCCAAACTAAGGAAATCTAATACTATGGATACTAGACAATGCATAAACATACTTAAATACTTTTAAATAGGTAATAATTAATAATATGTGTATCAAATCTCGTTAAGATCGGTTCAGCCAATAGTAATATAGGATTAGAAGGATCTAAGGATAGTAGGGATATTAGTAGTTTACTTACAAACATAATTTTGCGATTTCAACCGTATCACGATCAATTTTAGGTAACTGTATCATTTTGTTTTAGTTTCTACAATATTACGAAATAATTTAAATAAAATATTCAGGAAATAAACATTAATTTGGAATTGTAAAATTTGTAAATATCTTGATACAAAATTGGCAGCGACAAAAATAACAAAGTCGATGACAATGACATGCACATCGACTCAAAACGTATGAAATATTTTATGTTAGAGGTTTTATTTCATTTTTTGGGCTAATATGATTTTAATGTTTTGAAATAAAGGCGCAACACCGAAGTTCACGCACACGCTACGCACGTGTACTCTGCTTTGCTTTCTATGAAAATGTATGAGGTAAAACCCACCGAAGTACACGCACACGCTACGCATGAAAATGACGTCATTGATACATTCGTGGCTGACTCGGCTATAGCTCAAAGTAGCTGAGCTGCGTGGTTGTGGACCGTGGGCGTAGCGTGCGTCGCGGTGGGTTCGCGGCTTAATGCAGGTGAATGCATAGCAAAGCCAGTAAAGCATCGATCTATGAGATACAAGGCCAAGTTTCTCTCACTGATTAATTATTAGTACAGTGAGGAGGAATAGGCGTAATCTAATCAATGCGAGTTGGTGATCTCAATCCTTAGCCATGTTCAGGAATACTTAAATATGCATCAAACGACCCAGGAATTGAACCTAGGACCATTGCATAACCTTTGATGGATTTTACACGTGTCCCAGATTAAATCTTTGGCCTTTGCACTTACCTAATCTGGCATCAAACCTCTACCTTTTGCACCCAAAGTAACACAGATACCACTTCGCCACAACAGCCGTCTAACTCAATTCATCATAATAATTCAAAACTTCAATTGCCTTTCATAAAACCACTTTGTTTTAACTTAAGTTATTCTTAAAACGCACAGTTAAAAAGTTATAAAGAGTTCAAACTTCTAAAAGCTAAGTTAACAATGCAATTAAGAATTTTACACTGAAAAATGAACTGTTGCCGTAATTAGAAGGTAACTCTTTCTTAATGTTCTAATTGAGCAGTTACGGCTCTAGTTAACTGTGAATATTTTGAGTGAATTAACGAATTAGTTGAATAATGTTTAGTGGGTGGTGTTTCAATCAAAATATTATATTTATAAATAGCATTACATCATTTTGTATTTTAAGTTGTATTGCTTGCTAAGTCTGAACCATTTGTTGGGCCATTGTTGACAATTTGGGACACCCAATAGTCGTATATAAGTATATTAGATACTAGCAGCGCCCCGCGGCTTCACCCGCGTAGTTCCCGTTCCCGTGGGAATTTTGGGATAAAAAGTATCCTATGTGTTATTCTGATGTATAAGCAAGATTATTGTAAAGATTCATTAAAATCCATTCAGTAGTTTTTGCGTAAAAGAGTAACAAACATCCATACATACAAACTTTCGCCTTTATAATATTAGTAGGATATCTATAAAAAAACACTGTTCAAATAAAAACATGACTATAACATAACATAATCATTCACTACATCATCTCATTGTAGTAACTGACCCCTAACTAAGTTCGAAACTTGTATCTAGGGTATCAGAAACTACGCACACACTCATTCACGCACACACGCACACAGACCGAGATAAATATTTGTGGTTCACACAAATATTCACCCTGCACGGGAATCGAACCCTTACCTTACGGATGGCAGTCCGGCATGGTGACCACTCTGCCATCGAGGTCGTAACTATATTATAACTTCACGAACTAAAAGCGATCTGCAATTTGAATCATCACTACATAGTATCAAACAAAGTCGCTTCCCGATCTCTGTCCCTATGTATGCTTAGATCTTTAAAACTACGCAAAGGATTTTGATGAGGTTTCTTTTAATTGATAGAGTGATTCGAGAAGAAGGTTTTTGGTAATTTTATCCCCGCATTCTCACAGGGGCGGGTACTACGCGGGTTAAACATTAATAACAACAGCATAGATATGAGGCTCTTTAAAAAACTTAACAAATATAATATTAAATTAGATTTTGAACTAAAATATTTTCCACCATAATGCGAGTTCTGAGTAAAATGAAGCCCAAAGAATGTAATACCTTCCTGCAGCCTTGTAAGACTTGCGCCAGGTTTCACTGGCACGAAATGGTGCAGATAAGATTCCTAAAAAAAGACCGAGTGTGGTGTCGTGGGACACCAGGTAAGAACGAAGTTACTTAAAAAAGTATTATTTTCAATGGTCAAAATAAGAAGAAAATAAATCATTATGATTTTCAAAAAAGTTTCTACTCAAAAGAGTTAGCCATACCTTTTAATAATTAAAAAATAAACGCGCGCCGCGCTGTTCGAAATTTGAAAAAAGTGTCGTGACAACTTTTCGTAAGATTTTTTTCCGTCTAGCCCCCTTTCACAACACGCGTTAAGGAACTTCGTTCCAATAGCAACGACTATACGAGATAGTTTAGTTGTAAGTTTTATTTAAAGTTTCTAGTCCTACTAATATTATAAATGTTCCTTACAACTAGGAATAACAGATAGGATACTTTTTATCCCGAAATTCCCATTGGATTGTGTATAAGTAATCGTATGTTTTATTGTAACTTTTTGTAGTCGCAAATAGTACCAATAGATGGCGCTGTTACTTAATTTTTTAACACACGATGGTGAATTGTGTCGAGATTGTATGATACTACGAGCTACGCTACGCATGCTCACGGGAGCGGGTACTACGCGGGGTAAAACCGCGGGGCGCTGCTAGTATTATTAATGCTAAAGTTTGTATGTTTGTGAGTTTGGATGTTTATTACTCTTTCACGCAAAAACTACTGTATCGATTTAGATTAAATTTGGTACAGATGTTCCGTATAACTAGGAATAACACAGGATTTTATCCCAAAAATTCATGGGATTAGGATTCACGTGGGTATAACCGCGGGGCGCAGCTAGTATCAGATAAATATAACTTAGTAAGGGAAAGGCACGTAATGTCGACAGTGTCCCAGTACTCGTCAGATTATAGAAAAATATTCATATTTTAATTCAACCAATATATTTATATAAAATTTGAATTACAGCATCTTTATGGTAATCTTTGCTATAATTACAATAGCAGTATGTGTTAAAAACTGCAATTGTTTTGGAGAAATGAGCGATGGAAATTGAAAATTCGAGATTTCGTGAATTTTGTGAGATTTAACCACTGAATCTGTAGTCTAGGTCACTACGTTCGATGTTACATTTTGCGAGATTGGGCGGCCCTTTGTATGTGTGATTATTTTTTTATAATAGTAAAATTAATTATCTTTCTATATTATCCATGAACTCGTGCTATTTATTCATATTTATATTTTATTTCGAGTGTGTCAGCTATTGGTACATTCTAAAACCCAAATGTACCAGTATCCGTCAGATTTGTCCCAGTCATCGTCAAAGTGTCCTAGAGCTCGTCAATTTTCGGTGCTAAATTGAACTCTATGGCAATAGATTTAAAGTAGTAATTTTCAATCATATTTCTTGTGATGCAGAAACAGAACAAAGTTGGCAATGCCTGATAAATGAAAATAAATATTCTGACAGAAAACTACAGGAGAAAGAAAAACTGCAGGTGCAGAATATCTCAACTGATTTTGTAAAAAATATAAATTTGGTAGGTATCATCATCAACATCAACAGCCTGTATTAGTCGACTGCTGGACATAAACCTCTTCCAATTCGCGCCAATGTGCCCTGTCGGCAGCACGTCGCATCCACTCTCTCCCGGCTACCCTGCTCAGATCATCGCTCCACCTAGCCACAGGACGTCCTACTACGACGTTTGCCGAACCGCGGTTTCTACTCGAGAACTCGTCTGCTCCAACGGCCATCGGTTGTCCTACAGATGTGGCCAGCCCACTGCCACTTCAGAGAGCTAATTCTTTGAGCTATGTCGGTGACTTCGGTTCTCTGTCTGATCACTTCATTGCAAATGCGATCTTTCAGAGAAACTCCGAGCATAGCCCTCTCCATAGCTCTCTGAGCGACTTTAAGTTGGTAGACCAGCCTTACTGTATATTACCAGCCTTTCATCTCAAGTATATTACTCGTAAGTCTTACAGACATAACTGACCTTACTGACTGTATACCTTACTTTCGTAATTCCGTACCTTTGAGGATTGGCGTTCGTTGTCTTTTCTCATAGTTTCTTCAGAATCGTCAGCTAACCCGTCTGCAAACACTTGAAAGAGGTACTGTAGGTATTTCAGAGACTTACTCTTTCTCTAGGAACTACGAGTAATAATATTTGAGATGAAAGGGCAAAGAACGACTATATGGTGTTGAATGTTCTACGCAATATAATTCTTACATTACACAGATTTTTAAAATAAATAAAGATAGGTAGGTGTGTAACAATTTTATGTCATCATCAACCTGCTCTCGTCCACTGCTGAACATAGGTTAGCCCAGGCTTGACCATTGAGCTCAACTAATGTCATCCATCCGCTGCCAGCAACTTTGCGGATGACATCACCCCACCTCGCTGATGGGCGTCCTACCCTACACAACGCTTGCCTAAACGCGATCTCCACTCAAGAACTCGTTTACCCCAACGGTTGTCGGTTCTTCTGCAGAAGTGGCTAGCCCACTCCCACTTCAGCGAGCTAATTCTTGGAGCTATGTCGGTCACTTTGTTTATCTGTCGGATTACTTCATTCCGAATACGATCTTTCAAATAAAGTCCAAGCATAGCTCTCTCCATAGCTTGCTGAGCGACTTTAAATTGGAGAACTAACCTCACTGTGAGTGTCCAGTTTTGGCTCCGTATGTAATGTTATGTACCAAAATATAGTTTTAACAAAAGCAGTTGAAATTTGCTTGCAGTTTTGAATTTTAATTTTCATTCAACAGGCATTGCCTTAGTTGAGTTACTGCATCACAAGAAATAAGATTGAAAATGACTACTTTAAATCCATCAGCGTAGAGTTCAAATTAGCACCGAAAATTGACGAGCTCTAGGACATTTTGACGATAGCTAGGACAAATCTGACGGATACTGGTACAAATGGGTGTTTTTAAATAATTTCTAAAATATCTATGCTTAATTATTTTTAATCAGTGTTAAAAATATATTTACCGATAAAAGTGATAAATCAGTTATCTTGTCCCAAAATTTGATCGTTGTAACTTAATATACTACAACGTGGTATAGCTGCAAAGTTGGCCAAGTGCAAAACCTGACGATAACTGGGACTTTTCCCTTACAAGTACTTTATTAGTATCAATTATGTTAGTCAAAGTGTTTTCAATAAAGGTGAGTCTTGTATACTCGTAATTAGCATTGATTTTGTTAACATTCCATCATCTTTCTGGGCTTTATTTTCATCAGTCTCGCCTTGAAGCTTCGGTAGCTTAATTGGATGAGAGCAGTGCAACGGTTCAGCATAGTTCGAGGTTCAAGTCCCGGCTGAGGCAATTTTGAAAGCATTTTTCAAAAATATTAGTAATTATAATATTATTACGTCGTTACGGGTAGTTAGAGCCCTCAAAAGTCTAACATTTGGTTTAACCAAAAATGTCGTATAGCTCCCTGGGTTGTGAAGGTCTGATGGCAGTCGCTTCACGTAAAATACTGACATTCCGCCAAATCTGGTTAAAACTGATAACTGACCCCAAATAGACATGGGATAATGGTTCGGAAAAGAAGAACCAGTATAATATTATTGTTACAATTGAGTTGTTAAAACAATGCAATGGTCAGCTTTTCCGATTTGCAGAACCATTTAGTTAAATTGCTTTAGGATACATTAATAATACCATACTCGGGAATTAAGTTACATAATAGAATTCAGCAAACAGAAACATTATTCCTACAGCAGCAATTCTGCTAATTGAACCGCATCTAGGGATGTGACAAATAATATCGATAAATCAATAATATAAAAGAAAGTCGTGTTAGTTACACTATTTATAAGTTAAGATGGAAACTGATTTGGCTGAAAAGTGGTGGGTAGGTAGCTAAGAACTAGTGAAAGGACATAGGATACTACTTTTTTATCCCGAAATTCCCACGGAAACGGGAACTACGCGTGAGAAACCGCGGGGCACAGCTAGGAATTCATAAATACTTAACTAAACATTTTAAAACAAAGTATTCCGCTACGTCTGTCTGTCTGTCTGATCGCGATGAACTAAAAAATGACTGCCCCGACTTTAATATTGTTTTCACTATTGGATAGAGTGGTTCTCGAGCAGTTACATATTTAGCTCCGTATTCTCACGAGAACGGGAACTTCGATGATGTTTCCGCGGGGCGCTGCTAGTTATAACAACTACATCATCTCATTATAGTAACTGACCCCTAACTAAGTTCGGAACTTGTATCTAGGGTATCAGAAACTACGCACACACTATTCATATAAATATACTAGCTGTGCCCCGCGGTTTCACCCGCGTAGTTCCCGGTCCCGTGAGAGGAAGTAAACTATCCTATCTCTCAAGTTGGATCGAACTGCACATGGTGTACGAATTTTATTATAATCGGTTAAGTGGTTTAGGAGTCCATTGAGGACAAACATTGTGACACGAGATTTATATTATATTAAGATAGAACATTTTGCTCGACCAAATTGTCGATGTCAGGAGATTGACTTCAAATTGCATTTGCAATCTTGCACTATTCTTTGACCGCTACCAACTTTGCGACTCGTTTTCGCGATTGTATGCAATTTTCTCTAGAACGCTTAAGCGTTTTAAAAGCTCTTTATAGTGGTAAATATATGACAAATAAAACCAAAAGTACGGTAGTCGACTCCTGCCGGGCTAGCATGAATTCGAAAACGTGAAATCGATATTAGCTATTTATCGACATCCAACTGTCAAAACATAAAAAATATAGCCACCATATTTAATTTTATCATATCATAGCACGCCATAATTCATTTGGTCATGCTCGTGAAATCGATATTATTTCGTGGTGTCGATATATTATCACGCACAGTCATGCTAGGGGGGCTGAACAAAAATTGGATTTAAAATTACTAACACGAAAGAAATATTGTGTATTTTTTTTTTGTTTTATGAGCCCCCCAAATTTTTTCAGTAGTTCTTACAATTCCGATCTGGGGTTAAAAAATATATTATCGATACTTTTAAGCGTGCTATGGAAATCACTAACCGCATATTAAATTAATGAACTGCAAATGCATACACTACTAGCTTGCCTACCAAGCCTGAAAATTTGGCTAGTAAACGAATTTATTATGTCTACATTGAACATGTGTATCACATGAATAAAATTAACAACTTTAGTATAGAGATATTATTTTAAGATAATGTAAATGGTTGAATAATTAATTTAATTATCAAAACGTCTAGAGTACACGAACAATGTTAATTGGAAAATTATTATTACAAAGTAATGTTATCTTTATTTTGGTCGTTTAACAAATTGGTATAATCAGAGTTCGAACACGGGCTGGCTCAACTTAACCAGTTGCTATGCGTGTTGGTGACCTCAAATATAAAACACATTTATTTAACAATTAAATTAAAAAAATTAAAAGCCCCCAACACAATTACTTTCAAACCCCCATAACTTTTAAACGAGTCAACAGATTTTCATCAAACATGTGTAAGAAACCAAATTAAAATCGGTTCATCCGTTCGGGAGTTATGATGCCACAAACAGACAGATACACACAAAAGCACAGACAGACACGTAAAACGTATAACACCCCTCTTTTTGCGTCGGGGGTTAAAAAGAAGAAAAAGAACTTACCTGTGTGCCAGGACGTAACGGAGTAACGGATATGAAAAAGTACTTACATACCTATAGAACATGCTTATTTTAACAACGTGTTTAATTATAATTACAGAAAGCATTATCTTTATACATTTAATAATAATTATGATGTCTGAATTGTATACTTACAAATCCTAGGAATTTACTAGGAAATGTATGTATTAAACAGTTTTTGAAACAATAATAATAATAACCCCTTGTTTGACCAGCGTGTTTACTAAAATACTACTATTTGGGTCCTCAAATAATAATAACATACTCAATACCTTTCCAGAAGTGCTTGTTTTAGTTAGGGATCGATTCTGAGATATTCCATTCAGTAAGTAAATTAATAAAATAAAATCAAATTGATTTATTGTATAAACAAAAGTATTAATACATTTGCCGCAATTATAAAGACTTACCTCCCGTGCTAGTTAGAAACTAAAAAACTAAATATTCTATCCTGTGCTCTCAAATTACGAGCACATATAAATCGCAAATAAGCTAATCACAAAGTTATTAAAATAATACCAATTTCTGTGTAAATAAACATTAAATATATTAAATCTAAAACTAGTCAACAAAACATTATAATAATAAACTTTATACGGGCTTCCGTTGCATGATGCAGTAGCTCAGAGCTGGAGGATGACCAGGTTCGTCGAACACTCTGAAAATGTTAAAACGTTAAAAATAGAAGACTCTGAAAATGTTTAAAAAAGATATACATAGCAGCGCCCCGCGGTTTCATATAGTTCCCATACCCGTGGAAATACAGGGATAAACTATATATATGCTATAAACCTCACAAAGCCCGAGACCTTTCCAACGAATGCAAAACCGTGGAAATCGGTTCGTGCGTTCTGGAGTTATAGCGTCAGGAAGGAAAACCCGACTTATTTTTATATAGTAGAAATAATTACTAGCTGTGCTCCGCGGTTTAACTCGCTTTGGCTCCGCTTCTATTGCTTATAGGGGGATTTAATTATTAGGCTTCTTCGTCAAGTACCTCTATAAGAAACTTAATCCGATATTCGGCAATGCGAAACAACTCATTTGCGCTTTTTATAAATACTATATACAACACCAAAATTATATCTTTAAATCAAAACAAACAAGAGGCTTTGTAATTTTAAAGCATAGATTCAAAACCAGTCATTACAATACACTCATTGTATCATCAGCCGGAAAACATCAAAAAGGAGGGTCAAGACTTTTATCGACTTTTAAAAGGTATGACATAACAAAACACCTAAGTACATAAGCTATAATTACGTACATAAACTTATATTATGAGGTGGTTAACAAAAATGACTATCTTTAGCGTATTATTTTTTAAAGAGAGGAATTAAATGGTTTTAAAATCCAGAATTTTGGTTAGGAAAATATAAAACCTAGTAATTTTAAACAAATAAAATAGTTCCACTTAATATTATAATTACTTATAGGTAAACTAGCTGTGCCCCGCGGTTTCACCCGCGTAGTTCCCGATCCCGTGGGAATTTCGGGATAAAACGTAGCCTATGTTCTTTCCTGGACCATCGGCTACCCCTGTACCAAGTTTCAAGTCAATCGGTTCAGTAGTTTAGCCGTGAAAAGGTAACAGACAGACAGCCAGACAGACAGAGTTACTTTCGCATTTATAATATTAATAGGGATATCATCAAGCACTGCTTATATCATCTGTTACAGATGTTAAGGACACTGATGATGATACATGTATTTTTTAAATACAGTAATATTGTTTGAATACAATTATGTTCATTTTTAGAAGAAAAATAAGATATCTTACTTGGGATGCTTCTCATCCCATTGCTCCATCTTCTTGGACAACTTGACGACATCAGGCGCTGACTCCGGAGGTACGGAGAACCGGGTGAAACACGTCTCACAAGTGCCCGCACACGAACATACTAACAAGAAAAACGAAACAAAAATATACAGGTGAATGACTTTTGAATATATAAATCTTCTTCTTCTTTCGTGTCAATGGCCTCAAAGAGGATAAAATTATAACTAAATATTCCTGGACCAAAATCCAGCTACACCCATACCAGCGCTAGTTGCCTTCATCAGGGCTTCTCGCGTGCAGGTGTAAGGGCACAGCGAGCACGACAGTAAGTGGGTCATATCCTGCTTTGGAGCACCACAGTCACAATTAGACTCCCTGGAATAGCCCCATTTCACCATGTTAGACCTGCAGCGACCCAAATCGGTACGAATATATAAATCGAAGTAAGCAGAATCTTTTTTAATCTTTTTTCCGCCTACTCTGAACAAAAATCTTACTCGATTCTCCATTTGTATTTGGCCTTGTTCCACCATCACCGTCTAAAAGGCTTTAGTCTAAACACACTATAACTGATCGAACTCCGTTACATCAAACATACGACATTCATCATCAGCTCATTTAATGTCCCCACCGAGGGGCTCGAGCCTACCCTGAATTAGCGTGATTAGGCCTTACAACCACGCTGGCCAAGTGCGGGTTAGTCGACTTCACACACAACGTTAGAATTTCTTCCCAAGTGTGTGCAGGTTTCCTCACGATGTATTCCTTCACCGTAATAGCGTCGATATTTAACGTACTTATGAATTCGAAAATTGAAAACACATTGGTACGTGGCGGGACTGGTAGGGTTCGAACCAGGCACCATCCGATCGGAAGTCAACGGCCTTAACCCCTGCGCCACCGATGCTCTACATTCATATTTTGCTCATATGCTTAATAGCTATAACATATTAGGTAAAGACCAGGCTTAGCTGCCAGTTTCTCGGTGAGTCCACTGCTCTCGTTCTCGTGGTACTCCCGGGAGCCGAGGGAACACGTCGTGTAAGGCAGCTTGGCTTCAAACGTTCGGTCAATGAGCCCTGTAAACAAAGATTACGTTATATATTGCGTTTAAAATCCTTAGTAAACCTTTTCATGACAGTTGAAAACCACTTAAGACCACCAGCCGCCCGGTTGCGGTTATTTATATCTACAGGCAACTATTGGTATATATTGACGATAATTATGTTAGTACGTATAAGGTTAAAAAAAAACGCATCATCGACAATATTTGCGAGTAGTTAGAGCCTTCACAAGTCTAACCAAAAAATATGGTAGCAAACACTAAAGGCCCAAATTAGAGAGGTCTAATCGCGGAATTGTGCGTAGTTTCTGATACCTCGATACAAGTTTCGAACTTAGTTAGGGGTCAGTTACTATAATGAGATGATGGAGTGCATGATTATGTTGTAAAGAAAACATCATATTTTTATAAATGTGTGAATGACTAACATTACCAAATTTTCCATGTGACTGTACTATATTTTTATTTTCAAAACAGCAAAAATACTCGGAAAATTATCCCAACTGGCCTGGAAAAATCCGCTCGTACTAATAGGAAAATTCCATGGATACTTGGAGAAGGTCGCACAATGCGGCCTTCACAGCAATTAACAATTATTACATTTATTCTGTGTCATAATGTCCTACAGTAACATTACACGCATAACTTTATTCAATTGGACCCGTTTTGTTTGAATTCTTTTGAGAATGGACTAAAAAATTCCAAAGTTTTTGATAAGGAGCACACTACAATATTATTAAATATTTTCATTATAATTTTGTTACAGAAAAGTGTTTTTGAATAAAAGACACCAAGTTTTTTTATGACTGGGAGGCAAATGGGTACGGATCACCTAATGGTAAGTAACTAAGTAACCACTGCCCATATACACTTGCAACCCAAAAGAGTTACAAGTAACATTGCTGGCTTAAAGCCGCGACGCACACTACGCCCACGGTCCACGACCACGCAGGTCAGCTACGTTGAGCTATAGCCGAGTCGGCCACGAATGTATCAATGACGTTATTTTCGTGCGTAGCGTGTGCGTGTACTTCGGTGGGTTTTACCTCATACATTTTCATAGAAAGCCAAGCTGAGTACACGTGCGCAGCGTGTACGTGTACTTCGGTGGGTTTGAGCCTTTAGGGATAGGAGCAGAGGGCATAGGATCCCTCCTATCTCTTCCCTTTATATATTATATGATATAGTATATCCTCTCAGACTCCTCTTACAATATTCTCCCGGATAGTAAGAGTAGAAGACAAGGTGGTGCTTATATTCTATAAGTAAGAATGTGGTACTTCCCTGGACGACACAACCCAGCCCAGACATAATTTGAACTGGGATCACAGTTTTTCTCTAAAACTAAAAAATCTGTTTAACAAAATCACAGAAAATTATCTCTTAACTGTCGAAAAAAATATTTACTCAATATGAATAATTCATATAAAATTATAATAATAAATTGCACCGAACAAGTAGTATACATAAGTAGCAATTGCCATGCGACATCATCAACTTTTGTGTACATTATTAAATTGGTATAACGAGCTACATTTTGATATGAAGTATTGCTTGAGTTAAGTTTCTTTCAGATAACAGTAACGGTATTTCTTACACAAATCATTGTCAATCATGTCTTTTCTTACATACATAGGTCTTCGTCTCATTATTTTCGTAAACCCATATCTAGGTTCATTACTTTACATAAATTTGAGTATCAGAAAATACACACACGCTCAGACTAAGATAAAAAAGTTTTAAATCAAATCATTTACTTCACCCAAGAACCAAACCTAAACAGTCTACCACTCAACTCACAATCACAAATCTTCTAACAAATCCAAAACAGTTACAGCAGATAACAACACAAAGCTTAGAAGCGATTCGAACAAAAATACCAAATAAAAAACCTAATAAAAATACTTAGATATTTCCATACTAGCACCAAGATTACCGTTGGCTACAAATGGCTATTGGGTCGTAAACAGAATCCGTTACTGTTACAGAGATAGCAATATCCAGTCAGCAAGCGGAAACCTACGCCGTAAAGGAGGTTGCCCAGTACACTGTAACATAGAGAACTGTAACGAGTGTGCTATTAAATACCGCATCGACGTTCAATATTGGTGGTAGATTCACAAAGTATTTACGGAAGGCAGGCATTGATATGCTGATACACAAACATATTGTAAAGTATGTCCTTTCATTATTTTAATCTAAGTATAGTTTTACTATCCTACTGTATGTATAATTCGCCTTTGCAAGACGAATTTTGCAAAATTTACATGATTCATGCCATTGTATAAGTTAAAGGCTAAGGCATTTATAGT
The DNA here is from genome assembly GCA_958496195.1 of Timandra comae. NCBI lineage: Eukaryota > Metazoa > Arthropoda > Insecta > Lepidoptera > Geometridae > Timandra > Timandra comae. Next base: position 10,453,813 of record OY292363.1, on the reverse strand, counting down.
ATGGTCATGGTTACATTGTAATGGGCAAACACCCTAAACAGTTACATCAGATAATTTTGCCTTACAAAGGCAAAATTATACATACAGTTAGTACTTTGATAGTTCGTCAAAGCACAATTGTATTCAGTGGTATTAAAACAATTAAACCAGCTACGAGTAACAAAAGCAAACAGACATACGTGTCAAACAACATGCTAGAGGGCTTTTGTAGTGTGTAAATTTTATATGGATTTGAAAAGCATTATAGTTTGAAGGTCTCTCTCGCTAGTAATAGTACAATAAGTAAGAATAGGCGAAATCACTACACTCACTTAATAACTAGTTCGAAACAAAATTCACAAAAACCGTGTTCACAAAATTTTCAAACTCGACAAAGGAATCGAATTACCTTTGAATTGGCAGCCAAGAGTACAACCTAAGATACTGATGAGTAAAAATATATCAGTTTTTACTTTTCGTTCTATTCTACCTCAGGTTTGAGATCACTAAAGGTACAATTCCAAGTCGGGCCGCAGACCGCAAACTGCAACCGCAGACCGCAAGCAACAACACTTGTTTCTATGAACGGCTATGAAATTGATTCCGAGCGCGGCTACACTGCTGCCTGCAGTCGCGACGCGCTCTTTCATAGATGTTGATAGAAAAGTATTGTCGTTTGCAGTTTGCGGTCTGCGGCCCGTCTTAGAATTGTATCTTAACACTCACGAGAGGCAATTGCTCTGTAGTGGTTTCTTACAAGCCGTTACTTACTTTAATTTACTTTATCTTTGTCAATAAATTTTGATAAATGTATGACTGAATTTTAAACGTGCAAAAAAGCGGACAGTATTATAGTCGCTATACATTTTCCTAGGCTATCTATCGACCATTCGTGCGGAAAATTTATTTAGTCTAACAGCAACCCATAACAATAATAACGCCATCCATTATTTTGAATAACGGTAACATTTTATCCATTTTCCATAACTTGTAAAATAATAAAATGGTTCACTTCCTTTATGGTTGTTGACTGATCAAGTATTTTTAATATTTTTTGTTTAAATATCGGAAACAAATATAATTTACTAACCGTGCCTCGCGGTTATACCCGCATAGTTCTCGGTCCTATAGGAATTTTGATATAAAACAGCCTTTGTCCTTTCCCGGATTGTAAGCTACCCCTGTACCAAATTTCAAGTCAATCGGTTCAGAAGTTTTGCTGTGAAAATGTAACAGGCAGACAGACAGAGCTAGTTTCGCATCGCTCGCTCTCTGTGTATATTTTCGGAAAAAATTTAGTAATTGGTCCCAATTCTGTTCATGAACAAATATTTGTTACAAACCCATAATTCCTACGAGATTACTGTTGAAGACTAAAAATTCAATATGGCCGCCGTTACAAAATGGCGGACCATATATTTTTCACGTTGATAGTTATGGTTACATAATGGCGGATCTTATATTTTTCACGTTGATAGGTATGGTGAGTGACAAAAGTATTATATATTTACACAAATTATTAAGAATACGCTGAAATAATTAAGAATTCACAAGGGAGTAAGATATTTACGAATTCAAATGCCTATATTTAAAGAAAATAAGCATATATCTCAGAAAATATTATATTACAATGAAAAATTCCGCTCATTGTACACAAAACCTAACCATACACGTGTAACGTTCATTCAAATTCTTATTCAGCTCTCGAAGCACTTGAAATGTTTCATTGTGAATTCCTCCACGTGGTATTATTTTATATAAAGGATATTTTAAATTTGAAATAGCTTTTGCATTCTTCATATTACAACAGGTTTTGAATGTTTTATTTTATTAAGTAAAAGATTTTTTGTAGTATTGAATTTATTTTTCTAGAAATATGAATTAAATTCAGTAGCTTTTTGCAATATAACTTTAACTTTTATGTGAATAAATAATGACTCCTAACCATCCATGGCTTGGCTTCCCTTTTGTTTGGGAAAATAACCGCAAAGTCTTGGGATCCACTCTAGGGGCTACCAAAGATTTCTCGGGTTATTGATAAAGATGAGAGAGAAACAGATTTCCGACCTCGTTGAAAGCCCATAGATTTCTTAAAGTTGAAATCGATCTTAAGACTTTCCAATTCAAACAAATTAATTAATAGTTAAAAAATCATGACAATTTACCTAATCTTGTTGAATGCAGATCAGAAAACATTGATTTATATTTTACAAGATATTTTTAAAAGAATTAATCTCATCATCAGCTCATATCCGTCCCCACCGAGGGGCTCGAACCGATCCTGATTTATGGCGATCAGTTCAAGTGCAAGGTTAGTCGACTTTACACACAACTTTAGAGATTTTACGATGAAACACAATACCTTTCTCCTCTGTAAAAGCAAGCATGGAAACAGCAGTTCTCTGCGTATCAACTGGTTCGTGAACAATTTCGGGAACTGTTGACGATGTGGAGGAAGACGAGAAGCTTTTTAACTTCGCATTGGGTTCCTGTTAAACGAAACGTAGTATAAACATAAAATCTGCATCTAATCTACACTGCTTCATTAGATATACCTATAAATTTAGTGTAGATGGAAACCCTGTCTAAATCTGTTCAACTTAGTAACTATTTTTGTGTTTCGACAAAAAAGGACTGCCAGGGGGGAAACCTTGACATTAATCCGTACTTGAAATCTATAGTTTATAGATTTTTCTGCAAAATTGAGAAGACGATAAATGAAAGAAGTCTAAATACCGGCGAAACCATCATATTCTGCAGTTCTGGTTGACTCTGGATAAACTCCCAGAAATCGCAACATTTCTTCTGCACAAAATCTGAGTCTTCCTCTGTTTGAGTGAAGTCTATTAGGAGCTGGTGGGTTTTCAAAGGCTCCCCACAGGATCCATCACCAAACACACTTAGTACTTCTGAAGGCGTCTCACTGATAGATGTGGAATTGGTGTCGACCATCGAAAAAATAGAAATACTGTGTGACGTCATATTTTCGGATAGGAAATCCAAGAAAAAATGTTTGAATCTTTGAAAGCCTTGATGATAATTGACAGTTCAAATCTTAGATAATAGAGAGAATCTTGGTCGTGATCCTTATTCTATGGTTCAAATTCTTATTCTAGGATCTTATACCAGAGAAAATCCTGGTCGTGATCCTTATCATCCTTATCCTTATCCTCTTAATTGCTGCGCCCTATTCACAGGGTCCATGTATATTATTGTAAAATATAATATTATGTGGATGCAATAAATAAATAAATAAATAATTGATTATTCTATGTTCTTATTTGTCATAATTACTCTGTCTTAGTCAAAGATGAAATTAATGAACAAATCTATATTACAAATCTATAAGTTCTTGAATTTGAGAAAAACATTAATAAAACTATAGAATATCCTCGATAGAAAACTCAAATTTTGGAAGCAAAAATTGTAATCCATCCTTTTTTATTTCACCAAAGAGATCGTTATCATTTGAAAGCCAATGGATCAACACACCAAAAAGGTTAATACCAAAAAAGGAAATAAAATCTCTTTGGTTAAATACAATGTCTTTGGGAGCAAATGTCAACATTGTAGGTGTCGCAATTTTGGGAATATTGACTTGTTTATTGTGTTATTTATAAAATAACCGCTTTGTATTATACTATTTAATATATTAATAACCGCTTAGTATTTTAATTTAAATGGCATTCAAAAATGTTCTAGATACAAGTAATATTTTATCGTTAGAAGCCACGAAACCTGAGCTAATGAAACCATTGGTTGAACGGCGAAATACTCGACATGAAACTATTCATAATTCGCCCAATGAAAGATCGGAGTTTGATAATGAAGAATCCAAAGCAGGTATCTAACTTGAATTCATGTCATACCAGGAATCCCTACAAAGGAGATAGAAAAATAAGTCAGATACTCAATCAAAATGTTTGGTTAGGAATGCTGTCTTTTTTTTAAATAGTCGAAAAGCTTGCCCGTCGTCGTAAATGATATCCAGTGACCATTGAAATTAACTACACTAAAGAAGAAAGAAATTACTTAAATTATTATAATTAACGGGATATTTACCATGTATATTCATGCCATGTTATCATCATCATCAGTGGCCTCTACACCTATAGCAGATGATTTAAACAGTGTGTGATGATATTGAGCGACACCTCCTACGGTGACTAGTTAAACCGATGCGGGAACGACAACAGCGTCCACACTTTGTGCAGGCGTGTGAAGAGACAGGTGGAATATTGTCACTATTGTGCCGTTTGGCTCATGCCTTGTTTGACATTATTAACCATGATAACTATAAAACTATAAGAAATTACTTATTATGCAGTTATTAGGATATTATGAGGGTCTTCGGATCTTCAGGTCTACGTGCATAAGTATCTCTCTTCTCACCTAAAATATGTGAACGTAATGGACAAACTACCGAACTTAGGTAATTTTGTTTATTTTTTTAATTAATTTGCATATAAGATTTTGTTTCCACTCAATAATCTACTCCGAATATAAGCAATATCTAAGTAATTAACAAGATTACTAGTAGGTTATATACATTCTTGAATTTGCAGATCAAGACCCTGATAAAGAACTCTTCAAAAACCATAATCAGACAGTTTCTAGAACCATATCAGCCAACACGAACTTTCTAGAACTAGATGGTGAACCAAGAAGAATGAACTACGTACTAGTAGACTTCACTCCACAACAAGGAGTAGATGATGAAGAAGAAAGATTAGACAAATGTGTGAATTTTTGGAAGCTGGTGGATAATGAACCTTATCTGGAACGGTTTAAGGCTCTTCCCGTAATTATTATACAATTTAATAAAAGCTGAATGTTTTTACCAATGTTGTTCCCATTTCTACTGATCACGTAGGAATTTTAGGATAATAACTAACAAGAAGTTATAGGAATAATTATATAACTAGATTTAACCTGTTTTCACTTAAAAATATCGGTTTTCCTAAAACCTGGAATTTTGAGATTCAATCCTACTAATATTATAAAGCCGAATGTTTGTGAGTGTGGATGTTTAGATGTATGGATGTTTGTTCCTCTTTCACGCAAAAACGACTGAATGGATTTTAATGAAATTTGGCACAGATGTTCCTCATACCTATGAATAACGCATAGGATAATACTTTTATCCCAAAATTCCCACGGGATAAGGTTCCACGAGGGGCACAGCTAGTTAACTCATAACAGCGTACATTGTTACTCTAAGTAACAAACAAAACAAACTGCTACAGTAAAATGATTTCAAAGTATCTTTAAGGAAGGATTGTGCAACTGACACCTCCTGCCCATAAACTTTTCAACAAAATTTCACGCTTTTGATTACACGAGATTTTGTATTTATATCTAAGTGTTTTATTATTAAACGAAATGTACGTCATTGTTTATAATTAATAAATATCTTTTTACGGGATATTTACACATACCTATAAGTCAAATCCCTCGACTAGTTTCAGCCACATTCGGTGGCCTTCATCAGGAGTATGAGTGCGATGCGCCCGCGACGGCGGCGTCTCGCTAATCGAGGGATTCGACTTATAGGTACGTGTAATTATCCCGTAAAAGATATTAATTATTTCTAAGTGGTTCACTTAAAAACACTAGACAGTGTTTTGCTAAATTATTTATTGTTTTCAGAAAACGTTTAGTGCTTCGGAACGCTCGGATTGCAGTTTGAAAACTGAATCGGAAAATTCACTGGTGACGGTGACGGCTTATAATTAATAAAGGTATTTGTAACTAATTTTACCTATCTACTTATACGTGAGATGCTTTGATGATGGCGATTTTTTTTAATATTAACATCAAAAAAGACGAATGAGAATTTCATTTTGCTTTTTTCTTTCTGCTTTTCATATAAGACGTTAATACTCGTAGCTCAGTACAGAATATTTTTTTAACATAATCATTTTTGACAATCGGCAGGGTAGTTAAAACCCTTGAATTACACCCTCATTACCCTAAAATTAAACCCTCATATTTCAAGGGTTTTAACTACCCCCGCCGATTATCAAAGATGTTACTAACATAACCAAGATCAAAGGTTTAACCTGCAAACTACGGATTGAAAAAATGCCTTGTTTTACTGTCATGCCGCCATTAGATTTTAGTAATGAGTGCGAGAAACACATATTATTATATCCACATCCACCCACGACATAGGAAACTTCCAAGTATGTAGGTGTGAGCGGGGTTGTAAAAATGTTCCACTCAACAATACTTAAATATTGTTAAAATCAAAAAAATATTTCACCAGGCTATTTTACGCTATATAAAAAACACGACTCGTAAAAAGCTCCAACACTTCATTTGCACGAGAGCTTTTTTAGCGTACTATAAAAACATGTAAAAAGCGTTATATAACAGTGATATTTCTCTTGATATAAAGCTTTTTATATCCTGTACTGGTTTTATTGTGTTTTCTGTAGCTTTTCATTTCAGTTCGATGTTTTATGGTCAAAGTTTTGACAGTTAACGGGATAATTACCGTGTATGTTATCCAGTATTCCCAGAGACCAGAGAGAATCCTGGTCGTGATCCTTTTTCTATGAGTATTCCTATATTTTGACACGCGCGTCAGTTCATTTGTGATCATAGCATGCACTGAAAATATTGTAATATTGGAAAGAAAACACACATATTGTCGTGCTAACATCATGGACTGTCGCACACATAATAATATTTGAAAATCATTAACAAAACCCCTTTTGGAAGTTAATACTGTTGTACTTAATTATTATGTTATGTAACGTTTTATCTTACACATTAATGAGGACATCGCTGTTGACACAAACGTGCTTTATACACGATGGGCAAAAGCGCTAAAATGGAGTATTAGGAGGGAGGACACTTCGGATGTTTCCGCCGGGTCAGTTGCTGGGTTTTGTTTGGCTCTCCCCGACGGACAGGCGAGGACTAAGTTGTATGCATTTTCACAGCGTTAAAAAAGAAAAAAAAAAGGGCGAGGACTAACCACTACAAAGCCCAGTTGATCATCTCGGCATCTTCTTTTTATAGCTCTAAGTCAGGCACCACCGGATTGTATCATCGGTCTATCTACTGGAAGGTTATCCAGCTTTAAGTCGCGAGTGATCTTCTAGGCGAGGACGCTCCATCTTATGCTGAAGCTTTGTTTTGCACCAGACGAGTTACAGTCAAGTGCAAGTAGAAGTAATGAAAAAAACTACATCTTCCTTTAGTGATGGCATCATAGAAGTCCTCTATCAAGTGTATAGCTCAAGCTACTGAATATAAATAAAAAATAATGTAGGAGTCTTTAGGAATATGTCTCCTTCTAAGTATGTTTTTATGGAATTTCTCTTCAATTAACTTTTGTGATTAATGTTCTCATTACCTATGTTTCATGTTAAGTTTTAATGTAAACTTTTAATATATTGCATGCCCGTGACGGGTAAAAACTGCTGTCCAATTGATCTAAGTAATTTTAAGACCTACATGTACCAGTTTTTTGAGCAGTTAATTATTCTTATTCTTATTAATCTTATTTTCAGCAAATATGAATGGAGATATATTAGCTCAAGCTTTCGGAAACATTAAAAATATAAATGATGAAGGAACAAAGAATTATAGCTTTACATCATTGCGGGATGCGGGAGAAAATCAAGGTAAGTTTGATGTTTTAAGGTTGTGTATATTATTAGCTATGCACCCAGACTTTGCAGGGATACAATCGTAACTAATATTATAATTTGAAAGTTAGTTCATTTGTGTTTTACGTTTATTACGCCTATAACGAAATCTTATATATAAAATTCTCGTGTCACAATGTTCGTTCCCGTACTCCTCCGAAATGTTTGAGAATCGGCCAACATCTATTTTTCATCCCGAAATTCCCACGGGAATGGGAACTACGCGTGTGAAACCGCGGGGCACAGCTAGTTTTATATAAGAAGAGGATATAGGATACTTTATATTTCTAATACCAACATGATTTTTCGTCAGCCTTTGACATTCCAGTGCAGAGCAAAGACCTCTTCTTTTTAATTTACAGTAAGTTACATATACGTATCGTGTATTTCATTAAAATAAGCACAACCAATGCATTAGAAGTAGATAAGCATCAAACCCAACTTCCTGCTATTAGCTCACTAGCTGGTAACGAGATTTCCACCACTTAACGCTAACGTAATGCAGTTTCCCATTCCCAAACTTTTACTCTTATCAATAAGAACTGGCAACTACGAATCTTCCCTTGACTTTTAAGCTAGAATCTCAATAACGCCTTATTTACATTTTGACGCCACGCAAATTTGTATCTTACCCAGTTAGCTATAGGGGTGGAAATTGCTTGAAAAATGAGTCACAATTAGGTCGTTCCTCGTGAAGGTTTTTAGTATGACATAGGTTAATGGTGTCTGAAATATGCAAGGCCCATCTTCTCGTCCGTACATGTTGCTACTTGTTAGTTGGGATCGTGTAAAGTTTGGATTGGTTAGTACAGTTTGTGAGGCGTTATTTGTAACAATATCAAGTTGTGTGTTTGTATCGATAGTGGTGATGGTGATAGGGTAAAAGCTTCTGTTGTTATTAGTACTTACGTATTTTGTTGTTTTTTATATAAGTACTAGCTGTGCGGTTTCACCCGCGTAGTTCCCGCTCCCGTGGGAATTTTAGGATAAAACATAGCCTATGTTCTTTCTCGGACCATAAACTACCCTTGTACCAAATTTCAAGTCAATCGGTTCAGTAGTTTAGACGTGAAAAGGTAACAGACAGACAGAGTTACTTTCGCATTTATAATATTAGTAAGGATAAGGATGTATTTGTTTTTTTTATATTTATAGTGGTAAGGCGAAATTATGATCACCGCAGGTCTAAAATAAGCTGACACCTCTAGAAAAGAAACACACTTTTAAAGAACATCGGCGTGAAATACAAACGGGCTCATACATCTCGCCATATCGCCCATTCTCCTTCGTTCAATGGTCTGATATCCCTCAAGGCTAACAAAGTATTGTAACTCTTCCATTGAGGATTCTAGATGCCATTAAAACGTTTACTTTCCACATAAATAAAATAGTCTCGTAAATTCGTAAATTGTTAGTCTCGCATCAATTCTAGAGGTGCAAAATAAATTGGAATAGTTTACTTTGTATTTACCCCAAAAAACTAGATTGTTTACAGGAAAAAAGAAAATTAGAACAGCCCAAACGAAACAGGTAGTATACGGGTATAATTACTTGGCATGTCACTACATAGTATAAAACAAAGTCGCTTTCTCCCTATGTCCCTATGTATGATTAGATCTTTAAAACTACGCAACGGATTCAGTGGGAAGGTTTTCAGCATAATTTTATCCCCATATTCCTACGGCAACGGGAACTACGCGGGTGAAACCGCGGGGCGCCGCTAGTTATAGATAAATCACACTTTTTAATAAAAATGTCCTTTTAAAATATTTCTTTTAATTTCTCTTCACAAAGACGCGAACTATTATCTAATATTGTCAAAACACGAACAAACCTTCATAATAAATAAATAAAAAATTGCGTATCCATATTTTATACTCCACGCGACTGAAGAGATGAGATATGTACATCTCAATGTAGTGCTGCCCAATGCAATGCTCTCACAGTTTGTAAGCGTTCAGCTTGAGCTATTTCCTTGGAAGTTAAAAGCCTGCCTAAAGCCTTTTGTTACCTAGTGAGATACAACTGGTATAGGTATTAAAGACAAGAAAATATTTATTAAGGAAATCTGCACACGCGAGGACCTTTACAAGGCCACTGATAGTGCCATATCAGTGGCCGAGTTCTGGTCCTCAAAAATATGAGGCAACACGCTAAGAAGAAGGAAAACTGAATTTTACAAAATGGGGGATGGTGTGACATGAGCAAAGAATTATAGATCTTTTAGAAAAGACTTTTGCCCAGTGGGACGAAATAGGTTTGAAAACTTAATTAAAAAAATTGCCCACTATACGAAATGTCCAACACACTCCAAAAGTTACTCGATTTTAACGTGCAATTTGAAGAAAGTTTTTGGCATGCAGCATGTGATGGTTGTTCCATTTACATCGCAAAATCTTTGAATCTATCTCCAATCAGCAAATTGTGAAGCAGGCTAAAAACGTTCAATTTGCAAATGGTCTAATTGACAAAAAAGACAAAAACTTACTCTCACATTTGAATTATTTCTTTATGATTTACGATTATGTAACTAATGTGGCTAACAATTTATCCGCGGAATGAGCACTGGTGACCTGTAATACAGGTTTTACTCTCACAAAGCTGAATTTTAACACGTTTTGTATTAGAAATACCAACCTAATGTAACCTTATTGTGAGAGAAAATAAATAATTTTTAATTTGATTTGATTTATTTATTTACTGTGTATGTAATGGACTTTGTATTTCTCTCTTATTTGTTACGAAAAAGTCGATGGTCTTGAGGCATGTGCTCCTGCCAGCCAAACCTAAGGGCCTGAAATCAATTCCAAGTAATTTCTTGTATTATTTTTTTAAACGTGGCCTCGATCTCTAACACGCACTGGCCAAACGTGATAATTACATGATAGCTTCTCATTATACTAGCCTAGCCTCATCAATCATAAGAGAGACGCCCTTAGCCTTTAATAGCTCAAAACCTATTGACCTTTATTCCTATCTTTCTTCTTCTTCTTCTTCTTCTATCTTCGGTCTTTAAAAACATCAGATATTCTCATCTGTATGTAACAAAGGTTGTTATGTAACAGTTCGAGACCACCATCTTGTATACCAGTCTATCGGCTTAATTGAATATTCGAAACATCCATTAGCATGCTAAGTGCTGGTGCGATTAAAGTTATGTGCTTCGCAATTTTGGTCAAATTGTTATGGATAGTCAATGAATGTCTATCTGTCCAGATTTGTTGGTTTAATCTTCCAAAGCTTCGTCTCTGCGTCTTCATTTTATGGACTTCAAAAATTTTAACGACCGAACTGATCACTGCGGTCGTTGAAATAATTATAATCTAGCAAATATACCCACACACACTGAAGATGAAGATAGAAACTAACACTACTTATCTTACTAATAAGTGTTATAAACGTTATTTGTCAGTTTAGTGTAAAATTATATTCCATCTACAAAATTTAATCTTTTTAAAAACCATGTAAGTTTTTCATTTGTTTAAAAGTATGTACCTAGCCGTAAAGAACGATGAAATTATTGTATCTTAAACTATATATATTAATTCTGTTCTCATGTAAGTGACTGTTGTGCCTTTTTTGAGAATAAAATTCTTTAAAGCGAAACCGAAACGTCAAAATTTGTATGTTCGTTACACTTTCACGCAAAAACTACTGATCTAATTTAGATGTTTGACAGGCGTTCCCTATATATACATACTTTTCATCCCAAAATTCCCATGAGAATGAAATTTAAGCAGGTTAAACCGCAGGGCCGAAATAAACATTTGTTATCAGAACTGTAGGTGTACAAAATATAAATTGTATACGAACAAAATATTTGTGCGAAAATAAAATGTCTCCAAATTTTCTCTGCCCAACAATATCTTTGGACACAATGGATGTGATTCCATTGTAAATGTTTAAAATAGAACTGGTTGGAATGTTCCGTTTGTAATCTCTTTGTTAACGCTCAACAACTTCTAGAAAGTTTGTTTGTGGGAGGGATAGTAAAAAATATTAAAAGAAAATTATATAACCTTCAAATATTCAAACGTTTTTAATTCCCAAGGACTTTTCAAGGCTGTCTTTGTTATCGACTGTACCTAAGTACTTAATTCTTATTTTTTAACATTTGGTGTTTGGACAAAATATTATACGTATCGCCCTCTGCGTTGTGAAGATCAGACTACCAAGTCGCTCCATTTGAAATACTGACATTTCGTGAAATCTGGTCAATCTGAGGACCGACTCCATTTACATGGGAAAAAGAAGGTTCGGAAAAAGAAGAAGACCTCTGTCATTTGATTCTCTTTTCAAATATATTTTGCTTTAGAAATGTCAAAAATCAAGTCATTATTCTTTTTATGCTAACCGTACAGTCTCCCGATGTGTATTTGGGTATTAGTTCTTTCTGTTGTCAGTTTTTCCTTTATCAGACTCAACAAAGCTTGTGTTTTTGGTAAATTACGGCAGAACTAAGATGTTTAATCGGCTTAGCAATTTGACTTAGAGCCGAAATGGGTGATGTTTGGCTAGAATATTCTTTTGTCTAACAAAACGACTATCTGGATTTGCAACGCTTTTTTCTTTTTATTTACGTTTTCTCTCTTTCACTATTAAGCCATGTCCACGAAAGAAATTTGACTTGTCTGATTCAGATACAATAAAATTTTCATGTTAATGAGAAGAATTTTGTCGAGTCTACGTTTGAAAAACGTCTTGTCTGTTTCAGACAAGAATCTAATATTAACATCAAATAACATTAAATTAAAATAAAAAAAAACCCCAACACAATTACTTTCAAACTCCCATATTTTTTAAACTTGTAAACCGATTTTCATCAAACATGTCTAAGAACACTCGCACGTAAGTCCACTTTAATAAAAAAAAACTAAATTGAAATCGGTTCATCCGTTCGGGAGCTATGATGCCACAGAGAGACAGATACACACACGCACACACACACACACATATATACACACACACACACACAGACACGTCAAACTTATAACACCCCTCTTTTTGCGTCGGGGGTTAAAAAATACCGTATCTGTACCGTTTTTATTCTATTAAGAGTATAGAATTTAGACCCGCCGCGATTTTACTAGAATTTTATTATGTACTAGCGGCGCCCTGCGGTTTCACCCGCGAAGTTCCCGTTCCCATAGGAATATGGGAATAAAAATAACCTAAACCTTCCCACTGACTTACTCTATCTATTAAAACAAACCGCATCAAAATCCGTTGCGTAGTTTTAAAGATCTAAGCATACAAAGGGACATAGGGACAGAGAAAGCGACTTTGTTTTATACTATGTAGTGATAGTGATAAGCACAAGTTTTCCTGTGGAATCATTCTACCTATTAAAGAATACCTCATTAAAATCCGTTATGTAGTTTTAAAGATCTAAACGTGCATATAGCGATAAGAACATAAACACCTACATTACTACACACCTAATTACTTTTTAATAACACATTCAAAAAACACTAAAATTGTTTCTAAACTATGATTAAAACTTTGTCTTTGTTCCATAGGATTAGTACATAACCCCGGTGTTCAACCTAAGTCTTTATGTCCCATAAACAAAGCCATACTACGTCTGGCAGCTTAACTAAAACACAGTACATTGTCGGGAAACAATTTCATTAATTAGCAACTCATCCCGTACAATCCCAGTTGATAATTACAATCGGGTAAGTCTGAATTCACTGGGATTTTTGGAAACGGCTACAGATTACATGTGTGTTACGGTATAAGACCCTTTTGTAAGGATAACACATTCCAATAATTTGTATTACCCCGGTCTAAGTGATTCGGTGTTGATGGGTATTGATAGAGAGGTCTGTTTATACCTAAGGGTGTATGGTCAAGGTTTAGAGTACTATTTTATGCGAAAAGGTATTGAATTTTGACATCATGTTATTAGTTACTAGCTGTGCCCCGCGGTTTTACCCGCGTGAATCCCAAACCCATGGGAATTTCGGGATAAAACGTAACCTAGTTTTAAGGAACATCTGTACCTAAATCGATACAGTAGTTTTTGCGTGAAAGAGTAACAAAGATCCAAATCCACAAACATACAAACTTTCACATTTATAATATTAGTAGGATGGGGTGTCCTTATTGCACGATTAAAGGACGGTTCATATCTGACGGAACATGTGTCGCGTATTATCGGTCGCGTAACGCTAGAACAGCCAGACAAATGTATAGAAAACACTTGACCGTTCACACTTAACGCACTTACGTATAATCGGTTGAGTTGTGTATCGCAAGTTCCGTCAGATATGAACCGTCCCTAAAGCGAACTATGCGAGCTGAAGTAATGACTTATGACTCGCGTATCCATTGCGAGGCGATGCGACGCGACGCACCGTCTTTGTTTCTATGTATATGCCTGCGAAATCGCTCATCAAATGTTTGCATCGAGTTTGACTGCGCCGGTTTCGCTCACGCAGAACACCTTGTAAGAAATAGTTTTTTATCTTATACCTAAATGAAATTGACTAAATTTCTAGCCCGTCTAAATCAACCTATACACCCCTATTTTGAATTCGAGATACTTAATCACACAGCTAATGTAAAAGACGGGTGACAATATAATAGTGAAGTTAGTTTTTTTCTTTTGCTTTTATTTAAAAAGTTATGATAAGTCAAAGTTTTTCAAAATCCCGCCGAATTTTATTGTTATTCTACACCGAACAACCGGCGAACGCTGCGATACACAGCTGAGAATGCTTGATAGCTAGTGTGCCGTCTGGTAATACGACATTTATTTAGTATTTTTTGTATTTTTTAAAGATAAGTAATCGACTATCATTATTGATAGTTTTATTGGATATATGGATTCAGTTACTGCTACAGATATTCTGATTTCAATAAGTCCCATCATTTCAAAATAAGGGTGTATATAAATCTCTAGTCCCTTTACGCTATAATATAAAATGAAAACCTATTTTCTTTGGTCACGCTATAACTTGAGAAAGAGTGCACTAAATTGGATAATTCTATTGTTATCTACTTTATTGTTGAAGGTTCGTGTGAAGAAATTTGTAGAAAATCGCCTTTTGAATAGCTCCCGTGTGAAGCCGGGGTGGATCGCTAGTATTATTTGTTTGTATTTTGTATAAAATTGTAGTTTTTAGTAAATGTTTAATATGAAAAAAAAATCTGAAATAATTTTCACAACTTTTTATTCGTTTTTTTATTTTTTTTTGTCAGAAGACCTAATTCTTTTTCCAATTTAAAATAAGTTGAGTTACTCCTTAATTAACATCAGCTATCCAACAGGATCGAAAAACAAAGAGTCATCATTATCATCAAATGCTACGGACATATGGAGCAGCGATGGAGAATTGACCAAAAGTAGTCCATCCAACAAGAAAACTACAAAAAAGACTTTGTAAAGAATTATAAGAAAGATGGGATACGAAACAAGTGAGTACAGCTAATGTAATCTGTAATTAATACTTTTCTAGAAAAGAGTGTGCTTCCTATCTCCAAGACTGGCAACGCACTTATTACTCTTTGCAGGTGTATACACCCCTATTTTGAATTCGAGATACTTAATCACACAGCTAATGTAAACGACGGGTGAAAATATAATAGTGAAATTAGTTTTTTTCTTTTGCTTTTATTTAAAAAGTTATGATAAGTCAATGTTTTTCAAAATCCCGCCGAATTTTATTGTTATTCTACACCAAACAACCGGCGAACGCTGCGATACACAGCTGAGCGCGGTCATCGACCCGAGCCGTCACAGAATACTTGATAGCTAGTATGCCGTCTAAAGATATAAAGATAAGTAATAGACTATCATTTTTGATATTTTTATTGGATATATAGATTCAGCTACTGCTACAGAAATTCTGATTTTAATAAGTCCCCTAATTTCAAAATAGGGGTGTATAGGCGATGTATACCATCAAGTAACCCGTATGCTCATTTGCACCCAATATAAAAATTATATTAGCACTGGGCCACCAAAGCTGGAAGACCCAGCTGTCTGGAAGGATGGAAGCCTTTGCCCAACAGTGGGACATAACAGGCTGATAATAATAATTAATGCAAAAAAAAATATTAATGCGTACTTAATTAATTAAGAAAAGACCTCCTGTCACCAGATCACTGATGTATCCTGATCATGCGATGTTTCAGAAGAAAATATGAAATGTGTTTTTAATTTTCAATTGTTAGCCTTTTAGACATCAGAATGTATAATTTTTAGTACTATTACGTTGGAATAAGATTTATTTTGTCAATTTTAAACAAAACAGAAGATTTTTTTATTTAAATCTAACAATATTGTTACGAATAAAGGTTTTAAAATGATGATTTAATTCTCATTAAAACGAATAAATGAACATGTCTTTATCTATATCTATACATATCTTTTATTTTACGTGTATGGTATATACATATATTTTAATTATGTAACAGAAGAAAGCAAATCATTTTATAAGCTACATTTGCGCTTTTGATTATCCTAAACCAAAAAAAAACATAAACATAATCATTCACTACATCATTTCATTACAGTAACTGACCCCTAACTAAGTTCGTAACTTGTATCTAGGGTATCAGAAACTACGCACACACTCACACACACACACCCAGACCGAGATAAACATTTGTGGTTCACACAAATATTCACCCCGAAAAGTTCGATTTAGAATACGAAGTCACCATATTAACAAAATTCGTTCCAAATGATATTTTCAAAATGTTTTACAAACTGTCAAAGTATCTCATTTAAAAGATGAATTCTCATAACCTTCCAAACTAAGTAACTCACTTTAAAATTCATCAAATTTTATTACTTTTAAACAAATTCAAAATGTAATGTAATGGTTTAATAAATTTAATCAATTTGAGGACAGACTAAATTCTTCGAACTGTTGTAATAAAGAAATAATTGTGATTTCTACGGTTAAATTAATAAACTCTGTAACCAGCGGTTTTAATTGCGTTAATAGGTACAGGGTATTTGAGAATGTCTACGCCGTATACGCACCTACAAAACGTCACGTACAAATACCCCTACAGATGGTACCCATACCCAATGTACCTGTACATCTATACACCCCTATTTTGAATTCGAGATACTTAATCACACAGCTAATGTAAACAACGGGTGACAATATAATAGTGAAGTTAGTTTTTTTCTTTTGTTTTTATTTAAAAAGTTATGATAAGTCAAAGTTTTTCAAAATCCCGCCGAATTTTATTGTTATTCTACACCGAACAACAGGCGAACGCTGCGATACACAGCTGAGCGCGGTCATCGACCCGAGCCGTCACAGAATACTTGATAGTTAGTGTGCCGTCTGGTAATACGGCATTTATTTAGTATTTTTAAAGAATCGACTATCATTTTTTAATTTTTTATATGATATATGAATTCAGTTACTGCTACAGATATTCTGATTTCAAAAAGTTCCATCATTTCAAAATAGGGGTGTATATCTGCGAGGGAATGCAGCGTCGGAAGAGTGCGAACTAACTTCACTTCAATTCTACCTACGAGACTACGATATACTACGTCACAGTACTTTCTTGTAACGATTTTTCTAATATAAACCTAAGTCTACAAAATCTAGTATTTTACTTGTTCTCTTCCTGAACAGAGACTAAAAAACCAAAACTACTATAACCGATTTTTGTCATAGTTATATTTTATTTCCATAATACATAGTTTTATTTCAATGTCTAGTGTTCGTGTTAATCAAAGAAATATAAAAAATCTAATTTTAAAAGTATTGATTTGCGCGTAAATCATAAAAAAAACAAAACTAACGGCGCCCCGCGGTTTCATCCGCGTAGTTCCCGTTCCCGTAGGAATATGGGGATAAAATTATGCTAAAAACCTTTCCACTGAATCACGCTATCTATTAAAACAAACCGCATCAAAATTCGTTGCGTAGTTTTAAAGATCTAAGCATACATAGGGACATAGGGACAGAGAAAGCGACTTTGTTTTATACTATGTAGTGATGATAGCATTTTCACAGAAATCTTGCACTATTTTTTTAGAAAACACGAGTAAACAGTAAAAGCAGGTTTTTCCTACTTGTTTTTCTGAGTAATAAATTTGTAAATAAAGTTGTAAAAGATATACAGAAACACCATCGGTATCCTATTAATACAACTCGTGGGGAAAATATATCGTAACACAGCTGTGATTTGCGGCCAACAATAAATCGGTTTCTCTTATAAGCTTCATTTGCACCGTATTTTTATTTGAGTAAAGAAAATCAAGTTGTATTGTTCTTTTATTTACCTATTGTTGAATTATTTTATTTGTTGAACAGATGTGTGTGTGTCTGTGTGGTTTCACCCCTATATCACCTCCAAAAAGTCCAACTTTAAGTTTAACAAGTTCGAAATTTCAGATTTTCATCCCCATTTCAACCACTGTTAAATATATTTTATTTATCCCCTACCCTAAATTTACCCTAAATCAAATTCAAAACTAAATTAAAAAAGTGATGAATACAAACTTTCGGCGAACATACTTGTAAAAAAAACATTTCTTTTCTCTTTGTAATGTTAGCTAGTTAGTTAGTTTGGGAGGTACAATACAAAAATCAAAGCTTTTATTTAATATACCGGACTGCCATCTGTAAAGTTGCGGGTTCGATTCCCGTGCGGGGTGAATATTTGTGTGAACCACAAATGTTTGTCTCGGTCTGGGTGTGTGTGTGTGAATGAGTGTGTGCGTAGTTTCTGATACCCTAGATACAAGCTTCGGACTTAGTTAGGAGTCAGTTACTATAATAAGATGATGGAGTGAATGATTATGTTTTGTTATGTTAACATTAGTATGAAATAATGAATAAAAGAAAAACATAGTCCTATATGATCCCGTAATTCCCTGACGAATTGTGACGTACGTCAAGAAAATATCGTTCGACTCTTCGTGTTTCCTCGGGTATATTCGCTCCCTAAGGACTCTTGATAAAATTAATGGACCACTTCATTTCGTTACTGTTTACGTCACACAAGAGGTATTGTTTTGTATCAAAGTAAATTAGATGTTTGTTCCATCTATTTATATTAGACTAGTAGCGCCCTGCGGTTTCACCCGCGTAGATCCCGTTCCCGTGGGATTACGGGGATAAAATATAGCCTATGTCACGCACTGATAAATTAGCTTTCCATTAGTGAAAGAATTTTTGAAATCGGTCCAGTAGTTTCGGAGCCTATTCATAACAAACAAACAAACAAACAAATCTTTCCTCTTTATAATATTAGTATAGAAAATTTATAAAATACGTCATAAAATTGTAATAAATTCAAGTTGGTTGAGAATGGTAGGGAACTACTTTATCTTGGTAATTTTATAGCGTTTTTAATAGAGTTTTATAATTAGAAAGTTAAAAAGATTTTTTGGAAACGGTGTTGAAATTTTTTATACTTACTTATAAAAATGTTTGAAAATGAAAAAGAAAGTTGGAAAGTTGGGGAAAATCACCCGGACTTTTTGGAGAAGAATATGTATTCCTTCTTTTGTAATCTGATCAGGAAATTACTTTGAAATTATTATATTAGGTAATCACTTACTTCCATGTAAGGTAATAAGTTAATGAGGAGGTATTTAATTAAATTTTAATAATATTTCAAATCGAATTTTAGTTAATCTCTCAAACAAATGCATTTTTTATAAAAACGCAAATCAACAGTAAAAATGTTTACTTTTTAAACTTTCGCGATCGGAATTCAATGTTGCATAATTTACGAAACATCGAGGTAAATAATAATTATGTTAAACACGATTAAGACCTGTAAATTATGCAAAAGTAAAAATGTATCTTTGCAAATCCAAGAGTCGAACCTAAGATCTCTATATATCACCACCCGTTACCACTTAACCATGAATGTCGTTAAATTAAACACACTTCTGTATCTGTAACCATGTTTGGTTTTCATTGAGAATTCAAAGAGTAATCGATGTTTGTATTAATAATGGATTTGGTTTAGACAATTTTATTGAAATTGTATTTACCTATTCGGGTTTTTGTTACAATACAGAATTTTTGTTTGTTTTCTATTTTGTTTTTATTATTTGACTAGCTGTGCTGTTTTACCCGCGTGGAACCTTATCCCGTGGGAATTTTGGGATAAAAAGTCCTATGTGTTATATCTAGGTATGAGGAACATCAACAAACTAGTCTATAATGTAAACTGAATGGCAGCATCACGTCCGATACCTAGAACGAGATACCAGACGTTAAGCCTAGATTGCCTACCACCTAACTAGGGCACGAAAGGTCAAAGACGCATTTGGAATGCCAGCCGCCCATTGTGTAGCAAATGTTCAGATTTTAACAGATTTATTTATAGTACTTATTTCTTTATACTTTTCACAGCGTTGTGTAGCAAATCTTTAAATTTTAGCAGAATTTTTCATCAGTACTAATATTATAAAGAGGAAACATTATAACGGTTTAACTCAAAAATCCCTATCCTTTCACTAATAGAAAGCTACAATATCAACGTGTGACATAGGTTTTATTTTATCACCGTATTCTTCCAGGAATGGGAACCATGCGGATATCGACACAACCATATGAGGAACCGGTATACAACCCTATGTAACCACTCTCCCATTGTTGTCAAAATTAAGTTAGTTACATAATGTTTCAAATGAAAACTACCCACTGGCGGAAAAATAGTTAAGGATGTAATATTTGTTACCAAAACGTGATTTAAATAAAACTTCACTTGTTATATTACTACAAGTACGTACTCTCTGTTCTATTCTTACAATCTTAAAATTCTAACCAAATTTTGGGCAAATGAAAACTACGCACAGAGGAATAAAAGTTTATATAAAATTATTTGTTACAGAAACGTGATTTAAATTAACCACTACTTTTTAGGGTTCCGTACACGAAGGGTAAAATCGAAACTCTAAAGGTGCTCAAAGACTTGAGCATTCGCGTGTAACAGAACATCGATTGCTGTGTTTATATTTTGCAGAGCCGAGCATAGAGCCGAACATTGTTACGAACATTTTCACAAGCATTCTAGAGAACGCTCTAGCTAGTCGATGCTCGTCAATAAAATTTTATCACGACAATGTCAGACTTGCATGTCAGATGAGGCGCGGAACGATGATTGAAGCTTGGCTCGGCCCAAAAGCTCGCTAGAATGTTCTCGTATTTTCTGTAACATTCGCGCGAATGTTCATTACCCGTGAATGCTCAAGTCTATCAGCGCCTTTATACTAAAACTCCACTGTCTGTCTATCACCCGACTGTATCTCATGAACCGTGATAGCTAGACAGTTGAATTTTCACAGATGGTGTATGTCTGCTGTTATAACAACCAATACTAAAAACAAGATACTAGAAACATTAAATTTAATATTTGAAAAACCCCCAAAACAATTACTTTCAAACCCCCATAACTTTTAAACGGGTAAACCGATTTTCATCAAACATGTCTAAGAACACTCGCACGTAAGTCTTCTTTAATACAAAAAAAAACTAAATTGAAATCGGTTCTTCCGTTCGGGAGCTATGATGCCACAGACAGACAGATACACACACCCCTCTTTTTGCGTCGGGGGTTAAAAATAAAAATTTAAGTGGAGCTCTTTTAGAATAAACTCTTTTCTGGGTTTATTTAATGTTGTTTAAAAATGGGACAGAATCCTTAGTGTACGAGTCCGACTCGCTCTTGGCAACTCTTTTATACTGCTTTCTTTGTTTTAAAACAAAAAATAATAAAATGTTCTTAGGCTGGAATAGAGATAAGTGGATTCAATCTTTTGATTTATGTGGCCAAAATCCTTTTGATGCCTTTAAATCTTTGTAAAGATTTAAGCTGTATTTGTTTGTTTTTTTCGCAAGTATAAATCAAGTTTTATAGTAATATTTTAGCACAGTTTAAAAAAAGATGTTAAATACAAATACTTACTTTAATAAAATATCCAAAAAATTACAGTTTTACAAATGTCCTATGTTAGTTTTTAAAACTTAAATAAATGTTTTTAAAACTAACATATTAATTTAAAAATATGTTATAGGAAAAAATGTTTTGAACAATTTTAAATTCTGGTAGAAACCTACCTTAATACCATGGTTACATAATCATTCCCTCCATCATCTCATTATAGTAACTGACCCCTAACTAAGTACGAAACTTGTATCTAGGGTAGCAGAAACTACGCACACACTCATTCACACACACACACACATCCAGACCGAGACAAACATTTGTGGTTTACACAAATATTTGCCCCGCGCTGCAATCTTATGGATGGCAGTCCGGCATGGTGACCACTCTGCCGTGTGTGGTGCTCTGGTATCTAAGTGAGATTATTCTACTAATATTATTCACGTTTCTTTTTATTTTTTCCCAAAATTCTAGTCTCCAAATGACGTGGCTAAAGTTATAAATAGAATGTTGTTTGCCTAATTCAATCTTTTCAATTACTAAATACGTCATTAAAAATTAAATAATTTGATTAAAATCTAGACAAGAATGAAAAAGTTAATTATGTAGCTAGAAAATTGACTTAATTAGCTTAATAAGGGTTTTCGTATTTGCCAAATTGGGGGCTTTTATAAAACTCGGCGAATTTTTTTGTAAGATTTCAAGTGAAGTTAATTAAATAGATGACATTCAAATTAATATTAGACGTCTTAGAACTAATTTTATGAATATTTTAATCATACGAGGGGGGGTCAAAAAGTTCGCGGAATGGAGGGGATAGCGGGGGGTGGGGGACCTGCCGCAGGTAGTAACTAATGAGCAACTCTTTGTGAGTATATATGCCAAGTTTGAACCTGATTGTGTCAATAACCTTTGACCTGTCGTCGATCAAACAAGTGAATCCGGAAGAAAAACTTGAACATGGAAAAAATCGAGTTTCGTGCCGTCATAAAGTTCCTCACTAAGCAAGGAAAACCACCTCAGAAAATTTTGGAAGAAATGTTATCAGTATACGGGGACTCTTGCCCTGGGAAAACCATGGTGTACAAGTGGAATAGCCTTTTCAAGCAAGGCAGAGAGTCTCTTGAAGACGACCCTCGCTCAGGACGGCCGATTGAGGCCACCACCTCAAACATCGTTGAAAAAGTGGAGAATCTTATACTGGAGGATACTCGTTTGAAGAAGAAACAACTTGCAGAAATGGTTGGAGTATCACCTACAACCATTTTAAATATTCTACACGACAATCTTGGGATGTCAAAAGTCAGCGCAAGATGGGTGCCAAGAATGCTCACACCACCACAGAAACAGCTGCGCGTCGAGTATTCAAAGGAGTTTTTAGACCTCTGTAGCGCCGACAAGGAAGGAATTTTTGCAAGACTTGTTACTGCAGATGAAACTTGGGTTCATCATTATGAGCCTGAGTCGAAGCAA
The DNA here is from genome assembly GCA_958496195.1 of Timandra comae. Lineage (NCBI taxonomy): Eukaryota > Metazoa > Arthropoda > Insecta > Lepidoptera > Geometridae > Timandra > Timandra comae. Next base: position 10,430,813 of record OY292363.1, on the reverse strand, counting down.
GAGTCTATGCAGTGGCATAAAAAGGGTCAGCCCCCCCCTAAGAAATACAGGGTGTCACAATCGGCTGGAAAAATCATGGCAACTGTTTTTTGGGATACAGAGGGTATTTTATTAATAGATTATAAAGATAAGGGTGTTTCTATAACGGGAGAATACTACGCTAATCTACTAAGACAATTAAAAGAAGCAATCAAGGAGAAAAGGCGGGGAAAGTTGACAAAGGGTGTGCTGCTTTTGCATGACAACGCACCGGTACACAAGAGCCGCGTTGCGATGGCTGCCCTTCATCACTGTGGCTTCGAAATGTTAAACCATCCTCCCTATAGTCCAGACTTAGCCCCCTGTGATTATTTTTTATTTCCCAAATTAAAAAAAGAGCTTCGGGGGAAGAAATTTTCCGATGATGAAGAAGTCAAGTCGGCGATTTCGGCCTATTTTGAGGACAAAGACAAATCATTTTTTTTCGACGGTATTAATAAGTTAATAGAGAGATCTGAAAAATGTATTCGACTTAAGGGGGAATATATTGAAAAAGAAAAATAGTACAGTATTTTATTTCACCCCCCTTCCCCTCCGTTCCGCGAACTTTTTGACCCCCCCTCGTAAATGTATAAATTAACTAATTTGAATCAAAAATACATTCTTATTGAATTTGATTTAGAACCAAATTATAATACAAAGAAAAAACGCTTTATTAATCACTACTGAGAACAATCTTTGCCTTGTTACCTTTCTCGCAAAAAAATCAGTCTTTTCGTTTCTTAGTCACAATATAGGTAAATGGCACTCTTTTTTAGCATAATTATATCAGATTATCTTTGCAACATAATATTTATGAAAATAAACAATACAAAATTACAATCTCATCAATAACTTAGGTAAAAATTACATTACAAAGAAATTCCTACTTTATTCAAGATTAAAAACCTGTTTTTAAACTTAAAGTTCAAAAAGTCGTTATAAAACAGCCATCCGTCACGGTTATCCGGCCGCTTAATCGGGTTAGAGTCCGGATATTACCGCCACTGTCCGGTTACCCGGGTAGACAGACGAGCTCACTTCTTTCGGCGAGCTTTATTGTCAGCGTCTGGGCAGATAAGCTCATTGTTACATTAAGCTTTTGTACAAATTTGGATAGCTATTCGTGTGAACAAATTTTGGAAAGCGGAATGTTGTTTTATCAGTTGAAATTGTGAAGATTTTGAATTAAGTACGTAGTAATATAATTTTAATGTTAGTCTTATATTTAAAAGGAGATGTCTTTACAAACGAACCATTTTAGGAATAATTGAAAAGCAAGTTATTACCTTTTATTCCAGAAATAAATACAAAACACAGAACGTAGCTTATACGGAAATACACACACATACTTTGCTCACATAGCATTCAAATGCCAGCTTATAATAGAAACACAATCACTTAATTAACACACCTGTTGTTTATATTTCTATGTGTTCACGTATTCCGTGTTCACGGAGTTCTAAACAACAAACAAGGCAGCAATAACAACAATCCAACAAATTGCTATTCAACACTAGTCCCATGATGGGCGCCAATAATAATCTGGCGCCCAACATGGTAAGCAAACATTGGCACGTGTCTTTTATAGGCACGAATTGGAACTATATTCTCATAACGTAAGATTTATGTTTGTTTAGGAATTTATATCGTCTTATCTGGGAAACTATTAATAGTTGAACTATTATTGGTATATGTTTGAGTTCAAAGTTTGACAGTTGTTGTATTGGGTTCTGTAGGGCCAATTTTTCCATCGCCAGATAACTTTATTCGAGAAATAATTTTGAAATTTTGACACTTATTTCATACAAAATCTGTCAAACGTCAATTTTATTCGTCGAATAAAAGTTATCTGGCGATGGAAAAATCGGCCCTTAGTCTCATAAATAAATATTTATGTGTTTTTTACTTACGAATGTATATCAAAGAGAAAGCAGGTCTGTTGATTTCGTCGCCTTCGACAGTAGTTAGTGGGAGGCTACGAAAGATAGGGATGGTTGAAAATGTTTGGGGGAGACATTTGCACAGCAGTGGGACGGCATGGGTTGACAAATAAAAATGTATATCTCAGTTGCCTGCTAAGCTGAATATGTTCAATTTTAATTACTTAGGTACATGATTTTTATGTTTGACATAATCGTAAATTATTAGACTAGTGTTAATACTTACATCTATTTGTCTACACTGTGCTAATAATTGTACATATAATAATCAGTGATATAGAAGGATATATTCCAGCTGTGGAATTTCACAGAACAATACGCTTACATGTCCTTCAAATATGTTTTTTGAAAATAAAATAAGAGTAATTAAGAATAACATAGATTTCTCTTTAAAGAAATTGAAAAACCTAAGATAATATTCAAGCGTGAAAAAACCAGTGAAAACAAAGAATACTAACATTAAACTCAACAAAAATCACATTTACATACATAATAAGTTTACGAGGCCACAAACTTGATGCCTTGTAAAACATTTATCGATTGTCATAATTCCCTGTCGCGTTCGCAGGCTGACACGCACTAAATATTGGGAATGGCGAAAGTAAATGGTCTTGATAATGTCTTTCATTATGAGCTATTAAATGTTTATAGTTATCTGCAATCAGGTCCGAAATATATCAATTTGGAAATAAATTACATAAGCGTGATTTAGGCACGTTAAGCTGTCGGTTGTGGAGCTAACATCATTGAAAATAACAATAACTTAGGATAGGAGTAAAACAGTTGGCTTAGCCAAAATATTACACGCACAAAGGTCTAATTGCGAAAAAAGACCACTAAGGGCAACCTTTACTGACTGACTGACTGATCAACACACAGCTCATATCACTGGATGTATGTATAATAATGATTACACGTCATCATCCGTTACGAAAGATAAAAAACGTGGGTAAGACTGCGGGACATACCTAGTATCATATAATGAGTTATTGAATATGTAATACTAACCTAACTTTCATAAAACTTTGAGAATTAATGTTAGATGAAACTTATTTCTACAACAATAAATATGTTGAAAATTAATCTCGAAGTCTTTCATAGAGATCTAATAACGTTTTGTAATATAAATAACAACTTCAACCTTATGTCTAAAGAATTAAGAAACATATTCAATTACGAAAACTATTCAAACTTATACATAGTTTCTTGATACAGAAATCAAATTAAGAAAACGTTTGAAAATCATCTGTATTTCTTGAGTAGTAAGAATTAAAATAAAACAATGGGTGAGTGTCGTGGAACACTTGATTGGAAGTTAAATTAATTAATTACTTATATAAAAGTTAATTAAATACTGATCAAGATCATAAATAAATTAGTTTTTACGGCAAAAGAATTAGATACAATGAGGCCATACTATTTAGTATTAATCAACGAACGCGCAATTCGAAATTTGAATTTAGAACATCAATAAAAGTCTCGCAATATAAATGAAGATCTTTCTGAATATAAGTAAAAATCATGTAAAACTTTACCCGTTTCATAAAACCCCAATAAATATACAGTTACGATCTCTCAAACACATTTTCACATTCTTTTTATTAATATCCTACAAAAAATATAGGCAACAAAGTGTAGTAACGTCTTTAAGCTTTTAAAGGTTCACAAAAGATATACTTATGGGCGGATCGGAGTTATTTTTATTACGGCTTAGGTACGAAAAGAAAGGGCTATCAAAATAAACATCGGAAACATTTCTCGAAGTTTCTACATTGAATGGAAGTCAAAGGGAAATCAGTTTATTTATAAACTACGCTCATGTATTTAATTTATTTTTAGACTCATTGACGCATATTTGTCAATGACTTCTAGTTATAAAACACCTGTACAACCAGGCCTCAAGCCTTTGCCTTTGCCATTGCCATTGCCATTGCCATTGCCATTGCCATTGCCATTGCCATTGCCATTGCCATTGCCATTGCCATTGCCATTGCCATTGCCATTGCCATTGCCATTGCCATTGCCATTGCCATTGCCATTGCCATTGCGTTTGCCATTGCCATTGCCATTGCCATTGCCATTGCCATTGCCATTGCCATTGCCATTGCCATTGCAATTGCCATTGCCATTGCCATTGCCATTGCCATTGCCATTGCCATTGCCATTGCCATTGCCATTGCCATTGCCATTGCCATTGCCATTGCCATTGCCATTGCCATTGCCATTGCCATTGCCATTGCCATTGCCATTGCCATTGCCATTGCCATTGCCATTGCCATTGCCATTGCCATTGCCATTGCCATTGCCATTGCCATTGCCATTGCCATTGCCATTGCCATTGCCATTGCCATTGCCATTGCCATTGCCATTGCCATTGCCATTGCCATTGCCATTGCCATTGCCATTGCCATTGCCATTGCCATTGCCTCAGCCTCAGCCTCAGCCTCAGCCTCAGCCTCAGCCTCAGCCTCAGCCTCAGCCTCAGCCTCAGCCTCAGCCTCAGCCTCAGCCTCAGCCTCAGCCTCAGCCTCAGCCTCAGCCTCAGCCTCAGCCTCAGCCTCAGCCTCAGCCTCAGCCTCAGCCTCAGCCTCAGCCTCAGCCTCAGCCTCAGCCTCAGCCTCAGCCTCAGCCTCAGCCTCAGCCTCAGCCTCAGCCTCAGCCTCAGCCTCAGCCTCAGCCTCAGCCTCAGCCTCAGCCTCAGCCTCAGCCTCAGCCTCAGCCTCAGCCTCAGCCTCAGCCTCAGCCTCAGCCTCAGCCTCAGCCTCAGCCTCAGCCTCAGCCTCAGCCTCAGCCTCAGCCTCAGCCTCAGCCTCAGCCTCAGCCTCTGCCTCTGCCTCTGCCTCTGCCTCTGCCTCTGCCTCTGCCTCTGCCTCTGCCTCTGCCTCTGCCTCTGCCTCTGCCTCTGCCTCTGCCTCTGCCTCTGCCTCTGCCTCTGCCTCTGCCTCTGCCTCTGCCTCTGCCTCTGCCTCTGCCTCTGCCTCTGCCTCTGCCTCTGCCTCTGCCTCTGCCTCTGCCTCTGCCTCTGCCTCTGCCTCTGCCTCTGCCTCTGCCTCTGCCTCTGCCTCTGCCTCTGCCTCTGCCTCTGCCTCTGCCTCTGCCTCTGCCTCTGCCTCTGCCTCTGCCTCTGCCTCTGCCTCTGCCTCTGCCTCTGCCTCTGCCTCTGCCTCTGCCTCTGCCTCTGCCTCTGCCTCTGCCTCTGCCTCTGCCTCTGCCTCTGCCTCTGCCTCTGCCTCTGCCTCTGCCTCTGCCTCTGCCTCTGCCTCTGCCTCTGCCTCTGCCTCTGCCTCTGCCTCTGCCTCTGCCTCTGCCTCTGCCTCTGCCTCTGCCTCTGCCTCTGCCTCTGCCTCTGCCTCTGCCTCTGCCTCTGCCTCTGCCTCTGCCTCTGCCTCTGCCTCTGCCTCTGCCTCTGCCTCTGCCTCTGCCTCTGCCTCTGCCTCTGCCTCTGCCTCTGCCTCTGCCTCTGCCTCTGCCTCTGCCTCTGCCTCTGCCTCTGCCTCTGCCTCTGCCTCTGCCTCTGCCTCTGCCTCTGCCTCTGCCTCTGCCTCTGCCTCTGCCTCTGCCTCTGCCTCTGCCTCTGCCTCTGCCTCTGCCTCTGCCTCTGCCTCTGCCTCTGCCTCTGCCTCTGCCTCTGCCTCTGCCTCTGCCTCTGCCTCTGCCTCTGCCTCTGCCTCTGCCTCTGCCTCTGCCTCTGCCTCTGCCTCTGCCTCTGCCTCTGCCTCTGCCTCTGCCTCTGCCTCTGCCTCTGCCTCTGCCTCTGCCTCTGCCTCTGCCTCTGCCTCTGCCTCTGCCTCTGCCTCTGCCTCTGCCTCTGCCTCTGCCTCTGCCTCTGCCTCTGCCTCTGCCTCTGCCTCTGCCTCTGCCTCTGCCTCTGCCTCTGCCTCTGCCTCTGCCTCTGCCTCTGCCTCTGCCTCTGCCTCTGCCTCTGCCTCTGCCTCTGCCTCTGCCTCTGCCTCTGCCTCTGCCTCTGCCTCTGCCTCTGCCTCTGCCTCTGCCTCTGCCTCTGCCTCTGCCTCTGCCTCTGCCTCTGCCTCTGCCTCTGCCTCTGCCTCTGCCTCTGCCTCTGCCTCTGCCTCTGCCTCTGCCTCTGCCTCTGCCTCTGCCTCTGCCTTTGCCTTTGCCTTTGGCTCAAGCTCCTCTCTTACTGAAAGTCCGGCATGGTGACCACTCTGCCCGCGAGGTCGTCAATAATATGTAGGTATTATAGTCCTAAAAAATTGTAAGGATGTGTCGATGGATGTTTGCAACTTTTTCATGTAAAATCTACTGAAATTACGAGTATATACTACAAGACATTAAGATCAAGGATTGTTTGAAACCCGGAGAAATATATTACAAAACTGAAACGTCCCGATTTCGCTAAATCACACCGTACCTGTAACGTTAATACAACATGTACCTAAATGTAATGAAAAGCCGAGAAACGTATGAATTGCAAACACATTGTAGTCACATGAAATGCGGAAGATTAAGTTCCAGAAACGGGAACCATTGTGGAGGCTTTCTTTTGTTGGTATGTAACTCTAGCTGCAAGGGGATACGTGTAACTATATTATTATTATAATACAGGTAATCTCTTACGTTTTATTAAGGAAAATGTGGTCATAGTTGAGGTGGCTTTGAGGCATTTTATCAAAATAAATGTATGTATGACGTTCGCTGGCAGACTATGACGTGTGGTACGATTTTAATCTTAAGTCCTAAGTAAAGTAATTAGTATGTGTATAACGTTTATAACTGATCTACTATAACTGGTTTGTACCCGATAGTAACCAGATGTAACCATTAGTACCGGTTCGAACCTGTAAATGCTCATGTGTACCCGTCAGTATCCATCATTACCAGTTAATTACCTGTGAGTACCGGTCAGTACCCGTCGGGTACGTACAATACCCATTAGAACCTAATACCTCTTAGTACCTGTTATTACCGCTCAAAATCAGTCAGTACCCAACTAAATGCATAGTATGAATTACCCGATTTACACTTACACGTTACGAAGATACATTTTTTGACAACCTCGAAGGCAGAGTGGTCACCATACCGGACTGCCACCCGTAAGGTTGCGGGTTCGATTCCCTACGGGGTGAACATTTGTGTGAACCACAAATGTTTGTCTCGGTCTGTGTGTGTGAGTGAATGAGTATGTGCGTAGTTTTTAATACCCTAGATACAAGTCAAGAACTTAGTCATGGGTCAGGGGTCAGTTACTAATGAAATTATGTAGTGAATGATTATTTCTTCCAAATACAACAGTAGCTTAGGTACCCATAGTACCTGCCAACCTTCATTCCGTGTAACACAATCCCAACTTTGTATTTACAATTTTAAAACAAATGTGTCTGTGGTACTCTCATCTCACGTTAATACATCCTCAGAGGCAGGGTCGTTAGAAGTCAGTCTAAATGCAAATGTGGCCGCGTGCAATATGTTCCTACCCTGCAAACGTAATACACATTTATTGTAAATACCACTGGGATTCCTACTATTCCTATATTGTAGAACTTTATGTTATTTCACCGTCAATATGCGATACTATGTAGCGGCATAGTTAAAAACTAACAGTGACGACGCGTGGTTAAATTGACACATTAAATGGTAAACAAACATTGTACGGCTCATTTTGTTTTTTGTTTCTTTTAATCGAATTTACTTTTTTGTCGACTCTGTTGCATATTGTTGTTGGTTTTTGATGGTTCTAACTACACTGTTGAAATTTTTACTATGAAATTCATGAATAATTCAATAGAAAAAGTTTTTTCAACACACTTGCTCATAAAGGGGCTCTTATTTGTGCAAAAACAGTTGAATAATGACACGCTTGATTCACTAGTGAGTCATAGATTTTTTTTTTAATTGTTTAGTTTTATAAAAGTTTCGATACCAAAAAAAATCATGTCCATACATTTTAAAAACAAACTTCAACTATGTTACCTTACTTTTGGTAGGTCTATGGTCGATTCCATTCATTAATTCATTCGATTTTTTTTTAATAAGTATATTCTTTTAATCTATGGCCGATCACCATTGTTGTGTTGGATGCGCGCGAATAGAAAACTGTTTATTTATTAGTGAAAAATGAAAATTTCTTCGCAAATGTGTTGAAAAACGTTGTATGGTACACGCGTGTATTGATGATTACTATCCTCGGCTATCTTCTGACCCTCGCCTGACGGCTCGGGCCTCAATAGCGCCTCGGTAAGTAATCACCAACTTACCTCGCTTGTACCATAAATAACTATTTCCGATATTCTCATGAAGTCCTACTGCTATAAGGGGCAGTTTTACGCAAATTGACTTCACTAATTTGCTTCCTTTGGGCGTGTTGTGATATTTCTTGTTACAGTTTAAGTGCTCAAACTACCTGGAACGTACTGTTTATTTTATTTTTAATAAGGCCAATGCATCAATTACTGTAAGAATCGGTAAATACTAAGTAATGAGAAAACCACACTGCCAGAAAGCCTTAAAAAATAATTCCACATCATTTTGTATAGATCTCCAACTGTATAAAAGGAGAAATATACTCAAATACTTTGGAATATTGCCAAGAAAACTTTCCTTAACTAAATCTATTGAATGCAAGTTGGTTAAGCGAACCCCGTGTGCCAAACGCTCGGTGACGAAACAAATTCATACTTTAAAAGTTAGAAAAAGTTTTGAAACTCTCTGATTTCTTTTGTAGTTTTTATTTGAGCTCACGTTACCCTTACAGGGATAATAATACCTTTAGAGTTTTGAAGCGGTATTGCCATGAACCTATTCTGTAGATAAGAGATACCTTAGCTGTTTATTTATAAACGACGAATAAAAACGGCACAGCTAAGTTTAAGTTCCTATTTGCTTATTTAGAATTTTATCTTCTTTATATACATGTATGAAAGAGATGGAATAGCTATAGTTATAAGGCTTTATTACTTAATTATGAAAATTAATTGATTTATCATCTTTCTATAAAACAAATGCTCGCCCCACTTATGGAGGATTGAAGTTACCACGGCTGCATCCACATCTTTTCTCATCAACTCGTGGTCGATGTGAGCCATGTCAGAGCACACGCACGACGCTAACGGAGCAGAAGTGGTCGCCGTAACCGGAATCGGTTGGGAATACATTATAGCAACTGCTGCTTAGGTTGGTTCTTTCTTTTCCGAACCTTTATCCCATGTCTATTTGGGGTCGGTTTTCAGTTTAACCAGATTTGGCGGAATGTCAGTATTTTACGTGAAGCGACTGCCATCAGACCTTCACAACCCAGAGGGCTATACGACATTCTTTTAGTTAAACCAAATGTTAGAATTTTGAGGGCTCTAACTACCCGTAACGATTGTCGATGATATTAGTATGACTTTACGTGCCCTCCGAAGCACGATTGTTCATAACCTATATTTATGGTATCAGAAGTAACGCACACATTGATCTTAACAAACATTGCGGTATCCATTAATATTTTATTTCGGAATCGAACCCTCTTTGGCAGTCCAGCTACCGCTACCTACGAAATCAGATCAATTTTAAACTACATAAACATGGCCACTAAATCCACCGAATTTCGTCAACCCGTCTACCCGTATCAGATTCAGTTAATTTCCTCCGCCGTTTCTATTATTCACATACATAGTCGATTACAAATCTGTATTGGCATACCTTGGAATCATTAGTTCTAACCGCTCCTATGAGTTGAATGGCTCGAACGCATTCGAGTGAACCAACAAGGAACCAACTGATTACAGACCTGTGTTACTTCGCTGGATTACAGCAGTGTTTTGATTTAAGGTTTATGTTGGTAGCCGACTGCAGACAGCAGCAGACCACATGTCGCCGCGCCACTATTGGTTTGTATGTATTTGTATGAAATTACATTCGTAATGGGCGACATGAAGCTAGCTTCGCCTCGCCATCAAGTGTGTGATCAGCCGGCGAAGTGTCATGATGACGTTAGGCGGCGACGTGTGGTCTGCTGCTGCTGTCTGCAGTCGGCTACCAACTTATGCCTTTAGAAATGCGTAATTAATGTGATCGTTCAATTAAATTCTAATTTCATTCAATTTATTTAAGATTTGTTACAGTACACGAGTATTCTATTTTTTACGTCGAGATTTTACCATAAAACGGAACAGAAAAGAAGATATTATCGTATTTTTTAAAAGTGTAAACATTATTTGTATTTGATTCCTAACGCAAAACGTTTCGCTGTTCTACTATTGCTCGGGTGGTCTACACATTCACATCAGTTCCATTATTTAAATAATAAAAGTTATTTTTGTGTTCAATTTGGGTTAATTTTGTGTATTTTATAATCGCAATTTTAAGCCTATAAAAGTCGTCCTCTGTCTTTTAAGCATATCGATGATGTAACTATACGACAACTTTTAGCGTCGTTTCCACTATGCAAGGAGCTCATAAATAAAATCAGTACGAATATACTTTTTAAACTACCGCGATCGGAATTCATTGTTTGCATGATTAACAGGACTTAATCGCGTATAACATAATTATTAAAATTACCTCGACGTTTCGACCGGGTTACACCGATCGTGGTCACGAGAAGACTGTGACTTCTGACAGACCTGTTAATTATGCAAATAAATCAGTACGAAATCAAAACTGCTTTTACTACCAATAACTCCAATTAAAAATCAATTAAATTAAACACCAGACCATTTGCGTTTGTTAATTTATAAATAACATAATGTATTACGAAACAATGTACAACTATTTTTGGGCGGGCGCCATGTTATTTACAACTAGCGGCGCCCCGTGGTTTAACTCGCGATAGCTCCTCTTCTATTAGTCTTAGCAGGATGATATATAGCCTATAGCCTTCCTCGATAAATAGGCTATATAACACTGAAATGTTTTTTTTAATTGGGTCTATAGTTCCTGTGATTAACGCGTTCAAACAAACAAACTTTTCAGCTTTATAATATTAGTATAGACTTACGTGTGCCAAAGCCCACGGAACTATTGGTGATTTATAAGTCAATAGTGATGGATTGCTGTTTAATCATCCGATGATTAATCTGTAATCGACAATGTTTGAGGAAGATGCTTGTGGTGATGATGAACATAGTTGAGTCATATTTTAAATGACGGAAATGTATAGGAGTTTTACTATTTGACGCGTGTATTTTATTGGATAAGTACGTATTTTAAGATTATTTGTTTATTATTGTATTGATTTAAAGGTGACTAGCAGCGCCCCGCGGTTTCACTTGCGTAGTTCCCATTCCCGTGGGAATTTAGTATCCTATGTTCTTTCCCGGACCATAAGCTACCCCTGTACCAAAATTCAAGTCAATCGGTTCAGTAGCTTAGCCGTGAAAAGGTAACAGACAGACAGAGTTACTTTCTCATTTATAATATTAGTTAGGATTAGTTATTATTGTTATACTGAACCCAGGACCCGAGGATGTAAACGGAGAACTGAGCTACAGAGGCCATACTATAACAACAAAAAATATTGGTATTTAAGCTTATCTTGAATTTAATTTATAAATTACAAAAAATAAAATAAGACCATAGGTTTGTTCATTAAAAAACCATATAATCTAAGCATTTGGTTTTTAATGCATAGATTTATAGGTGGAAATGCGACGTTATATTGAACCCAAGACCTGATGCAGAGAACCGAGCTACGGAGGCTATACTCCAGCAACAAACTACATCAGTTTTGAGGCTCATCTTAAATTAATAAATTAACCATATTATGGTTTCAAAACTTGAGTAATATCAAGTACTTAATTGTTTATGCAATCAATCAAAAACCAAAATGTGGCCGCTTGGTCGTTTAGGCAGGTAGTTGCGTTAGTTCAAGGAAACAACAGCTTTTCAATGCGTTTAAATTACGGTTTAATCCAAAATTAATGTTACAATAATATGATGATGTTGCGAAATTCTTAAGATCAGTTGTCTCTTGTAGGCAATCAAAAACCATAATACAAGTTTTTAGGCAGAAAGTCTATAAGAAACGTTTTATATTTAGAAATTTAATGCAAGGTTCTGAAGACCAATTAAACTAAGTAGCGGGTACAGCTAGGAAGATTCCTATTGAGAATTAACTGGTTGTAAGTAAGTTAAAATAATAATAAATAAATCATTTATTAAAATTAATTTGCTACAATAATAATATACTTAATGCAATTATCGAGATCGTACCTCCCGTGCTTGTTGAAACTGTGTTACGACAAGGCATGGCCTCTCAAATTACAAAACATAAAATATCATAACAAATAAAATAAATACATATACATAAGTTATTCCTAAGTAGATATAAATATCAACAAAAATTAAGGAAAATCATGAGAAATACAGGGCAAAATTGCATGGGCGGACCTACTACGAGTAATATAATATTACGTTGTGTGGGTAGTGAAATGAGTCAGCCATGTTTGTCTTAAGTCAGGTGACAGCGAGTACCTCATTCCCATAATGTTTTGATGACAGATGAGTGACATTATGGCATGTTAACAATATTGGTGGAAATATCTAGAATGGGAATTATTTATAGATAGTTTTATGCTTCCGTCTTTGTCTTATTTTTAGGCAAGGTATTATTGCTCTATGACGAAGTAAAAGGAGTATTTTGATTTTGATCGTTATCATTATTTATGTTTAACTAGCGGCCCGCCCCGGCTTCGCACGGGTCCAATTTTCCCGTTGATATTCCGTGTTTTTTTTACATAAGAACCTTCTCCTAATAATAACAAATACAACAAAAAAAGAATTAGTGAAATCGGTCCAGCCATTCACGCGTGATGCCGTGACCAAGGAAAACGGGTTTCATCTTTTCTAATATATAAAATTCTCGTGTCACAGTTTTCGTTGCCATACTCCTCCGAAACGGCTTGACCGATTCTCATGAAATTTTGTGAGCATATTCAGTAGGTCTAAGAATCGGCCAACATCTATTTTTCATCCCGAAATTCCCACGGCAACGGGAACTACGCGTGTGAAATCGCGGGGCGCAGCTAGTTTTTATATATGAGTATAGATTAAGGCACAGTAGTCACTATATTAGTCTGCCAAACAAAGGTTATGGGGACTCTTCTCCTTACTGCACTGTACTAATTTTATTAGTGAAAGAGAGTTCTGAAATCGTGTTTTGAGATCTTATCTTTAGTTATGTTTTTAGGATCTTACAGGTCGATATCTACAATTCTCCATTTAATGGTTGTCATTTATTATGTGATAAAAATTCTGATGATAGAAGTTCCATATTAAAGTAATAAATATTATTTTCCAATAACAAACACAAATAACTCGAACCGATCAACCTCAAATGATCGTCAATAAATAATGTCGAACAACAAATCAATCTTAACAAACAAATACTACAAATAAACTACAATTAATTGAATTAAAACGGTATCAGATGTAATCATTTGGTACAAACAAACTCCGAAATTCCTAAAGTTCGCAAAACAAACTTTGTGGTTTATTTGATTCCATTTAGATGTTTTTAGGAACGAGATATTGTTGTTCAATTTAAACATTAAGGCAGTGGTCCGACCGCGGGCGAGTGAGCGATGAACTATCGGCGATTTTCTCGCCCAAGAAAGGGACAGTGAACATGCATTTCCTGTAAACAAAAGAGATGCATATATTATTTATAGTAACTCGCCTGTTTATACCACCGGCGAGTACTCGCTTTAATAGTTTTGTCGCTGAGCTGCAAATACGAACTGATATAATATCTGATAATTTTTACTCGCTCTGCTAGGCTAGCATGACTTCGAAAACACGATAGATACCTACAGCGATTTATTGACATCCAACTGTCAAAATTTGATAAAAATGCCCGCCATATTTAATTTTACCACATGATTAATTTTATGACATTTGGTCATGCTCGCGAAATCGATATAGTTATTTATTGACATTCAACTGTCAAAATATAATAAATATAGCCGCCATATTTAATTTTATCAAATCGAACTTCGCCACATTCATTTGGTCATGCTCGCGAAATCAATATTATTTCGTGGTGTCTATATCATTTATCACGCATAGTCATGCTAGGCAGGCAGAGATGGCGAGTTTATTTTTGTCGCTCACTAGCACACCGCTCAGCGAATACTCGCTACTCGCTCATCGCTGGCGGTGGAACCACTAATAGGGTGTTTTTAGGAACGAGATATTGTTTGTTGTTCAATTTGAACGTTTACGTTGAATTTATTTGTGAAACTGTTCGAATAAAATTATTTATTTTCATGACCTATTTTAAGCTTAATAATTAATTCAGTATGTTCTGAAAATAAATGACAATAATGATAAATGTATACTGGTTGTGTCGTTCGTAGAACTCGTACTGTAAATTATTTGGTGTATGATAGCATAAATTCTATGAAACACTTTCTGTGGTTTTATATAAGTAATGTTATTTCGTCGACGGTGTCATTTACCGAACATATTATTTAGCGTTTTCCTAATAATATTTTTCTGCTTATGGTTTCAAAGACGACATTTTTTACAAGCTTTTATTTAGTTTTACCTGTCCCGTTGTCTGTAATCAAATCTTGCAAACCATTTTTCGACCACTTCTGGTTATCGGATTAAACTGAAAGGCATACTTACTTACTTATTAAGTAAGTCCCATGACAATGCATTAGAGGCTAAAAATAGGTTGTTTTTATCAATACCTACTTGTTTATTTCGATATTCAATGCCTGGCCTATATCTAATGATACTTAGGGCCTATTTCAAAATCTTCAAGTAAGTACTCACATGTTTTATCTTTGTCACTTGACATAAAGTAAGAAAGAGACAAAACTATTTTTACTTGGTGAGTATCTTTACTTGAAGTTCGTGATATAGGCCCTTAAACTTGTACATTACTTTCATAAACAAATTAAAAGCTAAAAGTTATATTAATGTTGCTTACACTGACACAATGATGGATAAGTATTTGAAATTCTTCAATATTACATGCCTGTCTGTACGCGTGAGTTTCAAAACATTGTTTAACAAAGTTCTCTATAAAATGTTTCCTGGAATCCCGTGATTATAATATAGTGACGAGAGTTAACTATATCGATTTATCACTCCGTAAATATTATTATATGACGACCTCGATGGTAGAGTGGTCACCATGCCGGACTGCCATCCGTAAGGTTGCGGGTTCGATTCCCGTGCGAGGTGAATATTTGTGTGAACCACAAATGTTTGTCTCGGTCTGGGTGTGTGTGCGTAGTTTCTGATACCCTAGATACAAGTTTCGAACTTAGTTAGGGGTCAGTTACTATAATGAGATGATGTAGTGAATGCTTATGTTACGTTATACATATAGGGTGAATTATTCAAGTAAGTGTTGTAAACCAAATTCGAAACTATAAAGAATAGCAAAAATAGCTGAAAGCAGGTTGGAGACCGAAATTGATAAAAAATAAAACAGCATCATTGGAGTTTTGAAAAAAGAATACTTAATAATAAAAATAAGTTAGTCTTTTAAATATTTAATATTGACAACAACAAAGTGCATCGAAAATTAAGTTAAAATGTACGAAAGCATTAGAGCTCATATTTCAATGTATGTGTCCTTAAAGTTAATATAAGTGATCCTTTTAGAGACCTCTATCAAGAGTTAGAACCTTCTAGAGTCTACTTATAATGTTCTAAGTACTTGAGGTAACGAAGTTTAGTCTCTGACTTTGACTTGTAATTGAACTTAATAGTTCATATTCACACCTTCACTTATTATGCAGACTACGAAGAAATTCTAAGTGGACTAACCAGCACTTGGCCTTGCTGGTTAAAAATAATAATAATTATTTTTTATAAATGTATATTGTAAAAACTTAAAAAATAAGATAATAAATGTATATATGAATAATAATCAAAAATCATTTATTCAATTAAGGCCTGAATGAGGCACTTATGAAGGTCACTGAATATACCACCGATTCGAAATTACATCAGCCGAGAAGAATCGGCAAGAAACTCGGGCTGGTATTTTTTTTAATAAAATGAAATACAAATGACACTTATAACTAATGTCAACAATAAAAAAAACATGTCAAAAGGTAAAAAAACTATATGGTTGACTAAGATCTTCATCATCAGCTCATATAATGTCGCCACCGAGAGGCTAGAGTTTCCCCTGACTGTGTTCGATGAGGTCTTAGTCACAAACACGCTAGCCTAGTTCGAGTTGGTACACTTTAACCACAACTTAACTGATGAGCTGATAATGATGATCATTAAAACATATCATAAAAAATACGTATTAATCATTAACTATCACAAAAT
The DNA here is from genome assembly GCA_958496195.1 of Timandra comae. Classification (NCBI taxonomy): domain Eukaryota; kingdom Metazoa; phylum Arthropoda; class Insecta; order Lepidoptera; family Geometridae; genus Timandra; species Timandra comae. Next base: position 10,414,608 of record OY292363.1, on the reverse strand, counting down.
TCGCTAAACACGTGACTCGATAAAACAACTTAAAGTTAAGTAAGTTTCAGTCCGCCATTTTGTCCGAATCACGTGGGTATTCCTGTTTTTGACATCCATTGCTCGTCCAATATTAGACAATAATTAGAATTTATAAATAGAAATTGTTATGTCCTTTTGTGCAATGGACGTGGGCGCGTTTATTTGGAGTGTTTGTTATTTCAATTCGTTCGCGTTGGTATTTATTTGAATTTCAAATTGTGTTATTTTTGGGTGGTTATGGGACCGGTATAAACTGTTTTTAACCCCCGACGCAAAAAGAGGGGTGTTATAAGTTTGACGTGTCTGTGTGTGTGTGTGTGTATCTGTCTGTCTGTGGCATCATAGCTCCCGAACGGATGAACCGATTTCAATTTAGTTTTTTTTGTATTAAAGGGGACTTACGTGCGAGTGTTCTTAGACATGTTTGATGAAAATCAATTGACCCGTTTAAAAGTTATGGGGGTTTGAAAGTAATTGTGTTGGGGGTTTTTTAATTTTTTTTTGAAAGAGAACTCTTTGTGTAAATTTTTCTTAGAGAGAAAGACTTTTTGTAATGGCTGCCTATTAGGAAAGGTTTATTTTTTAGGATTCATATAATTATTTTTGTATGTATGTATGTTATTGTTGTATGGGAAAGTAGGACCATACAGGACTGATCAAAAAGTGGTGGATTAGATTCCCATGCAAGAAAATATTTGTTGCGATGTGAATTAGTATAGTTGATCCAAGCCTATTAATGTTTAACTCGATCTGAGACCCATCAAAGCTTTGAAATATCCTTATAGATTTGAATGAATTAAGAGATCTTAAGAATCCTTGTATCAATGCAGTCTATATATTTAATATATAATAAATGCGAAAGTAACTCTGACTGTCTGTCTGTTACCTTTTCATGGCTAAATACTGAACCGATTGTTATCCCGAAATTCCCACGGGAATGGGAACTACGTGGGTGAAACCGCGGGGCGCTGCTAGCACTTCATATTATTTTTAAACAAAATCGTGGCGAGCTTGACCTTCACAAGTAGGAATTCTACATCACAGCGGAAATATCGCTTAAACTTAAGTAGATTTAAGCCACAGTGTACCAAATTCAATTAAGTAATTCTATTCACAAATTACAATGATTCATACCAACACTTGATCACAATCAATGTATACTTACCCTAAATACGTCTCAACATTCAACCAAATACTATTTCACGTATGATAATACTATTTCCTGTGTACAACTTAAAATTACATTATTTTGGCACGCAAATTCAATCTTATTTACATAGTCTTAAGATCTAATTTACGTTAACATATTTACTGGCGTTAAGACAAGAATTTCTACCGTTTATTTGTCATCTGTATTTGACGCTTTCATTCATTTTGTTGAGAGGGTGCTCGACTGTTTCTGATTAAATTTTAATCGTTTGATTAAAGTGTTGTTTGAAGACTTAATTATATTGTAACCATAATATTGTATGAGTTATGTACCTACTTAGGTTGATGTTTTCATTTTGATTTAGTTATAATTAATGATAATCAGGTTGTGTCTTTATTATGTTATCTACTGTTTGATATACGAGTATACCCTATATTTATAAACTTTCCGCTTAAATCCCTCTATTTAATAATAAAAATCTGTTACATAGATTAGAAAATCTAAGTAATAATCTAATAGATTGCGGCCGACGTAGAAATAGATAGTTGCTAGCAACTTTGTTTTCCACAAATATATTATATACTATTATAAAGAGGAAAGATTTGTTTGTAACGAATAGGCTCCGACACTACTGAACCGATTTAAAAAATGCTTTCACCATTAGAAAGCTACATTCACCCTGAGGAACTGAACATAGGCAATATTTAGATGAAACCGCTAGACGCCGCTATACTTAGCGGCGTCTAGCGGTTTATACTATGTAGAGGATTATTATATTAACCTATATTATCCCACTGCTGGGCAAAGGTCTCCCCCATTATTTTCCACTCCTGTGGATGTAGAGGATATGTACTTAAAATATTATGATAACAAACATAACGTATGGTTGAAGTTACTTCATATTTTAAAATTAATTTCTTCATTCAAACTATATTGTAAAGATTGAAAGAGGATCAAGTGATAAAATAAATAGTCAGTATCCAAAAACATAATTTTATATGCTTTGTCATTGATGTTTTTTGGTGTTCAAAAAAAAAATTTTGAATATACGAAAATGTTACGACGAAAACTTTTTAAAAAGGTACATTTTTATGCTCATTGTTAGTTAAAATGTTTTTGTGTCATACTTTATATTTTACGGACATAAAGTATGACAGTAGAATGGGCATCATGCCGGTCTGCTAATCTAAGGATTGCCGGTTTGATCCCTGAAGAAAAGAGAAGAGATAAGAATAAGTACTTGTGTGGTTCACACCAACATAATTCTTGTTATGTCAGATCAAGTTAACATAATGTATGTAAAATGACAGGTTCTACTAAACTGAATACAGCCAATAAACTTTGTACGTAGGTAGGTAATCATCAACAGCCTGTATTTGTCACACATATGCCTCTCTCAACTGGCGCCAATGTGCCCTGTCGGCGGCACGTAGCCATGGTCAGTTTTTTTTTAAGGTAGCCGTAGTCATTCACCCGGGGATTCTTCTCTGCCCTAGCCCCGACATTGCCATGACCGCTACCGGAGTCAGGCATGCCGGAACTACCGGGAACTAGGGGCCGTCTTCTATTGGTGCCGATCATAAGTTAGTAAGTAGTAGTAGGTAGGTAAAGTCTATTCATTTACCATAATATTGCGTAGTATATTAGGTATATATACACTATACACAACACGACCTTAAACTCATATACCCTCTATTCTGTCGTCGGTAAAAATAGAATTAAATCAATGATTAAGTAACAGTAACACTCGTCCAATCAATCAATTTGGCAAGAGATCGACAACCGATGAACTAAATCATTGCTAATTAACATCTGTTTGAAGACGGCCATCTTCTATAAGTGGTCAATTTATAATATTAATTATTTAATAATTGGAGTTCAAGTGAAATTACCTTTCTTGAGTGGTGTAGGTGAGTGAAATGTGATTTTTTTGTTGAATATTTTTTTTATTTTTGGGAAGAAAGTTGAATGGATTTTAATAGCTATTTTTTTCTTATATTTGTGATTTCTTTTAATTATTTTTGTTATGGAAGTGTGAATGTTGATATTACATCTGAAAGAGAAGAATGAAAGAGAAAAACATATTGTGCTGATCACATATAGTGATATTATGTCAAGAAGATGATGATTATTACAATATTTTGTTTCGTTTATAATAATATTAATGAGCCACTGATCTGTATGTTTTAGTTTAGTTACTTATAATAGTGTCAGGAAACAGTTATCGAAGTAGCGTTTAATTTAGTTTTTATAGTTATCATGGTTATTAGCACTCATAAATTATTATGATTAACGGGATAATTACCATGTATATTATTTATTTCGAGTTTCCGATATTTCAACGGTGTTGCAAGCGCCATGATCACGGATGAGCATTTAATTTCAAGACGGTTTTCGTGCTTCGATGTGTAGTTACGCTAAGCCGTGTCGATTTCGGTTGTCGTACTAACATCATTAACAGATGTTTTAAATTGAATTGAAATAAGCCTGTGATTATTATAAGCGGCTATTAAGTAATTTTATCCCGATAAAAATCCATCAAAATTGCCATGTCAGTTATTATAATAAGCATTTTATGATGAACCGCGGGTCCTTAGATAGGCTAGTCGCTCAACTAGAAAAGGTGAAATACTGTAAAAGGCTTAAAGGTGAAAAACTGTGAATTTTCAAGTACAATATTTATTAGTAATAGGATGTCCATACAATATTTTTAAGGTACATTTTTTTTTATTTTATAAGTAGCTTGTTTTCTATTGTAGATTAGTTGTAAGCACATAGTTTTACGTTGCATGCTAGATCAGAATAATGTTTTAGTTATTATGGTATTATAAGGTGTGTAATGTGCTTTGTGATGAATAATAAAAAAAACTTTTATTTATTTAATAAGTTACACCAGCAGCATTAACACATAACATTATTAAAATTAAATAACAATTCAAGTCTTGAACAGTGTGCAACACTTTTATAGGTGTAACCAGCATTAATTATTAAAAACTTACAGCTAATTATAAGTAGGTACTAAAATTAAATACTTGCATAACTTGAATCTTGATGGAAATAGGTATAAACTCGAAAAGTTTCATACCAAAAATGAATACAATAATCCTTAAAAAATCCTACCAGGAAAATATAAACAAAAGTTGGTTACATTCTTTCAGAAATTATTTTTATTTACGAATATACAAAATGACATAAACATAAAACAAAATTCGTCATATTATACAGCCGGAGGGTTGACGATCATTTGTTATGTAACCGCCATTGATCTTTGTATAACAGACTACTTTGTTAAACATTTTGGCCATGAAATCACCGGGATTTAAATTATATAAAGGTGTGTGTGTGAATGAGTGTGTGCGTAGTTTCTGATACCCTAGATACAAGCTTCGAGCTTAGTTAGGGGTCAGTTACTATAATGAGATGACGTAGTGAATGATTATGTTATGTTATGTTATATAGGCAGATTAACGAAACGAAAATTTAATGGACAGAATTTAATCAAGATTGAATCGTGAATAAATACAATATACTTACATACATACACTTCTACTTTCTATCATCATCAGCTCATGAAATATCCCCACCGAAGGGATAGAACCAGGCATCTTTCGAGTGGAACCAGGTTGTGGAGCTACATTTTGTGTAAACTTTTGTTTGGGAAATTCCAGTTTCCGTAGGAGTTTCAAAATAGACTTAAATCTGTTTCTAATTTTTTCGATGAATTTCAACAAATTATCTAGAACAATTTTATAGAGAGGAATGATTAACTCAAAAATGATGAACTAAAAAATCACTTTAAATTTTTTTTTCACTAATGATAAAGAGCTTCAATATCAACAAGTGTTATGTACTATATTTTATCCCCATATTTTCGCAAAAACCTGAAACTGCAAGACTTTTTTATTATAAATATTTACATATTCAACTCGCGTTCCATGGCCCAACCACTATCCCGTGTTTGTTTAAATGCCTTAAGGGCTCCTCCCACTAGAGTTTGATCCCGGCAGACCGCTGGGAACAAACAGGAGTTTTAATGTAGCGCTGTCTAGGAAAACTTGTACTATGGACTATGGACGCAACTCGTCAAGTATAACAATGTTTTGTATATAAGGTTTATCTGACGATGTAGGCTAGGTACTATACCTATGTATATTACGTATTAACTTAGGTATTAGCTATCTTTGCCCTGTGGTTTAATCCGCTCTTATTGGTAAACGCGTGATGTTATATAGTCTACCTTAATAAATGGACTCTCTCTCTTATCCGAACCTTTATCCCATGTCTATTTGGGGTAAATTTTTCAGTTTTACCAGATTTGGCGGAATGTCAGTATTCTACGTGAAGCGACTGCCATCAGACCTTCAAAACCCTACGGGCTATACGACATTTTTTGGTTAAACCAAATGTTAGACTTTTGAGTGCTCTAACTACCCGTAACAACTGTCGATGATGTTCGTACGACAACCGGGACCGACGGCTTTACGTGCCCTCCGAAGTACGGAAACGCTCATGAAATTAAAAATGTTATTTTTAGTAACGACCCATCACAGTCATGACGGTGCCAGACGTTGCTCAACCGCACATATCACTAGTGATCCGCGGGTAGCACTGGGCCATGAGCGCCTCTACCTTAATATGGTATTTTTTTTTATGTACCTTAATAAATAGACTATCTAACATTAAAAGTATTTATATCCTGAGATTAGCACATTTAATTAAACAAGCAAAGATTTGTGCTGTCTGCCTGTGGCATAGTCCGTGAAATATTACCCACGCTCAAATGAAGTACTCATCTGACTATTGTTTTTTTGTACGTGACCTGAGTTACCACCTCTACTATTGGCCGTAACGAACGTAAAAGAATAGTTTATATAGTCTATAGCCTTCATCGCTAAATGGGCTAAACAACATTTTCCAAATAAATATCTATTTTTACTTTAGCTACCCTTCCCGTACTAAGTAGATTTTACTTCATAACAAATTCGTGATAAGTAGAGCAAAATAATCACTCCAATATAACATAGCAACAGATCCTTAACTATGTTTATTACCTGTAACTAGGGCATTAGACATTACGCGCTCACTCACAGAAATCCGTGGATAATTTGTTATTTGGTAAATCATGTCGTCAAGCTCGTTAATCTATTTTTTGCTCATGTTTTTTGTCAACATTATGATATACATTATTTACTTCTAAGATCTAATGTTATTTTCACTGGTCGTCCGAAATAAATAAATAAATATACTGTATGTTTTTCTGTATACTTTATTATGGCCAATTATTGTAAGACTTGCTTTATTATTTAGTTTTTCTCGATGTGTATTATACATACATAGTATTTAATGATAGGTAATTACATAAAGTATTACTTAAGTTATCATCACTATCACTACATAGTATAAAACAAAGTCGCTTCCCGCTGTATATTCCTATATCCTTATGTATGCTTATATCTTTAAAATTACGCAACGGATTTTAATACGGTATCTTTTAATAGATAGATTGATTCAATGGGAAGGTTTTCGTCATATTTTTATCCCCGAATTCTTAAGGAAGCGGGAACTACCGCGGGTGAGACCGTGGGGTGCTGTTAGCTTTTGTATAACAAGCTTTGCCCAGGGGTATTTTTCTTTCTTAGCGGAAGCCTACTTGGTGCCAAATTTCCGTGTATCTGTTCAGTGGTTTGAACTATGTGTTGATCAGTCAGTGTGCCTTTTTATGTACTTATACAGACAGATATATGTGTTCTTAATGTTTGAATGTCAGAAAATTTTGTAAAAGTCGTACCCGTATACCGCGGGCTATTTCAATTATATTTTACTAGCAGCGTCCTTCGGTTTTACTCCCGTAGCTCTCGTCCCCTATATTTTATTCCCGTATTCCTATACGGATATAAATGGCTATCTAACACTGAAAGAATTTTTAAATAGGACCAGTAGTTCCTGAGATTAGCGCGTACAACTAAACAAACTCTACCGCTTTATATAATAACTAGCGGTGCCCCGCAGTTTCACCCGCGTAGTTCCCGTTCCCGTAGGAATATGGGGATAAAATTATGCTAAAAGCCTTCCCACTAAATCACTATATCTATTAAATTAAACCGCATCAAAATCCGTTGCGTAGTATTAAAGACCTAAGCATACATAGAACAGAGCAAAACTGTGTGACTCACAGTTTGAACAATCCGATAAGACCGGGGAATTACTCTTGAATATCGGCCTCAAGTACTTCAAAGAAGTACTGTAATATCGCACATCGCATGATGCATAAAACGCGTAAGTTTGTGCTAATATACAAATACTATACATACCTATATAGTTACCTACTTATTAATATTGGGTTTAACCAATGGTTAGATTTTTAATTATTAAACACCCAGACTGCGAAAACATTTGTGGTTCACACAAATATTCACCGCGCACGGGAATCGAACCCGCAACCTTACGGATTCGATCTATATCATTCACTACATCATCTCATTATAGTAACTGACTTCTTACTAAGTTCGTAACTTGTATCTATCGGGTATCAGAAACTACGCACACACTTATCTACACACACACCCAGACCGAGACAAACATTTGTGGTTCACACAATATTCACCGCGCACGGGAATCGAACCCGCAACTGGCAGTCCAGCATGGGGACCACTCTGCCATCGAGCTCGTCAAAATAGTCAACAACGTCCTATAATTTTATGAAGGTAATTTGGAACAAAAATATCGTATCAAAGCCTAATTCATAAACATAGGTAATTACGGGAACGACGATAACAAACAAGGAATAATTCTCAGAAATATATATGAATAAGAATTATGACTAACTAACCTTCATAGACAATTCTGTATCAAATAAAATACTTACTAATATAAATACATACTTATAAGCTTGTGTTGAAGTGTGTTTGTTGTCTATATTATCTCGATTAAAATCGGTGACGGATTTATTAATTTATTGAAATTATTAGGATTTTTAATATGAAATGTTCTAAAGGTCCCTAAAAAATCTAAAGAACATGTCTGTTTGTCTATGTGGGTGTTTTATTTTGTAAAAGGTATGTTTTCCAAGTAACTTTCAATTAAAAAATACTTTTAAAATCATATCTAAGGGCCTATTTCACCATCTTCAAGTAACATTCCGATGTCACATGTTTTGTCTTTGTCACTTGACATAAAGTAAGAAAGAGACAGTACTCACTTTACTTGGTGAGTAACGTTACTTGAAGGTCGTGAAATAGGCCATCAATATTTTTAATCCGTTGTGAAGTTTCTATAGTACAAGCTATTACTTGGCTATCCGTTGTCAAATATCCTAGTACAAGCTACATATGATTAATTTGTAAATAGATGGCGATGTGTTATATGCGTCTGAATTTTTATTTTATTTTTAAAAATAACATGATTATCTGTACAATAATTTAGAGGATTATACGGATAAAACAGTCGGATACAACTAGTAATACAAATAAATGTCAACGTTAATTAAGCCTACATTACATTCTATGTAATAAATATGTAGCAAGAGAAATGGACATTTTTTATTAGCAGTGTATGTTCCCGACATTTGTAAGGAAAAATGGAAACATATACAATGATATAATTATAGTGCATTCATTTGGCGGTGAGACAAAATGTAAACAAAGAAATACTGGTTGTCAAACTTTTAGCTCTTTTAGGCGAAAAATATATTGTTTTTTTAGAGTTATAAACATGAAAGTAAAATAAGACTAAGTAGGCATCTTTGATAAGTCGTCTATAAGTAATTTAGTTTAGTGTAAAAATCAATAAAAATGTAATAAACAGGATGAGTGGAGTACAAGTAAAAAAAAATCATGTAAGCACCTGAATTGTTTTACTACAAAATAAATAAACTACTATTTATTGGTGATCCTCAGAAGAAGAAGAGCTCCAACATGGATTTTCCTTTTTTTCTCTTACAAATTGGTAAACGGCTCGTGAAGTCGTTATATACAATATAATTTTTGTAGGGATACGAATCTTTGGCCAAGTCTCTTCTACGTATTTAAATATATTAATAACATTGAACAGTCTCCTTTTCCGTAGAACGCCTTGGTGTATGTTTGGATCTTCGGCGAAGTAAAAGTGCAAGCGCTGTTTGAACCAGGTTCACTTATTTTCATCAAAATCAACGTTCAGATAACAGAAATCTAACGATAACTGAATATAAAACATAATACAATAATTACTTTAAACAAAGAATTATCAAAAATTTACTATATACATTACTATATAATCGGGAAAAAAACACTCACGTCAACGAGTTGATCAAGAGTAAAAATTACGGGTACAATCCGGCTAAATACGAAAACTATTAATTTTACTTTCATTACATAAAATGACTGTTCACCTTCATTTAGTAGTATTAAAATGTATCCATAGTTTGAGATTCACAGCATTTTTAGGTTTTAGTAATGTCAACTATCATCGTCATTACTATTACTACCTTAGATGAAGAATTTTTTTCGCTGTGTTCGGTAGGTATCGCCGACGTAGTCAAATGCGGCAACAAATACTACACGTACATACTTACCCGGCGTATCCTAGCCAGTCACACTGCAAGCTGTCTGTGAGGCGTATGTTCCTAATGTTTTATTGAATTTTGAACATAATACGTAATAAAATGTCAGTTTGCGTGGTGAAACTGTGTAAAAATAATACTTCAAGAAACAAATTTCGTGTAATCATCAAAAACAGTATACAACAAAGTCGCTTTCTATGTCCCTATGTCCTGATGTCCCTATGTATGCTTAGATCTTTATAACTACGCAACGGATTTTGATGCGGTTTATTTTAATAGATAGAGTGATTCAGTGGGAAGGTCGTTAGCATATTTTATCCCCATATTCTTACGGGAACGAGAACTACGCGGGTGAAACCGCAGGGCGCCGCTAGTCTATATATATAAAAATGAAACCCGTTTGCCGTTATCATGTCATAACTTGCGAACGGCTAGACCGATTTGGCTTTTTCTTTTGTAGTTTTCTAAGACTCTGTAGAATGTTCTTACGCAAAAAAAATTAAAAAATATCTCAGTTAGATTATAAAAAATACATTTAATTTTGCATATTTTAAAAAACGCGCGTAACGTATGTCAATCATTTGATTCAGGCTGTTATATATGCTTCGACAAAAAATCTCCGAGACGCATTATAGGTATTTCATTAAATTTCCAGGTATTTTATGGCCAGAGTGTCTTATTCCCTACCAATTGCTCAAAGGTAGTGATTTCGAGTTTCCAATATTTCTACGCTGTTGCAAGCGCCATGATCACGGATGAACTGAACTGTTCATCCGTGATCATAATAGTTACTCGCTGGCAGTGTGAACATGCGAGTAACTATTAATAATATATGTATCTCATCAGGTATCGCGGTATCTAACCAATCTTTCATCTATGGTTACTAAATAGTACTTATAAAACAAAGTCGCTGTCGCTGTCTGTCCGTCCCTATGTATGCTTAAATCTTTAAAACTACGCAACGGATTTTGAAGCGGTTTTTTTAATAGAGTGATACCAGAGGAAAGTTTATATGTATAATACATGCATGATATTGTAGAGAAACACCGATAAATCTAGGGGTTTCTAATGTGATGTGGTAAAAAACACATTTTTTGCGCTTACATTGCAAAAGTATTTAATCTAAAAGACATTTGCCTTTACATGATTTGATTTCAATAAGTATCTTAGAAGATATCTTAGTTTTAAAATAACATTACAGCAAAATTATGATCAAGGCCACAGATTACTAAATAGTTACTACCACAAGGCGACCTGGCTAGTGCACGGCGGCACAGAATAACTATTTTTTCACCTTCTACATAAATGAAGTCGCGTGTTAAAATAACTATTACACGCGAACGAAGTTGAGGGCTAAAGCTAGTATGTTATATATTCTATATTTCAAAGATTAATTAAATATCAAGTAGTCAGTAGGGAGTAGTCTATGTATTATTGGTAAAACATGACATACAAAATAACCTTTTTCATGGTTTGTTTACATTTTGTCTCACCGCCAAATGAATGAACTATAGCAATATTATGACTGTGTATCGTCTTATAGTTTTTTAGCTAACCAAGGAAATATTATGATGGTTGTAAGATGCAAACACAAGGCAAATGGTCCCACCGCGGCAAGTGAGCGATGAACTGTCAGCGAGTTTCTCGCCCAAGAAAAGAACAGTGAACATACATTCCGTGTAAACGAAAGAGATGCATATATTATTTATAGTTACTCGCCTGTTCACACCGCCGGCGAGTAACTATAAGTAAATGCATCTATTTCGTTTACACGGAATGTAAATTCACTGTCCTTTTGGGCGAAAAACTCGGTGATAGTTCATCGCTCACTCGCCCGATGTGGGACCACTTCAAAATTCAAAAATTATTTATTAAATTAAGGCCTCAATGAGGCACTTATGAACGTCACTGAATCTACCACCGATTCGGAATAACATCAGCTGAGAAGAATCGGCAAGAAACTCGGGCTGGTATTTTTTTTTAAATAAAATGAAATACAAATGTCACTTATAACTAATGTCAACAATAAAAACATGTCAAAAGGTATATAAAAAAAAACTATAACTGCCTAATGTATCTCGGTACAATCTATATCAGCATTATATAAAAGGCTTTGTCCTGAATGACTGATGGATCAACGCACAGCCTAAACCACTGATCGTAGAGATCTGAAACTTGGAGGGTGTGTTATTTGTATTACGTAGGCGTCCGATAAGAAGGGATTTTTGAAAATTCCTCCTCTAAAGCGGTGAAAAGGGGTTGCAAAGTTTGTATGGGACAACGTGATTCCTCGGTCTGATTAAGTTCAAACTTGCCATAAATGTTCTTTAAAAAGATTAATTAAATATGTGATACTCATTTTTGTTAAAATCATCACCTAACATGATTAATAAGGGGTAAAAAGTTATTTTGGGGTTGATTTGCGTCGAAATTGATATCAATACTCCTTTGACATGTGTTTCAATTTTTAATTTGACAGCTGAATGACAAAATGGCGGACTAAAATAAATTGACGGAAAATGAGGCAGCGTATCAAAACTATAAGTACTTAAATAAAAAAATACCGTATTTTTACTTATTAATAGATATTTATCAATATTCTTCACCCCGCATTATAAATCTAGACATTAATTTAAATAACTATTTCAAATATCAAATCTGTAGGTGATGTAGTTTTTTCATAAAATGTACCACCAAAATGTTGCTTAAATATTTTACTCATAATTTGATTTCTGCGTATCATATCTTCAGACATTTTTGATCTAAAATATTACTTTACGAAAATTATTATTCATGTGCGATTAATCGATTTTAGCTTTATGATATGAAATTAGTTAAGTCGAGCAGGGTTTTTTTATAACTAAATCACCCACTTATTATAGATACATAGATTCGCTTAATTACAATCCAGAATCTTTCCAGAATTTTTCGCAGAATCTAAAACACTTTCCAATATAGTAGAACGCCGATTAACCGAATCGCCAATTATCCGAATCGGTCCTAAGTTACTATCTAATGTACCTCTATTAATTGTTGTGATTTATTATATTTTGTACTAGCTGTACCCCGCGGTTTCACCCGCGTAGTTCCCGATCCCGGTGGGAATTTTGGGATAAAACGTAGCCTATGTTCTTTCCCGGACCATAATCTACCTCTGTACCAAATTACAAGTCAATTATTTCAGTAGTTTAGTCGTGAAAAGGTAACAGACAGACAAACAGACAGAGTTACTTTCGCATTTATTATATTAGTAGGGATTTTCGTTAAGGCCCGCTGGGATTGCAACTTAAATATAAATAAATAAAATAACTTGCTCTGGATCGAGATGTTTAAGTGAGCTATAGATATTGTAGAACTGTGTTTGTTAAACTTATTATAGTTTATTCTACGTGTGACATCGTTTTTAGAGTTCCGTTCCCAAAGGGTAAAAACGGAACCATATTACTGAGACTTCGCTGTCCGACCGTCCGTCTGTCACCAGACTATCTCAAGAAACATCCAATTGCCGATGTATGATATGAGAGAATGATGCATATTCAAGGTCAAGAACGGTGAAAGCTAAAGCTGCACTTGAAATTTTCACAGATGATGTATTTCTATTCTATTACCGCTATAGGAAAAAATACATAAAATAAAATAAATATTTAAGCTGGGCTTCACAATACAACAAACGTGTTTTTTTGTCATTTTTGGTGGAACCCTTCGTGCGCGAGTCCAGCTATGTGCAGTCTATGTGCGATAATCCGAATTTTCGATTATCCGAATGGACCCCGGTCCCAATTAATTCAGATAATCGGCGTTCTACTGAATATGTATTGTGTAATGAAACGCCGACTCTTCCGAAGAAAAGATGAAAAAATGGGATGGAAGTGGTAGTGGGGTAGAAGGGGTACTGGCGTGGAAGTGGAGTGGAGTGGTGTGGATGCGGGATAGGCGTTGAAGTGGTAGAGATGTGGAAATGGGATTAGTGTGGATGTAGGACGGTGTAATGTAGAGCGTCGGTGGCGTAAGGGTTTAAGGCCTTTGACTTTCGATCGGAAGGTGCCTGGTTGGAACCCCACCACGTACTAATTTGTTTTAAATCATCATAACCAGTTCATTGATCTCCCTACTGAGGGTACAAGACCAGAAATAAGTAATGATGAGTGATGTGGAAGTGGGAGCGGTGTGGAAGATGTATTAGTGTGGAAGGGGAGTGGAGAGGAAGAGGTAGTGACGTGGAAGTGATATTAGGAGGTCAGTATCAGCTACCTAAGGAGGGGCTAGGGCCTGTCCTGAATGATATCTAATAGGGGTATTTTAATTATGTAGTGCACATAAAATATAAAAGTTTACCTAATTTATATGTCACTAGCGGCGCCTCGCGGTTTCACCCGCATAGTTCCCGTTCCCGTAGGAATATGGAGATAAAGTTATGCTAAAAACCTTCCCACTGAATCACTCGATCTATTAAAATAAACCGCATCAAAATCCGTTGCGTAGATTTTAAGATCTAAGTATACATAGGGACAGAGAAAGCGACTTTGTTTTATACTACATGTGTAGTGATAACGAATAATATAGGCGACCCACATATTGATTAAAGTTATTTTATTACATCGATATTTAGCGTTAGCTCAAAATAACTATTCTTCGCGTACGAAGTCGCGGGGCAGAAGCTAGTATAAAAATAATTGAATAGCATTTGATAATACCATCAATGATACATGGTTATGCATAATATGTTACTATAATTGAACGAGGGCATACGTAATGTAAGTTTGTTGATACATTTTTCCTTTTAAAGCCGTAGTTATGTAAGTACACACAAACTGAAATTACATTCGATTTTCTACTTATATTTTCCACATTTATTTTCCATAAATATTTCGTCTTAAAAATAGACATACTTATTTGTAAGTCCGTTTGTTACCTCTCCAAATTTGGTCCTTTGTGCTTCGACATTTTTGATATTAACACCATTCAACCTTTCGTTCTTAAACAAAAGAAATCTAAGTGAAAGGTACAAATGCTCCCATTAATTTCTCCATCATGAGAACACATGTTATTGACAGAAGCAAATTACAAATACATTATATTTCCATTCCATAAAGAGCTATTCACACTCGTGGTGAAATGAAGCTATACGAGTCTTAAAGTATGATCAGGATGTCAATATAATCACCTCCAGTTTGGTTTTTTTGTAAGTGATACGATTTTTTTTTTGTGCCAACTATGTTTATGAGCGCTTTTACTAATGTATGTAGCTTAAGCTTAATATATATATACAGCTGTATTTTTAAAGTTGTCCATTCGCATATTTTTAAAATACCAAAATATAGTTAAGTATGTAGTATTTTTGTTCTATTGTGATAATTAAAGAGAATTATCACAATAGAACAAAAATACTACATACTTAACTATTAATAGACAGTTTTCCGAAAATATACCTCTGTTATGGTTTTTCGTGACGACTATGCTTTTGAGCGTTTTAACTACTGTATTTATCTGTATTTTTAAACTTCTCGTTTCACAGAAATGTGCATAAAATTGCTTTGTGCGGAAAAAAATGTTGTGTTGATTCACCCGTTGCGAGTGAAATTCGAGCCAATCGCCCACTAAGCCTACAAAATTGCTTTAAATTATTTCTAGTTTTTTTTTGTAGTTATAGTTATAAAATTCTTTTACACTAGTTAATGTGAATACACCTTTATAATGTACGCCAAGGATAATAATTTATAGTTTAGAAGTACAGTTTCAAAGAAACGTGATTTCCATTATTTCCTTTAAAGTGGAAAGGAAATTAGTCCTTGTATTTACTGGGATAGTTATTAAAATAGAATGCAATTTTCTTGTTTTACCTTTTGTAATTTTATTTGAATCTGTGTTGGACTATGTGATTTTGTCTGTTCATCCTCACTGAATTAATATCATCAGTGAGGGACTGAGCTTTGCTTTGTACACAAAGGGCTATGGGTTCGATTCCCGTGCTAAGTAATTATTTGTGTCTACAAAACTTTGTCTCCGTCTCAGTATGTATATGAATGTGTGTGTGCGTAGTCCGATACCCTAGACATTCTAGACACAGATAAATAGACAATTTTTATTCTTCTTCTTTGTTGCGTGTTGACTCAAGTTAACGTAAACTCTATTAGTCATTTTGCAACTTCGGGAGTTATGCTATAGCTGTCGGTCGAACAACTAAGACATTCTACTCACTAGGGCATTCTGCAAAAAAGACATTGTGCTTACCAAGACCTTATGCAACTAAGACGTTTTGCTTAAAGAGTTATGCAATCCAGTCTTTACGAACCTAACCCAATATAAATAACAACTCTATCATATTCAAATACCAACTGACCAATCTTCAAAAATTATTTATATTAAACATCTAATAAGTATATAAAATTCTCGTGTCACAGTTTTCGTTGCCATACTCCTCCGAAACGGCTTGACCGATTCTCATGAAATTTTGTGAGCATATTCAGTAGGTCTGAGAATCGGCCAACATCTATTTTTCATCCCGAAATTCCTACGGGAACGGGAACTACGCGTGTGAAACCGCGGGGCGCAGCTAGTAGTTATATATATTAATATGATTGATGTGACTATAAGGTCAGGTTTTGAATGTACTTCGACACGTTATTAATTCTCTGGGAATATCAATTACTTACTAAAAGCAAATGATATCGATTGTGTATTTTTTTTTAACCGGACGTACGTTTATCTTTTCAGAAATAACCCCCCAAAATGGAAGTGGACATGCGGCATACGAAGTTGAAGGCTGAAGAAGCGGCTCTGCTGGCTGGTGAGGTGGAGAAACCTTCGTGGGCTTCCAGGAACGAGGGTATCCACGAGAGAGTCAGCTTCGAAGATACCATATGGGGCTTTGAGCTCGCTGGCGGCGCGTATTATAAAACGCCTTTGAGGGTTACCTATGTAAGTATCTATTTACTAGTGGTCCTATAGACCTCGCGAGCAAAGGGAACAATAATAAAAAAAAACGTGTGGCACTCGGGGACTGCCGCGGTAAAGCTATTGCATAGCAATTTTATCAACTAATTGTTTTTTTTATTTTTGTATTGCAATTCTAACCTTAGAAATTTTGATGTCGTACTTGGGACTTCATACAATAAAAACTTTGTCTACATTACTATAAAAACTTTTTGGAAAATTTACAAAAAAAAAGTTTTCGATAAAAAAAACGTGAGGTTTTTTTCGTTACGGAATTTCTGGATTCGGTCCCCGCGCTCAAGGCCCTCGATAGAAGCTATGCAATAGCTTAATAAATGTTCAATATTCACTCCCGTTTTTGCCTTTTTACCCGAAACAAAAAGTTCCAAGTTTCGTCAAGACCGGTTAACAAAGTGACCCCTTTAATAACAGAACAGCTAAACAAATTGACATAACACTTTACATTGCAAATTGATCTACTCTAGAGATTAGTCCGAGTCTCATGTGGCTAGTTACTTGATTCAATATATTATCTTCCACTCTGCAACATATTAGTGTTTGTGCACTTCTGCTTGTTTATATCTAATCAAACTATTATAATATTATAGACGCGGAAGTTTGGATGGATAGATGCATTTTATTCTTATAAGTAAAAACTATTGAACCGTTGAAATTTGATATAATTCTTCCTTATAACTAGGAATAACATACAAGATACTTCTTATACTATTTATAATATTGGTTTGTATTGTTTGGCTTAGACAGAAAGTCTAACATTTGGTTTAACCAAAAAATGTCGTATAGCCCTCTGGGTTGTGAAGGTCTGATGGCAGTCGCTTCACGTGGAATACTGGCATTCGGTCAAATCTGGTTAAACTGAAAACCGACCCCAAATAGACATGGGATTGAGGTTCGGAAAAGAAGAATGTTTCTCTTAGACTTTCACAGACTGTAGATACATTTTCCCTTAATCATTAGTTTCTTTAGTTCCTGTACTTCCCTGGTCAAGAGAACTATCCAAACAGTTATAACATCATTTTTTAACCCCGACGCAAAAAGAGGGGTGTTATAAGTTTGACGTGTCTGTGTGTGTGTGTGTATGTGTGTGTGTGTGTGTATCTGTCTGTCTGTGGCACCATAGCTCTCGAACGGATGAACCGATTTCAAATTAGTTTTTTTTTTTGTATTAAAGGGGACTTACGTGCGAGTGTTCTTAGACAAGTTTGATGAAAATCGGTTGACCCGTTTAAAAGTTATGGGGGTTTGAAAGTAATTGGGGTTTTTAAATTTTTAATTTCATGCTATAATATATAAAAACAATGAAACAATCACACACATGCTGTTCGTCCCATGTGTACCAAGTTTGTTCATTATAATTGTATATTAATACTCCGTGTTTGATTATTGTTGCCCAAACAATAGTTTGACACG
Organism: Timandra comae; assembly: GCA_958496195.1. Classification (NCBI taxonomy): domain Eukaryota; kingdom Metazoa; phylum Arthropoda; class Insecta; order Lepidoptera; family Geometridae; genus Timandra; species Timandra comae. Next base: position 10,396,534 of record OY292363.1, on the reverse strand, counting down.
AGGTGTGGGCACGTGTATTGATGGAGCGTGATAGAATGCGATTGTCCAATTATCATGTACTAGGAAAGCTAGTATAACAAGGGTTTTGTTCGCAATTTATTTATTAGATAATAAAATCTACAGACCTTTACCTATTAATAAAATATAATATAATTTCCTAAAGCATAAGTTCAATTATTTTATCGCAATTTTAATCTAATTTTCTAAAGTACTTTTGTGACTATAATAGACACTTCAGATATGATGAAAATTTGTTTTTTATCACAATTTAAAAACAAAAAAGTTAGCACCTTGATATATGTATTGTTTTTAATACTCTTTTCAATAAAATTGGTGTTTGTTTATTTATTCTTTACTCCTTAAACAATGACGGTCTATTTTATACTTTGATATAGAACTAAAATTAATAAAACGTACCTATCTACTGGACTAAACACTTCGATCTTAAAACTGAACAGTTTATTTACTAAACAATATAAAAAATAGGAAAACAAAATCCGTTTACTTATTTTTCTTTCCCAACAACAAAATATCGGTCAACGTTTTGCATAAATATAGTTTACGAGTTGAATGAGGGATCCCTTTTTTCCCAATTTCATAAAAGTGTTACAAAAATGCATTGATGTACGAAAAACCTAGGATGTACAATCCCGAAAACTAACACTCAAAACTATACTCACCACTCATAATCATCATCTCCATCATCAATTTAAGAGCGGTGCTATTGTCGGTATAACAGATGCAGCTCCCTCCATCTGCCTCTATCTACCACCACTACTTCTCTCTCTCTTCCCGACTATTTATTCACTTTGCTCGATTCACGACGTCTTCATCGAAGACCTTGCACTCATTCATGTCCCTTGACTTGACACCACATCTCTCCATCTCTTTACTCACTACTATAATAATTAAATTATCACTAACATTATCCTTACTAATATTATAAATTCGAAATTAACTCTGTCTGTTTGTTACTTTTTCACGGCTAAACTATTGAACCGATTGACTTGAATGTTTTATCCCGAAATTCCCACGGGGTCAGGAACTACGCAGGTGAAACCGCGGGGCGCTGCTATATTTAATAAAAACAAACATATTTTATTGCAAATTCAACTTGACACAACTACCTAACAGTTGAAAAACACAATTTGAAATCACTGCATCTGTGCTCTCTTTTTAGGTAAAGCCAGGAAGTCGTGCGGAACAGGCATGTATTAAGATGGGAGACACAGTGCTTCGTATAAATGATATAGACACGTCGACCCTCACTCTCCAAGAGGCTCATGAAGTGGTCATCAAAGCTGGTATCCATTTGAAGATTGCTGTTACTTCGTAAGTTATATTTTATATTGTACTAGCTGTGCCCGCGACTTCGTTCGCGTTCTGGCAACAATGATCCTATTAAGTGATACTTGGCCCTGAATTTTAAATGTAGGCATAAACGGGCCTTCGGGTATTTGTTGAGCCCCAAAAGAAGTCATTTGAAATGCACTGTTAAAAGCGCGAATATTATCAAAAAATGATTAGAAAGTGTATATTCTCCTAATAGTAATGATTTGAAAGGTTCCGGTGGATCTTCAAATAGGGATAAGTTCACTTTTCCACCAGAACAACAAAATCCAGCAGACTCATTTCTCCATTTCAAGGCAAGGTGTTTCTATAATTCTTATTCGTAATTTAAGTCCTAAACTGTGCAATGGTTCTCGATTAAAGGTCATAAATCTACAACGTAACATAATTGAAGCAAAAATTTTAACCAGTTGTGGTGTTGAAGAAACCGTCTTGATACCAAGAATACCACTTATCCCTAACAATTTTCCATTCCAATTCAAGCGCACCCAATTCCCAGTCGTGGCGTGTTTTGCTATGACGATAAATAAAACCAAGAGTCAGACACTAAAGGCCGCTGGTGTCGACCTAAGGTCTAATTGTTTTTAGCATGGCCAACTACCTATATGTGGCCTGCCCACGGGTCAGTAATTTATTTAAGTATTTATGTTAGCCCCAGAAGGCAAAACCATCAATGTAGTTTATAGAGAAATTCTTTGAATATGAACTATCATATAACAAAGTTTTGTACATGATGCAAGCACACAAAGACAGTGAATAATAATTTAAAAGCATTTATTTTTTGTCCTAAAGTATTTATAGATGGATATCACAATTTTTACTGGATTTAACAAAAAGAAGGTTGAATGCACCTATATATTTAAAACTCAATACTGCCAACCTTTTTGTGTAAAGAATATCATAAATTTTTTGCACACTGCCTATTTTTCACTCTCACGTAGATACCGTGACGGATTATACTCGATAAAAAAAATTAATGACCAATCTCCATCGTGTTGTTTTACGATTACCTACTTTGACATTAGCAGAATTGCGTAGTTATGGCAGCAGTAGCCAAAAACTACACACATCAAAAGTGTCTAGGGATCAACATATATTTTTGCAATAACTTTTCTCCTGATTGATATTAATTAAAATTTTCTTTAAGGATTCATCAAATAAAGTGTTTTCGTTTGTCACAGTAACGATAAACCAAGTCACCTTTGCATTAATAAAGAAATTTGCCATTTTCCTAATAAAGGGATTTTTGACATTTGAACCACTAACATTAAAGTTCGAAAAAAAGACTGAAATAACAGTTTTCTTTAAAATTTTATTGGGTAACTTAAACAATTAATAATCCGTGTTTCTACCGCGAACACTAACAACACAAGAACATCGGTTTGGCATACTCAAAATGAGTTCATCCAAATCACGCTGTGGAATGGCCGCCCATGTTCGTTGCAACAACAAAAAAAGGTCTTCTTGCGACTGGATACCCTCCATATTCGGCAGAGCTCTTCTCTGTAGCATATCCCATGCATGCTCAATCGGGTTCAAGTCTGGCGACTGAGCAGGCCAGGGCAGGACATTGATGTTAGCTGCGGCGAGAGTCTGTCTTACAACTCTTGCGGTGTGCGGTCGTGCATTATCATGCATTAACTGAAATAAGGGACCGATTTGCACTTGTAGAGGAACGATGACGTCTGATACAATCGTCTCAGCATAAATTTGAGCGTTGAGGTTGCCTCTGATCCAAATCAACTCAGTTCTTCCGCCGATCCAAATACCCGCCCATACCATGATGGTTCCACCACTATAAGGATGGACTTCCTGGCAGGATTTTAATCGCTGTTGGCGTCCAGGGGTTCTCCAGTGTCGTATACGTCTTGTATCCGGTCTCATACCAAAACGAGACTCATCAGAAAAGCACACGAAACGCCATTGTTCTTCTGCCCAATTTCTGTGTTCAAGAGCCCATTGATATCGAATCCTACGATTGTGCATTGCTATAGGTGGTACCCGTAGCGGTCTTCGGGAATGAAGGTTCACTTCATGCAAGCGGTTTCTGACTGTTTGGTCGCTAATTAAGTTCCCTGAAGAGTGATGAAGCCGCACGGCTAACATCATGGCGGTTATTGTTGGAGCTCTTCGAGTTAAGATTTGAATGTATCGGTCTTGTCTCCGTGTGGTGCAGCGATACCGTCCTCCATGGCGCTCAGCCACGGTACCAGTGCTTCGGTAACGTGTCCAAAGTCGACTGATAACACTCTGACTTGTATTCAGAGCTAAAGTCACAGTACGTTGCCGGGAACCAGCTTCTATCATTCCCACGGCTCTGAGCATTTCTTCCCTGCTTAAATGACGTCGCCGCTCCATAATAACGTTGGTTTTAATCAGTAGTAGGGAAACAGTAGCACTAATAATGTCTTCAATGCGTTGTATGTTTTTATAGGGAAAATATTGACAGCTGATTTTCATCTTTTACTCGAATTTGATTCACAGTTCCTGATTCAAATTATGAAATGCACCAAAAAGGATCCATATAAATTTATAAAATCATAAATTTATTACAAAGCCACATCTCAATCTCAAGAAATCCGCATAAAAATGCTTGATCCCTAGACACTTTTGATGTGTGTATTTTGTTTATTGAATTAACACCTTGACGGTGCTGTAGATATTTTTTTGATGTCTGTTACACCATTTTGAGAACTTTAGTATATTACGATCTAATCTCCTCGGTAGCTCAATTGGATAGAGCAGTGCTACGGTTCAGCTTGGTTCCAGGTTCAAGTTCTGGCTGAGGGGAAAATTTTGAATGCATTTTTCTAAAAGGCTAATAAGTTATTTTAATTAAACTTAAACTATTTAATAAAATATTTATCTTAATAATGTATCCATCAGCAGTTTTCTTATTGTTTTTACTAAGGGAAAGACATTCAGTTGATGTTTCTTTAACATAGTACGCTCGTAAACAGCACTTAAATATTACGTCTATACTATTTTTTTTTACGCCTGAAAATCCGCTATGTGCGTATGCCCTTTAAGCATTCGATATTGAAGTATTCTACATTCTGTCAAATTTGATATCTATGAAATATTATTATACAAAATCCAAAATGTAGTATTTTTGTCAGCAATGTTTTCTCGTCAAAAGGAAGCGAAGTGTTGATAAATATATTTTTTTATTGAAATCAGAGGACCGAAGAACAACAAAGACTACGATTCCTCCTAAATTTTAAAGAACATCTCAATAACTTAGAACTAACTAAGGTGGTAAGTTGCGCGATATAAACGGATATTACCCAAGCGATGCCGTGGGCGGAGTATTGTTTATTAAATTCAAAACAACAAAATAGATTTTTATTGATAACTTTTCTTTTCGTTATCCAAATGAGATGAAACAAAGCCTATATATTGCGCCAGATTAAGCTTAATCCATATGTGGAAACGCCATGAAAATCCGTTCAGTACTTTCTGAGATTATCGCTAACAGACAGACAGACAGACAGACAGGAAAGAAAGTCGAAAATTGATTTTTTGTGTTCCTTTGACCTTCTTTTATCCCCCCCTATCAGTTTTAGGTAAATTTATTTAATGTACAGACACGGTGGTTCTACTGTTTTATTATTAGTATAGATGTGAGTAATATTCCCCAAGGTGTTTTATTATTAAAGGAAACGTACGTCATTGTTTATCATTAATATCTTTTTACGGGTTGTTTATACCTATCGATAAGTCGAATCCCTCGACTAGTTCTCATCCTCCTGATGAAGGCCACCGAATGTGGCTGAAACTAGTCGAGGGATTCGACTTATCGGTACGTACAAACAACCCGCAAAATAATATTAATGATTATTAGACATGACTAGTAGACATTTTGAGAAATAGAGCGATTTTGTGTGTTTTTTGTTGAACGAATGAAGCACAAGCACAGTTTTACGTGCCGGTAAAAGAAACCACTGGTTTGATTTAACAAAAATTTTGTGTTAGATAGCCAATTTATCCAGTAAAGCTATGTAACACAATGACCATAAATACGATCTTCTACTAGAAACGCTATAGGATATAATTATAACATAAATTATCACGCTCTAACCAATAGTATCAGTGAAAACGGGGGTAAACCGCGTGCCATAGCTAGTAATTAAATAAATATAAATTTCTCATTTTACAGACCTGATGACGAAGTGGATGCTTACTACAGCTATAGAGATCCTACTGTAAGTTTATACATTTATTAATCCTTACTATTCACATTTACGCTGCCGTGCCATTTTTCCCAGTACACGAATATTACAAACAAAATATAAAATACTAGCTGCGCCCCGCGGTTTCACATGCGTAGTTCCCGATCCCGTGGGAATTTCGGGATGAAAAATAGATGTTGGCCGATTCTCAGACCTACTGAATATGCTCTCAAAATTTCATGAGAATCGGTCAAGCCGTTTTGGATGAGTATGGCAACGAAAACTGTGACACGAAAATTTTATATATAAGATAAAGGATGGATTTAATATTTAAATTTCCACGAAATCATTGTCGGCGAACATAATACAGATTACAGATTGTACAATTTTTTTACAAAGAAAAATATTTATAAGTAATATGTCACTTATTTATTCAAATAATACCTTGCTTCAATTTAATTTAGACTTACCTAATGAATACGTACTTACATTTTTCATTACATATATGTACTTAATCCCTACTAATATTATAAATGCGAAAGTTTGGATGTTTGTGAGTTTGGATGTTTGTTCCACTTTCACGCAAAAACTACTGTATTGATTTTGATTAAATTTGGTACAGATGTTCCTTATTACCAGGAATAACACATAGGACACTTTTTATCCCGAAATTGCCATGGGATTGTGTATAAATAATCGTATGTTTTATTATAACTTTTTGTAATCACAAATCCTACCAATAGATGGCGCTGTTACTTAATTTTTGACACACAATAGTGAATTGTGCCGAGATTGTATGATACTACGAGCTACGCATGCTCACGGGAGTGGGTACTATGCGGGTAAAACCGCGGGGCGCTGCTAGTATATTATAAAGCTGAAGAATGTGTTTGGTTGAACGCGATTATCTCTGGAACTACTAGTCTGAATTTAAAAATTCTTTGCGCATTAAATAGCCCATGTGTGTAGAATGTATGTAGAAATAACTATAGTTTACTAGCTGCGCCCCGCGATTTCACACGCATAGTTCCCGTGGGAATTTCGGGATAAAAAATAGATGTTGGCCGATTCTCAGACCTACTGAATATGCTCACAAAATTTCATGAGAATCGGTCAAGCCGTTTCGGAGGAGTATGGCAACGAAAACTGTGACACGAGAATTTTATATATAAGATATCACGCTTTGACTAATAGGAATGGAGCTAACGCAGCTCAAGCGGGGGGCACAACTATGTTATGTAACTAAACAATAATTGATTGAACGTTTAGCTAATTGAAACGCGATTATTACAATAATAACAGTTACCGGGTTCTCTTTGAACTTAACATTATAATTACAAATTGAGTTAAACGATTTATTCAGGCAAGTATTTCTCTTTACAATTATCGAATTTAAAGCAATATTATTGAATTCTATTCAGAAATTTCCATTTAAATTTACAATGTGTCGTAATTATTATGTTACGGAACTATTATTATATTTCTCACCATCCTTAGTAATATTATAAATGTGAAAGTTACCTTATCTGTCGGTTTGTCTGTCTGCCTGTCTGTTACCTTTCACGGCTAAACTACTGAACCGATTGACTTGAAGTTTGGTACAGGGGTAGCTTATGATCCGGGGAAGGCTATGTTTTATCCCAAAATTCCCACGGGATCGGGAACTATGCGGGTAAAACCGCGAGGCACAGCTAGTGTATAATATGATATAAAAGTATAAATAAATAAGTGATTAAAAATAGATATAACTATATTCTTCACTCTTTCACTCACTCGTAGACAATTTCGTAGGCTTCTATTGCTACGACGTAGTCCTAGTAATATGTAGCAAACATTCTTTTCATTTCTGTTCTAGAAAATTCTCTTTAGGGAATTCATCTTACTTTGATAAGTTTATTGATATTAATGTTAGGATGTACTATAATATGAATAAACAATCTTAGGCAAGATTTAGACTATCTAGGGTAAATATTACGATATAGAAACAAGTAATAAAATCGTTTGTTTCAAAGATTCAAGTAGTTGGACTTGAATTGTTCTGGTTAAATTAACATTTTTATTTTTGTTTACTAGTATTATTTGTATTGATTTGAAAGTAAATTTAAATAAAACTACATTACAAAACATTAAAGCCGCAACCAAAAAGTCAATAATGTGTTACTAGGTTAAAAATGTAGGTAGATTTTCCCAAAAAGTTATACACATTATAAAAAATATTAATTAAAGGTTATTTTTTCAGGCCACTGATGACGGAATACCCGATGACGTTCTGAAAGCTCTTGAAGCTGAAAGAATAAGAAGACTTATCGCTAAAGCTGTAAGTATTACTAATATTATAAACGCAAGAGTTTGGATGGATGGAAGTTGCTCTTTTATGCAGGAATTGTCGAACAAAGTTCGATTGAATTCGGTACAGATGTTCTTTAGAACACATAGGTTACTTTTGATCCCGAATAGAAAATAACGTGGGTAACATAACATAGATAGTTATAAATAAATCGTACTACCAATAATGAGGTTAAAAACGCTTGTATTAATACAACGCTCTATAGCCATTTTTACTAATAAAAATAACATTCTATAAATAATAAAAACGAGAATATTTTCATAGTAAATGGGATAACCATCGTCGTATGACACCTACGTATTTGCGTACCCACGTACGCTATAGATATTTATCTACAATTATAGCGGACGTGGGTGGCCACATTGCTTCGCTGTAATCGGTTTAAATTATAAAAAAGTATAAAATATCTTGTATATAAATATGTGATGTATCACTCTTTTAAAACGGTGAAAGAAAACATCGTGCAACCTGCACACAACTGCACAGAAATTCTAAGGTTGTGTGTGAAGTCGACCAACCCGCACTTGGCCAGCGTGGTTGACTAAGGCCTTCACTCTTATTCAGGGTAGGGTCGAGTCCCTCGGTGGGGACATATCGCTCATTTGGTGCTACAATGTCATAATTACATTTTTTTTACGTACACGTCATTTTATTTATGCCTATAATTTAGGTTATTTATAATATATCGAAACGACTGGGACTCTAATAGAAAGAATACAAATGAAAGCTACTTTAAAATGACTCGGATTATTATAAGACTCCCCAAAATGTCATACATTGAAATCATATCTTTGATTGAATCTCCTCTAAAAATGGTAATTACGTAAATACGACATTGTAGCACCAAATGAGCGATATATGAGCTGATAATTAAGACTCTTTAAACTCTTTTAAAATATGTGTACAGCAGTATAGGTACAAGGGGCCAAACAGCCAGCGAGGAATAAAACTAGTGTTGTATTCCAGAACGCATCACCTTTATTAAAAAGTATCAAATGACCTTACTTATCTACGGTATAAAACGTTAGCGTGTGCTAATTTTTCCAGTGGCGCCATCTAGTTAACAGTGGCACTAAACTAATTTACAAACATTAATTGAGACTCTACCATCTTTCCTTGGATAAACAATAAAAAGGAAAAGTATACAAAATTATGAACAGTTTTAACAAAAAAACACTTTTTTATGTTTTCTTTCAAAAGATAATTGCTTCAACATTGTGTTTCGCAGAAACTAATTTGTTGTTCAAGGAAATATTATGTTTCATATATTTTTGTATCGAATTGGATTCGTATATTTTTTTCTTATTGTATCAATGTTTATATTATATTTATAAACAAAAACGGTTTGCCGAAATGTATGCGCATAACTTCAGAAAGATATTTAAAAAAATACTATATCTTATTCCTTATAGGCATCTAAAAAAAAACTGTCATTTGAAATAGCGTAAAAATTAGACTCCTGTGAAATCGAGCTGGTTATTTCGACACCAAATACTCTATAAATAAAATTCTAACTTAAGGGTTTACTTATCAATTTTTATAAATACCCATCTATTTCTCTATTACAGACACGCCACAGAGACCTCCAATGGCCGTGGGTCAGAAGAAAAATCATCATCTACAGAGAATCCAACTGTTTCCTAGTTCCGAGCAAATACGAAGGCAAGCATAAGTGAGCAAAACACTTTAGAGTTAAAAACTTAGATATTCCCTTCAGACTCTTCAAGCATTTCTTTCATTTTTCCAGGGATCAATTCCCGGAGCTACCTCATATCAGATACACAGACGATATAACTGAATTCAATAATACAAGAAACAAGCTAGAAGCTGAAATCAAAGAGACGAAAGAAAAAGCTGCCGTAGAAGCTAAACTGAAAGCTGAACAATCAAAACAACATCAGAATTCTGACGTTGAAGACAATGAGGTGATTGATCAAAATGTAGATGAAGAATTTGATAAATTAGTAGACAATATATCTGAAAATAATGATGTAGAAATAGAAGAGACGGAAGAACTTCAAGAAGATTTAAATGAAGGTGTAGAAAATGAAGATGGTAGTGAAGAAAATGTTCTAGAAAATAATTTAGATGATGGAGATAGTGTAGAAGTTTTGGAGTCTGAAGAGGAGAACTTAAGGGAGGATAACAGAGAAGATGTAGTAGACAATTTGGAAGAAGTGGCAGAAAATTCGGAAGAAGTAGTTGAAAATTTGGAAGAAGTAGTAGAAAAATTGGAAGAAGTAGTAGAAAATTCGGAAGTAGCAGTCGAAAATGAAATTGGAAATGTAGAAAACTCAATAGAAGAATTACAATTAGATGAAAATGTACAAGAAGTAGAAGAAATTAGCAATAATGAAGTAGCAGTAGAAAGTACGAACGAAATTGTGAGCGAAGAAATAAATCATAGTAATACCACAGAAGTTTTAGAAGAATTAGAATTTGAGGAAACGAATAAAATCGAAGACGAAAAAATAGTTGATGGTATAATTAATGAAAATGGACAGTATGAAGAAATTATGGATTCTTCGAACGAAAGATGAAGCAAAGTCTGAATTGTTGAATAATATAAGTTAATTAGATTTTATTTGAGTTTTATTTTACCTAGTTTATTATACTTTGCCAGCTAGCCCCAATGAAAAAAAACGACGATAGCCCAATAGCTTTAATGGCGGTCTGGCGTTCAAAAGGTCGTGTGTTCAATACAAATTGCACTAGCGACGTGAACCCACTCCAGACACAAGTTGCACAGGTTGACAATAATATTGTTTTGGAATTTTAATTTTAAAACTAATACACTCATATAGATAATACTTGATGATAATCAAGTTTAAGAATATTCAAGATTTTCACATTTGAACTTGTATTTCTCTCCACTTTTTTTCACATTGTTGGTCAACCTATCTTTAAATAAGCAGAGTTTGCAACAAAAATGACTTCATTTCAAAATCCCGACTATAGGTTTTCTCTCCATTAATACTCACAGAAGTCAACTTAAATGTTCGATTAATCCTCATTACAATCAAATTAATTCATTTTATTGGCGTTTTGGGACCAATTTAACTTACATACGCTGCAATTAATATAAAAATATCGGTCTGTAAGAAGACCTCTTTCTCAACTACATATACATAAAAATGAATCGCAAAATGTGTTGGTAAGCGCATAACTCAATAACGCATGACACCAATTTCGTTATTTTTTTTATTATGTTTGTTATTGTCAGGAGAAAAAAAAACACGCTATTAAGGGCGACAGAAACATTACAATTTGATTGAAACTAATATAGAAAATGTTTCTATACGGAGCTAATTATACCATCAGAAAAGACAAACCAAATTGGAATCCTACTAATATAATAAAGCCAAATGTTTGTGAGTGTGGATGTTTAGATGTGTGGATGTTTGTTCCTCTTTCAAGCAAAAACTACTGAATGGATTTTAATGAAATTTGGTACAGACGTTCCTCATACCTAGGAATAACACATAGTATACTTTTGTCCTGAAATTCCCATGGGAGAAGTTCCACGTGTGTATTATAACAGCGGGGCGCAGCTAGTATAATAATAAAACAATTGGAGTACTCAAATAGGTACCTATTAATATCAAAAATATGTTCTGAGTAATAACCCAAAGTCAAATTCAAAGTTTTGATGAGTATTTCAAAGGTCACATCCGATTCAGTAAGTTTGTATCGATAAGTTCACAGAAGCTTTTACTCAAACTTTTATTAATAGGTACTACTTATTACTTTTCTATTGAAATTTTCGAATGTTTAATTTTACATGAAGAAGTGAAAATAACGAACGAAAATAATATATGACGCCCTCGATGGCAGAGTGGTTACCATGCCGGACTTCCGTAGTAGTACTAGTATCCGTAGGTTGCGGGTTCAATTCCCGTCCGGAATGAATTTTTGTGTAAACCACAAATGTTTTTCTCGGTCTGGGTGTGTGTGTGAATGAGTGGGTACGTAGTTTCTGATACCCTGATAAGAAAAGATAGATGGTGGTTAAGTTATCTTCATTTTTTTAATTTTCTACTCATCTTTCCTAATATTTTACTAATGTACTTCGATACTAGTTCTTGTGTTAATTGATTTTCAATCTTATTTCAATGCGTACAATGTCGATAATAGGTTAACAGTGAAAAATGCTTTTCGCTGCGCTTCGCCATATGTGCGCCGGCCTTGACATAACGGAATTGGCATCAGTCACTTCAAACCAGCAATCACGTTGAAAAGCAGATATGATAAATTGTTATCAACAATTTGAATGGTCTAATGATATGAATCAAATGTATAATAGATAGCTGAAAAGTATGAGGCAAAGTACCATTTACTAAGACTAAAGGTACAATTCCAAGACGGGCCACAGACCGCAAACTGTTGTTTCTATGAACGTCTATGAAATTGATTCCAATCGCGGCTAGCCTGCAGTCGCGACGCGCTCTTTCATAAATGTTGATCGAAAAGTATTGTCGCTTGCAGTTTGCGGTCTGCGGCCCGTCTTGGAATTGCACTTTTAGGTATTCATCTGAATATTTCATATTATATAATATGAAAAAACCCTCGTTACTTGATCCTCGATCTGAACTATGAACCCATGATTTTAATCGAACCCGATCTCGACCCAACTCTGTCCAGACAATAAATTTCCGTAAATTTGTTCACAAAACTTTATAAATTGTTGAATTACAAGGGCTTCGCTTCGCTCGCTAATATATTACTGGGTCAGTAGAGCTGTAGGCCATGCCGATAGTATGTACATATGTCAAGATTATATCTAAAAACACAAAAACATTTTCCTTATTTACATTGCATTGATAACAAAAACCTATGATTGATGATGATGATGTATTCCATGCCGATTTCGGCAACGGCGACTGTCTTCAGTATAATAGGGTTATGTATGGGTTACTGGTTGGATGCGTCCTCACATGACTAAGGTACCCAATTTTAGCTGTGAATGGTTTAAAACAGTTGCTATATGTGAGGACGCCATTTACATAATTATAAGTGGAAGGCGGTTTACTTTTAATGTGTTCCCTTTTTAAGTCAAGTACCTAAATCACTTCTATAGTGAAGAAACGAGACCTAAAAAAGTAATTTTATTATTCAGCCATTGAATTTTATTAGGTTAATAATATACCTCCCAGTTCAATAATAAATACTTGAAATCACGATAACAGGATACCAGATAAAACATCTTCTGATAACATATCTGCGGGGGTTACAGTATTTCTATATATTATGTACAAAACAAAACACTTCATCTGTACAAGTAATCTTATCTATTTCTTCAAACTATATAAACTGGACTTCCGTTCATTATTAGAGTTTATCCAACATGGCTTTCTTACGGTATTTAACATTATTCTGCGTTTTCGCGGTCGCGCTGTCTACACCCTACGAGAAATCGGAGAACGAAGTTCTAGAAGAGTATATTGCACAAAAACGTCAAGAACTCAATCTAAGGTACAGACCTCACTACCATGTGGCGCCTCCAGTAGGATGGATGAACGATCCCAACGGATTTTCGTACTACAAAGGCCAGTTTCACTTATTTTACCAATTTTACCCGTACCGTAGTGAATGGGGACCGATGCATTGGGGACATTCTTCAAGTCCAAACCTAGTGGATTGGCAGACGCTCCCAACAGCACTGATTCCTGGTAAAGAACAATGTTTCTCGGGCAGCGCTGTCGTCGATGATGGCACCATGATCTTAATGTATACAGGACACGAACTAACTGACAAGGAACCTTACTACAACGAAACTCAATACCTAGCTTACAGTGACGATGGAGTGAACTTTGTTAAATATCAAGGTAATCCAGTCTTACCAGCTGCTCCTAATGGATCTCCCGATTTCCGCGACCCCAAAGTTTGGAGGCACGGTGATCATTGGTACGTAATACTGGGAAGCAAAACTGAGGATCAAAGAGGAAGAGCTCTTATTTACAGATCTGCTGATATGATAGAGTGGGAGTTCTTGAGGGTCTTGGGAGAATCCAATGGAGATTTGGGATATATGTGGGAGTGTCCCGACTTCTTTGAATTGGATGGAAAGTACGTTCTTTTGTGGTCTCCACAAGGAATGGCTCCTCAAGGAGACAGATACAAGAACCTTCACCAGACTGGATTCATAATTGGCAGCTTTAACTACGACACATTTGAATTTGTACCCGAAACAGATTTCCAGGAAATCGATTACGGACATGACTTTTACGCGAGTCAAACGACTGAGAAAGATGGCAAAAGATATTTGGTGGCATGGTTCAATATGTGGGAGAACTACTTCCCTGAAGCAGTAGACGGATGGGCGGGTGCTATGACAATCATTAGGGAACTTAGTATCTACGGAGACCGAGTGCTAATGAAACCTGTCGACGAAATGTATGACTTGAGAGATGGTGTGTTGTTCCACGATGTTTGGAACAGCGGAGCAGTCATTGAGTTTGGTCAAACTGGAGAGGTAATTCTTCAGATAGGAAATTTAAATAGAAAAATTAAACTGCTTCTTGAAGGTCGAGATGGTGGAGACCAAGTTTATATAACATGGGATCCAGAAGAAGGTAAAGTTGCTGTGAATAAGACTGGGGATGTGAGACAAGTGGAATGGTCTCCCATTGGCTCAGTTTCTTGGAGAATGTTCTTGGATGCCAGCTCTTTGGAACTGTTTTGTGGGGAAGGCGAAGTTGTATTCAGTACACGAGCTTACCCTAACAAGGAATGGAACCTATTCAACCTTAGCCCTCGAAGTTTCGACGTAGAAGCATACAGTTTGCGAAGAAGTGTTCCTTATTGAAAATGTGATATTAAGTATTAAAAAATGTGTTATAAGTGCTTTTGTTACTATTAAAAAAATAATTGGTTGTAAGTATTTCGTCGTTATTTTCTAAAATATTAAACGTTGGACTAAAAATTAAAATGTTGTTTTATTTAATTAGTATCTTCATTTGAAAAGGTTAAGAAAACATTTAAATGCTTTTAAGGGTGGCCCTTCAGCTTGAAGTGGCAATTAGTTAACTTATTCGAGATTGTTTTCTGATTAAATATGTCGGGTTTAGGTAGTAAGGGGCAATAAGAAAAAGCTTTTACTTGCCCATTTACAAAGTAACATTTCGGACGTTTTCCTTGAACAGATCTTAAGAAACACTCGGCTAACGTATAATTATTTCTTTGATTTCAAATCTGTAAGTTTTAGACAGGGTCTTTTATTAAAGGGAAATTAGGTCATCCTAATTTCAAAGTTTATCTTTTCTTGAATCAAAAGTTATAGTTATTTAGGATTAGACATTCATTTCACATTTAAATGTCTTACTTTGAAATTATTTGGTGCGTAAAACATAATCTATAGTGGTATTAACGCTTTTAAGACAAAATAGGGAAAATTACAACCATGGATAACTCAGAAAAACAAAAATGAGTTATGCTCGGTTGTGTTACGTTAAACTGATTCAAGGAGTCCATTAATCATAGCCTTACTGAAAAAACAGACAAAGTTCTTTGGAAGTTGGAGAGTGGAGCTTCAAAATGATTTAGAATGATATGATAGTGATTAAGACGCACAAAATCTTACAAATTATTCCTTTACCGTTACCTCATTATAATTTATAAAAAATAGCGAAATATCGTGTTTAAATAAGTTTAGTAGCTTAGCCAAATAGCTAGCTCCTTGCATAAAGTAGGCATATATATTTTTTTAAATGGCTGTAACTTTTTTCTGCCGGGGAATTCGGCTTCACTCCCGTAGAGTCATTTGTTCCTCTTAACGATACCTATCGAATGATGTACCACACTAAAGTGCTACAGTACTTGGAACTCCTTGCATAAAGTAGGCATATTTTTTTTTTAAATGGCTGTAACTTTTTTCTGCCGGAGAATTCGGCTTCACTCCCGTAGAATCATTTGTTTTTCTTAACGATACCTATCGAATGATGTACCACACTAAGTGCTACAGTACTTGGAACTCCTTGCATAAAGTAGGCATATATATTTTTTTAAATGGCTGTAACTTTTTTCTGCCGGGGAATTCGGCTTCACTCCCGTGGAGACTCTTAACGATACCTATAGAATGATATACCACACTAAGTGCTACAGTACTTGGAACTCCTTGCATAAAGTAGACATTTTTTTTTTAAATGGCTGTAACTTTTTTCTGCCGGGGAATTCGGCTTCACTCCCGTAGAGCCATTTGTTCCTCTTAACGATACCTATCGAATGATGTATCACACGAAGTGCTACAGCACTTGGGACGTTTTGCCCAATATCTTATGTCAGTCTTATAGGCATACTTATGTAAGTCCCATGACTATGCAATAAAAGCTAAAAAAAGCTTGCTTATCAAAGAAAGCTTGCTTTTAAAAAGGTTTTTTTTTATTTATTTTGTTTTAAAGCCTTTATCTTTAAAGTTAATTGTTTAAAATTAAACTGTAGACGAAAAGCGTGCCAATTCACCTAAGTCCGAAACATAACAGTGAAAAATATCTACAACCCAGATGAATCTGTTATTCAGTATTTTCCAGGAGAGCAAGCAACTATTCGGACAGACTGAATCGTTCCAATTGAATACAGAGAGATGTTGCGCGTTATTTGAATGTACAATCGTATTTTGTACCGTGAGATGAACCGATAAAAATGGAAATCTAGACTGTCTGATTTGGTTTTGTGAAGGTTTATTATTAATCCACTCAACAAGGCTTAGAGAACAAGCAAATTACTTTAACTTATTTGTGAAAACTCGTACTAATAATTAAAACCAAAAAATGGAATTCAAAAATCGTTTATTCAGCTAAGTCCTCATAGATCTATAATATAAGAAATAGAAAATCGAATGTAAATCTCTACTAAAACTAGCAATAAACGAGTACACATAGCATTTATATGTAATCTAACTGTGCCTCACGGTTTTACCCGCATAGTTCGACGGATCCCGTAGGAATATTGATATAAAACATAGCCTTATATAAAATTATGCTAAAAACCTTTCCACTGAATTACTCTATCTATTAAAACAAACCGCATCAAAATCCGTTGCGTAGTTTTAAAGATGTAAGCATACATAGGGACATAGGGACAGAGAAAGCGACTTTGTTTTATACTATGTAGTGATAGTAATATTAATAAGGATGTAGCAAGCGTTGCAATTGAAAGCCTTCAGAAGCCTTATAAGCCTGCAGTGGGATGTTACAGACGGATACTTTACGTACAATCTAATAATATTCTTCTTTATATACCTATTTCATATTCTATTCCCAAGAGAAATACAGGATAAAAGTATAGAAAACATCTATAACGAATAAAGTACCAGGATTTCACTAAATGCATATCAAGTAGATAAGTTATATGTACGATTTGTTTTCATATTATACTAGCTGTGACCCGCGGTTTCAGCCGCGTTGTTATCAATTTATCCCCCTTTTTGAGAAAAGGGGGATAGCTCACCCTAGGGGAGGAATTTCCAAAAATCCTCTCTTATTTGTAGCCTACTCCCCCCAACAAACACACGTGCCAAATTTCAGCTCTCTACGACCAGTAGTTTCGGCTGTGCGTTGTCTGTTAGTCAGTACATCACTCAGTAACGGAAGACTTTTATCTGGGGGCACGGCAGTGCCCCCCGCCAAGTCGAGCGCGAAGCAAACACTGCCGTACCATCCTTTACAGGAACCATTTCGCCGCATTTTCAGGCCCCTATTTGAGAACCTCTGGATAAGCCCAGAACGCTGAAATTTTCGTCATCCAGTAAGCTATACAATCACATACTTAAAATAAAATTTCAAGTCTGTAGGTCATTTAGTTCCGAAGTTAAGCGAAAGCAAAGTTTCGTATTTATGACAGACACTCACTCACTCACTCACTCACTCACTCACTCACTCACTCATGATCATCAAAATAGAACTAGTACTTCCCATAAACCTAGAGAGCTGAAATTTGGTACAGAGTTAGGGTTTAATGGCCACATAAAGGGAAAACTATAAAAACTAGGATAATCGAACGGGAACGGGAATTATACGGGAACGGGAACGGGAATTGTAACTCAAGAACGGCTGAACTGATTTGGCTGAAAATTGGTGGGGAGGTAGCTTAGAACCAGGAAAAGGACATAGAATACCTTTAATCCCGAAATTCCCACGGGATAGGGAACGGGAATTTAAAAATCAAGAACGGCTGAATTGATTTAGCTGAAAATTGGTGGGGAGGAAGCTCAGAACCAGGACAAGAATATAGAATACTTTAATCCCGAAATTCCCACGGGAATGGGAACGGGAATTTATTACTCAAGAACGGCTGAACTGATTTGGCTGAAAATTGGTGGGGAGGTGGCTTAGAACCAGGAAAAGGACATAGAATACCTTTAATCCCGAAATTCCCACGGGAATGGGAACGGGAATTTATTACTCAAGAACGGCTGAACTGATTTGGCTGAAAATTGGTGGGGAGGTGGCTTAGAACCAGGAAAAGGACATAGAATACCTTTAATCCCGAAATTCCCACGGGATTGGGAACGGGAATTTAAAAATCAAGAACGGCTGAATTGATTTAGCTGAAAATTGGTGGGGAGGAAGCTTAGAACCAGGACAAGAATATAGAATACTTTAATCCCGAAATTCCCACGGGAATGGGAACGGGAATTTATTACTCAAGAACGGCTGAACTGATTTGGCTGAAAATTGGTGGGGAGGTGGCTTAGAACCAGGAAAAGGACATAGAATACCTTTAATCCCGAAATTCCCACGGGAATGGGAACGGGAATTTATTACTCAAGAACGGCTGAACTGATTTGGCTGAAAATTGGTGGGGAGGTGGCTTAGAACCAGGAAAAGGACATAGAATACCTTTAATCCCGAAATTCCCACGGGATTGGGAACGGGAATTTATTACTCAAGAACGGCTGAATTGATTTGGCTGAAAATTGGTGGGGAGATAGCTTAAAACCAAGAAAAGGACATAGAATACCTTTAATCCCGAAATTCCCACGGAAAAGCGAACGAGAACTACGCGGGTGAAACCGCGGGGCGCTTAATAATAAAATACTACTCCTAAAAAGAAAAAAATGTGTCAAATAAGAAAATCTAATAAAATAAATTAATATAAACAAGTTTTAACAAAAAGAAATGAAATCCCACCAAAAACATTCTGTAAAAAACTAGCCAAGTCTCGATGGAGCTGCTTGTTTATCTCTAAAAAGTAATGAAATCTAGACAGACTCGTGCCAAGTCTAAGGTTCCTTACTGAGATTTCTTTATTATTATAGTTAATGTTGTGTGACTTGGCCGTTGAAAGGTACACATGTATGTACACAAGGGTACAAAACTAGGTGTTCCATGACGCTATTGCACCAATCTTAAAAAAAACAGAACCTACCCATTGGCGATAGAAAATTGCCTCTTGAAAAATGTTAATTCAATATCCAGTCAATTGTAGGCTTAATAAAGCTGCGTATTTTAATAATGTTAAAACATTACGTGTAAACTAAATTGACTTGTACCCACTACTAACGTTTTAAACAATGTTCAACGGCCAAGTCACACAACATTAACTATAATAATAAAGAAATCTCAGTAAGGAACCTTAGACTTGGCACGAGTCTGTCTAGATTTCATTACTTTTTAGAGATAAACAAGCAGCTCCATCGAGACTTGGCTAGTTTTTTACAGAATGTTTTTGGTGGGTATATGTAGATATACTCGTAGAAGATAGATTGTTATGAAACTTATAATAATAGTTTTATTGAATGCGATCTTCTATCATTAAATATGTATTGTATATGATCCATAGTAGTATTTAGTCCCACCTTCAGCAAAACAAACGGAATACGGAAGCTTTTATAAATATTTGGTACACTACAGAAAAATATGCTCTGTTACAATATGAATACAAACGAGTTTGCTATGAAAATATCAGCTATGTATTCCTTATATACAGGACTACTTCCTACCCATAACAATGCAGCGATACCCTACCTACTATTTGTTATTCTGTGTACGTTATACTTTGTAATGCAAAAGTCTACAACACGTTTAACATTCAGGATAGAAATGTGATGTAACGCTTTGGACACAACATAAAGTTAATTTTAAAAAATAAGAAACCGACTTCAGCACTAAAAAGTAAAAAATAATTTAAAATAAACGATATCTTTAATTCATATTTACAATGTATAATTAGTAACTTTTGGAGTCAGTGCCAGCCCAGGATAGGTTTTTTCCTTAGAAGATAGCACGAGATGCGCCTATAATATTAATGAAGGCTTGGGCTGTCACCGACTCCAAAAGAAACTAATTATAAATTGTAAATATGAATTAAAGATATCGTTTATTTTAAATTATTTTTTACTTTTTAGTGCTGAAGTCGGTTTCTTATTTTTTTAAATTAACTTTATTTTAATTTTTTTAGTGGGAAGCAAGTCTCCTTCTACAAAAGACGCTTAAATTTTCCTCCAGAAGAGCTTTTGACTCGTGGATCACTTGAATCCTTTTTTGTGGGAGGAAGACTTTACGTCTTTCCTCTGTCCAGGGGAACGACGGGGTATGTCGGACTCCGCGCCGCAAAGATAGAGCGGCGACGCGTTTACCGACTAAAACCCCTTGGTGTGCCACCTCTGCGCTTATGGCCGAACCACGCTACTACGATCCCGGACAGCGCCTCTACCCTGTTAAGGGTATCTCCTCCGAGCTAGAATGTAGCTCTAGGCGATAGATGTTGAGTTACCCCCTTCCGAAAGTATCGCGCGCCACCTCGAGGCCTATATGGCGGCAGTGGATCTCCCCCCGGGGATCACTGCCGCAGGTCGGGCGTATGGCGGTTGCAGGACAAAGTGGTAGTCCCGCTTCCGTCTGCCCAACCTTCTGCTGCGGATAGTATTAGTGGAGAGGGCTTCGCGCTCTCTCTCCGCAGCTTTTTTTTGCGAGAGTACGACCTTACAAAAGGTGGACACTCCAATCCAAGACCTCTCCTCGCTCACCATACCAGAGACTACATTTTGCAAGGAGAGGTCGTTTCCCACGATTGCCCCGAGAGTTGCGAGGGCAATAGCCTCTTGCAGGGATTTTTTCGCTGCTCTATAAGTGTCGAGCAGTTCAGCCTCAACGGGTACCGCTTGAATCCGGTCCCATGAGCTGATGTTACACATGATTCATAATCTAACACAACCCTGCATTTTATTACTTCGTTTTAACTTCATCATCCCAATTCAACAATCATTTTATTACAAAACTTCTTTATAACCACAGAGGTATAAGAACTTTTTAGACAATTAACCAAAGTCAAAATAAAAACGAAAATAGAGGCTGACGTTTATACTGTCTATTTCATAGAATAAGGATCACGACCAAGATTCTCTCTGGTCTCTGAAGAAGCCGCCTTAGAGCTGACGTTAATCTGTCAACATTATCGAGTTTCTCTTTCTATTACACGGATCGTCATATAGAGCAAACGAGAAGGCTAATGTAAGCTTGTCAACGCTGCGTCAACACCAATTTTCACATGTTAGCCGGCCACAACATTGCGACGTATAATACTTGAAAATAAAATTGTTATAAAATATCATCGTAAAGCCTAATAATCTTGTGAGATACTAAAACTATGTCGTGTTGTGCTGTGTTTTGCAAATCCAGAACAACTATAGGAGGAGTAAAGAATCCAGAATTATCTTTTCACATGTTAGTCTTTGTTGGCATTTTTTTATCTGAAATAACTCATTTTAAAGCAAAATATCCATTTCTCTTGTAGAATAAACACTTTTCATCATATCACTTTCAACCGGTGGTACATAGTTGTGATTTCAAAGGTTTAATTTAGTTATATTTAATGTATTGTTTTATACCAAGCAGTTAGTGATGTACAACAAATGTGTCGATAAATATGGTCGATACTTTGAACATGGTAAGACTATAGATCTCCGGTACCTGAATTTAATGATGCTGTTTATTTAGGGGTGTTTTAGGAGCTCATTATAACCCATATAAACTGTTTTCAGTGTAAAGAAATGCATTATTAATTAATTACGACAAAAATAAAATCCAATGGAAATACGTGAAAAATCAAGCAATTTTGACAAATATTGCCATAGATCACAGATTATGTCGTCAAATCCATGAAGTTTAAGGTGAAAATGGAGTCCACACTTCGAATACCTACTTGAAGTATACCTACCCCAATTTCATCGATTGAAGTACTGATAGACAGAATCATTAGTGCGGCCAATGAAATAAGAACAAAATTAACTACTGGAGTAGTGAAAACTGGTCTTCGCAAAATAATGCGAAGATGTGTGCAACGCAGGGGCGGACATGTCGAACACGAAATTTAGACTCAAAAATGGTGTGTGTAGTACTTAAAAGTTTAATAAGTTTAGTATCTTGTTCTGTATGCTGACCTATTGTTTTATTTATCCTCCCCAGTAGCCTATAAAACTACATGTTTTGTACAAAATTTCGATTGTTGATTGATTGAAAACTGATAGATTGTTGATAGATTGTTATACCTCGATGGATAGCTGATGAAACGTAGATATTTTTAGGTATATCTGCCAAACAGGTGCCATATTTTTTTTTCTAGATATCCTTGAACGAGAAATAAACTTTCTGATTTGTATTATTTTTTATAAGTTTTAATCGTCTACAACTACTTATTTATTCATTTTAGGTACAATATTTGTTATTGGGGTCACAAAGCACCTTATTTTAAACGTTAAAATCAAGTAATAGTAATAATAAGACATACGCATTTGAAAATATCTAAGCTTATAGCGGAAGATCCGGTGATTTTTATAAAAACAAATAAATTGAAATATCTCGAAAACGGTAAGGTTTAGTGTAGGGTGTTTCATGGGGAAATCAGTCAGAAACGATGTACACTACACGCCCTTGACGGGAATAGGTCGACTTAACCAGTAACCCTGTATAAAGTAAGAAAGAGACAAGATTGACTTTACTTGGTGAGTAACTTTACTTGAAGATCGTGAAATAGGCCCTAAGTCAATATTTTGTAAGATTAGAATTGCATTTTTGTTTTGATTTTATTAATTTCCAAGTTTTTCGAGCCATTTTGTTATTGTTTTATATTATGTTGTATTAATATGTTCGTTGGATTTATTTTCACTGTTGTTTTGATTATTTTTTTTTTATTTTCGAAAGATCATTAATATACTTCATTAAAAATATTATATACTTATGTCCATCTTCAATAAAGCATATAATTTAATCATAAATTATTTTTTATTATTAAAAAGTTCTCATTTATATAGTTATGAGCAAGTTTTTATCGATATGCTCTATACTACTAAGCACTTCCCTAGTAGCAGTTGTAGACACTGACACTTTACATAAAATGGACACGCGGTTGATAGCGCAGATTCTATCCGTACATAGATTATCTAAGGTCTATTTATTAATTAAAATAACATATACAATCTAATCTGGTGCAGTGTTTGTTTGTAATATCGAAATATATTTTTTTTACTAAAGTTTTATGAAAACGCTCTGTAGATATATGTGTAATAGGTACCTATAATACACACATCAAAAGTGTCTAGGGATCAAGCATTTTTATGCGGATTTCTTGAGATTGAGATGTGGCTTTGTAATAAATTTATGATTTTATAAATTTATATGGATCCTTTTTGGTGCATTTCATAATTTGAATCAGGAACTGTGAATCAAATTCGAGTAAAAGATGAAAATCAGCTGTCAATATTTTCCCTATAAAAACATACAACGCATTGAAGACATTATTAGTGCTACTGTTTCCCTACTACTGATTAAAACCAACGTTATTATGGAGCGGCGACGTCATTTAAGCAGGGAAGAAATGCTCAGAGCCGTGGGAATGATAGAAGCTGGTTCCCGGCAACGTACTGTGGCTTTAGCTCTGAATACAAGTCAGAGTGTTATCAGTCGACTTTGGACACGTTACCGAAGCACTGGTACCGTGGCTGAGCGCCATGGAGGACGGTATCGCTGCACCACACGGAGACAAGACCGATACATTCAAATCTTAACTCGAAGAGCTCCAACAATAACCGCCATGATGTTAGCCGTGCGGCTTCATCACTCTTCAGGGAACTTAATTAGCGACCAAACAGTCAGAAACCGCTTGCATGAAGTGAACCTTCATTCCCGAAGACCGCTACGGGTACCACCTATAGCAATGCACAATCGTAGGATTCGATATCAATGGGCTCTTGAACACAGAAATTGGGCAGAAGAACAATGGCGTTTCGTGTGCTTTTCTGATGAGTCTCGTTTTGGTATGAGACCGGATACAAGACGTATACGACACTGGAGAACCCCTGGACGCCAACAGCGATTAAAATCCTGCCAGGAAGTCCATCCTTATAGTGGTGGAACCATCATGGTATGGGCGGGTATTTGGATCGGCGGAAGAACTGAGTTGATTTGGATCAGAGGCAACCTCAACGCTCAAATTTATGCTGAGACGATTGTATCAGACGTCATCGTTCCTCTACAAGTGCAAATCGGTCCCTTATTTCAGTTAATGCATGATAATGCACGACCGCACACCGCAAGAGTTGTAAGACAGACTCTCGCCGCAGCTAACATCAATGTCCTGCCCTGGCCTGCTCAGTCGCCAGACTTGAACCCGATTGAGCATGCATGGGATATGCTACAGAGAAGAGCTCTGCCGAATATGGAGGGTATCCAGTCGCAAGAAGACCTTTTTTTGTTGTTGCAACGAACATGGGCGGCCATTCCACAGCGTGATTTGGATGAACTCATTTTGAGTATGCCAAACCGATGTTCTTGTGTTGTTAGTGTTCGCGGTAGAAACACGGATTATTAATTGTTTAAGTTACCCAATAAAATTTTAAAGAAAACTGTTATTTCAGTCTTTTTTTCGAACTTTAATGTTAGTGGTTCAAATGTCAAAAATCCCTTTATTAGGAAAATGGCAAATTTCTTTATTAATGCAAAGGTGACTTGGTTTATCGTTACTGTGACAAACGAAAACACTTTATTTGATGAATCCTTAAAGAAAATTTTAATTAATATCAATCAGGAGAAAAGTTATTGCAAAAATATATGTTGATCCCTAGACACTTTTGATGTGTGTAGTATAAAAAAACATTTTTAAAAAATGTTGTAGGTTCGGGTTTATTTCAGTGTGTGTTAACGAATTAAAAAACAGGATATTTTTATATCTAAAACCCATGAATTGAGAACAGCATTTGATTTAAATACGAAAGAATACAGCCAAATAATTTTCATCCAGAAATTCTTATGGTATCAAGAATATCGCGAGCAAAACCACGGGACACAGGTAGTTTTACTTTTAATAATGTCAATCGACACCCCAGTCTACATTGTTGCGGGTTTTTCCTTGATTTTTCCTGGATCCCATCATCAGATCCTGATTTCCTTGACATGGGACCACTTCGCGAATATCCGCTTTCTAATGAAACAAGAATTTTAAAATGCTCCATTCATGATTACAAAGAAATCGCGTAACAAACACACAAAAAAAAAAAAAAAAAAATATACACGTCGAATAGAGAACCTCCTCCTGTTTTTTTGGAAGTCGGTTAAAAAGGGATTGTAAACTTAATAAAAATATATATTTTTATAAAAATTTATATACTTTATAAATTTTTATTATACTTTATAAAAATTTCAGGATAAAACATGCCTATGTCGTTTCCTAGACTATAAGCTAGCCCTGTACCAAATCTCAAGTCAATCGGTCCCGTCGTTCACGCGTAATGCTGTGACCAAGGGAAATAGGGATTCAATTTTATGTATAGAGATTTTGAATAATAAAAAAACAAATGTTCATTAACAAACTATTTAATTAATTTTTGTGTTTCCTCCTCAATAACAACGTCCGAAGTAGTCGACGTGTCTGTATCAGACGATCTCCAACAATTAAATCTTGTTATATTCGTTTCAATGTATCTGTTCTTAGGTTTCATACTCCGCCCAGCGTCACTCATGTCCATACTCTTCCTTAATTCTATCGGCAATTCAGACACAATTATCTCTTTAAGTAAATTATCCCTTATATCTTTATTAATTACCCCTACACTCCCTTCGTATGGTTTATTAATTTTAGGTTTAAGCTTGCTCTTCATATTAGCTATATCTTTATCGAGTTTCCCCTTAGACCAGTGGTCGTACAAACACACACACATGTTAGCACAAAACGCCAACAGCAACAACGTAAGACTTACAAAAACAATACAAGTCATAACAGACTTTATAGCTTTATCAAAACAGTTTTTAAAATCACAATGTTCAAACTTCATTTTTCCATACAGTAAATCTTTAAGCAACAATAAATTTTGTGAAATTGATTTGCAGTTTGTTCTAATCGGAATTTCTGGTAATTCGCTTTCCTCGAACAATGAATCGTTGTATACTCCGATACCTGTGCTTAGAGCAAATACGTCTGGTAGTAAGAAGAAATTGTTTAGATCCTTGCAAGTGTTACTGTTTAAGTCATAAATAATGTTCGGTAGTACGTATCCTCCATCCCAATAGCACGTTGCTGCTTTCACACAGCGATTAGCTTCGCTGTCATAGAATGGTCTTTTGCCAGAATACTTCAATTCACAATTGACTGGTTGACAATCATTCAACGGATCTTCATCTGGCCCTTTACAATTATGCTTTATAAGACCTGATACATATTTGTCTGATAAACAATCAGGCATGTTCTCCAGTCTAGTATCAAAATCTATTCTTATTATATCGCTCCTGATTTTCCTTTTGAGTTTATCTTGATGGTACATTACAAAGTTGCAGTAACCGAATTTGTCATGTTGCATTATTGTGGGGTATACAAAGAAGAATGTGTTTCTCTCTTTAGGCTTCAATATACAACTGTTTTCACCGTAAACGTTGATGATGTCACAATCCTCGTCATCTTTATCGTACAAACAACACATCTGTGGCCAAGATCTAAAGTGGCAGGTACTCGTCTTATCTTCGTTTTCAAAATCAATGAAAAATTGTATACCTACTGATTTCTTCTCTAATGGTAAAATTCCTTTATCTAAAATTCTTATACCTGATGTTAGGATTATGTGTAGAACAAATATATAAATAATCATATCTTGTTTGCATCACTGTTTTTTATTAATATTCTGACTGATTTTAAATTATTTATTTTATTTGAGTTGAAGTATTTATTGTTTGATAAATTGTTGTGGATGACATTTGACTATAAACTAAAATTATTTTCTTTTTATGTCATCTTTCATACCAGTGGGGTTTAAGAATGAATACCATGGCTTTACTAGAAAAATATTTTAATTTTTAGATTTTGCTCCTTATTTTATTTTTTTTGCGATAACGAAACTTACTACCTATCATTTGACTAAAAATTACTGAACTATAACAATAGTTTTACGTGTGGCTTATAACTCGTCTATTTCACGCTTCAGGTGTGTTTCTTTAATGAAATCAGCCGCTCTTTCAGCAATCATCATTACAGCTGCGTTAGTATTTACACTGGGTATCGTTGGCATTATACTAGCATCAACTACTCTAATATTCTTCAAACCATGTACTCTTAGTTTGTGATCAACTACCGAAGTGAGATCACTTGCTTTACCCATTTTAACTGTACCTACTGGATGATACACATTATAAGTCACAGTTCTAGCCATACACTCCCAATATTCATCACTCATAAATTCAAATTCATCGCAATCTTCATAGTAAATCCTTTGAACTTCAGCCCCAATATTTTTGAAAGTAGGTGTGTTAACAATTTCTGTAACTCTTTTCAAAGCATTTATAAATGTTTCCATATCTCGAGTATCGTTGAAATATTTTGGTGATATTTTCGGATGCTCCATGGCATTAGCACCGCGTATTTTTATATTACCTTTTGAGTAAGGTCTACATAGAGCCACAAAGAAAATTAGTAGTTCTTTAACAGTATTAAATTCAGAAAACTGCTTACAAATTGGATCTGTAAACCACAAAGTTTCTCGGCACATAGAATAAACGTATGAAGTGTTTGGTAAAAAGTAGTTATGGTCAATTTGAACGTCTGGTAAAGTTTTGTCTTCAGATACTGCGAGAAAAGCATTGATATTCGGTTGATCGTAATTAGTAGCATAAGGTCCAGTTTGATCTACGAGATATTGAGCGGCTGCTTTTAACCAATATGCTTTATCTCTTCGCTTAGCTCCAGTATTTATTGTAACTGGAATGGGTATCCTAACATGATCCTGTAGATTCTCACCAACAGGCAAATCAGCAATAACATTTATTTTCTTTTCTTTTAGTTGTTTTTTCGGACCTATTCCAGACATCATTAGTATAACAGGTGAATTCACAGCTCCTCCGCTTACAATAATTTCTTTAGTTGCAAAATATGTTTCAACGTCTCCATATCTTAGAGTTACGCGAACGGATTTAGCAGTTTTATCTTCGAAATTAACTTTGAAAACAAAAGCGTTTTTTAATACTCTCAAATTTTTACGACTTCTTACTGGATTGAGGAAAGCAGTAGCTGTACTGACTCTTCTGCCTTTATAATTACCACCTCTTATCTTCCCAACACCCATTTGAGTAGGGCCATTTAAATCATCTAAATATTTAAGACCCATTTCCTTGTACCCATCAGTTAGAGCTTCAGCAATACCAGGATGTGTAAAATTAAGTTGGTCTACAATAAATTCACCATCTGTGCCATGATCTTTGAGTAACTCAGGGTTGTTAAGTATGAAAGGGTCGATAATTTTTTCGCTTTTCATGAAGTACTTCTTTAACGTTGGCCAGTCCCAGCCGTCGTTGCTGTCAGAGTGCCAAGGAGCGTAATCTCCTTCACTTCCTCGCATGTGAAGTAATCCATTGATGGAACCGGTGCCTCCAAGGGTTCTCCCCCGAGGCCAGAATGATCTTTTGTCAACACATCCTCTATTTATTGAATCATCTCGCTCTGAATAATATTGATACGCGTGCTTACTTTTGTGTGTTGCGCCTGAGAAGTTGGGTATCTGGAAAATATGAAAAATACTTTGTATTCGAGTGGGCGCTTAGTGTAATTATATTAAAGGTACAATTCCAAATCGGGCTGCAGACCGCAAACTGCAACCGCAGACCGCAAGCGACAACACTTGTTTCTATGAACGTTTATAAAAATTTATTCCGAGCGCGGCTACACTGCTGCCTGCAGTCGTGACGCGCTCTTTCATAGATGTTGATAGAAAAGTATTGTCGCTTGCAGTTTGCGGTCTGCGGCCCGTCTTGGAATTGTACCTTTATCGTTATATGTCGTTGTCAAGTAGGCTTAGGTGCAAGACGTATGTACATTATATGCAATTGGGCGGATGAGATATTTTTTGAAAGACGTGTGTAAAATGGTTATAAGTATTTAAGAGACGCTAATAATGCGACGCGAGTGCAAACATCTTATTTATTACATATCTTATTTTTATTAAATGTATACTCAATAAAAACAAAAATACTCATTATGTCGTAGCAAATAAAGTACCCTATAGTTTATACTATAATATTTTGCGCTAAAAACATTTTATTTTATTTCTTTATTTATATCTTCAAATGTAGTTACAAATTATTTGACGTGGTCATCGAGACATTACTTCCCGCGGTAGCTACAAATAAACTGTGTTACGGTGAAGTAAGGCCTCTCAAACCACGCTCACAAAAATATATAACTAACATAAGAATTTAAATATATACCTTACTTTATTTACTTACAATACTTTCCATAGGCGGATCTCCGCCTGCTTCTATCAGAAGTACCTTCCAATTTTCAACTTCTGTCAGTCTATTTGCCAGGAGCGACCCCGCTGTACCGGCGCCTATGATTATGAAGTCGAATTTCTCGCCATCTGAAAAGTTTATTTAGCTTTTTAGAAAACTAGTCACAGGATTCGGTTAAAATACCCGTATAAAATTATTAAAAAATCAAGGCATCGTTCTTTTTTGCAACGATCGTACAATGGCACGATGCGTTTTCATCGTGCGATGAGTTCAATGCAGTGGCGTAGCTAGTGGGGGGGCGGGGGGGTGGTCCGCCATAATCTACCTAGAAATTGTGTAGAGATCCCTACTGGCGAAGTAGCATTTCTTATAGTTATTCTTGGGCGAGATTTCTACGGCGCATAAAACTTAAACCGTCCCCAATTCAGTCTTGGAATAAAGGTCCAAAAGAAGAAGAAAACAATACTATTTTTGTTAATATATTAAACTTACTAGTCAAACCATAAGAGTAATCAGTAGGCCACTGCTCCGTGATGAGGCACTGAGCTGCCAACAAGTGTGTCACCAAGTTGGTGAAGGTGGTCCCAGCGGTACCCTGACTGTACACAGCACAAGAACTGTTGAAGCACGGCATTTTTCCTATTATAAAAAGAAGAAAGATCTGTTTTAAAAGGAACAAAAACATTAAAAAGCTGTTATATATTATGTTGTATTATAAGGTCTCTCTCTCTCTCAATGATGATTAATTATCATTGACGCTGATGATAATGTACCTAAAGTTAAATTTAAACCGTATTTTCCAGTCTTCATCGAAAATAGTTAGGTAGTTACGTGTAGTTAGAACCGGTATGTCTAAAAATAACACCGCATGCACAAACATCTAAACTGGAGAGCTCTTGTTGCGGATAACTGCTCTCTTACAATAACAAAACTACACTGACAAGAGTGGCGAGACCAGTTTAAGGCGACCTCTGTACTAACTGAACGAACAGACGACCTGGTTAAGTGGTTAAAGAAGTTGGGTGCATTGTTAATTTAAAAAACATTGGATAAGTCCTTTTGTAAAACAAAGGGCCTATATATACTCCATGTGTACAGCTGCAAAACTCAATCAAGTAACTAAATAAAGTACATAAATACTACAGTTCTTACTACATTAATTACTGTTTAAAAACTTAACAAAACTCGGCGTATATCAAGGGGTGACGACTATAAAAACACTAAGGGCCTATTTCACGACCTTCAAGTAAAGTTACTCACCAAATAAAGTTAGTAATAACTCTTTCTTACTTTATATCAAGTGACAAAGACAAAACATGTGAGTAATTACTCGGAACGTTACTTAAAGATGGTGAAATAGGCCCTTAATTGAACTACTGACAGTACAAGTTAATAATTTAAGATAATTAATAAACCTGTTTAACACTAAATTAAACCAAAAAGTAAAGGGCATGTACCTACGAGTACTTACTTTACAATTTAAACTCTGTTTTATAAAAATGTTATTAATAATTCAATATTAATAATAACTCCATCACGCGTTATTGTAACTCCACGGTATCATTAAGACTAGAATATCATTGATAATATGAGTATTATTTGTTACTAATTACTGCGTTATCTTACAATATAGGTAATACCTACTTAGCTTATTATGTACTTACGTATGTAGAGATAAAATTGAGATTAATATTATATTGCATTATTTTTATTGATTTTTTGTTTAATGGATGCGTTTTTCCAGTTTATCCTGTGACAAAATTGGAATATTACCTACTTCCTACTAATATTACCTATAAAGCCGAATGTTTGTGAGTGTAGATGTTTGTTCCTCTTTCACGCAAAAACTACTGAATGGATTTTAATTAAATTTGGTACATATGTTTCTCATACCTAGAAAAAACACATTGCATACTTTTTATCGCAAAATTCCCACGGAATAAGGTTTCATGTGGGTAAAACCGCCTAGCTTGACCAGAGTACCACTACCACACTCGCATCGCACGGTATATTGGCGTCAAATAGTAGCTTAATCTACTGTTTTTCGGATGGTGAATGAGGTGTTCGGAACACATCCCGCCTTCTCCTCTTCTTCATATTTGTCCAGGCTGGCTACACTTTTGTAAGTCTTTTTTCTCGGTCTGACTGTGTGCGTAGTTTCTGATACCCTAGCTTACCCTAGATACAAGTTTCGAACTTAGTTAGGGGTCAGTTACTGAGATGATGTAGTGAATGATTATTGATATGTTATGATAATGCAGGGCCGTAGCTAGGGGGGTCATTGTGGGGCAATACCCTACCTTGAAATCACAATGTCCTACCTCACTTTCACTCAGACGTGATCATCACTGATTTAATAGTTCTTAGATCTTAATTGAATAGCTATTGAATATACCTCGAGGTCAGTTAGCTTTTTTTTTCTCCCCTGTAACCAATGCCCTGCCTCAAATTCGACTAGCTACAGCCTTGCCCTGACGACGCAGCAGCACGATTGTAGTTGCTTACCATACCATCAATGAGCCCGCGTACCGTATGTGGCTGAAACTAGTCGAGGGATTCGACATAAATCGGTATGTACGCACAGCCCGTCTCATTAATCTATATATATATATATATATATATATATATATATAGATTAATGAGACGGGCTGTGCGTACATACCGATTTATGTATATATATATATATATATATATATAAATGAAACCCGTTTCCCGTTGTCACGCCATAACTTGAGAACGGCTTGACCGATTTGGCTAATTCTTTTTTTGCTGTATTTTTTATTGTCAGGAGAAGGTTCTTATGTAAAAAGAAATCTGGAAAAGCAAACGGGAAACTTGGACCCGGGGCGGGCCATTAGTTTAATATAAAGACAATTACAGTTTTTAATTAAGTAAGTATATTACTTGCTAGCAGCGCCTCGCGGTTTCATCCGCGTGTGATTTCTTTACTGCGTAAGTACTTAGTCGTAAGATAATATACTTACCTACTTACAAGAGAATGTACCTATTTGAGCCACACGGCACGGCTTACTTACTTATAAACTGTCTACTTAGTATCTAGAGCAAACAGTAACTTTAAAAACGACCCAATGAATATCTATTGCGGTCTACGAAGAGTAAAACGTATGATACAAATCTTTATTCAATGTGCTAGGAATTTATCGACTTCTAACTCCAAAGGTTCCTAGACATCCGATCGGGGAGGACAGGGATGGATTTGAATTGAGAAATATTGGCTATTAAAAGATTCTTGAACAAAAATAATAATCAATTTTGAAACTTCTACACATATTTACGGTTTAACGGAGTTTTATCAATAAAATCCCACTCTATTTACATAGGTACCTAATTAGTTTCATTCCCGGGGATCCACTTCATTTTAATTCAATATCTACGCCTATATTGAATTGAAGGCCCTCGATAGAAGCTATGCAATAGCTTAAAAATTATAGTACTTAAGTATATACTAAGTTTATACCTATAGGTCTAGGAACGTTTCGAGGACAATAATTTTGTTTTATTCAAAATCGTCACGTTCTATTATAAGTACTTATTGCGTGACCCAAAGCCTTCCTCACTCCTTCTTCTCTTCATTCTTCTTCTCCTTTTCGTTTAAAAGCAGGCAACAGTATATCAAAATTGCGCGTTCTTCGTCAACCATTTATGTACTTTATATAGAGATACGGAAGATTATAATCTAACCTTGGACTGGAGTCCGTCCCTGTATCCTAGGATCAGTATAAGCTCCTATACAGGTGCTAACTCTGAGTAACGAATGCATAAGATGCGACACGATCGGATTGCAAAGTCGTGTTCATCTTTACGAAGCTTTTACGAAGGGAAACAGTTAATATAGTCAAGGGACGCAACGTCCTGCATAGCAATGTTAGTTTTCCTAGTAAGTAATATTATGATTTGTGTTTCGAATTTCGGTACTTTAACCTTGGAATTTAAGATCTTTGTAAATTAAGATATGTAAACATTTGATCTTAACTTCTTTTTGAAACTTAGAAACTTAAGTTCGAGACTATTATAGTCATCCGGGACTTAGTTATCTAAGACTAAGGTCTATGA
The DNA here is from genome assembly GCA_958496195.1 of Timandra comae. NCBI lineage: Eukaryota > Metazoa > Arthropoda > Insecta > Lepidoptera > Geometridae > Timandra > Timandra comae. The sequence continues at coordinate 10,362,893 of OY292363.1, read as the reverse complement.
TGATACTTCTAGTAATTACTCCATCCAAGACTTGGTATCGACAATTAATTTTGGGTGTAAATTTTTTAGATTTCGATTTTAAAAGCCTCTATTACATTCTAAGATTAATTTTTGAATAGCTTTTTGGGTCTTCCATCGGAGGCCGAATAACACGAGCGAGATAGATAATATCAATATGCCATGGTCCAACAAAATTATTAACTTTGACAGACTGGTAACATGACTATAATGTCTGCTAAGCTGACAAAGTATCACAAAAGCCATAATTTAGAAATTGATTGTTGACGTGAAGAAACGTCAAAGTTTCACAAGTTTGCAAAACAAACAAATCAATTCAAATCAAAAAGGAAAGGAATTTTGTAAATAAATGTAACGAATAATAATACTACCTACTCTCATTATAATCTCAAAATGTTGCTGAAGAAAGTGTACACGTTAGTCTTCATTCGTACCGATAAACAAATATTATTAGGGTTAAAGAAGCGCGGTTTCGGTGTAAACAAATGGAACGGTTTTGGCGGGAAAGTGGAACCAAATGAAACCATAATCGATGCAGCTGTTCGGGAAATGAAAGAAGAATGTTGTTTGCTCATAAAGAAGGAGAATTTAAAGAATATAGGACATTTAGAATTTACTTTCGAAGGAGAACCGCTATTAATGGATGTCAGAGTGTTTTCAACGACTATTTTTGAAGGAACTCCAAAGGAAACTGAAGAAATGATGCCGAAATGGTTTGATTACTCCGAAATACCATTCAAAGACATGTGGCTAGATGATGCTCTCTGGTTTCCTTACATGTTGAAGAATGTACTGTTTTGCGGCAAGTTTCATTACCAAGGTTATGACAAAATATTAAATTATACTATTGAAGAACTTGAATCAATGGAGAAGTTTTATGAAAAGAAGAAATAAACAAAATATTCTAAGTAATTGTACTTATATGTATTTGTATCAATGAGTGTGTATTGTATCTGTTAAGTACCCTAGTTACAATAGGTATATCATATCTAGGATTCCGTTGCTATATTATTATGATCAGGAAAAGAGAACTAGGCATCTCTTTCTCTTGGGAAGTTCTTAACTGACTCCATGATCTGTGATTATCATGATAGTGATTTGTCTTAAAAAATACTGCTTTTTCTATTAATATTTTTTTACTAGTTACCCATACCAATAACCCCGGGTGTAGTTCCTTCACTCCTATTTTTATTCCCGTTTTGACTGTTGTACCATCAGTGTGCCTAGTGGGAGTTTTATTTTCGTAAAGTTAACTTTACGCAGATTTGTATGGGATCGAAGATGACGCTGCTTTGATCCCATACAAATCTGCGTAAAGTTAACTTATCGAAAATAAAACTCCCACTAGGCACATAGATGACATAAATTCTTGTTTTGCATGTTCTTGAACATTCTAGAATTAAGAAATCTGTACTAGTATTACTAGCCATAAGAAAATGCTGTGATTAGGATTTTAATTAAATAAAGACAATTTAAAAAAAATGTTATACTTATTTTATTATTACAAAATCACAAGTTAATAATCTTATTTACTAAAAACAACTTGTTTTATTGAATGTTTTGTATCTAAGTCTTTGTTTACTTCATGATCTGACTTGTATGTAATAACTTGGTGTTAGATTTCAAGCAATATTATTTGTACTTTGTACCATACTGTTCAATTACTTTCAAGCTATAAATCTGTTTGTGCATTATGTGATATCATACTTAAAAAATCGGTTCAAAATTGGAGATTTTCTTTACATAACATCTTGAAATAAAACTACACAAGGAGTAAACAAGAATTGTGATTCTTGTCAAATTGTTGATTAACCAACTTAATAAACAAGAAATAATGATATTGTTAATCCATGTTTCTCCAATTTCTTACATGTTTTGTCTAATTGTTCTTAAAAATGAAAGTAGAGAAACATGTATTATCTATTCTATTGCTATTCCTCGTTATTAATATGAGCTTTTACAACTTGAAAAGTTCGTAATTGAATCCATTTAAGTAATCTTATTTCAATATGAGTTCACAAAATCAAAGAAATCTATATGTTATCGTATTTTCTGCATTCCAAAATCCATATTTGAGACTTACTGTAATGCTTTTAAAATCAGTCTATTTATTGATCTGGCAGTGTTGGCATTCATTCACAAAATTTAAGTATCCTTGCTGACATTTTAATAACCCACATTTCTATAAATTAATTTTAACTGATTGTATTTAGAATAGGGTAATTTCCTGGGTAAACAAAATGAAATTCTAATTAGTCCGTCAGATAGATTTGGAAAAAATATTAGACACGTATTTTTTTGTTTCATGAAATTAATAAAACTGACTTAGTTATAACGCATTACGACATAAACTGTTGCTGAAAATTGCAGCAATCTGTGACGTTACACGAGTTTTCGACGCACTATATAGTCTTAGGGAAGGTTCATATCTGACGGAACATGCGTCGCGTATTATTGGTCGCGTAACGCCAGAACAGACAAATGTATAGAAACGAACTTGACCGTTCACACTCAACCTTATGATTATACGTTAGTGCGTTGAGTGTGAACGGTCAAGAGATTTTCTATACATTTGTATGTTCTGGCGTTACGCGACCGATAATACGCTACGCATGTTCCGTCAGATATGAACCTTCCCTTAATTATTATTTGTTTACATGAAAAATAAAAAAATACGTGTCCAATATTTTTTAGAAATCTATAAGACAGACTAACAAAATTTTTTTAGTCAACTACCCTATTTGATGATATTTCATTTATTTTTCTTCTTTATCCCTGGGAACTTCTGTGAGGGCCACTCTAGCGAGGTTTCTAGCGAGTGCCAGTCTTAGCAAGGAAGCCTTTTCATCATCAAGTGTAGAATTCTTAAGTTCTAAACATGTCATTATTGAACATGTGTCGACCGATGAGAAAACTGGAACGTCGCATTCTAATAACGGCAATGTGTCTAGAAGTAGGGTGTCCCAGAAACTGAAATAAGTAAAATATATAAATTATTTTAGCTGTTTTGGAATTAATATGTTTATATTTAATGAATGACGCGGAAATGCGTTCGCGGGGCGAAATATTCCGACCTTTGTAGCTAGTCTAGTAGTAGTCTTATTTATTTTAATTTTAAAAAATCAAATGCGAACTCGATTTATATTATAGTTTTGTTCTAAACATAGACTATAGATATCTAATAAATAGCAACATTTAAATCTTGAATAAATATATCAAACATTTTGATACTTACTAATCGGGCGCAATTTTGGAATTGATTAGCGAGACCAGCAATTCACCGGCCTTTTTGAATTCTCTATTTTTATACATTCTGTGAAATTCGCAGTATTTACCTGAAAATGTTACAAAATGTTTCATTACCATTTGCATAAAATAAAAAAGTAATTTTAAGATGGAATGTGTAATAATTAATAATTATGCATAATATAAACTAGCAGTAGTGCGAAATAGTATAATAAATATCGCTAAGTAAGAGTGTCCAATGCATAATTTTAAATACTTTTAGCTTACTTCATGAAGATGGAAGTAAATTCTAACAAAACATTATAAAATAACTATTGATAAACTGACATACAGTCGCGGTTAAGTATCTTTTTAGGGTCAAAACAGCTATTTAAAGAATGAAATGTAAGTAAAATATAATTAAAAGTAAGTAATTAATCTTGAATATTATTTTAAGAACTCAAAACTTACCTAAAAACAACAAAGTCTCATCCAACAACAGCATAGGCCCGGCAGTCAACAACAAATCAGGCGCGGGCAGCACTCCAGTACGTATGTATTCCTTTAGAGCCGAGTGCGCGGCACGTGAGCACGCCACGCCGCCGCCGCCGCGCGCCGCCCACGCCGCGCCGCCGCCGACACGCCCGCCGGCTACTAGGCGCGCTGATAGGGCGCGGCATACTGTTGGTACTAAAGATAATGATTGGTATTAGAATGTGTGAGGATGAACTATTTAAGCTCTAGGGCTAATGGGCTGTAGAAAGTTGTAGCTAGATCTCTGACCACCAACACTAGGTCATGCAATGAGTCAACATCATATTAGTCAAAGCCATCCATTCTAAAAATAAGGCACCTTCACTGCTTTATTTGAGACCTGCATCAGCTCCTCTAAGGTGGAGAGGTAGCAACATTATTAAGCAAAAAGGGATGGGTTTAGACTCCAGACCTTGCATTCACCACAGCAGCTTGGGCAACTACTCCTCGTCGATTTTTTGAGAGTGATACTTTCTTGTCATACCATGGCATAGAACTGTAACAAAATTATACTCACCAACACCATTTAGGCCATATCTTTTAGCCTCAGCAATAATTCTCATAGCCTTTGCCTCACAATCAGGTTGTATCCTTTCCAATAACAGTTCAGCTCTTCTAAGGCCTTCAGGAGGACATGACACTAAATATGATATACCGACGGACCAGAGTGACTTGTGATCCATAAGTAGACCTCCATATTCTAAAATAAGGCTTTCTCGGAGACGGTTAGTTACACTGTAAAGAGAAGATGTATTATTGTAAAGTTAACTTAAAAGTATTTATATAATTCAGAAACTACTGGATTTTATTGTTTCCCAGTCGCCCCCAGGTGACAATCGGGAATATTTGTTCAAATTCACAGTTGCCCCCGGCGGCGATTGGAAACCTATTAAGGACTAGACACATTTATTCAACTCCATTCAGCGTTTGTCCATACAAAACAACGATTATGTATGGAGATGATTCAGCTGAATGGATGCGTACGCATCTCCATACAAAATCGTTGTTTTGTATGGACAAACGCTGAATGGAGCTGAATAAATGTGAGTATACTCTATTCATTGGATAAAACTGTGGTACTTATCTAGTAGTTACTGTGTACTTACTCAGTCTGATGTTTATCAAGTATTTTCAACTTTCCACAATGATAGAGCATGTCTGTGAGGTGAGTCGCAAACCATCCATTGTCTGATATCTGCTGAACTTCGTGAATAACCTGGAAAGTTAAAAATGTTATTTAAAGAGGGACATAATATTGTGGTAATGGATTTTTTACTCTTTCACATGATAATTACTATAGTATTAAGATAAAAATTGCATTGATAATTCTTGTGAATGAGATCAGAAAAAAATTAAAAAGCCCCCATCCAAAAATTAACTATAAAAAATATTTTAAACCTATTATAATTTTTATCATCACATGATATTTTACGTAAATTCAAACAAAAATTATAAAAATATTACGTTAGTTTAAATATTTTTTCAACACACTTGCTCATAAAGGGGCTCTTATTTGTGCAAAAACAGTTGAATAATGACACGTTTTATTCACTAGTGAGTTATAGATTGTTTCTTTAAATTGCTTTCATTTTAAAAAAGTTTCGAAACAAAAAAAATTGTGTCCATACATTTTAAAAACAAACTTCAACTATGTTTCCTTACTTTTGGCAGGTCTATGGTCGATTCCATTCATTCATTCATTCGATTTTTTTTAATAAGTATATTCTTTTAATAAGTGTAGTCTTTGGCCTATCACCATTGTTGTGTTGGATGCGCGCGAATAGAAAAACTGTTCTGGGGGCACGGCAGTGCCCCCCGCCAAGTCGAGCGCGAAGCAAACACTGCCGTACCATCCTTTACAGGAACCCTTTCGCCGCATTTTCAGGCCCCTATTTGAGAACCTTTGGATAAGCCCAGAACGCTGAAATTTTCGTCATCCAGTAAGCTATACAATCACATACTTAAAATAAAATTTCAAGTCTGTAGGTCATTTAGTTCCGAAGCTAAGCGAATGCAAAGTTTCGTATTTATGACAGACACTCACTCACTCACTCACTCACTCACTCACTCACTCATGATCATCAAAATAGAACTAGTACTTCCCATAAACCTAGAGAGCTAAAATTTGGTACAGAGGTAGGGTTTAATGGCTACATAAAGGGAAAACTATAAAAACTAGGATAATCGAACGGGAACGGGAATTATACAGGAACGGGAACGGGAATTGTAACTCAAGAACGGCTGAACTGATTTGGCTGGAAATTGGTAGGGAGGTAGCTTAGAACCAGAAAAAGGACAAAGGATACCTTTAATCCCGAAATTCCCACGGGATTGGGAACGGGAATTTAAAAATCAAGAACGGCTGAATTGATTTGGCTGAAAATTGGTGGGGTGTTAGCTTAGAACCAGGAAAAGGACAAAGGATACCTTTAATCCCGAAATTCCCACGGGATTGGGAACGGGAATTTATAACTCAAGAACGGCTCAACTGATTTGGCTGAAAATTGGTGAGGTGGTAGCTTAGAACCAGGAAAAGGACGTAGGATACCTTTAATCTTGAAATTCCCACGGGATTGGGAACGGGAATTTATAACTCAAGAACGGCTCAACTGATTTGGCTGAAAATTGGTGGGGAGGTAGCTTAAAACCTTGAGAAGAACATAGAATACTTTTAATCCCGAAGTTCCCACAGGATTGGGAACGGGAATTTATAGCTCAAGAACGGCTGAATTGATTTGGCTGAAAATTGGTGGGGAGGTAGCTTAGAACCAGGAGAAGCACATAGGATACTTTTTATCCCAAAATTCCCACGGAAACGTGAACGGGAACTACGCGGGTGAAATTGCGGGGCGCTTAGTAATAAAATACTACTCCTAAAAAGAAAAAAATGTGTCAAATAAGAAAATCTAATAAAAAAAAACAATATAAACACGTTTCAACAAAAATAAATGAAATCCCACCAAAAACATTCTGTAAAAAACTAGCCAAGTCTCGATGGAGCTGCTTGTTTATCTCTAAAAAGTAATGAAATCTAGACAAAGTCGTGCCAAGTGTAAGGTTCCTTACTGCGATTTCTTTATTATTACAGTTAATGTTGTGTGACTTGGCCGTTGAACATTGTTGAAAACGTTTGTAGTGGGTACAAGTCAATTTTGTTTACACGTAATGTTGTAACATTATTAAAATACGCAGCTTTATCAAGCCTACAATTGACTGGATATTGAATCAACGTTTTTCAAGTGGCAATTTTCTATCGTCCATGGGTAGTGGTTCTGGCGACAGATTGGTGCAATAGTGTCATGGAGCACCTAGTTTTGTACCCTTGTGTACAGTTGTGTACTTGTGTACAGTGTATCCTTCAACGGCCAAGTCACACAACATTAACTATAATAATAAAGAAATCGCAGTAAGGAACCTTACACTTGGCACGACTTTGTCTAGATTTCATTACTTTTTAGAGATAAACAAGCAGCTCCATCGAGACTTGGCTAGTTTTTTACAGAATGTTTTTGGTGGGATTATTTATTAGCGAAAAATGCTATTTTTTTCGCAAATGTGTTGAAAATCGTTGTATGGTACACGCGAGTATTGATGATTACTATCCTCGTCTATCTTCAGACCCTCGCCTGACGGCTCGGGCCCCAATAGCGCCTCGGAAGTAATCACCAACTTATCTCGCTTGTACCATAAATAACTATTATTTTCCAAGCGTCGACGCATTGGGGGACAGCTTCAATGAAAAAATATAAATAATAATACCTGATGCAAATCTCCGTCCAGCAGAGCCCTAACCATATCATCCAGTGGTGCTCTCGGATTGGTCCCCATACCGGCGCATGCGGCCGCTGCAGCGCTAAGTTCCCGTCTCTTAGACCAAGGTGCGGTGAACATCACCCATCCACCGAGGATATCGAACCAGGATGCGTAGTTTGAACGAATGGAGGAGAAAGTTGAATAGTCGCCTGTGATTAGCTGTAAGGGAAGTGGTGATGAGAGTTTTTATGTGAAAACTAGCGACCCGCCCCGGCTTCGCAAGGGTACAATTTTCCCGTTGATTTTCCAGATTTGTTTAAATAAAAACATTCTCCTGACAATAACAAACGTAACAAAAAAATAATTAGCCAAATTGGCCCAGGCGTTGTTGAGTTATGCGCTTAACAACACATTTTGCGATTCATTTTTATATTATAGACTAGCTGCGCCCCGCGATTTCACACGCGTAGTTCCCGTTCCCGTAGGAATTTCGGGATGAAATATAGATAGATGTTGGCCGATTCTCAGACCTACTGAATATGCTCACAAAATTTCATGAGAATCGGTCAAGCCATTTCGGAGGAGTATGGCAATGAAAACTGTGACACGAGAATTTTATATATTAGATGTAGACATAAAAACAACTTTAGCTGAGATGGAATAATAACAAAAATGACATTACAGAAATCTCAGTATGAATTCTAGGATTTTAATAAGTTCTTTATAAACAAATTTAACTGAAGTAAAGCCACTATCATAAGTCATTTCACCCAGAAAGACCAGTGACAGAAAGATGTGGAGAGAAATTGGAGTGGCATATGGCCTGGAGTGGGCTAACACATGCTGTTGAAGAAGACGAAGAAGTCACTTCAATAGTCAGTATGGAATCAACCAGTAAAGTCTCACTAAAGGGCAAAGGCATCTCTCACTGACTGAATATTATTTTTCTCACAGTTACATTACTTAAAAATAATCTAAGCAGTTTTTTGATACATATTGGCAATTACAAAGCAGAGCCTCGTTCATGACAAAAAAAACTTAAACCATAATTTTTTTAACCCAAATATCAAATGTAAAATAAAATACCTTCATAATAAGCTCTAAATGTGGTTGTGTAGCAAGTACCCTGCTCGACAACTTGGACCGACATTCCGCCTGCCAGTGCTTCCATGTCACTGTAAACTCCCCTGTTGATATGCCTCCGTATACCTGGAATCATGATGTCAGTGGTTTAATATTTATTAAACTATAGAATATAAATACACTGAAGTTTTTTTTTTTTTATAGTATAAATAAAGGATATTGCATAGGAACTTAATCAAGGAAAACAGAACAAGTATATGAATGATTTAAATTATTACTTATGTTTTAAGGTTTTATAACATATTTTTATATATTTAGCTAGACAAACAACAGTACAGTATATGCTTGCTCAATTAATTAAGGTCAATATTATAATAATGCACAAAATCAGGATATTTTTGTCTATTTCTATAAAAACTTATTTTATTAAACCTTCTAATACTCACACTATAAACAGGCATAGTTCTCAAAGAGTTATCAAGCAATTTAAATTCATTGGTTTCAGACGCGGAATGGAGTTTCAGTAGTGCTCTTGCAACATCTACTCTTCCTTGTACAATCATGCCAACGACTGTGTCCCAATAGTCTTTGTGGTCTTCTGACCCTCTCTCACAGGCTTCTAGTAATCCGGCCGCAGTCTGTTCATGACAAGGAAAGTGGAACCTTACCCATTCTAACAAAAAAGGCAACACTACCTCCCCAGGCACATTATCTATATACAAAATCTCACATAAATGCCAAATACACTCAATAGAATAAAATATAGTGACGTAGGATAGCAAGGCGTTCTTCTGTAATGCATCTTGGGCCTTCTCTGAAGCCTCCTGCAAACTTTCTATGCACACACGAACTATTGAACGGTATTGGCGGGAAAGTTTCAGAAACTCCACTTGGTTGTCGGTTATTTTGGATTGCTCGGCCGCCTTTTGAAGCGCCAAAAATGTACCATTGGATTCGTTAACGAGTTTTCGTAATATAGGATGGAAAAGTAAAATATCTTGTCGTATGTTTAGAATCTGAACTTCGGTCGAACTTTGAGTTGATTGACCAGGTTTTTGACTTCGAGGGTATAAAGTGAACTTGTTGCCTCTTCTCCAAGCACAAGCGATACGTTTTTCGGTGTTCTTATTTGTTATTACCTGAAAAACAGATGTTTGAGAATATGCACAAACTAAACATAACCTATATCAAAAAGTACCGGACACATACGAATGTTTTCACACGATTTTTCTTCTCATTTTCACTGGCAACGGACGTAAACGGCGTATATCCAGATATATCCATTATGAATATTGTTTTATTACAAAATTAAAAACTTCCACAACTAAAACCGTTTCATTTGATCATCACCCCACTGCATTTTTGTTTTTTTTTTTAGAACTTTAGCTTTACCACAGACTCCAAATAATAATTTTATGACAGCTTGACGAGCTTGACACGATGACAGTTAAGGTGATTTTACATTTATCCATACTAAACCTGTATGGTGCAAACTTTTATTATTTAATTCGTCCTAGCCTTCGCGATAGGACGAATTCTTTAGCCAGACGTGTCGTGACAACGCAAATGTTCGCGTTATCGCGAGTGGCCGTAGCATGAGTCAGCCCTTTTTTCATATTTTATTCGTTGTCAAAAACTACGTATCTGTATATACACACCCAGAACAAAATAAACATTTCTGGTTCATAGTTCACACAAATATACACCACGCACAGGAATCGAACCCGCAACCTTACCGCACAGGAATCGAACGCCCATACTATGTAAATAAAGATGGTTTCTAACTTATTTAAAGAATTCATTTATTGAGTACTAGCGGCACCCCGTGATTTTACCCGCGTAGCGTAGTTCCCGTTCCCGTAGGAATATGGGAATAAAAATCTCCCACTGAATCACTATATCTATTAAAACAAACTGCATCAAAATCCCTTGCCTAGTTTTAAAGATCTAAGCATACATAGGGACATAGGGCAGAGAAAGCGACTTTGTTTTATACCATGTAGTGATTTAAACAAAAAATATTATTGATAAATTGACAAGCAACTGGCTACTGGCTATTACCGTAATTTATCAATCAGTATCATACTGTGTGCTGCTTGCTTGTCGAGAATGTCGAGTCGAGTTGTTTAATGTTTTCATTGGCGTTTACATTCTATGGCTATCATTTATGATACTTTTTTATAAAAATATTTTTTTTTGTACAATGTTTCATATGTTGATCTTACAGAAAATATAAAAAGTATCAATTGCTTAAATTGCAGAATTACTTTTGTTCTAGAACAATCTTGAATGATATTGCAATTATTAGTCACAAAGTTGACTAAAGTACCGGTAGGAGGACATGTTGAATTTGTCACGAATATCACGATAGTTGTCAATTCATCAAACTGTTTTGTTTAGATAATATTAGTAAATTAAAACAAAATTCTACAGTAAATCTAGTGATATTGTGTTGTGCGACGCTATAACAATATGTGTTTATGTGTTATATGTTTACGTACATAAAACATATAATATCTACAGTGGACCATAAAAAGTATTACGAAAGTCGTTTCATTTTTATTTGGTAAGTTTTTGTGTATTGCAACCAAAACGTAGACAGATAGAGGCTAAACAAAGTTGCGTAGTCGTCCTTTATTCAATTAGTTTGTGGTGACGGGGTCACTATACGGTAGTGATACTTAGTTCTTAGGAAAATTAGCAGGTGATTGGTCTGTAGTGAAAAAGTTGACCCCTGTATGACGTAGCTTGCTCTGATTTAATCAGCTTCATCTATCCGGCTAGTCGGATGTATTGTTTGCGTATACTTTATAATGTGACGTCAATTTAGTGCAACATAAGAATCTTTAGGCAAATGTATGATAAAAATTATCTAGGTAGGTATTGATGGTAGATTGTGTTATCAGGCCTCATACCTTGTGCTTTGTATACTGTGCTGTTGAAACTAGTGAATTAGTGTCTTCCCTGTGAAGTTGTACCTGATATCTGCTTTTTAACACTATGTAAGTGAACATAAAATGTTTATTAATAACAGAACAGTTATCACAGCCTTGTATTTAGTTTGCTAAGTTGGTTTGTTTAGCTCCTTAGATCATTTGCTAGAAACTGTTATCTTAAACTATTCATAGACAATACTTGTTTAGTTTTCTAATAGATACCAAATAAATTCATGTTAATTAAATTAATAAACTCGCAAGTGTGTCAAAGTTTGACTAATTTTATTGTTTCTCTACCAAATGACTCATATGCGAACCGCTGAATATTTGTACATAATATGAGCAGCGCCTTCAGGTTTTATCTGCAGTATTTATTCTGTAAGAAAATTTGCATCATACATAGCCCTTATTATCTATGTTTTAGATTCTATACATTGTAGTAGATTGTTAGACTAAAAAATAATATCATCAATTAATATTTTATAAATAACATTGATATTCAACAAGAAAGAACATTTTATTCACTTGTATTACTAAAAATTATAGTCACCACTTTACAAACTTATCTATTATGTTTATGTATCGTTTTTATACAATTTTGTAATACAATACATAACTTATCATCAATTTGTTTATCACAAGACACCTGAAGGTTGTTTAGCGACCATTGTCACAGCTTTTGTTGATTCGGACAATGTCATTTCCTTAAAATGTGAACCTTCTCAGTTCACTGCTAATGTTGCATTAAGACCTTTTTTGTTTCACTTTTGCAATGAAAAATAACTTCATTTTTTATTTTATTAGACTGTGACAAATAGACTGACAAAGATAATTATATTTTTATGTGGTTCAGTATTTACTAGCAGTTTCCCCCGTGTTTTCACCCGTGTAGTTCCCGCTCCCGAGAAAATGCGGGTATAAAATTATATTAAAAACCTTACTCTTGAATCACTATCTATTAAAGAAAACATCAAACTCTATTGTGTAGTTTTAAATATCTAAACATACATAGGGCTAGACGGGAAGCAACTATTTTTAAATAAATTTTTCGCACCATAAACGCAATTTTCTTAGAAATAGACCCATTTTCGGAAATATGATTACAAATATTAGTCATCTAATATAGGATATTAAACAAAAAACATTAAAATACATAGATTACTCATGTTCGCATTATAATAGTTTTTGGAATGTATCAAAATGATAAGATAAACATATTTTTCAAGACATTTTAAAATTAAATTGACACATTTGGACGACATCCACCTCTAGTCAAAATATAAGGTGAATAACATGTTTGGGTATCAACAAAAGATAGTTTTATCATGATAAGTGATAATAAATGATTATAAAAACAAAATTTAGTATTGTAAAGCTGAAAATTTTCTTTGTAGGAAATATCTAATCTCAGGAACTAAGTTATTCAAATTAAATTTTTTAGTGTTGTACAGGCTGTTTATCGATGACTAGCGGTGTCCCGCGGTTTCACCCGCGTTTTCTCTTTCCCATGGGCACAGCGGGATAAAATATATAGCCTATGTTACTCAGGGTGAATGTAGCTTTGTAATGGCGAAAGAATTTTAATAAATCGGCACAGTAGTTCTTCAGTTTATTCATTACAAGCATACATACAAAAATAGTGTAGAATGGCAACAATTTTGAAAAAAGTTATATTACATACTAGCTGCGCCCCGCGTAGTTCCCGTTCCCGTAAGTAATATGGGGATAAAATTATGCTAAAAACTTTCCCACTGAATCACTCTATCTATTAAAACAAAACCGCATCAAAATCCGTTGCGTAGTTTTAAAGATCTAAGCATACATAGGGACATAAGGACATAGGGACAGAGAAAGCGACTTTGTTTTATACTATGTAGTGACAAATATACACCCAAAAATAGTGTAGAAAACTAAGAATTTTAAAAAAGTTCATTACATAAGTAACACATAAAATTACAACTCAAACCATCTCATACTATTAATTGTTATGTAAAATCTTATGTAATTTCTAACTAGTAAGTATTGTTAGTAGTAACAAAGGTAACCTGTGCTCTGCATTAACTTGTGCAGTTAATTTTAACCTTTAAAAACATTGCAATAATGGTTATTATTGTATTTCAGTTATTTAATTTTATGTTCCACTTAAATTTTCTTGAGCGTACAGTTAATTTTAACCTTTAAAAACATTGCAATAATGGTTATTATTGTATTTCAGTTATTTAATTTTATGTTCCACTTAAATTTTCTTGAGCGTACATAGTATAGTTGTAATGGCATGAATGTGTGTGAAAGATTTATAGATAGAGAATTGAAATGTTACTATTACGGTTAAAGAAAAGACGCTAAAAAAGGCATTTTTTTTAAATTCTAAAGTAAGGTGACCAGCCCCCCTAGCATGACTGTGCGTGATAAAATATATAGACACCACGAAATAATATCGATTTCGCGAGCATGACCAAATGTCATAAAATTAATCACGTGGTAAAATTCAATATGGCGGGTATTTTCATCAAATTTTGACAGTTGGATGTCAATAAATCGCTGTATCTATCGCGTTTTCGAAGTCATGCTAGTCTAGCAGAGATAATATGTATATCAGGTAACAGGCTATGTTTAATCCCAATATTTCTACGTAATAAATATCACGGAATGTAGCTATAATTTTTATCATAAAACAATTCCTTAGTAGTACAACTTAGAAGTATTCATGTAAATATATGAATAACACACGTCCTACGTCATCATGCGCATAAGCAGCTAAAACGACCTAAAACTAGACATCTGACATTGGTTAATGCAATGATCGCATCTGCCATTAATTAATTAGGTATGCGAATAAACGAGACATAAGTATGTAGTTTACCGATGGTTAAAATTGTAACGAAGCACATATCAATACGAGTATACCTATGTAATGAAAATTTGGAGCATATCTATACTAATATTATAAAGAGGAAAGATTTGATTGTTTGCTGTGACATATGCTATATTTTATCCCTGTATTCCTACGGGAAAGAGAACTACGTGAGTGCCGCGGGGCGCTGCTTTTAGGTAATATCTACAGTTTATTCTAAAAAAGTTAAAATTAAATTGACATTGCATTTAATAGGACCAGTTAGTAGGTAATAAAATAAGTAATAAGTTTATGACTAACTAGTAAAATAAATTAACATATCCGTTTTCTTTGAAATAATGACCAATAATATCAAATTTAAAGAATGACCAACGTTTAATTATAAATTAACGTTAATTTTGCAAAACATCCGCAAAAACGTGTTTTTTACACAAACACGAATGAGCCGTTATTTCACTCTGGTTTTAATTTGGGTCATACAATAATACTTGCTTCCTAAATTCTTTCAAATTCCTTCTAGAAGAAACGTTACTTTTAATCCTTTTTCTCTTTTTTCATATCCTCTTTAAATTCTGAGTTAAGTTTCCTATCTCTACACCTAAGTAGTTTTGGCTATGCGTAAGAAAGGATTTCTGTATTGATTATACAGAACTCCTTTCTTAGTACTCACTAAGTCATTATTAGATCCTTCTGTACAGATTTCATCAATACTTTTAGAAAGGTTTGAATATTTTAATCGTATTAATCTAATTTTGAAGCCGATGGTAAATATGTTTTAAAAACTACTTCAAAATTATGCTGTACATAAAGTTATTTATTTGCATTACCGTTTAACTGACCACGATTCAGTTATTAAAACCAATTAACATTTATATCGTAACATTAGATGCATCAAGGTCATCTTGTTACAAGTGCAGACCTTGTCCAGTTTTCAACTGTTTAACTAATGTGCTTGATCGTTTATACACGTGTCTATTTATTAATAGAGAAAAACTAACATCAGAAACATTAAAAGAAATCATTTTCAAACATCAACAGCTATTTCATTCATCAGCCCGTATTATTTATTTTAAGGGCTTCTTCTTAGCGTGTCGTCTCATATGCCATTGAGTCGTGGTGGAAGAATTTTAAGAGCTGTGCTCTTGTCTATGTAACAGGTGCAACTCCCTCCACCTGCTTCTGTCCAAAGCAGCTTCTTTCACTTCCTATAACACGACAGCAACCTTTTCTTTTATAGGTTATAGCTGTGCCCTGCGGTTCCACCCGCGTAGTTCCCTATCCCGTGGGAAGTTCGGGATAAAACGTAGCCTATGTTCTTTCCCGGACCATAAGCTACCCCTCTACCAAATTTCAAGTCAATCGGTTCAGCAGTTTAGCCGTGAAAAGGTAACAGACAGACAGACAGACAGAGTTACTTTCGCATTTATAATATTGTTAGGATTCTTCGCCGACCCCTTCCTCTTCTTCCTTCTACTTTCCCTTTCAAGATGTTCAATATGACATGGATAATGTAGCACTCAGTTATTGATTTACTGAGGGATGGCTGTTACCGAATTGGCCTTTAATTTGATTAGGGTTTCAATACGGAGGGCGCGTTAAGCCGCCGGCCCCTGTTGTCGTATTAACATCGACAGACAACCTGGCCAAATGGAACATGATAAGTGCGACCGATACAAATTGCTCATGTGGCGCACCACAAACCATGTCACATCTCTTGGAGTGCCCATCATGTCCCAATAGCTGTACCCTGGACGACATGTCGTGCCAACCTAACGCCATCGAGATGGCCACCCATTGGTGCTCGATAATCTAAAATTAATTGTTTAAAGAGTCTTGTCAATCGAGACGAAGAAGAACATCGACAGTCGTTACGGGTAGTTAGAGCTCTCAAATATCTAACTACAAAATATTGATGCACGCACAAGTACTCAAATTAGAGGGGTCTAATTGCATAAAACTGACCACATACATACTCTGTTATTGAAATAATTTTCATAGTCCAGTAATTTCTGAGATTTCTAAATCCAAATGATCTTTACCTTCGTGTAATTATTGATGTTGATTCACCAATTAAGGTCATGCCCGTATTGTTTCTGCTTATCATAACATTCGACATAAATATGGCTTTCCTGTTTGTTATACGGATAATTATTCTTTATAATTATAAACTAATCGATTAGGTATCTATTGGCTCAAAAATGAATTTACGCACAACGCCCTTGAAATGCTACATCGATAATAGCTTGATTCATAAATGTTTACATTTTTTTAATTGCTCTATTTGATAATTCCTAAAACGGTATATTAACCCAAAAATGTTTAGGTACTTATTTATTTTTCCTTAACTTTGGCACTTTGTATTTGTTCCATTATAAATTTTCCCTTTTAACCAAGATTCCATATATATTCCAAAAAACTTAAATTGAATGTTGTGAATTCAAAATAATCTTTTATTTATTGCAACACAAATAGGTTTTTTCATTCTCCTATTTATTATCGCGGTTGTATTGTAACAATTTTACGTGATTCTAAGTTCAAGGTTACGTTGTATCGTAAAGTTTCTAATAATATTTCATTGAACACGTACATTATTTTGCGGTAGGTCTGATAGGTATTTAATATTTTAGCTTCACACAGTTATTTTTAAGTATTTATTTACTGAATTTTATGGAGTTTCTGTTTTAGAAATATGTGGTATACCTACATATATACATACATATTTCCTTTATTCACAATCACAATAGGTGTGAAAGAACTTCTGTTCTCTTTTTTGGCAATCCAAGTTCTTTCCACCTTTTAGTATTCCGCTATGCACGCAGCCTTGGCATCATGGTGAAAGATTTTATCGGAGACTCATGAAGGCTCATCCTATGCATCCTATTTCCTTGTGATAGATGATTCCTTATCATATTGTTTTATTCATTAAGTCTACTTAAATTCAACCAAAGAAATAACCTTATTAACTTGATGTTCAATTAATTTGATTTATTAATTTGGGATTCCCAACACAAAACTTACATGCGTTTTTGTTGCATTGTTTAATTTTATAGAGTCATCAAAACAAAACATCCATTGATCAGTTTCTCTGTAACTGTGACTCATTGGACTGAGATTCAGTAACTAATTCTTGCTTAAAATGATTCATAGGGTTTTCTCTACATAACTTAGTAAGTAGGTCTATATCTGACGAAACTAATAATACATTTGATTTGATTTCAAGTAGCGTTGTTTATCCTTGCTTATCTGTTTCTAAGATGGTTATCGTTTTAGATTATTATTCAGAATTATCTGGAATGTTGTTACAAATACGTGCTTCCGCACGCTTGACGCACAATCCGACGTTTTTCACACCCAATAGATTTGCAGTAGAGCTAGATTGATTCATAGTATTCTCTTCCTGTAGGTCCTCTTTTGTGTAGCGTTAAATAAGTAAACCTTCGTTGTTGTTTTGAATCATCAAATAATCATCTACCATCAGTTAACATAACTTCTGTTGCACTACAAAATTCTTCAATGACAATTGACTGTATCCTTTGAAAAGTAGCTATCTGATTTTTAAGTCCAAAAATTCCTCTTACAATATAAATTGACTATCTGATTTCTCAATTTTCTTTGTGTCCTAATGGAATGTATTATCGTGCGTTATTGGTTCCAACGATTTTTACATACCTCCCTCAATAAACAGTCTCGTCCTTTAGTAAACAAATCCTCTACCAAGCCTTTGTCCAGTAATGGAAAATTAGTAATGTTTGTGTTGCTCCCTGGTTAGTTTACATTTGTAATTGGAAGCTAGTTAAAATTACACCAAAGATACCAAAAATATAGTCAAGGCCACACAAATTCTAAAATGTCATATTGCGTTTGCTTAAAATACTTCAGTGACTGTAATCGCATTTCACACGATCCAAACAATAGTTTGTATCACGAGCGATACCATATTGTGTTGAAAGGTGAATGTCCCTAGTAACATGAGTTAGTGCTCTATGAATGGCGTCCTACAAGGCTTTACCAATATATTTGTCCTTGTCATTAGCCATAAGGATGATTGTTGCTTAACTTTTTACTACAATTTGAAGGTTGATATCAGAAATAGTCTGATTTTCCTCAAACATCTATGTTTGTTTAATCGATTGCTTGAAAAGGTGTATGTTTGTTTGGTTGTTATGTGGATATTTTTTTCACAATTGGACGTTTATTAACATGTATGTTCGCTGGGATATCTTCATCGGCTGTAGTATCATGATTCCTTAAATTGATCCCATTATATTCTGACATAATCTTAATTTAATTAAAGAAACCGTTTTTAAAGTCTTGGAAATTCATGACGTGTATAGCATTTGCTCGTTCCCGCAGTGGTTAAAAATATTTTGAAATTCAAGAAGTGTTACGCAAAATTTCAGTTAATTAAAAAAAGTAAAGCCAAATAAATAAGACCATATAACAATAGCACTACAAAAAGGCGTTAGTATAGATAGTTTCAAATATTACAAAAGTGGGCTATCTAAGTGAAGTCCTTGAGTTGTGTAAAACTGAATCTTAAGCTACGATTACATTGTGAAATATATAAAAGGTCAACATTGTTAACGTACCTTTTGTTTTAGTGTTTATTTTAGGCTTTTATCTATTTTATGCTTTTAAACAAACCATCTGTTCCAAACTGGGTTCTACAAAAGTTTTTCGCTTTTTGAAAAAGCAACATACACCAACTATTTTCCCATAGAGTAGTTTCTTCTTTATAACCTTCTTGACTACAAAATTCTGAGCAATGCTTTCGAAACTTGCTTTCTATCAAAAGATATACTTATGTATAACTCTCTTCAGACTCTTACCAGCACTTCTGTCGCAGACATCCTTGAGGTTCGTAAAATTAAAAACCTTTGATTATTTTGACACATCAAATTTCATGGACTTCAGCCCAAAAACACTGCTCTAAAACCTAATATCATTATTCTTTTTTGTTACTATTGTAGGTATTTCCATTAAATAAAAAAGAATCTATATCTGTAACTAAACCCAGCCGTAAAACCAATTGAATATGAACTACAGAGTTCAACGCACGTCTCACTCAGTCGAGTCTGATTCTGCACACCTATCATCATCTACGGAATCTACGGCTATTATCTCTCCATTTGCCACAACAATATAGACCTTATCTCCTCCAAATACAGCCTACACTATTATTGAAAACTGTGCATATTTTTGGACAAACTATGAAACCACAGTTATAATTCGTCGAGCTGTTTTGAGATTTTAGAAATGCTTTCGACTCGGTTCTAATTGCACTAATATTCTATAAATGTTTCGTTATTTATTTTCACGGTTGTTAGTTTGATCTATACATGAACTAAGAAATAAATATTTATTTAGCAAGTAATTTCAATATAGTATGTAAAGTTGAAAATTTTGATTTCAAAAATCAGCCAAATCTGTCTGTTCAAATGATGCCACGTCACACTATTGATTTTTATTTTGGTTGATTGATTTTTAGTCTTAAATTTCTACTTCTTTGGGTATCTTTTAATTTTTGAGGACCAAAACTCGGCCACCGATATAGCGCTATCAGTGGCCTTGTAAAGGTCCTCGCGTCAACGGCCAAATTTCTACTAATAATGTGACAAACTTTGGCCAGGATGAATCTATAATTTCTCTTTGTAATATTACCAACTGTAGATTATTTAAATAACCTTTCAACAGTAATTATAACTGTTATTAACAGGTATCACTTGAGACAATATTGTGAAATATGATTGTGACGTCACACTGAAAGCGTCTGTAAACATTTAATATAATTTATAGTTATTGTTTACAAGTACTTGTTCTTATCAGGTATTCTACTTTCGACATTGATATCGCTAATTGACAAATTTTCTTTTGTTCTCTTCACACTACGTTGTTACCATAACTAATTGTAGGGTTGAGTGAACTGTTAAATAAACGTGGCGGGTTCGGAACCTGTGCGAGGTAAATATTTTCGAGTAAAGTTGTTTGGTTGGATGTGGTTGGTGTTATTTGTTGTGTTTGACAGAGATTGATTTTAATGTTGTTGTTAATTTTTTTTATTGGAGTTTGTTTATCCTTTCATTCACCATATTCTTACACTGACTGTAAAGTCGAAGATAAAACTTTAGACCAACTAAATGCAATATTATAAGGTCAAATGTTCCCAAAGTTTAGTTAAACCCTCATAAATTCCGATTCATAATCAAGCCGTTTTTGTGTAAATTAGTAAATAACATACATCAACGTAATGGCTGCTATAAAATTAAAATGAATTTCGTGTCCGACCTTAACACTAACAGTGAAGTCGTAACTCCTTTATTGTCAAGGTATAATAATAACTCGAACACTCCAAAATCGATTTTCCCCAAGTTTCATTTTCATTTGACATTTCCAGTATTTACGTTACGTGTACGTACTTATCTACGTTGAGGTGCTTCCTCCCACCATTAACGTTACCTAACAAGTAAAGGTATGTTCACAATGATACAATAATTGTTCAATAGGAATGAACTTAGAACTTTCATTTCAATATTCTTACTGTATCAGAATTTGGGATGTGGGATAGATTAAAAAAAGGCATTTTTTAAAAAAATTTATGAAATCGTAAACGTGATAATTTGCAGGAAAAAATGTCTTATTTTTATCGACTTTCTATCAAATGTATGATGAAATATTTTCATTACTTAGTTTCGTTACAACCCGGTGCAGCGGTGGTTTCATCATGGAATCGGAAGTACTTCTAGTAGCCTATTGTTGAAAATAGTGTTAATATTAATAACGTAACAAAATACGTACGACATTAGAAAAACACAGATTATTAAATTAGATCTAGCATAATATCTATGTCAAATTTAAATAATATAAATAAATTAATACAAAAACTGTGGCACCTTGTAATGTTTACGAAACCAGTGACACTAAATTCGATTGCCATTTGACACTTGAGTGCGTTCAATGCCTTTTGACATTTATACTTGTTTATGTCATAACCTCATTTGATTCAAGATTAGTTTATTATGATAACAGATGCATTATCTATATCATTATATAAAAGGCTTTGTCCTGAATGACTGATGGATCAACGCACAGCCTAAACCGCTGATCGTAGAGACCTGAAACTTGGAGGGTGTGTTATTTGTATTACGTAGGCGTCCGATAAGAAGGGATTTTTGAAAATTCCTCCTCTAAAGGGGTGAAAAGGGGTTGCAAAGTTTGTATGGGACAACGTGATTCCTCGGTCTGATTAAGTTCAAACTTGGCATAAATGTTCATCAAAAAGATTTATTAAATATGTGATACTCATTTTTCTTAAAATCATCACCTAACATGATTAAAAAGGGGTAAAAAGTTATTTTGGGGTTGATTTGCGTCGAAATTGATATCAATACTCCTTTGACATGTGTTTCAATTTGTAATTTGACAGCTGAATGTCAAAATGGCGGACTAAAATAAAATGACGGAAAATGAGGCAGCGTATCAAAACTATAAGTAAATAAATAATACCGTATTTTTACTTATTAATAGATATTTATCAATATTCTTCACCCCGCATTATAAATCTAGACATTTATTTAAATAACTATTTCAAATATCAAATCTGTAGGTGAAGTAGTTTTTTCATAAAATGTACCACCAAATTGTTGCGTTACAAGGGCTTCGCTTTGCTCGCCCTAATTAGATAATTTTACTCATAATTTGATTTTTGCTTATCATATCTTCAGACATTTTCGATCTAAAATATTACTATACGAAAATTGTTATTCATGTGCGATTTATCGATTTTAGCTTTATGATATGAAATTAGTTAAGTCGAGCAGGGTTTTTTCCGTTTTTTTATAACTAAATCACCCACTTATTATAGATACGTAGATTCGCTAAATTACAATCCCAGTGTTAACTTGGCAGTTTAGTTTTTCGCAGAATCTAAATCACTTTCTAATATAGTAGAACGCCGATTAACCGAATCGCCAATTATCCGAATCGGTCCTAAGTTACTATGTAATGTACCTCTATCTATTGATTGTTGTGATTTTTTATATTTTGTATTTTCGTTAAGGCCCGCTGGGATTGCATCTTAAATATAAATAAATAAAATAAAATAACTTACTCTGATCGAGATGTTTAAGTGAGCTATAGATATTGTAGAACTGTGTTTGTTAAACTTATTATAGTTTATTCTATGTGTGACATCGCTTTTAGAGTTGGGAACGGAACTCTAAAAACGATGTCACACATACAAAAGGGTAAAAACGGAACCATATTACTGAGACTTCGCAGTCCGACCGTCCGTCTGTCACCAGACTATCTCAAGAACCATGAACATTGGACGTATGATATGAGAGAATGATGCATATTCAAGGCCAAGAACGGTGATAGCTAAACACTTGAAATTTTCACAGATGTATTTCTATTGCCGCTATAGGAAAAAATACATAAAACAAAATAAAATAAATATTTAAGCGGGGCTTCTCAATACAACAAACGTGTTTTTTTGTCGTTTTAGGTACGGAACCCTTCGTGCGCGAGTCTTGCTATGTGCAGTCTATGTGCGATAATCCGAATTTTCGATTATCCGAATCGACCCCGGTCGACCCCGCCGGTTGGGACCGGGGTAGAATATGTCGGTCTGAATATGTATTGTGTTATGAAACGCCGACTCTT
Source organism: Timandra comae (assembly GCA_958496195.1). NCBI lineage: Eukaryota > Metazoa > Arthropoda > Insecta > Lepidoptera > Geometridae > Timandra > Timandra comae. Next base: position 10,339,829 of record OY292363.1, on the reverse strand, counting down.
CCGAAGAAAAGATGAAAAAATGGGATGGAAGTGGTAGTGGGTTGGAAGGGGTAGTGGCGTGGAAGTGGAGTAGAAATGGGAGTGGTGTGGATGCGGGATTGGCGTTGAAGTGGTAGAGATGTGGAAATGGGATTAGTGGATGTAGGACGGTGTGATGTAGAGCGTCGGTGGCGTAGGGGTTAAGGCCTTTGACTTTCGATCGGAAGGTGCCTGGTTGGAACCCCACCACATACCAATGTGTTTTAAATCATCATTACCAGTTCATTGATCTCCCTACCGAGGGTACAAGAACAGAAATAAGTTATGATGAGTGATGTGAAAGTGGGAGCGGTGTGGAAGATGTATTAGTGTGGAAGGGGAGTGGGGTGGAAGAGGTAGTGGCGTGGAAGTGATATTAGGGGATCAGCATCAGCTACCTAAGGAGGAGCTAGGGCCTGTCCTGAATGATATCTAATAGGGGTATTTTAATTATGTAGGCACATAAAATATTAAAGTTTACCTAATTTATATATCACTAGCGGCGCCCCGCGGTTTCGCCCGCGTAGTTCCCGTTCCCGTAGGAATATGGGGATAAAATTCACATCAAAATCCGTTGCGTAGTTTTAAAGATCTAAGCATACATAGGGACAGAGAAAGCGACTTTGTTTTATACTATGTAGTGATAACGAATAATATAGGCGTGTTTATTGTTTAATTTTAATCTCGACTGCCAGACCCACATTTTGATTAAAGTTATTTTATTACATCGATATTTAGCGTTAGCCCAAAATAACTATTCTTCGCGTACGAAGTCGCGGGGCAGAAGCTAGTTATCAATATGCAGCTATTTGTTGGTAAATTATTAAAATTATATACGGTTTGCTAAATCTAAAACTTTTATAATATTTTAATTAATACAGATAATAATATATGTACTCTCTCTTACACTGCCGTATAGAATACATAATATTTTTATATTGTGAAGTGCAATTTTGATTTGATTGTAAACTTCGTTCGAAATAATAATGCTCAGTGTGTACTCAGCTTAATTGTAGTATATTTTTTTATACAATACGTTCAGTAGATGTGCTTCATTGTGTTGTAGTAGTTGTGTTTATTGTATAAAGTGTATTTAGTATAAAATATAATTAGTATAATGTGTGTTTATGAGAATAATGTGTATTTACGATTATATTTGTGATAAATAGTGTTATGTGTTAGTGTCTTGTGATTGGATTTTTATCTGAGGTAGTTATTTTTACATTATATTTTACCTATTAATATCTAGTACATAGTTATATTACTATTTATTAGTCACGATATTGAACATGTTTTAGAGTTATGCAATATTTTAATTTACGTAACTTAATGTTGTTAGACTGCATAAAATAAAATTCATTGGAATATTATATTATACAACATATTATAATAAACAGAATTAATTATTCAGTATGAGTTTCAAATAATTTTCAAAAGTGTTACAAGGCAGAATACTTTAATTTAATTAACAAATACATTATTGATAAAAGATAATGAAATAAATGAGAATGAGCCTTGTATAATAAAATAACATGATAAAGCTAACACTTTGCACTTTTTGAGCACAATTTAGGTCCTTTGAGCAAACGGCTATAATATTTTTGCTAACTGTTATACGTTGAGGGTTCTAACTACCCGTAACGACTGTCGATAATGTTAGTACGACAACATGTACTGAATGACGACAATGCCCTCCGAAGCATGGAAATAATTTTGATTGTATGTTTTTATTAAAAAGTAATTGGAAATAAATTAAAACACAATACACTATGCATTATGTTTTAATTTATTTCCTTTTGCAGTAGTAAATGCTACTTTCATAAATGTACTCAACGAATTGTTTTGATATTGAGCGATATTTATTTAATTAAATTAGGTAACATATTTTATTTAGGTCTCAAAGAACTTACGAAATAACCCTTGATTATTTATTTCTTATTTAAATTAAAACTTTACAGCAGGAGTCGGCTTTCTTCCTGTAAACACTTTGTGAATACCACCAATTCTATAGCACATATACTGTTTCTTTTATAAATACATATTTCCATGTAAAGATTAGTTTATAATGAGTAATTTTGATTTGATTTTTGTATATAAACTTAACTGAACTAAAACTGTATAACAAAAATATTGCATGTGTGTACATAAAATTAATGTGTGTCGTGTGCGTTTGTACATTTTGTGTGTTTTCGACAGAGACGGAGACGTGACCAACACATTACTGGGCGATATATAAAACTTAGCACACAGAGTAAATAAATGAAATAAAAGTAAGTCGTTATTTCTATTAAAAAGTTTAAATTTTAGTTGCTCATGTGTGTTTTTTGAGCCATTATTTTCAAAATATTGAGTCACCATTTTGTTTTTCATATAAAACTCAAAATTACTCAAATTTGAGTCACCATTTTTGCTGATTATATTGAGTAATTTGAGTCACCATTTTATTTTGCTAAATATTTTCGTTTTAACATGCAATATTGCCTTTTATGTTGGTTACTCATGTGCTTTCGAGTCGATTTTATAAGTTATTTTTTATTAAAAGACTCAGAGCTATTCCGTTATTAACAAACCCTTAACCTTAGTTTTAGTGTGTGCTGTTTTAACCTTAATCCAAAAAGTGCTATTTATGTTAAACGTTACTAAGTAATAATATTCCTGTTTCATTTTATTATCAAGCCATTATTAATATTAGCCGTACATTAGATTTATTTTATGATATTTTGGTGGTATCCAATAAAAATAGAGATGTTTAAAACCATCTCGTCATGTAACCAGCCGGGCTAGCATGACTTCGAAAACGCGATATGATATAGCGACTTATCCACATGCGACTGTCAAAATATGATAAAAACACCCGCCATATTAAATTTTACCATACCATAGCACGTGATAATTCATTTTTCCATTCTCGCGATATCGATATTATATCGTGGTGTCGATATATTTTATCACGCAGTCATGCTAGGGGGCAGTATAAACTCCTTACGCTAATACTAATGCTACTCATCTAATAAAATTCCATTATTGAGAAAATTTAGAACTAAGGTATTCTCTCAATATTCCATTGCTGAGCTGGCCAGCGTTAAAGTGACGGCTTCTTCTAAACTACCTTACTAAGCTAGCTAGCTAAAAATGCTAAAGTTAAAGGCATCTCGTTACAAACTTTCATTACATTTCCTTATCATATTTCTTTATACTTATAAATGTATGACAATGAATCTTTGTCTCGTAAGTGAGTATGAAAAGTACGTAATATAAAATTCGCTTCACTCACGTTCCCTTGAACAAATCGCTTCGTCACTCCGTGTATATTTTGAACCAAACTTGGCAAATTCGGTGCCATTGTGTTTATACCAAACGTTTTAAAGACATACTTTTGCAACAAACTTAAAAGAAATATCATGCATCATTTCTATGCGTGTGATAGCTTTACAGAAAAAAACCTTGTAATGCTTGTAGTTATTAATTCCTCCTCGTGTTATTGGTTCCTAAAACAAATACATTAAATATTAAAAGTAAAGTTACTATTTCGGGATATTTAGAATGTTTATTTGAAGTTTTCGGTGTCATCTCATAAACTTTATTGATAAGTTTTAATGTTAATAAGTATAAAAAATATTTTAAATGTGAACAACAGACCCACTAGGCTGGGCTTATCTCCACTTGCCTATTTCGAGTGAGTATTTCTACCTATCTATCGTTACAAATCTAGCCTAGCGTCTTTATAAGGCTGCCAAACTGATAGTTGACATTACCAGTTCATTGATCTCCCTACCGAGGGTACAAGAACAGAAATAAGTTATGATGAGTGATGTGAAAGTGGGAGCGGTGTGGAAGATGTATTAGTGTGGAAGGGGAGTGGGGTGGAAGAGGTAGTGGCGTGGAAGTGATATTAGGGGATCAGCATCAGCTACCTAAGCCTAGCGTCTTTATAAGGCTGCCAAACTGATAGTTGACAATAATTGTCTAATCCTTACTAATATTATTAACGCGATTGGAATTTTCCTAGGCTGCTAATTTATCATGCGTAAAATCACGTGGTATGGAAAAAGACTTGAAGGTTCTAGAAAGAATAAGGGTATAATTTATATATCAACCTGTTTAGTACAAAGAGTATTTTTCATTTCAAAAACGAAATATTTATGTCATAGCCAACCTAAGGATAAGTTGTCTATGATTTGTGCAAAGATAATTAATTACTATTATTTATTTTTGGGTCTCTTAAGTTGGTTGTACTCGTATGACTGTTTGGTCATTTTAACACATGATGCAGGAGAGCTTCTTCATGTTGTGTATAAATGTGGAACATAATATTATTGAGAGTAATGCCACCGCATACAGCAAGTATAATAACTACTACCAAAAAATGCTGCAAAGATCAATATATTTTCGTAGAATCAAGATTTATACGAAACAATTTGTAACATTTCCTATCTAGATACCATATTGCTTGTCAAATGACAATACTGAAACAATATACAAACAATCTGAATACAGTAGTAAATGTTTATAAATAGAGCAGTAATTTGTAGCCGTAAGGCTAAGCGTATGTTGGGACGCAGGCCGCGCAGGGCAGAGCAGATCAGATTTTGTGTTGTATGGAACGTCGCGAGAGAGAGCAGGAAAGACACATGTCTGCGTCGCACGTGCCGCTCTGCCCTGCGTCGCCTGCGTGTCAACATACGCTTAGCCTAAACATTTTGCTTAGTCCAATTCGTATACTCGTAAGGTCACTAACATTGATAAGAATACGCATATGAACGTTCACGCTTCGCTTTGTTTACGCACTGAGGCGACGTCCGAAATAACTTCGTGAAGTTCATTGACATTCTTTGTTATATTTCCTGAGATATTGCGTTTAGGTAATTCGGAAAAATTATTCTGATATCCAGTATAAGAACAATCTGGAATAGGATCAGAATAAGAACATTCTAGATTATTTTTGTTGAGTCTAGGTCGTCATCATAGTTTACGGAATTAATCCTTTATGGATCAGATTTTTATGTTCAGTTTCTAAGTATGTCTGAATCATATAGCTAGGGAACTTTTTAAGAGTCTAAGAAGAGCCTTAACGCACCATAGAGTCTAGTTGAGGCCAGTCAAATCTTATGATGGGTATTTCCACAGATTCCCTCAAAGATTTCGGACTACGCAAGTCACACTGCCTTAGTACGCGAGGTTCTTAAAAGTTGATGAGGGTGCTCTAGATTGAAATTCAAGGGCTCCTTGCGGTGTATTTTGGGAATATTAAGAGATTTGTATACGGATACTGGTTCGCTTTCATTTTGAAGTCCTCGTTAAGTTTTTAGTCCGCTGCGTGAAAATCACAAAATCTTTGTTGTTGTCTCTTATAGAAGTGTCCAGAATATGATTATACATTTATGAAAATACGCAGCTGCTGTTTGGTTTGGATTATGTACGATTTATCACAAATATCGACACAAAATAATATATTTAAACAAAAACGTAGATTAAATGATAGTTACAATGGAGATAAAAATGAATTTATCTTTGTTTATTTTGTATTTGGTACATTTTATTCAAATAAGATATTTGATTTTGAATGCGTCTGTTATCTATATAAAAAGTTGAATAATATAATATATATCTTTGTTCTTGATTCTGTTCAGTCTAAATAAAGATACCATCATATATCAAGTAGATTTATCCGTAATTCCTAATCTTTAGACGTCCGAAATCCCTACTTCCCTACTATATTATCCAAACTAATATTATAAATGCGAAAGTAACTTTGTCTGTCTGTCTGTTACCTTTTCACGGCTAAACTACTGAACCGATTGACTTGAAATTTGGTACAGGGGTAGCTTATGGTCCGGGAAAGAACATTTTTATCTCGAAATTCCCACGGGAACGGGAAGAGCCGGGCCCTGCTAGTGACATATAAAACTGAAGTTTCGATATAGTAAATCTCTGTCATTTTTGAGGTCATTGATATTGGTATGCAAAATATAGCTAGAAATCTCACTTTTTAGGGTTACAAACCAATTTATCAAAATAAATATCTCTTATCTAGATATTAACTTAAATAATGGATTAAAATTTATCATAAAACCAGTCCCTTGAAGTCAGGAAGTAAGCAAGTGAATTGTTTTCCTCAATATTGTAATGTGCATTGCTTCCGTAATTCCTCATAGCGATTCTTGGCGTGATTTACAAACTATTGTGCTGGATTTATAATTTATTATGTAGGAAAATGTTGATAGGAATCCGGCAAATCCTGGACAAAATTCAAAGGTTGCTTCTACCGTTAACATGTTTTAAATTGAAATGATGTTCGATTGACATTCAACACATTTCAAGGTCTCTTCTTAAATTGATGTTTTATTTCAATTGAAACACATTTCATAAATGTGTGTTTACTAATGTGATAGAAAAGCCATCAGGACAAGTTCTTATGTCTCTAATTTCTCACATTTTATATAGAAAGTACGTAATGCCAAAATAAAAACAAGATAGACACCAAGTTGTAGTTATGGTCCAATTCTGAGGGTGCAATGGGGTCATGGAATGACGAACGAACGATTTTTTTGGCTGCGTGAGCTAGGAGCCTTTGCGTACGGCAAGATTCCCTGTTCTGTGTTTAAAATAATAATTAATTTTACCTATATAGAGAACTATGTTGTCGTTTCACTGTCATTCTAGTGGCAAAATCTTAAAACAACTGCATTGTTTGTGCAATTATATCGCCTGGTAATATCATTATCATGATTTCAAGTACTTTAGTACTCGCAATTTGATCTATTTCTGGAGTGTTGTTCCAAGGTTATTAGGCCTTGTAAGCGGACTGTTTTTAGTGTTGTAACCTCTCCAAATCGGATTCTTTGTATTTTTGTCTAAACTATGGTTTTACTATCTTTTAGTTAGTCATTAAGTACTATCAGTTGTGACGTGTGACCCAGGGGAGTCCCTAGGTCACACTCACAAGTCCTATGAATCGTGAACGTCCTACGAATCGTGAACTCGTGTCATAATTAAAATAACAATACCATAATGTCTTTGCAAATGAGCAGATATTCTGCAACTGAACTTCTCCAGCTAGGGTCTTTTCCTAGGGTCGTTTGTGCTGGATTTTTTAAATTTTAAGATTTAGGGACTACGCACACTTATTCAGCGTTTGTCCATACAAAATCGTTGTTTTATACTGACAAACGCAAAACAACGTTTTTGTATGGTGACGTGTACGCATCCATTCAGCTGAATGGAGCTGGATAAATGTGTCTACTCCCTTACTTTTACTTATATTTTAATACTTATAAGTAATAAACAACAAACAATAATATTAGTACGACAACCAGAACCGACTATACATACCCTCCGAAAATAACTAACATATCATTCAAATTCGTGCAAAAAATTTAGCTTATTCATTTCATATATTAATAATTCGTGTACTGAGAAGCAGATATCGTCATTATAACTTTTTTTTGTAATACTAACATTTCCTTACGCTTTGCTTGACTAACCTTGAGGTTTGAGATACCTCACCGATTGTGTAGTATTTCAATTTGATTTAAATGTACGTCTACTTTATTACGGTGTTCGTCGACCCGTATTAAATATTCAATACGTTCTTCGTTCGCAAACAGAAATATTTTTAAATAATTTAAGACCTTATCTCGGATTGATAAGATTGGAATTATGTTTTCTTTGTTTTGAATATCTTTTGATGTTAGGGAAAATTCTTTATTTTTATTTGACGCGTGTAGCTTTATTTATTTTTATGGACTTATAATTTTTAATACCTTGTATTAGAAGAACGTTATTTATGAGCCTATTTACCAATACAGGTTCTTTCCCCTTTTTAGTAATTTTCTTTTATTTTATTAAGACCCAAATGGCAGAATGACTACCATAACGAACTGCGCCAAACAGGGTAGCGGGTTCGATTCCTGTACGAAGTAAATACCTATGTGATCCCTAAATGTTTATCGCGATCTATACGCGTGGTTTCTGATAACCTAGATAGAGATAACTACCCCTATTTTGGGGTCAATTGCAGCAATACACTAGTGTTTGATTATATTATAAGATGTTTGATAAATCATAATCAATAATTTAATGTAATATTTCAGATGCCCCGAGGCCGGGACGAAATGCAAGTAAACGTGGCTGGACTAAGGAGAAATATCAAAAACCTAGCGCACAACTATAGCGATGCCCAGGTGAATATTATCTATACTAATATTATAAAGAGGAAAGATATGATTGATAGTTTGCATTGAATAGGCTTCGAAATCTCGGAAAAAAAACTTATTTTATCTCTTTTTTTCTATGTTTAAGGCCAGTGTGCCCACGGAAAAGAAAACCACACGAGTGATACCGTGGGGCACTGCTAGTACTAAAAATTGTTAAAAAACTTCACACTCCGTTTCTTAATACTCAATACTCAATTTTTATTGCTCACCACAATTACAAGATACAAGGTACAAGTTATTGTGGACCCTGTTAGGGCACACGCAAATAGAATACAATTTAGTTAGAAATTTACAAAAGGTACTAAAGTATAAATAATAAGTTTTTTTAAATGTTACACAATAAAATGAATACATAGACAAAATAAAATGTTGAAATTAAATAATTTAAATATGTTTTTAAAGTTATACATTAATATAACAAACACAAGAAAATCTTCTTGAATTATAAAATAAAAACAAAAATTAGAACTTTTTCTTTTTTTAAATTTGTAACAAAACATTTAAAATTAAAATCTTAAAAAGAGAAAAAAAAGATAACTTAATGTTTAAAAAAATAAAAACATTTAAAAGAATACAATAACAAATAAACATTTAAAAACAATTAACACTATTCAAATCAAATTATAAGGCATCTAAATAAAAAATAATAATAATAAGAAAGTATAAACCTATATAATTTATCAATTATATTATGAAACCTCTTTACAAGTAAGTATATCTATAATATAAAAATGAATCGCAAAATGTGTTGGTAAGCGCATAACTCAACAACGCCTCGACCAATTTCGCTAATTCTTTTTTTGTTGTGTTTGTAATTGCCAGGAGAAGGTTTTTATGTAAAAAAAATCAGGAAAATCAACGGGAAAATTGGACCCGTGCGAAGCCGGGGCGGGCCGCTAGTCAAAAATAAAAATATCTTAAACTTCAAAAAAAAAAACAAACAAAATAATAATACAAACAAATAATAACTTTGTGACACAGTAGGTATACTTAGTTTTAGCTCTATATTTAACAGGAAGTAAATTATTTAAATATTATGATTGTAGTTACTGGTTGAATATTTTAAATTTTTATCACTCAAATACTCATTTATACTATAATAACATTTATGGATCAGTAACATTTTTAGTGCTTTTACATATTTATTGTCATTTGGTTCATTTCTAATATTTTCTGGTAGTTTATTATAAATTTTTATGGACATGATAAGGGGACTTGAGGAGTGTATAGTTAAGTTTGAATTAGGTAGTGTAAGTTTGTTTTTATGTCTGAGAATGTAGTTAGTTTGTAAATCTTCTCGCTTAGTGTAAAATTCTATATGTTTTCTTACAAATTTACAAATTTCAAGAATGTAAATGCTAGGTAATGTGAGGATTTTATGTGTTTGAAAGTAAGGTTTGCAACTGTCTGTTTGATTAATATTAACCAAAATTCTAATAAGTTTTTTCTGTGACACGATTAGGTCTGGTGCGTCGGTACTATTTCCCCATAAAATTACACCATAATTAAGCCAAGAATAAGCATAGGCATAATATACAGATAGGGCTGTTTGGAAGTCTGTAGTTTTTTTAACCTCTCTAAGTGCATAGGAAAATCCTGACAATTTTGATCTTAATTTTTAATATGTGTTTTCCAATTAACATGCCCATCTATGTTTAATCCAAGTAAAGAAAATTCTTTAACAACTTCAAGTTTAATATTGTTAAAACTAAAATCTATATGTAGAGGTTGTTTCTGGTATGGATGAAAAGTTAATATTTTAGTTTTGGAATAATTTATTTCCAAATTATGTTGTTTAGTCCAAAGTGCTACTTTATTAAATATTTTGAGAAGATTTTCATTAATGTTAACATTATTTTGACAAGATGTGAGTATGGATATATCATCTGCAAATAATATACATGATTCATTTAGAGATTTAGGAAGGTCATTAATATAAATAATAAATAGAAGACATCCTAATACACTACCTTGTGGTATTGATGCATTTGTTATTTTAATATCAGATCTCACGTATTGAATTTCATTATTTTGGTAATTAAAATATTCAATTTCTACAGCCTGCTGTCTATTAATTATCTCCGTTGAAGAATTAGGATATAGCCCATTAGCCCATGTTATTCGGAGATCATTTAGTATTTTACACTATAGCACGGTTATAATTCACAGAGAATATTGTACGTTGACCTGTGGCTATCTATCTCTGTCGCATCAGCGTAAATTATAATGTGTCCCGCTCGCATATTGCATCCGTGCGAGCGGGACGCATTATAATTTACGCTGGTGCGACAGAGATAGATTGCTATAGGTCAACGTACGAACTTTCCTGTGAATTACGGCCGTGCTATAGCATATAATAATTAGTAGCTATAGTAGTTTTTTCTATCCAAATGATCCTAAGAATATCCCATTATCTAGCAATAGTAAAACTATTAAACGCCGTAAATAGCGACAATATTATTATAATAACTTGACGACCATGTGACGTTTTTGGCAGTGACCCTGTCTACTATACCAAAGGTTGCGAGTTCGATTCCCACTCAAGGTAAACATTTGTGTTCAATAACACTTCTGTTTATCTTGGAGGTGATGTTTGTTTTTATAATTCAGTTTTTAAGAATGTATGTATTTACAAAAAAGTATACAAGTATGTTTGTTTATCCGTTGTCTAGTATCAATAGTTCAAGATGTGCTTAGTTTGGAACTAGATGGCATTGTAATAAGCTTTTGTTTACGAATGTTATTTTATTATTAACTAAAGCACAGACGTTATTCACATGAAATATCGTACGTTAACCTGTAGCTATCTATCTCTGTCGCACCTGCGTAAATTATAATGCGTCCTGCTCGCACGGATGCAGTGGCGATCGGGACGCATTCCCGTGGTAATTTTATGATGAAAGTATTCTATTTGGTATTCCTGGTTACAAATCATCACCCAAATACATTACATACAGTAGTTTTTGAAGGTCAAAATAAAAATCTATTCGCCTTTCCACCCCACCACCGACCCATCCGTCTATTCATCCGTTCATTTGTCCATTCATCCGCTCATCTATTTATCCATCCATTGATCAGTCTTCTATTAATCCATTCATCCATCCCTCTCTCCCTCCATTCAACTCCCGTAAACTTTCACCTTTATCATACCATTCAATCATTTTACAAATATCTACACCCCCACTAACCTTTCCACACCTACAACATCTAAGTATAAACAAAGTACCTCGTTACCTATGATAAGCCTACCTCCTACCTACATTTGTCAGCCTTGACCGCGACTAGCGAAGCCGGCCCAATGACGTCTGGGGGTCACGTACCATCTCGAAACTTCTATATTGATTATTTTTTCACATAGAAATTGGATTTAGTCAATATGCTTAGGAATATCACGTTTTTGGTACATGTGATATGTGTTGAAAGGTGTGAATGAATTCGTCTCAATGTTATAATTGTGAAGGTTATAGTCCTATTTGTATGTTAGATTTTTACGCCTAAAATTTATTGATGGCTTGCGGGAAAATGTTCATTGTGTAAAGATATCTAATAGCCAGGAACAACAAAAAGGTTTATAATATCCCAAATTTGTCAAAGTATAAACAGAAATAAAGGGGGTATCATTACTATTGATCATTCCTTTCTAGCTAGCATACAATTAATTGATCATTATCATCAGCTCATATTATGTACGTACAAGTCACCTTCGTCGTCATATCTCCCGAAGGATCGTGCATATCCTGAAGGGCGATCAGGCCTTAGTCAACCACGCTAACCAAAATAAATAACTATAGCGTAAAATAAAAATAGTACTTCATATTGTACATTTCTCAAATCTTCCTTCCTTCCCCAGGTTAAAGTACGCGAAGCAACCTCGAACGATCCATGGGGTCCCTCGTCGACCCTTATGGCCGAGATAGCAGACCTCACCTACAACGTAATGGCGTTCACTGAAATCATGCAAATGATATGGAAACGATTAAACGACCATGGAAAGAATTGGCGTCACGTTTACAAGGCGCTGGTTCTGATGGAGTATCTTATAAAGACTGGATCGGAAAAGGTGGCTATGCAATGCAAGGAAAATATATACGCTATACACACGTTGAAAGACTTTCAGTATATGGAAGAGGGGAAGGATCAAGGTTTGTAGTGTTTTGTTGTTTTTAACGTTTATAGTATACTAGCTGTGCCCTGTGGTTTTACCCGCGTGAAACCTTATCCCGTGGGAATTTTGGGATAAAAAGTTCCTAGGTATGAAGAACATCTGTACCAAATTTCATTAAAATCCATTCAGTAGTTTTTGCGTGAAAGAGGAACAAACATCCACACATCCACACTCACAAACATTCGGCTTTATAATATTTATATGTACTTAGTAGGATTTAATCCGACGACCTAGATGGCAGAGTGGTCACCATGCCTTACTGCCATCCGTAAGGGGTGAATTTTTATGTGAACCACAATGTTTATCTCGGTCTGGGCCTGTGTGTGAATGAGTGTGTGCGTTTCTGATACCCTAGATACAAGTTACGAACTTAGAGGCCAGTTACTGCTGATATGATGTAGTGAATGATTTATTTAATGCCTTTTAAACATGGTTACTGACTTTGGTTAGGAGTATACTTCGAGCTAGTCAAGCTTCAGGGAGCCAAACTGATCGGCTTTTTAGGTTCCTAGCCGAATCATGTCCAATATCCTAGTTCACTATAGTCACTATTCATACTATTGGTGCTTGGCACAAAAAAGCAATTCAGCTTGTGATTTTTTCACAGTTGTTAAACTTCCTCAAGTTCTTCCGCGATCTGGCACCAACTATATTTTAACCTTGAGTGCAAACGGTTTCGAATGCAAGAAATGTGCTGCAAAAACGTTTTCTTATAAATGTTTGTAATAATATGTGCCCGAAACTCAATAATAATCCTGCCTGTCTATTACCTAACGGTTAAACTACTGAACCGATTGACTTGAAATTTCGTACAGGAGTAGCTTATGGTCCGGGGAAGGACATAGGCACATGTTTTATCCCGTAATTCCCTTCGGATCGGGAACTATGCGGGTAAAACCACAACACACAGTTATACATTCCAAATTTTCTCTCAAACACAACACAACTATTACTTAGCAACTAAGCTCTGTAATTACACAACCACAGCCCAACGCTAATTACCATATTATATCTAATTAGTCGTGGTTGGCTCACTAATGTTCTGAGTGGTTTCGTAAGAGAGGAGACGAATTCGTGTGTTGCTTAAGCTATTTATTTGTATTATATTGTATGGATATGGGTAGAGAGGGATTCTGTAAATGTAATCACTACATAGTATAAAACAAAGTCGCTTGCCGCTCTCTGTCCCTATGTATGCTAAGATCTTAAAAACTACGCAAGTTATTTTGATGCGGTTTCTTTTCTATACTAATATTATAAAGAGGAAAGATTTGTTTGTTTGTTTGTTTGTTTGTTTGTAATGAATAGGCTCCGAAACTACTGGACCGATTTCAAAAATTCTTTCACTAATGGAAAGCTAATTTATCAGTGCGTGACATAGGCTATTTTATCCCCGTAATCCCACGGGAACGGGAACTACGCGGGTGAAACCGCGGGGAGCTGCTAGTAATAGATATAGTGATTCAAGAGGAAGGTTTTTGGCATAATTTTATCCCTAAAAGAAAATAAAATATGTTCTTTGGGTAGTATCGTTTCTGTTTGTGCCTGCCCTAGCATCCATATACTTTTTTTAAAATTAACATTGACGCTAACTGAGACTAGCTACGTCAAATCCACGAAACAATTTGGTTTTTTCTGTTCTGTGGTTAAAACTATAATTATGTACGTCAAATCATTAACTACGTAAAACAATCATAAAACATAAATAACAGTATTGAGAAAATACTTTTTTCAAGTCGGTTAAAAATAGCAAATATAAGTTTTTACTTATTACTAATTTCTTTAATTCCAGGTTTAAATGTAAGAGAGAAAGCGAAACAGCTAGTTAATCTGCTTAAAGACGAGGAACGTTTAAAGAACGAGCGAGCGAGAGCGCTTAAAGCGAAACAGCGCTTCGCACAGAGCGCAAGCGCTTTTGGCAGCGATGGAGCGCTAGATACACCTTCTAGCCCTACCTACCCACCTGTAAGTGATACCCTCTATTCATTTGATATTAGTAGAATTTGGTACAACTGTCGCCATATTATGTGGGTAGAGAAAAAAATATTGTAAAGCAGATTTAAAAATATTCCAATACATTTGAATTTTCAATTCGGGTATTGTAGCCTATCTTTGCGATTGTACATACAAAAATAAAAGGTATGTTGCCTTATTAATCTATCAATACCTCGCTACTGGTAATTGGCGTTTAACAATACTTTCTGTTGTCATTTTAGAGGATGCTTTGTAGGAATAGTTGAAGGGAGTTCTAGCATCAAGAGCACTAACAATAATTCTAATTTCCAGAGCGAAGGCTCAGGCAGCGGCTGGACGGCTGGCGCCGCCGAGCTTGCCCGACCATTGACAGCAGGCGAAGAGGAGTTACAACTGCAACTAGCTCTCGCCATGTCACGAGAGGAGGCGGAAAGAGACGAGCGCAGGCGGCGGTCGGATGACGTTAGATTGCAACTAGCTATATCGCAGTCACAGAATGATTTTCAGTAAGTGTTTTAAGTTTTTGGGGTGTTTTCTTTGAAAGTAAAAACATTTATTGCCGTTATAATCAAACCAAAATCAATTTATAAAAACAACCCTTATAATATGCAATACACTGAAAATACAGACTAGCATCTTACCTGTCAAGGTAAGAGATCAGGTGTCAATTCCTGATTTGAGCAATATTGGCTTTTCAAAATATAGCTCGAAACTGAGGTCACCAACATGCTAAAGGTAAGCGTGGTTAAGCCTCTTGAGCAAGAGGTTTTGTCTTGTAGTGAGTTTTATCCGAAGTAAATAGGCTAAGAAACATTCTCAACATTACTAATTTACCAATACTTTCCTTACCACTTTATCCAATTTCCTTTCCCTCCAGGATCCAAGAATATATCCGACAAGAATACCTCCGCCAAGAGTTTCTCAAACTACCCCCAATCATAGAACAATCCTACACCTGTAACCAAAACTATAATGACAGCTGTCAAAATTATGACACAATGTACAACAACGACGAAGTATGTCAAAATGTCAACTGCCTCTGTCGTGATAGTAATGTTCCATATGATATATTTGACAATATCCAAAGCGATGATGGTAATATTTTCAAAAATCTAGTACCGACTAAACAGAATTCCGTTAACTGTCAAAATGACATGGACTGTCAAGAAAGTGTCAAAGATAATGAGAATAATTATAGATTTGAAGCTTTTCAAATGAGCTCGAAAATACATCAAAGTAATACTAATCCATATACAGTTACTAATGATGTTGAAAGTATCAATTTCAATACTAATCCTGGTGAATTGAATAACAATGTTCCATATTTGAATACAAATCCAAATGAATTATATAATAATATTCCAAGTTTGAATGCAAATGATGACAGAAATAACATTCCAAGTTTGAATGATTCAAATGTCTCTGAGATGACAGCGTTTGACAGCGATGACATTGACAGCGTGTGTCAAGAGGATGTCAAAGATTGGCAGAGTACTGGCACTTTCAATAAATTGCAGAATTTCTTTGGTTTCGATAGCACAGATTATAGTTTTTGGATGTGCGGCGGATGCTTCCAATGTCTACAGAACGTACAGTTAGTTTTCGGTTCGGTTCATACATAAATATTTTTTTAGTTTATTTTGTTTTTCGTTGTATTTAATTGGAGATATTGTAGTTAAAGTGTCCTAGTAGATTTACATAAACTTGACCAAAGATTTTCATTACAACTTCCATTGGCATTTTGAAAATGTTCATTCTGCAGTTAAACTTTCTATTTTTCTTGTGGAATAGTAGCATTCAAGAAAGTAAAGGATTAGTATAAGTAAAAGCATTTTTGAAATTGGTTCAATAAATATTTACAACTTCAATCAAAAAATCTTTAATTTCCAGAGCGAACCCAGTGGAGAAGAAACCTGAGACCAATCAGTCCCACCTTCTGGACTTGTTGGATGTGAACCTGGGACCGTCGCCAGCGCCGGTCGCCGCGTCATCACTCGACCCCTGGGGAGTGCCTGCGCCTGTCGCTCAGAGTACTCAGGTAGGGAGATACTTTATTTCTAAAATCTATGCCAATTTTATTATTGAACGAAATATACCATGTAGGTATTTCAATTATTTTAGACGGTACCGAAATGTGACTGAAACTAAAGCCCGGTCGTAATTCACAGTAAATATCGTACTGCATCCGTGCGAGCGGGATGCATTATAATTTACGCAGGTGCGACAGAGATAGATAGCTAAAGGTCAACGTACGATATTTACTGAGAATTACGATCGGACTGTAGCGAGGGATTCTTTTTTTTGGGAAAATACTTTTAGCACTTGAAATGTTGTTCTGATTGAAATTATATTGACAGCATTGACTGTTACATAATTTAATACATAAATAAATATATTTCATATATTAGGATTTGCATTTGGAGTACGACATTTTCTGTGATGCAATGGTGAGATCTGTGTGTGATGTAGGCTCATATACACCCCTATTTTGAAATGATGGGACTTATTAAAATCAGAATATCTGTAGCAGTAACTGAATCCATATATACAATAAAAATATCAAAAAATGATAGTCGATTACTTATCTTTAAAAAATACTAAATAAATGCCGTATTACCAGACGGCACACTAACTATCAAGTATTCTGTGACGGCTCGGGTCGATGACCGCGCTCAGCTGTGTATCGCAGCGTTCACCTGTTGTTCGGTGTAGAATGACAATAAAATTCGGCGGGATTTTGAAAAACATTGACTTATCATAACTTTTTAAATAAAAGCAAAAGAAAAAAACTAATTTCACTATTATATTGTCACCCGTCGTTTACATTAGCTGTGTGATTAAGTATCTCGAATTAAAAATAGGGGTGTATATTTCATTGATTTTAATATATTACACGTTTGTACTTAGACTTTAGTACTCGTAGTATGAGCTCGATTAGCACGACATTTTTTTATTATTTTTTTAGTGTCTGATGTGAAAACAATTACTTTAAAAATTATGGTTCTTTTATTTCAGTGTGGGCTTCAAAAAAGCACTTAATGTAAAATAAATATGAATTATTAGCAGCATTAAAAAAATATTGTTAATTGTAATTGATGATAAAACTAAGCTAAAGTCTATAAGACCAAGCTAAAACATAATTGTATGTATAAAATTCCACAAGACTGCTAAAACCCACAAGACTTTAGACTTAGACCTAGCCTATAAGATATTGATAATAAAATGTGTAATCGGTATTGGTGTGGCAGGACACGGGCGCGGACGCGTGGGGCGGCGTGGGCAGCCCGCCGCGCGAGCCGTGGGCCGCCGCCGACCCCTGGGCGCCCGCGCAGCTGCAGGTATATCTACTTAATGCATACTAAAGTCATTTTTATTAATTTTTAAATATGAAGCGCTCATGGCCCTGTGCTACCCGCGGATCACTTGTGATCAGTGCGGTTAAGCAATGTCTGGCACCGTCATGACTGTGATGGGTCGTTACTAAAATACTCAATAAAATATATAGATACTCTCGAAAAGCATAACTCTCCTTCTGGCGCACTCGGGTAGAAAGTACATACGTATTTAATATGTTTGTGTTCCTTGATTGATAACCAAAATAGAATATTATTACCTTATTACCCTGATATCACCCCTATTAAAGTTTACTGAAAGGTAGTTCTCGATTTTCAAACGACAAGACCGTCCATTATTCTTTGTCTACCTTATTTGCGTTGCATTTTTAGTCTGGTTTAACAAAACCTGGTAAGCATTTGACACCTTGTCAGTCAAATCTGTCACTTTGACAGTATTCAAAATTGATTGTAAAACCTGGTTTAGTGCTAAACCAGACTAAAAATGCAACGCAAATAAGGCAGTGTATGTTTAATGTTTTACTTTTGTTATTTTGAACATTCATGTATACTTTTGTTCTATTTGTGAAAGTCTATAAATAGTTTATCTATCGAAGTCCAGTGTAATAAATTCGTTATACATTCAGTTACAGAGCAAGTCCCCTGTGTCTGCGCTGTCGTCTCCGTCTTCGGGCGAGCTGGAGCAGTTTGACGCGCTCTCGCAGCGCAAGAACAACAACAACCCAGAGCCGGATCCTTTTGACCTTAGTGTGCTTGGTATGTATAATACTGCAAAATAAAATTTTACATAACATAATCATTCACTACATCATCTTATTATAGTAACTGACCCCTGCCGGGCTAGCATGACTTCGAAAATGCGATAGATAATAGCGATTTATCGACATCCAACTGTCAAAATATAATAAATATAGCCGCCATATTTAATTTTATCCTATCGTAGCACGCCATAATTCATTTGGTCATGCTCGCGAACTCGATATTATTTCGTGGTGTCGATATATTTTATATCACGCACACTCATGCTAGGAGGGCTGACTAAGTTTAACGCTTGTATCTAGGGTATCAGAAACTACACACTCATTCACACACACACCCACAACAAAATAATCATATTGTGTTTCACCCCGCACGCAAATCCGCAACATCACGAAAGATTCTCACTATAAAGAGAATAAAATAATCTATCAGACTACTATTTTCATATAGCAATTCACCCCTTTATAAGGTGTTTTACCAGGGATTCGTTGATGATAATTTGATTTTTTCATATCTAATTATTGTTTTTTTCTTTTGTCTCAAGTTACTTGAATTATTTAAAATCTACACTTAAGTATTACAGGCAATGATTTTAGTCTTTACCTTAATATCAATGTTGTGTTGCAGGCGACCCCCTCCCCGCTCCCCCCGCGGCGAGTGCGGGCGCCGTGAAGAAGTCCCCGTCGCAGTTCCTGGGCGAGAACTCGTCGCTCGTCAACCTCGAGCGGCTGCTGGCCGCGCCGCCCGCGCCCGCCGCCGCGCACAACCCCTTCGCTGACGCGCAGAGGGCGTTCGTGCCGCCGCAACCGGTAATCACTTCAATGTTATATACTTAGGTGCTTATATCATAACATATCCTAGGCGATGACACATCAATTATCAAGACAACCGGTGCGATGCGACGGCTATGCCTACAAATATGTCATGCGTGCAAAGCCAAAATACCCACACGCGAATCATTCAGCAAGATGACACATGACGCTTCTGTACTTGCGAAGATTTTAAATCAGCTGACTATCGTTTCGGTTGGACTTACCCGCATGAGTAGGCTACAAATATAAATATCGCCTGTTTGACATTTGTGTATCGTCCACGCAGGACGCCTGCCCAGGGTTAAGGGCTCGATTTCTGAAGTATTTATAGGTCCTTGATATTAAAAACTTCTTTTTCCATGTCGTGCTTAACATTCAATTCATTTCCCAGGCGAAGTTAACAATCAACGAGCTAAAGCAGCAGCAGATGGGTCTATCTGGTCTTCAGTTCGGCTCGCCGGTGGCGGGCGGCGCGGTGGGTGGCGTCGGCGTGACCGGCGCGACGCCGGCGCCGGACCCGTGGGCGCCGGCGCCGGCGCCGCGCACGTCGTCGCCGTGGTCGCCGCAGAACCAACGACACACGCCCAACCCCTTCCTCTCCTAGCCCCCGCAATTGTAAGGTACAAATAACTTTTATGATATAAAAACAAAACTACATAATCTATACAAACATACTTATTGTAATGCTAATAATATCTATGTCACAAACTGATCTGAACCGGTTATAGCTTGCTTTTATCGCATTTTTAGTTGTCAGTCTATTAAAGATGTATACAAAATGACTTTGACACTATTAGTTCAAATTTTGACTGCCGAATTAGATATGTTTGTGGCACTATAAATCTTTTTTTTACTTCTATCCTTACCTCTTATTTTTTTGCATGTGTTAGCCCACTACAAGGCATATAACCTCTGCCATTTCATTCAAAAATTTCATCTTTAACTACCCACTTTTATAGTTATGTATTCCTGTTTCCAGGCTATAAAGCTATAGCAACTCCGGTAACCGAACCTCGGTCCCAGCACCACACAGCCGACCGCCAACCTCTACGCTTCAAGGTACACAGCACTTGTAGTCAATATCAATACACAGATTTTATTGCATTTTTGACCAACGACAATATATACATTGTTTAACAATAATTGGTTTATTTAAAGATTTACTTTAAAATTATGTATAGGATCTTTCAATTTAGTGGTGGTTGTTTTAGTACATAAAGAAATAATAGCTATTTTGCCAGTGGTTTCGAACAACCACTGCCTTATTTGCGTTGCATTTTTAGTCTGGTTTAACAAAACCTGGTAAGCATTTGACACCTGTCAGTGAAATCTGTCACTTCAGTCTTTTGACAGTATTTAAAATTGTACTTAGATCAGATTGTAAAACCTGGTTTAGCGCTAAACCAAACTAAAAATGCAACGCAAATAAGGCAGCAAAGGTCTTTTCATGACTTTAATAGTCCCTAATGTTATCACAGATGACGGAATATTTACCATGTATATTTAACCTGTGATATTAACCGTGTTCATATGGCCTTCTGCAATATTGACCGCGGTCATTGACCTTCCCCGATAACTGGGCTTATATGTTTTTATACATAAAATTAGTTTTTTCTTATATGTACAAAATAAACCACGAAATTAATTGAGAGATTACAAAACACAAGTCTGGAGATTGAAGCTGTATCTATTATTCGCTTATTTAATACAAAAATAGTATAATATATAAATTATATATTTTGTAATAAAATCAGTTTTAAAGTTTAATTACCAATACAATACAATTTATATATACATAAACTGCGTTTGTGGAATGTCGTTTGTCCTTATCATACGCGAACATTTAGTATAGACGTATCGATTTGTGACGAAGACAAGTAAGAGTGATTGGACTATCTTTTAGTTCCGCAAACGTAGTATAGGATCTGAGTGTATGATTTTTAGGTTGATCTGTTCTTTAATCCATCCGTTTTTATAGATCACTGGCTGTGCACTGCGGGTTTGACGATATACAAAAAATATTTGTTTAAAATTATAAATAGGGCAATGAGTGTGTGCGATTCATAAAAGAAAGATAAATATCGTAGCGCAATGCTCAGTCAATGATCGAATTTGTGCGTCTCAATCGAACAATACGAAAAAGCCTGTATCTATAAATCGACTTTCACTCACCATGAGCATTTATTATTATCTACTTACAAGGATAACGAAAAGCTTAAAATAAATTCGCACCTGGATTTTATAAAGTTGGTTATTATATTTAATTACCAACTTTATAAAATCCAGGTGCTTAACATAGGTACTTTCAATCTGTACAATTTATGAAGTCAAAAAGCCCAATTAAGATAGACCCAAATCAAAATGAAAAAAAAAGATGGAAAGGTTATCAGATCAATCTAAAGATCACGCGGTCGGATCTTAGTCTTATAGCAATAATAATTATAGTTTAGCTATGAAAAAATAATTGTATTGTTAAGTCGTGTTTTTGGTTCTAATTTTGAATGTAACTCATACGATTTGTCGGAGCGTTTTTTATAATTAGTTATTGAAAATTGAACTGTATTAGCAGTAGTTAGAGTTCATATTTGTAAGTGCTAACGACTATTTTCTTAAATCTAATAATAAAATGACAATATGAACTTTATTTTTATTGCTAATACGTTTCAATTTCCTTTAACGTTAGAAAGCGCTTTTGACAATCTCATCTTGTCATGTTTATGGAAAGTATCACACCAAAATCACCCTAATTTGTATCGCAATAGAGTTGAAGATCAAATGGTTTGCTTTTAATGTCCGTTACCATTTTCATTATAAAAACTGGGAAACAAATTGTATGTGGTGGTAGAATAACAAATTAAAAAAAGTAAATTTAGGCAGTGACTGTTGAGTCAGCGATTTGAAGGTAAAAGGAGATGTTTTGTGATATCAATTTTGTACCTTATGGGGAAGGAAATAGAGTTTAAAGTTATGTGATAATAAAATATACATTTTATTGAATTATTCTATCTCATGGTTATTGTTAATAAAATAAATACTGTGTGCTATGTGATTTTTATGTATGATATTAAAAATCTTTTAAAGTCAAACTGATGAAATAAACAACTAAAATCATCAAAATTGGTCAAGCCTTTCATACATACAGTTCATGAATTCCGAATTCAAAAGAAATAATAAATTAATACTTTATTATTAACCACTCCAGTATTATATAGAAAAAACTAAATCAAGCATATTCTATAACCAACTTCAAAAAAGAGGATGTTCTCAATTTGACTTTTATTACTTAATGTGAGACTAGCAGGTCAATTGATTTCTATTATATGTATATATAGATTTTATTTGTGTAATAAATAGGCAGCTTCCAAAATATTTTTTTCCAAAGGCATTGTGATAGCATTTAAAAAAAAAATGGGTTAGTCGACTTCACACACCTTTTTAATTTATATTATAAAACATCTTCTTTAGCCCTTTACAATCGTTAATAGAATAAAATGAAATAGTTATACAGTAAATATAAAATAAAGTTAATTAAAATAAAAACTTTATAGACTGGGGATTACGCTGTGACGTGATTTACATAACGACAATTTGTGTGCGATCGGACATTTAAATATACAAAAATAAATAAATAAAATAAAAATCATATGTAAATTGGGTATATTTCTTATTTATTTTCTATATAATTTTGTATTTAAAATATAATAAACTTGATATCCGAACGCACACAAAATGTTTGACGGTATAGTGAACTAATAAAATAATGTAGCATGCATAGATTATTAGATTTAGAATCGAATTAATTTTCAAATAAAATAAAAATAAATTTGTATTTTTTTTGTAAAAATAATTTAAAATATTTGTATAAATAAAATCGGATAATTTATCAAATTAAAATTGAACGTTTACATCTGGCAATACAGTTTTTATAGGATGTCAAATGTTGCCAGAATTAAATAATCCCTTTTTGTTTGAATCGATTCTAAATCCTTGTTCGAGTGCTATTTTTGGTATATGAGGTTCTAATGGTATTTACTTTGCGTGGAATTTGTTAAAACATAATTTAAATAAAGTTTCATTTAAGATACTCAATACACTTTAGAATAAGGGCCTATTTCACGACCTTCAAGTAATGTTACTCACGAAGTAAAGTTAGTTTTCTCTCTTTCTTACTTTATATCAAGTGATAAAGACAAAACATGTGAGTAATTACTCGGAACGGTTACTTGAAGATGGTGAAATAGGCCCTAAGTGTACGATATAATGCGTGTTGGCTATTGAAACATGACTAATGTTTGAGGTCACCAACACGTAGACAATTATGAATGAAAGTTATTTTCTTTTCATATTGTTGATGAGACGTTTTTGTCTTACATTTAGTGAGACCTTAATGAATAATTTTAAGTCTGGGGAAAAACATAAGCAATAATATAACACCCAATTTTCCCAAAGACACATCAACAAACTATGGAAAGGAAATATTTAAAATTATGGACCTATTTCACGACCTTCATGTAAAGTTAGTCACCAAGTTAGTTTTGTCTCTTTCTTACTTTATATCAAGTGAAAGACAAAACTTGTGAGTACTTACTCGGAACTTTACTTGATGATGGTGAAATAGGCCCTAAACCGAATTCCACGCAAAGTTCTAAATATATCCAATTGTCCACTCGCGGAAACAGATTATAAATTAAGGTGTCAAGTTGTAATACGTGCCTTAGGTAAAGGTTTTGTAATTTAAAATAATATCATTACGTCGCCCTCCACGTTATTTTAAAATACGCTTTATAACAATGGAATAAGGTCCCGTTTTGATTGACATGATATGATACACTTTTGTGGAAACATTTCTTTTAGTTTAGAAATTATAATTAATGAGTTTCGTATTAAATTATTGATTGTACGACCTCTGACTAAACTATCGCTTATTGTTTAATAGCGTACAAAATATTATATTAATATTCCATTTAATTTTTGTATTTTTTATGTAATATTTTTTTTCTATCCTCATTATTATTGACTTATTATGATTGTTATAAATTATGTTAGTATTTTTTTCGTCTAGTATTGCCAGCGTCGAAATACGAGGCAGGCTTGCCAGTTAAGAAATAGCATTTACAAACTTGTAACACCAATTTTAGTAGTATTTTTAAAGCAATATTTACAATATTTTTAAGTTGATTTAACACTGGCAATACTAGTATTTACAAATAGCAGGTTTTAGGAGGTTATCGAGTTTGTTTAACTGGTGTATAGGTAAATTATTATTTTTGAATATTATATTTTGACCAATTAAAATGCATCGATGCTAATCCAATGTCACTAGCTAGGGAGAACTGTAAAGATTTAATGTAACTATTTAATTAAAATATATAAGTTTTTCAATACAAATATATTGTTTTTATTTCCCCCACACAGACCTTCAGCTTTGTAAGAACATATCTATAGCCGCGTGCAGACCGGCCGGGCGCCGCTCGCGAGCATGGCACCCAAGCGAATTTGTGTAAAGTTCCGAGCCGGGCTCACGAGGAATAGCTCGGGCGAGCAAACGTGTGCCCGAGGAAGCCCGAGCGCCGTCTACACCAGCCGAGCTATCGCGCTCAGCCGGTCTGGACCCGGCTTATTATTTGGGTCTATCGCAACTAACGACCCATTATGATCAAAATTAAGAATATATTCAAAATTACAGGGAAAAAGTAACAAATAGGAGTGAAAATAAAACAACATTATATTACAATATGATTATAATTTATTAATTATAGTTTACAAAGACATTAATCGTACAAATTTAATTTTCCATTCGGCGTACAACCCACAAACATTATTATAAAAAACCACTAAGAGATTAACATCGCTTCCTTCCGTTGTGTAAGTACATAGATATCAAATACATAGATAAATATCGCGTATATACAACACTGACGCACCTTTACGAATATATAAAGACATCCAAATCCCACGGGAGTAAAGCATGGAACGGACGATATTAAGTATATAATGTATGGAAGCGGTATTCTCGAAGCTTACTCTATGTTACTTATAATAACTTAATTAGCTTAAACATCCAATAGTTAGCCAGACAGTGCAGTAAGTTGAGCAACGATCGTAAGGGCAGTGCCGAACGCACGCAACGTCTGGTATTGCTAAATCCCTGTTTAAAACTTAATATAAAGGGTAAACCAAGATAGTTCGATCAGCAGGCATCGGTTTGGTGATGTCACCCTCCGCTCGGCGTCCCCACGAACACCGCCCGGTGCATCGACTAGACACTACCAAATATAAATACCAAGAAATTTCAACTCGACACCGTACATCTAAAATAAATAATCGATTTAAAATGACAGTCACAATAATATAAAAATATAATGTAAACAAGCAATATTCCGGCAGATCTCGATACAGTACAACTACGATTACAATTATTAATGAAGCGATATTCAACGATCACATTCGCACTACACCCGCGCGATATTATATCCTTAACGTACTAAATGCAATTCGGTCGCTCACGCTCGGCCTCAAGGGGTGACTGATGAAATGTGTGACGTCAATGTGCTGGACATTGACCGACCATTCAACCAATGAAAGGGGCCCATCGGCGGCCGTGTCCGACGGATACAGCCGGTAGGATCGTTCGGCGCCGCGACAAGATGGCGGCTGACAGGTGAGACAAAATGGCGACGATCGTGAGCGGTTCAGTCGCGTGTGCAAATGGGGCTTTGGGGGGTATTGGAAGAGTATTGTGTGAGGTGTGTGTGTGTTGTTAGTATTCCCAGTGCGTGGCGGAGGAGAGGTCGGTGCCGACGAGGCGGAAGTTGCCGTTCTTGGCGGCGGCGAGGTACTCGCGCGAGGCGGCGGCGCGGATGGCGAGGCGCGTGGGCTCGCGCAGCTCCAGCAGGAAGCCCTGCGGCGTGTCCGCGTCGCACGACACGCTCTCGCTGTCCGCGTGCCAGTATTTGCCGTTTTGACCTGCAACGAATTGGATGGTTTATAAGGGTATTTTTGCTAGGTATTGCAGTTTAAAGCAATCTTTTTAGTTAATGAGAAAACAAGAGTTACGAGTAGTATTATTGATATTTTAAACATCGACGCGTAAAATTTTACGGGAAGTATACCATCAAAACAATAATGAAATATTCTTACAATTGAGAATCAGTCATCATATTTCTTTAAAGCCCAAACCAAAGAAAAGGTTTTTACAATTTGAAACCATAATGAAATAATCCATACCTTTGAAGTAAACAGCTCCCTTGGGCCCGCGCACCACCTGTATGGTCTCGTAGTTGGCCTTGTTGCACTCGAGCCGCACGCCCTTGGGGCCCACGAACCCTTGCTCGCACTTCAGCACCAGGATTGGTCTGGAATATACAAGATTTTCATGTACACTTTTCATTTTAGTAAGCGATGCCCTTAATCTAGTTTTCCCATTGAAGTATTAACGGGAAACTCATTAAATTTATGTTAACTATTTGTATTGTGTTTTTGAGGTAGGTAAGCATATTTATTAAAGACTAAAATTTACAGTCAGTCCAAAAATAAATTCAAGACACTTTGTCATCTCATTAAAGCAACTGAAACCCAACTCTTTATCATAACCCATTTAAATTCTCTTTGAAATCTTCATAACTAACCTGTTAATAAGATAGAAGTAGTATTTGCAATTGTCCTCGATAGCGTCTGCGTTCGCGTACAGATGTCCCGAGCGCTTGGTCATCAGGTATTTGCCGTTGTTGGCGCGGAATGCAACCGCGCCGTCTCCTTGCCATTCTAACTCGAAGAGGGCGTTTGAGGATCTGAAACAATGTAATAAATTATAATTTTGTAATTAATTTCTAGGGGTAGAATAAAGTTTTTTAGTTTGTCCCCTTATGAACCCTCTAAGCATACTACCCGCTTGAGCGGAAATAACAATTGACATTCTTTCTTAGTATGTCTGATAAGATGGCCAATTGACTTTTTAACCCCCGACGCAAAAAGAGGGGTCCCGAACGGATGAACCGATTTTAATTTAGTTTTTTGTATTAAAGGGGACTTACGTGCGAGTGTTCTTAGACATGTTTGATGAAAATCGGTCGACCCGTTTAAAGTTATGGGGGTTTGAAAATAATTGTGTTGGGGATTTGTTAAAATTTTAATTTAATATTTTCATTTAAATTATTAAATCAATAATTACGTAGTTTTTGCAGTGGTATCTTCTCCTGCACGCTTTCCTGTGTTCCGGGGAGATATTCCTGGGTTGAGCGATTATCGTGGTCATTATTGCTATGCCTTCTCACTGTACTAATACCCGTGAAAGAGACGAAAGCTTTGAAATCTTACTGACAGATAAAAATAATGAATATTTACTTATTATCCCCGCTAGCCTGGATCCCGCCGCCGGTCTCGAGTGTCCAGTAGCGGTCCTGCATGGTGCGGATGTACCAGCGCCGCGTGGCCCAGTCGAACTCGAGTTGGAACGTCTCGTGAGACGAGATCTCGTCCTGGTTGGCGGTCACGTCCACTCCTGGAATAAGGGAGGATGGGGGTGAGTTGAGGGTTTTGAAAGGTGGGAATTACAAGCTAATTTTAGGACCTGAGAATTCCTGGGGAGACCTGAATTATTGGCTATTTGTCATAATAATTGCCTGGCAAAATTTGGGACAGACAACACAAAAGGGAATATCATCGCGCAAGTAATTGGCCAGAATAGGACAAGCAATAACTATGTGTAAATAAATGTTTGAAAACTTTCACGATTTTAATAAGTATTTAAAACATGTTCAAAAAGTACAATAATAATATTTTTCTAACACCATAACCTAAGCTCTATATAAAATCACTCAAACGAAGTAAATGAACCGTCACAAGTTTGTTCAGAGATCAATAGACCGTTGTATGAACGTTTGATGCGCGTGCGACGCTCAACAGACCGCTATATCAATAGGGCTGCCACACACGCTTTTATTAAAAACTAAAAATTAAAGTAACACTTTAAAAAATTAAACATCTTTATTTTGATATAAGTATAGTTAAGACCTCCCTAAGTTCTTTCTTTGTGCGTGCTGCGATATTCTTTACTTAGCACTTTGAGGGATGATGTCTGCAGCGACTATCGATGTTTTTTATAACAACTGGGATCTACGGCTTAACGTGCCATCCGAAGCTCGGAAACCTTTGTAAACAAACAAACTTTTTATTATTCTAATACGCTGATCTCAGGAACTACTAATGGGTCCAAATTGAAATAGCTTTAAGTGTTTAATTGCTCATTTATCGAGGCAGGCTACAGACTCATCATGGCCATCAAGAGAGCATAACATAAAACTTTAACTCGACACCCCTATTAGCTCAGATAACCGCAAAATAAGTAAGCAAGTACTGCAACCTCTTCAATTGTATTTGTCGATATTGTCTAACGGTGTGACACACTTACAGACAGACAAACTGCACAATCATCTGTTTCAATTGACATTTGTGTTGTTTATTTATGTTCAGATGGAGGTATCGGTTTAAAAACGTCGTTACTCAGCGCATTTTTATATTTGTGAGTTTTTTGTATGAGACTTTAATTGAGATATCTATCCTGCTACTACTATTAAAATTTAGTCACAATCTTTTCTGTGTCGGTCACAGCGTCGCTGTAATCGCATCTTTTGGTTGTCAGTTTATTGAAAAGTATCCAAATGACATTAGAATCAAAATGACAATAAGAGCTTCCACTTTTGGCCGCCGGCACAGAAAACTTGGTGACTCTATAAGTGTGGAAGTTTGTATGTTTGTGATAAGCAAGTTTTTGTTATTTATCGAAATCGGCCTAATTAAGCTATGATAAGATTGGGTACAGGGTTAGTTTATTTCCTGGATTTTCACATGAAATCTTAGGGCCTATTTCACCATCTTCAAGTAACGTTCCGAGTACTCACATGTTTTGTCTTTGTCACTTGATATAAAGTAAGAAAGAGACAACACTAAATTTACTTGGTGAGTAACTGTACTTGAAGATCGTGAAATAGGCCCTTAGTCTGTAAGATGCCACTCCGTAAAACCTCTCTCTCTTGAAACATTCTAAGTATACTAAACAACCATAGATGCGTTGCTTTCCATAATTTTAAAATCAGATACAATCATTTCAGAATACTCAAGAATTTACAAAAAAACAAACTAAAAATCCGTACAACATCCAGTTGCATTTCACTTAATTTACAAATCTATCACTAAGCTAATTAAGACCAATTAATAAACACAACACTACTATTATCCACATCGCATGACAATAATAAGCTGTATTTAATTGTTTAGTGTCTGTGTGTCATCGGATCTAATGTCTAACGCAGCGATGCGCTCGCGCAACTATTTGTGCAAAAACGTAGAGATGTGTGCTTTCTACCGTTTCTACTGCATGCCAGCGTTACGTGCGGCGCCGGTGCCGTAATTATGATGTTCAAATGGTGTTCAGGTATTTTATTAGTCATTAGGGATTCTGTAACTGGCTTGTTAATATGTCTTTTTGATAATAAATCAATCGTTCGCTCGTTAATAAGGCCTTTGACTTTAATTCGGAAGACACTGATCGAACCTCGCCACGTACCATGATGATAACTTTTACACTTTTATATAGCAACTAACTGTGCCCCGCGGTTTCACACGCGTAGTTCTCGTTCCCGTGGGAATTTCGGGATGAAAAATAGATGTTGGCCGATTCTCAGACATACTGAATATGCTCACAAAATTTCATGAGAATCGGTCAAGCCGATTCGGGGGAGTACGGGAACGAACATTGTGAGACAAGAATTTTTATATATGTATAAGATAATCCGTATCACCTGTAAATAGTATCAGAAGCACACTCTCAGGTCGAAATAAAAATGTGTAGATCATAGAAATGTTTGCCTCACACGGCAATCAAATCCTCAACTCTTAGATTGGTGTTCCTAACATGGTGACCACTCTGCCGCTCAAAATCGTAGAATAAAAATCTACTCAAGTAATAAACAAATAAGTAACATTAAATTAAAAATTAAAAAAAACCCCAACACCATTACTTTCAAACCCCCATAACTTTTAAACGGGTCAACCGATTTTTATCAAATATGTCTAAGAACACTTGCACGTAAGTCCCCTTTAATACAAAAAAAAAACTAAAAAGAAATCGGTTCATCCGTTCGGGAGCTATGATGCTACAGACAGACAGATACACACACACACACAGACACGTCAAACTTATAACACCCCTCTTTTTGCGTCGGGGGTTAAATATTATACAAAATAAATAAACCAATAAATAAAATCCCTCGTGCAATAAAGTTGATAAATAATTAATAGTACAACTGTTAATTATTCGCTTGCCGGCGCGCGGCGGCGCGGAAACAATATAAATATAATATTAATACTGCATGTCTGTCTGTAGGTCCCGGTAATATATGGGGATGTTATCGTGTACGTCTTTAGGCAGAAAATGTAAAACAAAAATATTATAACAAAAAATAAAAGTTGAGAATTACTAAGTGAAATTTTGTACATGATCCTTCTAGCTAGGAAAAGCAGGACTTTTTCCTAAAATTCCAACGGGATTAAAAACGGGAATGACGCGGATAAATCTGCTTGAAAGATATTCTAAGTATGTTAAATATAAACACTGTCTAGTCTAGTGTCTGGGTGTGTCCTAATATTTCAAAGGGATCTTATCAAACGCGAAATATAACATATCATTATCATTCACTACATCATCTCATTATAGTAACTGACCCCGAACTAAGCTCGGAGCTTGTATCTAGGGTATCAGAAACTACGCACACACACACCCAGACCGAGACAAACATTTGTGGTTCACACAAATATTCACCCCGCACGGGAATCTAACCCGCAACCTTACGCATGGCAGTCCGGCATGGTGACCACTCTGCCATCGAGGTCGTCATATATTATAAGGAATAACAACCATAAATAATAAGAAACTTTCCAACAATAGTAAACTAAGAGAAGTTGTACGATTGGTGTAAGGATAGTAAAGAAATGTAAGATACACGTACAATATTGGAGTCGTGAGAACGAAATAACTTTACATGATAGCTAGATTAGGTAGCGGCTACATTAATACTGCTATAATGTTTTCACAACCGACGAGCTAAGACAAACATTTGGCCTGTATTTTGAGAAATGCCAAACTCATATGCTCACAAAAATATTTCTCTGCTGAATTTAATTTAAAGCAGTTAAAATTGATATCATCTATGTTTTTAAACCATTTGTAGCAGACAGGTCATCAGATTTGAAGAGACAGTTTCGAAAATACATGTTTTCGAAAAGTGAGTTTGATACCACCCATTACACCATTTCGGAGAACTCACTCCAGACACAAGCAAACTTGACTGAGTTGAAGGTATTAAATTACAAGACTACCAGTAATGTGCAATCCTAATATAGTATGCATTTAAACTAAATGTTTCCCGCTACCCGCTCCGCTCATGACCAAACTCGCACCGTAATCGCTACGTGACTATGCATCATTGCATCTCAAGTGGTAGACGTTCTAACTCTAGATTGTAGATGCTCTAAGTGGACGTGTACTTCCTACTTCGTGACTGGGACTTGATCGAGAGTTAGGGAAAAAGGGATTTGATTTTAGAATTTTTTTTAGAGAGAAGTGTTCTTCTTTTTAACCGACTTCCAAAAAAACAGGAGGAGGTTCTCTATTCGACGTGTATATTTTTTTTTATTTTTTTTTTGTGTGTTTGTTACGCGATTTCTTTGTAATCATGAATGGAGCATTTTAAAATTCTTGTTTCATTAGAAAGCGGATAATCGCGAAGTGGTCCCATGTCAAGGAAATCAGGATCTGATGATGGGATTCAGGAAAATTTTTGGAAAAACCCGCAACAATGTAGGCTGGGGTGTCGATTGACATTATTAAAAGTAAAACTACCTGTGACCCGTGGTTTTGCTCGCGATATTCTTGATACCATAAGAATTTCTGGATGAAAATTTTTTGGCTGTATTCTTTCGTATTTAAATCAAATGCTGTTCACAATTCATGGGTTTTAGATATAAAAATGTCCTGTTTTTTAATTCATTAACACATACTGAAATAAACCCAAACCTACAACATTTTTTAAAAATGTTTTTTTATACTATTATAGGTACCTATTACACATATATCTTCAGAGCGTTTTCATAAAACTTTTCGTAAAAAAATATATTTAGATATTACAAACAAACACTGCACCAGATTAGATTGTATATATTATTTTAATTAATAAATAGACAGTATAAACGTCATCCTCTATTTTCGTTTTTATTTTGACTTTGGTTAATTTTCTAAAAAGTTCTTATACCTTTGTGGTTATAAAGAAGTTTTGTAATAAAATGATGGTTTAATTGGGATGATGAAGTTAAAAAGAAGTAATAAAATGCAGGGTTGTGTTAGATTATGAATCATGAGTAACATCAGCTCATGGGACAAGATTCAAGCGGTACCCGTTGAGGTTGAACTGCTCGACACTTATAGAGCAGCGAAAAAATCCCTGCAAGAGGCTATTGCCCTCGCAACTCTCGCGGCAATCGTGGGAAACGACCTCTCCTTGCCAAATGTAGTCTCTGCTATGGTGAGCGAGGAGAGGTCTTGGATTGGAGTGTCCACCATTTGTGAGGTCGTACTCTCGCCAAAAAAATCTGCGGAGAGAGAGCGCGAAGCCCTCTCCACTAATACTATCCGCAGCAGAAGGTTGGGCAGACGGAAGCGGGACTACCACTTTGTCCTGCAACCGCCATACGCCCGACCTGCGGCAGTGATCCCCGGGGGGAGATCCACTGCCGCCATATAGGCCTTGAGGTGGCGCGCGGTACTTTCGGAAGGGGGTAACCCAACATCTGTCGCCTAGAGCTACATTCTAGCTCGGAGGAGAAACCCTTAACAGGGTAGAGGCGCTGTCCGGGATCGTAGTAGCGTGCAGCCGCGTTTCTTCCGGTTTCGGCCATAAGCGCAGAGGTGGCACACCATGGGGTTTTAGTCGGTAAGCGCGTCGCCGCTCTATCTTTGCGGCGCGGAGTCCGACATACCCCGTCGTTCCCCTGGAGAGAGGAAAGACGTAAAGTCTTCCTCCCTCAAAAAAAAAGGATTCAAGTGGTCCACGAGTCAAAAGCTCTTCTGGATGAAAATTTAGGCGTCTTTTGTAGAGGGAGACTAACTTCCCACTCAAAAATTGAAAATAAAGTTAATTTAAAAAAATAAGAAACCGACTTCAGCACTAAAAAGTAAAAAATAATTCTTAATAAACGATATCTTTAATACATATTTACAATTTATAATTAGTTACTTTTGGAGTCGGTGACAGCCAAAGCCTTCATTAATATTATAGGCGCGTCTCGTGCTATCTTATAAGGAAAAAAAACTATCCTGGGCTGGCACTGACTCCAAAAGTAACTAATTATAAATTGTAAATATGTATTAAAGATATCGTTTATTAAGAATTATTTTTTACTTTTTAGTGCTGAAGTCGGTTTCTTATTTTTTTAAATTAACTTTATTAATATTTATTTATTTTAGGAACATCAACAACATGTATATTGAGCATTGATAGGTTACAGAGGATATAGTAGAGAAAGTTCTGATACACATGTAGATTATAGATGTCCACAACATTTAATATAGACAATAAATATTAGAACGCCTACGCCTATGAATATTTAACGAAATTGATTTCGTGAAACGTACATTACAAAACTTACTAGCAACACTAAAAATCCTTTCAAATTCTAATGTATTTTAATTAATATAATCACTCACTGTCTAAAACTTTTATCAATTTAAGCTCACTTTTTATCTGTCTGGCTAACCATCGCAAAAAACTAATTGGTGGGGAGGTAGATAAGAACCAGGAAAAGGACATAGGATACTTTTTATCCCGAAATTCCCTCGGGAACGGGAACGGGAACTACGCGTGTGAAACCGCGGGGCACAGCTAGTCTATATATATAAAAGAAAGTCGTGTTAGTTACGCCACTTATAACTCAAGAACGGCTGGACCGATTTGGCTGAAAATTGGTGGAGAGGTAGTTATGAACCAGGAAAAGGACATAGGATACTTTTTATCCCGAAATTCCCACGGGAACGGGAACCACGCGAGAGAAACCGCGGGGCACAGCTAGTAATATTATAAATGCGAAAGTAACTCTGTCTGTCTGTCTGTTACCTTTTCACGGCTAAACTACTGAACCGATTGAGTTGAAATTTGGTACAGGGATAGCTTATGGTCCGGGGAAGGACATAGGCTGCTTTATCCCGATATTCCCATGGGATCGGGAACTACGCGGGTAAAACCTTGAAGCACAGCTAGCACAAAAATAAAGAAAATACACTGTTTTTCAAAATAAACACGATTTTAGCTGACGGTAACAAAGAATCGAGGTTAGGACGATGTAGATAAGAGGAGTCTCTTTCTTGAGGTTAGGTTAGGTTAGCAAATGCTACGAACTCTTATAGAACATGAGTGTCTAAAGTGTTTCTTCACAGTATTTATTAGGGCATTAGTACTTTTATTAGACTAGGGTAGATTATTACTAGGTTAGGTTATATAGACTAATAAGTACATAAAATATGGTCCTAGCTGTATCCCGCAGTTTTGATTGCTTAAATACCAATTCCGTGGGAATTTCGGGATTAATACCCTATGTTTTACTTTTGGTTGTAAGGAACACGTGTTGTCCAAAAGGAACGGTATATAAGATTGTAAAAAAACCGAATTTAGATTAGAAAACTTAACAGTTATTTAATTTAGGAAAATCGCTTTTAATACCGCAGTGAGCAATTAATAAATATCGATACATAAACAATATCGCTATAAGTCTTTAATACAATAGCTTTTGAAACATTTCTCAGTAGCTGACAGTGAGTTGGTGAAATGCTGTCGACGCTTTGAGTACAAAAGGTACGTACAATATTGGGTTAGAAAAGTTCTAGAAGACTTCAAATATTACGGTAGTTTGTATGATCGGTATGATCCTTACTAATATTATAAATGCGAAAGTAACTGTCTGTCTGTCTGTTACCTTTTCACGGCTAAACTACTGAACTAATTGACTTGAAATTTGGAACAGGGGTAGCTTATGATCCGGGGAAGAACATAGGCTATGTTTTATCCCGCGGGAACGGGTACTACGCGGGTGAAACCGCGGGGCGCTGCTATT
Organism: Timandra comae; assembly: GCA_958496195.1. NCBI lineage: Eukaryota > Metazoa > Arthropoda > Insecta > Lepidoptera > Geometridae > Timandra > Timandra comae. The sequence continues at coordinate 10,304,374 of OY292363.1, read as the reverse complement.
ATTAAATAAAAATGTAATTAAATAGAATGTTCAAAACATGACTGTCTAACTGTCTAGTGTGTGTGGTCACAATGCCGAACTGCCAAACATAGGACTGCGGGTTCGATTCCCGTGCGAGGCTCGGTCTAGGTGTATATGAATGTGTTGTTCCCGGAATTCAAAATTGTGTACCAAGTACCAACCTAACAAAGTCAGTGGCAAGCTATCTTCTGTAAGTATTGTCAATTCTAACTTCTGAAAGCTTCTATACTTAACTTGTTAAAGACCATTAGAATCGCTTTATTTGACGACCTCGATGGCAGAGTGGTCACCATGCCGGACTGCCATCCGTAAGGTTTCGGGTTCGATTCCCGTGCGTGAATATTTGTGTGAACCACAAATGTTTATCTCGATCTGGGTGTGTGTGAATGAGTGTGTGTAATTTCTGATACCCTAGATACGAGCTCCTAAAGCTTAGTTAGGGGTCAGTTACTTTAATGAGATGATGTTGTGAATGATTATGTTATGTTATTCACCTAGCATTTGTAGAAATAGCCTCTGTGGAAACTAAACTTCAGTACTAAATCAAACCTCGCTGTTAAGCGAGTATAAAATTGGTGAGTGTGTTAACACTCACCAATTACACCACCTCATAACCGTCAGTGACACAACAAAGCACATCACATATTGCAACAGGAAACATCGCCCTGTTATTAGACACACTCTCATTGGACTCCGAACAATTAGTCACTTTCACTGTCTGTCCGTCTGTCATTAAGTATTGTGGAATCACGGGGCTATTTACTTTGTTTATGGGGGTTTAATTATCATGTGATTCTTTGTTTGTTTGCGTTGAGGAACATTATTTTGTAATACGAAGTGCTTATATTATAGTCCAGCAGTAATCAGGGTGTACTTGCAATGCTCTTCTAGCACTGTCATAATTGAGATGGGTGGCCGAGTATTTAGTTTCATTTCATGAGCGTTTCCGCGGTTAGAAGGCACTTTATGCCTTCGGTTCTAGTTGTTGTACTAAAATCATTTATAACGGGTATATGATAGGCCTTCAAAGTCTAACCAAAATATCGTAGCACGCCACAAAAGACCAAAATTAGAGAGGTCTATTGGCATAAAACTTACGAATACACATTTTCCTGCAAAATAAGTTATTTCGAAAAAGGAAACAAGTCTTACCTTGCTTTACAGATACATATTTATCATTCAACGCAGCGACAAACGCGGCTTGTGGCAGACTGTCTTCCAAGGAGAACAGCTCATCTCTAGTGACTGCAGTAGACCTGGTCTTCAGCACCGCTTTGCTGCCGATAGGGGCGAGGTAGGCCCCGGTACTGTCGCGGAGCGCTAGGGCTCCGGCGTGGTACTCGGCACTGAATAGACATGTGCTTGTACATGTGTCTTGGAGCTGTGGAAAAGTGGGAGTTAGTGGTTTGGGTTTTGAAAGGGCGTGTTATTAAGTATGATATGATGGTAGATTTGGTTGTTTTGGTGATATTATTGAAGTTTTACGTCTCTAAGATCCCTCCAAAGACGTAATACATTAGATTAGATTATAACTCTTTATTGTACACACCTCAAAAGTAAAATATTACAAAACTTTAACTTAGACTAAGTGCCACAATGGGCGGCCTTATCACTAAGAGTGGTCTCTTCCAGGCAGCCTTTGCATGTAACAGTGAATTTAGCAAAGATATCGTATCGCCTTTTGTGATAGGAGATAAGATGGCATTGGCTCTTCAAAATACTGAAATTACATCACATTTGGTTGAACTGAAACGTCAGCCCCTTTTGGAACCAAATTTCTATACTGGTATGATGAGAAGATCTTATACTGACCAGTAAATTAGTCATACTTATAGACAAATGTGTGTGAATGAGTGTGTGCGTAGTTTCTGATACTCTAGATACAAGTTTCGAACTTAGTTAGGGGTCAGTTACTATAATGAGATGTAGTGAATGTTTATGTTATGTTAAATAAAACAATATTGCCATCGAAAATTGCTATAGTTTTCAAAGAGCTCTTCATACCTTTAAACCCAACAAGCTTTCATCACAACTCGTCACTTAATAAAGAACAAACAATGTACGGTAAATGAAATGCTTACTAATCGTATGTACGATTGCCGACGCATAATATCAATTGATTGCCAATCATTGTATGCAGTATGGTATTAACATGCGCATTGCGCATTCAATGGTGCTATTACATGCATATTGTATTGAAAAGGTTCAATTGTTTAATTATTGTTTTGTTTTTATGGGGTCAGGCAAAAGTATAGAAAGATATTTTTGATGATCTAAAGACTGACTCTCTGACTCTTCAATATTTATAAGTACGTAAGACTGTGCAGTAATTCTTTTTTAAATAATCTAAAATATATAATTAGGATTTGTCTTATTCGATGGTAAATTATAGGAGTACCAGCTTCACCCAGGAATTGAACCTGGGACCTCAAAGCGATGTAGGTTTGACAAATCAGGATTGGATCACCGACACGCATTCCAATCGTTATAATAACGAGAGGCTTTTGCTCTGCAGTGGGACTTTCCAGGCCAACAATTTAAGCCTTGGCTTCGCAGGCAGGTTAAAATATGATTAAAATCCTATTATTCTTACCTTTCCACAAGCACTCAAGTATTTGTTGTTGCAGGTATGCAGAGCGTATTTGCCTCCTTCATCAGCTCTGAACTCGAGGGTGAAGAGCGTGTCTTCGCCCCAGGGTACGTTGGCGTCGACGTGGATCTCGTCGAGGGATTCCGACAGATGGGCGAAGCGCTTACGGCCGATTGAACGGAGGTTCACCTGGGGGTGGAAGATTTTTTAGTTTGATTGCTGTTTTGCAGAAAGCATGGATGTTGGACCATGCCTGTGAGGGCAAGGAGATGTCTTTATTTTGAAACACTATGCCATTTGCCTTCAAAGCTTTGGCCAGCGAAGTTCATTTAAGAACGGTTCCCATTATGAAATTATTCATAAATTCTCTAAGGATTAATAAAAATAGAAATAACGCAGGAAAACTGATACATAATTTGGCTTTTTAATCTTTTTTTGTGAAATTGTAATATAAAGAACTTGTTTGTCACAAAAAGGTCACTCCCCAAACAACCAATAACAAACACTTCTTTATCCGACCAGTCGTGTCGTCATTTATCGGTTCTAAAGACAGTTTTGACGTGATGTCTTTTAGACTGACACTTGACTCAGATAAGTGAGGTCGTAAAGTGGATATACAGACACAGCTGTGTTTGATTTGAGATAAATATGTTGAGGATTGTTGGGTTGAAGTTTATGAAGTTCTATTATATGTATAGAGTCACCAAGTTTTCTGTGTCGGCGGCCAAAAGGGAAAGTTACTATTGTCATTTTGATTCTGATTCCAGTTCGATACATTTTTAATAAACTGACGACCAAAAGATGCGATTACAGCGACGCGGTCACCGGCATAGAAAACTTGGTGACTCTATATTAGTTACGGCTTTTAGCGTAATTTTAATTTCTGGTGAAATCAGGGGAACTGTTAAATAACAAATATTACATGATGCTAAAATCTTCCTTCCTAAAAGGAAGGTAATTTGAGGAATTTCTACTTTTAGCAAGGTAAAAATCTAGAATTAAAACATCCTATCTATTTTCGTTGCTCACATTTATAATCTCTTACCTGGGGCCTAGCAGCCAGGTGAACATGCCAGAGTTCAGCGTCCCCTGGCACCTTGGCGGTACAGGTGAGCTTGTCAGAGCTGGAGCCGAGGAAGTAACCACGCTCCACGTTGCGAAGTGCCCATCTACCGCTGTTGTCTTCGGAGACACTGGAACAATGGATTTGGAGGTTACGTGGTTTCTTAAATTCAGCAGATGGTTTTTGCAGCTAGACGTTTTTGGATTTATTGTGTGTGCGAGCCCAAGGTAACGGCCATCGTTGATTATGAGGGATGTTCACTATAGTTTATATATTTTTTTAATATTATAAATCTCTTATAGACTAAGATCTGATCAACATTTTGGTAGCAATTGTAAATTTAATTTAATTCGAATCGAAGCGCTACTTCACCGGAATCACTAAGTGGACTTTATCAATTAAATACCCAATTCACTTTAAACATAATCTGTACATCAACAACACCCGTATAAATATCAAAAAAATGAGTTAACATGTTAACATTAATTGGTAAATTAAATTGCTCAATTTCATCTCACGTACGAAGATAAAAACGTCGATCAATTAACCGAACTTCAGAACAAGGGTATCGAAATTCCGCACATACTTCGCCCGACCACTACTTACACCAATTAAAAGGGTCTCACTTCGTTTAAGTGCAAAGTAATTGCTTGCAGACTTGAATTGCAATTTGATTGAATTTACTGTATGCTGTAGGGGATTAAGATTTATTTCCTTTGTGGATTACAGGGCTTTTGAAAAGGAATTTAGATGCCAATACAAGGATACTGTAAGCTTTTTTATTTTAACATTGCAAATATTAGTAAAAAAGACGTGGAGTTCAAAATACTATATAAAGTATAGACCTGGGCCAAAATCGAAATTGGTTCAAGTTACATTCGGTATGTTAGATACCTACTGCAGGAGAAAATCCTGGGCCCTGATTCTCTAAACTATTAAGCTGTGATAATGCTACTCAAATGTATTTTAATATCGACATTATGATCGTTTTTTTGTCATTTGTTGTCATTTTGGTATTCTCTTAGTGAAAACTACTCCGCTGACTCAATGGCTCCATAAAACTTAGATGGTTGTCATGGAAACAGTATTCTGACATTTATTTGTCAAAAAAATAATTGAATTTTTATATGCAACAAAGACCACTGAGACACCATAGCCATATGAATAAATTTTAGCAGAATACTAAATTTCTGATCTCGTTATGGTGCCTCAATATCAACATATTGTCTGATCAATAATGTCAAATTGCAGACTTAGGCCCCTGATGACATTAGAAATATACACAGGAATTTTTGGAGTGATTCGAAATTCAAAATTTAATAATCATTTATTCAATTAAGGCCTCAATGAGGCATTTATGAATGTCAATGAACCTACCACCGATTCGGAATTACATCAGCCGAGAAGAATCGGAAAGAAACTCGAAGATACAAATATCAAAATGGCAGAGATTTTTTGAGCAGTAATTTCAGAGATTCCTACATCGAAACTAACAAATACTTAATCTTGACTATTAAATACATATTACAGCAGATAAATTCCAAAGATACCGTTAACTCGAATCGAATGATCCCGGTTTGGAGAATGGCTTTCGTCAAGAATGCTTCGTCATTGCTACAGCTCTTGAACGTAAAGTGGCTACGCAAACAATTTAGAAGAGAATTTGTCTAAATAAGGTTGAGTATATTGTCATTTGAATACTTGACCAACTCGACTCTTTTATGGGTATTGAAACTATCCGACAACACAAACGTAGTTTTGTCATATGATATTTGGCATAGGCCATCCTTATTAATTTAGTTAGTGGAATAAAATTGTTTACGACCTTTTCCCAGAACTGCCGAACATTCAAATCTCATAAAAATCGGGCAAGCCGTTTCGGAGGAATATGGAAACTGCGAATTTTTTTTTATAATGTTGGTATAGATCGTAACACGTTATTATAGTAGTAGTTTATACTAATATTATAAAAAGGAAAGATTTGTTTGTTTGTAATGAATAGGCTCCGAAACTACTGGACCGATTTCAAAAATTCTTTCACTAATGGAAAGCTAATTTATCAGTGCGTGACATAGGCTATATTTTATCCCCGTAATCCCACGGGAACGGGAACTACGCGGGTGAAACCGCGGGGAGCTACTAGTATAGTATATAGTAGATCGGTATAGATCTGGTTATGCTAACATAAAACAAAAACCCTCCCATCATTTCATTACCATCTAAGTATCTTGTACTCGTACTATAAACAGTCTCCATTGTGTATTCTACAGAGCACTGCACCGACTCCCTATGCCAAGGTTACGGCGACATTGGCGGCATATAAAGTACCCGCACTAGAGGGTGGAGATGGGACTTTGTCTAAGTATAGGAACGTCTTGGGATTCGAGTGAGAGAAGAAGTTTAAATATACATTTAAAATATCATCATAATCATCACTGATAGTACTAGCTGTCTCGCGGTTTCCTCCATGTTGAATTTGTCTCTTGGAAAACATGACCTAAATGTATATTGCGTATACATATATCCTTCTCAAATCTGATCGGGCAAACTTCGCCACTATATTATGTATATTCTTCCTCACTATACTAATAGCACACACAGTTTTAATATATCTATCAGCAGTGGAAAAGAGGTCTTTGCCTACAGTGTAGCTACTTTTCTCTTTTAATTAATTAGAGCACCTATATTAACTCTATACCTAGTTCCTGTAAAGTTATTCTACTAGCTAATAAACACGAGTTAGAACAGCCATTTGAATATTACGAGGGCACACCCCTTAAAAGCGTTGGCATAAAATGTCAATGAACTGCTGCAAATGTCAACAGTCGCACTTTAAAATATGTGATAAAATGTGGCTTGTTATGGATATAGTATAAATAGATGGTAAGTTACATAATACTATGTTATTACACCTGCTTGGTGGAATGTTTGCTTCTAATAACTTTATGAAACTAATATTGTTTTAAATAGTGTATTTTATGATTTATCTATACTAATATTATAAAGAGGAAAGATTTGTTTGTTAGTTTGTAATGAATAGGCTCCGAAACTTCTGGACCGATTTCAAAAATTCTTTCACTAATGGAAAGCTAATTTATCAGTGCGTGACATAGGCTATATTTTATCCCCGTAATCCCACGGGAACGGGAACTACGCGGGTGAAACCGCGGGGAGCTACTAGTCTTTGATATAAAGACCACGTGTGATTCTGCTTGCTATGCAAAAAGTTACGATTTTAATACCCTGAAGTCAAAAAGTTTATGCATGAACATTTGTTTGTCTATTTCATCATCTTCAAGTAAGGTTCCAAGTACGTACTCACAAGTTTTGTCTTTGTCACTTGATATAAAGTAAGATAAGAAACAACACTCACTTTACTTGGTGAGTAACTTTACTTGAAGGTCGTGAAATAGGCCCTCAGTCTAGTGTTTTTAAAGTATGTATTTAGTAGTAAAAACACAAAAGTATGAATATTTATCCGTTATGTATACAGTATCCATATACAAGCTCTGCTTAGTTTAGATGTGTAATATATCCAGAACTATTTAATAGCTTATTAAAAGCAGGTTGGTTATTGAAAATTATCATAACAAAAGAAAAAGTCAACAACAACCCAAAGGGAAATAACCCCAAAACTATTGATTTTACATTCAAACTGAGGGATGGTTTCGGGACCCCTGCCAAAATGAATTCATAAGGAAAATTAAGCTCTAACACTAAGGTGTTAAGATATAAATTTGGTTGCTATTTGTGTGGTTAATTTCAAATGTTTTGAAGAGGTACTTGTATAAGTTTAGGTTGGTAATGACATTGTGTGGCATTAATTTTGGTCTTTCAAATTTGAAGGGTAGCTCTTGTTTTTCAAGGTTTAAGAACAAACGTTTAAAAACAGACAAAATTAATTGCAATCAATGAATAGTATAGACCACTAAACCACTACTAGGATACTTTTTATCCAAAATTTTAATTGCGTAAAATTAAAGAGAATTACGGTTAAATCTCTTGTGCTAAGCTAAGTACTTTAGTTAGTTAATAAAAAACAAATAAGCTCCCTAAGAAAAAAACAACATCACGAACAAATTTGCTATGTAGAACTAATAAAAACACAATAGAGAACCTCCTATTTTTAAAGTCGGATAAAAATACATAAAAAAAGATAAATAAAAGCTCTTTCAGCGTCAGTTATCGATTTAAGATCTGAGTCACGCATGACACATCCTTACCCCCGACTTATCTGGAGAAAGTGAATCATGTACTACATAACTGGAAGTTTGTATGTTTGTAAATATGGAACGCTAATGGCAAAGAGAATAAAAACAATAGGGATGTCGACTGGGTAAACAAAATGAAATTCTAATTAGTCCGTCAGATAGATTTCGAAAAAATACTCGACACGTATTTTTGTTTTATCAAATTAATAAAACTGACTTTGTTATAACGCATTGAAGTTCAGGAGTGGGGGCTTGTGACGATAATTCTTGGTAAAAAATGTATGTAGCTGTGACGTCACACGAGTTTTCTATGCACGTTTTTTTTTTTTTTTTTAACCTACATTGTCCCACTGCTGGGCAAAGGTCTCCCCCAGACATCTCCAACTCTTCCGATCCTTCGCAGCCTCCCACCAGCTACTGTCGAAGGCGACGAGATCATCATCTCATCCATTCTATGCACTATATCGTCTTAATTATTTGTTTGTATCAAAAAAGAGAAAATACGTGGCCAATATTTTTGCGAAATCTATCTGACGGACTAATTAGATTTTTTAGTCGACATGGTAGGGATCATTGGAGTATGTTTTTGAACAATGTAAAATAAGTTGATCTAGTCTAGAGTGAAATGTAAATGTTTTGTATTTGGGTATGAATATACACCCCTATTTTGAAAATATGGGACTTATTAAAATCAGAATATCTGTAGCAGTAACTGAATCCATATATCCAATAAAAATATCAAAAATTATAGTCGATTACTTATCTAAAAAAAATACCAAATAAATGTCGTATTACCAGACGGCATACTAGCTATCAAGTATTCTGTGACGGCTCGGGTCGATGACCGCGCTCAGCTGTGTATAGCAGCGTTCGTTGTAGAATAACAATAAAATTCGGCGGGATTTTGAAAATCTTTGACTTATCATAACTTTTTAAATAAAAGCAAAAGAAAAAAACTAACTTCACTATTATATTGTCACCCGTCGTTTACATTAGCTGTGAGATAAGGTATCGCAATTTCAAAATAAGGGTGTACATATATTGGTATGGGTATGATTCAATTAAGGAACGTTAAAGATATTATGGAAAAAGACTACAACGGAAACTATTTTTTGCATACAATTTTGCGGTTTCCCTCGATTTCACCAAGACTCCACCATCATCCTGACTGCATGGACATTGGACCATCCGAAGTATCCCTTTTGCACAAAATTAGGATCATAATCATTCTCAATTTGGGCAATAATAACAAAAAAACATATGTTTATCTCGGTCTGGGTGTGTGTGTGTGAATGAATGTGTGCGTCGTTTCTGATACCCTAGATACAAGTTTCGAACTTAGTTAGGGGTCGTTACTATAATGAGATGATGTAGTGAATGCTTATGTTATGTTTTATAGATCGAATAGAAAACCTCGTCCTTTTTTTTAAATCGCTTAAAAATACGAAAGAAGAATACCAAGGTAAACATTTATAAGAAAAAAGCTAAAACAAACCAACTAGACTTCCAATACAAGTAAATAGTCCGGATGCAAAAACAATATTATCTGAATTCAAAACGCGTCGCATACATACTAATACATACTAATGTTATACCGCGGCATGACTCACCGGAACAAACGGTTTTTGAACCGCTCTTTATCTTCGGAGACACATTTACTTGATTTATTGCAATGTTATGTTTTTGTATTTAAATCAAAATTCCGCTGTCATCGAAAGGGGGAAGTGGCGCCGCCAAATTGTTTATATTTATGAGTTTTTACTGGAAGTACTATTTTTGAATTTATGTTTGAATTAAAATTATCGCTAAAAATGATACTTTGCTCGAAACTCGACAAAGGCTTGTTGGAGACATCGTAAAATGCACATAATTGAATTAATTGAATGAGCCGTATTTTCTTGGTTGCTTGCGAAATAATAAAGGAAATGAATTTACCAATAAAAATCAAATTAAAAGTTAACTTTGTCTTTAATGCACTTTTTACGAGCGTACTCTTAATTCGATTTAATGTTCATCGGAATACTAGGTTAGGTAGCTAAGCTAAGGCTTTGTGAGGGCTCGCAAGCTTTTCAAACACTGTCTTGTGCCCGTGGCATATCCCATCAAAATAGTGGCTTCATCTACTAAAAAAATAAGTCGGGTTTTCCTTCCTGACGCTATAACTTGAGAACGGCTAGACCGATTTGGCTATTTTTTTCTTTTGTAGTTTTCTAATACTCTGTAGAAGGTTCTTATGTAAAAAAATCTGGAAAATCAACGGGAAAATTGGACCCGTGCGAAGCCGGGGCGGGCCGCTAGGTTATCATAAAAAAATAATTATCGTCATCACTCTGTAGGTACGTACTTTTCAAGATCACTCTGATTTAAAATTCAGAAAATTCGGTCATAAAACAAAAAAACAAGCTTAATTCATTAAATTAATTCACGAGATCATAAAAATTAGATACTCCGCGGAGTGATAATTTAACAGCAATTTATTTCTTCATCAACAAATACGAGTAAGTATACAATATTATACCTAATCTAAATTCTTTGACCTTTAGTAAAATTGAGAGAAATCAATATGTACCTACACTAATAAATAAAATATAAAAATAAAAGCAGGAAAGTGAGAACTGCCATTAAATTATACCTAATCATAAAATGGTCATTTCTTGAAACTATTTGTCTCTCTGTCTGTCTGTTTCTTTGAAAAATTTGCTTGAATAAGCTAGAATGAAGCCGAAACTAAAACTTGTGACGAGTTTTAGCATCATTTTTAAATAAAAGTATCAAAATTTTCTACTGGAAAGATGCACCGTTTTGCAAAAAAAAAACTTATACGTACTCGTATCTTGCAATATTCTGATGAAATAAGTAAACATAAACTCATAGAAACCCGCAGAACACAGTTAAGAATAAGTGTAAAAAAATCCGGTTATCAGTGTGCCTAGTGCGAGTTTTATTTTCGAAAAGTTAACGTTACGATAACGCAGATTTGTATGGGATCGAACACTCCGCCAGAAGATGGCGCTGATTCGATCCCATACAAATCCGCGTTATCGTAACGTTAACTTTTCGAAAATAAAACTCACACTAGGCACACTGACGTCAAACATATCCGGTTCCAAATCTTATGACGTTATGCACAAAGATACAGTTATAGATATAATAATTTGCAAATTCTAGTATTAAAATACATATAATAAACAACTAGGTGATATCGATAGACATTTTTATGCGATATTGTTAACAATGAATAGAAAATAGCGATTCTAGGAATAGATAAGTATTAGATTTTTATTTTATTTTCCTTATAGACAAATTAGCAATTTGTATGCTTTGACTGATTGATAAAAAAATAAACTATATGTTTTTATTTCATTATATTATGTATTAGTTTAGTTTCTTTAATCATAAGTTGTCGTTTTCTAGATGGCGCGATGCCCATTTTATGATTTTACGAATTTATATGATTAAATTTTAAAAACTAATATCGAAAATACCTTAAAACACTTACACAATTTTCCTTCAAATTAAATTTGAACCTACGACCAAGGGATACCGTGTCTAAGCTACCGAGAAACTCAAGCCGTTGTAAACCCTGAATGTTAGATTAGCTTTAACGGCAGCCATTAGTCAACTCATTCAGGCATATCACATTAACTAAGGCGTAGAAATATTAGAATACTAACAGCGCCTTACGGTTTTACCCGCATAGTTCCCGATCCCGTGGGAATTTCGGGATAAAACATAGCTTATATCCTTCCCCGGACTATAAGCTACCCCTGTACCAAATATCAAGTCAATCGGTTCAGTAGTTTAGCTGTGAAAAGGTAACAGACACGAGTTATTTTTGCATTATATTAGTAAGGATATGTTTGAATACTGCCCTGAGAGGAAAACAAGACTCCGGAATAACACTTTAACATTTAGCGAGCCGAATTTACCGCAAGAATTGTTTTTATATGCGAATAACATCCGTTTTATTGAGTTAAGAACATTATGAAATATTCCTTGTATGCATATAATGAAATTGGAACAGACTTATGTTTGTACGTAAGCAGACAATATAACCATACTTTATAGACATTGAATAAAAAGTAATATGGGCGGTCTATATAAGAACAACAGAAGCCAAAACAGTTTGTTGTTTGTATGTATACGCATTACAATTACAACACTACTGACCCATTGTAGACGAAATTAGGTAAGCATACATGTTCCTTAGAAATAAGAATATAATAATATGTGAATATTAATGAACTGATTGTGATTTGGTCACTATAATCGTCCCGAGAGACGAGATTTAATTTCGTTTCCCGTTGAAGTTAGGGATTATTTCGAACATAACAACATTTTGTTAGTGAAAAGGTAGTAAGTACACACATACGCCTTTTTTACTGATATACAAGACTTGATTTCTGATGTTCCATCTAAAAACGTCGGAACTACAACTATTAGACAAAAGTATACACACCTTATTTTTTACAAAAGACTCCTTAATATCTTAAAATTTATATCTATACTAATATTATAAAGAGGAAAGATTTGTTTGTTTGTTTGTAACGAATAGGCTCCGAAACTACTGAACCGATTTCAATAATTCTTTCACCATTAGAAAGCTACATTCACCCTGAATAACATAGGCTATATTTTATCCCCGTATTCCCACGGGAACGGGAACCACGCTGGTGAAACCGCGGGGCACAGCTAGTTATATATAAATTTAAAAACGTCGTAACTAAATCCATCAAACACAATGTCAGTCCCTCACCTGATCTGGAACTTGCTGCCGGGCTCCTTCTCCTCGGACTCGCAGGTGACGTTCCCGAACGAGTCCACAGCTAGGTACTTGTCCAAGTGGGAACGGAGGTAGATCATACCTGGGGAAACACAGGATTATTTTAATAAGGTAGCTATAAAAATCTTATTACTGAGATTAAGTGAAATAGGAAAAAATACGTCTTTATACGTTTTTAACTATGGTTTTTATAAGGGCGTCATAAACTCGTCTCAAACCGGGACACTTCTCTCCGATAAACGTCACAAGGTCTTCTCAACTTTAAGCTGCGTCTACGCTAGGAGAGCGGAGCACGTATTCGTGTAGTGTGGATGAACTTACATCGAACGAACGCACTTTTGAATGTATTTATGCTCGGCTCGAGCTCGACTCATGTTCGGCTTATACTTGCTTCGTCTAGCGTAGACGCACCTTTAATGCGTTTTAAGCCTTCTTCCTGTAATGTGTATGACGATGGACGGATGTTTTGTTACGTGGGTACTCTTTCACGTAAAAATGAATGAAACGATTTTGGTAATGATATATACTAATATTATAAAGAGGAAAGATTTGTTTGTTTGTTTGTTTGTAACGAATAGGCTCCGAAACTACTGAACCGATTTCAATAATTCTTTCACCATTAGAAAGCTACATTCACCCTGAATAACATAGGCTATATTTTATCCCCGTATTCCCACGGGAACGGGAACCACGCGGGTGAAACCGCGGGGCACAGCTAGTGATATATATTTTGAGAATAACACATAAAATAATATTGATCCAAATCCTACATGTTTAGAATTTACGCGGGTGAAAGCAGTTATTTAAATAATAAATTAAGTATCGTTAAAAGCAAAATTTAAACTGTCTTACAATCAACACAAATAATTTTAAAGCTTTAGAAAATGATTAATCTATCCAGAAGCAATTATATGGAGTGATCATAGCGAACGGTACGTTATTAATAGTAGTTGCGACTATTTTGACGTTTAATTTGTGCTATGTAAGACGAATGTGCAGTTAATGTAATTAACACAAGCAGATTGATGATCTCCAATATCTTAATGATGATAGTGTATTTATTACTGTGAAGAACGCCGTAAGTGATAGGTACTATTAAATTTATTATTTCGCTGTCTCATATATCCGTAACTGTTACTATAAAACGTCGTAAGTGAAAATATTTATGACAGCTCCCAATTATTTCCTGTACAAATAAATAAAATATGTAATAAAAAAATGTAACATAAATTATGTTATTTATGCTAATATCACAGTAGTTACAGGCGCTAATCTTAGGCACTATTGACAGATAACCAACAGTATGAGATTGAAACAGTAGTAATTAAAACCGCTTGGCTCAGATAAGAATCCTAACTAATATTATAAATGTGAAAGTAACTTTGTCTGTCTGTTACCTTTTCACGGCTAAACTACTGAACCGATTGACTTGAAATTTGGTACAGGGGTAGCTTATGGTCCGGGAAAGGCTATGTTTTATCCCGAAATTCCCACGGGATCGGGAACTACGCGGGTGAAACCGCCGGGCACAGCTAGTGTAAAATAAAGATGTTCATTGCAACTTAAATGTTGAACTTTATACTGTATCAGCTTAATCGACCAAGAAGGTCGTAACTCGTAAGTTACAAGTTTTAACATAACACGCTCAATACCAAAAATAAATCCATAACATAAACAGAAGGGATAGTGAATCCATACGTGTAGCGGTTACGAGGGAGGCTCCCCTATTGTAGTGCCAGGTGCCGCGAGATCGATATTGTCTGGACCATAGTTACAGGTGCCTTTGTATTCAATATTATGTATGATTCTGGATAGCTTTATTGTTAGGTGTCAAAGCGTTGAATTCTGCCATACCAATATTATAAAGCAGATGTCTATTTGGTTGGATGCGCTAATCTCAAGCAAAATATTGGCTCGAATTGAAAAATATAATCATTATTCATCATTATTCACTACAACATCTCATTATAGTAACTGACCCCTAACTAAGTTCGTGACTTGTATTTAGGGTATCAGAAACTACGCACACAAACAACGCAAATTTATTTCAATGTTTAAGTCAATTTATCGAGAAATTCTATCTGCTATACTATAATTACTAGTATTAATTAATAACGCACCGGTGAAACCACAATGCCAAATTTTTACGTACAATAAAAGATCCAAGTTTAGATAGTCGTATCTCGATCCCGCTAAAAGAAATTGAAATTTGACACAGCTATATTACAAAAGCTTTTTATCCCGAAATTGATCCAGGAAGACATTGCTAATAATGCGTATCCTCTATTTCAATCAAACCTTTAAAAAAACAAAAATAATCCATGAAATAAAAACGGAACTGAACAAAAAAACACGTGTGCCTAATGTTTATATTGAATGCCGGAAACAAATGCGTGGGAGTCTGTTGAATCAAGATAGTGGTTTGTTTTGAAGTTTGACAAAGGTAGACGGGACTGACAGACGAACATATACACACAGACAGAAGATAACGTCCGATGTGATAGTGGACGAGGATTGTATTCAATGGGGACATTCAATCTGGTTTTGGGGTTTGTCAAACTTTGACATTGAAATTTTGAATGTTAGTGGTTTATTAATTTGAACTAGCTGTGCCCCGCGGTTATAACCGCATAGTTCCTGAGCCGGTGGGAATTTCGGGATAAAATTCATTTTTTCTATGTCCTTCCCCGGACCAGAAACTACCCCTGTACCAAATTTCAAGTCAATCGGTTCAGTAGTTTAGCCTTGAAAAGTTAACAGACAGAGTTACTTTCGCATTTATAATATTAGTAAGGATTTCGAAATAATGTATTTAGTAAAACTACCGTCCTGCAAAATTCTAATTTTGATCAAGTCACTCAAGAAATATCGCAGTACGCATAAAAAACCAAACTTAGAGAGGTCTAATTGCAGAAAGCTGCCTATTTAAAAGTACATATATAAATCAGTCTACTTGATAGGGATTTTCCATAAAACATTCTGATGAATTGATAATCTACTTAACCTATTTTAGTTAATTGGATAAGGAACGTCTTTATTAAGTTACTTATTATGCTTTACGGTTTAAGCCTTACCTCAATAAACAGGTAATACTCGTACAAAATAAACATAGTATGTATCTATCTAACGCTCCTGAAACCGCGGAATATTACTAGTTCTTGAAATGAATGACTGGGTATAGTCAAAGTCTAAATCTGGATTAGCATGTCTTTGTCAAATAAGACATTCATAAAGGTGCCTTCAATTTCCAATTACAACGTTAATGAGATTAATTTCAACAATAAATCGTTCTATAAACGTTTGCCAATCCCGTACCATGAATAAGGGTACAAGTGCAAATTGGTAGGGAGGAGCCCCTCAATCAGAAGGGAGAAACGCCAGTTTGTCATTCGATTGGATGTGTGAAACGAGAATCAAAGAATATGAATATTCATTTGAAATATGAGTTTTGTGGGAACATTTTGCATGAATAATGAAGGGTTTATAATTGATCCGAATTGCTAATTGCCAGAGGTGATGGAATACTCAAGGGAAGGGAGATGAGTTTATAGTTAGCTCCTTATTTATGTGGTTAATTATGAATGTTCTTGCAATTTATTCTTATGAAAGATTTTTGGTGTTAGAAAATACCCATTTACATCTCTCAACAATAACTCTCTCTCTCTATACTCCCTTAGTAAAATCAATTTTAATTTTTCCCCAAGCCTTTCACAGAAAACTTAACTTTACTGCAAATTTATGCAGATCTTCCGTTCTACTAGATCAATCGTAACTCTACTTACTGTCATTAGCGTTCCCAGAAGCAGGCTCCAAGGTCCAAATCTGCTTCTTCTTGAGACTAGTGCCATTGGCGTTGATCTTGAAGCCGAAGGTCTCGGCGGTGAGGTACCGGTACCTCGAGTTGATCAGACCGATGGTCCACCAGCCCTTCTGCTGGTTTTGGGTGATGATATCACCAGCTCCGTTCACCTCACCATTGCTGTGACCGTTGAGACCGTTCATGGTGTTCTGGAGACAAAGGAAATATTGATTTTAAAAAGGGAAAACAAAAGGATTTCTCTTACTGATGATAAGATATTTGTTAATAATCACCACCGAATGCTAAGTGCGATCTATGATCTCAAACTATGAACTATGCTAAAACAAAAGGAGTAAGTAGTAAGTAAATCTGCTTTTCAGGCATTAGTTTGACCGAGTTCACTAAGAACTACAGAAACGTTTTTCAATCAGTAAAATCCAAAAATAATGTTTGAACATTATTTTTACTTAACTATACTAAGAAAGAGACCAATTTATCAGAAAAACACAATACATAACGCTATTTCATTTGTCAGAAGAACATAATAGGTTCGGAACAAATGCTTCATTAGGATCCGAGGTTTTAATAATAGAAGAATCGGGGCCTCGTGGTATTGTTCATTGCGCCACTTTTGTTTATTGTTTTCATTAAAGACATTTTTGGATTTTAATATTTGTAGGTTTTTTTGCTGACTTAGCATTTAATTTGTTTAATAATAAGTCCTAATCACACTAATATTATAAAGATGATTTGTATGTAATGTACCGCTGTAAGTGTGTTGATTTTGGGAAAATCTATAAAAAAATGGAATCCAGAAAAATCCGGACTCAACCGCTAGTTTATTTTTAAGTAAAAGAAATAAAACCAGACAAGACTTTTTTAACAATACATTCCCGAAAGGATACCTACACAAAAATTAAAATGGTATAAAAACCCAAAGTTTAATGAAATTTCATTTTCATATTTATAAATTACCTAGACATCGTCTGGTCTAGATCGAAATTCAGGGAAATAAGGTTAGTTCAGTCTAGACAGTTTAAATTTAGACAAAGCAGGATTCAAATGGACTAGCTAGACAATAGAGGGAGGAAAATTCAAAAACAATTTGGCTCGGAGAGGTCTTTATTTTATATGAACTACATACTACTAATCAAACTTGTGAGTACCAAAGTGTTTTAGAAAATGAATAACTTATAAAATCTATTAATTATTATTTTTTATAATTTTCTTGACGACCCAATAAATGGGCTATCCAACACTAATAGATTTTTTAAATACGAACCCGTAGTTCCTGAGATTAGCGCGTTCAACCAAATGTATTTCATTCAACGAAAGAACGAAAGCAATAAATAAACTCGTCAGTTTTATAATATTAAGTAACTATAGATTATTCAAGTTTTATGTCATCAACAGTTAAAAGTTAGAAAGTTAATTTGAACCTTACGCAATACATATTAATGGGTTAATTTGCATTGATAACTGTGACGTAAATAAACTAGAATACACGAATATTATATCAAAGGTTGAGAAGAAAGTTAGAAAATCGATGACAGAGGGACTGCTTGAAATTAATGGTCGCGGAAGACACATTAATCTATCACTAGCGATCTGATTTAACTTCAATCGGTCGTATATTAAGATTAATAAGTAATTAACTTGAATCTTTCCTAGATTTTGGTTTATGTGATAATCCTAAAAATCTAAACCTACAGTCGGTTCTAAGATAACCTACAATAATTTACTTAGATTTTCAATTACAATCAGATTTGAATCTATTCCGCTTTAGCTTTGCAACGGTATCTTAGAGGCCGAAACGTTACTTATAAAAAAAGCTAAATTATCCGTGATTATCCTATCGTATCTGTGATAAGTAAATACCATGTCCCACCTCATTTCAACAAAACTGGCACCCACACCTACTTCAAAGAGACAAATAACATGCAATCTCAACATGACTATTCAATTAATCTACTACAATATAATTAGAGATGCTACTCCAACGTCCGTCACGGTCCCCAAGGCCGTGGGTCCAAGCCACTCCTGGCATTGTGTTCGGTTACATACGGTCTCGTATTCATAGCGATGACATTGCGATTCGTGATACAACTGTTTACATGTAAAATGTTATAAATAGTCATTAATATTTAAGGTTAGTTGATACGGGATATTTGTACCGATAGTCGAATCCCTCGACTAGTTTCAGCCACATTCGGTGGCCTTCATCAAGAGGATGAAACTAGTCGAGGGATTCGACTATCGGTACGTACAAATATCCTGTATCAAACTAACCTTAAACAATGACGTACGTTTTGTTTAATAATAAAAAGTCATTATTATTGTTATGTCTTTTACTTCTTGTAATTATTGTTATGTCTTTTCCATTCACAAGACTATTAAGAAGTCCCGGTTTTTTGGAAGGCTAGTATGGGGCCAAAGCCAACACACGGAAGCCCTTTGACATATTTAATCTTGTGTAAAGGATGCACAATCCGGCGACTATCCCTGTAAAATGCATCCAAGGACAGTCCCCGGTTCTGCTGGGACTATTGCAAATATATGGAAAACTACGACAGGGTTATGGGAATGGGATGTTTAATGGACTGGATATTGGGAAACTATGGGGACTATGACACCCGCCGATACAATGCTATAAACATGTACGAAGTGGCGGATGGAGACTTGCTAGCTCTATAACTGGCCCCCCCCCAAACTTGTAATTATTATTATTGTATAGACTACGAAAGAAACTTTTTACTCATAGAAGAAGGATCACGACCAAGATTCTCTATTCATTTGTTTAATTAGAACGGTTAAAGTAAAGCCTAAGAAAGTCTCTAATGGCCGCCTGTCAAGCCTGTGGTCTTGGATTATTCCTAATCCTCACTGGACTAATATTATCAAAGAGAGAGAGGCATTTGTCAGCAGTATGATCTTACAGGTCAATAAACATAATCGAAAAAATAAACGATGTATTTAAGTCAATCTTTTAGTTTTACCAGATTTGGGATCATCATCATCAACAGCCTGTATTAGTCCACTGTTGGACATAGGCCTCTCCCAATTCGCGCCAATGTGCCCTGTCGGCGGCACATCGCACGTCGATTTGGGATAATGTTGAAAAAACTATTAAAAATGTGAGTATATGTACTTCTCTTCAGTTTCTCTATGGTGCACATAAAATGGCCACAGGACAAGTTACTTCCTTTGTCTTTGAATCATGGTAATATATCTCCAATCAAAATAGTTCCAGTTAATTAAACCGTAATACCATTATAGAGGAAATAGGATCGTCTAGGTCACAGGATAGGGCATGGCAAGGTCGCATCACACATTTATCCTAACTTCCTAACTAATATTATAAATGCGAAAGTAACTCTGTCTGTCTGTCTGTCTGTCTGTCTGTTACCTTTTCACGGCTAAACTACTGGACCGATTGACTTGAAATTTGGTACAGGGGTAGCTTATGGTCCGGGAAAGAACATAGGATACTTTTTATCCCGAAATTCCCACGGGAACGGGTACTACGCGGGTGAAACCGCGGGGCGCTGCTAGTATTATTTATATAGAATACTAGCAGCGCCCCGCAGTTTCACCCGCGTAGTTCCCGTTCCCGTGGGAATTTCGGGATAAAAAGTATCCTATGTTCTTTCCCGGACTATAAGCAACCAATGTACCAAATTTCAAGTCAATCGGTTCAGTAGTTTAGCCGTGAAAAGGTAACAGACAGACAGACAGAGTTACTTTCGCATTTATAATATTAGTTAGGATATAGAACTAGCAGTGTCCCACGGTTTAACCCGCGTTAGGTCCTCTCCTATTTCTTGTAGCTTGATATGTAGCCTTTCTTAGATAAATGGGCTATCTATAACTAAAAGATTTTTTAATTCGGTCCAGTAGTTCCCGAGATGAGTGCGTTTCGCCAATTTTGGGATATAATTTAGTCTGTATACAATTTTGGTAGTAAGAAACATCTGTACCAATCACATGGGATAAAACTTGATCAAAATCGATCCAATCTTTCTAATTAAATGTTACCTAACCCGACTGTAATAGTAAATGGTGTGACTTACTTATGTTATTTAAGTATATATACATACATTTATGTATTTACAATGTTGACTACATGGATTGAATACAAGTTATTTTTATATAAGGAAATATGTCCATGTTAGTAACTGAATGTTAATTTATTATAATTTTTGTTTCCTTTTGCAGATGTTGTTTCATTGCAATTATTTATTAGGTTATTTCATTTGTATTTAATTTTAATACATTTATGGTTTAATTGTAAGAGACATTGGACAAACATGGTAGGTTATGTATATTAAAGTTATTAAGCTGAAGAGTTTGGTTGAACGAACATCGAATGGTCGATGTTCGGCAAGGCCCGAAAATCGACCATTTCAAATGGATTTTCTTGAAATTCAACACGATTTTATAAAGAAAGTTTTAAGGAAGCTACTGCCCAAATTAAAATCCCAACTTCCTGCAAATCATAAAACCAATTTTTCGCAGAAGCTTTGAACCGTATATCCAGACCAAAATAATAAATTTAATGTGTCAAAGAATTCAAAATACACCATTTGCTAATTACAAAAATACATAAAGTGCACATCTGTTTTTATGATCTCTGCAGGAGATCGTTCGAGATCATGTTTTGGCAATATGTACGTAGTTACGGCCATTTTAGGTGATATTGATACGACCGCCTGGGAACTTAACTAAAACAAAGTTTTATTTATAAACGTCTAGTCTGTTTATTTCTTATTTAGTCGAGAGATTTGGCCAAAATCGGTATCTCAGTATAAAATAATTAAATTAAAGTTTCCTAT
Source organism: Timandra comae (assembly GCA_958496195.1). NCBI lineage: Eukaryota > Metazoa > Arthropoda > Insecta > Lepidoptera > Geometridae > Timandra > Timandra comae. The sequence goes on along the minus strand of OY292363.1, from coordinate 10,283,075 downwards.
AAGCAGCCTGGAATAATTAGTCATGATGTCTGCTTTATGAACAAAACAATAATAATAATGGAAAAGACATAACATAAGCTATTCTTAAAACAACTATTATAATATTATAGGTAGGTATCTGGATTTAATAAAGATTTCTATTAACAAAAAAATTACTCGATAAAATTAGTGCCTAAGTTACTTTTGATCCAAAGATTCCCGAAGGATTTACTAGAGTAAACCCACGGGTAACACATACAAAATACCTCATTTTTATCACATTAGAATTATAAATAAAATATCTTTAAGAATAAGAACTTTTATTGCATCAATGTTGAAGACCAGACGGTACTTGGACCGTGATTGATAAGCTTATTTATAGAGCTTCCAGTAAAGTATTGATAAACGGTTAAGGTCACTGACTCGGATTTATTTGTGGTAATGTAAACATATTTATATATTCTTGGAGATGTTGGAAAAGGCAATGTGGTTAATTAATTGTTTCTAAACTAAATTCAATATATTTTAGTTGAAGACTGACTTATTTCTTTGGACTATAAAATATTGCAAACCATTTTTTGTCATATTTTTTTTAAGTCGCGAATGATTTTGCTTTAAAATATGTGCTTATTACTGTTACGAGTTAGATATCATTTGAAAGGAAGACCTAACAGGCTCTTGCACCCATCTTGATTTGCAATCGCTAGGAAACCGAAACGCTAGGAATTCGGCCATGTTACGCTCGCTAAGACACTCTTTAGGATGTATGTATCTAGTTAGGATTTTACTATCATAAATATCTACACCAATCTGTCAATATGTGTCAAAGTGAAACAAGGACAAACAAACACACTAATAAATTAACATTATGATAGTTATAAATATAACCGTTAAATAGAAAGGTAAATAACATTCAGTACATTGCGAAAGTCTTAAAATAAACTCTAGAATTAAAACCGCACAATGATGACTTTCAAAAAGCATTTGAGGGTTATAAAAATAACGAATAACATTATTTTACAAACTTTCATCGGCGTATCGATAAATGTGGTCGATTAGATACCGGTACCGTTGACGGTAATGTCACTTAACCGGTATCCGGCTGATCCGGTAATACAGCCAACGGTAGCTAAGACTTCATTGTCTGTGGTTAGGTTATACGATTTAGCTTTCAAAATATAATGATTATAGAAATGAGACATTTTTCACTATTATTTTATGGACTCCTAGAAAAATTGATATTAGTTTAATGCTGACCAATAGCGGAATGAAACATTTAATTCAAGAGAGACTGCAACATAGGCCAAAAATAATTATGAAGAACTAGCTGCGCATCGCGGTTTCACCCGCGTAGTTCCCGTTCCCGTGGGAATTTCGGGATAAAAAGTATCCTATGTTCTTTCCCGGACTAGAAGCTACCCCTGTACCAAATTTCAAATCAATCGGTTCAGTAGTTTAGCCGTGAAAAGGTAACAGACAGACAGAGTTACTTTCGCATTTATGTATAATATTAGTTAGGATAATATCGGCGGGGACACTGCCATGCCCCCCGATATCTAGAACATTCTGACGTCTGCTAAAACCGAAGGAAACATCTGTAAAAGTAAGTTAAAATAAGTTTGTGAAACAAAAATAAACTTGTACATTTTCCGACGTGCTAAGTAGAGCAGAAAAGGTTATGAAAGGCCAAATGCAAAAAGTCCCAAAAAAACAATCGTAACTGCATCTTGTCAAAATGATGAATTTGTCAAAAGGCGTGGCGCTTAGAGGTGAACGGCCTTATCGTCTTGATAATCGATAAAAAACCACCGATATCTCGGAACTGCGATATCTGGAGAAATATCTTTGGATTAGAATATATACTCATAGACTCACAACACAACGTCAGATACGACTTTTTTCTGCTGAATTACATCCTTTAGTATCCAAATAAAAACGATCCAGATATTCGAATTATCGATTTCCGTATTTACAATTATATAAATATCGAGAGAAACTATAAGCTTCCATACGAAAACGGTCCAATTATCCTCGAAGATATCGGTGACTTTCACAAGTACTTATAACTAGGTATACTTATTTATAAATACCAGTGCTAATAACCATGATAACTATAAAAACTATATGTAATGTACCTACTTATTAATTACTAGCAGCGCCCCGCGGTTTCACCCGCGTAGTACCCGTTCCCGTGGGAATTTCGGGATAAAAAGTATCCTATGTTCTTTCCCGGACCATAAGCTACCCCTGTACCAAATTTCAAGTCAATCGGTCCAGTAGTTTAGCCGTGAAAAGGTAACAGACAGACAGACAGACAGACAGACAGAGTTACTTTCGCATTTATAATATTAGTTAGGATTAGGATTAGGATAGTTAGGATTTATAAACAAAGACGATAACAATTATGTTCAAAATATCGAAGACTTTCACAGTTTCAACTAAGCATACCTACTTATTAATAACTATACTTATTATTTTATCAGTTTACGATAGAATGTAACTTAATTATAATAAAGCAGTTAATGTTGAAGAAATTGGTGGTTTAGATTCTTTGCGTAGGCGTTTCGGGGCGTGACAACGTGGTAACTACGTGGTAACTGCGATCAGAATGCGCTTGCGGCCAATTTGAGTGATTATAAACATAATTAGGTAGCTGTTGATATGTAATACTTGTTTATTTATAATTTTATTATCTTCGCCCTGCGGTTGTTCGGATTTATAATGTGTATACTTCCGCCCAGCTGTCTGTATAGTTTGATGATTGTTATCTTTTGGCCAGATACAGTTTATTCGAAAGTTTTTGATTAGAAAAAATAATCTGTAAAACTGATATTGTTTAACATGTGCTAACAAAATTTGGATAAAAGTAATGCCATAGCATGGAACGTCAAACGTGTCATAGGTGTTTGAAGGTGGAAGGAGTTGCACCTGTTACACCGACAAGAGCACCGCTCTTCAATCAAAAGAAAGTATATCGACTGTGAACCCGAAATCGGTCCTATCTGAAAAAATAAGTTTTTGACACCAAATTGTCCTATTAGCAAGCTTTTATTTAGTTTCACCTGTCCTGTTGTCTGTAATCAAAAAAGCTTGTTTTTAAAAAGGTTTTTTTTTATTTCTTCTTGTTTCAAATACAACCACAAATTAAGTGGTTTAAAATAAGATAGGACAATTTTGTGACAAAAACTTAGGCAATTTTTCAGATAGGATAGGACCGATTACCGGTTCACAGACGATATGGTATGAGTCACAACGTCAGATACAGCTTTTTTATTTGTTCTGCTGAATTACGTCCTTTTTGCATAGAGTAAATCGTGCCATACAAAAAAGTTATGACCAGAAGCTCACCATCAATGAATAAAACTTTAACCCAACAAAATAATACCGAAATTTGCATACAGACACAATGACCGTACAATTTTCATATCACATACCTGTTCACATACATTTCTTTTGACGTTAATATCCATAATAGTATCGTATCTACAAACAATACTACTTAATTAAGGTGATTCTTAAAGCTATGTGGAGCGCCCGTCCCACCTCAGATATAAACTGGCTTCTCACGCGAATATGAAACACCGTTAGACCCGCGGTTCGACGACCCAACATCTCATAACACTAAAAACAAAACAACGACCTTATATACGAGATAATAAGTACTAAATTTGTATGGCAGAATGCTTAGAAAAATAACTTATTGAGATCTTTATGTGAGCAACGTAAGAGCGATTATTCTTTGATTAGATTTTTAATTTTATTCTATGTTGATCTAGATGGTAGTAACTGCAATGTCTGACTGTGTGGAAATTAACCAGAAGAGTGTTTGATTAATTAGTACTAGTATCATCATTAGCTTCAAACAAAACATGATTATGATATGCTGATTATGATAGGCATAGCCTAAAGAAGCTGTCAAAAGTTTGGCCGCCAGCTATAAAAACATCCGAACATTGGATAAGTACAAGAAATTAATTTTGAAAAATTCTGCCTAAAGGCATGATATAAGAAATTATATTATGAATGTTACAAAATAATAGTTCTATTTAAAGATTATATCTATCTAAGTATATTAATATTTTAAAACCGAAGAGTTCATTTGACTTTGTTGAAGGCGATAAAAATCTCAGGAACTACTGGTCCCATAGACAACGGGTTAGGTTGTCTATGACTGGTCCGAATTGAAATATATTTTGAATAGCTTATTTATGAAGAAATAGACTAAAACAATTGATATAAGACTATAGTATATTAAGTTTCGACCAATAGGAGAGGAGCACAGCCCGTACATTACAGTCATGCTTACAACAATTACTAACCCAACTTAAAGAAAATAATATTAAAATTCAAATGTTAAGTTAAAACAAAAAGGTTTACCTAACAGGTTAGTCAAGTTACGTTTCTTACAGTGTATGAGTAATGGAAGTCAGTAGCGTGTGACAGACGGACACACGCCACTAACTACAGTAAGGAGCTTTGGAAAAATAATAATTTACGTGGTAACTATGTCTGGTGGGATTTTGTATCGGAAGTAGATATTCTTACTTTAAAAGATGAAGATATTCTTGATATATCGACCGCTTAAGCTCTAGTTTAAGATAACGACCGTAACATAGCAGTTGATGATGCCACTAAAACGTCGTCTATGTAATTTTTTCTGACGTCATCAAACGCTTTAATGCGGTCGCTACAAGACGGCACCGTTATCACAAATTTACTAAATTCGCAAATCTGAGGTTCTTAATTATTATTCTTTCGTCATTAAAGAAGAATCATTATCTTATATTATATGTATTTATGATTTTGTTATAATATTTTATGTGTTGTAATTTGAAAGGCCTATATTAAATTGTAACAAAAACTTATTTATAAAAATAAATTGATTGATATTCTTGAAAATTTAATACAACATCTCATATAAATCAATAAACATCAATACATTAACTAAACTAGACCCAATCTAATTTGTATTACACATACTTAACAATGACATAAAAGAAACAAAAACTACCAACCCTACGCGTGCTATAATAACTTCCTCCAAATGGGATCCTTAAAATAAACCACTTGAAGTTCAAAACAATATTTCTAATAATAGATAACCACTAATAGTAATAGGACAACCAGATGGTAACTTTAAAGGCAACGAAGAAAAAAAATAACATTCCGTTAATTGACACATATGGTTTTGACGAGACACCAACAAGACACATTTTAATTGTTGTATCTGTTAACTAAATTCATTGATTTGTTAATCACAATCTTTGAGTATATATATCAGTCACTCAAATGACACTGACGTAAACAAGAAGCGAGTACCCCAAATATAGTACATTTTCTTCGCGGTGATTTAGTGCGGTTAATGTTGAATCTTGACATATAGTATATCAATGATCACAATATTGATTTTAAAACAGACATTTTTGATATTGATTTCTTTGATTTACACGAACACTACACTTTGAAATAAAACTACTTTATCGGATCTTACCCTACTATGATCACGTCAGAAAATGTAAAACAAAAATCCGTTAAAGTAGTTTTATTTCAAGACATTTTTGATTTCATAGTTACAGCTATATCATTGTATTGTATTTGGCATCAATCTCATTTCTACGTGCTGTTATTTAGCCAGCTTGCAGCACGGCAGGTGTTTTGGGTCAGAACAGTTTCGGTTAAATCGTCTGTCCATTTCCTCTAAACTTTTATTGAGCCACAATCTTTTCTGTGCCGGTGACAGCGTCGCTGTAATCGCATCTTTTGGTTGTCAGTGTAATGAAAATGTATCCAAATGACATTAGAATTTACAATAGTAGGTTCCAATTTTGACCGCCGGCACAGAACAGATTGTGTTGTGATTGTGACTCAATAGAATCTTAAGTTATGCCTATATTTCTTGACACAAAATAGCAAAGTGTGCAAATATGATGACAATAACAAAACGCTACTTATTAATGATGTTTTTTTTGCAATCAACAGTCATTTTCCACACAAATATTTGCTCAAGTGTTCCTTCGTTGTTTTTAATCTGTCGTGTTACAAATCTAAATGTATATAGCGCTGTAACTCAGTATAATTTATAGTTATTTTACGAGCTGCTACAACTTTCTTGGAAGGAGTTTCTAGTGACATTCAATGTGCAATATTATTTGCATACAGCGAAGTGCATCGGCCTATTTAGAAGTACCTATTTCTGATGTCTGCGTCTATGATTTAGTGGTATGAGCATTCCTACAATACAGGTACTGGAAGATGCAATTATGCAGGTCGTGGTTTAAATTCCTGGACTGTATTTTACAACATGCATCCAGGTCACCTACGAATAAAAGATAAGCGAAGTGATTCCTGCTACTCCTCCTTACTTTTAGTAAAAGAGGTTTTGGCTTTGAAGTGGGAATTTACAGCCCAGACTTTTGTAGTAGGCATTTAGTAAAATATGTTAACTGGACTAGTTTGTAAATTATTCCTCTTGCATACATGTTAGTAATAATTACATACATTGTAGATAATTTAAGGAAACTTTATTATTAGCAAATAGGTTTTACATCAGTAACAGGAAAATTAATGGTTTTGTAAATATTTTCCTTTGTCAATTCGGCATGGAGACCTAAGCTCGGGGCCGATTGGATCGTGAATTATAAGGTACATGAAAATCAAATCAAAACAAATGACTACTTAAGGCGTCAAGATTTTAAAATCCAGATTTAAATCAACATGCCATACAAAACAACTTCGCAAGTTAAGGACTCTTCCATAAACCATAATAATCTTATGATTAACAATAATGAACCTTGTCCTAACAGCAATAGAATTTAAAAAGATTTTGCAAACTACAAGTACATGGAGTAACAAAAACTTGTTTGTGTACCACAGAGTGAATAGTAATAAAAGCAGTGCAGCTGTGCCGATGGCCGAAGAAAAATAAAACGACATGCGTCGCAGTGTATTCAGCCAGCCATATTCGACGCGGCAATGACCTTGACATTGACAGCAACATTTATTGACATGGCGGGAAAGGTTTTCTTTTGTACTTTTTAAATTGTTTTTTTTTTAAGATCTAGTGATGTTTCATGTTTTTTTATAGAATGGTCTTAAAAAGTTTGATTCTGCATTTTTACTGAAATAACGATAGTTGGTATTTTACTGTATTTTTTAAATATTAAGTAAAGTAATAAGGTAAAACAATTTTGTAGCAAGTATCCTGTTTTATTTCAGGAACAAATTTCATTTAAATAGGTCCAGTAGTTTCAGAGCTATTCAATACGAAGTAAAACAAAGCCTTCCTCTTTAAAATATTGGATGATTGAAATCTTTCCATTTTCAACACACTCATTACCAATTATTTTTTTATTTAGTGCTATATTTTGACAGATTACATGACAAGCTGTTTACAAAGGCCATGGAATTACAAAATTAACCAGTTTCTGTAGTTAAACGTATATTTACCGCATGTAGGTTAACTAACAATCAGCACGTGAGGAGTAAAGAGGCGTATTACGTTACTTGTGAGATTATTAGTGTAGTAAGTACCTACCTATGTAGTATTCACGCACGCATGTCCACTATAAACCACAAGAAAAACCTTTGAATTACGATGTTTCTATGTTTTAACCAAAATATTGTAATCCAAAATTGTTATAAGTATCTGCACACTAGTTCCCTATACCATGATAAGTAATATTATAAAACTCAAGTTTTTTTTTCTTGTATTTTGTGAGAGCGCATTCTAACCTCAGGAACTACTGGTTTTATTTAAAAAAATATCTTTTAGTGTTGGAAAGTCCATACACATCGAGGAAGGCTATAAAATAAAACATTTCGATACGACCAAATAGGTCAGCAAAAATTAAGAGTAGACATAACATAACTGACACGGTAAAACGGTACCAATTTCTAAATACATATTTACTTTCACAAATATTTATATAAAATATTTTATATACCTTCGTTAATATAACATTGAATGTATTAAAAACATCACTAACCAGACCACTCGATATGACAACTTTCGCTACTGTGTCACCCGAAACTTAATTAGTGAAATGTTTTAATATATTCATCAATATAATGTGCGTTATATTATATAACACAACTAGTTGTTCCCCGCAGGTACCTATGCTAGCTCCGCTCCTGTCGTTCGTTGCGTAATATCGATAATCGATATGACCAGCATCGTTCCTGTCGATTCGTAATATCGATATCGATATGGCCTTTCTCGATAAATGCGCTATCCAACCCTAAAATATTTGTTTCAATTCGGGCCAGTAGTTCCTGAGATAAGCGTATTCAACAGTATTTACAATTTAACCGATTTCTAAATGTATTTTACGACAACGAAAAAAGCATTTAAAATTAGCGATACATTTTTTATAATATTATTAAAAATGGTTTTAATTTTTAAAATCTTAATCTACAATCTAACTCTAAGTTGTATTTTATTACAATTTTATTCACAATACTAATAAAGAGCATTAATTTTTAGATTGTTAGGATAATCTATGATTAAGTTTATTAGAATAAAGTAGGTATGAGGTATAAATAAATATAAACACAATACTTTAAAAAGATTTAATACCAGTTAACATTAAAAAAGAACAATAGGTCCTTCCTCAACACGCATCATTGTAAGCCCATATTGAATTGAATCTCAAAAGGTTTTTTTATAAATAAACGAGACTTGAATTTGGTATCGTCCCATAAAAGGCAACGTATGAATGGGGTTAGTCCCATTTTACTCCACCAAAAAGTCCCAAGTTACTCCAAACAAAAATATTCTTTTTTAAAAATTTCAAAATAAGTTTCATTTTACTCCAAACTGTCAAACACTTTTCTTTATCAATATTTGGAACTGCCATACATTCAGTTTCACTTTACTCCACGCGTAATGTCACTTATGGATGAGATACAGTCAGACGCAAAAATCAAAAAGAAAAATAATACAAAGTTATAGATTTCCCATAGGCCGTGTTATTATTAAATGTAAACACATATTTATCTAATATAGAAATGTTAAATCAGAGGATATATTTTCTGTGTTTATTTTAAAATCAAGATGACTATTCAAGATGCCATTTCTTTCCTTTTGAGTGACACTGTAACTCAATAACATGCTATGTTCAAGTTAAATAACACCTTGCGGTAGAATCATTGTTCATAAAACAGTACTATGTGGACAAAAGTACCAGGCAAACATGGGTTATTAGGAGTTTTACCAACAAATAGTCCGACTGCTGGTGAGGGTGGTACAGCCTAACAAAAAAGAAACGAAATTGCTCTGTTCAAATAAACATTATGTACAAGAAATTTTATAATAACCAATTTTAATTACCAGGAGAACAGAAATGTAGAAGAGGTCTTTACAATAAACTTTATTAAATTGATTCCTAAAAGTAAATATTGGAGAATTTATTATTAGAAGTACCAGGAGAGCATATTCGCGCAAATTCTTACGAAAACCAAGCACTCTAAACAGGTAATATGTTTCATGGGCGGGACTGTACTTTAGAAGTAAGAAATTCTTATTAAATTATATCTGGGTGCCGAAATGGGAACTAATCGCACTTAAATTTACCATTTCGGCATCTTCCTGGAATTTGGAATAAACCGCATAAAATGTTTTGTTAACTTTTCTATCCGACTGTACTTCTCTTTTTGGAGTATCTTGGGACATCAAAATAAAAATCAATAAAATTATTCAAGTATCGATTGGAGTAAAGTGGGATATGAAAAATAATATATTATTTTTAATATTATTCTCTGGAGCAAACTGGGACTGCATGTATGCATTTTTTCATTTTCGATTTCAAAGGAATGGAGTAAAATGGGACTAACCCTATGAATGAAGGCGTTCATAACATGGCAACTCTGATTTTGACACATTCATGCCTCCATGGTAGGTTCACTTTCACGCTTGAAAAGAAAAGAAGTTCTTAGTTTATGAATCTCATTAAATTATATATATTATAAAACTAGCTAGGTACATTTATTGAAAATGGAATAAATTTATTAAAACCGCGAATTCATTTCAACAACATCCCCATTTTAACTTTAGCGTAAGCCCTAAATAATTTGCATTCTCAATTCAAAAGCGAAAGACGAAAAAAAAAGAACAGACCTTTAACGCTCGCTTTACATTTCGAAAAGAACAAAAACAAAATTTGGAATGTTCATGTCGTTCTAAATTTAAACTTGGTCGCGACAATCAGTATTACCAACTACAAATAAGGGTAAATTGGTACTTAGTTGGGGTAATTTAATTTACATGTTGGTTTTACACTTATATGGTATTAATTGATTTGGAAGAATATAATTTCCTTATATGTATTAATTTAGAATGTACCTTAATAAAATAAATTGCCGTGTTTAACATCCTGGTATGTATAAACCAACCAACAATAGTTATTACACTACAGTAATGTAAATATAAGCTAACCAAGTAACAAACTTCTAATCAGAAACAGGATAGATTAGTTAATTGTAATGCTTCTAATTCAATAATATTATTAATGTTTAATATCATCATTGGAACTGTGAACACGTTCACATACATTATGTATAGACGACACACACTAACAAATAACAATGGACGGATGTCTCGTCTGTAATCAGAAACATATTTCTTTTACACTTATTCTTTTCCTTTTGTAATATTTATAACATTTAATTGTCATTGAGTCCTTTGCTGAAATTGGTGAGTAATGGGGACATTTGTTTATCTTATGGCAACTCTTTTAGATTTTGAAGAAATTTTAAAAATGGAATCATAGAGAATGCATTTACAATTCTTAGGTTTCCTATTGTTTTTCATTACACCCAATCCCAAGATCATTTATAAAAGATATCAATTAGTTAGACATCTTCTAAAACTTTATCAGTTTCAATTTGGAAAAACTCCACTCGATAATCTGCTTCGACGCAAAGTTTATAAACAGAATTAGTTAGTACATTAATTAATTAAACAACAAACAAGTAAAGCTATAAACAAACAATATATTATGTATAGATAAAAATTAATGATACAGATAAAAAAAATATTGGAGCTCTCGAAAATGCAAATTACCAAGTCAAGCGTCAGTGATAGATAAGCAATACTCGCCTTATCTGACGTGCTGGATAAATAGAGACAGGTACAGATGTCAATCAAGTTACTATATTAAACTCTCACTGGTCTTAAGACTCCATTAATCGTCTTGTAAGATCCTCTTGCAGATCAAAGGCTGATGATTGAAGTCCAGTAAGAAAGAATAGGCGAAACCACCACGATAAGATAGGCAGTTTATGCAAATTAAGGCCTGCCTAACTAGTAATAGTACAGTGTGGAAGAATAGGCGTAATCATCACGGGCGGCAGCGTTGTAGGCTGGTTTTTTATGACATAGGGATTAACAGGTCACCTATTGGAAGGTAACCACCGTTGTTCATGGAGATCAGATATTCGCAACTCAGAAGTCTGCATCGTCGCTAGTACTCATTATTATACTGTGGCGTAGTTGTCCCGTTTCGGATTGTTTGCCTAATCTATGGTAACAGGAGGCTAGGGCAATCCTAACTTATATTAAAAATGCGAAAGTAACTCTGTCTGTCTGTCTGTTACCTTTTCACGGCTAAACTACTGAAGCGATTGACTTGAAATTTAGTACAGGGGTAGCTTATGGTCCGGGAAAAGACATAGGCTATGTTTTATACCGAAATTCCCAAGTGATCGGGAAATACGCGAGTGAAACCGCGGGGCCATTTGGCCGATAGTAGGAAACTATTTTTCATCGGCAAAAAATTCGTTCAAATCTCATTCCGTTCGAACTGATTTTATTCGACAATTCAAGTTTTACCGTAATAGGTATCATAACATAACTGACGTTTTATAGGTAAACGGAACACATTTCGCGATTTTTTTTTATTTGGTGTTATTAGGATACGTTTATATTTTTAGAAACTTTTAATCTAGATCAATCTCTTTCTAAAGCAGGAAGTAAACTACCTACATGCTAACTTCCGACATTTATTAAATATTAATGTCTCAAATCAACTCTATGCTACATTTTGACCACAAGACTTCAAAATTAGCCGCAAATGAAATGTCGAACTTAGTCTAGACTCAATTGTAAGGTAGTCTAGTCAAAATTTTAGACAGAACTGTAGGTATTGGTTAAAAACAGCAACGAAATGATTCATCACGAATTTCAGAGGTCAACGGACTTATTAGAACTGTTAGGTAGACCATGGTTACTCATTTTTATGGAAAATAATTAGATGGATAGGTAGATAGTACTACCTAACGATTTTTTTAGTTTTCTGATCTTGTGGTGCTTTTAGATAAACAGTGATGCTTTGTGTCGTTTCACATTACAGTGCGAATCGCACAAATAATTTTTTGAAATTGGTATCAATCCGCGAATGTTATTAGGTAGGTATTCCGCTTCGCCGATTCGCACTTTGAGGTTCGAAGCGCCGAGGAAGAAGTCTTCTTCGTAAGACGACTCTTTGTGGCTTCTTTAATTCATAAATACCTAGATATCTGTCAGTTTTATAACAGTCGTCATTTACAAGTTCCAGTTCAGGAGTAAGTTTTCCGTACCCTTATCTTGCGTCGCGACTAGAAGAAACGAATTTAAATGTAGGAAAGTTCATTTTTGTCTGCGATAGAATAGGTATAAGTACCTTTACGTATCTAGTACCAACCTGTAGGTACTAACAATAAATTACCTATAATTTGAAACCTACCTCAATCGCTGTAACCCAAGACTAGAATCAGCGGTTACGACAGGCGTCTGTCGCCTGATTAATGTCATCTCCAGTTACAATAATGGTTTAGTCTTCTGTCTTATTGAGCTTAATCGTGATAGGTAGGTCAGGTATCATAGTCATTTACCTAGGTGCATCTATATGTACTTATACCTATCACTTACTAAGTAGGTACTTATAAATATTTTGCTAAAATATTCACATAAAATAAAAAAACATGCTTCAAAAATTTGTCTTATTGGAGGGTAGATAAATACAACCCAATCCACGTTTCATGAAAGCATGGCAATAGGAAGTTGAGCTAAATTAGAACTAGGTAATAATAGGTAGGTATACACTTAGGCACTATTTCTAAGTATTTACTAGCGCTGAACACGCAAAAACGTCATAAATAACGTTAGCATAACATAAAACAAACACGAAACGTGCTAGTTAGTCTAGTTCAAGATCAATGGCACACGAAACAACGAATACGGTGTGGGCAGGGTCGGGTGCCGGGTGAGCGAGGGTGTGAACCCTAGGAGCAGGCTGCGAGTCGAGTACATAGCTACCTATAGGTACGCACGACCGGCCGGGATCGATTCGCGGGAGCCGGGAGCACCGTGCTCCCCTACCGACCGCCGCCCGGCCAACCACCCGACACATTCTAGCGAAACCGAACACAAAAACTTACCTTTTTACAGACGAGCAATCACCACACTGAAGATGCAGTCACGTAGATCGCGAGATCAAATCACTGATGCACTAAAGTACTGACAGAAACTAACGCCTCCACAGAACAATTCAACTCAACACTTGACGAGAAAATATTTTTAAATGCTACTTCTAATATAAAAATGCGTGTATACCGGCTCAATAAAGACCGGCGGATTTAATTCTGTGTATCGTGACAACACGGCATTAGCCCCACGGAGGTTCGCGGCGGACTGACTGGATTGAAGATAGCGCGCTCCGTGCGCTGGGGATGACGCGAGTGAACATAGCAACGAACTTCCCCTCGCGCTTTCGACCAATAGCAATCCACTACCGGCGAAACTTGCCAATGGAATGACAAATTTTAATAGTGATTTTACGCGTGAAAGTTTAAATTGTTCGGCATTACAATAATGATTATTCATAAGATTTTATGTTTCATAATTTTTACGATTTAAAACAGTTAAATTAGATAATTAACGGTAAAACTAAAAACACAGTACCAGGAATTAGCAGCCAAAAAGTCGAAGAAAAAGTCCCAATTAGGTTTATTTTCTAGAATAATTATGTTTCTTTTGGTTTTTATGAATATCATTTTACGTGGCTGTATAAATGTTCAAGATTTAACATAAGAAATCGCACCAAAACTAACACGGATAGTTTGCAAAGTTATTTTCTTGGTATTTCATAGAACGCGAATCGGTTGTCAATATTCAGCAGAGCGTGAAGATATTTTACGAGCGGCCGTTGTTAGCGGCAGCACTTTCTAATGGTCACCTCACCGGCGCTGGCGCAGCTTTGGAAAGCAACATCCACGGATTAGCGGTAAAATGCAAAATTTGCATTTTCCACCTCGTTAGTGGCAATACCAACAGAGTTTAATGACTCTAAAATACATTTTAGTAATATTCAGTTTTCCTCTAAGACTCACAGTTTGTTTTATGTTCGTAACCGTTGCTGTGTTACTAACTTTTGTCATAGTTTTGTTCGTTCGTTTTCTTAGGGATTCTATGGAAATACTTAAATATATAATTATAATTGTTTAGTACTTTGCAAGTATCTAAAATTTAACACTTTGATGTTTCAAGTCACACACTTACTAAACAAGCAGTAACTTAGCGTTTACCATATCACTTAAGTTGTTACACTTGGGACTTACAAATTCAAAATCATATTCAGTATGGACCTCAAAGTAATAAATGCCAATAACTCTAAACTACAATAGTATCAATAAAAAAATATAGATTTGTAAAAAATAAATCAATATTAATTACAAAAACATAGACAATTATTAATGTAGGGTAACTGTCCCTTTTTCCGTGACCTTCTACCATCGATTTAAATGTTACATCAGTCAAGAAGATTGCAATGAATTCTAGCCTATATTATAAAATGATAGTGTTACTATGAAATTCCATTCATGTTCATATTTTATGCATTTATATAATTTGCTATTCGCACGAACTGTCTGTCGCCATTTGCGTATAAATATGTTATGCTTGATTCACTTTTATATTGTTTAAGTATATTAATAGTGCGTAACGAGGATACTTTTGAACTTTTTGTAGGTTTTAATATTAAAATTCTTGCAGTCTGTGCCCTTATCTATATAATTGTTTTTTTATTTTGTATTGACAGTTACATATGTAAGTAGCAAATAACTTCCTTATTTCTGTCATCCTTATTAATTATTATGAATTCAAAATAGTAATTTTATCAACTTATCTAACTAATAATATCCTCATAAAAATCTAACTTCTGGAAACTTGCTACAGTGGCGCCACTTATTTGCTGCTTTGGGGTGGACACCTTTATAAACCAAAAATGGTTCTTCTGACCTTTACCCTTCATTTTTTTTATGTCCTTTGCGTGTTTGTAGTCTGTGAAGCGAAGAGTTAAGGAGCAGTAAAACTTCAAAAAGTATCTATTATTAAGCTACCAATGATATCACTGTAGCGAATTACGAAGTTTCACAGATTGAGCAGAATGAAATGAAACACCGCTGCAGACCGCAAATCTTACTAAGTATGTGATAAAAATTAAAAAGTGCATAAGTAATTGAAATTTAAAAAATCAGTACTCGAAACAATATTTTTTGATGATGTAAAAGAAAAGATCAAATTCTGGGAATAAAAGTAAGTATGGCAAACGAGAGGAATATACATTGTATTGTAAAATAAGTAACACTGGTTTATTTGAAAAAAGAATTCACGTGATTGGTCCTCATAAATAACTGACGATTGCTCGATTGGTGAGATGAGTTGACAAACTGATTTATCGTCACATCGGCGCATACGCAGACGTTCGTCCATTCAGATAAATACCTGCATGTTTAGACATAATATGTACTTACGTTGTATTTTAGTATCTGCAACTTTAAAGTATGTATCTCAATAAAATACTCTTAGAGGAGGATACCTACTTCTTGTAGAACAGTTTTCCGCAATTTAGACATTTCAAGTGAAGGGTCTTTCCTTTGGAAGTTCTACGCAAGTTTCTTTAGGAAGATTGCCCACTTGTGGTTCTCAAGATTAAAGAATTTGTGATATCCGATATGTTTGACTTCGCATTTCAGGAGGATGTGTGCCGGCCGTTGCTTCTTCTTCAATGCGAGCCTGGCAAGCGGGTTGTCTCTGTTTATGAAGAGGTGTTAATTAAGTTGAGGACTCCTATAAATTCAGTTCCACGATTTGTCCCACACACATCATTCAGTCATACACATACTAAAGGGCAAAGTAAAAAAACTTGTAGGCTTGTATCAAAATAAAAAAAACTTTGACATATTTTTATAGCGGTCTTAATATTTGTTAGTAGTTATAATAGGTAGTTAAATTCAAATTCAAATATTTATTGTTACCATAATGTTGTACAAAGGTGATAAATAATTAAAGTATCAATTATGGACCCTGTTGGGTATTACAATATTTAAAATCTAAGAATTTTAGGTTGAGAGGACACGTCCTTTTATACTTAAACTTACATTTACATTATAAACGTCTTATTTTTTTTCTTATTTTCTGTATCAAAGAAAAACCAACCAACATTTTAATTAATTTTCACAATTTCGCGTATCACATTTCTATAATTGACATTAGACTTTCATTTATATAACATACTCATTTACATTTACACGCGTTATAAATTAGACAGTTTATCTTATATAAATTAATATCATTTTAAGTATTTAAGCCGAGTTTTCTTGGAGAGAATGTGTGTGATAAGCGGTACGTGTCTAGATTGAGATAACGTTGCATTCGACGCAAGATGCGGAAAGATGAATGATACATGATACTAGACATCACGCCTTCACTTCTTTAAACGGATTGCGGACATTGTTGATGAGAATTCGCGAGTATTTTGGTTTTTTAAGATAGAGCCTATAATAATGATGGCATATCTAATATATAAAATTCTCGTGTCACAGTTTTCGTTGCCATACTCCTCCGAAACGGCTTGACCGATTCTCATGAAATTTTGTGAGCATATTCAGTAGGTCTGAGAATCGGCCAACATCTATTTTTCATCCCGAAATTCCTACGGGAACGGGAACGGGAACTACGCGTGTGAAACCACGGGGCGCAGCTAGTCATATATGTATAAAAAAATACTTTACACGTCAAAATATTACAGTCATACAAGCATTTTGAGATTCTTATCAAAAAAGTACCTCTTAATGAACCAACCCTATAGTAGCAGAGCTATTCAGTCTGGCGAGAGATCGCGAGAAATATGCGGAGCTGACTGCCAACCTTCGCTAGTTGGTGAGGCACTGAAAGAAGAATCAAAATAGTGCCCATTTACCCTTATTCCGTTTACCCAAGAGAGAGAAATGGTGTTTGTAAATATTTGTAAAATATGTATATTTTGCAACTTAAAATAAATCAGAACAAGGCAGCAATACAAGCCAGCCATACAAATCTTATGATCTTAGCTTTTTAGGCGGTGCGTTACTTAGAATTTGATTTTATTTATTTTTTTATTTATTATTTATTATTTATTTGTATCAGGACAAAATATCCCATAGAAAAATACAATTACAATACATAAAATAAAATAAAAAGGTATACAAACTGACTGACTTATAGTGTAAAATAAATATATAAAACCAATAAAACCAACCAATTACAAAGAATATAAATTACCTAGATCATTACCACTTGATTAAAAATTTGATTAAAATTTGCCGTTCTCGCACCGATGTATCACAGACCAAAATTTAACAAATGGGTTACCATAGTCCTCTGCTATTGTCCTTAATATACTGTTTTAAAATCAACACAAATAAATTTTAAAATCCCGCTATTCTCAACCTTCCTCGCTCATTTACTTCTCTCTCAATTAATTTGTTGTTGTTGTATTTCACTTATTTACATCATTACATGCAAATAAGTACAATTACTTACAATAACTTGTGAAAGCTGTCAATTATGTAACATATTATTTACTTGTCGAAGTGATAAGATCATACGAGTTAAGTATTGATTACGATCTTACTTATTTTTTTAGTTTTACACCTCATTGGATACTAATTGTTGAGTCTAGTATGAATATATAATTTATTTACTTATATAAGTAAGTATTTTAAATAAAATAAAATCAGGAATATTTTCTTCAAGGAGTATTTTTTTTCCTTATCTTGGTATAATATCTGCCACTTTTGACTTTTTATATGCAGTCTCATAGAAATAACATTAAATTAGAGTAGATAGCATTTAAGTGGAAATCTAATGATAAGTTAGCTGTTTCATGATTTTAGCATTTTATGATTCGAGTATATTATGTAGAAGCACAATCATATACATTTCCCGTAACTAGTAGTACTGGTACCTACGAGTATGTAATAGTCATAGTGAAGAGATCGGAGTAATAAGAAACTAAAAGATATGAAAAAAGTAATGAAATCATCTTCAAATTATAAAGCGTTTCACGCAATTTATATGCAAATTAAGAGTAATTAGATAAAGAAAAAATACTAAACTTTTACCTACAAATCAAACGCATTAAACGTCTAGTGGTAGATGGTAGACAGACACAGTCTAGATCAAAATTAACAGACTATAAAGAAACTACTTACTCCCCGTTAAATCTTAATAAATGATACTATTTTCACAGTAATTACACGACCAGTGTTACTTGGAATACCTTTCCCTTCTTAAGATTAAGGCGAGAAGATTATCCGGAAACTTCTTTGAGAAAATTGAGAGGTCTACGTAAGCTGGTGTTGTAGTAGGCCGATGAAAAAGAGCGTGAAGCAAGCGCCGACATTTTCGGTGTGTGTGATTTAATTAGAATGTTTATTGTTATGATTTTAGTTAATTACTTACCAGCTTTCACTGTGAGAGTTATGTGTTCATATACTTGTAATGTGATTGCTATAGAGATATTTAGTATAAAATGGTTTATATGTCGAATATTTGAATTGTTGGTTAGTATCCTACTTAAGTAACATACGTTAAAAATATGAAAGTTGGTAAGGATATACATAGGTACTTATGTTAGTTAAGCATTTTTCCTTTATTATTACGTATCCATTTAATTTAATCAATAATTATCATAATGACGTATGGCATTAGGTATCATGCGTGAGTAATCATAATCATACAATGAGATCCATACAATACATCCAATACTCTATAAAATACCCATTGAAAGAACTTTAAATAAAAATACCAAATTCAGCTATTATCAAATAAATATCATTCTCCTCATAATCTAGTCTTCACGTCATTACTCAAATGACAAATCAAAACAAACAAACATATTGAACAATTACAATACAGTATTGTCGAAGAAACACGTAAAATTTAACATCAAAACTAAGATAGTGGCATCTGCGCGGGCGCACTCTACGGAATTCGGAAAGTCAGTTTCAGTCGCGTGCGCTGAGACGGACATTATCATAATTGATGAAAGCAGTGTTCAATGGGTATAATTATTAGCGTTTTGTGTAGAATATACGATGATTTCAGATGTATGTCGTTATTTAAGTAAGTTGTACGATATGTTATAAATTTCAAGGATTTTGAGGTCGGTTTTGGGCATAATTACAGTTGCTTGGATTATTATAGATAGAAAATTTTATTTGTTAAAAATCCATCCGAGTTAATTTTACCGTGGCAAACTTATCCTAACAGGTTAACTAAACAGTTAGCCATTCTGAAGTGATTTTTATGTTCGTCGAAATGCTTGAATCATCATTTCCGAATTCAGCATTCGGTAGATAGTTAAAAAAGAATGTGTAAAAAATGCTGTTTTATTAAAAACCCACAATGTATACTTAGGTACCCAAATTCTCGGCAGCCGTCCATTTTCGAGTGGAGGTTCTGTAGTAAAAATGTTTGACTTGACGAACATCAACTGTTCACGGATGTAGGTCCACTTACCTTCATATTCAAATATTAACAAATAAATATTTCTACTTAAAGGCTTATTAAAAAATCCCTCGCATTCTATCTATTTTCCCGTATACTGTACGACAAACTGCTAAAAATTCACCAATTGCTAAATTGTGTCCATTGACGGTATTGTTTAACAAAAACATTACAAAGTTATAGCTTATCGGGAAAGTGTTCCGCTGTCAAGCTGTTCATGCGGAAACAAATAATAGAGATAGTATTTACAACAATTGTAATTGTAAAATACATTCTTTCGGCCATTGTAATTGATATTTATTGTGTTTAGATTAACATAATTTTATCTGTATTCTTCGTGCTTTGTTTTTGTTTTTGAAAGTTTTTGAAACACGAAGATGCCAACGTCTGTTTCAACGAGTGCTCAATACTATTCAATATATTATTACCTACTCACCTTCCAAGCTTTTATAAATCTTAAAGTTATGCAATCAAATTGAAAAATATTTAGTTATACTTAACAATTCTTTTAACTTTTAAATAAGTACTTAGGTAGATTTTGTGCTCAATGTACCTACTTAACTATTTTTTCAACGATTTTAGGATAGGTATAATGTTAGAAATAAAATCTGTAGATGAGTGTAGGATCGTACTTCTTAAGTGAAACAATATGCCTAAATATAACTTAGTTCCTACTTCAAGTTATATACTTCCTAGATAATCTTTAAAAATTGATAAATTTATACCTCGTTGTCTAAATGGTTGT
Source organism: Timandra comae (assembly GCA_958496195.1). NCBI lineage: Eukaryota > Metazoa > Arthropoda > Insecta > Lepidoptera > Geometridae > Timandra > Timandra comae. Next base: position 10,262,547 of record OY292363.1, on the reverse strand, counting down.
GTTAGAAACGTGAGAGGGTTCCGTGGCGCGGAACGGGATCCTAATTAAATTATCTGGAGCGTGAACATGCGCGCGCATTTTATGCTCAAAGTTTTTCTGGATGTGAATTTATAACCGGCAATTTCGTTGGTATACCATTACAATTACTAGACTGCTTAGTAATTAAAATTTTATGAATATAATTAGATATTTATAAAATGGTTTTTGTCAGCTAAATGTTACATTTATGGGTGTATTGTATAGGTGTTGCTGCTGTTGTCTGAGGAACTAAAATGGCGTTCATTAAATCCGGTATCCAAAATCTGAAAACCATTCTTCTTCTTCTTCTTTGCGTATCGACTCAAATTTTTGAGGACCAAAACTCGGCCACCGATATAGCGCTATCAGTGGCCTTGTAAAGGTCCTCGCGTGTACAGGTGTAGGGACACGCATGGCAAGTCAAAAGATGGGCCATTGTTTGGCGAGAAATGCCACATAGACATGCATTTTCCGAGCTGAAACCCCATGTGCATGTTCTCCTTGCTTCGGCCTACTTGTATTTTGAAAACCATTATCTGATGTCCTATTATTTAAACTAGGTACTTTTAGTTAAAAATAAATGAAAGGTGTAAGACCTACTATAGGTAGGATACTATAGATAGGTCTTCAAGACTCGATTTTAATCGAGATTCGAGTCGGTGTTGTACATGCATGATAAATTGACCATTATTAATTAATTATAATGGTAATAATTTCGAATAGAATATATTATTACTTATACCGACCGTTATCGGCCTTGGCGACTTTTATGTACTCGCATGCTTAAATAGAATAATCCCCTATTAACCCCAAAAAAGAAAGGTAGGTTCTTAATAACAATCTCTTTATGAGACCAATTCAGTGCCGCTAATAAAGTACAGTTATTTTATTAGCGGCACTGAATAAAAGAGAAATATTTCATTTCAAAGAGATTGGATATAGTAATTTCTATACCTCCTTTGTCTGATTAATTAAAGGGAAATTAAGTTCCCTGCTATCAAAGTCAATAACGTAACGTCTTCAGTCACTGTCCCGTGGCCGTCAAACGTCAAAGCGTCAGACAATCAAAGTCAAAACTGGTTTGTTTTTGTTTTTAAACCGAATTGTGCCGGCCGGCGTAAACAGAAATAGTTTTTAACGTATATTTTATTTATTTTTTAACATGGATTTTGTGCTGTATAAGCGGGGAAAACTACCCTCCATAATTTCTTATTTCCTTCCTTACCTCTACCCTCCATAATAAATGAACAGCATTTAATAAACGTCTCTTTCGTTACTGCCGCTGCTGCAATCACACGTAAGTTTTTTAAATATTATGATAAACTTGAAGAATTGATATTAGATTAACTTTATTATCTCTACTATTACTATCTCATAGTGAGCGACCAACAACTCAACAAGCCGGAATCAAGGCCGTAAACGTTTTTTTTTTGTTACCTGCTCAATTTCCCTCCTGAATATATTTTACCTTGCTAATGTGGTCCCAGTGCTTAAGAAACTGCTATTCTCCTAAGTATCTACAACTACGAAACAAGTAACATAATATTAGGTCTAATTCTCTCAATTGAACATTATTTTTGCCATGTGGTTGACAAATTTTACCAAACTCAATTACATAATAATTTAGCAAATGTAGTAAATCAACCTGCTTAATTCTAAATTTTTATGACTACTATTATACACATATATTTACAAGATTTTGCTAGTGTTATTTTAAACTTATTTTTGTTCTACGAAATGGCTAAACCACATGGCCTAAGTAAGTTGAAAATGCAATTTTAAAATGGTTTCAATTTATTATAATAAAATTTAATTATAGTCATAGAATAAAACTGAATACCATTAAGGTTAATTTAACAGCCATGCTAAATTTCTTATACAATAAATACAATGAAAGTCACAAAAGTCATAAGTACCCTCTTACAAAAAATGTTAATTCATATACACTACACATTTCCAATCATCATATTTAGATAATAATTTCACATTTCAGACTGGAGAGAGCTGGTTCCAGCCGAGGCGGAGAGTCCTGACTATGCAGTGTCAAGAGTCAAGGGGCTTAAGTTTTAATAACCATTAAAGCTTAAGCCCTACCCCAAAAGCATGCATACTGGGACTGTGCAACAGCAGTCCCAGTATACATGATTCACATACACACATTTAACACCACACCCAAACACTGATCAAACTCAAAACTCAAACACTGACTATTACACACCACAGGACTCTCGGGTACTGTGAGAACTGTTTCAAAGATGCCATCATTATACAAGGCGAGCCAGCCTCTCGGGGATGCGCCACCTACTGAACGCCAGACCTCCTGGTCCAGTGATCACACACACACACACCTCTCAAGCCGGACCTTCGGGTACTGCGGGGACGGTGTCCAACATACCATTATTATACAAGGTGACAGCCCCTCGGGGATGTGCCACCTACTAAACGCCAGACCTTCTGGTCCCGTAATCACAAACACACCTCTCAAGCCGGACCTTCGGGTACTGCGGGGACGGTGTCCAACATACCATCATCATACAAGGTGACAGCCCCTCAGGGATGTGCCACATACTGAACGCCTGACCTTCTGGTCCGGTGATCACACAAACACCTCTCAAGCCGGACCTTCGGGTACTGCGGGGATGGTGTCCAACATACCATCATCATACAAAGTGACTTCCCCTCGGGGATGTGCCACCTACTGAACACCTGACCTTCTGGTCCGCTGATCACACACACACCTCTCAAGCCGGACCTTCGGGTACTGCGGGGACGGTGTCCAACATACCATCATCATACAAGGTGACTGCCCCTCGGGGATGTGCCACCTACTGAACGCCAGACCTTCTGGTCCGGTGATCACACACACACCTCTCAAGGCAGACCTTCGGGTACTGCGGGGACGGTGTCCAACATACCATCATCATACAAGGTGACTGCCCCTCGGGGATGTGCCACATACTGAACGCCAGACCTTCTGGTCCGGTGATCACACACACACCTCTCAAGCCGGACCTTCGGGTACTGCGGGGACGGTGTCCAACATACCATCATCATACAAGGTGACTGCCCCTCGGGGATGTGCCACATACTGAACACCTGACCTTCTGGTCCGGTGATCACACACACACCTCTCAAGCCGGACCTTCGGGTACTGCCGGGAGGAAGCTTCAATAGTCCAAACAGTATGATTACATACTGTTAAATGAACAAAAGCTTATGCTTAACTGTACAACCGTACGGGGGAGGAAGCGATGGGGAAACCCGACGCTGGTACTGCCGAACGCTATATTCACACTGGTGGTACCTAAGTAGGTCGGACAAACCTTCTAGTAAGGGGCGCGAGACTGAAAAAGGGGCACCAGAGGGGGGCTGAGAGACAACCTGGGGTGGTCTGGAGTCAAGCAACTGAAAGGGTTAAACGGTGTGGGTACGTCCCGGCTACCGGCGAAAGCCACGAACCAGCTGGGCGCCCAATACTTACCCGGACGGTGCGAAGCTCACTATAGACCGGGACCCGAGGAGTCTCGAAGTGTACCTAAACGGGCGGGGCTGGATGACGTCATCTCTCCGAGGGGTAAGCAAGAAGCCAGGGGTGAAGGGGCCAGCGCACGAGATGACGGGCTCAACGAACGCGGAGGCGACTGCAGCAGAACTGGTGCTAGCAGAAGGTGCAATGAAGAACAGGTTGAGTAGATGGATGAGCAAGCGAGGATACATAAACAGGTATGTCTTCTGTTCCAATTATCAGCCCTATAGTGACATCGCGACTAATACAATGTATATTTTGTGCAGATCCATGTCGTTAGAGATGAGCTGCCACTACCTCTCGAGCCAAGTCTTGCGGAATACAGCCCTGCAGCCGAGCCTGAATGTTGCCTAGATACAACGTGAATACGCCAGAGGTTGCCAATGACTTCATCTGAGTAAGTAAAATTTTGATTAGATACCATTTTGTTTTTGGCTAAAAGCGTAGATTGCATATCCAAGTGTGGATTTTTATATTGATTTCTACATAAATAAATTCAATTCAATTTATTTGATAAATAAATTTGTTACAATAAATTATATTTTGTCTTATTTAAATGTCTTATTTGTTTCAGGTGTGGCTGATGAAACCTTTTGAAGGTGTTGGAGGCGACTGAAATCCGACCATACGTAATGCGGCTGCTGACCGGATATGGATAACCTAGCTACTACAGTTTACAAAGGGAAGACCTAGGTATAAATTATTAAAGAAATCTTTATATTGTGTAGTGTGTGTCAGAATAGGTAGCATTTAATTGGAAAGTTATTGTAAATATGTTGAAATGGTTTATATTATTGTTCTATTTAAATGTACTTTAAATAATATTAATAAATATAAGATAAAATTAATGTAATATCTGTAGTATAACTCAAATATTGGCCAATATTTTTTATTCATTTAGTATTGTACTTGCTCTTTATAATACTTATGTATGTAGTAGTGTATATTATATATATGTAAAGTATTTTAGTAAGTACTATAGGTATGTAGAAGTTTGTTATATAACTGATTATGTCGTTTTAGACATAAGTATTAGTTTTAAGGTAAATTTTGTATTGTATTTTATTAAAAAAAAATACCAGCCCGAGTTTCTTGCCGATTCTTCTCGGCTGATGTAATTTCCGAATCGGTGGTAAATTCATTGACCTTCATAAGTGCTTTTTAAGGCTCTAATTAAATAAATAATATTTGAATTTTAATTTTCTTCTTTATTTATTATTGCTTAATTATCCTTAAGCATAAATGTGTGGCTTACAGCCATTAAAATACCTATTTAGTAGTTTATTACTAAATACCTATATTTTAAAATCCTACTAGTATTATACTTGTACAATGTACATATATCACTGAAAAACTACTAGACCGATTTAAATGTTCCTTATAAATGGGATTTGTTATTCTTTATCTTAAAATAGCCACAGGTTCAGGATGACTATTATAAAGAATCTCAGAAATTAACCAATTTTTATTTTGAAAGTACTTAAGACCCTAAACTCGATAATTGACGGTTTTTGTACTTTTTGATCTATTCATATTATATGAAAAGCGTATTTTATAAACATGCTTTTAGGTAATAATTAAAGGAAATATTGTCATCTAAAAAATACTCAGAGAAAAACAATATTATACAGAAAACTTAAAAAATATATCAAGAAAACTGAACATATGTTTTCTGAATTTCACTTTTAGCATTAACTTCCATGCCTTCGGTCGGATTCTAGTAATTCGACCAATTTAGCACTAAAAATTACACAAACTTAAAGTCCAGATCCTTATTAAGCAAACATTCAGAGGAAAATTTAATTGTTATTATAATTATTAATGAAATCGAAAAAAATATAAAGTTAGAATTTGTAAAAATCACACTCAAGAAAATCGTAATTTACGTTGATAAATGATGCTCAAAACGTTATTAAAATTACCTCAAATAATAAAAGAATATTTTCTACAACAATTATACTAAAAAAAAAATCTCTAAATCAATTTGTCTTTTTTTCTACAAATATTTTAAAATCATCATAAAACTACTATAAAATCGGACGCACGAAACAATTCAAATCAGTCTGCCGCGAGGCTTTTTAGAGAGAGGACGTATCGCTCCTACCGAGCGTTTGACCTTTGCGGCGCGTACGAATTTTATGCGATAACTCATCAACATGTTTTGATACTCGATAATAATTTTTGTTTTATAATTTGAATTATTTAATGGCGGATGGCCATTATCGTTGTGACTGGACTCCATATTTAAGTTGCCGAGTCGTGGGTAAGCGGGCGAGGAGAATGAAATCCACGTGTAGAAGTTAATCACCAATATAATTCTCACAATATAATTTACATGAAATATAATTGCACACGTATGTAATATAATCAACTAAATGATAATCTGAAGACGTTCCGCCGAACACATCTAGCGTTGGCGAGATTCAAACGGATTGTGTTCCGTTATTAACCGCCACGCATCCGAGAGTTCGGAGTTACGTCAGAGTGCAAGAAACGTCAACTGTCAGATATGTCATCTGACACTTCTTGACACTCTAAATCGCCGATGCGCCGTCACGGCCGGACTGACATTCGCACGTCCTCGTGCGGCCGTTCCATTCCGAAATCATCTGCAAAGACAAATTAGAACTGTAGTATAGTTCTGGGCCTGCTCGCCCATCCCTGACCAGTCATCTAACCAATTGCTTGTGTCATTTGTCAAAAGAAGTTTTCTCATATCTATAACTCAAATATCTTATATTCTACACACTGGGCGGACAACTGACCTCAGGCGCCCCTTCGACCAGCCACCATCTCGTATGATGACGTGGACCGGACAACCCGTCAGCGCCCTTTCCACCAGTCACAAAAACCACACACAGCTGTTGCAATCAACCAACCCTGAGGTACCGGGCGGACAACTGATCTCAGGCGCCCCTTCGACCAGCCACCATCTTGCATGATGACATGGACCGGACAACCCATCAGCGCCCCTTCCACCAGTTACCACACACGACTGATACAATCAACTAGCCCGGAACATCGACCCACATAAGCCAGTTCCGTTGACCAGTATATTGTCACCCACCCAGCTCACATTCGAAACCGTAGTCTGATGTTAGGCATTGACCTCCTGGAGGCCAGCCCTATAAATCAACTACATCGAATCCAACTACCTAACCCATACGCACTATTCATCATGGAGTAAGAACACAATGTATTTTACACTTACCACTTACCACCTAATCTTCATGTTCGGAAGCCGAGAGAGTATCAGAGCTGGCGGTCAAAGTGTTCGAACTAGCTACCGAAACTGTATCAGTATCATCATCAGATGATACAGCTCCGATTTCCCTATCATGAACTCCCGCCGTCTCGGCCTCAACGTTATTCAGGCTTGAGATAGCCTCAACCAACCCACTGTAGCCCCCGGGTACTGCCCGCAGGTTTTCATGGGCGTACTTATAGGTCCGATTAGACCCATCAATGTCCTTCAGCTCATATCTATCGTGGTCTAATACCCGAACAATTATAAAGGGACCTTTGAACTTTCGCTGTAATTTAGTTTGATTACGTTCGCTACACTTAATAAAGACAAAGTCTCCTACGCTAAATGGTCTTATTTTTGCTCTGCCACGGTTAAAGCGCTCTACTTCGAAAGACGCAGCCTTTGTAATGTTTTCTGAAGCGTTATTCCGTATCGCGTCTAAATCTAATCTGGGCTCAGGTTCACTATGCGAGGATACTGCTGACATTCCTAAGGACTGTGCCCGGATCCCGAACATGAGTTCGGTGGGAGAGTAACCAGTTACTCTAGACTTAGTGCTATTCAACGCTAGCTGAACTTCGGGCAGTTCATCGCGCCACGTTTTATTCGGATCGTTTTCCACTATTGTGAGTAGACATTTTAAGGTGCGCATTACACGCTCTACTTGGCCGTTGGCCCTACTGGAGCCGGTAGCTATAAAATGGAGATCTATCGCATGTTCGCTACAAAACCGTTTGAAGTCAGAACTTATGTAACACCTACCTTGGTCTGCTATTATACGCTTAGGGGCACCAAACAGACTAATCGCTCTTTTGAGTGATTGAATTGCGCTAGCAGCATCGAGGGAAGCTGTGTAGTCAAGGAGGACATACTTAGTAAATGAATCGATAATTACAGATGCATACTCTTTCCTATCACTTTTACCGCTTAATTTGCCCGTGATGTCTATGTGTATTGTGTGCCAGGGTGTAGACACTTTGGGTATAGGATGTAGTCGGACTTGCTGCGCTCCCGAAATTCCCTTTGAAGCTTTACATACTATACATGAATCTACAAATATGCGCACTTGTTTGCACATTTGCGGGAACCAGTAATGCTCATAGATTTTGTCTAGGGTTTTATCTGCACCTAGGTGTTTGATTTCTGTATGGACATGATTAATAAGTGTCCATGTTAGAGATCTTGGTACGACCGGTAACCAACAGCTATTTTTATTGCGTTCGATTTTCCTATACAGTATGCCTTTACGCACGTCGTATGTATGAGAGATTGCTTCGGGTAGTTCGTTGTTTTGGTGTTTATGGACAAGGTCACATATCTCATTATCACGTTTTTGCTCTACAGCGAGCCAACCCTGATGTAACTCTACAAATTTCACTTCCTTCCTATTTCTTTTTGTGTTAGCTATGTCACCTGCGCCTGACAAACAAGGTAAAGGCTCTGAAACGGGATTCCTCGATAGATAATCAGCGTGACCCATGCTACTGCCTTGCTTGTGGACTATGTCGAAATCATATGCCTGTAGGAAAGCCCACCATCTATGGACGCGAGGGGTCAAGTCAGTTTTTGATTTAGACGCCTTTAACGAATTACAGTCTGTAAAGACAGTGAAATGCTGGCCATATAGATAATGTCGAAAGTTTTCAACCGCTCGAACGACTGCCAAGGTTTCTAGTTCATAGGAATGATAGCGCGTTTCAGTGTCAGTCGTTCGACGGCTGAAATAGGACACCACGTGCGGAACGTTATCTTTTCTCTGAATCAATATAGCCCCGTAGCCATCAGAACTTGCGTCCGTGTGAAGCTCGATAGGCAAATCACGATCAAATATTGTTAAAACCGGTTCAGACGTAAGTATCTTAACAATCTTTTTGTGGATATCATTGTGAACGTCTATCCATCTTATTGGTCCTTTTAATTTTGTCAGTGGGTACAGAGGGCCTACTAAACGAGTGAAATTTGGAATGAAGCGCCTAAAATAAGAAGCTAAGCCCAGAAATTGCCTTACGTGTGTAGCTGTTTTAGGAGTAGGAGCATCAACTAAAGCCTGTATCTTCCTAGGGTTTGGTGTTATTACTCCTGCTTTTATTACGTAACCAAGATAATCTACTTCGTTTTTCATGAACTTACACTTTTTGATGTTGAACGAAAAGCCTGCGTCAGAGAGAGCTTTCAAAGTTAAATCCAAACGTGTTAGCCCTGCGGTGACGTCATCTGAGTAGCATAACACGTCATCCATGTAAGCTAGAGCTACCTTATCTTTTAATGTTCCCAATGCCGTATTTATGCACCGCTGATATACGGAAGCCGCATTTCGTAAGCCGAATGGCATTGTCAAATACTCAAATTGACCCTCCGGTGTTACAAATGCCGTTTTAGATATGCTATCAGGATGTACAGGTATTTGATGGTAGCCTGACGCCATGTCTAATGATGAGAAATAGTGCGCGCCATGAAGTCTATCTATTTGTTCGTCAATTCGGGGCAATGGATAATGTTCTGAACACGTGTTAGCGTTGAGTTCCCTATAATCAACACACATTCTATCGGTGTTGTCCTTTTTCTTAACTAATAAAATGGGACTAGCAAAAGGTGAGTTACTTTCCCGAATAACGCCTGCTTTCAAAAGGGACTCTACTTTTTCATTAACTATTTCTTTCTCTGCGGGCGCTAACCTATAGGGACGTCTTTGCACAATTTTATTTGGGTTGATAAGATCTATGCGTAAAACACCTGTCGTGACACGTCGCGTAGGTAAGCCATCGATGAAAAACTCACTGTACTTTTCTAAAATTGTTATTAACGCCAATTTGTCATTGCCTTTCAAATCTGTATCAATAGTTGTAAAATTAGAGCTACTCAATTTATCAGATAGGTTAACCTCTTTGCATTGGGAGAAACTAACTTGCTTGTGGTCGATGTGGACTTGCACGCCATTCTCTAATATATCCCTACCTATTATCACCGGCTCAGCGATTGTGCCATCAGGTACTATATGAAGCAGTACTGATATTGAAATACCTTGTACATTGATGGGACTAACGACTTGTGAATTACATTTTACATCCCCTCTGCCAATGCCCGTCAGATACACTAATTCACTCTGCGCAGTACCAGGGAACTTATCAGCATAGCTACTAGTTACTAGCGAACAAGCAGATCCACTGTCAAAAAGAAAGGGAACTGGCTCACCGGATGATGTATTTAGCGTACTTCTCGATGCCGCGCGCTCGCAAACATGAACTTCTTTGACCGCCGCTGATCCAGCGCCACTCGCTCTGCCTGGGCACGCTGAAGACACGTGTCCGAGCTGACCGCACGAATAGCAGGTGATTGATCTTGATTTATCAGGAATTCTGGATAAATGGTTGTACGTCTTGTCCGAAGTAGATGGTTCCTCTCTGCGCTTGCGGCAGTCTATTGCTCTGTGACCCGATGTGCCACAGCGGTGACATGTTCCCGTAAAGCGCGATTCATTGAAGCGGGGTCTTTTCACATCCATGTCCTGGTTCTCGCTGCCCTCGTGTTTTCGTTTCATTGAAACAGTGTTAAGAATACGTAGAAGTTGACCTCTAGTAGTAATGTTATGTGAATGAAGCTCGCGTCTAATCATAATGTCTTTTTGGGATAAAACTGCAGCTACGAACCCAGTTATAATATCCTCACACATTTCCGTACGCGGGATGCGTTCTATGACATTCCAGAGACGAATGGCTGCCTCACATGCGGTTTCCTTTGCACCAATTTGAAATCGTAATATTTCCTCGAAGTAGTCTTGTGGTAGCATAGGTTTGGCAAACTTTGCAAGCAAAAGTTCTTTAATTACGGGCCAAGTCAACTGCGAAGCTTGTAGCCTTGTTAAGCATGAAGCAGCTCGGCCCTTAAGGGCGCGTGTAAGCACTAGAAGTAGCTCTGCACCTTCTAACTTTCGGTTATGGACTATAATTTCAGTTACATTGCACCAACCTTCAATGTCCGCTTCGCTTTCATCAGGATTGAATTCTATCAACTGTGTATAAGTGCTGCTTGCAGGTCGCGGCTGCGATATATCCACCAGTCGTGATAAAAACAGCTCCATTTGGTGCGAAAGGCCTGCCTCTGATGTCCGCGTTGATGATTTGTTACGGCTATCCTCCTCCAAAGTAAGCCCTTCACATCCCACTTCTGATAATGGCGGATGGCCATTATCGTTGTGACTGGACTCCATATTTAAGTTGCCGAGTCGTGGGTAAGCGGGCGAGGAGAATGAAATCCACGTGTAGAAGTTAATCACCAATATAATTCTCACAATATAATTTACATGAAATATAATTGCACACGTATGTAATATAATCAACTAAATGATAATCTGAAGACGTTCCGCCGAACACATCTAGCGTTGGCGAGATTCAAACGGATTGTGTTCCGTTATTAACCGCCACGCATCCGAGAGTTCGGAGTTACGTCAGAGTGCAAGAAACGTCAACTGTCAGATATGTCATCTGACACTTCTTGACACTCTAAATCGCCGATGCGCCGTCATATTTATAAAAAAAAAATATTAACATTTATGATAACAAATAATGTTTTAGAAATAATGAGCAATAAAACAACATTATTTTAAACCGACTTCCAAAAAGGAGGAGGTTCTCAATTCGGCCGGTATGTTTTTTTTTATGAATATGTTCAACGATATCTCCGTCAATTCTGTACCGATTACTAAAATTCTTTTTTTATTCAAAAGAATGGACTTGCCGTTTGGTCCCATGTCAAGGAAACCAGGATCTAATGATGGCATTCTAGAGAAATTGAGAGGAACTTTAGAAAATCGTAGGGTGATTAGTGCATTTGTTAAGTTTTTCGTTAATTATCTTAAAGCATTATAATTAAATGAAGGTTTGGAGTCGATCTGATGATGGACCTGGAAGATAGTCGAGGGAACTCTTCAACGACTAACAGCAGTTACCTCGTGTTTGGGCTTGATTAATTTGTATCGATGAGACCTTTACAACCAGATAGGTTGTGACACTCAAAAGTAAAAAAAAACCGACTTCAAAAACTGAAAAGTATAAAATAACAAATATTTAATTTAATACACCTCTTATGCGATGCTAATTAATACCTTTGTGTGTATGTTACCTATTGATAAGTGTGAAGTCGGTGCCAAGCCTTAAAGAAATAAAACTATTAGAAAAATAAACTACAAAACTATAATTCGAGACGACCGTTAACGAACGTTTGCCCGCTTGGGTTGGTCGCATTTTTATTTTATTTATGTGCTACATCGCATAAGAGGTATTACATTAAATATTTGTTATTTTATACTTTTTAGTTTTTGAAGTCGGTTTTTTTTAAGAAAAGCGGAAACGAAATAATTTAGAAAGTCCTGCTTTTAGGGCTAAAAGGTTGTCCCGATAATATATGTTGTACATATACAGAGGATGCATTTTTCAAGTAGGCGTGGTAGACGATATTCGAAACTATATGGAAAGGAATATCGAAAATTGCTGGCGATTTTAATAAAAACTAAAACTGCAATTAGTATATGAAAAATCAATACCCCATTATGGCAAAAAATATATTATTCACAAGTAAGTTATAGTTTTTTTTTTACTCGTATGTTGCTTTGTTTTTAAAAAGTTTCGTTACTTACCAAAAAAAAATCATGTCTTATTTTAAAAACAAAAAACTAAGTATTTGTTTTATTCATTATTCCTTGTTGTGAATAATGGAATATCGAATCGAAAGGTATTACGTAAATTATATCTAATCATATACTACCTACTACGAATCGTAAAAAAAAATATACTCGTATTTTTACTTTTGTCAATAACTTTTACACAATTTATAATTTCCAATGGATCAAAACCATTCGGCCGGAGTATTCAGAGCGAGCGCGCCGTCACCACATAGACAGTGAGCATGCGGACACGCGTGCGCGTCTGTGTGAGTGAAAATTTGAGTTGTCGCGCGGCAGATGAACCCTCTTAACAATAGTTAAAACTTTACTAAATACAATTTGATTGCCAATTAGTCACATGTGTAGAAAGTAGTTATAATACTCGTATAACATAGTTGATGAGAAACGCCTGTATAAATTCAAAATGCAATTCACAGTAACCACTCGTTGAATATTGCTCTCATGTAAAATATAGGCGTTAGCTGAATGTTAATAATAAATTAATGCAGAGATTCGGGCAAAAACAGTGGCGGATTTACCGGGAAGCAAAGGAAGCAATTGCTTGGGGCCCCGCTTGGACAGGGGCCCCAAAATTTGCAAAAATTTGAAAATATGTTGGCAAATAAAAAAAAATGAAAATATGCAAAATAAAACAATCCAAAATAAAACAATTTAATCTATCGATATAGTGAAGAATATCGATTTTTCATTGTCCCCAAATGATTTTAAATTCCTAGTTCAAAACTGTACACATGCGCAAAACAGTGCATCATGAAGTAATGTCATATGTCATTACATTTCGAACCGAGTAATATCACATTTAACAAGATAATATATTATGATAGATATTTAACAAGTAAAAATTATTTACGCTCATCGATGTGCCAAGAAAAAGTGAGTGATTTAGGCTTACTGTTTATCGAAAAAGATAAGCTTCAAAAACTTGACTTTGATGATGTCATTCATCAATTTGCGACTGAGAAAAGTAGGAAAAAGTTGTAATTTAGTTAGTAAATTATAAGTAAACTGAATAATATATTGATTTTGCAAAATTAATTGGTTATTTATTATTTTAAAATATTGGGGGGGGGGGGGTTAATTTCAGAATGGAGGGCCCCGAAAACCTGAGGTTGCTTGGGGCCCCGTCATAGGTAAATCCGGCACTGGGCAAAAACGTATACTCGTAGTACTAGTCTATTCACTGACTGACTGACATAGTGATCTATCACCGCACAGCCCAAACCACTATTGGACGGATTGGGCTGAAATTTGGCGTGCAGGTAGATGTTATGACGTAGGCATCTGCTAAGAAAGGATTCCCACGGGACTGTTATATACGCGGGTGAAACCGCGGGGCATAGCTAGTAACGAATATACTTTAAAACTTAGGCTCGAGCTACGCAAACGTAATGCAATTCAATCGCAAATTACAGTTCAGGTGCAGTTGTGTCAACTGCATTCAAACTGCACCTCATTTGCAATTTGCGGTTGGATTGCAGTCCGTCAGTCTAGAGTCTTAGACTTCCTCTCTCAGCAGCAAACAGGAACGATCCTGGTGCTTACTACCGAGAATGCTGTACGTGTTCGTCCGTGGAAGAGCTAGGAGCTACGCGGCCAGTCAGTGCCGATTTTAGCACTACCAGCGCCCTGGGCGAGATTTATACGGCGCCCCCAAGTGACAAGTGTGATTTGACCACGAGTGTGACAAGTATGATCTGGCCACGTGTGTGACAATTGTGATCGGACCACGAGTGTGACAAGTGTGATCTGGCCACGTGTGTGACAATTGTGATCGGACCACGAGTGTGACAAGTGTGACCTTGCCACAAGTGTGACGAGTGTGATCTGGCCACAAGTGTGATAAGTGTGATCTGGCCACAAGTGTGACGGATGTGATCTGACCACAAGTGTGAAAAGTGTGATCGGGTCACAGGTGTGACAAGTGTGATCTTGCCACAAGTGTGACATTGCCACAAGTGTGACCTTCCCACATGTGTGACAGATGTGATCTGACCACAAGTGTGACAAGTGTGATCTGGCCACGTGTGTGACAATTGTGATCGGACCACGAGTGTGACAAGTGTGACCTTGCCACAAGTGTGACGAGTGTGATCTGGCCACAAGTGTGATAAGTGTGATCTGGCCACAAGTGTGACGGATGTGATCTGACCACAAGTGTGAAAAGTGTGATCGGGTCACAGGTGTGACAAGTGTGATCTTGCCACAAGTGTGACATTGCCACAAGTGTGACCTTCCCACATGTGTGACAGATGTGATCTGACCACAAGTGTGACAAGTGTGATCTGGCCACAGGTGTGACAAGTGTGATCTTGCCACAAGTGTGACAGATGTGATCTGACCATTAGTGTGACAAGTGTGATCTGGCCACAGGTGTGACAAGTGTGATCTTGCCACAAGTGTGACAAGTGTGATCTTGCCACAAGTGTGACAAGTGTGATCTGACCATTAGTGTGACAAGTGTGATCTGGCCACAGGTATGACAAGTGTGATCTTGCCACAAGTGTGACAAGTGTGATCTGACCAGAAGTGTGACAAGTGTGATCTGGCCACAGTTGTGACAAGTGTGATTTTGCCACAAGTGAGACGAGTGTGATCTTGCCACAAGTGTGACCTTGTCACAAGTGTGACGAGTGTGATCTGGCCACAAGTGTGATAAGTGTGATCTGGCCACAAGTGTGACGGATGTGATCTGACCACAAGTGTGAGAAGTGTGATCTGGCCACAGGTGTGACAAGTGTGATCTTGCCACAAGTGTGACATTGCCACAAGTGTGACCTTGCCACAAGTGTGACAAGTGTGATCTGGCCACAAGTGTGACAAGTGTGATCTTGCCACAAGTGTGGCGGATGTGATCTGACCATAAGTGTTACAAGTGTGATCTGGCCACAGGTGTGACAAGTGTGATCTTGGCACAAGTGTGACAGATGTGATCTGGCCACAGGTGTGACAAGTGTGATCTTTCCACAAGTGTGACAGATGTGATCTGGCCACAGGTGTGACAAGTGTGATCTTTCCACAAGTGTGACATGCCACAAATGTGACCTTGCCACAAGTGTGACAGATGTGATCTGGCCACAGGTGTGACAAGTGTGATCTTTCCACAAGTGTGACGAGTGTGATCTGGCCACAAGTGTGATAAGTGTGATCTGGCCACAAAAGTGACGGATGTGATCTGACCCCAAGTGTGATAAGTGTGATCTGGCCACAGGTGTGACAAGTGTGATCATGCCACAAGTGTGACCTTGCCACAAGTGTGACAAGTGTGATCTGGCCACAAGTGTGACAAGTGTGATCTTGCCACAAACGTGACAGATGTGATCTGACCACAAGTGTGACCAGTGTGATCTGGCCACAAGTGTGACAAGTGTGATCTTGCCACAAGTGTGACAGATGTGATCTGGCCACAGGTGTGACAAGTGTGATCTTTCCACAAGTGTGACATGCCACAAATGTGACCTTGCCACAAGTGTGACAGATGTGATCTTGCCACAAGTGTGACAAGTGTGATCTGGCCACAAGTGTGACAAGTGTGATCTGGCCACAAGTGTGACAAGTGTGATCTGGCCACAAGTGTGACAAGTGTGATCTGGCCACAGGTGTGACAAGTGTGATCTGGCCACAGGTGTGACAAGTGTGATCTTGCCACAAGTGTGACAGATGTGATCTGATCACAAGTGTGATCTTGCCACAAGTGTGACAGATGTGATCTGACCACAAGTGTGACAAGTGTGATCTGGCCACAGGTGTGACAAGTGTGACCTTGCCACAAGTGTGACAAGTGTGATCTGGCTACAAGTGTGACAAGTGTGATCTTGCCACAAGTGTGACAGATGTGATCTGACCATAAGAGTGACAAGTGTGATCTGGCCACAGGTGTAACAAGTGTGATCTTGCCACAAGTGTGACAGATGTGATCTGACCACAAGTGTGACAAGTGTGATCTGGCCACAGGTGTGACAAGTGTGATCTTGCCACAAGTGTGACCTTGCCACAAGTGTGACAAGTGTGATCTGGCCACAAGTGTGATCTTGCCACAAGTGTGACAGATGTGATCTGACCACAAGTGTGACAAGTGTGATCTGGCCACAGGTGTGACAAGTGTGATCTTGCCACAGGTGTGACAAGTGTGATCTTGCCACAAGTGTGACAGATGTGATCTGACCATAAGTGTGACAAGTGTGATCTGGCCACAGGTGTGACAAGTGTGATCTTGCCACAAGTGTGACAGATGTGATCTGACCATAAGTGTGACAAGTGTGATCTGGCCACAGCTGTGACAAGTGTGATCTGGCCACAGCTGTGACAAGTGTGATCTGACCATAAGTGTGACGTGTGTGTTTTGGCCACAGGTGTGACAAGTGTGATCTGGCCACAAGTGTGACAAGTGTGATCTGGCCACATGTGTGACAAGTGTGATCTGACCATAAGTGTGACAAGTGTGATCTGGCCACAAGTGAGACAAGTGTGATCTGGCCACAGGTGTGACAAGTGTGATCTTGCCACAAGTGTGACAAGTGTGATCTTGCCACAAGTGTGACAAGTGTGACAAGTGTGATCTTGCCACAAGTGTGACAAGTGTGATCTTGCCACAAGTGTGACAGATGTGATTTGACCATAAGTGTGACAAGTGTGATTTGGCCACAGGTGTGACAAGTGTGATCTTGCCACAAGTGTGACAAGTGTGATCTTGCCACAAGTGTGACAAGTGTGATCTGGCCACAGCTGTGACAAGTGTGATCTGGCCACAGCTGTGACAAGTGTGATTTTGCTACAAGTGTGACAAGTTTGATCTGGCCATAGGTGTGACAAGTGTGATCTTGCCACAAGTTTGACAAGTGTGAACTGGCCACAAGTGTGACAAGTTTGATCTTGCCACAAGTGTGACAAGTGTGAACTGGCCACAAGTGTGACAAGTTTGATCTTGCCACAAGTGTGACAAGTGTGATCTGGCCACAAGTGTGACAAGTGTGATCTTGCCACAAGTGTGACAAATGTGATCTGGCCACAGGTGTGACAAGTGTGATCTAGCCACAGGTGTGACAAGTGTGATCTTGTTACAAGTGTGACAAATGTGATCTGGCCACAGGTGTGACAAGTGTGATCTTGCCACAAGTGTGACAGATGTGATCTGACCATAAGTGTGACAAGTGTGATCTGGCCACAAGTGTGACAAATATGATCTGGCAACAGGTGTGACACAAGTGAGTTGACCACAAGTGTGACAAATATGACGTGTGATCTGACCACAGGTGTGACAAGTGTGATCTTGCCACAAGTGTGACAGATGTGATCTGACCATAAGTGTGACAAGTGTGATCTGGCCACAAGTGTGACAAATATGATCTGGCAACAGGTGTGACACAAGTGAGTTGACCACAAGTGTGACAAATATGACGTGTGATCTGACCACAGGTGTGACAAGTGTTACCTGATCACATGTGTGACAAGTGTGATCTGGCCACAGGTGTGACAAGTGTGATCTGACCATAAGTGTGACGTGTGTGTTTTGGCCACAGGTGTGACAAGTGTGATCTGGCCACAAGTGTGACAAGTGTGATCTTGCCACAAGTGTGACAGATGTGATTTGACCATAAGTGTGACAAGTGTGATTTGGCCACAGGTGTGACAAGTGTGATCTTGCCACAAGTGTGACAAGTGTGATCTGGCCACAGCTGTGACAAGTGTGATCTGGCCACAGCTGTGACAAGTGTGATTCTGCTACAAGTGTGACAAGTTTGATCTGGCCATAGATGTGACAAGTGTGATCTTGCCACAAGTTTGACAAGTGTGAACTGGCCACAAGTGTGACAAGTTTGATCTTGCCACAAGTGTGACAAGTGTGATCTGGCCACAAGTGTGACAAGTGTGATCTTGCCACAAGTGTGACAAGTGTGAACTGGCCACAAGTGTGACAAGTTTGATCTTGCCACAAGTGTGACAAGTGTGATCTGGCCACAAGTGTGACAAGTGTGATCTTGCCACAAGTGTGACAAATGTGATCTGGCCACAGGTGTGACAAGTGTGATCTAGCCACAGGTGTGACAAGTGTGATCTTGTTACAAGTGTGACAAATGTGATCTGGCCACAGGTGTGACAAGTGTGATCTTGCCACAAGTGTGACAGATGTGATCTGACCATAAGTGTGACAAGTGTGATCTGGCCACAAGTGTGACAAATATGATCTGGCAACAGGTGTGACACAAGTGAGTTGACCACAAGTGTGACAAATATGACGTGTGATCTGACCACAGGTGTGACAAGTGTTACCTGATCACATGTGTGACAAGTGTGATCTGGCCACAGGTGTGACAAGTGTGGTCTGAACACAAGTGTGACATGTGTGATCTGACCGCAAGTGTGACAAGTGTTACCTGACCATGAATGTGACAAGTTTGACCTGACCACGAGTGTGACAAAACTTAGAGAATTTACGAGTTAATAGGCCAATGAGCGAAAGGAAATTTTGTCCGGCGTTCTGGGCGGTCGCCCAACCGGGCCCTACCCTAACGCCACTACTGCGGCTAGTTTAGTTGTTGTTGTGTTCAGTTGGTGTAGGTACCTGCTGACGTTGGTGAACTGGCATAGATTGGTTGAACTTTATAGGGAAACCGAAGATTTTACAGGTGCGGCGGTTGATATTTGTCGAGCTCTTGGTCATTAAGGCATGGTATTTCTGATTTAGGTTTCTGGTTGCTTGAATCTTGCTAAGAATGATGCCAATTTTGGTACCCCCTCCAATAGCTATGTGTAATATATCGTTGGACAGCCAACATTGAGCAGAATAAAAGTTACTATATGAAGTCAAGCTCCAAATCTTAGTCCGATTCTCACTAGGCGAAAACGCGTAATGCGTAACGTTACGCGCAAACACGTAATGGGTAGTGAGTTTAACTTGGTTTTGCGTAACACCAACACATCTTACATTAGTATGGCGGTTGGAGTTGTCACAATATTATGTTGTGTTGGTTTCGCGTACTGAGAAAACGGCCTTACGAATCATAAAATGATCGTAACAGTATTATTATTATGAATGTCAATATTACAAAAATGATAACAAGATAAAATTTACATTAATATTGCTTCGAAAGTTTTAAGGAGGATGACACACCGGTGACGTCAGTTGGCGTTAATCGCTGTATTGTAGTGCGGGCTCGTGAACTAGCCTGTTGCCCGCCGCCCGCCTAGCCGAGCTGCGCAACCGTAAGCTCCCAAACACGCTTTCGTAATCCAGTTTTCACTTTTTCAGCTTCAGTACGCGTTCAGCGTTCAACCAGAACGCACGTTTCGCGCTCTCCCTAACGCGAACTCGACACGTAATACAAGAAACTTTTATCGCTTGTGATATAATAAAATGTAAATGTTACTGTGTCGTGATTAACATAATCTTGAGATATGTTCAGTAAATATTAATAAGTCTGTTCCTTGGATCGTGCTGTGCTTGACTCAATAACAGGTCAGAATTTTTTGATAATACTTTGATTCGTACTCTTTACAACATGTTGGTAAGATTAAAACTTAGATGTATGTAATTAAACGTCGGGTGGTGTGTGGGTGTAAATTTCTTTGAATTTTGTTAATTTTAATAGCTAGATTCTATGTACTTCATTGCTTCCGGAGTTGAAATGTGTATTCGAAAATAGATTTTGAATTTTAGACTTTTTGCTTGAACAGATAGAGTTCAGACAATATAATGTTATGTATTTAATAATAATTCTAGCTGCGTGACGTTGTTTTACGTTCATCCCGGGGGACTTGGAGATAATGGCTATCTATATCTACTTAGCTTACTGGGTTTCAGAGTATTCCCACGTCTTTTGTGTCAACAGTGTAATGGTCTTCTTCTTTTGAAGCTTTATTTCTTGTCTAATTGGTATTGGTTGATAGTTTAACCAGGTTTTGGAGTTTCCTTGCTTACGTTGTAGACTTTCACAACCCAGAAGGCGATGCATTTTTGGTTCAACTGAATTAGGATTCTCATGGTTCTCATGAATTTTGTGTGTGTTTAATGGATTTTAGCAAACTGAGGGAATAATTTGAAAGCTCATAGATTAATGCACGGCTATAAATGAATGATTATATATACTTCCTCATTGTACTGCACTATGATATTTACACTATAAATTAATAGGAATACCTCTGTGTGAGTAATTTGTTCACTGTCTCTGTAATGAGCATTTGTGTTGCTTATCATCAGGTGACCAACTCACGCTTGACCGCAATGAAAGAGAATATTTTCTCATACCAGTGAAAGAGAAACTATAGGATAAAGATCAAAAGCTGTAAGTTTATATGAAGTTACGACTTCGAGATACCTAGCTAAAGAGATCTTTTTATCTGTCCCTCGTTATTAAGAGATCTGTTTATCCCTTAATACTGTTTCCTTGTTTCCTTCATAAAATACTGCCAGGTAAATAACGTTCATTACTACTCCCGGAGGAAAGATATCTTCATAATAGAAAGAAGAACTTAGTTTTTTATTACAAGGGAATAGATATTAGAATTGAATGGTTTTTGTATTATTAATGTAGATGTTTCGTACTAGATAGTTTGTAATTTGGATTGAAACTGGATAGAAAAGATTTTGAAGTTCTCGAGAATGGTGGGTATAGGTACCTTCGTGAACTTTTAAAAAGGCGTTAAAGGCTTCAGCTTTGACTCTAGATTAGTTGATGTCTATACTTAGTTGTTTACATACGATCATATTAGCTGCTTATTTGTCTTCTATATATAGCATAAGTATATTTCTAAATCATCATAAGTAGATGTATAGGAAATGATGATGATGATGATAGCAAAGAATCAACCAGAAGAAACTGAGTAAATATACTCGTATACTACTTATGAAATGAAATAAAAAACAAAACAAAGAACAACAGGAATTTGCCTTCTGCTTTCTTTGTGTAAACGCTTTGCAAAACTACCGATTCAGAAATTACATCAGCCGAGAAGAACAGTCCAACAAAAACTGAATTCTTTTTAAATCTTTTCTTCAGAGGAATATTGTGAATAAATAATAACATTTTAGTTATCAGTTTCTCTATTATACCTTATATCATAATCATTCACTACATCATCTCATAATAACTGACCCCTAACTAAGCTCGTCACTTGTATCTAGGGTATCAGAAACTACGCACACACTCATTCACACACATACCCAGACCGACACAAACATTTGTGGTTCACACACAACATAATCATTCACTGCATCATCTCATTATAGTAACTGACCCCTAACTAAGTTAGTCACTTGTATCTAGGGTATCAGAAACTACGCACACACTCATTCACACACACACCCAGACCGAGACAAACATTTGTGGTTCACACACAACATAATCATTCACTGCATCATCTCATTATAGTAACTGACCCCTAACTAAGTTAGTCACTTGTATCTAGGGTATCAGAAACTACGCACACACTCATTCACACACACACCCAGACCGAGACAAACATTTGTGGTTCACACATAACATAATCATTCACTACATCATCTCATTATAGTAACATCAACTAGGTAATTTGTTCTCTTATCTTCTTCTTCTTTGCGTATCGACTCAAATTTTTAGGACCAAAACTCGGCCACCGATATAGCGCTATCAGTGGCCTTGTAAAGGTCCTCGCGTGTGCAGGTGTAGGGACACGCATGGCAAGTCAAAAGATGGGCCATTGTTAGGGGAGAAATGCCACACAGTATGCATTCTGCTGAATCCCCACCTGTGCGTGTTCTCCTTGTTCTCTTATCTATGCGATGTGAAATACTGAATTTTGAGTTTGAGTTTGACTCTAACCAAAAAAATTACCTACCTGTATCTATGGTATTAGAAACTACACACCCATTCAAACACACAACGTGATTTATATCAGTTAACACTTAATTCAAGTCAATGTTAATTCAATAGACATTAATGTCCGTGATAATGCGCCGAACTGGCGAATTCAAGTGTTTATTTAGGTTCCCGTTTGTGTGGTGTACTGATTAATAGGTCATTCCGGGTTTTGGAGGTAAATAAGTAAACGTTTTGTTTGTATTAAGGGTCTTGCTGATACTTTATTTAATGGTCAATGTGTTTGTTGTTCAATAATGTGCGTGCAAGTATGGGTGCTTAATATTAATGAGGAATAATATGGCCATTGTCTATCTATAGGGAGAGGAGGATGTGTTTATTTGTAAGTTGGCAGTTTCCCGTAATAATTACTTACACCTGTCTAATTTGGGTCATTTGTTAATGTTGCGATAGTTTTTCGTTTGGTGATTTTACAGAACACACGCTCATAGTCTTGGGACTGAATGCAAATACAAGCAGAGAACAAAGTTTTTGGTTAAAATTTTGAAGACTTTACATTGGTGAACAAATTAAATTAAAAATTTAAAAAACCCCCAACATAATTACTTTCAAACCCCCATAACTTTTAAACGGGTCAACCGATTTTCATTTAACATGTCTAAGAACACTCGCACGTAAGTCCCCTTTAATACAAAAAATAACTAAATTGAAATCGGTTCATCACACACACACACACACATATACACACACAGACACGACAAACTTATAACACCCCTCTTTTTGCATCGGGGGTTAATAAATGATAATTGTAGATGATGTTAGTACGCCAAACGCTGGTTTAACATGCCTTTCGAAGCACGGATGCCCATTTTATTTAGAGCCACTTTGTTAAAAACCACCAATCATTTATACGACAATGCTAGATATAACATAACATAACATAATCATTCACTACATCCTCTAATTATAGTAACTGACCCCTAACTAAGTTCGTAATATAAATTCACTATGTAGCTACGTTAAGATTAAGAGATTATAAAAACTACTTCAAACCTAAGTAAATAACAATAAAAATAATAAGTTTAAAAGCAATCTGAAACTGTTACATTAAACCTTGCAGCGAATGGTTCTGCCGTAGCTTTGTTACGTTATCGCATTCACAATAAAATGTGGAACTAAAATAAAATTGTGATGTTTCTTTACGTTGGCACAACACAGGGTTGTATACGTAACATTGCAATAATATTAGCATTTAAAACTAAGAAAACGATGTTATATTATCATTTAAAACACAGAAAACTATAGAGATTGAATAAATAAAAACGTTTTGTCTAAACAACTGGCTTTTTAACTTAACTAGATATTTATAAGTATGTGAAACAACGGGATGTTAGTACGTACTTATTTAAGTCGAATCCCTCGGCTAGTTTCAGCCACATCCGGTGGCCATCATCAGGAGGGATTCGACTTAAATAAGTACGTACTAACATCCCGTTGTTTCACATACTTATAGATAATGTCGTACGTTTTGTTTAATAATAAAATTAACTAGATATTATTTTCGTTCCTGAGTCATAATAAGTGACGCATATTTTGTTGTGCCTAAGTATACCTGTACTTGATTGCGTATGAATGTGTATCTATCTATACACCCCTATTTGGATATTAGGATACTTATTAATTTGACGATATCAGTAGCATTAACTGAACCCATATATCGAAGAATAAAATAAAAGAGGATGATCAATTTGGCAGCCATAGGAATACCAAAATAATGTATACCTAAGTACATTAGTACATAGTTGCTAACTGCGCGCGGCTCGCGGCATCATCGTAGGTACAGACTACAAAGTAAAATTATTTAATAATTAATTCCCGGTCGCTCGACCTCCCTGCCGGCCCCGCCCCCTCGCCATTCTTCGTCGCAAGCGCCGCGGCCGCTCAGCTAGCTTCAGTTCGTTCACCGCGCACGTGCCGCGAGGTTGTACGCAAATGTAACGCCATGTTTAATTAAAATTACCAGTTTTACCTATCAATTTACTTCTCGTGAGTACATACATGGTATGTAGTGAGTGTTTGTGTGTTGTTAATGTGTGATTCGGAAAATGAAATGCGACTGTTCCTAGGGCTAGTCCTAGGCTAGGACTCCTAGCGACCTGGCTCTGACCTGGGATCAATAACGATTTAGAACTTCGGTGAAAACTAAAGGTAAATAATAATACCTACCTAAGTATTAACTTACAGTATTTTTTACGTAACTTGAAAGTTAGGTTTTTATTTTTAATACGAACGATTAATATTCTAGTACCTAATAATAATTATTATAACGTGTACTTACCTTACTACGTAACAAATCGTAATAATAATAGGCAATTATTATTGAATAGGTATTAGGTACGATATGACGGAACAAGTCATGCTAGGTACGTAATATCAATCGTAATAAAAATGAATACTAACTTCTTAATTAAACACACCCAAATTATTGTAAATACCTAGTAAATACCTACCTAGCCAATACAGTGGTCCAGGAGGTGATTTTCGCATAAGTCCCTAATGTTATGTTACAAAGTGTTCGAACGCGGCCGATTTCTTCGATAGTTATACCTACATCATTTAGCCGGTTCTAAGCCCGTAGAGAATGAAGAAAGTTAGAAATGTAGAATTGTACGTGAGTATTTACTTATTAATGAACCTATCTTTTATGTTTTATTTGTATTATTCCAACATAATCCTACTAATAAATAGCTAACTAGGTAGAATAGAAAACCAATTTTAAAACCAAAGGTAAGGCCGGTTCGATGTCTTGCTAGCATCAGCTGTTCATCGCTGAACTCGCGTGAACTTTGCGGTGTGTGTTGGCTCCGCTATTGTAGGACGTGAATAGATTTTGACGAAATTTACAAAAACTTTGATTTACCATAACTTTTGAAATAAAGGCAAAAAATAAAAATTTCCTTGACTATTATATTGTTAACCCTAATTTACATCAGCTGTGAGATAAGGTATCGTAATTTCAAAATAAGGGTGTATATCTAGCTAGAACCTATGCGTAGTGTTTGGGATCTAAGTGTGTATGTAGTTTTAGGAACCATGGATACATAATATTAAAGTCTAGAAAAACAAGGACAGAAATACCTATTTGCTTTTTGCAGTCAGTATAGGTCTGCTTCGTGGGTTTCAGTTATGTAGTTATATTGATACAAAAACATTTTTTAAAGGTGTTAGTGTCTATAGTCCCCGCAGGGATTGTAAAATAATTTTAACAATTACAGAATCGGTTAATGTTACACAAAAAGATGGGTGTGTACTTATTTATTACATATTTATTTAAAAAAATTAAGAACTTAAAGTTTTACAAAATATCAGTGTTTAACAAAACACAGTGCTAAACAAATCTAAACCAAATTACCTAACCCTTAAGTCTCATTATTACTTAACTTTCAAACTCTGTTAAAGATAAAAATCGTCCAAAACCTATGAAAGCTGAACATTGAACAATCAATTGTATCGGTATCTGTGTAGTGAAGTGGATCGCCAATATCGTGATACACGCGGTAGCTATCATTTCGTATCAGTTTCGACAAGTGATTTTATGGTATACTTCACGGTTATGAATTAGAATTTGAGCTTAAAGAGGTTGAGTTTAGAGTTCAAATTTAGGTGATGGTTTCGATTGTAGTTGTTTTTGGATGTAATAGAGCAAAGTTTGTCTTCTTTCTGTAAACATTCTGTGTATCTAGTAAGCAAGGAATCGAAAGTTACTTCATGGTAACTTCAACGGAGAAGAAATTGGACAACAACTGCTTTTTAACTTCAAAACAAAGACTGTTTGATAAGTATAAGTTCTACTTATATATCGTAGCTTTCAAACATGACTCGGGTTTTTTTATTAACAACACATTAGACAAGCGTGGTAATTTCATCATCATTACCAGCCTGTTTACGTACACTGCTGGACATAGGCCTCTTCCAACGCGCGTGGTGATTGTTTAAGTACACCTTAATCTTCATCATACTTAGTACTAATATCATCAGTGAAGGGAAGGCCTTCTGCAGTGCTTTCATTCGCTCTTTTACTTTAAATAATCCATTTCGTATATAAAATAATAATAATAAAAATATTTATTTGTAAACCAGTTATTTGAACAATATACACTGACCTTTATACATGATTAATTAATACACACACATTACACTATGGACACTAACGTCTAAACTAGGCCGAGCCTATATCTTAGACGCTAGTTTCTTCCCGTGATACAAGATTGTAATATAGATTTAACACAAAAACATATCACCTTACAGATCTGTCATCTGACAAGTCACACAACATTAACTAAAATAATAAAGAAATCTCGGTAAGGAACCTTAGATTTGGCACGAGTTTGTCTAGATTTCATTACTTTTTGGAGATAAACAAGCAGCTCCATCGAGACTTGGCTAGTTTTTTACAGAATGTTTTTGGTGGGATTACATTATACATTTTATACTTTAAACTGAATTTAAACACAATAATACAACAAAACAACTACAAATTTTATTTTTAGGTTTACCAATACGAGTATTTATTTAACAGAAAAAATACAATTCTCGATGTACCGTCAATAACATCTTATGTAAAATTGCACGGAATGTCTCACTATAAACATATATAAGTATACTAGCTGCGCCCCGCGGTTTCACACGCGTAGTTCCCGTTCCCGAGAGAATTTCGGGATGAAAAATAGATGTTGGCCGATTCTCAGACCTACTGAATATGCTCACAAAATTTCATGAGAATCGGTCAAGCCGTTTCGGAGGAGTATGGCAACGAAAACTGTGACACGAGAATTTTATATATTAGAGATATATATAATATAAACTGTAAAACGCTGTCTGTACACTAGTCAACACCGCCCTAAATCGCAATGTCTGAAACCAGAAAGTTTCCCCGCAAGTTCCATATTTATAGTAAGTAAACAATGATATAATTTCATTTGCTTTCAACAATACTCGTTACGCGAAAGTCTTTCTATTCTTTAGCTCAACTCCATTTGTGTTCAAATTCACTGCATTGTCGGAAATTTTGCTGCCAAATGAAGCATTATTCTGTAGTTGTGATATTTTATTTGAAATGTACTATACAATTATGTTAAGTATGTAATATGTTTGTTATTTATTGAAATAACTGCTTAAGTTATTGGTCTGTAAAGAGAAATCCCTACTAATACATATTATAAATGCGAAAGTAACTCTGTCTGTCTGTCTGTCTGTTACCTTTTCACGGCTAAACTACTGAACCGATTGACTTGAAATTTTGTAGAGGGGTAGCTTATGATCCGGGAAAGAACATAGGCTATGTTTTATCCCGAAAGTCTCACGGGATCGGGAACTACGCGGGTAAAACCGCGGGGCGCTGCTAGTTTATTATAATTAAAACATTTAACAAACGATGTTGATAGTTCTACAAACATAACTAATAAATAATTACTAACCTGTACAGAGAAACAACATTAAAGAGAGCTTCATTTACAAGTATAGTAATATTGAATGCATGTTATGGCAAGCTTAACGCCTGAATAAGCAAAGTAATTTTTACATTAATTATTTTTATTATAATATTCCTTTGCATAACATTAAATTAAACAATTAAAAAACAATTACTTTCAAACCCCCATAACTTTTAAACGGGTCTACCGATTTTCATCAAACATGTCTAAGAACACTCGCACGTA
Organism: Timandra comae; assembly: GCA_958496195.1. Lineage (NCBI taxonomy): Eukaryota > Metazoa > Arthropoda > Insecta > Lepidoptera > Geometridae > Timandra > Timandra comae. Next base: position 10,234,568 of record OY292363.1, on the reverse strand, counting down.
AGTCCCCTTTAATACAAAAAAATAAATTAAATTCGGTTCCTTCGTTCGGGAGCTATGATGCCACAGACAGACAGATATACACACACACACAGACACATCAAACTTATAACACCCCTCTTTTTGCGTCGGGGGTTAAAAAGTAGTCATCTAAAAGAAAGTCGTGTTAGTTACTATTATAACTCAAGAACGGCTGAACTGATTTGGCTGAAAATTGGTGGGGTAGCTAGGAACCAGGAGAAGGACATGGGATTTTTATCCCGAAATTCCCACGGGAACGGGACCCATTCAAAAACGGCTGAAGGCATCAGGCTGTTTGGCACAAATTCGACTTCAAAATCATTATTCAGCGCTTAAAAACGTCAAAGAACTTGCAAACGAATAACCAAATACTAAGGGCCTATGTCACGACCTTCAAGTAAAATTACTCACCAAGTTAAGTTAGTTTTGTCTCTTTCTTACTTTATATCAAGTGACAAAGACAAAACATGTGAGTGCCTAGCCTACTCGGAACGTTACTTGAAGATGATGAAATAGTCTTATAAACAAATAATGAAATAACTTACATGAAAATACAATAAAAGGGAAAACTTTGTACCAGTAATGTGTCTTCTTTCCGTAACTTACTTTGTGAATCTAACAGAATCGGAAATTACATCAGGCTAGAAAAATCGACAAGAAACTCAGTCTGACTTGACATAAATAGTTTATTGCCTAGCTAGATTATAACGTACTAGTTGTGCCCCACGGTTTCACCGGCGTAGTTCCCATTCCCGTGGGAATACGGGGATAAAATATAGCATATGTCACGCACTGATAAATTAGTTTTCCATTAGTGAAAGAATTTTTGAAATCGGTTGAGTAGTTTTGGAGCCAGTGACGGATTAAGACTTCATTATGCCCTAAGCAATCCAAGCCTTCGGGCCCCCAGGGCTTGTTGGCAATGTTAGCTAGAGTGGAATTTGACGACGAAAAAAAAGGTCTAAATACTTTAGTTTTAGTTAGTCGACTAAACCTGTAGTTGACGACATAAATATTACAGTCTTTTAAATAAACAAGACAGGAACACAATCTCCTACTTTCAAAACACTAAAAATATTTATCATTTGTAATAGGTATTTGGTTTATGTTTGCCAAATATTTGTAGAGAGCTATTAGAATCGGCGAGCCAACAATTGGTCACCTAGACTATTAAATCGCTTCTTAGTAGGCTAATAAATAAATTATTATTAATGATACATCTGTTCGAAATTTGTTATTGAAATAGTTCTGTATTTATGTTTCTACTAGCAGCGCCCCGCGGCTTCACCCGCGTAGTTCCCGTTCCCGTGGGAATTTTGGGATAAAAAGTATCCTATGTGTTATTCTGATGTATAAGCAAGATTATTGTAAAGTTTCATTAAAATCCATTCAGTAGTTTTTGCGTGAAAGAGTAACAAACATCCATACATACAAACTTTCGCCTTTATAATATTAGTAGGGATGGACACTAGTTCGACCAAGAATCAGAAAAAAACATAACACACTCGTAGGTAAAATTAATGTTTGAGTGGTAAAGAGAAAACAACATATTTTTTGCTTCAAAGTTTTATTTAATTATTTATAAGGAAACACTTATAGCTGAGTGCTAAACCAATAGCCAATTTATAATAGTAGTTTTGTTTGTTATCTGCATGGCCATGCATCGTCACGGCACCATCAAATTCATGAGCGATTCCGTGATTACAGAGGCCTCAACAGTTTAATAGTTTAATAAACATAGTACTCGTATAAAACAAAGTCGCTTTCTCTGTCCCTATGTATGCTTATTCTTTAAAACTACGCAACGGATTTTGATGCGGTTTGTTTTAATAGATAGAGTGATTCAGTGGGGAGGTTTTTAACATAATTGTATCCCCATATTCCTACGGGAACGGGAACTACGCGGGTGAAACTGCGGGGCGCCGCTAGTTTGATATATTTTAGGGTACTACTCCTTTCGGCATTCTTATGTCTGGACCGCGTACTAAATGTATGTTCCATAATACGAGTAGAACAAGTGGACTATCTGAGTCTCATTGTCGTCGTATTACACACAATTTATTGCTAGGATTAACACTTTATCCCGGGATTCCCACGCGATTTTACGCGGGTAGTATCACGGGACACTGTCAGATTTTATAGAAATAATGATTCTATGATATTTATCAAAGCAATCGTTACATAGTATAGAACAAAGTAGTTCTAGCTATTAGAACAGACTGCGGACACAAGTAGGCCGAAGTAAGGAGAACACAGGTGGGGATTCAGCTCGGAGAATGCATGTCTGTGTGGCATTTCTCCCCAAACAATGGCCCATCTTTTGACTTGCCGTGCGTGTCCCTACACCTGTACACGCGAGGACCTTTACAAGGCCACTGATAGCGCTATATCGGTGGCCGAGTTTTGGTCCTCAAAAGTTTGAGTCCTTACGCAAAGAAGAAGCTATTAGTGCGTTTCTTAGGTCTTTTAATTACACAACAGATTTTAATGTTTTTAGCATAGATAAAGTGGTTCAAGAGGAAGGTTTTTAAGTATAATAAAACCGCGTATGATGGGCACGTTAGTTTACCATAAAACGAAATCTAAACTAACTTATTACAAACAGAGTTACCGAGTAGATTGGCCGTAAAATACATCATTTAAACTGTCAAGCCAGTAAACAGCACACAGCAATATTAAATACGGTGTCACATCAAATAGAAACTGTATGAATTGGCCAGCTTCCATAATAGCCGTGAGAAACTAAATAGATACGTTTATTATATAACATAAATACTTGTCGACATTTCAATTATGATTTTCGATGTTCTAATGAATATAAACCTTTTGTGTTTTGTAATAAATTTCATTTTTGTTTTGTAATGATATCGTAATTTGTTTGTTTGTGTTGTTTTGATACTATTGAAGTTTGAAAATGATCTCAATTTCAAACTGGCTTAGCTGGCTGGTAATGTTTTGATATCGCAAACAAATATTTATCATCATCATCTGTTCATATATGTATGTCGCTACACCTGCACACGCGAGGACTTTTACAAGGCCACTGATAGTGCCATATCGGTGGCCGAGTTCTGGTCCTCAAAAATATGAGTCGACACGCTAAGAAGAAGAATATGTATGTCCCCACCGAGGGGCTCGAGCCTACCCTGAATTCGTGCGATTAGGCCTGTCACAGTATAATAATGAGTACTAGCGTACCGTGTGTCTTAGTCAAAACCACAGTCCGAGTGTGGGTTGGTCGACTTCACACACAACCAGTCCCGGATTAACCCTTAATCAAATTAAGCAATTGCCTAGGGCACCACGTCTGGGGGGCACCAGAAGACACCAGAAAAGGGGCACCAGAACACAAGGATAGGGGGGCCCCAGGGCCGTAGCTATGCTTGAAATGACAAATGCTCTACCTTGTTGAACATAGCGAGGTTAGCTGACCTTTTTTTTTTTCATCGTCGAATTCCATTCTAGCTACAGCGCTGGGGGCACGAAGGCTTGGATTGCTTAGGGCATCATGAAGTCTTAATCCGTCACTGCACACAACCTTACAATTTATTCACAGATGAAAAAAAGGAAAACAACATCCGTATCTCAAATTATAAAAATAAATTTTAATTAAGTTCTATATCTAAAGGGTTGTCTTAAAATATTTTATACAACAAAGAACTTTCATATAAATGAAAAGCTTTTTAAAAGCCCCATCAGTAAATTTACCTGAATTACAGTAGATACGACTTTAAAAGCTTTTAGAGAAAAGAATAACGTATTTTTGAGTATAATTCTTGGAACAACATATAAAGTAGCTAAGCTAGCAATTACTCGTGTTTTATCTAAAACTAGCGGCGCCCCGCGGTTTTACCCGCGTAGTTCCCGTTCCACTGAATCACTCAATCTATTAAAACACACCACATCAAAATCAAATACATAGGGGCATAGGGACAGAGAAAGCGACTTTGTTTTATACTATGTAGTGATATCTTTCCTTAGTGCTGAGTAAAAGGAATCTATATGCAATTTAATCTTAATTCACAGACAAGTAGCTTTTCTTTAGTAAAAAATAATCGAAATGATAATCGAAAATGTAAAAAACAAAGGTAAAAATTTCATAAAGCCTTCTGAGTTATAGAGGTTTGATAGCAGTCGTTTGACCTAAGGTATTGACTTTTCACCAAAACTGGCTAAATTATAAACCGATTGTACTCAGAAATGGATTAAGGTTCTATATAAGAAGAAACATAAATAGTAAATGCACATAATTTTTCTTTAAATTATCAGTAACTAGCAGCGCCCTGCGGTTTAACCCGCGTAGTACCCGGTCCCATGAGAATGCGTAGCTCGTAGTATCATACAATATCGGCACAATTAACCATCGTGTTTAAAAAAACTAAGTAACAGCGCGGGATAAAAGTATCATATGTGTTATTCCTAGTTGTAAGGAACATCTGTACCAAATTTAATCAAAATCGATACAGTGGTTTTTGCGTGAAAGTGGAACAAACATCCAAACTCACAAACATACAAACTTTCGCATTTATAATATTAGTAGGATACATACTGACATATTATTTTAATACACATACTTAATTATTTCATAGTTTATCTTATGATCCGATAAAGTTTCCTCAATTATTATTCTCCGCTAGGCATCGGCCTCAACATTTCTATTATACACCCTTATTTTGAAATTGCGATACCTTATCTCACAGCTAATGTAAACGACGGATGACAATATAATAGTGAAGTTAGTTTTTTTCTTTTGCTTTTATTTAAAAAGTTATGATAAGTCAAAGATTTTCAAAATCCCGCCGAATTTTATTGTTATTCTACACCGAACGCTGCGATACACAGCTGAGCGCGGTCATCGACCCGAGCCGTCACAGAATACTTGATAGCTAGTGTGCCATCTGGTAATACGGCATTTATTTTGTATTTTTTAAAGATAAGTAATCGACTATCATTTTTGATATTTTTATTGGATATATGGATTCAGTTACTGCTACATATATTATGATTTTAATAAGTCCCATATTTTCAAAATAGTGGTGTATAAGAAATTATATTTCCAATTTTATCTTATAATCCGATAACATCTCCTCACTTATTATTCCCCGTTTCGCTAGACATGGTCGGCCTTAACAAACAATATGGCCGCCTGTAATGAGTGGGCCGCCAGGACTTGTGACGCCTCCTCCCCTCAGCGGGTTAGTCCCATTTTACTCCATTCCTTTGAAATCGAAAATGAAAAAATGCATACATGCAGTCCCAGTTTGCTCCAGAGAATAATATTAAAAATAATATATTATTTTTCATATCCCACTTTACTCCAATCGATACTTGAATAATTTTATTGATTTTTATTTTTATGTCCCAAGATACTCCAAAATGAGAAGTACAGTCGGATAGAAAAGTTAACAAAACATTTTATGCGGTTTATTCCAAATTCCAGGAAGATGCCGAAATGAGAAATTTAAGTGCGATTAGTTCCCATTTCGGCACCCAGATATAATTTAATAAGAATTTCTTACTTCTAAAGTACAGTCCCGCCCATGAAACATATTACCTGTTTGGAGTGTTTGGTTTTCGTAAGAATTTGCGCGAATATGCTCTCCTGGTACTTCTAATAATAAATTCTCCAATATTTACTTTTTTGAATCAATTTAATAAAGTTTATTGTAAAGACCTCTTCTACATTTCTGTTCTCCTGGTAATTAAGATTGGTTATTATAAAAAAATTTGTACATAATGTTTATTTGAACAGAGCAATTTCGTTTCTTTTTTGTTTGGCTGTACCACCCTCACCAGCAGTAGGACTATTTGTAGGTAAAACTCCTAATAAACCATGTTTGCCTGGTACTTTTGTCCACATAGTACTACTCGTATTTTATGAACAATTATTCTACCGCAAGGTGTTATTTAACTTGAACATAGCATGTTATTGAGTTACAGTGTCACTCAAAAGGAAAGAAATGACATCTTGAATAGTCATCTTGATTTTAAAATAAACACAGAAAATATATCCTCTGATTTAATATTTCTATATTAGATAAATATGTGTTTACATTTAATAATAACACGGCCTATGGGAAATCTATAACTTTGTATTATTTTTCTTTTTGATTTTTGCGTCTGACTGTATCTCATCCATAAGTGACATTACGCGTGGAGTAAAGTGAAACTGAATGTATGGCAGTTCCAAATATTGATAAACAAAAGTGTTTGACAGTTTGGAGTAAAATGAAACTTATTTTGAAATTTTTAAAAAAGAATATTTTTGTTTGGAGTAACTTGGGACTTTTTGGTGGAGTAAAATGGGACTAACCCCCCTCAGCGTCTTACTAAGATTGTACAGTTATTGAGCAGTGTTTAAACATGGGTGTATTACGTTATTGTAATGTTTTAATTAGATATTATTGTTAGAATACGAAAGATAAACAAAGTATTATATTCCACGACATTTAGCTTATAGGTGTGCTCTTGTTGGTGTAACATGTACGATTCCCTTTTCTTAACGTTTGGAAGATGACAAACTTAGTTAGGGGTCAGTTACTTTAATGAGATGAAGAATGATTATGTTATACTAGCTGTGCCCCGTGGTTTTACCAGTTTCGAACCTTATCCCGTGGGAATTTTGGGATAAAAAGTATCTTATGTGTTATTCCTAGGTATGAGGAACATCTGTACCAAATTTAATTAAAATCCATTCAGTAGTTTTTGCGTGGTAGAGGAACAAACATCCACACTCACAAACATTCGGCTTTATAATATTAGTAGGATTTGTGTCGAGTAAAAGCTTTTAATTTCTTTCTTTCCTTTTTTTAATTAAAAACTGCAAATCTAATTTTGTTCTAAAACCACGCATACTAGATGTTAGAACAATTCATGGGTACATGTGATGAAAGATGTTCCACGCGTGGGCGCGTTTGATTTGCTTGAGTAAATACTGTGCAATTACGTTCTTACTAAACGTTTTGTTATTTTAAAACTTTACTACGTTTAGATAACGATTGAGTATACATAATTATACATTCAAGGGGAATCTGGAGCTATATTTATACGTTCAGCTAGCGTGAACGCGAACTTTTATCAACGACGAATATGCGAGTGGAAGTGTCTAACAAAGTTCGGCTTAGAATGTGAGAATAAATTAGTTAAATCAGTTTGTAAGAGCAGAGTTTTCTCTCACTTATTGAATGGAAATAGAGAAATTGGCTTTACTTATCACCATGCGTGTTGGAAATCCCAAACTAGAGCCATGTTTGGTAATTGTATTTTATACATTTCATCTAGTCAATAGTTTAAGTAGATGAAAGTATATGTAATATTTTTGATGCAAATTCTATTTTCAACTTTATTGACTAATGAGCCGACACTAATATGAAATTCTCTTATCAATCGCCTGGGACTTAGTTGAAGTAAGTAGGTAAGTACTTATTGGTAGTAGCAAACTTCCACCAAGATCCGATACCGAATGAGGTTACTAAGCGGGCTTACGCCAAGATTCTTCAACTATGCATGCAATTTAATCGTTACGACTTGAAGATAAAAATTTAAGTATCTAAGAATATTTTTACTCACTGCGATAATATCACCAACCAGGCTAGCATGACTTCGAAAACGCCATAGATAAAGCAATTTATCAACATCCAACTGTCAAAATATGATGAAAATATCCGCCATATTAAATTTTACCACGTAATAAATTTTATGACATTTGGTCATGCTCGCGAAATCGATATTATTTCGTGGTGTCTATTATTTTATCACGCTCAGTCATGCTAGGCAGGCAGGGAAAGAAAGAAACGTCTCTGAACTAGGCCTTATTTGATACTTAACTTTAACTTACAGTTACTTACACTAAGATATTTACTTTATTTGTATTGTGAAAAATAAAAAATATATTTTTAGTCAGGAAAAACACGATTCTATAAAACAAATCATTAAACGGTGCTTGGTTGAAAGATTCAGAAATTAAGGAATAACAAAACGTACCTATCACTAGAATCGTAACACGAGTTACCAACGAAACGTCTCACAATAATGTAATTATAATAGTTATGTTGTAAGTTATGGTGGTGACCTTATTTCAATGAATAAATCACTCGTCGGAGCTATTTGGTCGAATCAAAAGAGGCAGAAATCAAACGTCCCTGATACCAAGCGTAGTTGCCATAGAGAACGTCAAATAGGAATGAGACAATGTTTTATTAATAGTGATATAGTACTAAGAAAACAAATTTTCCAGTTCACTGGTACGCTAACAAAATGTCCGGTTTAATCAAGGATTTTCAATGAAATTGTTTCATAATCTTTGCTTCATCTTTGCGGGTAACAGAGTGACTGACATGGCGACGGTCAGTCCGACATAATGGCGCTAAGACCGTGAATATTTATAAGTATTTATTTTCCTTTTAAGGTTCTTTAGTTGACTGTTGCTTCTTCATTTAGAGATAGAGTATATTGTTTGCATGATTAAGTCTCTTAATCGCGTATAACATAATTATTAAAATTACTTCAGTCTTCTCGTGACCACGAATCGGTGTAACCCGGTCGAAACGTCGAGGTAATTTTAATAATTATGTTATACGCGATTAAGACCTGTTAATCATGCAAACAATGAATTCCGATCGCGAATTTTTAAAAAGTGTAAGAGATAAGTAGAGTAAATTAAAATTTGTGATTCTCATTGTTAGAACACGGACTGATTGGACCAGTGAAATAACATACTCTCTCTCATACAGGATATTACGTGAAGTTTACGCTATTGCTTTTCGCATAGTGAGAGAGGTCCGGAACTCAAACCTTTCTTTCCTCTCCATCTTTTCTTCTTCCTCGTCCAAAAGCTGGTAACCCTTATAACTCTTCTGAGATGCAGTCCAGTTGTCAGGGTATCGAATGTTACTCATCAAGAGGACTCATCTGTTCATTTTCCTATAATCTTTTGATATAAATGCGGCCAAAATCGCCAGGAAAGCGTCAGACTTAAATATTCGTTTACAAAATGTTAAAAAACAATAAACTCCAGTTGGAGACGAATGCATTAAAATAGAACGCCGTTGGTGCCATTACGGAGTGAGACTCGTAAACAGTGACGTCACATCCATTGTCTGTTTACACAAATAAGTTTCAAATCGTGGGTTAATGGCGGGGCCACAGATTACTGAAGAGTTTTTAATGAGATTTTTCCAGTTGAATCTGTTTTTATTTTCAGTGAAAGAATTTTAATTTGAAAAGAATTGTTTTAATTTGATTGTTTGTTTTATGGAGTTCTAATGAGTCAGAGTAGATGAGGAATAGGGAAATCTCGCTCCGTAAAAGCGCAATTGTATTATGCTTTGAACGGGCAGTTTCCGCAATCGGACTTCAGTTTGGATAGTTGTATATTTTGGACTCTACTACTACTTGTCGACTGTCGACGATGTTTTTACGACATGAAATGTAAAATTTACTGTCATTAAACTCTATATCATGGGTGGGCATGTTAAAGAACAATTAGTGCGCCATCTTTGAGAACTAACTCGCCATGTTGTACCTATAAGCATGCATAAGCATCGTGTCGAAAAGTACTTCTCACAGATATCGGAATAATTGATAGCTCTGCTCTAAACCAACTCTTCAAACCTTACTAATAACTGTTCAAAACCTTAAATATTAGATTTCCTTTATATACGGCTGCCATTAGTGAATCTCTACAGAAACAAAACATGATATCCATAGAATTACTATACACACAAGATTATTGTATTAATTAGAGAGCCTTTACGAAGTGTTTGTGGCGCCTATAAATAGGACCGTGTTATGGATATCTTGACAACGGACGTCTGAAGTATAGCATTACAAGGAGATAAGTCACGTTCGCCCAACGTCTTGGAGAATTTATTACTTAATGAGATTTCCTATATAGTTATAGCGCCCTGGTATTTGTGAGAGGCAAATAGATTGGGTGTGAAGTGTTTTTGGATAGTTCTTTATTGTTTTTCGATTAAAATTAAATGTTGCTTTGTAAATTTTTTGATCTATGATAATCACAAAGCTTACATGTAGTCGTTATTATAATATGTGACCGCCGTCTGCTAAACATGCGAGAATTCTGAAATAAAAACTAAATAGCTTTAAATAGGTATACCTATTAGGAAATATGTCTCTAATCCTGGGCTAAGGAACAATTTATACCAAACTTTACTTAAATTAGTCCTATATTAAAGAAAAACAAACATCCATGGACATATAAAAAAATAGTATGATCATGAAAATAACATTAACAGCCCCTAAACCACAATTCTGATGTCAATTATCTCCCTCGGGATCTCTGTAATTTCTCAAATTCTGTCCCTGTTTAGATATAAAGCAGTTTATTGTCACAATCTTTTCTAATTATTTAACGTGCCAAAGCGGGGACTAATCCCTTCGAAGCCAGGGGGTATTGCGTTGGATCTTTAAGTGACGTGGGATTAGAAAATGGTGGGGATTGTATGGAATTTTCCAGAAATTATAGCTGTGTTTTAAAGTAATTGTAGGATTATTGGTGTTTGTTTATATATTGAGTTGATGTCTAAGCAATTTATACAATGGTTAAAATAATGAAGCAAAACTATATATTTTGTAATTTTATGGACGTTTTTCAAGTTAATGATAAAGTGGTTATCTGGTTAGGGTTTTTTATTTGGAAAGGTTAAATCTTGCAACCGAATTTCAACAGAACTCACAGTTACTTGATATATATACGTAGAAACAGGCCTCTACTCCTCACCGACAGATTTGAATTTCTGTACAGATACTAGCTATGACGTCAGACAATACTTATGCAATGACGTCATTCTAAATTCAATATGGCGAACTCTAAAAGATGGCGAATTAGTCATTCTTTTATAAGCACCCTCATAACAATACATATCAATTACGTCAATTTTCAACTTATTATTTAATCCTGCAACAATTTTAACCCTTCTTCCTTGTTCCAGAAACCATGGAGACCGATAAAATGTCGACCGCGTCATCAGTAGGGGCGGAACGAAGACCGCTGCTCCAAGCGCTGGTGATCGAAAGGCGGATCCTGTTCGCATGCACTGTGCTGATAGGACTGTGCACTTTTGTATGGATTGCTGCTGTATGTACAGAGAAATGGGTTCACATTGAAGGAGGAGATGGTTAGTATTAAACTTGTAGTTACTTTTTCTTACCGAGCGTGTGCCTCGCGGTTTCACCAGCGATAACTCCACGAGCGTGTGCCCGCGGGTCTAACCAGGCATCATTCAGCTTCGATTGGTCGTAGCGTGGTGTTATATAGCCTATAGCCTTCCTCGATAAATGGGCTATCGGACACAAAAAAAATGCACTTTCAACCAAATGGACACAAACATATTATCAGTTAAAGAGACACCTTTGCCTTGTAAGACTATAAAATAAGAACTTATTAAGTCGTTACATTTCTTTCACTTCATCATCATCACCATCATCATCAGCTCATATATGTCCCCACCGAGGGGCTTGAGCCTACCCTGAATTAGAGTGATTAGGCCCTTAGTCATGGCCAAGTGCGGGTTGGTCGACTTCACTTAATAATCCAAAAAAGATTTTGTATCTAAATCAAAATAAACAGTGTGATCTGATAAGTAAACAAATTAGTAGAGCAATCACACATTTTTATTGGTTGTGGTTTCGGCAGATGTTATATTATTAGAAGCGCCCGTAGACCGACGACTGATTGCTTACGATCTAACAGGGACGATTAATTTTAATAGATCAAAGATAATATTTAATTTATTAAATAATTTTTAATATAATTATAGTATCGGTTTGTAAGATCTTACTACAGGCCTATTTCACTGAAAATATAAGTGCAGTGAGGTTACATAGGTAACTTTAATGTTTAAAGTGTGTTGGTGATCTCATCTCAAATTAGTCATGTATGGAATGTACTACTTGTCCTAGTAACTACATTCTCTTCTTCCCAACCTTTATCCCAAGTCTATTTCGGGGTCGGTTTTCAGTTTAATCAGATTTGATTTGGAATTTCAGCTTTTTACGTGAAGCGACTGCCATCAGACCTTCACAATCCAGAGGGCTATACGAAATTTTTTGGTTAAACCAAATGTTAGACTTTTGAGGGAAATGTTAGACTCTAACTACCCGTCACGACTGTCGATGATGTCAGTACGATAGCCAGGACGGACGGCTTTACGTGCCCTCCGAAGCACGGAAACGCTCATGAAATTATTAGTCATTTTTAGTAATGACCCATCACAATCATGACGGTGCCAGACGTTGCTTAACCGCACAGATCACAAGTGATCCGCGGGTAGCACTGAGCCATGAGCGCTTCCTATAACTACTGTCTAGTAACAACATTGACAGTCGTTTTTAGACGCTCTTACGATAAAGGTACAAATCGTATGGAAACACTTATACAACAGTGCAGGAAATCTATGATTGAGCGAAGTCGAGCAACCTGCACTTGGCTAGCTAATGCCCGATCAGCCGAAAACAAGCTAGACTTATAGCGTACTTAAGAGCTGATGATAATATCATCTATATTATCTATCTATATAAAATTCGAGTGATGTACTCACTGACAGACAACGCACAGCCGAAAGTACTGGGAAGGATTTTCGGAAATTCGCCCCCTAGGGGATGAAAAGGGGGAAAAACCCAAATTCAGCCGGAAGTCATAATTCCACGTGGACGAAGTCGCGCGCAAAAGCTAGTAATAACATAGGCGGAAAGTAAATTATTACTTTAAATTTATTACTAATTATAACTAAAAATAATACGAATATTGTTTAAAATATAATTGAGCTTAAAACCCAAGTTAATATCCCAATTCTAGACTTAAAAGTGTAACTAATAAGCTATGATTAGGATGAGACCGATACTGTATTATTAATTAGAAAAGGTACAGAACCAATTTCAAAGCTTAATTTAATAACGCGACTCTGGAAACATTTTAGATTTTAATGAGTTAATCTTTGGACGGCGACAGTCAATTTTCGGTTTAAATTGACTGTGGAATAACGAACGAGCACTGAACTTGGAATTAAATATTTAATGAAACTTTCAGGGGTATAAGTGTTCTGTTTTGAGAGAGGAAAATTTTGATACAGGATTGTTGTGGTTCATTTGCAAAGACTCGGAACATTACTTGAAGGTGGTAAAATATCACCACCTTCAAGTAATGTTCCGAGTTAAGACTCGCATGTGTTGTCTTTTTCACTTGATATAAAGTAAGAAAGAGACAAAACTAACTTTACTTGGTGAGTAACGTTACTTGAAGGTCATGAAATAGGCCCTTAGTCTTTAATGTATTTTTAATTTTGCCATTTGATGTAAGAAGTGGATGTGGATATATTTCTCTTTTTAAAGAAAAAAATGTTATATTTAATTATGTTTGACTGTGTTTTTATAATGTTTGTTGATAGCTTTGACATAATAATATGCACTTTGTCAACCAAACCTGAGGTTGTAACTTCAATTTCTGCGTTACAATGTTTTCTTTTTCGAACATGACTACCCATTGAGATCACCAACACAAATTATCACAGGCGTCGAGCATTACATCAGCCAACATTTAAACTTACGTTACGAATTCTACGCAGAAATTTCTAAATGATGTATACAGTATAAATTAATCCTTAAAGCTTAGAAGAAAACATTGAGCGTAGAATTTCCTTTTATGACGTCCGTTGATTATTTTAAACTAGCAGTGCCCCACGGTTTCACCCGCGTAATTCCCATTCCCGTGGGTATTTCGGGATAAAAAGTATCCTATATGTTATTCTGATGTATTAGCTAACTTATTGTAAAGTTTCATTAAAATCCATTCAGTACTTTTTGCGTGAAAGAGGAACAAACATCCATACATCCACACTCACAAACATTCGGTTTTATAATATTAGTAGAATATTTTACGTAATACAAGTACCCTTGACGTATAACTAACAACCATATTTCTTTTATCACGCTCTGAGTAGATTGTCAGAAAATGATTTAACATTGTTGTTAAAGTACCCATTGACGTGTCAGTTTAACTGATCAGTTGAACTGGCGTCCATCCAAAAATGGTCGTCAATCACCGGAGCGATTCCAGATATCAGTGGGGAAATCTAGTTGGCCTAAAACTTTTGGAGTGACACACAGTTTTATGTCTAGACTGATCAGTTCAACCGACTCGTCAATAGCCACCTTTAGGGTTTTTGTGTAAACAATTGAATACAATTTGAATAAATGAAAATTAAGTACTTTTTTCAAAGTACTTTGAGCTCACTAAATTGTAATATTGTTAGATACTTTTTAAACTTTCGCGAACTGAATTCGTAATTTATTGAATTGTGTTGGTTCATGACTTATTCTCTAGAGGGGGTTTTTATAACCAGCAGCGTCTAAATATTTCCAACAATTTCCAAGTTGTAATAAAGTAGTTCAAAAGTATGTGAATACAGATGAAAAATGAAAATACATAAAGGTGAAAATCACAAGCCTCTATTTGCTACGCCGTAGTCGAGTAAAAGGTTTAGCACTTAACCTGTTATTTTGAATGATTTGGAACGATATCACAGATTATATGGTTCATTAAATGAACTAAACCATAGACTAATTTAAGTTTTTAGGATTTTTTGGTCTAACTTTAGTTTTCGAACGATAATTTCTAAAACCAAGTCTCTATCTCAAAATCGGTTTTGTTAAACTAGGTTTAAGAAACTTAACGCAAATAAGACGGCTTTAGTTTAAGCGTACAAGACCTACGATATTTTTGATTAAACCAACTTTTATACCTTTAAAGGCTCTAGCAATCCTTTTGTCGATAATCGTGACGTACATTCATTAAAATATGCGCATAATTTGATAGGTGCGGTCGGATTTTATTTTAATTGTGTATTATATTACTTCTCTTCCATATTTTAATGAGTATGAGTGATGGATACCCACATGTTGGTTTTAATGAGCAGAGAATGAGAGATAGATCTATATCTATACTTCTATACTTCACTACATAGTATAAAACAAAGTCGCTTTCCCTGTCCCTATGTATGCTTAGATCTTTAAAACTACGCAACGGAATTTGATGCGGTTTGTTTTAATAGATAGAGTGATTCAGTGGGAAGGTTTTTAGCATATTTTATCCCCATATTCCTACGGGAACGGGAACTAGGTGAAACCGCGGGGCGCCGCTAGTACTAATATAAAGCTGAAGAGTTTGTTTGGTTGAACGCGCTAATCTCAGAAACTACTGGACCGATTTGAAAAATTCTTTCGGTGTTACATAGTCCGTTTATCGAGGAAAGCTATAGGCTATTTTTTCCCCGTATCGGGAACGGGAACTACGGGGGTGAAAGCGCGGGGCGCTGCTAGTATTCAATATTTTAACATCATCTTCGCGGCTGCGGCGGCTCAGTGGTGTGAAGCCTGTGGTCTCTGGTTAGAATCTTAGGTCGAGTAGATAATGTAGTGTATTGTAATTTGACTATCTAATTCTAGATAGTAGGGTCACCATGCCGAACTGCCTTCCGTAAGGTTGCGGGTTCGATTCCCGTGCAGGGTGAATATTTGTGTGAACCACAAATGTTTATCTCGGTCTGGGTGTGTGTGAATGAGTGTGTGCGTAGTTTCTGATACCCTAGATACAAGTTACGAACTTAGTTAGGGGTCAGTTACTATAATGAGATGATGTAGTGAATGATTATGTTATGTTAAGTTTTCGAATTTCGCATGGGATTATATCATAACTTTACTGTACTAAAATTAATGAAAAATAGTAAGTTCAAAAAGTCCCTCTCAAATTAAAATACTCGTACAATGCTTCATGGAAATAACATTCTTATAACCATACCAATAAAGACTTATTTCGCTCAAAACCACGTACAAATAAAACCTGAACGTAACTTTATAACCTCTAAACAAATAATAAATTATTTTATTACAGAAAATAAATGCTTCCGTATATAGTGAAGTGACGTTTTGGGTGGTAACAGAAATAGCTAGGTCACTGACCTGAATGCCATGCGTTTGTAAATTTTATTAATAAACTGTCTGTTACATAGCTTTCGAAGATTGTTTATTAATACACAGATCTTAGAGTTAGATATGTGTAGTAAAATAAAAATGTAATAGGTATTAGGGCAATCAAAATCTAAAATTTGCATTAAACGAAATAGGTATGTCGAATTGCGCTCTGTTTTGCCGAGGTCTGATGAGACAAAGTTTGGAGAAAGGCATAATCTTATAGTTTTTATACTTAATCCTACTAATATTATAAAGCCGAATGTTTGTGAGTGTTGATGTGTGGATTTTTGTTCCTCTTTCACGCAAAAACTACTGAATGGATTTGAATTAAACTTTACAATAATTTAGCTTATAGTTCATTCATTTGGCCGTGAGACAAAATGTAAACAAAGAAATACTGGTTGTCAAACTTTTAGCTCTTTTAGGCGAAAAATATATTGTTTTTTTAGAGTTATAAATATGAAAGTAAAATAAGACTAAGTAGGCATCTTTGATAAGTCGTCTATAAGTAATTTAGTTTAGTGTAAAAATCAATAAAAAGGTAATAAACAGGATGAGTTGAGTACAAGTAAAAACAATTCATGTAAGCACCTGAATTGTTTTACTACAAAATAAATAAACAACTATTTATTGGTGATCCTCAGAAGAACAAGAGCTCCAACATGGATTTTCCTTTTTTTCTTTTACAAATCGGTAAACGGAGGCTCGTGAAGTCGTTATATACAATATAATTTTTGTAGGGATACGAATCTTTGGCCAAGTCTCTTCTACGTATTTAAATTTAACGATAACTGAATATAAAACATAATACAATAATTACTTTAAACAAAGAATTATCAAAAATTTACAATATACTTTACTATACCGGGTGTTTGGTAGAGGGTTGACCAAACAGGATAGGCGTGTTCCTGGACCAATTTGGGAGATACAATTTGCCTAAAAATTTCCTAGTTGTTAAAGTAAAAAAAATATCGACAAAATTGTATTTTTTATTTTTTTTTCCGAAATTGCGACTATTTATCCCTATAACTTTTTTTTGAGCTGGTTTCCAGTCTAATTTTTTGATTGATTATGGTCTCGGATATCACTTGGTCTGCTCACAGCATTTTCAGACCTCTACAAGTTCTAAATAATTTGTTATGACCACTTAACGCTAGAGAAATGAAAAATAGAAATCTTATAGGGGATCTTTCAACTCAAATAAAAAGAAAACTAATTGTAACCGAGAATTTAAAACTCGTTTAAAAACATCTCTGTTTATCCCTTATTTTAACGGTATACTACAAGTTTTACAAAAGCCAAAAAACTTGTTAAAAATTTAGGTGCAAAGTGGAAATGGAAGAAAAAATAATAAGATATTTTAAAAAACAAATTCCAAGTTTCGCTTAAATACGTCACAGTATGAATAAATTTGGATTTATCTGAGGTCTTCTGAAGATACTGAGATGCTGTAGCGACTTTCTTAGAAAATAATTAGCCTTAAAACAAGTAAAATGGACTATCTCAATTACAGGAAGATATTGCTTCCAAATCAAGATTTCCGTCTCTGGCAACCGATTAAAGGAATTAGAATATGTCCAGTGGTGTGGCACACGCGTCTGGTGGGATGCTATTCCATTTACAGCCTATTTTGTTGGCGAAATATTCTATCTCCAGTTCTTCATTACATACTGAAAGAGATTCGTGAATGATATGTTTATTTGATGATTCTAAATCATTCTGCAGCAAAGGGGTCTGTAAATGGAATAGCTGAAGAATTGGTATTAGATGAAGAATTGGTTTCGCTGTGTTTGGTAGGTATCGCCGACGTAGTCAAATGCGGCAACAAATACTACACTCGGCGTATCCAAGCCAGTCACACTGCAAGCTGTCTGTGAGGCGTATGTTCCAAATGTTTTATTAAAATTTAAACATAATACGTAGTAAAATGTCAGTTTGCGTGGTGAAACTGTGTAAAAATAATACTTCAAGAAACAAATTTCGTGTAATCATCAAAAACAATATACAAAAAAGTAGCTTTCTATGTCCCTATGTCCTGATGTCCCTATGTATGCTTAGATCTTTATAACTACGCAACGGATTTTGATGCGGTTTATTTTAATAGATAGAGTGATTCAGTGGGAAGGTCTTTAGCATATTTTATCCCCATATTCTTACGGGAACGAGAACTACGCGGGTGAAACCGCAGGGCACCACTAGTCTATATTATATAAAAATGAAACCCGTTTGCCGTTATCACGTCATAACTTGCGAACGGCTAGACCGATTTGGAATTGAGATTAGATAGAGATATTTAGAACTTGTAGAGGTCTGAAAATGCTGTGAGCAGACCAAGTGATATCCGAGACCATAATCAATCAAAAAATTTGACTGGAAACCAGCTCAAAAAAAAGTTATAGGGATAAATAGTCGCAATTTCGGAAAAAAAATAAAAAATACAATTTTGTCGATATTTTTTTTATTTTAACAACTAGGAAATTTTTAGCCAAATTGCATATTCCAAATTGGTCCAGGAACACGCCCATCCCGTTTGGTCAACCCTCTACCAAACACCCGGTATAATCGGGAAGAAAACACTCACGTCAACAAGTTGATCAAGAGTAAAAATGACGGGTACAATCCGGCTAAATACGAAAACTATTAATTTTACTTTCATTACTTAAAATGACTGTTCACCTTCATTTAGTAGTATTAAAATGTATCCATAGTTTGAGATTCACAGCATTTTTAGGTTTTAGTAATGTCAATTATCATCGTCATTACTATTACTACCTTAGATGAAGAATTGGTTTCGCTGTGTTTGGTACGTATCGCCGACGTAGTCAAATGCGGCAACAAATACTACACTCGGCGTATCCAAGCCAGTCACACTGCAAGCTGTCTGTGAGGCGTATGTTCCAAATGTTTTATTAAAATTTAAACATAATACGTAGTAAAATGTCAGTTTGCGTGGTGAAACTGTGTAAAAATAATACTTCAAGAAACAAATTTCGTGTAATCATCAAAAACAATATACAAAAAAGTAGCTTTCTATGTCCCTATGTCCTGATGTCCCTATGTATGCTTAGATCTTTATAACTACGCAACGGATTTTGATGCGGTTTATTTTAATAGATAGAGTGATTCAGTGGGAAGGTCTTTAGCATATTTTATCCCCATATTCTTACGGGAACGAGAACTACGCGGGTGAAACCGCAGGGCACCACTAGTCTATATTATATAAAAATGAAACCCGTTTGCCGTTATCACGTCATAACTTGCGAACGGCTAGACCGATTTGGCTTTTTCTTTTGTAGTTTTCTAAGACTCTGTAGAATGTTCTTACGCAAAAAAATTAAGAAAATATCTCAGTTAGATTATAAAAAAATACATTTAATTCTGCATATTTTAAAAAACGCGCGTAACGTATGTCAATCATTTGATTCGGGCTGTTGTATATGCTTCGACAAAAAATCTCCGAGACGCATTATCGGTATTTCATTAAATTTCCAGGTATTTTATGGCCAAAGTGTCTTATTCCCTACCAATTGCTCAAAGGTAGTGATTTCGAGTTTCCAATATTGCTACGCTGTTGCAAGCGCCATGATCACGGATGAACTGAACTGTTCATCCGTGATTATAATAGTTACTCGCTGGCAGTGTGAACATGCGAGTAACTATTAATAATATATGTATCTCATCAGGTATCGCGGTATCTAACTAATCTTTCATCTATGGTTACTAAATAGTACTTATAAAACAAAGTCGCTGTCGCTGTCTGTCCGTCCCTATGTATGCTTAAATCTTTAAAACTACGCAACGGATTTTGAAGCGGTTTTTTTAATAGAGTGATACCAGAGGAAAGTTTATATGTATAATACATGCATGATATTGTAGAGAAACACCGATAAATCTAGGGATTTCTAATGTGATGTCGTAAAAAACACATTTTTTGCGCTTACATTGCAAAAGTATTTAATCTAAAAGACATTTGCCTTTTACATGATTTGATTTCAATAAGTATCTTAGAAGATATCTTAGTTTTAAAATAACATTACAGCAAAATTATGATTAAGGCCACATATTACTAAATAGTTACTACGACAAAGCGACCCGGCTAGTGCGCGGCGGCACAGAATAACTATTTTTTCACCTTCTACATAAATGAAGTCGCGTGTTAAAATAATTATTACACGCGAACGAAGTTGAGGGCTAAAGCTAGTATGTTATATATTCTATATTTCAAAGATTAATTAAATATCAAGTAGTCAGTAGGGAGTAGTCTATGTATTATTGATAAAACATGACATACAAAATAACCTTTTTCATGGTTTGTTTACATTTTGTCTCACGGCCAAATGAATACATTATAGGTATAAAATAGTTTTAAATATTTTGAAATTTCTTTAGTAAAAGTATGTGTTTATGTACAAGTACATACAAAGAACAATTTTCCTTAAAGAAAAAATAACTCATAAAAACTTCCTTGCGTTAAAGTAAAGTCTTAAACTTTAAGTGTAGCGTACTTAATCGAAACGTTATTCTATTAACGTTAATATGTCTAAATCAAAGGTAGGAAAGTTTAAGCATGACCTTTTGTATAAGAGATCCTTACACAAATGACGTAATACCACAAGAATATATCGTTAAAGGGCATGAAAGTTGATGTCACCACTGGAAATTCCCATTAAGAATAACTAAATAAATTAACGTAGACCTAGATAACTTATGTAAATACTAGCAGCGCCGAGCGGTTTCACCCGCGTAGTTCCCGTTCCCGTGGGAATTTCGGGATAAAAAGTCATTATCATATTTGTTATTTTGATGTATAAGCTACATTATTGTAAAGTTTCATTAAAATCCATTCAGTAGTTTTTGCGTGAAAGAGGAACAAACATCTAAACATCCACACTCACAAACATTCGGCTTTATAGTATTAGTAGGATAATATTAACATGCTCTGAAGTGTTCAGTCAACAGAGAATTAATAATATATATAATATAATCATTCACTACATCATCTCATTGTAGTAACTGACCCCTAACTAAGCTAGAAGCTTGTATCTAGGGTATCAGAAACTACGCACACACTCATTCACACACACACCCAGACCGAGACAAACATTTGTGGTTCACACAAATATTCGCTCCGCGCGGGAATCGAACCCGGAACCTTACGGATGGCAGTCCGGCATGGTGACCACTCTGCCATCGCGGTCGTCTTAAATAATCGTCTAATTACCTCTGCATAAGTTAGATTAGTGATTTACATAATGATATACAACATTAACACTAGACAACCTTCTTGACAAATATATTCTTCACTACATAGTTAACAAAGCCGCTGTCTGTCTGTCTCTATGTATGCTTATATCTTCAAAACTACGCAACGGATTTTGATGCGGTTTGTTTAATAGATAGAGTGACTCAAGAAGAAGTTTAGCATAATTTTATCCCCGAATTCTCACTCTTGTTTGTTTGTTTGTAACGAATAGGCTCCAAAACTATAGAACAGATTTCATAATTCTTTCACTTATGGAAAGTCACGTTATCAGCGAGTGACATAGGCTATATTTTATCCCTGTATTCCCACGGGAATGGGAACTGCGTGAAACCGCGGGGCTAGTAACAAATAAAGCTGGTCGGTGAAACTTTTGGCACATGTCTTGAGGAACAGTGGCTTAATGAATATTAATTACTCGGAAATTTCCTGGCAAATGGCCAGATTTGGCCATAATTTAAGTGTTAATATTGTCAATTGTTTTCAGGTATATATCTGCCAGTCAAGGGCAGGTATTTGATGTGGAGTGACTCAGGGGTGTGGGAGATTTGCCGGTACGTGTTCCAGCCTAATGTGACGTCTGTGCCTGATAAGAACAACGCGACTAGTAGAGAGCAAGGAGTGACGAATCTTAAAGGACAATATTTTTTGAGTAAGTTTCTTTTTAACACTTGTTTTTTTTTAGTCACTTGTCCTTTTAGTATATGTCGGACAAATCTTGCAACTGATTTTGTAGACACGGTTAGTTTGAATGACAAATGCATGGTGACGTCGATTAAATCAAATATGACTGACTCTTATAAATGGCGGGCTATTATTTATTAAAAAGAACACGAAAAAAGCTTTTCTTAGATTTTGATGTATCAAAGTTTTATATATTTTGTAAGTCACAAAGAGACGCAAATCCTCGTAGCGTGCCTTTACATATATTTGCATATGTTTGTTTTTAACGCGAAACGTGGTCCTTACTCTTTGCTGTATCTGATACTAGCTGTGCCCCGCAGATATTTTATTATTTTATTTCGTAATTTTTATTTGTTATTTCAAAATATGGCTTGGGTTTTGAGATCACCTACATGCATAGGGGCGAGAGTAGGTAGATCATGACGATACCAATTGTAAGAGTGAGGCCGTGTCCTGGCCCCAAAAATAATCAATAAATAAAGCAATCCAAAACTAACATTATTTAAAACGACAATTACATCATCATTAGCAGACCACTAACAATTTATTTCAAGCGGAGTCAACTCGAACACATCATAAAACTAAAAAAATCCGTTGAGAAATCACGTGAAACTAAAAACGTTAGAAACTCGTGTTTATTATTTTGGCACCTCCTGTTTTAACTCAATCGTTTTGTCCATTAACTCGGCCATAGTTTACTTTCCTAACTGTTTTCTTAACGCCAGTTTAAAACAACTACAACATTTTCAATTAATACCTTTTTTTTGATAGTGTTGTGTTAAGACACTGTTACATACGAGGAATTTTTCGACGATAGAAGTTCATAAATGACGAAATACAATATGGCGATGATAATATGACAGGCCTAATACAAAACTGTCTTTTGATAATTGTTTAATTCCTATGATTGTATCTTTCCATTGGACATTATTCCTCCTCATCATTTCTTAATGGGAGTTTTTTGTCCTGCTTTGGGATCTAGGAAGTTAAAAATTGCTTTATTATTTGAATTATTGCTGACCGATTTTCGTCAAACCCTTCGACTAGTTTCAGCCATATACGGACGCCTTCATCATATGTCTTCGTTTAAAATAAAAAAAATTATTTGACTTTTTACTTACAACATACATTGAAAAAGTACCTTGAAATTCTAATGTATATTTCAACACGTAGATGTACTTATATTTTTCATATAAATTTCTCATGAAACTAGAGTAATTACTTAGCGTTAATGTACACTGATGTTAAGATTGATGGGTTATAATGGTTTCCAGCGAACAATGTTCTGCGATGTTAATGAAATAAAATACAGTTTGGTTTGCGCACCGGAACAATAAATCATACTTATAAACAACCAAAGTGTGTAATGGATAATTTTCTAGAAAATTCTTCAGTTTTTTTCGTAACAAAAACGCTGGTAATAGAATTTTGCTGCGCGTTTTTAAGACAATTTTGGCAGCTAAACTTTTGAAGTGAATAAAAAGAAATAGTCATTTGCTCTTATTGTAAAAAATACAATATTTAACGTGTTATTTGTCGCTATAATGTGTTGGTGTCATCAAACCCAAGCCAAGTTAAAAGCAAAAATACTCACTCTATGAATTGAACAATCTTCTTATCTCTAATATATAAAATTCTCGTGTCACAGTTTTCGTTGCCATACTCCTCCGAAACGGCTTGACCGATTCTCATGAAATTTTGTGAGCATATTCAGTAGGTCTGAGAATCGGCCAACATCTTTTCTTCATCCCGAAATTCCCACGGGAACGGTAACGGGAGCTACGCATGTGAAACCGCGGGGCGCAGCTAGTAATCTTAGGATTAACACGGATATAAAGACTTCTAGACCCAATTGTTTCAAATAAACTTACATATAACCACAATACAACATTGTTTCACAATATATTACGCTCTTGAAGTCACCTAGTTTCCTCATAGAACCCGTAATGCATCTTACATTTTAGCCAAATTGCCACTGTTTGTAGTCGGAATGTAAATAAATTACTGTTTATTACCTCGTAACAACGACTGTGCATTTTTAATTTCTTCCTTGTTTAACACGTCATAAACATGCAGTTACACTTTTATGCCATGTTTACGGGTGTTACCTTTTGCGATCATGTTTTTGTAGTCAAATTCAATTGAAATTTGATGTTATTTATTTAGTTAATGCGTCAATTAGCAACGCCACGCAATTTTACCCGCGTAGTTCCCGCTAGACGGTAAAAAATTAAGTATACGTAGTAGATTTAAGCACACATAGGGACAGACAGCGGAAAGCGACTTTATTTTATACTATGTAGTGTGATGAAAAAGCACTTATGAATAAAAAAAGAGCTTTAAAAAGACTTGATATTATTTAATTACTTAACAAATATGTTGATTTATTCAGTTTGATTTCATAGTTTCTGTTACCGATACCGTACATACTCGTATACCTAGTTAGGGGTAAAGTTTATTTATTTATAAATCCAAAAAAATATGTAGTTTTAAAGTTGCGATATGAAAATGTTAAACATTTGTGGATTGCTACCATTACCAGTCCTAGAAAGTAAAATAAGTTCAAAATATTTGAAATAGATATCTCACAATCAACTCGTAAAATATTATAACGGGGACAAACTTTTCTTTGATATTGAGACAACCTATTAGTAACATAATAGGACTGTGCAGAGTAAGATTTTGTGTAATGTCATACTGTGCTCTCAGCGAGCGGTCATTTTACGATGTTGTAGTAATGATAATATAATGAATACTCATATTATAATGCCGTAAAATTAATTTGATAACCGTTTCTTAGGGCCTATTTCACTATCTTCAAGTAACGTTCCGCGTAGCTACTCACATGTTTTGTCTTTGTCACTTGATATGAAGTAACCAGACAAAACTAACTTTACTTGATTAGTAACTTTACTTGAAGGTCGTGAAATAGGCCCTTAGTATAATAATTGTAAAAATCTACTTAATAAACAAACATACAGTCGAATTGAGAAAATTCCTTTTTTGAAATCGATAAGACCTTAGGCCTTACAATAGAAAACCCAGACGAAGATAACAATACATATTCATGCAGGAAAATGTTTTTTTTTGCGGTAATCAAACTTTTCACATAGTAAGCAGGGTATTTTGCACATTTATAAAAAATGCTGTAAGTATTTTGAAAAATGCATTCAAAATTTTCGCCATAGCCAGGACTTGAACCCGGAACCATGCTGAACCGTAGCACCGGTCTTTCCAATTGATGCTATAAGTACAAAAAAATCTGCATCTTAGAAACATTTTTCATACGCGTGCTTACGTTGAACCACATTTAATATAGATGAAGGTATTAGACAGAAAGAAAACTGGTCCATTTATACCAAATTCGATTCTGTTTAAAATAATAGCAGACATCACTCAAAATATATCGTTCTCGATTCCATACATTACCGAAGCATTATATATTCGACACACATCGTCCTATATACTGTCGATCCCAGGACACGTCTCTTAGTAATATATTTTCTTCTTATTAAGTATATTTATTTAATAATAAAATGCTTCGGCCTAGCATTTATATTGGAGAATCTAGAACATTCCTGTACTTTACGAGTCTTCACGTGATGTTATATGGCCTGTCTTTCATTTAATAAGATTAAGTATTTATTTTTATTTTATGTGGGCTCTAGTTCTAGGCTATTTTTTTAAAGCTAAGTAAGTATTATGTGGGTTGCTTATTACTAACTAGCAGCGCCCCGCGGTTTCATTCGCGTAGTTCGCAATTCCGTGGGAACAGGAATAAAATATAGCCTATGTCACTCGCTGACAATATAGGTTTAGTAGTTTTGGATCCTTTTCTTTACAAACAAACAAACAAATCTTTCTTCTTTATAATATTATTATTAATAGTATAGATAGATAACCTTTTTAACATGTCCAGCTAAGCTAAGTATGCTTGTGCCTGGAGTATCTTTACTTCAATAGTGCAATGAATAAGGATCGAATTCACGACCTCTCTATCACCATGCCCATGTCTTAGCCATTGGGCTACTGCCGATTTGGGGATAAAATCCTGTGCTATTTCTGATTAAGTATGAAAAACGTACATACTCATATGTTCCTGAATTATTTGTATTACAGGATCGAACTCAAGAGATTTCGATCGGCATCCCGATGTCTTAGCCATTGGCCTATTGACCGGGATAAAAAAATATTCCTGATAAGAAAGAAAGAACATTTATGTACTTAGAACTGAGTGAATGAATGAATATACGTGTACTTAGAACCCTTAAAAGTCTCACCAAAAATATCTCAGCACCCGCAAAGGACCCCAAATCAAAGAAGTCTAAGGGCCTATTATTTCACCATCTTCAAGTAACGTTCCGAGTAGTTACTCACATGTTTTGTCTTTGTCATCCTAATCCTAACTAATATTATAAATGCGAACGTAAAGTAACTCTGTCTGTCTGTTATCTTTTCACGGCTAAACTACTGAACCGATTGACTTGAAATTTGGTACAGGGGTAGCTTATGGTCTGGGAAAGAACATAGGATACTTTTTATCCCGAAATTCCTACAGGAACGGGAACTACGCGGGTGAAACCGCGGGGCGCTGCTAGTTTGATATAAAGTAAGAAAGAGACAAAACTAACTTCACTTGGTGAGTAACTTTACTTAAAGGTCGTGAATTAGGCCCTAATTTCGATAAACTGCCCACTTAGAGTCACATACATTTGTCGAGTAAGCAACATAAAGGGACCATAAGTAGAAGGCTTCAAAACTTCATTCAGTCAAATTACAGAGTAAAAGCCACAGATTACTAAATAGTTACTGAAAGACCAATTTTAGTAAACACCGTCTTTGTGACTGAATTGCGCATAATTTAATGTAAGTACATAAAAGAAGCGCCCTGCGGTTTCACCCGCGTAGTGCCCGTTCCCGTGGGAATTTCGGGATTAAAAGTATCCTATGTATTATTTTGATGTATAAGCTAAATTATTGTAAAGTTTCATTAAAATCCTTTCAGTAGTTTTTGCGTGGAAGAGGAACAAACATCCACACATCCACACTCACAAAGATTCGGCTTAATAATATTATTACTATAGTAGGATGTACATATGTAAGTATGTAGTTAAAGGAAAGAGGTGTGAATGGGGCCCTAATTTGTATTTACACATAACTTTTACACGTATGGCGTAAAAGCTTACAGAGCTTTTTACAGTCTACATAGTTCAACTAGATTTAGTTAAGGTACCAGGTGAAAATCAGCGCTTTCATTTCGGTTACAGTATTTTTATACTTAACAATTTTTCTCGGAACTTAACGTGATTTTTTTTTTACCTCTACGTTTATGCTTAAAGTAATATAATGCTATATGCTTAAAGTCGCCTTTTCGTTTGTTGTATTTATTTTTGTTGTATCAAATTTCTTTTTGTCTACCTACTTCTTCCAAATATTGAATACAGGTCTTCTACACTTCAACTTTTAAATCTATCCCTCAATCCATTGCAGCCTTCCAACCAACTATTTAGTACTGACTAAGGTATAACATCGCCAAGCCAACTCATATTATAAGAAGCTTATTACAATAAATTATTACAAATCAAATACTTACTTTAAGCTTTTTATCGTCTTTTCACAAACGGTTGGAGTATTTGGTATTTGCCATTTGGCTTGGCGTAGCTTGGAACCAATAAAATACAGTCTTAAAGTTTGTTATGGCCAAAGGGCCATTCGTCGACGAGCTTGCACGAGTAAAGACTCGTGCAAGCTCGTCGATGTTTGTCGAGTAAAAGGGGCATTCAAGTTGACAGTTCGATTAAACCTTAAGGGCTTCTGCCCTTATGACTCATCCATAAACCCTGTTATCTAAATATTTAATGTTTTGTCATGTCCAAGTGCTTATGTTTTGGATTAAGTGGTCTCATCATGACAGAGAGATATACTTGATATTGAAATTAATATTTAACTAGCTTTGTCCCGATTAATTCCCGTTTTCCTTGTTGCAGTGGGAATTTTGGGATGTTTAGAGATGTATGGGGGTGCTTTTCGTCAGTTAGATTGTTCCAGCTTCCTTGTTATAAGGTCCCTTGGGAGTGTTATTTTACTATGATCCTATTTTGAGGGCTTGTTAGGCACTGTAAGTTGTCCCTAACTGATTCCGTGATCAATACAAATTTTTTGACATGACTCTAAAATAGATAATTATGAAAAATTTATAATTAATTGTGATATAATATTGAGAATTTGTTATTGTTAAATATTTTTATGTGAATTGTGTGACATAATAATAAATTAATGTAAAAAAATATAAAATAATGTATACTTATATAACAATTGAATATTGGATGCTAATATATTTTTAGCGGAATAGAGATACTATGTATAATAATATTACTATAAGATCTATAAATTGTAACGTATTTCGTGCAATAAATAAATAAATAATTTCATCTGATTGCACCTAAAGTTTCTATTTGATCACGTTACCTTACCAATTGCAACTAAGAAATTCGTGATTCGTTTTTCCCATATAATGGCGGAGAGATTTAAGAATGTAGAAATAATTTATCGTGGATTATTTTCCGTATCGATCAGGAAACTATAGATTTATTGCACAGAAAGTTGTACATGTAAACATGTATAAATAATAGGTTTAATGTATACAATATACACATAATACAATTTGGACAGATGTTTATGTTTGGGCAACTCCTGGGGTATGACGACATGCTGCCGACGGAGTATGTACTGAACGCAGAAAAAGTAGAAAATATTTTTTTCAACACACTTGCTCATAAAGGGGCTCTTATTTGTGCAAAAACAGTTGAATAATGACACGTTTTATTCACTAGTGAGTTATAGATTGTTTTTTTAATTTGCTTTGTTTTTAAAAAAGTTTCGACACCAAAAAAATGGTGTCCATACATTTTAAAAACAAACTTCAACTATGTTGCCTTACTTTTGGTAGGTCTATGGTCGATTCCATTCATTCATTCATTCGATTTTTTTTTAATAAGTATATTCTTTTAGTCTTTGGCGATCACCATTGTTGTGTTGGATGCGCGCGAATAGAAAAACTGTTTATTTATTAGCGAAAAATGATAATTTCTTCGCAAATGTGTTGAAAAACGTTGTATGGTACACGCGAGTATTGATGATTAGTATCCTCGGCTATCTTCAGACCCTCGCCTGACGGCTCGGGCCTCAATAGCGCCTCGGAAGTAATCACCAACTTACCTCGCTTGTACCATAAATAACTATTTTTACATAAGTATTCACTATCACTACATCATCTTATTAAAGTAACTGACCCCTAACTAAGTTCGAAACTTGTATCAAGGGTATCAGAAACTACGCACACACTCATTTATACACACACCCAGACCGAGACAAATATTTGTGGTTCACACAAATATTCACCCCGCACGGGAATCGAACCCGCAACCTTACGGATGGCAGTCCGGGATGGTGACCAATCTGCCATCGAGGTCAATAGGAGCTTCCAATTTTGGCTGCCGGCACAGAAAATATTGTGACCCAATGTATTTTTATTTTATAGATATCTTGAACAATATAGTTTTTATAGTTATCATGGTTATTAGCACCCAATCTTGAACGTTATAAAGAATTGATGAAAAAATTATAACATCCTTAATTACTTAAATTAAACGATAAATAATTTAAACACCTTTTAATCTTTCATTCCTAGTTTCCTGTTACAAAATGATTAATTAATACATAAATATAAAATACCCGAAGAAATATTTATATGCTGACGGTACCTGTCTATTTTCATGAAATAATATACGGTATCTTCACAATATACAACACATTTGGTCCATTAAATCATTACCAGGTGTTAGTAGTTATGCTAACGGTACTTCTATAATACGGACAGTTAAAAGAAAACTTTATAAATCAAGAAATAGAGTCGAAAATACTTCGAACAAAACATCATTATTCTATCACATCTATTTATTTAACTTTTAAAATGTTATGTTAAAGAATAATAGTGTGTGTAACTGCCTACTTTATTATGATTTGTAGTGGAAAAAGCCGATAGATTTCGAAAACATTTACAAGACAAAATCTCACAAGGACACGTATAAATCTCTAGATAATTGAGATCAATATAAGTCGTACTATTATTGTAAATACATGTATTTAAAAAGTGTTTTCAACTTTTGCGTGAAAACTAAGCGTCCTGTATTGATAATATTTATTGATATCTTTGATTTACACGAACACTACACATTGAAATAAATCCGAAACGTCAGAAAATGTAAAACTAAATACAACCATTGATAATATTTTATGGGTGATATTGGTTTCTAACGTTTTCCATTAGTCTCTTCTTTGTGTATGTCCCCGTATTTGCATCCTTGCAAATCGAACCATACTGAAGCCTGGCTAGTTTTAGTATATTTTTAGATTTAGTATTTAGTTATGCAATCAGAAAATATCTTAGATTTGA
The DNA here is from genome assembly GCA_958496195.1 of Timandra comae. Classification (NCBI taxonomy): domain Eukaryota; kingdom Metazoa; phylum Arthropoda; class Insecta; order Lepidoptera; family Geometridae; genus Timandra; species Timandra comae. The sequence continues at coordinate 10,204,164 of OY292363.1, read as the reverse complement.
CGAGAGTTGGTGGGAGAGTGTAAAAGAGGGAGACAATATAATTGATTGATAGGATAATTTTGAGTATATCTCATGCTACTACTTACTAGAATAGAGAAGTGTACTGGATTATGAGACTTAGGGCCTATGACACGATCTTCAAGTAATTTTCCGAGTAGGTACTTACTTGTTTTGTCTTTGTCACTTGATATGAAGTAAGAAGGAGACAAAACTATGCCTGAAACTAGGCTAACTAGACCGTGAAATAGGCCCTAAGTGGTGTAGTTGGTTGTGTGCTGCCTGCTATGACAAGTTTGATACCAGGGGCCTAAGTCTGCAATTTGACTTTATTGATCAGACAAAATGTTGATATTGAGACACCATAACGAGAGTGTCAGAAATTTGGTATTCTCCTAAAATTTATTCATATGGCTATGGTGTCTCAGTGGTCTTTGTTGCATATCAAAATTCAAATAAAAATCGTCAGAATACTGTTTCCATGACATCAACAATAAGGGAATACCAAAATGACAACAAATGTCAAAAAAAATGTTGATATTAAAATACATCTGAGTAGCATTATCATCAATACAAATATTTGTGTGTATGAGCATGACTGTTTGTCATGGTCTGGCTGTTTTCTATTCTTAGTTCTCTTGTTTATCCGATGTCAAATATACTGTCTAGTATCCACAGTACAAGCTTTTTAAATAGCGATGTGTGATGTCATCATCATCAGCTCATATGATGTCCCCACCGAGCTCGAGCCTACCCTGAATTAGCGTGATTAGGCCTTAGTCAACCAGGGTGGCCAAATGCGGGTTGGTTGACTTCACACACAACCTTAGAATTTATCCCCAGGTGTGTGCAGGTTTCCTCACGATGTTTTACTTCACCGTATGAGCGTTGAAATTAGCGTACTTATAAATTCGAAAATTGAAAACACATTGGAACGTGGCGGGACTGGTGGGGTTCGAACCAGGCACCTTCCGATCGGAAGTCAACGGCTCTGCGCCACCGACGCTCTATCCGATGTGTGATGTATCCGAATATATTTATGTGACTACTATAGATAACAATTCAAGCCAATGTTTACAAACAATGTAGTAACAGCTGTTTCAACACTGATTTATTAAAATCTATATACTTATAACATCTTCATTAATAACATCTTCCTTCCGGTCGTCGTAAAGTAAACACCGTACATAGTTAGCTGCTGAATTGTATTCGAATTAATATTGTTTAGAAGCTGTTGTGCATTACAAATACCTCATTGAAAGTGACCGGTGTTCGCAATAACCCACCACACAGTTGTTTTTGGCGAAAAGTGTAAGAATAGTAGCTTAAATTAACTCGTTTTCTACAAGATACAGTAACATTGTTCTGTTGAAGATTCAAATTTGGAAATTTCCACTGATAACTGTGAGTGCAATTCTAGATTATTATTGTTTTGAAACTGCTAATATAAAGACCACTTTTGCAAACAGAGTTTGAAAAATACATTTTGACTTTGACATATAAATATTAGCTGTCAAACCACCAACATTCAGATAAAAAATTCGTTCAATAATACCACAGAATAAACAAAATTTATAAACCACAGATTATCATAGACTAAAGTTATAAATCACAGATAATAAATTTATAAAGCACAGATAAACAAAACCACAGATCGCAATAAATAATATTTGAGTCAATTCTGGTTGGTAGTAAAAAATTAAGAAACGGGAGTATTTCAAATTTAAATATAAATAAACCTGATACATAAAATGCCACCAAAAAGTAAAACATGCTCAGGATGTCGCAGTGAGATAAAAAACAAGGATTACTTAGACTGTCCGATATGTAATAAAACCTATGATTTGTCCTGTATAAATGTTGCTGAAAAGAAATTTCGTTCTATGACTTCTGATCAAAAACAGAAATGGTGTTGTCCTGAGTGCCAAAGTAAGAGGCCTAAAAATAATGATAACAACACTCCAGTGCGCAGCCTTATGAGCTCTAGTGCAAGGCCTCAAATATCTCCGGAAAACGATGAATCGAATGTGACCATACGCAGCGGTCAGCGCCGTGGACAGGATATAAGTACAAGTCGTCTCGTTGATTCAACTAACGACCATAAGCAAGGCGGTGAATCTGAAATGAATAAGAGTTTATTGCAAACAATAAAAAATGAAATTCGACAAGCATTCAAAACTGAGATACAATCTTTAATGAGAAGTTTATTCGAATCTGAACTTAACCCAATTAGGACACAATTGGACGCAATTGAAGCATCAGCCTCGTTCACAAGCGCTCAATTTGATGAAATAACTCAAAAAATGAGCAATATGTCCCAAGAAAATAGAAAACTTCGAAGTGAGTGCGAGTATCTGCGCAATACTGTGTCTGACATGCAGATGAGGCTCAATGTGGCGGAACAACATATGAGAAACTCAAACATTGAAATACAGGGAATCCCCGAGCATAAGTCAGAAAACGTTGTCACCTTGGTAAAACAAATTGGACAGGTAGTGTCATGCAAGTTGAATGATGAAGATATTCACAGTTGCTCAAGAGTGGCTAGCCAGAACAAACAAAGTACCCGACCACGATCTATAGTCGTCAAATTAAGAAGCCCTCGTTGTCGCGACGAACTTTACTCTTCGGTCTCCAAGTTCAACAAGTCAAACCCTCAAGACAAGTTAAATTCTAGCCACGTGGGTATTGCCGGTGAACGGGTTCCAATATATGTTACTGAGCACCTCTCTCCTGCAAATAAAGCACTTCATGCCATGGCTCGCCACAAAGCAAGGGAATTGGGCTTTAAGTACGTATGGGTCCGTAATGGCCAAATATTCATGCGTAAAGACGACTCTTCGCGATTCATTCATGTTAAAAATGAGCACACTCTTAATGTTTTAACCTAACTAGCTTTAATTGTATTTGTTTTATTATATTCATTATTAATGTTATAAATGGCTTCTCAAAGATTGTCAATATACTACCAAAATAGTCGCGGTCTGAAATCTAAATTTATGGAAATGTATAAAAATATATTATGTAATAATTACGACATCATTGTCTAAGTGAAACTTGGCTTGATGACGATATCCAATCGGCAGAATTCATAGATGATCGCTACGTCACTTACCGTCGTGATAGAGATATGGTCTTTAAAACTAAATATAAAAAAGCACACGGTGGTGGTGTATTAATCGCTGTTAAGAAAACAATATACTCTGAAAGCAGAACAGATTGGCAATCGTCAGTCGAGGATATATGGGTCCGAATCAAACTTAGAAATAAGTGGCTAAATTTATGTACAGTATATCTTCCTTCCTATTTAGATATTGATCATTTTACACAATTTTTAGATTCTTGTGAAACAGTAATCTCAAGCTCCACTACTGATAAGTGCCTTTTCGTAGGTGATTTTAACCTAGAGGATATTAAGTGGACAAACAGTTCAATTCTTGAATACCATTCCTCCAAATCAATATATTTTTCTGATTTTTTCCAAAGCAATAACCTCATACAATATAATAACATTCAAAACCATAACCACAAAATTTTGGATCTTGTCCTAGCTCAGCAATCACTTAAATGCACAATCGTTAAAGCACAAGAAATAAGCAGAATTGATACACATCATCCACCATTAAGTTTAGTAATTGAATGTGAAAAAGTTCATACAACAGATATTAATAAGATTGAAAAATATTTATTCAATAAATCTAATTACAAAGCGTGCGTTGATGACCTAAATCAAATAGACTGGGATCTGCATGCCACTGATTTAAACTGCAACGATTTTGTGCATAAATTTTACGATTTACTATGGATTACTATAAATAAACACACCCCTAAAACAATGAGAAGAACACAAATATACCCTCTTTGGTTCCCCAGATCACTTATTAAACTTTTCAAAGAGAAAGATAAATATCACACAAGATACTTGAAGTATGGAAATCCGCGAGATAGTGATTGTTTTTCCCTACTTAGAGAAAGAACAAAAAAAGGGTTTCAAAGTTGTTTCCAAAGCTATATATCTAAACTAGAGAACAATTTAAATCGTGACATCAAAGCTTTCTGGAGATATACAAAGTCAAAAAAAGAATCTAATATTTACCCTAAGCACATGTATTACAATAACGAATACTCCGATAATGGTTTTGGCATAACTAATTTATTTGCAAAATATTTTTCCTCGGTTTATAATATTAACAAAAAAACCAAATTTGAAATAAATCAGAGTAAGTCCAATAACATACTATTCAAAATTGAGCTTACCAAAAGTGAAATTATGCAATCGTTACAAAAGTTAGATGTAAATAAAGGTGCTGGATCAGACGGTGTACCTCCACTGTTCATAAAGAAGTGTGCATCGGCACTCATTACGCCTTTGTCTCTGGCCTTTAATAAATCACTCTGTGAGGGGAGTTTTCCAGATCTTTGGAAGATGACAAAAATTGTTCCCATATACAAATCTGGTAGTAAGGAAGATATCTGTAACTATCGCCCAATTAGCATTTTGAATTGTTTTGCGAAGATTTTTGAATCATTAATTTTTAATCATTTGTATCACCTCTTCAAACCAATTATTAGTGAAAATCAGCATGGCTTTGTTGCTTGTAGATCAACAGCAACAAATTTACTTACATATACTAATGACATCTCCAATACTTTTGACAAAAAAGGGCAGTTAGATTGTATTTATACCGACTTTGCCAAAGCCTTCGATAGAGTAGATCATTATATATTATGTATTAAAGCAAAAAAACTAGGAATACATGGATCTCTGCTGCGTTGGCTAGAATCATATTTACTTAATAGGAACCAGTTGGTTGTTGTACATGGTTATGAATCAGTGCCGTTTGAGGCAGAGTCTGGGATACCCCAAGGCTCAAATCTTGGACCATTATTATTTAATATTTTTATTAACGATTTACTCGACCAATTCTCCAGCAACTGTCTTGCATATGCAGATGACTTAAAAATTTACCGTAAAATACAAACTTTAGAAGACTGTCACGTCTTGCAGTCGGATATTAACAAATTAACTGATTGGTGCAGAGATAATAATATGTCACTAAATATTGAAAAATGTCAATGTATTACATTTACTAAAAAGAGAAATCCTATAACATTTAATTATAAAATAAATAATACAGAACTAGGTCGAGTAACTGCAATAAGAGATTTGGGAGTAATGATGGATTCCAGACTCTCCTTCAAACAACATTACGACACCGTAGTAACGAGAGCAAAAAGGACACTGGGATTTATAAACAGAGTATCGCGTCCGTTTAGACATCCAGCTAGCATACTTACCCTTTACACCTCCCTTGTGCGAAGTATAGTTGAATATTGTAGTGTGGTTTGGTCTCCTTATTACGATGTCCATATAACTAAATTAGAATCAGTTCAGAAAAAATGTGTAAATCAGATTTGTCGACGTTTTAAATTACATAGAGAATTAAGTACTTACGAGGATAAATTAGCTAAGTTTAATTTAAAAAAACTCCATATAAGACGCAAACTTACTGATCTAAGCACTTTGTATAAAATTATTAACTCTAAGCTAGATACAACACTCCTATCTCATATTTCATTTAAAACCCAAAATAGAACAAACCGTAGACAACATTTGTTTTCATTACCAACAACTACAAACAATGTATCATTATTTAGCCCAATATCTAGAATGTGTACACTCTATAATGAATTAAATAAAGATTTAGATATTTTTCATAACAGCATAATACAGTTTAAAATAATATCAACAGCCTTGCTTACAGATACACCCATAGTTATTTGACCTATCAATAGATTGTATTCAAATGTTGTGCACGGTTGTAATCGATGTACAAATTTACTATTGTCTACTTATTTCTTTTTAATATTTATTGTTTTTTGATTTGTATGTTGTAACTGTGCCAAATTAATAAAATAAAAAATAAAAAACATCCTCATTAAATTATGTGTTTTTTCCTGCACTAATAAGAAATATCAAATGCCTTAACTCTGCTTGTCAAATCTAAAAGTCTGTACATCAATTTTAATTTGATAAATTATTTATAAAATAACAACCACACGTAATAATTAACATGTCTATTTGACAAGCGTAAATAGTATTTCTATCAGAAACATTTATAAAACATAATAATAAAAAAAAAATAATAAAAATCTTTATTTTTCATAACAAGAAACAATGAAACTTAATTTTACAACATGTTACATATAAATAATGAAAAAAGGGGCAGTGTTCAGCAAACGTTACAACCTGCATAGCAGGCCGCAACACTGTTCTTCCACACTGCCCTTGGGAGTGAACAAATTAAAATAACAATATTGTCTGTGGTCCAACCCGTCAACACCAAACTAATATAAATTTTCTATGCAGATGATTGATTCGTTTGACAACAATTATATACTAGGAATGAATCAATCAAGCAAACATAAAAAAGTCAAATCAAATCACAGCCAAGTGTTAAAAGGACGCTACAAACAATCTTCATTAAGAACATTAGCCCAATTATTTTTACATTATGCAATTTTATGCAAAGCAAAAGAAAGTGAATATTATATTTAGTATAATAGCAAAGCAAAAACAAAATTTAATTGTGAATTGATGTAAGTACTTAATCTCGAATGTTCACAAACAACTGTGCGACGGGACAAATCCGGAGGTAAGATTTACATAAGTATATAAATACACAATTAATAACAAAAAAGAATAATAGTAACATTAAGTAATTGATTGTATTCGTACTCAGGCCCGCCGTCATTATGGTGATCTGGCACTACAATGCAATATGTAAACTAATAAGTGAAGTATACAGCAACAGCAGAGCGTCGGAGCAAAACAGGAGGCAAGTTTAACAAAACTGTTAGGAATTTTATATAGAATACAACAAGAATAATAATACAGATACAAGAATAATAATACATTGGCTTACTTTGGTCTATCTACAGCTCCGCCATGACAAGTTGCTGGCCTCTGCACTACAGTAACAACATGAACAAATGTGGTCAACATGACACAAGGTAAACAAAAGCATTAACAAAGGGAACAATACAACTTTACACTACACATATTTTTCATTACATACTAATTTATATTATAGAGGTTTCAAGAGCCAAATTTTCATGTTTCTTTTGTATGTCGATCAGAAAACACTTCAGTTTTTTTCTGAAATGATGGATATTTTCTACATCTTTTATTGGAGGAGGGATGTTATTCCAACATTTTGTTGCAGCATAGCGGAAACTACCCCTAAAAGTTACTGAGCTGTGCTTGTGAGTTGAGATCTGAAAAGAGCACTTACGTCTTGGCCACCTACAACTAGTTGGAATAGACAATTTATCAAAGAGGTATGTTGGAGATTGATATTTGACAACTCCAAACATAAGACAGGCGAGGTGAAGTTTGCGTCTATGCATCATCTTCAGCATTGAGTTTTTATTAAGATAAGGAGTGACATGAGTTCTCGGTGGAATTATAAAGCAATACCTTGCACATGCATTCTGCACTCTTTGTAATAGCTGTTTAGTTTTAGCCAACAGTCTAGGTCCAACCACTATATCTGCATAATTTAGTTTTGAAAGTACAAGAGATTCTACAAGTCTTATGCGCATATCCTCACTTATGTATTGCCTGATGTTATATAGTAGTTTTAGTCTGTAAAAACAATTCTGGACCGTTTTGGCTATATACTTTTCAAAACGCAGATCTGTATCTATATCTAGACCCAAATTTCTGGCTTCATTTACTTTATCTATTATTTCACTGTTGATATAAATAGGTGGAATCAACAACCTTGAGATATTTTGCTTTCCACCAAAAACCATGTATTTTGTCTTGTATGGGTTCAATAACAAGCTATTTTGCTGAGACCAAGAGTAAATATTGTTTAAATCACTATTGAGTCTATCTACTGCAACATTAATGGAATCTGGCTTAAAAGATATGTATATCTGGATGTCATCAGCATATATGTGGTATTTACAATATTTAATAGACTTGTGAACATCTGCACTATACAAAATAAAAAGTAGAGGCCCTAAGATGGACCCCTGCGGTACGCCCCTGATAACAGGTTCAGGAAAACATGTTTTCTCGCAATTATTTCTACATATTATTACATAAAAATAAATATTCGGACACATTTCACGTCGCTATTTACGAATAAAATCGTGTAATATACTACTGTTTTGTCATTATAAAGACGTTGAGTGCACTTATAATAAAACTTAGTGGGTGCAATAAAACTGTGTTTATGGTAAGCTCAAACATGAGTTGGTTCGACCGGGAAAGTACTATTCTCTCGCGTCAAGCACTAGGTATTAAGATCTACTGCGTTTCGCATGGTTAGTAAGAGGTCTGATACTTCCTCTCTCTCTTCCTCGTTTTAACCCACTTCCTAATGGTAGCCGTTACTGAAGTTGCTTATAAGCGTTCCTGTGCTTCGAACGGTGTCAGTACACCTATTTGTACTTATATCTATCCTCATCTATAGTCGTAATGCAATGAATAGTTGTCTTCATGTCTTTGTTAGTTTTACCAAAAAATATTGCAGTACCCACGAAGTACCTACTTCGATAAGAGAATTAAAAATGATGTATTATAATTTTTAACTGTTTTGTAAAGTTCTTTGCTATATTTATCTAAGTATATTAAACATATTGTTTTGTTTCAGAATGCACTAATTACTTGTCCCAACCTGTGATGGAGAACGGCAAGCCAATCGATCCGGCGTACGAGATCAACATAGCTAGTGAGTGTCATTTTTATTAAAAGATATAAGTAGTCAAATCGAAAAAAAATTAATTCAAGTATTTAGCAAACTAACTCGTGTGCTCAGCGTATAAATGCATAAATCTGTGGAAAACGCATAAATCCCCGAAGACAAAAGAAAAGAAAGATCTCTGGTGGTTAGGTTGTACTTTTAAATCTAGAAGCGAAACGTAATATAGCCCTAAAAGGCATTATTTATTTGACATTCAAAATCATCATTATCAGCTCATATATGTCCCCACCGAGGGACTCAAACCTACCCTGAATTAGGTTCGATCAGCCTAAAAGGAAAATTGCCACGGATTTCTGGCTCTGTATGTTTATTATTGTCTTGTTTATGACACCTTATAAAACACCATATGCCAGAAGATTCCGTGCTTCCTGAAGGTGTCCATTGATGAGTCAGTTGAATTGATCATAAAACAAGTCCAGACATAAAACTGAGACGTCACTCCAAAAGTTTTAGGCCAACTCGATGGCAGAGTAGTCACCATGCCGGACTGCCATCCATAAGGTTGCGGGTTCGATTCCCGTGCGGGGTGAATATTTGTGTGAACAACGAATGTTTGTCTCGGTCAGGATGTCTGTGTAGTTTCTGATACCCTAGATACAAGCTTCGAGCTTAGTTAGGGTCAGTTACTATAATGAGATGATGTAGTGAATGATTAAGTTATATGTTATTACTCGTATTATTAACTTTCCTTGAGATGATGTAGTGAATGATTATGTTATATGTTATTACTCGTATTATTAACTTTCCCAACTGAAATCGCTCCGGTGATTGATGACCATTTTTGTATGGACGCCAGTTCAACTGATCAGTTAAACTGACTCGTCAATGTCTACCTTTACATCCATGCATATTTCAGTTTGACTTCCCTGTTTGTCGGACGTTCATTGCTCCCATCTCGGACCTGGCCAAAGCGTTAGTACTGATTACCTCATAAAGTAGTTTTATGGTTAATAACGTTGATATAATAATCAAAATAGTTCATAGTTTCTACTAATTGAGTTATCATTTAAATATAATATCAACAATTTTGTTTGATTTTATGTTTTGTTATTTGTGTAGTTCGTGATTTAAATGGCGTGAGAATTTGGAGTAAACTTTTCTGCTTATTTTACGGGACCCTTTAGTTTGTTTTATTAAGATTACAACTCATTCTATGCTACTAATATTATAAATGCGAAAGTTTGGAGGGATGGATGATTTGGTTCCTTATTTATATACTTTTTGTTTCGTAGTTCCTACGTGATTCAGAAAACCTAAAAAACCTTATGGAAATATACTAAACCATTTTTAACCCCAGACGCAAAAAGAGGGGTGTTATAAGTTTGACGTGTCTGTGTGTGTATGTGTGTATCTGTCTGTCTGTGGCATCATAGCTCCCGAACGGATGAACCGATTTTAATTTAGTTTTTTGTTCTTAGACATGTTTGATGAAAATCGGTTGACCCGTTTAAAAGTTATGGGGGTTTGAAAGTAATTGTGTTGGGGGTTTTTTAAATTTTTCCTTTAATGTTATTATTATAAGCTTTTATTTAGTGTCACCTGTCCCGTTGTCTGTAATAAAATCTTGCAAGCCAATTTTCGAACACTTCTGGTTATCCGATTGAGCTGAAATTTGGCATACATATGTAAGTCCCATGACAATGCAATAAAAGCTAAAAAAAGGTTGTTTTTAAAAAGGTTTGTTAAATTTATTCTTGTTTTCAGACTACGTTCGCACAATGATCTCGTTCGGTATCATAAGTTTGTTCGTGATGGCGATGGGGTGTGGGTTCTCGACGTACACCTTCCGCAACCCAAGATACATGTTCAAGAGATTAGCCGCCGGCATACACTTCATTAGCAGTGAGTTCGATCATATTGTTATGTTTGTAATAATTATGTTGTTTTGGTTGGTAAAGTTGATAATAATATATGTACTTACCTATAGGTAAGCGATCTGTTGCTCAGTATTTCGCTGAATTTATTTTTGGATCTATTTTTGATAAGGCTATGCTATATTATTCACTTCTTGTATTTGAAAAGAGCATCTTATTATAAGGCAGGAAGGCAGGGAAGTTTCAGTTATGTAAAAGAAGAAAGGAAGCTCAATTTGGTTTTGTAAATATAATCAGGGAAAAAAATGAAATCACCAGTCCCCAACGCTAACAAAGTGGTGCTGGTTCGATTGTCGCTTGAAGTAAATATTTAGTCGCTTTAAGTAAATATTTAGTTAGGGGCCAGCAGCTGTAATAAGCTATAATAAAATGAGATAGAGAGTGACTGATTAGTGATTAGTGTTTCTAACAAAATCCTCTGTTGCAGCATCGTGCACGTTCGTGGTAGTCCAGGTGATGATGTCATCAGTGGACCACATGAGGAAGAATGTCAAATTCATATACCCAGACGGAGCTTATCACTAGTGAGTACATATTGATTTCTACCAGTCTCTCACTCATGAATACCATCTCTCATTGATGAATACCATCGTATAGGAAACCGATTGGTTGTTAAAGTCATACACATTTTTTGTTGATAGAATATTTAATCTGAGAAAAATCAATAAAAAAAAAGAACTTTTTTTGTCAAAAACACAAATTAAAAAAACAACATACAGTGTCTTAAATTAATAATGGGAAAAATCAATGTTAGTTATATCTGTAATAAATAGAGATCTTTGTATCGAATGATTGCATTTTTAGACAGGAGTAGCTCATACATCCTACACTGGAAAAACCGTTGAGCCTAGAAGTAGTAGCGGCTAGCATTTTTTTAATGTTCCTGTGTTGTCCCACTGGGCAGGACTGGACAGGGCACAATGGCACGATTTGGGAGAGGCCTATGTCCAGCAGTGGACGTACAGGCTGGTGATGATGTGATGATGATGATTGTCCCACTGCTGGGCAAAGGTCTCCCCAAATCACTCCATCTGTCCCTGAGTATTACATTAATATAATTTTACTAGCTGCGCCCCGCGGTTTCACACGCGTAGTTCCCGTACCCGTAGGAATTTCGGGATGAAAAATAGATGTTGGCCGATTCTCAGACCTACTGAATATGCTCACAAAATTTCATAAGAATCGGTCAAGCCGTTTCGGAGGAGTACGGCAACGAAAACTGTGACACGAGAATTTTATATATTAGATTTTCCTATCCTATCTTTATACAAGCTTTTTTACAGTTAAAAACCAAATTAATTACACCTATTCCTCCTTACTACAGTTACTAGGTACTAATATCATGAATGAAGGAAACCTCTTCCTCGCAGCGTCCTTTAAAGTATTATTTCTAAACCCAAATCATACTCATATTACACCAAACATATTAATTATCGCACTAATACCGAAACTATAACATCTTACAACGTAGAATGTGACATGTGTAACAAGTTATTAACACTGCGCGATTTGGCACCGGATTACAGCGATGATATGACTGGATTATAAAGGTGGTCGCATATTAACAACATAATTTATATTATTATTTATTTATTTAGATTACATGGTTTCATAGTTGTTAAAAAGTAATAAAAATTCTTTAAATCTATCCTGTGTGGCATAGCTAGTAAGTAATTAAAGCTATACATTACATAACTATAACATTAAATTAAAAATTTAAAAAACCCCCAACACGATTACTTTCAAACCCCCATAACTTTTAAACGGGTTAACCGATTTTCATTTTCGATGTCTAAGAACACTCGCACGTAAGTCCCCTTTAATACAAAAAAAAACTAAATTGAAATCGGTTCATCCGTTCGGGAGCTATGATGCCACAGACAGACAGATACACACACACACACAGACACGTCAAACTTATAACACCCCTCTTTTTGCGTTGGGGGTTAAAAACTCATATATAAAATATTCTAATTAAACCTTATTAGGCATAGTTAACACGTTTGGTCAATGCGTTTGTTGGTGGTCCCAACACTAATGTATGTTTGGAAAATGGCAAAATGTTTGAAAAAGTTACATTATATTTTTCTAGAAATAGAAATTATAAAATAATAATATCTACTAAACTTTAAAGTCCAACTTGATTTACTTTACATTTTTAATTGTATTTATGTACCATATGTACGACTACCCTTATATCTAGACTACAAGCTCCTATCTGCGTCTGGTTGGCAGATGTTCCTAATTGTTCCTCTAGCTCTCTTAATGCCATTTCAACTATTTAAAATTAAAGTTAACGACCTGCACTTTTCTAAGAAAGCTTTAGTTTTGTTTTATTTTTAAAACTGTTGATGTCGTGTTTAAACTTTTGAATTCTTTTAAACGAAATAAAAGAAGTATTTAGTTTTAAAAAAATAATAGGTAGAAATTAATTTATTATCTTTGAAACGTTGAGAACGCTATCTCGAAAAAGCATAACGTTACAGTATAAAATAAATAAAAAGATACCTATTTAAATAAAAATAAAAATCTGGGCTTTGGATACCTTTAGTCCCAAAAACCACGAGAAAATACAGCCTACTTTTAATCTCTAATTTCCCACAGGAAAAACTTAAGCGCGGAAAAACCGTAGAGTATTCCTAATTTTCATACAAACTAACATTGAAATCTTTTTTCAACAGCTACAACATCAGCTTCTTCTTGGCCTGGTTCGTGGTGCTGGTCAACTTCTTCGCCGCCGCATCTTTCCTCTGGTATTCTCGCAAAAGGAAAGGTGACAAAGCAGCCACCGACGAATTAGCAATGGCCGACGAGCCGACGATAATCGGCCGATGACGTCACTGCCCCCACACCCCCAACCAACACTCTTTGGTGGTCTTCCTCAAGTCTTTACTGAACAGTGCTCAAATGACCAATAGCTGTTATGTCTTCCATTTGACGTGTAACAGTGTTCACTCCGTCTTGTAGTCTTAGAGGACGTTTGGGCAGCCTTTGATTGTTGAGATAAGCATAATGACATAAAAAAAGAAAGTATTTCGATGTTCATGGTCAAAATTCGATCACTAGCGCGATATTCGACCACTTGGAAGATTCGATCATTTGGGCGAAAATCATCCATTTGGACGATATTCGACCACTTGACGATATTCGGCCAAAAGGATGAACATCAATCAATCATTTTGACGAAATAACTTCAAAGAGTCCACTCAAAATGTCATTAAGTCCTTGAAATCAATCATAAACTACCTAAGTTATTTAAGAACACGGCAAAACGCACAGTAGAACTATATAAAAAATAATCTTGCCTTCTATATGGCGTATATTATTACTATTATAAAAAAAATATGAGTAATTGCGAATTTGTTGTGTGTTTATATGTAAAAGACCAAAGCGTGCGCATTGAGCCTGTTACTATTTTTCAAATCTTATTGCTTCGCGCATGCGTTGTCATATTTAGGCTGATTTTAGGGCGGCTCTACATTAGCGTCGTGAAATTGGAGAAAATCACCGTGAACATACTGTAAAGGTATACGTGAACCCCGTGAAATACATTCACGTTCACGGATGTTCGCGGAGTCTACATTCACGTTCATGATCACGGATGTTCTATATTCACGTTCATGATCACGGATGTTCTATATTCACGTTCATGCATGTTCGCGGATTCTATATTCACGTTCATGCATGTTTGCGGAGTCTATATTCACGTTCATGCATGTTTGCGGAGTCTATATTCACGTTCACGGAGGTTTATTTAACTAATTTAGAGTCGCCATTAACGATTCTTGACTGATTCTGTTACATCTGTTATTTATTTATTTATTATTAAGATGGGGATAGTGTCAGCTGTTTTTTTATCCTGTGTAAGTGTAAGTTATGGTTTTCTATCGAATACGAAAAGTGATTGTTAATTTATAGGTTTTTTAAATCACATGGTTGAGCGAATTACTGAGAAAAAATATACCGCGAATGTTATCCATTTAAAATATTGTTACTATAATTTAAAATACCAATCAAAATTTAATGAATATTTCATAATCAATCTTGGTCACGCCTTTTAGATATTAGATATTGTTTGTGTGAAAGAAAATTTGAGGAAATTCTCAAAGATATCTTTGATGGGCTTGTGCGAAGCCGAGACGAGCCACTAGTTAATGATATAAAAAAGTTTTGATTTACAAACTAGAACCTAATTTATACCAACGAAGTTACATGCATTATTTTGAATTTCATGAACGACAAAAAATATTTTTATTGCGACAATTTTTATTACAGTTTTTATATATTTTACGTGCAACGTCTATATACAATTGCGTTGGACTTGCCATGTGGTCATTCATAATTATAATCAACTAGACACGCAGTAGTTTTAACAAATATCGAAATAAAAAAGGTAAGAAAAAATATGGTGGGTCTGAAAATCCTAAAGATTTTCACAAAGATGAAAGTAAATTTACTTTTCGTGGCTTTAGTGTCAAAATACAAACTAAAAATATTTGTGTAATATTCTTAAAAGTAAAGTATTCCGGAAAGCTTTCAATTTTGTATGAGTTATTATTGTTTTTCTTTTTACCAAAACAAACTCAAAAGATTTTGGTTGTCTTACTAATAATCTGATATTATGTATTTTCAAGTTAGATAATATACCTACACATGTGTGATTTAAATTATCTATAAAGGTATAAGTTGGTAGCCGACTGCAGACAGCAGCAGCAGACCATACGTCGCCGCCTAACGTCATCATGACATTTCGCCGTCTGTTCCTCGGCGACGCGACGCCAAGGTAGCTTCATGTCGATCACTACGATTGTAATTTCATATAAATACATAGAAACCAGTAGTGGCGTGATGACGTGTTGTCTGCTGCGGCTGTCTGCAGTCGGCTACCAACTTATACCTTAAATCTTTAGTGTAATGCCTTGTATGTACTCATAAGTGGGCTGTATGCCTTACGAAATTTCTTTTTACACAAATAATTTATTCCATAATCAATTGGAACAGAATTTCGAAAATACTTTTTGATAAACTACAAAAGTAATTGTAAAATTTCATTTATATTTCATCGACAATATCCTAAAAACTTTGGCATTACGCTTCGCCGTCGATTTTAATTAAAAAAAAGCTGCCATGTTGAACTGCAACTATATTCTAGTCATTATATACTTAATTATTTAATGCATGTTTGTTATATACTTCCGTAATTAATATCTTATATACTATGTCCCAGAGTTGAGGTGTACCTAGGTAATTGAGGTAATTTTACCGATTAACAATATTGCTAGCATGGGACCAAGAATTTCTCTTTATATGAGGTTTGTTACACATGTTACGAAAATATTTTTGTCTTATTTAGCACTTTATGTATTGTTTTTTTTCAAATAAGTGAATATTACTTGAGATGTCAGGTATATAAAGAAAAATCGCGCGCTTGTTCACATTGACTCGCGGGCGATTTTATCAAACACATGAAAATGTAAGGTAGCGTTCAAGCGCTTTGAGGGGTAATTAATTTATATAGATACTTACTTATTAGTAGATATTATTGTTGCAATAGAAAGATGCTTAAATGCTCATAATTTCTTAACTACATCAAATAGTAACTACTTTTTTTTGTTGTGTAAGTCATAACATTGTTTGAAAACAATTTTGAGTAGTTTCTCAAACATGTGTAACAAGCTTCAATAGTAGTGTTATTAAATAAACGACTTTATTAAAATGTAATAAGATCTATAATTACTTAATAACAAAGACAGTTTTGAAAAAAAATGTGTGTTACGGAATGTATTATGAGTTGTGTTTGTTATATTCCATTGTATTTGCATTATCATGTACATGTTTGATGTCTAAGTGCGTTCTATCTATTTATAATACTTTTTTTATTGAATAAATTCTTGAAAATATTTTGTGGTTTATTATTAAATTAATCATTTTAATTTAAAACTTTAATTTTACCGAAATAAATAAGCCGTGTTTCTGTTGGACGGTGCAAAATAATTTATTTTTTAAAACATTATGTTAACTAAAAATCAGCTCTGCAAATGTATTTTACTATATTCAATACTCCAGGCACCATGTAGTCATGGTGCCTAACACACAGCTGCTGTACCTACAGGTTTTTCGTTGATATACATTTTAAAGTATAGTCGTTAAAAAACAACTAAAGTGGAACTGGAAAGAATTTGATAATTCTTACACTTTTGTCACAAAGAAGCCAAGAAAATTCTTAAGTATTAATATGACACATTTTGTCTCAAGGATTGTATTATTGCTTATTATGAAATAAAACATGTTCTCAATTGTTCTACGAGCAAGAGATATACTAAATCAATCGAAGGAATGCCACACATATCGCAAGTGAAATACTTATAATTAGCAACAAAAGAATTCGAAAATGATTATTATTATTATGAAAACATTTACGACTCGACAATTGGATTTTATTAGTTCCAGAAGATTGTACCTCTAAATTAACAAACACGAAACACCACTTAACATTAAATTAAAAAATAGGTTTATTAAACTTAAACATTGACCTACATTCCAATTCTAAATTCAAAATAAAAAATCATAATTTAAAAAACGAACATTAAATTCGATGATATAAAAAAGTAACATCCGCAAAAAAAAACTAAAACTGTATTAAAAAAATAACTTTATGTAACGTTAAACTCTAAAGACCGGATGAATGACAAAAAATAATGATATCTACGTATAAATGTATCAAAACAGATGCATAAAAACGTAATCTAGTAACTGTATCAAAGAAAACTCCGGAAATATTGTATGAAAACGTTATATTTAACGTTTTGAACAACGGGAAAAAATGTTGAGATAAATTTTTTTGAACGTTATTTTTGGATGAGTATTGTCGCGATTTTGGCATTCACCCAGACCAGTGTGTGACACTTGCCAACGTCAACAGAGGTTAGTGGCCTAAAAAAAACTGATGAAGGAAGGCCGGTGGTACTAATGAACTATAGAACATCTTCCAAGGGTCTTTGGATACAAAAAAGCATAATCAATCACTCTATCATCTTATTTTCTGTTTTCTGTACGGAATTGTAACGGACACACTATGTCGTACGTTATAGATATTGAAGAAATCTTAGACAGTTGTAAGTTTTTTTGATCTGTCTGTATGTTTCTTTGTACAAGAGATAAGATGTTCCTTTATCCAGAAATGGCACATACAATTTTTTTATCCCAATTTTCCCACAGAAAAAAAACAAGAATGACAATGACGCAGGTAAAATTTCAGGGTATAACTACCTCATAAGCAGCATAAACTATGAAGGTGCGTTTAATTGTCTGTTACGTTTTTACATTAGCACTCAACCAATTACCTAATATGAAGTTATACTGTCTTCTGAGGGGTGCAGGAATGGTATTTGGTAGCCTTTTATCATGGAAACTGCAGAATTTTCTTTTGATTCTTTACAAAGTAAACAGATATTGAATCTACAATAAACCTCATTACTCACCAAAAGTAAACACTCATAAACATGAACTGTCAACTGTCAAAGTGCCGTTCAATACATGTTTACGCGTTACCATGGCAACCGCTAGTTTTGCATGTTCTGTTCTGTCATCCGGATAATGGTATAAAATAATTTCGGTTGTAACCTTAAAAAAGATCAATAAACTTGTAATTCAAGGGGATCACGCGATATGGCTGAATCTAAGGTAAGGCAACGTTTAGTCCCTACGGTTTAATTAATGTTGTTTACTAGACATGCGATGTTGACAACCATTGCTCGGTTTACACGCAAACCCTTTGAGGGGAATGAAAGGGCATGTGTTGTGGAATATTACTGATTATTTCGATCTAATAATACGCTTTTGGGTGGAGTTGAGTGAATGGAATATTTAATTATGCTCATTGCTGTATGAATGGTGCTGGTTATTAATTATACTTATTTCGGGAACACCCTTTTACGCTTTAAATGTGGCTTATAATCATGGATCCAAGTTAGAACATAACATATACGAGTACACTACCAAAAATGTAGGCGCCAATCTAATTGATTTACGTAGAACAATTTGTTGCCGTTTTGAACTACCTTTGTCATTATCTGCTCATATGTCGCCACCGGGAGGCTTGAGCCTACTCTGAATTAGGGCGATCAGGTCTTAGTCCACCACGCCAAGTGCGGGTATACCTATCATAGATTCACCCTTTTTTTACGCAGTGAAAATGCATAGAACTGCATACCACCGTGAGCCGATATTGGGAGGACCACCGGTGGGGTAGGGCTCTCCCAGCCAGAGGGCTGGGTCTACCCACTAAAACACAGCGACTTCCGTCCGCGTTACATTGGGATGCCTAGGATCCCGAGGGAGATTTATACCATGACAATAATAAATTCACCTGCAATATGCTTAGTGACGTCTATAGCAATTAGTGCACTATTATCCACTTTATGTACCTATGTTCTGATTTCATCGACGACCTTGGCAGTGTTTACAACGCAGGACTGCCGAAAGGTTGCAGGTTCGAATCCAGTGTGAGGTAAATATTTGTGTGATGCACAAACATTTGTCTTCGGTTGGGTGTGTATGAATCTATATGTTAGTAGTTTCTGGCACACAACCAGATCATTTGTGGCTTAGGGTGCCCTTCGAAGGTGGTAACATTTCGATATTCTGACATACTCTCGTAAAGTTAGTGTTCTGTCTCTCTGTGGCAATTTGTTAGATCCAGTAGCGCCAGAAAAAATATGAGTGTGAAATCACGGACATACACTGACAAATGCAGTGAATGATATGCAGGCATGTCAATGACATCATGGTGTAACTACGTTTATGAAGCATACTTAGTGAGCCTTTAAGAGTAACACTTTCTAGTTTTGTAAATAAGTGTTACCTGTTTAAGGGAGGAAAGAAAAAAGGGAAGAAATCAAATAAGGGGGACAAAGACGATTTTGATGATGACTCAAGCGTGTCTGATGGTAAGTATAGAAAATAAGTAGATCACATACAAAGTTAATTAGGTAATAATAAAAAAATACGAATTAGACGTTATCACCACGATTTACAAATTCCTGTTGATTAACATGAGTCATATTTGAAAAGTACCAAACATGCAGGCAGGCAGGTGCAAACTAAATAGCTATCTTCATCATCAGCTCATATACGTCCCCACTGAAGGATCAGCATATCACGCCTTCCATGTTTACCAAGAGTATGCTGGTTGACACAACCTCAGAATTTCCTCGCAGCTGTCAGAAGATTCTTACGACGTTTTCCTTCACCATCAGATAAACGGTAAATCAATAAAGGATTCTAAAATAAATATCATCTCTACAGTAAGTGCCCATGATGAAGACGATGATGATGACAAACAAATCGGTAAAGGAGTAGGTGCGGCAGCCATTACTGTCGACAGAGACGAGTATCTGCAAGCGCATAGAGATCTCACGTTCGACCGGACTCAACTACAGATGAAGAATAATATTCTTCATAGAAGATTGGCGGAGTATTACAAGTAGGTATTTCTTAAAAAAACTAACCTAAATAAGTAAGTAGCTGGTGGGACACTGCGAAGGATAGGGATGGTTGGAAATGTTTGGGGGAGACTTTTGCCCAGCAGTGGGACACTATAGGTTGACAAAAAAAAAAGCTGAGTGAACGGAAGAATCCAAAAATATTAAGGGTAGTCATACAGTACGACAATAGTGAAAAATGCGTCGATAGTTATCACCAAGTTAAGCCGCAAATCGCGATTATTGGAACAACGTAGTTAGTGCCTTAAAAAGTCTGACTAAGAAGAAGTACGCAAAAAGAACCCAAATAGGTGACGTCTAATTGCAGACACTACCCACTTACCTACTAATACTCACATACCATAAGTTTTTATTTGGTCTAAACGTTTTTGTGATAGCACAAATAATATCGAATGAACTAGCACTTTAAGTGTATTCATTTATTGTTATAGTCCGCGCCACGCTGTTAAAGTATTATCGGCTTTGCTTCAAAGGGATTGAGGGGAAGCTATACAAAAGTTACTTGTTGCGGTAGTGAAAAGATATCTATTATTCGTTCTCTATTCATATACACTATTCCTTTCTACCAATAGGTGCTCATTCCTTTTGTATTTTCAATTTTATTCGGTGTTTATGAAGCGAGGTCACTAGAGTGAAAAACATTTTCACAAATTATTTCAGAAACAAAAACAGTAATCAAAACAAATGACAATATCCCAATAGCTAAGGCGGCTAAGGTGATCGAGAGGCTGTGAGCCATGAGTTCGATCCATTGCAGAATGGACGTACTCAAAGAGGCTTTTAAAAATATTGTAAATGACATATTAGGACTAAATAAGTGGTAAAAATATTGTAAATGGAAAACAATATCAAAAAGGCTTCAGACCCAACGGTAGTTCATAATAAAGTCATAATTATGTTAATTCAAATGAAATGTTAGCGTTAGCATACCCTACAGTTTTATATTGAAGGAAAATATCGCTGTTATTTACTGGGTCGAAGAAAGAATGAATTCAGTAATTTGGCACATATTTGTATTGTTGTTCTCGTGGAATGTTTACATTGTTTTGACGTGTACCACCCTGGTTTCATGTTACTGTCACTCAAACATCAGTTGTTTATATTTTTAAATGAATTTGCTGTCTGCTGGCATGCGATGCCTTTAAAAATTGGGTAAAAAATACGAGGTTCGAATATATTTGTATTTTTTTTCAAGTGTTCGAGACTTGAATTCATATTCGTAGTTTTTAATCAAGGTTTTAGTTTTGTATTAAAAAATCTTCATCTTCTTCCGATCTGTATATTTAATTGTATAGAATTTTAGTTAAACCAGTTTACAGTCGGTTTTATAGTCAGTATTTTACATAGAACTAATGCCATCAGATCTTGGCAACTGGAAGTAACAAGTATCATCAAAAATGTGTTTTTATCCACTTATCTTAAAGAAAGAAAGAAGCTAAACTTTAAGCTACTAATATTTATGTAAAGAAGCTAAACTTGAAGCTACTAATACGTTGTTATTTTCCTTCCATTGTCATCAAAAACTGTTAACGTCATTATGCAGAGTCAGGGTGGACCGCCAGTGTATGAATAGGGACTTGCTGATTCATTTCGACATTGTTCACAAGTATAATATATTGTATAATCCACTTAATTCTGACTTGCGTACTTTATTTTCAAGTTAAAACATATAAATCTTGAAGTTCATTACCTAAATTAAAAAAAGCTGTACTTTTCTTTTTACTAGGGTATGTATTTTCAAAAATATCTAAAATATAATATATAGAAACTATGTGTTACTGACAAACAATTGAACTTCATTCAATCATTCTTTCATTATAGAATTACAAATTTTGAGTAAAATGTTCCAGAAAACGCAAACTGGATCACGTATTGAAACCTTTGGAGAATTCCCAGGATCTGGAAGAAAAATACCAACAGAGTCTGTTTGCTTACGAGGAGTATAAAATACAAGAAGAAATGGAGGTCGCTGATGTAAGTACACAATAAGTATACGATTATATACTCTATGATTAAGGTGTTAAAGATAAAAATTGAATATAACCGCTATGATTGAGAAATTAAAGATTAAATTCATTTGGCGTACTCTGACTAATATTATAACTAAGTAATTGAATCAACTGAAATACCCTAGACACAGGTAAAACACCGCAGACCTGATATCAAGGGTATAAAACTATCCCTGCTACTTAGGATATTACCATTGGGTGTGCACGGAAGGAGCCTCCCCGAGTGGCGTATATAACAAGCATGCGCCCGGCGCACCCTGGGCAATGGTCTGCGGACGGCAAGTCGGTAACGCAGACTAGCCGATCCTTCCACCACGACTCAACGGCAAATAACTTGCCGTGCGTGTCCCTACACCTGCACACGCGAGGACCTTAACAAGGCCACTGGTAATGCCATATCGGTGGCCGAGTTCTGGTCCTCAAAAATATGAGTCGACACGCAAAGAAGAAGAAGGATAAGGGCCATAGGGGGTATAGCCTAAGCGACCAATGAATTCTGAACTGATAGTCATTTATGTTGTAAGAATATGACGTTTGTCATACTTATGTGATTGTATAAATATCTGATCTGAATAATAAATAAAAGAGAACTTAATTATAAATTACCAACTCCACAATATATTTATAGATAAAACAAAAAGTCCAAGCAGTTGAAGTGAAATACGGTGATAGGTTGGAGTATGCTGAAACTAAGTTTAATGGACTGCAAGCACTAGAGAAGACCACCGGAACTGGCCTGATATACTCCAAGAAAGGGAAACCTATTGCTGACAAGGTATACGAGTATTATAGTCAAATTATACTTGTAAGTTTAGTCTATACTAATATTATAAAGAGGAAAGATTTGTTTGTTTGTTTGTTTGTTTGTATGTAACGAATAGGCTCCGAAACTACTGAACCGATTTCAATAATTCTTTCACCATTAGAAAGCTACATTCACCCTGAATAACATAGGCTATATTTTATCCCCGTATTCCCACGGGAACGGGAACCACGCGGGTGAAACCGCGGGGCGCTGCTAGTCTTGTAACAAATATAACACTTTTGGCTTTTAACTATGTAATTGATATTCGTGGAATTGTGTCAAAGGCATAAACACAATACGATACCATTGTGAAAAGTGAAATTGTGCATGTAAAATCACGAGGGTACAAATTTCCATTTCGAACGATTCTCGAAAATAAACTGAAGTTGGGCTTACAAATTTAATTAATTTGTTGCAGACAATCGAAAGATTCCTAACCCTCCAGAGGCGTAAACAGGAACAGTCGTCTGCCCTTTGTCTCCGATACATCAGAGCAAGGAATGCTGTAACCGAGCTGGATACCATAGTCAGAAAGTTGGAGAAACTAGGGCCCGGACTCTATGTGGCACATTATGAGCAGTTGTCAATAGATAATCAGAATTATATGACGAAGGTTGAAGGTAGGAATTTAGATTATATTTTTAGTAAAGAGATAAGGTAAGTTAACGACGCCAAGTTATTTGATATTATAGTTTCAGTACTATACAAGATTTTGTTTTGATAACAAAAAAGTTTAACCAAACTTGTCCCTGTAAATCCCCATTCCAAAACTTTCATCAAAATAACAATATCCTGTTGAAAAGTCTGATTTCTCTAAAAAAGTATGATATTTTGCCAAATCTGGTTAATACTATAGACGTATAGACCGACCCCAATCTCATATGAGACAAAGATTTGAAAGAAGAAGAATAAAATCCTAATCTTAAAATCACACTTCCAGAGCGAGAAGACGAACTGATTAAGAACAGAGGAAAGTGCACGGAACACAACCAGATTCTCGCCCACATCCGAGAGAAGATGCATCACACTGACGAAGTTATTGATTACGCTGAATGTGATCTAGCTGACGCTGACGTAGTGTTTATGAAGGCTAGAGAGGAACTGGGTCTGGTTAAGGTGAGGGAATTTGATGATGTGGAAAAATATGGTTTACTTTACTAATATTATAAAGCTGAAGAGTTTATTCGCTTGAACGCGATAACCTCTGGAACTACTGGTCCGATTTGAAAGAATATTTCTGGGTTAGATAGCCCATTTATCAAGGAAAGCTTTAACGATTTGGCCAATAGAACTAACGCGGATTTAACCGCGGGACACAGCTAGTAAAGTCATTCAGCAGAAGACAGATTATCAAAAGATACGAAAATGTTTAACAAAGGTTGTATTTCATTGTTATGTTTAAGAAACTAATAGTTTCAAATCAATGTTTTCTTTTGTCAGAACCGCCGTGACAGGCTTAGATGGTGTCTCGAAGAAGAGAAGGTTAAAGCTGGTTTGCTCACCCGGAAGGACTTGTTACGTGACTTTCAAGACGCTACTGATGAGGTAACATTCTTCTTTGTGATATTTTTCAATTTTTTGTACAATGATACGTAACTAAGGAAACCTGCTTCGGTATGCAAACTTGCTAAAACAACAAATCAGTGGTATGCAGACTGCAAACTATCCATATACCAAGGAAATCTGTGCCAGCTTGGGAGCGAAGCTAAACAAACTTGGCCCTCTTGGTCGTGAAGTGAAACGGTGATGGATTTCTTTCCATTCCAAGTTGATGTGTATTATTATATTAGGGCATTAAATGTACAATTTTTACACATTTCAAGGCTAAACAAACTTCTAATTATTCTTTTTGTATTATAGGTAGTAAAGTTGAGAGACAAGAAGAAACGCCTTGAACTCGAAATAGCAAAAACTCTAGCAAAATTACGTGACGCTCGCAGGCGCGCACAAAAAGTTCAAGATTAGAAGTACTACTACTAATATTACTACTAAAGTTAGGCGCTTTGGCAATTTTGGTTTCCGAATTATTACAAACCAGTGCTTCCCTGCGGCTCTGTTCACTAGCAATCCTTACATCTTAATGCTAAATACCTATATTCGTAGCTAACTGAATAAAATAAACGATTTTCATACAGATCTTCATCCCTTTCCATCTTATATGTATATATTTATTGAAGTCTATCTGTGCCCCGCGGTTTTAACCTTATCCCGTGGGAATTTCGGGTTAAAAAGTATCCTATGTTATTCCTTATAAGGAACATCTGTACAAAATTTCATAAAAATCGGTTCTGTAGTTTTTGCGTGAAAGAGTAATAAACATACACACTCACTCAAAAACTTTCGCCTTTATGATGTTAGTAGGACTCTATTTATCAAATTTAGGAGCTGTGTTCTTGAGGTGCAACTCCTTCCTCTTATTTTCCTTCACATACCTTCCCAAAGACATGATTATTATGACGGAAAAATTGCCGAAAAGCATAACTTGATTTGCTATTCTAATCACAGATCGAATTTATGTTAAATATTGATTGTATTATTTGATAATTTGTTATTGATTAATTAAATTATATTATTGATTGTTATTGTTATAATTTAATTTATTACCTTTTCCCTTATTCGTTACGAGCATACAAGACCCAGTCAAATATAATAATATGCAAATTGTTTTGAACAAGAATCGAACTTTAGACCATGAGGTTTCTGAAGTTCGATTCTTGGTCACCCCAGTGTTCATATACTAAGGTATAGCCAAGGTAGATGATTTACTGTTTGTTTACGAAAACAGATATATTTAGATAAATAACAAGATTTTTAAAATGGTCCATACATGATTACGAAGAAATTGCGTAATAAACACACAAAAAAATATACACGTCGAATAGAGAACCTCCTCCTGTTTTTTGGAAGTCGGTTAAAAACTTTACAAAAGGTTTAATTAGCTAATTTTTGAAGCAACATTCGACATTGCTACATATCCCATTCGTCCCCAGTGGGGACATACGGGATAATTTCTTAGAACATATCCCATTCGTCCCCAGTGGGGACAAACTTGGTGGGGACGAATGGGATATACTCCTTTAAATTCCCACACAAGTTAAAAACTTTTGTTTCCGGTTTTAATATTTGTTTTCTTATCATGCGACGGAACATTAATTTCCTACGTTGGTATCAATATTACAAATCTAAATCAAATCGAGTCAACGCCAGCTGCGTTTACTTTCTAATATACTTCACATTGAATATTATTTAAGAAGTTACTTCGTAATTTTACCAAGTTTAAGAGAAATGATGTTATTTATATACAAGGTTTATGTGCTCTTGGAAAGTGTTATTGTTTTATATTGTACTTGCCAGCGCCCCGCAGTTTCACTCGTGTAGTTCCCATTCCCATGGGAATACAGGGATAAAATAACCTTTGTTACTCAGGGTATAAATGTAGCTTTCTAATGGTGAAAGATTTTTTAAAATCGGTTTAGTAGTTTCGGAGCCTATTCGTTACAAAGAAACAAAAAAAATCCTCTTTATAATATTATAGTATACTAGCTGCGTCCCGCGCTTTCACACGCGTAGTTCTCTTTCCCGTTCCCGAGGGAATTTCGGGATGAAAAATAGATGTTGGCCGATTCTTAGACCTACTAAATATGCTCACAAAATTTCATGAGAATCGGTCAAGCCGTTTCGGAGGAGTACGGGAACGAACATTGTGACACGAGAATTTTATATATTAGATATTATTATGTATCTAATATACACCCCTATTTTGAAAATATGGGACTTATTAAAAGCAGAATATCTGTAGCAGTAACTGAATCCATATATCCAATAAAAATATCAAAAATGATAGTCGATTACTTATCTTTAAAAAATACCAAATAAATGTCGTATTACCAGACGGCACACTAGCTATCAAGTATTCTGTGACGGCTCGGGTCGATGACCGCGCTCAGCTGTGTATCGCAGCGTTCGGTGTAGAATAACAATACAATTCGGCGGGATTTTGAAAATCTTTGACTTATCATAACTTTTTAAATAAAAGCAAAAGAAAAAAACTAACTTCACTATTATATTGTCACCCGTCGTTTACATTAGCTGTGAGATAAGGTATCGCAATTTCAAAATAAGGGTGTATAAAACCTACTTACTAAAATGTACATTTTATTGGACTTCTCCAATGTGGGTCTTTGTGTGTGCTGCGATATTTATTTACTGTTATCTAAATTTCTGAAGGTTATAGGTATTTAAAATACTAGCTAATACATAGCTGTCACACAAGATGTTTCCTGCTCCACTACTATTGGTCGTTGTGGTAGTTTTATAGCATTAAAGGAAGCTTTTAATGCTATAAAACTTCATATTACTAACTATACTCGTAAAAGGACAATCCGATACTAAAATATTTTTTCATTTCGAACCAGTCGTAAGAATATCGCGTTAAAACAATAAAGCAAACTGTTTCTAAGTATATTAAGGTAATATAGTATTTAAGTTTATTCATTATGTTTTGTACTCCAATCAATGCCCTTCTCGCTATTTTACAGTTTCCTCACCCAAAAGGGTTTGCTGTTGCTCATTTACTGAGTTAAGCTCGCCTTTGTATATTTTAGTACTTATATAAGATTCAATTGTAATTTAAATTGTGAGTACAATAAAGAATATGAAAAAAAAGAATATAGTATAGATTTAGAATAGTTCAGCCAACATCTGTCCATATCGGGTGATATTATTTTCTCATCAATATCGCATTTTCAGTCGAAGGAAACTACAATTTATTGTACGGTTATATAGGTACTTAGGCCTGATCGCCTTAATTCAGAGTAGGCTCGAGCCCTCCGGTGGGGACATATTTGAACTGATTATAAAAGCCTATATTATCGACTTATGCCCAATATTAATATTGAATCTTAATCCATATACTATTGAGATTGAAGTTCGTTTTCATTCATATTCTTTGACGTTTAGCTAATGGCGGCAAGCTAATGTCAAAAATATGAATGAAATCAGCCTTGAATGGGAATCACGAGATTCTTTCTGGTCTCTGGTAATCAGTCTTCAATCGAAATCCACACATAACATAACATAATCATTCACTATATCATCTCATTATAGTAACTGACCCCCATAGAATAAGGATCAGGACCAAGATTATCTCTGTATTATCAAAGCTGACCCCTAACTAAGTACGAAACTTGTATCTAGGGTATCAGAAACTACGCACCCACTCATTCAAACACACACCCAGACCGAGACAAACATTTGTGGTTCACACAAATATTCAGCTCGCACGGGAATTGAACGAATACGTTAAGATTGAATATATTGGGCGTAAAATTACCTATTAAAATAATCTAAAATACAGGATTTATACAAGAAACCACACAAGAAATGTCAGTAAAAGATAAAATATTGTAAACAATTTTATTGGTCACATTGTAAATTATGCGCTTAAACTATACAAATAAACACAAATGAGTCATTTTGTTATTACAATGTATTTGTACTCACAATTTATATGTAAAAACCTATTCATATGTCTAGTGCAATGTTTACTGTTACTTTTGATAGAATTATAGACATTATTGTCTAAGTGTAGGATCTATAATTGCATGCATGAAATTAAAACTACTGTGATTATAAATGCGACTGCCAAAAACAATCAGAAGATCTCTAAGATAAAAATGTGTTTATTAAATGGCATCTCAGATAGTAAAGAACATTTTATTTGTTTCGTTAGACTGGCTTGTATATCTTAAGTTCTAATTAATTACATAAAAAACGCTTTGTATTTATATCTCCTAATTAATTAGGTAATTTAAAGGCAGTGGCATCTGATCATATCATAAATATCATCTTGTCACGTCACAATAAATCAGGTATAGAGGCACAATCTTTTTCGGGCGGCCAAAATTGGAAGCTCCTATTGTCATTTTGACTCCAATGTCATTTGGATATTTTCAATAAACTGACAACCAAAAGATGCGATTACAGCGACGCTGTCACCGGCACAGAAAGGATTGTGTCTCAATAGGCTATGTTAACATTTGTAATTTTTATTTGATCCTAAACCTTATTATTATCCTTCCTTACTTCATAACATGGGAAATAAAAACGTACAGTATAACTTAAATTATATTGTTTAAAACATATCACAAGTACAAAGGCACATCATTGTACTTGTCATTTCATTTTGTATCATACACAGCTCTGTATAAGGTTGAAAATAAATTGTTACTTACATTTAATTTTGTAACTTGTACTTTTAATTTGATACGTCACAAACAAACATAAACTTCCTTCTTCATTTTCTTTGTAATATTATTCTGGAATGTTCTTTTATAAAGTTTTAAAGGAATACTTGCAATGTTGAAACGGAATGAAATTAAGATATTTTTCTTTTGTTTTTTCAACATGACTTAACAGTCAGCATCGTTACATTATGGAGTCACAATCTTTTCTATCCAATGTCATTTAGATACATTTTCGATAAACTGACAACCAAAAGATGCGATTACAGCGACGCTGTCACCGGCACAGAAAAGATTGTGACTCAATACGTAGGTACTTACCTACAATAAAATTTGGATTAGGCCTTTTCAGAAATTCAGAGGGCTTCTCCTCAAATATTGTATAGTACATATAAGTTATAAGATATCTGATGAGGAGCCATCTGAATCCCTAAATAAGTCAGTATTTAAGTTATAAAGGGCTATGAAGATTTTTGTATGGAGGCTGGCATATTAGTCGACCGCCATTTTGTTTTTAAGTAGGCGGCGCACAATTATATCTATAAATATGCTTATAAATGTGTTCTCTATCCATAATTACAGGTTTAGTTGTGGGATACCGAATTTAAAAAAAAATGGCGGTCAACTATTAAGGGCTATTTCACGACCTTCAAGTAACGTTACTCACCAAGTAAAGTTAGTTTTGTCTCTTTCTTACTTTATATCAAGTGACAAAGACAAAACTTGTGAGTAGCCCCTCGGAACTTTACTTGATGATGGTGAAATAGGCCCTAAGTATGCCAACAACTTCGTAGCCGTTTGTGGAACATTGCATGTATTCTGCATTTAGTACTATATACAATACATGTTAAATACCCACAGAAAATGATTTAAGGCATTTTTGTTTTTTTTCGGAACGGTGGGCTGAATAAAAAACAATAAAAAAGAGTTTTAATAAGCTAAATCTTACAATAATTAAGTAAAATAGCTTATGTACAAAGTTAACTTAAATCGATTTATTCCCATTTGATCGGAGGGGAATGGGAATCCACTTTCATTCCATTAATTTTATTAATGGTATCAATGATATTAAAAAGAAAGAAAGTAAATAAAAAGACATAAATATGTTATACTCTTAGTTGTTATCGAGACATTTAACCTTTCCAGTTTGGGCCCTTTACTGCAATCATCATCAGCTCTTATGTCCCCATCGAGGGGCTCGAGCCTACCCTGAATAAGGGCGATCAGGCCTTAGTTAATCACGCTATTTAAATGCGGGTTGGTCGACTTCACACACAACCTTAGAATTCCTTCACAAGTGTGCGCGAAGTCGAGTTCGAAATCATGACTACAGCGTCATGAAGCAACGACGTGTGATGATGACGTGAAGTGACGATATTGTGGTCTGCTGCTGCTGTCTGCAGTCGGCTACCAACTTGAACCTTTGCATAACGTGCCCTCTGAAGTACGCATTATAATATAACCTACTTATCCCTTTTTTCGTACGTATAATGTCATTGTTTATGAATGTGGATTCATGAGTACAGCACTGACTAGTTGGCACTGGATGTAAGTGGTCAAATTGAAGTGATTTTTAAAATATTATGTATGCATATTTATTTCGATATATCGAAGAACTTTTTATTCTTATAATGTTTCTATTCGCATAAAAACTGTTTTATTTTATAATAAGAATCTGCACTAAATAATGTGTGGCAATCTGTCCTTACCTTACAAATTTTACGCTATTTTAATTTTCAAGAACGTAAAGTAAAAAAACTTTATTTAGCTTAGCAAGCTATTGGCCAAAGAAAATTGTATAAGTAATATATTTGAATACAAAAATTGTACTTAGAACACTCTACTTAAAGTACATTTTAAAACAACAAACAAATTGAAAACAGCTATAAAAATTGCAACAATAAACTAGTGTGAAAAAAAACCGGATCGCCTCAAATTGACCTCGTCATCATATTATATCATCCTGCCTTCTGATCTGATAGTGCTACGGTTTCTCCTTGTTCAGGATTCGAATCTGCGATGAGAGGTCCATGTTTCCACCCGTCGGGGTAGCCATATTGTCTGACGTCATCCCACCATTGTTGTTTGCCATCCGCCCAGATGCAGTAGATGACGTTGGTGCCGACGAGGACGACGAAGCATACCCAGAATGCGACTCGCCATTGGGCTAGGGTAGACTGAAAAAGAGAGAATTATTACTTTTTGATTTGATGTCACCAACACGCTTATTTAGGAAATATTTTTGAAATATTTTGACAGAACTCTTAAAATGTGGCCTCATTGTTAATTTTATGCTTGTTGTTTTTCTAGCACTGTCTTTAGATGCATACAATACCCGAATACACGTGTCTAATTTTAGCGCTGCGATATTTTTGGTCTAACTAAGTGATAGATTTTTGAGGTAAAACCTATAAATGATGCTAGTAGAAACACCGGGACAATAAACTTAAAGTGGCTTCCTAAGCATATATAAAATAACCTAGTAACAAACAACTATACAAACAAACTAAACATTGATACCAACAGTATCCGTAATCGTTTATCATTCCCTCTTCAGACGGCTCAAGATATCGTTTCATGGCCAAGGACGGAGCCCATTAATCACGTTATCAAATTATGTCAAACTTCCTCGAGTAACTCTTGGAATAGTTTGCGATCAATGTGTGTGACAGAAATAGGAGACGTACACTGTATTACTTTGACAATCTTAAAATCTAGAAATCTATTATTGCTTTTTGGGAAATTTTAGTGATTGCAGTACCCAAATGTAAATATTGTTTAATAGCTTAGTCCCTTAGCGGTTTTACCCACGAAATTTTCTACTAGTCCAGGAAAAAAATCGCATGAAAAATATCCTATTTTTCTGTATGAGGTTCTTTTCTGCTGAATTTTGACTAGATGTTAGTTGTGTTTAGAAACTAGACCTTTTCTAATTTAGGCCCTTTGTGTGTTTTAATTAGACTAGATTTTTGAGAATGTGATGACGGATCCTGTAGTTTTCGGCAAGCAACTACTAAAAACATGATCTATTTTCAGCAATTCCAATATTCGCTTCAAACAAATCTTAATATAGATATTAATGACTTCTTTTAGTTACACAAAGCCATTTACGTAACTATCTCCAGTATTACGTATTACTCTTAGATATCGAGTTTCCTTATCTTGGTCGTATAACTCAAGGTATACGAGTTTCTATTCTATCTAGAGAGATAGGTAGTGAAACTAATCACGTTGAGTGGCCAATCTACTCGTTTGACCTTTGAAAAGTGCAAGACTTGCAGTCTAGAGAGGGTTTATTTCTATTTTCTATATTCTATATATGTGATTGGAGTTAAATAGAGTTTCATTATGAGATGAGAAAATGAATTACTAACTTTATGTTTTGATATAAGCAAAACTTTTGTAACTACCATGGACAACGGATTAACATGTATACATGCATACTTAATAAGTACTTAAGTGTTTCTAATAAATCCATACTTTGCGAAAGATTCATTCATTCACCGTGTCCACACTTCATTCGCTTCTCATATTTTGTCTTTCCAAAAAGTTGCCACCGCCACCGCGCTACTTGAGGCCTCCATAAAATCCTCTAGGGCAAAAGATGTCAGTTTTTTTTGTAAAAATGCTTCTTAAAAATATTTCTATGCATTGAAATAAAACACTTAAACGGATTTTTTTCGTGTTTATTTCAATGTGTAGTGTTCGTGTAAATCAAAGATATCAATAATGCTATGATTTTATATTTGAACTAGCAGCGCCCCGCGGCTTCACCCGCTTAGTTCCCGTTCCCGTGGGAATTTTGGGATAAAAAGTATCCTATGTGTTATTCTGATGTATAAGCAAGATTATTGTAAAGTTTCATTAAAATCCATTCAGTAGTTTTTGCGTGAAAGAGTAACAAACATCCATACATACAAACTTTCGCCTTTATAATATTAGTAGGATAACAAAACATTTTGAGCAAGTCAAACCGAAATTTGATGGTCAAAGAATTTGCCCTTAGTAGAAACTGAACCCACATTGTTTTGCATAACATGCACAAACCACTTAATCATTACATGCTCTATTATCAGTACTATTTATATTCTCTCCAAACCAACTGATAAAATTATCAATCCTCTATCAATATGGATATCAATCAATCAGTATACTTACATCAGGCGTCAAAAGTCCGATTAAGTACGGAGTGATGATGCCGGCGAACGTAGACGTTGTATTCACTAGCGAGGTCAGTGAACCCGCGTAGTTTGGTGCTAGGTCTAATGCGTTTACCTGTAGAGAATTGAGGATTTGTAATTGGAATTCTGGACAAAAACACAAGAATAGAAAACGAAAATTGTGCGTAATGTCTCTAATTTAAGCAAACATCTATGGGATTCGGAAAGTATGAACTTTCAGATTAAAGAAAATTTCATATCGATTCAGATTTTTAAATAATTGGACCATTTAAACATATGATTACGTTAGGGCATATTTCAACATTTTCAAGTAACGTTCCGAGTAGCTACTCACAGACATTCACAGACATAAATTGAAAATTGACAATTGAAGAAAGAGACAACACACACGTTACTTGGTGAGTAAATGTTTACTTGAAGGTGAAATAGGTCCTTAGTCTACCTATTAATGTTACCCACTGCACTACTACCTACTTAATTAATGTTAACCAACCATAAAAACTTTAATAAAGACAACTGCAAACACAAATGTTGGCATTATCATTTTGCACCAAAGAGAAAACAATTTCGTGTCTCCCCAAACATTCGTGGGTACAAGATAGTGAGGCAAAGAAATCCCTAAACGCGATGACTCCTGATAAGCCGACAAAATGGTCTACGGAGAAAACCTCGGTTCACAAGATAAACGATTTCGTAAGGAAAAAAGTTTGCACAAATTCTTATTACATTTTTTTCTTAGGCTGGTCACAAACAGTTGGAATTCATATTTCCTTTCTGAATTCATAGTCTGAACTTATTCATAATCTGAATACCAAAAACTTGCTACACACATGAATTTAGAATTTAAAACGATCAGGCGAATAGCTAGATCTAAACAAGTAAGATCAATATGAAACTTTAGTATAGTTACTGAAAAAAAAACAGATTCTTTGAGGCGAATAGTTCATTTTGACGTAATTTCAGCTTTCTAAATTAATAACGTGAATTAAGAACATGAATTCAGGGAAATATTTCGGATGTTTAAGACCACCTTTACAGCTGTGAAAATTTCTTTTCAAAAGGTATTTCGGTAATCTGTGCATGACATTCCTAAACATGAGTAAATTGAACGAAAAATGAACATAAATAAAAGCTGTTTCATGCATTACTTTGGCAAATTACTTTAGACATTCGCTTCATTAAATGCTTGTGAATGTTTTCTCTTACGTACACGGAATTACCTATTATTTTCAAATCAACAAATTGCGTGTTTAAAAGAAATTGCTTTTTACCAGAACTTTTGTATTTTATGGTGAGGAAAATGCTTTATTTACGTTGAAAATGGTTATAAAAATAAAACTTGTCAGCGAAAATCTTAAGCTAGGGATCTTGTCAAATTAAATTCTGCAAATAAGGTTTATAAATCATGGTGTTTTGTTATGGCTGAACACGCTTGCCTAGACGAAATGGATTCACTCGCACTTTGAGTTTTTTTAACCGTAATAAGATTTGTAATTATAATCTTCTTTTTAGTATAATTTAAGTAAGTGGAGATGTTATTAGAGAATTGGAGATTCAATAGAATATTTTTTTTAGTATTGGGTATAATTATGTGAAAATGTTATTGGAAATCCATAATAATGTTGTAGTACATCCTACTAATATTATAAAGGCGAAAGTTTGTATGTATGGATGTTTGTTACTCTTTCACGCAAAAACTACTGAATGGATTTTAATGAAACTTTACAATAATCTTGCTTATACATCAGAATAACACATAGGATACTTTTTATCCCAAAATTCCCACGGGAACGGGAACTACGCGGGTGAAGCCGCGGGGCGCTGCTAGTACATACATATTTACACCTAATTTGATTCTCATTTAATAGATGATTTACTAAGTAATTAAGGTCATCAGCATAGAGTAGTTGAGGTATAACTATAAGTAGGTACTTCAAAAAATATTTTCGAAATAATGTATAGATCCTAAAAACTAAACAAGTACTTACCTTCATCCCCGGATAGAAGCCTCCCATCAAAGCCATGGATACTATGAAGTAGATCATGGCGGCGTTTCTGTCACAACCCGAGTAGGAAGCCAGGATGATGCAGATAGCGGGACCGGTGGCAGCTGAAAGAAAACAAAAAATTTACAATATGAAAAATTAAAATGAAAAATAATTTGTATGTAATAAAAGTATGACTACGTAAAGCCGTACTGCTGGGCAAAGGTCTCTCTCTAGTTGATGATATTAATGTAGTGAGAATAAATAAGCGTAAGCACCACGCTTGACTTATGCGTGTTGGTGATCTGAAACCGAACTCCTCAAAGCCTGAAACCTCAAAGCTGTTTGAAAAATAGCAAAATGAATTTTTTGTTCCGCGAAATGAAACTGGGCCATTATCATGATAGACTATGTCTGTGTTTTTTCAAACTGATTTCCTGCCTAGCATGACTATGCGTGATAAATGATATAGACACCACGAAATAATATCGATTTCGCGAGCATGACCAAATGAATATGGCGTAGTACTATTTGATAAAATTAAATATGGCGGCTATATTTATTATATTTTGACAGTTGGATGTCAATAAATAGATATATCGATTTCGCGAGCATGACCAAATGTCATAAAATTAATCATGTGGTAAAATTAAATATGGCGGGCATTTTTATCAAATTTTGACAGTTGGATGTCAATAAATCGCTGTATCTATCGCGTTTTCGAAGTCATGCTAGCCTAGCAGGAACTATTATACCTAATGCTTATCTAATTACATAATACCATCAGTGAGAGAGACCTTTACACAATCGGACTCTACAGTATGATATTTTAGCTTTACTTTTTATACCGAAGGATTATCCAGGAAGGTATAATAAAATCTTTTATATGGGTATAATTTATGACAGTTTAAAGCCGGGATGCGTCGTTAGTTTCATAATTTCAACGTAATAAAAACCCTTTTTAATCTCTACTGCAAAGGATATCCCGAGATTATGTCCTGTAATACCCTCTTTTTACCCGTCTACAGCGAAGCAAAAGGAAGGTTATGATTTTGGCCGATATTTATGTGCTTATGTTCCTTCATAAATTCCAAACTACTCATTCCCTGACTATCACCACGAATATTTATTTTGTTTCATAATTTGAAGCGTTATTTTTATAATTAACGGAGCATTTTTTATTTTTACTTAAAGAAAGTCTATTATCTGAGGCAGTGAGACGGGCTAAAGCGGCAGGCAAAGACAGAGAAAAATTTGTAGAAAGACAAGTATTTACAAAAATATATAGAAAATATAATATTACCAATAGTTGTATGTATGATCCTTCCAGTTTTGATCGTATGCCATTTCTTCTTGATGCACAAGTCGCAGATAAAGCCGAAAATGAACGAGAAAATCCACATGGCTACGTAAGGCAATGCGGTCAGTGTGCCAGTGGTCGCAATATCGAATTTGAGGACATCGTGTGAGTACTTCGGCAGGTCTGTCACCATTGTATAGTAGCCCCAGTCGTGGCCAACCTGTTGAGAAAGAAAATTTTGATTGAGGGCTATTTCACCATCTTCAAGTAACGTTCCGAGTACTTACGCAGAAGTTTTGTCTTTGTCACTTGATACAAAGTAAGAAAGAGACAAAACTAACTTTACTTGGTGAGTAGCTTTACTTGAAGGTCGTGAAATGGGCCCTAAGAATAATGGTTAATCTTACGAGTACCTATATCTTACTATAAATGAATTTGAGTAGGTACATATTTGTTAAATTTTTAACTACACACATCAAAAGTGTCTAGGGATCAACATATATTTTTGCAATAACTTTTCTCCTGATTGATATTAATTAAAATTTTCTTTAAGGATTCATCAAATCAAGTGTTTTCGTTTGTCACAGTAACCATAAACCAAGTCACCTTTGCATTAATAAAGAAATTTGCCATTTTCCTAATAAAGGGATTTTTGACATTTGAACCACTAACATTAAAGTTCGAAAAAAAGACTGAAATAACAGTTTTCTTTAAAATTTTATTGGGTAACTTAAACAATTAATAATCCGTGTTTCTACCGCGAACACTAACAACACAAGAACATCGGTTTGGCATACTCAAAATGAGTTCATCCAAATCACGCTGTGGAATGGCCGCCCATGTTCGTTGCAACAACAAAAAAAGGTCTTCTTGCGACTGGATACCCTCCATATTCGGCAGAGCTCTTCTCTGTAGCATATCCCATGCATGCTCAATCGGGTTCAAGTCTGGCGACTGAGCAGGCCAGGGCAGGACATTGATTTTAGCTGCGGCGAAAGTCTGTCTTACAACTCTTGCGGTGTGCAGTCGTGCATTATCATGCATTAACTGAAATAAGGGACCGATTTGCACTTGTAGAGGAACGATGACGTCTGATACAATCGTCTCAGCATAAATTTGAGCGTTGAGGTTGCCTCTGATCCAAATCAACTCAGTTCTTCCGCCGATCCAAATACCCGCCCATACCATGATGGTTCCACCACTATAAGGATGGACTTCCTGGCAGGATTTTAATCGCTGTTGGCGTCCAGGGGTTCTCCAGTGTCGTATACGTCTTGTATCCGGTCTCATACCAAAACGAGACTCATCAGAAAAGCACACGAAACGCCATTGTTCTTCTGCCCAATTTCTGTGTTCAAGAGCCCATTGATATCGAATCCTACGATTGTGCATTGCTATAGGTGGTACCCGTAGCGGTCTTCGGGAATGAAGGTTCACTTCATGCAAGCGGTTTCTGACTGTTTGGTCGCTAATTAAGTTCCCTGAAGAGTGATGAAGCCGCACGGCTAACATCATGGCGGTTATTGTTGGAGCTCTTCGAGTTAAGATTTGAATGTATCGGTCTTGTCTCCGTGTGGTGCAGCGATACCGTCCTCCATGGCGCTCAGCCACGGTACCAGTGCTTCGGTAACGTGTCCAAAGTCGACTGATAACACTCTGACTTGTATTCAGAGCTAAAGCCACAGTACGTTGCCGGGAACCAGCTTCTATCATTCCCACGGCTCTGAGCATTTCTTCCCTGCTTAAATGACGTCGCCGCTCCATAATAACGTTGGTTTTAATCAGTAGTAGGGAAACAGTAGCACTAATAATGTCTTCAATGCGTTGTATGTTTTTATAGGGAAAATATTGACAGCTGATTTTCATCTTTTACTCGAATTTGATTCACAGTTCCTGATTCAAATTATGAAATGCACCAAAAAGGATCCATATAAATTTATAAAATCATAAATTTATTACAAAGCCACATCTCAATCTCAAGAAATCCGCATAAAAATGCTTGATCCCTAGACACTTTTGATGTGTGTAGTTTAGTTTTTAAGTCTTTATTTTATTTGGGACTGTTTTTTGTGTTCTCAAATAAAATAATTATTAATTCAATTTATTATATGTATCAAGGGTATCAGAAACAGTAATTTACAACTGTCATAATAGAAGTAAAACTTTGTGCAGGAATTGAACCAATAACCTTCTGTTGAAATACTAGTTTTTGCTTATGTTAAATGTAAAACTGAAGATTTTACTGCTAATTGTTTTTTCTGCTGCATGATTAAGTAACAAATATCCAAAGACACACAATAAACAGATTCTGAAAATATAATTTAAAAAAATTGGAGTATGAACCCCATTTGCCCACTTCATGAAATTATCAACCATTTCATGAAATTATCAACCATTTCATGAAATGGCAAATTTACGATATGGCCACGACATATATGGTCTTCATCATCATCATTGGCCTATCCATCTACGTAAATGATTTAGGTTGGGTGGCGTCAGGTTTATGGTCTTAGCCTCTTAATTAAAGCCGGGGAAAATATTGTATAATGTGTATTTGCAGAGTACCTGCGTAAAATATTATGAAAATATGAATCCTAATATAGAACTCAAAAGGTTTTAATACAATAGCCGTCCAGAATAACATTTAATTATATTTCCCTTATTATTAATGTTATACTCAGCTCATTGTAATAATTGCACAAAGGGTGCTGAATAAATAACATGACTGAACCTTTTCGCAGCGAATATTTGCAATGAAAACATACAAAAAATCGCTCGATGAATACCAAAAATACTTATCCCGCCAACTCTTTATTTTTCCAAAATGCACAATGAAAATACACCGTTATTTCTGAATACCGCTATTTTTACACCAAACATAAATATTTGAAAATATTTTTCTTCTGTACCGGAAATATTTTTGTGAAAGTAAAATACAGTGAAAAGAGTTATGAGAGATTTTTGTATTTTTAGTCTGTTTTTAACCCCCGTCGCAAAAAGAGGGGTGTTATAAGTTTGACGTGTCTGTGTGTGTGTGTGTATCTGTCTGTCTGTGGCATCATAGCTCCCGAACGGATAAACTGATTTCATTTTAGTTTTTTTGTATTAAAGGGGACTTACGTGCGAGTTTTCTTAGACATGTTTGATGAAAATCGGTTGACCCGATTAAAAGTTATGGGGGTTTGAAAGTAATAGTGTTGGGGGTCTTTTAAATTTTTAATTTACTTAATGTTATATACTTATTATATACTAGCAGCGCCCCGCGGCTTCACCCGCGTAGTTCCCGTTCCTGTGGGAATTTTGGGATAAAAAGTATCTTATGTGTTATTCTGATGTATAAGCAAGATTATTGTAAAGTTTCATTAAAATCCATTCAGTAGTTTTTGCGTGAAAGAGTAACAAACATCCATACATACAAACTTTCGCCTTTATAATATTAGTAGGATTATACACTTATTATATACTTTTTATACAATATTGTATGTATTCCTAAGTGAACAGTTTTCCGCATTTAGAATTTTCTTTAGGCTTGTAGTTATTCATTTTGCTAACAAGCTTCGACCAATGAGAACAGAGCAGAATTAAATAAATGAAACCGCATAATACAGCTAATATAAGATTAAATAAATGAACTAGAAAATGTATATAAAGTTATCGATTTACATTATTCACAGCGGTTTAGTTCTGCGGTCACAAGTGGAGTTTATTGATACGTATCTAATGTTATATTATTACGGTTTGGAAACAGTCCGAGTTTCTTGCCCATTCTTTAACCAAAGATGTACATAGGTCATACTCCTTCCAGATTCGTGATCAAAAAAGGTATAGAGTCACCAGGTTTTCTGTGCGGGTGGCCTAAATTGGAAGCTCCTATTGTCATGTTGACTAAAATGTCATTTGGATACATTTTGATTACACTGACAATCATCTGACAACCAAAAGATGCGATTACAGTGACGCTGTCACCGGCACAGAAAACTTGATGACTCTATAAACTAAAAAGTGAAGTTTTTTCTTTTTAAAAGTGGTCTAGTGGAATGTTTTGTGTGCTTGTCTGCCAAACCTGAGATATCGGGTTCAATTCCTAGGTCAGGCAGTAAATTTTCCAAACAGGGTTTGGATTTCATATCACCAACGTGCGTCACAAAACATTGTTCAGATTATTTAGTGAGGGGCCTTGAGACGTGATCTTACATACCTTAACATAATTTATAACTAGCTGTGCCCCGCGGTTTTACCTGCGTAGAATCTTATCCCGTGGGAATTTGGGGATAAAAAGTACTTTATGTATTATTCCTAGGTATGAGAAACATCTGTACCAAATTTCATTAAAATCCATTCGGTAGTTTTTGCGTGAAAGAGGAACAAACATCCATACATCTAAACTTCCACACTCACAAACATTCGGCTTTATAATACTGTAGGATTGACATCGTTCAAATGTAAATTCTCATTTAAATTTAAACATGATCTTAAATCACAGCCACACACACTTGAATAGGTATAAAGATAGAACAATATTCATAAAACCTCAACTTTGACACGACCTTCAACGATTAGATAACAAAGAAGAAAGATTACTGATTAAATCGCGTTAGTTATTATACTCGTACATCATTTCATTGTTATAAACTATGAATGAAACAAATAACATCTGTTTTTTATACTATTGATATTAAATATTAATAATAAAATATGAATATTTGTGTGAACCACAAATGTTTGTCTCGGTCTGGGTGTGTGGGTGTATGCGTAGTTTCTGATACCCTAGATACAAGATTCGAACTTAGTTAGGGGTCAGTTACTATCCCACCAAAAACATTCTGTAAAAAAATAGCCAAGTCTCGATGGAGCTGCTTGTTTATCTCTAAAAAGTAATGAAATCTAGACAAAGTCGTACCAAGTCTAAGGTTCCTTACTGCGATTTCTTTATTATTATAGTTAATGTTGTGTGACTTGGCCGTTGAAGGGTACACATGTACACAAGGGTACAAAACTAGGTGTTCCATGACACTATTGCACCAATCTGTCGCCAGAACCGCTACCCATTGACGATAGAAAATTGCCACTTGAAATACGTTGATTCAATATCCAGTCAATTGTAGGCTTGATAAAGCTGCGTATTTTAATAATGTTATAACATTACATGTAAACAAAATTGACTTGTGCCCACTACTAACGTTTTAAACAATGTTCAACGGCCAAGTCACACAACATTAACTATAATAATAAAGAAATCGCAGTAAGGAACCTTAGACTTGGTACGACTTTGTCTAGATTTCATTACTTTTTAGAGATAAACAAGCAGCTCCATCGAGACTTGGCTATTTTTTTACAGAATGTTTTTGGTGGGATTTCATTTATTTTTGTTGAAACGAGTTTAAATTGATTTAATTTGTTAGATTTTCTTATTTGACACATTTTTTCTTTTTAGGAGTAGTATTTTATTATTAAGCGCCCCGCGGTTTCACCCGCGTAGTTCCCGTTCGCGTTTCTGTGGGAATTTCGGGATAAAAAGTGTCCTATGTGCTTATTCTGGTTCTAAGCTACCTCCCCACAAATTGTCAGCCAAATCAGTTCAGCTGTTCTAGAATTATAATTCCTGTTCCCATTCCCGTGGGAATTTCGGGATTAAAAGTATTCTATATGCTTCTCCTGGTTTTAAGCTACCTTCCCACCAATTTTCAGCCAAATCAATTCAGCCGCTCTTGAGTTATAAATTCCCATTCCCAATCCCGTGGGAATTTCGGGATTAAAAGTATTCTATAATCTTTTCCTGGTTTTAAGTTACCTCCCCACCAATTTTCAGCCAAATCAGTTCAGCCGTTCTTGAGTTATAAATTCCCGTTCCCATTCCCGTGAGAATTACGGGATTAAAAGTATTCCATGTTCTTCTCCTGGTTCTAAGCTACCTCCCCACCAACTTTCAGCCGAATCAATTCATCCGTTTTAGATTTTTAAATTCCCGTTCCCAATCCCGTGGGAATTTCGGGATTAAAGGTATCCTATGTTCTTTTCCTGGTTCTAAGCTACCTCCCCACGAATTTTCAGTCAAATCAGTTCAGCCGTTCTTGAGTTACAATTCCCGTTCCCGTTCCCGTATAATTCCCGTTCCCGTTCGAATATCCTTGTTTTTATAGTTTTCCCTTTATGTGGCCATTAAACCCTACCTCTGTACCAAATTTCAGCTCTCTAGGTTAATGGGAAGTACTAGTTCTATTTTGATGATCATGAGTGAGTGAGTGAGTGAGTGAGTGAGTGTCTGTCATAAATACGAAACTTTGCTTTCGCTTAACTTCGGAACTAAATGACCTACAGACTTGAAATTTTATTTTAAGTATGTGATTGTATAGCTTACTGGATGACGAAAATTTCAGCGTTCTGGGCTTATCCAGAGGTTGTCAAATAGGGGCCTGAAAATGCGGCGAAAGGGTTCCTGTAAAGGATGGTACGGCAGTGTTTGCTTCGCGCTCGACTTGGCGGGGAGCACTGCCGTGCCCCCAGATAATGAAATGATGGAGTGAATGATTATGTTATGTTATGTTAATGAAAATCAAATAACTTCTGTTAATTTAAAGCTAACTTGCACTGTTTTATCAGCAATTATATTTTATCTACATGTAATTTCCTTATTTTCCATTAACGGTGTGTTAAAATCACAAGTATTGTGTAGTTACCTATCTAAGTGAAGGCCGATGGCGATACATTGTCGTAAATAGCAATCATGACTATTGTTGCCCAGGATTGATAAGTTAATAGAGTAGGTTTGTGTTTTGTTGTTTTTTTTGTTATTCCACTTAGAGTACTTGTCATAGATGATTTTGGATGAAGTATACCTATGATTCTGTATAAAAATCGATTAAAAATTTACGAACTGGTAGTTGGGTTTATAATTCTGGTTTAAAGTTTCATTTATGAGGATCTATATATCTCCGGTCTAGATGTATTGCGATTGCATAGTTTCTGATACCCTAGATTAGTCTTACTTAGAGATCGCTTGATATAAAGAGAGTAGTTATAGAAAGTGTTTTAGCAAATCCAGATTCCTTTTCATCTTTTCCAGTAGCATCAATACTTCTTCTTCTTTGCGTGTCGACTTATATATTTGAGGACCAGAACTCGGCCACCGATATGGCACTATCAGTGGCCTTGTAAAGGCCCTCGCGTGTAGGTGTCAATACTATTAATCAATAGTACCTACTGCTAGGAAAGAGGAATTCCTTCTCACATCAGGAAGAAATGGCCCATTGTCCTGCTATTTATTATGAAACACTTAAACAGATTTTTGTCGTGGTTGTATTTTGTTTTACATTTTCTGACGTTTCACACATCATGTGATCACAGAAGACTAAGATGGAAGACGTTTGTACAAAGTAATGTAAAAAGGTTTACTACCTTCAATATTTTGAATATAATTTTAAATACATTGTGAATTTACCACATATTCGGAAATACATCAGCCGAGAAGAATCTGCAAGAAACTCGGTCTGGAATTATTTGGCCAACACCAAATAAATACTAATATCTCATTTACAGTACGTCTTACCACCTAACACTACCACTACCCAATATAATAATCTAAGACTCACCGCAGCCATAACCAGTGCCCAAGCGGGAGCTGATCTCAAGATCGCCTTCCACGGCACGGGGTCCTTCTTGCTCTGAGCCTCGGCTGTGGTCACATTCTTGTTCAAATAACTCAGCTCTTTTTTAGATATAAACGGATGGGAGTTCGGTGTGCTGTAGCAGAATAAACTCTGGAAAATAATTGAAGGGGATTATAAGTAATTATTTGTCTTCGTTTAAATAAAATATAGAAGGTACGCAAATAGTAATTATCGCATATTATTAGCATCATATTATACTCGTAAGTATTGCCCACCAAGAAAAAAAACGCAATTAAATCGCGTAGCATAACTAGTAAATTTAATAATAGCTAAACAAATTCAAAGACTATCTCATCTCGTCCTTGTAAACGGGAAAATTTTCCGCTATTAAAACTTTCCAGTTTTGATTATTTATGCATGTTAGGTTGTGTACATAAAGAATACAATTTATATGTTTAAAAGTCTGTCTGTGTGAAGCCCAAATAAAGTTATTTTATATATATTTTTCTCTCTCTTTCTGTTTCTTTCTGCCGTGGTTTTTGTGTTGTAACGGTTACCTTTTACAATATACAGAACTAAGACCCTTACCCATAAAAGAAACCAGAATATTCCGAATCCCCCAAAGAAGTAGAACAC
The DNA here is from genome assembly GCA_958496195.1 of Timandra comae. Lineage (NCBI taxonomy): Eukaryota > Metazoa > Arthropoda > Insecta > Lepidoptera > Geometridae > Timandra > Timandra comae. The sequence goes on along the minus strand of OY292363.1, from coordinate 10,159,248 downwards.
ATAAGCCCAGTCTCTTCCATCAGCTAGCAGGATCCCAGACATGAACGATCCAAATATATTTCCAATTTGGGCCCCTCCAAAGACTAGGGCTCCTTGGAAAGACCGTTCATGGGGAGGAACCCATCGGGCCAGCATTATCATTAAAGCTGGCATTGTGGGACCCTGGAAAAAGGATTTTTTAAATATAAAGTTGTAGTAATAAAATAAGTCTGTCGAAAGTTATCATCTATTGGGCTCTCTAGTCACTTTAAGATACAAGGACCCATGTTACTTAAAACTAAAACAATCAAACATCTAGTTCTACATATCTATACATCATTTCATTAAAACTCATTTCGATTCCATAGTGCGATATTATGTATTGCATTAAAAATATATAAAAGCAATTAAAACTAGAACATTACGCTTGGTCAAGAAATGGGATTTCTGTTGGTCACGGGAACCTTACATGTCACTTACAAGGGCCCTTGGTCAGTGTAAAGAAAAATAAAATAAATAAGAGTGACCATACTTAAAACACTTACAGTTACAGATGAATTATATAGTATTATGAATTATATGCTTATTGCATTTCTATTATGTCCCTACCTTCACAAACACCTTTAAAACAAATTAACTTACCTCTCCCATTCCCTGTAGCACTCTCAATATAAACAACCACGTGGCTCCCCCTACTCTGATAACAATAGGCGTTAGGAAGGTAAACAGGGCTGTACTCAGTAATCCCACTCCGAGGGTCCATTTGCCCCCGAACTTCTCAGCCAAGTAGCCCCCAGGGACCTGCGTGGCTGCGTACCCGTAGTAGAAACCACTCAGAATCAGCCCCTGTGTTTTTTCGTCCCAGTCGAAGATTGCGTACTGAAATTGTTGGGTGGGTTAAGTTTGTGTGTGTTGGATGGTAAATAAGAGTTAAGGATTTTTTTAGGTTGTGGAATTAGGTTAGGTAGCAAAGAAGGAATTTTGCTTTTGTTTCCAATAGACTTGATTACTACTTTTTGAAAGAAAATAATTCTATGAAACATTAACACTGACGTTTTAATTTTACTCTGCGTCTTTACATTTGTATTTTTTATCGTAATTCAATTAGATTCCGTCAAAATTAAATGAATTTTCATGTGTAGAAAACTAAAGTATATCACAAGTTAACTGTTTTACAACAGACTAGGAAATAGGTCATCATGAATTAAATAAACTACAATATTATTATGCACATGAACATCAATTTTATTGCAGATGACACGTCTAGACACACAAACAGTTGCAGTAAGGACAATGATATCATCAAACAGATGGCAATGACTGAAATAAAATTATTTGATATCAAATGAATACATATCTGCTGAAGAATACTTTTTGTGGGACCGATGAGGTCATTTTTTCTCCTCCTAAGCTACATAACATAACATAATCATTCACTACATCATCTCATTACAGTAACCGACCCCTAACTAAGCTCGTAACTTGTATCTAGGGTATCAGAAACTACGCACACACTCATTCCCACACACGTCCAGATCGAGATAAACATTTTGGTTCACACAAATATTCACCCCGCACGGGAATCGAACCCGCAACCTTACGGATGGCAGTCCGGCATGGTGACCACTCTGCCATCGAGGTCGTCAACTGTACTTCAACTTGTTGTAACCAAAGTTAATAAAATAAGTACTGGCAACTATTTATGAATATAGAGTGGAAGAGGATTAACTAATTTGTTCGAAATTCAAACTCGACGGAACTAGAATCTTTCATAATCGCACTTTTTTTTTCCACAGATCAGCGAGTTACTGGACTTCCGTAAGAGATGCCTAGTTCTCTTTTCCATGTTTTTTTCTATTTTCAAAACACAAACTTTATCCTGGTGACAATTAAATTACAATCATAACAAAAAGGCATATATGTGTGAAGGTGCAGCTGTTGAAGTGATGCGCTAACATACATTCGGCAATTAATTTTTATTTACATAGGTTTTGACCTTGGTGCATTGAAGTATTTAAACATTTGTTTGTCTGCAAATTATTAGAATAACTTGAAGACTGTTTTTTGTTGTTTGTCGTCTATAAATACGCAAAAAATAACGGTTTATTCGCATTCATTGTATCAGCTATTAAATACTTCAGAGCTTTGTATTATTATTTCTGTTCTTCTTAGCGTGTCGACTCATATTTTTGAGGACCAGAACTCGGCCACCGATATGGCACTATCAGTGGCCTTGTAAAGATCCTCGCGTGTGCAGGTGTAGGGACACGCACGGCAAGTTATTTGCCGTTGAGTCGTGGTGGAAGGATCGGCTAGTCTGATGTTAGTTATTTGAATGATAATGAAAAAGCAGTTATTTTTATTTTTTTGTAATATAATTTATTTATTTAATGATAAAACAAACCACTGCACATTTATTTACTAGGTAAACATAATGTGTAAATTAGGTATGTATGAAGTGAAATACCTCTTTATTTAAAACAACAGTTTGATAAATTATCATTTAATTAAATAACATTACGTACTCGGAATAGAGTTGTTTATTTTATAGTGAAGGTAACAATAATAACACCCAATACCTTTATTTATTTATATGTAAGTATTGTTATCAATTATGAAAGCGGTTTTCAGTAAGAATAAAATAAAAGTATCCTCCTATAATTCTTGCCCCTACTTTCCCCCTTTTCCTTCGATTACAAAAAAGACTACGAACTATACCATGGTTTCATCGGGTTATACCCGAGTAAATTTTTCCTCTTTATAGGTAAGTACATAAACTTTCTTTTTAAGAGGTTAAATAGGTAAACATTTTAAAAGTTAAAACTCTATCGATTGATTGAACCCGCTTTCAAATGCATGGCCTACTTGATAAGATCTAGGCATAAAGACAGCAAGTACTTAGCTTTATACTAAACAAAGATTGTCGACGCCACCCTGCATAAATATTGCACATTGCGTAAGTATACAATAATATCCCGTTTCTGAATGTATGCCAAGTAAAGTTGCGCAAATTAAGTATCCTATTACTAAGTCAGTGCCTTTTACTGCACATATTATACGAGTTACTTAAAGTTGAAGTTCATTTTAAAGTAGCTTAGCTTTGCTTCGCAGTTTCACCCCTGTTGTTTAAGCCTACGCAGCGCCTTGCAGTTTTACTCGCGTAATCCCATGGGAATTAGAAAAAGTATCCAAAATTATTATGATTAACGGGATATTTGCCATGTATATTATTTATTTCGAGTTTTTATTTCGACGCTGTTGCAAGCGCCATGATCACGGATGAACTCGTAAATATCCCGTTAATCATAATAATTTGAGTGCTAGTATCCGAAATGTTTTAAGGAACATCTGAACCATCTAAATCGGTTCTTTTATCTCGACATTTTCAAAACGTATTAGTTCCTGCGAGAAGCGTTCATAACTCCAGATTACTTGCGATCTATTCGGCTAAGTAAAGGCGACGAGTCAGTTTAACCTATTAGTTGAACTGGCGTCCATCCAAAAATAGTCGTCAATCACCGGAGCGATTCCAGATTCCAGTGGGGAAATCTAGTCACCCTGACTAGATTTCCCCACTGGAATGAGTGACGTCACAGTTTCATGTCTGGACTTAACAGTTAAACTGACTCGTCAATGGCCACCTTTACATCTTACACAGTTATGATAGTGTTGGGTGGTCATTATCATAGGGAAGGTTCATATCTGACGGAACATGCGTCGCACTAACGTATAATCGGTTGAGTGTGAACGGTCAAGTGTTTTTCTATACATTTGTCTGTTCTGGCGTTACGCGACCGATAAAATACGCGACGCATGTTCTGTCAGATATGAATCTTCCCTAAGTGGCTTTTGATTTTATAAGCGTTTTCATATTATTCGTTTTATTTTGCCATAAAATATATTTTATTGCAATCAACGTTTTCTACAAGAAATAAGCGATTATAATCCGATATTAACCGCAGATATTGCGATCTGTATGACTTTATAACATTCATAACAGTAATGATTGACCGTTACCGAAGTGAGCGTTAACGTGTATTGGGGGACACGGTTGTGGCACTAACATCCTCGACAGTCGTCACGGAGTCCTCATAAGGCTTATTATTTTAAACCAATGTATCGGCTTCTTAGATATTTGATGGTTCGCGTAAATTGTCAAAGTATCACGAAATTTATCGGCTTCATGGATATCTAGTTCGCGTATAGAAGTTATATGAAATCTGGTGATGAAACTAAGAAAACCGATAATATTTTTTTCAACACACTTGCTCATAAAGGGGCTCATATTTGTGCAAAAACAGTTAAATAATGACACGCTTGATTCACTAGTGAGTTACATTTTTTTTTAATTGTTTAGTTTTAAAAAAGTTAAGATTCCAAAAAAAATCGTGTCCATACATTTTAAAAACAAACTTCAACTATGTTGCCTTACTTTTGGTAGGTCTATGGTCGATTCCATTCATTCATTCATTCGATTTTATTTTTAATAAGTATATTCTTTTAGTCTTTGGCCGATCACCATTGTTGTGTTGGATGCGCGCGAAGAGTAAAACTGTTTATTTATTAGCAAAAAATGTTAATTTCTTCGCAAATGTGTTGAAAAACGTTGTATGGTACACGCGAGTATTGATGATTACTATCCTCGGCTATCTTCAGACCCTCGCCTGACGGCTCGGGCCTCAATAGCGCCTCGGAAGTTATCACCAATTTACCTCGCTTGTACCAAACTATTATTGTGTTTAGTTTGGCACTTATAACTATCAAAGTTGAAGTTAATTACAAACGATTTTTTTTTTAATTAATACACAAGACTATTTACTTGATTGTCTTCTTTTTGTAAACACTTTGTATCCTATAATAAAATTATTTTAAAAGTATTCAAATTAAAGAAAGAAATGTTTCTAATATTGCACATGGTCACTGGCCACCGGGTCAACGATTCGTGGCCAAGAAACCCATTACCGTGAAACAATACCTAATTAAGCTTAGTTCCTCAAAAGTTTTATTTTACAAACATTGCGAATGGGAACTATGCATAACTGAAAATGGACTGTTTCATTGAGGAATGCGTTTTAATTTTTGATATTTATGGGTATTTAATTGACAAGGTCAAAGCCTGGAACTGGAACTAATTGTTGAAGAATTTTGGCCCAGTATTGTTTGTGAATATTTAATCAGTGGATATTTAAAAAAGTTAGGAGATAATCAAAAATTGTATTATTATAAGTAGAGGATAATTTAAAGAAAACTATAAAATATCTAGTTCAATCTCACTAATAAGACAAAGGCCGCTCACTCACTGATGATATTAGTAAAGTTAGGTAGACGACCAATTATCATCATGACGGTGATCTAAAACCCGAGCCATGATTGAATAATAGCGAAGCATTGCTCGATCCACGTATTGAACCTGGGTCCTGTCACTAGACCGCTGAAGCACTAGTCGCAGCCCAATATCAACTTTAGTTAGTTACTAGCAGGGCCCCGCGGTTTCACCCGCGCGCAACCTTATCCCTTGGGAATTTAGGAATAAAAAGTATCCTATGTTACTCTTTACTACATCAGCTACCTGTCCATAAAAGTCCAGTCAAAATCGGTCATGCAGTTTCAGAGATTAGCCGGAACAAACAGAACAGCCACTCCAATTTTATTTATTAGTATAGATTTATTTTCTAATTATACTTACAGGTTTCTCAATATGCGCCGTACTATTCCCAATTATAGGATCACTGGGACACGCGTCAGGGTCTATATAGTGTGGTCCTGCTGATTTCGTCTTGTTCACCATCTGGGTGATAGCCAGGTTGAGACAGACTCGCATCGTGTATGCGTTGCAAACACCGAGTAGCCCCATTACTCCGAGTATGTAGCGTTGGGGTATGAAGCAACCTGGAATAATGGATCATAAGGTTATATGGAGGGCGTCGTCAGGGTCGGCCGAGAAAGCGTTGGCGGGATGATCTTACCACCTTCGACAGTAGCTGGTGGGACACTGCGAAGGATAGGGATGGTTGGAATTGTTGGGGGAGACCTTTGCCCAGCAGTGGGACACTATAGGTTGACAAAAAAATATGTTATATGGTAAGGAGATTTGTTTAAAATATCTGTTGATTGAAGGATAATGTAGTGTGGATATTATTGGAAGGAGCACTGAAGAAATAACTATCTTAACTTGTTTTTTTTTATTTGTGAGAAGAAGAGTCAATTTTGGATTTTCTCAAAATTAGTTCCTTATACAATCAGGGTCTATAAGCGGGAGTGGAAGGTAGGAGGCTAAAATTGGGTACCTTAGTCATGTGAGGATGCATCCAGTAACCCATAACCCTATTATACACGGTATTATAGACGGTCGCCGTTGCCGAAATCGGCATGGAATACATCATCATCATAAGCGGGAGTGGAAGGTTTTTCTTGTAAATTTTGATTTTGCAACAAAACAAATAATTTTTGAACTAGTATACAAGGTAGCGACGAAAATATAACAAGAAAATGTGTCTAGAGTAGAGGTAGAGTTATTTTATTAAAGCAATCACAAGACATATGTATGTATAGACCGGAATAAAACCAAACTATGTCGTCTCCACCCTGTGATTAGGTACAAATATTACTGCTTTGATAGTAGGTTATACTAGTTATTCTATTACATATACCATCATATTAATTGATCATAATTTTTGCAAACATTCAAATGAAAGTTTGTAAGCAAAACATGCAATTATCAGATACAGTTATATGAAACTAGTTTGTGCTCTCGTTCTGCCCGCAATAGGGTCGCAACACAACCCACACATATACTTTCTATTCAATTGTATTGATAATATTTAGTCTGTATGTATTAATTATATATTATATTGCTGGTTTACTGATTTTATCAAATTAGTATAAGTACATATTAAAATAATCTATGGTAGGATATGTCCCACCCAAAATACAAATATGAATGAACATGTGCAATATTATGATAGTATGGTTAACTTCGCGAGATCTAAATGGGTGACAAGTTTTGAAGACAATCCTGAAAGTAGATATCTCAACTTATACTTGGCTGACTTTATTAATTTAATCTTCTAATCATCATCATCAGTTTAAGAGCTGTGCTTTTGTCGGTGTTACATGTGCAGCTCCCCCCACCTGTCCCTATACAATGCGGCCTCCTTCACCTCCTTATGCGACACGACAGCGACCCTATCCTATCTGACTCATGTAACTTATTCTTGGCCGACCCCTTCCTCTTCTTCCTTCTGCTTTGTCCTCCAATTTTCTAATAGGGTTCATAAACCATGTAAGCGTTTAAGGTATGCATAAAATATTGATTTTATGGAACTTACACGATCTAAGTCCTCTCGTCAATGCGTTGTCATATCTGGGCGGCGTCTGCGTCTTCTGACCCAATAACTTGTGCGCCTGCGTCCGCAATCCGTCATTTTCCTCCATCTTGAATTATTTATGACCCTTTTCCTGTTAAAAATAAACATTTCAATTAAAATTTAATTGATTGACATTATAAAAGTGTTAAAAGTATTATAATGAGTCAACGACGATACAGTATAAATATATTTTATAGATACGGATCATTATGTAAATGAGATAATGTTGCTATGTTATACGAGTATACATTGTATTTTATATATTGCGAAATATTTTGTTTGGTTGAAAGAAATAATCTCAGTAAATACATGTTCGAATTGAAAAATATTTTGAGCGTTATCTAGTCCATAAATCGAGAATGCAGGTTTTTTGACATCACACTACGACAATTAAGAACGGGGTAAGTACCTTTTTTTTACGCGGTGAAAATGCATAGAACTGCATACCACCGTGAGCCGAGATTGGGAGGGCCCCCAGTGGCATGTAGGGCCAAAGAACGGGGTACCTAATACAGATTAAAGCCAACCGCGGGATAAAAAAGGTAAATAATTTTTTAGTCGTAGCCTAAATCGTTTTAGATTTAGGTTTTGTCAGTCAGTCAGCGTGTCAAAGTTTTATTAAATAGCATAATAAACGTTTTAAAAATCTATAATAGACGATGACCAAAATTTTATTCCATGTGTTTAGTATTTAAAAGGTTTTTTATAGTTCAATAGTTTCGTATCGCGAATTTTAATGTACAATAATGAATATGTATCTAAGTAGGTATTTTATAAAGTATTTATGTGGTATATAAGTTATTGATTGTTCAAATATAGGATTGAGTAAATGTTATTTTTAACATGTGTTATCTATACGTCGACAATCGCAATGTGTTGGTGAATATAACAAGCTGAAGCGTCGACATGAACACTTGAGCAGATATTGCCTGCCAATATCTGTAGAGACAAATATCGGGCTTAGAGGCGTATTTTGGAAGAGGCTTATGTCCTTAAATTATTCACGCTTAGTAATTAAATAAAAAAATGCCAATAAACTTAATTGTTTCGGATATTTTTTATCAATATTTATTTAAGACTCTTACTTTAATTTGAATTTTTTTTATATGTTTTTTTGTTGATAAAATGCCATATACACCGTCCTGATAGTCAAGCTTGGACTAAACATTTTCTAACTTAACATACAATCAAACCTTTGATATCATTTTAAACACATTGTATGAATATAAGTAATGTATTATTTCGCAGCTCTATCTACATAAGTACCTATGTATAAATACAGTAGTCGTTATGCCAGCCTGCCGACAGAGTTTTGCGGGTCGACTCCCTTATACCTGTGAACCACGTTTGATTCCCGTGCGAGACAAATATTTTTGTAATATATTTATGTTAATTTTGGTTTGTATCTGTAGATTGTGGTATTCTTGATACAGGTAATGGACCTAGTAAGGGGTTATTTTATAATAATATTTTGCAATAATCACACAATTGAGTAACTAATCACTAAGTACATAGTACAAAATAAAATCGCTTTCTCTGTCCCTATGTCCCTATGTATGCTTAAATCTTTAAAACTACGCAACGGATTTTGATGCGGTTTGTTTTAATAGATAGAGTGATTCAGTGGGAAGGTTTTAAGCATAATTTTATCCCCATATTCCTAAGGGAACGGAAACTACGCGGGTGAAACCGCGGGGCGCCGAAAGTAAGTTACTAAAATAATTAATTGTCTTAAGGTTCATTCAGAATCTTAAAAATCATTAACGGCTCTATCTTCTAACGGCGAAAAACATCTAAGTAATAAACTGTATCTTAAATACATCACTATTTGTAAATAACATGTCTTGTAATATCCCGGGGGATATAACGTAATGTCCAGTGTATCCATCATAACTGTCCAATATGTTCAGAGAGTCATTAAGACGAAGTGCTTACGGAAAGAAACAACTTGTGTATGATGTTAAGTTTGTCTTCTTATTTTACTAGCTGTGCCTGCGGATTTACCGCGTGGAACCTTATCCCGAGGGAATTTTGGGATAAAAAGTCGGTCGAAATGTGTTATTCCTAGGTATGAGAAACATCTGTACCAAATTTCATTAAAATCCATTCAGTAGTTTTTGCGTGAAAGAGGAACAAACATCCACACATCTAAACATCCACACTCACAAACATTCGGCTTTATAATATTAGTAGGTTAGGATGTATACTACTAAATTTCTGTTGTATACTAAATTTCCAAATCCATTCAATTGCAGGAGTAACAAATACACATAAATATGTATAAGTGTGATTTTCTCACAAAGTTAAAAGTTAGTTTTTTTTTGGAAGCTAGGCAAAAGCGTCGCACTGATATTAAGAATGTAAGGAGAAGGAATACGCGTTGTGACGTGTACCCGAGATAATCCGAGATGGAAAACTCAAACATTTTTTTTTGTCGAAAATATCATTAATATTTTTTTTTATCAAAAAATTAGTCAAATACAAAAGTAGTAAGAACGAACGAAGCCGAGAAAAAAGTAATCTTTTAAAAATTAAATAAAGATCAGTTTTTAAATTTTTGGCTACACAATATTATATAGTAGATTAATCTAAAACAAAAAAATAAAAAAAATACCTTATCCAAAAGTCACCAACTAAAAAATCACAACACAAATACTTAAAAAACACTTGTCACATGCGCACGCGCCGACGTCCGTATTTCAGTACTATTATCGCGATTATTATATATTTATTACGTTATTTTATGTATAATTTGTTATATATTTATTATTATATGTTGGAACATTGTGCGCCGTGCCGGTTGGCCGGTATATAAATGGCAAATGGAGACATAGTAAAGCGTACGAGGTTGTCGGCCTTGGAAGGCATACATAATCACTTTATACTATATACAACACTAGCTCTGCAACGCGGCGTCCTTCGCCATTAAGTTTTGTATGCTATATTATTTTTCTATGTTCATTTTACGCTGTGAAAATTTTTTGGGGAGTACTTTGCATTGGCTTGAAAGGGGTTAAAAAATGTAACTTACAGTATTAAACAGGAAAGTTTTTCGCTTATTTGTTTTAACCATAAAATGTCGTATAGCCCTCTGAGTTGTGAAGGTCTGATGGCAGTCGTCGTAAAATACTGACATTCCACCAAATGTGGTTAAACTGAAAACCGACACCAAATAGACACGGGATAAAGATACGGAAAAAAAAATCGGTCCAGTAGTTTTAAACCGAGAGGGTCTGATTTGAGTAATTTTTGGTACAAATATTCCTTAAAAATCAGGACTAAAATGTAGAATACTTTCATCCCAAAATACCTTCGAGGCACTGCTAAGTTGATTCACGCTAGAAAAACCGCAAAGCGCTGTTAGTATAAAATTCAAATCTAAACCAAATTTCAATGAAAAAACGTTTTTTATTATGGTATATTATAGTCAATGGTTTAGTTTTTTTTTGTAAACTAGTTCTTTGATTCACGGCGTTTTTTGGCTATGATATGTTTAACCATGTTTCGAAGATTGATTGACTTTTTTATGTGCAAGTGGGCAGTATTTCGCATTAGATCTAATTTGCGTCCTTTGTTAAGTACTGCCATATTCTTAAGTGAGGTTTTTGAGGGCTTTGACTACCTTTTTGTAGTTTGTAATGTTAAATATTTTGATTTATTATTGGTATTAATTAAGCATATTTTATGGTAGGGTAGTAAGAGTAGCAATTCAATTTATTCCTTTACTAGCGGCGTCTCGCGGTTCCCATTCCCGTGGGAATACGGGGATAAAATATAGCCTATGTTACTCAGGGTGAATATAACTTTCTAATGGTGAAAGAATTTTTGAAATCGGTCCAGTACTTTTTGACTTTATTCGTTACATACAAAAATACAAATCTTTCCTCTTTATGATATTAGTGTAGATGTAGATTTGTTATTAGGTATTTATTGTTTAGTATTTTGATTTATTTTTGGTAATTAATTAAGTATTTGTGGAAGTAAGTTTGTAAGAGTGGTGATTATACCTATTTCTCTCTCTTTACTAATAACAACAGAGACAAAGAGGCCTTTATCTGCAAGGGGAACTTCTAAGACAATATAAAATATGTTGTAAAAAAATTTTTTTTTTTAAATTAAATGTCAAGAAAGAATAGACAAACAAACAAAACTATAAGTACTTTTGAAGTGTGCAAATTTGATCTTAAAAATAACCTTATCAGAGTCTCTTATCATTTATTCTAGTATTTTCAATAATCTTGTTAAAGTATCTATTAGATAAATATATCAGACAGACAAACAAATAACCGTTACAGGAAACAGATTAGGTTTGAGACTGATAAAATACTCTGGGTTTGTATGCAAATTGTTACTAAGTACGTACGAATTAGAAATTGAGGGAGATCAAAGCAGATGACCAAAACGCTGTCGTGTACGAGTAACATATAATATCATAACATAATCATTCACTACATCATCTCATTACAGTAACTGACCCCTAACTAAGTTCGTGACTTGTATCAAGGGTATCAGAAACTACGCACACACACATTCACACACACCCAGCAGAAACAAATAATATAACTAAATTCTTGGTTTTAATAAAAATGTACATTGTCCTGTGTAAATATTGGGTATAAAAATAGCTAACCTGCTCCAGCTCTCCGTTGTAAAATATTTTTCTATCGTCAATATTTTAATTTCTTTAATGAAAAAACACTTCTTAACGCTATTTATTAGAATACACATTTAAAAAAAATCAATATAAAACAAAAATCTCAAAAAAAACGCACGCACAAACAAACAGACCCACACACATTAATATTATTAGTCCGTATTATAGGTAATCCAGTCCAAGGATTGGCCTGGCCATACCATACCTGTTGTGGGGTTAATGGAACTACAATATAACTTATAATCTGTGACGATTCGACGCCGATATGCGTAAGCGACCACGCGGTACAGTCACGGAAAAATATTTTATTTTATAATAGAGCTTGAGAAATCTAAATGAGAATATTTTGTAAAGTTTAAGAAACATCTATTACGAGTATAAAAATAGTTTTTAAGTGTTTTATTTTTTTGTTTTAGCTAACCACGAAATGTCTGTTTTTTATCCTGTAAAAAAAACAGGATATACATGCTATTGTAGCAATAAGGAATATCTCTATCAAATTCTTAATTGTTTGTGTGTGTGTATAATTATAATATGTATTTTCATTAAGTTTTTACTTATATCAATACCAATAAACTATTTATTATTACTAAAAATACCTCCTTTAAATACATAATTAAAATAACATTGAATCCATTTAACTAATGGTAACACTGCTGATTATTCTGGCAAATTTGAATGACATCACCAATTAATGTTCTCAATATGGCGATAAGATGATATTATTTATGTCAAATCTCGTCAATGAGTTACTAACTAGTGATAAACAAGTTTGACCGCTATCTAAGGCTGGAAGACCATTGTGAGCTAAGCTAAAATAATTGTAGATGAGCTTTATATTAAAAGTGGAATTGGTTTAAATCTTCTTTTTTAATCATGAGTTCTATCTATTTATGAAAATGCTATCTAAATTAGTTACAAACTTCTAAGAATAAAGGAAAAAATCTAATACTTTCATAATAAAAAAAATCTAAACAAAAGAAAACAAAATAGTAGTAAACTTTTTACATTACTTTGTACAGACGTCTTCCATCTTAGTCTTCTGTGATCACGGGTTCTGTAAAGAATCCGTAACGTCAGAAAATGAAAAACAAAATACAACCACGACAAAAATCCGTTTAAGTGTTTTATTTCAATGTGTAGTGTTCGTGTAAACCAAAGATATCAATAAAAGAAAAAAAGCCAGTTAAATTATTATTGTGCTCTATTTAATACTTTTTTAAAATTATATTAAAGACTAGCTGTGCCCCGCGGTTTCACCCGCGTGGTTCCCGTTCCCGTGGGAATACGGGAATAAAATATAGCCTATGTTATTCAGGGTGAATGTAGCTTTCTAATGGTGAAAGAATTATTGAAATCGGTTCAGTAGTTTCGGAGCCTATTCGTTACAAACAAACAAACAAACAAATCTTTCCTCTTTATAATATTAGTATAGATATATCTTTATCACGTCTTGTGTATACCGAACCTAAATTTTAACCGATATTAATACAATGTGTGTTAATTCTCACACACATTAACCTTCTTTACCAAAAAGTATTTTTATTTATCCGTAATACCGGATATCTTTGACAAAAATACGGTAAAATTATCTAATTATTAATAAAGTTAAGACAAGCAATCGTTTGTTTCCGTTCTAATAAAAGTTTAATGTAACTGTCATTTAAATGCATTTATGATATAATGTCTGTGTTTTTATTTGAAAACTATTTCTTTTAATTTTATGTGATAAAAAGTTGTCTTTTTTACTCCTTGTACAGTCAGTAAAAAAAACAAAATTTACTCAGGGTAAATATAAAAAGTCGTCAAAAATAATGCGCTTAATTATTAATTTAATATATTTTATTTGTGTTGTCCACCATTAAACGAAATAATAAAATATAATACGAAATAAGGTAAATTAATGTTGCCTACCTATTTGATTTTATAAATAAGTCAAGTTAAATTTTTTTTACCGCGACAGTACGAAAACGACTAAAACTTAACGACTTTAAAATTAGCATCAGTTTTTTGTCCAAAGCGTTGACCTTCACATTCAAATACTCCGAGCCTTAGCTTAATATGTACAACTTATGTACATAAGGCACCTCTATATGTATATAGGTACATACATAGTTTATGGTATCCAGCGAACCATAGAAACGCTTCAACAATACCCTATTTGCCTAATTATTATTGGCAGAAATTAGGGGCTCATTCACTACATCATCTCATTATAGTAACTTACCCCTAACTAAGTACGAAACTTGTATCTAGGGTATCAGAAACTACGCGCACACACATTCAAACACACACCCAGACCGAGACAAACATACGTGGTTCACACAAATATTTACCCCGCATGGGAATCGAACCCGCAACATTACGGATGGCAGTCCGGTATGGTGACCACGCTGCCATCTGCTCATTTTCCCTAACTAGCGGCACCCCGCGAATTTACCCGCGTAGTTCCCGTTCCCGTAGGAATATGGGGATAAAATATGCTAAAAACCTTCCCACTGTATCACTCTATCTATTAAAACAAATCGCATCAAAATCCGTTACGTAGTTTTAAAGATCTAAGCATACATAGGGACAGAGAAAGCGACTTTGTTTTATACTAAGTTGTGAAGTTAAAAAACATAAAACTCGAAGTATGGATTGGCAACATAATAATTGTATTGAATAATCAAAGTAAAAAATGAGATCATCATTCGAGAACTGGTCCAATTTGTTATTTTTTAATTATTAGGTACTTATGATAAGGTTTTTGTTACAATGAGTCAATGTGCGTATTTGTAATTACACAGAAATCGCGTAACAAACACACACAAAAATAAACATACGCGTCGAATAGAGAACCTCCTCCTGTTTTTAGGAAGTCGGTTAACAAAAAATACCTACTTAAGTACGAGTATTAACGCTAGTACTCATTTATTATACTGTGGTATCACTACATAGTATAAAACAAAGTCGCTTTCTCTGTCCCTATGTCTCTATGTATGCTTTGATCTTTAAAACTACGCAACGGATTTTGATGCGGTTTGTTTTAATAGATAGAGTGATTCAGTGGGATGGTTTTTATTCCAATATTCCTACGGGAACGGGAACTACGCGGGTGAAACCGTAGGGCGCCGCTAGTTAGTAAATATTTTGAAAAAATAGACTGTTAACAAATCTCCTCTTTCTCTGAAATCAGTCACGTACCTACTGCTTAGCTGTGCCCTAGTACGTTACGCGAGTTTTACCCGCATAGTTCCCGATTCCGTGGGAATTTCAGGATCCTGTCTTCTGAGACTCCGGGGGGATTCATGCAGTTGAATATATTTTCCCAGCTAAAAAATCTCATTATATAGATATGAATGTATCGTAAAATTGTATTATTTTTTGCACAACAACAGCTCTAAACAATTCCACATGTCCCCGTTATCACATGTTATCAGACAGGTCAATAGTTACACGGTATCAGTTACAGTCATAAAATAGTTTAGATATGACATGATTTTTGCAGCCATTTTTGTTATAATTGTAATAAATTCCTTTAATTTATTATAAAACTTGCAGCGCCTCTCGGTTTTACCCGCGTAGTCCCCGCTCCCGTGAGAGCGCGGGGATAAAATTAGGCTAAAACCTTGCCCTTGAATCACTCTATCTATTAAAAGAAACCGCATCAAAATCCGTTGCGTAGTTTTAAAGATCTAAGGGAAACTACTTTGTTTTCTACTATGTAGTGATTAGTATGTAGTTATAGGTTACGGATATGATATAAGCTACACATAAGCTATATCCAGTAGTTCTTCTCGCGTACTTCCTCTCTCTAAAATAAATGATATCCTATGATATCATTTAAGTATTTGCTGTCGTACTAACATCATCGACAATCGTCACGGGTAGTAAGAGCCCTCAAAAGTCTAACATTTGGTTTAACGAAAAATTTCGTATAGCCCTCTGGGTTGTGGAAGTCTGATGGCAGTCGCTTTACGTAAAATACTGACATTCCGCCAAAATCTGGTTAAACTGAAAACCGACCCCAAATAGACATGGGATAAAGGTTCGGAAAAGAAGTGATATCCTATGATGTCTTCAAATATCAGCTGCCTTATTTGCGTTGCATTTTTAGTCTGGTTTAGCACTAAACCAGGTTTTACAATCAATTTTGACGACTGTCAAAGTGACAGATTTGACTGACAAGGTGTCAAATGCTTACCAGGTTTTTTTAAACCGGACTAAAAATGCAAGGCATATAAGGCAGAAGAAGACATGAGTTCACGAACACTTCTAAACCTCTATAATATCATATCCGTTAGCCACGCCTAAGATTTCGTTTTTAAGGGGATCCTGGTTGAGCAATGAGTATGTGTTTACTATTTTCCAAAAATGGCTGTTTGCTATCACCATCACGCATCCTCACTGGGCTTATATTTTTAGTGAGAGAGGTATTAGCCCTCCATTGGCAGATTACGACGGGCCGTAGATATCTTTGTTTTGCTTTTTGAAAAGTAACTAAGTGCTAATTTCATGAAAACGTTGAAAATATATTATTAACTCAATAATAACTATTATCATACCTTAGTTTAGCGGGGCTTACTTTCCATTTTTCACGACGATCTCGTCACCTTCGACAGTAGCTGGTGGGAGGCTGCGAAGGATAGGGAGAGTTGGAAATGTTTGGGGGAGACCTTTACCCAGCAGTTGGACGATATGGGTTTGATAAAAGAAAACCTCAATACAACCTTCGAAAATACAGGAAACACGCGTTTTTTTTTAACCCACAAAACACAGCTAGTAACCTGCTTCAACGTATAAAGTGCCTAATAATGTACAATATAGTATGCCGACATCGTACTAAATTAACATAATACTCGTATCTGTAAGGATAATTGATTGATATTCAGTATCACGAGTGACTTTACACTGTAACTGTGTAACCTTAGATAAAATGTATTGGATAATATATTGATTATTATTCTACGGGATGTATAATAGGGTGAATATAAATAGGTATATAATAGTAGGTAGGTGTGGATTGAATATATGTGTATTTTCATACACCTATATTCAATTCACACACCTAAATATTCTAATTCTAACTAATATTATAAATGCGAAAGTAACTCTGTCTGTCTGTCTGTTACCTTTTCACGGCTAAACGGCTACTTGAAATTTGGTACAGGGGTAGCTTATGGTCCGAGAAAGAACATTATAGTTTATCCCAAAATTCCCACGGGAGCGGGAACTACGCGGGTGAAACCGCGGGGCACAGCTAGTATATTTATGTTTCCTCTTTATAGTTACAAATATAGATTCCTGGTTATGGAAACCATTTGTAGGTAAAATTTCACTAAAATCGGTCCAGAAATTTCTGAGGGAAAACATTATTTGTTGACGTTAAAATAAAATGAAATAGTGAAGAAGAAGAAACTTGATTTTATATTTTTACAATAAACACCATTTTATTCATTTATTTTTTAAATGTATTTAATTCATCTGCTAACTGTACTTTATAATGCATCTATGTATAACGTCATAAAAACATTATCAAGTGTTGTGGGTGGGCTTTCGTGATTACTTATAATATAATAAATAATTAAACAAATCAATTAATAACAATTTCTGGAAAGTCAAAGAAAACTGATGCCAATTAATAAACTGTTATGTTTAGATATCTATATACTCGTAATATGCATAGATCAAAATATGTGATTAATTAAAGGCTGTTGCTAGGCGTCCGCTAGAATGGACGTTTAATATAATGTCATTCGTTCGCTAGTCGGATGAATAAGATTATATTAGTCGTCCGCAAACTTTTTCATTTCAAATATGAAGTATTCGTCCGAATTACTGGACGACTAGACTCTTCGTTAATTAAATTATACTCTTATTATGCAGGCGAAAAGATATTTGTGCAGTGAAGAAAATAGGTGTTAAAAACAGCACTTGCCTAATGTATGCTAACCAACCGGGCTAGCATGACTTCGAAAACGCGATAGATAAAGCAATTTATCAACATCCATCTATCAAAATACACACATCAAAAGTGTCTAGGGATCAAGCATTTTTATGCGGATTTCTTGAGATTGAGATGTGGCTTTGTAATAAATTTATGATTTTATAAATTTATATGGATCCTTTTTGGTGCATTTCATAATTTGAATCAGGAACTGTGAATCAAATTCGAGTAAAAGATGAAAATCAGCTGTCAATATTTTCCCTATAAAAACATACAACGCATTGAAGACATTATTAGTGCTACTGTTTCCCTACTACTGATTAAAACCAACGTTATTATGGAGCGGCGACGTCATTTAAGCAGGGAAGAAATGCTCAGAGCCGTGGGAATGATAGAAGCTGGTTCCCGGCAACGTACTGTGGCTTTAGCTCTGAATACAAGTCAGAGTGTTATCAGTCGACTTTGGACACGTTACCGAAGCACTGGTACCGTGGCTGAGCGCCATGGAGGACGGTATCGCTGCACCACACGGAGACAAGACCGATACATTCAAATCTTAACTCGAAGAGCTCCAACAATAACCGCCATGATGTTAGCCGTGCGGCTTCATCACTCTTCAGGGAACTTAATTAGCGACCAAACAGTCAGAAACCGCTTGCATGAAGTGAACCTTCATTCCCGAAGACCGCTACGGGTACCACCTATAGCAATGCACAATCGTAGGATTCGATATCAATGGGCTCTTGAACACAGAAATTGGGCAGAAGAACAATGGCGTTTCGTGTGCTTTTCTGATGAGTCTCGTTTTGGTATGAGACCGGATACAAGACGTATACGACACTGGAGAACCCCTGGACGCCAACAGCGATTAAAATCCTGCCAGGAAGTCCATCCTTATAGTGGTGGAACCATCATGGTATGGGCGGGTATTTGGATCGGCGGAAGAACTGAGTTGATTTGGATCAGAGGCAACCTCAACGCTCAAATTTATGCTGAGACGATTGTATCAGACGTCATCGTTCCTCTACAAGTGCAAATCGGTCCCTTATTTCAGTTAATGCATGATAATGCACGACCGCACACCGCAAGAGTTGTAAGACAGACTCTCGCCGCAGCTAACATCAATGTCCTGCCCTGGCCTGCTCAGTCGCCAGACTTGAACCCGATTGAGCATGCATGGGATATGCTACAGAGAAGAGCTCTGCCGAATATGGAGGGTATCCAGTCGCAAGAAGACCTTTTTTTGTTGTTGCAACGAACGTGGGCGGCCATTCCACAGCGTGATTTGGATGAACTCATTTTGAGTATGCCAAACCGATGTTCTTGTGTTGTTAGTGTTCGCGGTAGAAACACGGATTATTAATTGTTTAAGTTACCCAATAAAATTTTAAAGAAAACTGTTATTTCAGTCTTTTTTTCGAACTTTAATGTTAGTGGTTCAAATGTCAAAAATCCCTTTATTAGGAAAATGGCAAATTTCTTTATTAATGCAAAGGTGACTTGGTTTATCGTTACTGTGACAAACGAAAACACTTTATTTGATGAATCCTTAAAGAAAATTTTAATTAATATCAATCAGGAGAAAAGTTATTGCAAAAATATATGTTGATCCCTAGACACTTTTGATGTGTGTATGATGAAAATATCCGCCATATTTAATTTTACCACGTAATAAATTTTATGACATTTGGTCATGCTCGCGAAATCGATATAGCTATTTATCCACAACCATCTTTCAAAATATAATAAATATAGCCGCCATATTAAATTTTATCAAATCGTACCACGCCATAATTCATTTGGTCATGCTCGCGAAATCGATATTATTTCGTAGTGTCTATATATTTTATCACGCACAGTCATGCTAGGCAGGCAGAGCTGAGCCGAACTTGTTTTTTAGGCTATGCAGCTAGTGGCAGATATTATCCCGTGTAAGCATTTAAAAAAATATATTGGACAAAGTTTGTTTATAATGATTTATTCTGCATTTTCCCTTAAATAGCAACAAGGTTAGGAAAAGTGACTCATCTTGGTAATTTGACGAGTTATAGAATAAACTTCTGTACTAATAACAATTTATATTTGTGGTTAACCAGATTCTATGCGTATTTCCAATAATTAGTTCTTTAAATAGTGTTTAACCTTTGTATTGACGTTACAAGGCTTCTGAATGAACAATATTTATAGAAATACTAGCTGCGCCCCGCGGTTTCACACGCGTAGTTCCCGTTCCCGTGGGAATTTCGGGATGAAAAATAGATGTTGGCCGATTCTCAGACCTACTGAATATGGTCACAAAATTTCATGAGAATCGGTCAAGCCGTTTCGGAGGAGTATGGCAACGAAAACTGTGACACGAGAATTTTATATATTAGATATGACTACAACTATTTTATAACTTACTGGTGGCGCCCCGCGGTTGACTCGCTTTATCTTCTCTAATATTAATCTCAGCGTGATGCTGTATAGCCTATAGCCTTCCTCGATAAATGGGCTATCTAACACTGAAATAATGTTTCAAATCAGACCAGTAATTCCTGAGATTAGCGCGTTCAACCAAACAAACTCTTTAGCTTTAAAATATTAGTATAGATGTTAGTTCTTGAATATTGCTCAAATAACTTTATAAGGAGGATAAAAATGACACATACTTACCACAATATTTTAATTCTTTATTTTATTAATATATTCAATAGTTTAATTTTATACTTAATTCTAGTTATTTAAATTAAAATAAAATCAATCATTCTATCATCTTATTACAGCAACTGGCCCTGGAAATGTTATACTTGTATCTAGGGTATCAGAAACTACACACACATTCATACACATAAAATAAATTCTTTGCCTAATAGGTAACTTTATGTAATTAATTTACAACCTTTTTATCACATTATTTTTAATATATTAGTTTAAATTATATAATTGTACGGTGAACTATATAACAATCATGGTTTATGGAACATGATTATAACTATTGTTATGGTTTTTGTTAAAGTTTTAATGAGTTTTATTTATCTATACAGAAAACTAGAAATAAACTTATCCTGTACAAAAATAGAAATAACCAAAATAAATTATGATTTCTTAAAAAATTGTTTGTTACAGAGACAAAATAATTCAAAATAGGCAAATAAAAATGAATCGCCGTGATGTATGTACGTACGAATTTAATAAAAGATGAATGACAACATATTTATTATGACTCATTCTATCTGAACAAATAAATGAAGTTACGAATTCACCGTACTATCAATTGTTATATGTATATTAATATTCTATTAACTAATATATTAAATATCTTTATATCTAATTAACATTATTTGGCACATAAAACAACACATAGCACCATTAATTAGTTTTGGGATAGTATCCCATTTATTTAAACTTATTTATTAATCGTATTATGCCACTATTATGCAATAGACATGATGTTACATGAATGTAAAATGTCACATAAAAGAAATACTTATTATATGGAAACATAGTGTGTATATATGCAAACCCCGTAACAACCCCGGGGTCCTTCATTTGTGGAAAATGTGGTCGCGGCTGTCACTCCCGCTTAGGGCTCTTTAGCCATGAACAGAAATGTTCTATCACGAATTGTTCAATCACCTGACGCCACCTAAATCATCTTATGTAGGTGTATAGGCCAATGATGATGATGATGATGATGATGAGTGTGTAAGACTCCACAGCAGGGAAAATGTCTCTCTCTTTCTCACTGATGATAATAGTAAAGTGTGGAGGGATCATTTATGTATGTAAATATATATACAAGGCGGCGAATTGATGTTAAAATTAAACAAAACATAAAGGTGCGTCTACGCTGGACGAAGCAAGCATTAACCAAACATGAGTCGAGCACAAATACATTCAAAAGCGCGTCCGTTCTTCTAAGATTCGTGCTTCTAAGTTCGTCCACACTACACGAATTTGTGCTCCGCTCGTGCTCGGTTCGTCTAGCGCAGGCCCGCCTTAAAATTAGCAAATCTCGACTCTGAATCGAATCTGGGACCTGTAAGTACGTAAGTCGAGGTGTAAGTAAATGTACATTATCCAGCTATAAAAACTACATACTCGTAAATTATTTTCATAAATACTATCACTGACTTGAACTAGTCTGTATCTAGGCTAGGGTATCTAGAACTACACACTAATTCATATATACACAGCCCGAGATAATTATTTACCTCGCACGGGAATTGAACCCGCAACTTCTCCTTTAGTAGTCCGGCGTGGTGACCATTATGTAAACACTATTATTTCTAGGTCCTTTCAGCTTCTGCTTTTTTATTCTTCTCCTTATCCTGATTTGCTATTTTCAGTTGTCCATGTTTCCATCCTTCGGGGTAGCCATATTGTCTGACGTCATCCCACCATTGCTGCTTGCCATCCGCCCAAAAGATGTACACTACATTGGTACCGACTAACACGGCGAAACACACCCAGAATGCTATCCTCCATTGCTCTAATGTTGACTGGAACAAACAGAAAATATATTTTAAAGACAGACAATAGATCTTTGAATTTACTTATATATGTACAGATATACCTACAAATCCTACTAATATTATAAAGCCGAATGTTTGTGAGTGTGGATGCGTGGATGTTTGTTCGTCTTTCACGAAAAAACTACTGAATGGATTTTAATGAAATTTGGTACAGATGTTCCTCATACCCAAGAATAACACATAGGATACTTTTTATCCCAAAATTGCCAAGGGATTAGAATCCACGCGGGTAAAACCGTGTGGATATAGCTAGTATTTCTAAATATCTAAAAAGTTATTCATATGTAAAATATACCAAGATTTTTTTGATGATTTTCTCTTTGTTAACATACATGTAGATTCATATATGAAAACATAAGCGCTGTTAGCGTTTCCATGTCTTTAATATTTGATCAAAGCTCTATCAGAAATGTAGTCTTAAGCATAATATCAGAACTAATACAGCTACGCTCAACAGAGTCCTGGGAACAAGAGTATTTAAGAATATATGTATTTGAATTCAGCTTATCGGGGGCTTCACATACCGGGGGCTTAACACACGGACCCTTATTTTTGACCTACGAGAATATTTAAGAGACTTCAGATTTTTTGAATTTCGAATGAATTAGTTATTATTCTGCCAGTCTACACTTATAAATGTTAGTGGCCAGTATGTTTTTAAAGAGTCTTCACTAAATATCACTACATAGTATAATAAACATATATAATAAACAAAGTCGCTTTCTCTGTCCCTTTGTCCCTATGTATGCTTAGATCTTTAAAACTACGCCACGGATTTTAATGCGGTTTTCTTTAATAGATAGAGTGATTCAAGAGGAAGGTTTTAAGCATAATTTTATCCCCGAATTCTCACGACAGCGGCAACTACGCGGGTGAAACCGCGGGGCCCTGCTAGTCAATCATGAATAAATTGAAGTAATTTTCTTGACACAAATACAAACATATACATAATGGTTAATGTTAAAATGTTAATTACACAAGACAAATAGTTAATTAAAAAGTCAATGAGTTAATTTGCAAGTTTGCCAAAATTAATTGGTGTAGGTATTTGTAGTATGGGAACCAAGAGCGTTTCGAGTGGCAACATTAATTTATTATGTCATATTGTTTGGAATATTTTACGATGTTAAATTAAGAATGTGTATGGGTAGATCTTTGTTACTACGCATTGAACATATAATGTGTAGAAGTGTAGATATCACATGTGGCCTGGGAGAATTACCGCTGTTAAACCTTAATTTTATGAAGAAACTTTTATTAGAAGTAACCATAACGCTATTCGTACAGATATTCGAGATATGAGTAAAAATCTGAAAAAAGAGACCTTCATTACCCTCTTACACCCTGAGCACAGCCCCCAGCGCTGAGGACTATTAGTATGTTCATTTGGGTACCGAAAGCTATAACTGTGCCAATTTTCAAAACTACACGAATTATTTCCTTTCTCATTTTAAACAGGCTAATGATCGAAACGCCTAAAGAAACCAAAAAGTTTAGTAAAGTACTTATACGTAATTTAGTATAATAAATTGTATTTAGAAGAAAATATAGAGTAGGTATATTGATTGTGTTGTATTCTACTGCTACGCAAGTAGGAATCTACATAATTATTGTATTTTCTAGAATATTTTATTTGGTGGTTTTATAGGAACTACTAGCAGCGCCCCGCGGTTTCACCCGCGTAGTTCCCGAACCCGTGGGAATTTCGGGATAAAACATAGCCTATGTTGTTCCCAGACCTTAAACTACCCCTGCACCAATTTCAAGTCAATCGGTTCAATAGTTTAGCCGTGAAAAGGTAACCGACAGACAGACAGAGCTACTTTCGCATTTATAATATTTAGGAACTATAACTGATGTTCATAGTCGGGCTCGGGTGTCACCCATTTAGGGGGCGGACCGCCCGGGCCCCCGAGATATATTTTGGTTCACTTTTGAGTGCTCTAACTATCCATAACGATTTCATTGATGAAGTTAGTACGACATCAAAGCAAATAGTCCACGCGTATTTAAGTAGGTACCAAGAGTATCGAAAATTTTTCACATTATTGAAAAATCAATCTTAATTCCAGTAGTTAAAGTTTAATTGATATTAATGGAATGTTTACTAGCTCTTTCATGGTGCGTTATGCCAATTAAGTGTTATGTTTGGAATGCGTTTCAAACTTGGAATGGTTAGTTTTGTTTATAAAAGGAGTTAGCTGTTAGAACGTGCGATACGAATTCGAAAATTACCGAAGTATTTGCCACAGAATTGGTATTTAGGAAATTCAAGTGATATGTATGTTTGATAACGAAATTAAATGATGTCCGAGAGATTTTCCTTCTGTTTGTTTATGTGTAAGACCGCTATAATCTCGATAGTCACAGATTTGGGTATTACATACTTACTTACAGTAACTAGCTCTGATAGCGTAGTTATTATAAATTGAACCATCTTTCCTCAACATAACGAGCTATTTAGCAAATAAAATATAAATATTAGCAAGTTCAAACAGACAAACTTCAGCAATATTGAAACAGCGGGTATTAACGATGTAAACGGTTACTGCTATTTATTTTAATTACAAACGTAAACGTACCAATAAAACATGCCCTCAATAGTCAACCAAAACGGTGAATTTCAATCAATCCAGACCAATTCCTTTGTCAAGTACCCATTTACGTCAACCAAGAATCGAAGCCTTGTTATGTACGCTATAATAATTCAATAATCATAATATCGGTACAACTTCAAAGGCGTTTGATACATAAGAGAAACCACTTCAAAAACTTAACGCCAACTCGAGATCGCTTTGTGAGTTGTGAATATTTTATAGATGTAATAGCTTAACAATATAGAGTGCGAAAATCAGTTAGAATCAGTTATGAGAAGCGTAAGGGCGTGAACCCGCCGCCACGCACGTTACGCACGCTTTACACGGCCACGCGGCGCTGCCATACAATTGAAATATTATCTCTAGAGCTACCATAGAGATGGCGTGGCGGTGGGTTCGCACCCAAAGCATATTTTATGTATCGATAAATAGTGAGGTTCCTTTGTGTGTGCCACGATATTTTTTTTGTTAAACTTATCAGGGCTTGAACTCGTAACGATTGTTAATACGACAACCAAGATCGAGCGTAAGCAGGTTAAGAACTAAGTAAGTGTAGATCAACGGTATAGAACGGTTAAGTTAGTCACTGTGCCAGACTGTTAAACCTAGGGTTGTGGGATTAACAACTGTGCCAAGCATTTATGTGAATATTCAAGTAAGATAAAAGACAAAAATGCGTGTACTAAAAACTGTGCACAAGTAAAAAATAAATTAAACATAGCTGACGAGTGAAGCTGACAATTATTGTAAGAAAAAATATCAAGGATAAAACACGCTCAACGCAACAGTGCTTACTGTTCACCATTGAATGTGGTTCCTCTATGTCATTATTTTATTTAATAATTGCTATACTTTGAACTGTTACGGTGCCCTTCAAATAATTGAATACTCTTGACAGTTTGGTTTCTTTCGTTCTAATTTTAGACTTGGACTTTTCTATGGAAATGTTCGTGGAAATTCTTCATTGTATTTTAGGTTTCTTTGTAAGGTTTGAGTAAATATTTAGGTAAAATATAATTTATATTTTGTTGTGAATATTATATTGAAGCTATTTTTATCAGCCCAGATGTTTATTTTGCTCATATATTTATGTCCCCACCGAGGGGGCTCGATCCTACCCTGGGCCCTGATTCTCTAAACTATTAAGCTGTGATAATGCTACTCAGATGTATTTTAATATCAACATTATGGCCGTTTTTTTGACATTTGTTGTCATTTTGGTATTCCCTAAACTACTCCGCTGACTCAATGGCTCCATAAAACTTAGATGGTTGTCATGGAAACAGTATTCTAACGATTTTTATTTGAATTTTGATATGCAACAAAGACCACTGAGACACCATAGCCATATGAATAAATTTTAGGAGAATACCAAATTTCTGACACTCTCGTTATGGTTCCTCAATATCAACATTTTGTCTGATCAATAATGTCAAATTGTAGACTTAGGCCCCTGGATTAAGACGAAGTGAGGGTTGGTCGGCTTACACACAACTTTCGAATTTCTTTGTAGGTTCCTAAAGATTTTTACTTTTATCGAACTAACGTACATACGCATACTAGGGGCAAACCACTTTATCCTCAACAGAAGTCAAAGGCCTTAACCACTACTCTATTTAACATAACATAATCATTCACTACATCGTCTCATTATAGTAACTGACCCCTAACTAAGCTCGAAATTGTATCTAGGCTATCAGAAACTACGCACACACTCATTCACATACACCCAGACCGATACAAACATTTGTGGTTTACACAAATATTCACCCGCACGGGAATCGAACCCGCTACCTTACGGATGGCAGTCCGGCATGGTGACCACTCTGCCATCTAGGTCGACTAACATAAATATTTCAAAATAACTTACATCAGGAGTCAACAATCCTATTAAATACGGCGTGATGATACCAGATATGGTAGATGTACCGTTTATCATGGCAGTCAGGGACCCCGCGTAGTTTGGAGCCAAGTCTAAGGCGTTCACCTGAAATAATTAATAGAAATTCAGTGGTTGCGAGATCGATTGCTGGTCAAGGTAAATTTTTTGTGCTTATGCGTCTTTTTATATAGATTATATTGTGTTTTTATTTAAAAACATTAAATTAAAAATTAAAAAAAACCCCAACACATTTACTTTCGAACCCCCAAAACTTTTAAACGGGTCGACCAATTTTCATCAAACATGTCTAAGAACCCTTTAATACAAAAAAAAATGAAATCGGTTCATCCGTTCGCGAGCTATGATGCCACAGACAGACAGATACACACACACAGACAAGTCAAACTTATAACACCCCTTATAACTTTTTGCGTCGGGGGTTAAAAACGAAAACGGATCAGATGTCATGAGCCAAAGGTCCCGGATTTGATACCTGGATCAAGCAAAATTGTTCTTTATTTTTGAAAATAATCCACCAAGCAAAAGTCATGCGTGGTGATTCTGGCTTTTCCTCTTCACTATCCTTAACCATCTGTGAGAGAGTTATCTACTCTGCGATGGGGTCTTCAAGACAAATATTAACTAAATTATTATTAATAACTAATGATTTAATTAATTACCTTCATCCCACTGTAAAACCCTCCCATAAGTGCCATAGATGCAATGAAGTAAGCGACCGCAGCCAGGCGATCGCATCCAGAGTATGATGCTAGTATAATACAGATGGCTGGTCCAGTCGCAGCTAGGGACAAACAGACAAGGTTTAATTGATAGTGTATATAGGTTTTCTGAAAATATTTTAAATTCAAAATGTCCATTACATCACTTGAACCCAGAATCGTACCGAAAATGCTGAATTGAAAAAGGCTATACAGGCAGTTAGTGCCTTCAAAGGATAGCATTTGAATTATTCAAAAAAATTTAGATGTGCCCGCGTTGTGAAGGTCTGATGGACGACTATAATACTTCTTCTTCCCTGCGTGTCGACTGATATTGTAGAGGACCAGAACTCGGCCACCGATATGGCACTATCAGTGGCCTTGTAAAGGTCCTCGCGTGAGCAAGTATAGGGACACGCACGGCAAGTTAGAAGATTGGCCATTGTTTGGGGACAAATGCCACATAGACATGCACTATCAGAGCTGTAATAAGACTTTAAACTGAGCATAATAACACATATGACAAAGTTTAAGAAGGAGTAGGTATTTAAAAAACCTTATGTAAAATTTTACATTTAGACTCTACGTAATAAACAAGACATACTATGAGTTAAATTCAGGTTTAATCAACTGAAGTGCAATACCAAAGAAAAACATTTTCGACATTACAGAGTAGACTTCACAAAACTTGAAAGGAAGCAACATTGATTGGTTTTTGCACTTTTCATTCATTTTAAGTATTACTTTCTGTTTGTACATGTACAGACAGCGTCATATAAAGGGTACCCGTTCGTAATGCTCACTTTGGTAATGCCAGCCAAAGAAGGTGCCTTTTATCTGACTCTGACCGTACTATACTTGTATACTTGCCTATAGTCGTATGTATAATCCTTCCAGTTTTTATTGAATGCCAGTTCCTTTTGACGCAAACATCGCACACCCAACCGAATATGAATGAGCTGATCCACATTGCCAAATAGGGGATAGCAGTTAACGTTCCAGTGGTCGCAATGTTGAATTTTAGAACATCTGTCATGTATTTTGGTAGATCTGTGACCATTGTGTAGTAGCCCCAGTCGTGGCCAACCTGAAATGTCAAGAAAATTGTTGGAATATGTCTGAAGTATAGTTAATGATGCAAAAAGATGGGTGTTAATGAATGATGAGAAGTTTAATGCGTGTTTTTGTGTGGAAGATAATTAATATACTTAACAACATCTTATCGAATCGATTTTGGGTTTTGTAATAAGAAAAGATAATTTCTTTACCGGCGTTCAAAAATCTTTTGTCGGCATTCCTTATGACTGTGCTTTTTGTTTGATAGGTAACGTGAACTAGTTTACTTATTTAGATTTGAGAAAGACTCGAATTTCAATCTGTGATGGAAGCATTGCAAGTATTCCAGAATCGATTCACATTGTGCATTCTACTACGTTTAAAGAAGCAGCGGAAAATAATAAAAGAAAAGAAAACGCCACTGTACGATATTGCATTGCAGCGATTGACGTTGCAGTTCAGTGTGTGGTAAATTGGTTTCAGTCAGGTATTGCCTGAAATATGTTATTTTATAAACTACTTGACAAAGACTAGAGCAAAGCAAATGCTACGGTTTTTTTATGCAATCTTGTAAAATGGAAGTAAAATTTTAAATAAAATTTCAAATAAAAATCTGTCTCGTTCAAAGTTTATTAGATTCTTGCTATAGAACATGGTTTAGAATATTATATAGTAGGTTTTAGACTCGGTGGCTATTCGTTATCCATCAGTTTATATAATAATACTTAGATAAAAGAAGAAAACGTTTAAGTTAAAGTATACTCAACGTAACATTGGTGTAAAATTGCAATTATTATGCTCGTTTTTAATACACATACTTATTTATTTGTTATGAAAATACAAGTATATAATACGCGGCACATAATATTTTGTTGAAGTATTTTAAATTAAAAAAGAATTATTTTATTAGTTTTAAAAGCATTTTCAACCATGCAAATATATGTTTTTATTTTTTATTTCATTGATTTATGTGAACAACTACGTTAACCGGATTTTCGACGCGGTTTTAATTTTTGTTTTACAAAATATTCGACGATGGTCACAAAAGATTATTTTAACTTCTTTTTTTATTAATGTTTTATTTATCGTTGTAACATTTTCGGAGGACATTTTTTTGCAAGCTATTATTTAGTTTCACCTGTCTCGTGGTCGAAACATGGCTTGCAAGATTTGATTATCACTACATAGTATAAAACAAAGTCGCTTTTTCTGTCCATATGTACAATGCTTAGATCTTTAAAACAACGCAACGGATTTTGGTGCGGTTTGTTTTAATAGATAGAGTGATTCAGTGGGAAGGTTTTTAGCATAATTTTATGGTCTGTTATATAAATGTATCAAATCTTGCAAGCCATTTTTCGACCATTTCTGGTTATCCGATTGAGCTGAAAGGCATACTTATGTAAGTCCCATGACAATGCTATAAAAGCTAAAAAAAGCTTGTTTTTAAAAAGTTTTTTTATTTTTTATTTCTTGTTTGTTTATAAACTTTTCTTCCTTTTGAATACAAATCTATCAAAAATTGCATCCCTGATTATTATTTTATCTGGGACCCCTTTTCAAATAAAAGCTATTTCGGTTCTACAAATCTGACACCGATATAAAAAGAGCTCTACATAAAAATTCAACCGCTTCATACAATAATTATCTACTAAGTTTTATTATCTAATAAGTGATTTCGATTTTTCATAATTCAATTACTTCTCTCTCTCTTTTCCGAACCTTTATCCCATGTCTTTTTGAGGTCGGTTTTCAGTTTAACCAGATTTGGCGGAATGTCAGTATTTTACGTGAAGCGACTGCCATCAGACCTTCACAACCCAGAAGGCTATACGGCATTTTTTGGTTAAACCACCATAATTCAATTAACAATGCCAAAACTCATCAAAAAAAAAACACGACCTATAAAACGAAATCGGCCAAGAATATCGAAACTTTATTATTGCACATGTTGCCAATTACGTATGTAAGTGTATGAATGTATGTACATATGTATGTATGTCTCTCAATACACTTGACATCATTTTAACTACATGTTGCGCAGTCGATAAAGTGGGCATTAAAAGATTAATATTGAACTGACACTTGAATGGATAAACAAACATTTTATTACCTCTTTCGTATCGAGAGCTGAGTTATTGATATTGTTTTGTGTGATTGGTGATTTCAACCTTCATTTACTTTTGTTTTAGATGAAGTATGGCCTTGGTAACTTTAGATTTAGGGTTTTTGAATCACAGGTAATAATTTAGGTGGAAACTGGAATATCTTGATCTTGAGAGAAGAATTGCATATTAAATACAATGAGTTACAGACGTGACAACTAATCGTGATCTTTTTGAATATGAATGTATGGGAATACTGAATAATATAGTGTATTTTAAAACTAAGACTATCTACTAACTGATTTGATAGACAATTCTTTTGTCTCTTGTTGATCCCCCTCTAGGTCTCTCTCGTTAACCCCTCCAATTAAGCTAAGTATAGTGTAATGTCTGGAATGGGTTCAAGTCAATAGTGCATTGGGTGCGGATCATCACCGTAACTCTAAGCCATGTAAGGTACATATGCATCCATGTTCACCACGCCAAACTGCCATCCGTTGCGGGTACGATTCCCTTGCGGGGTGAATATTTGTGTGAACCATAAATGTTTATCTTGGTCTGGTTGTGTGCGTGAATGAGTGTGATGTAGTGAAAAAAAACTATAACATATAATAAAGTAAACTCACAGCAGCAAACAGCAGAGCCCAGACTGGCACAGATCTGACGATAGCCTTCCAAGGTACAGGGTCCCTGACGCTGGTGGTGTCGGCGCTGGTGACTGTCTCGTTGAGGTACTTCAACTCCTCGTCCGATATGTAGGGGTGCGTGTTGGGAGTGCTGTAGCAGAGAAGACTCTGGAAGAAGGAGGGTTTTGGGTGAGTATAATGGAGGGATAATAAAGGTAGACTCTGTTTGATATTCTCCCTGTTTTTGTGAAGAGAGTAAATATAAAAAAAAACTAACATCTAGACGACTTAATTATAAAATAAAGGTATAGGACAAATAAGACAGTAAGTATGTCTTATCCTTTCAGATATTGATATCGATTACAAATATAATATGCCCATTGGCATTAATGTTTGAAGCAAAGACTATATTGATTTTAAAAGTAAAAAAATATTACTGAAATCGAAACTTTTACTTGTGTCATTCATTTTGTATTAAAAAAAAACCCCTATTTCCCTCCATACATTCTGTAAAAGTAACCGTAATGATCCTTACCCAAGCCAAAAACCAGAGGATCCCAAAGCATCCAAAGAAGTAGAACACATTAGCCCAGTCGCCGTCTCCAGCCATTAGGAACCCAGACATGAACGACCCGAAGATGTTCCCGATTTGGGCCCCTCCAAAGACCAGGGCTCCTTGGCGGGATCTCTCGTGGGGAGGCACCCATCTGGCCAAGACTATCATTAGAGCTGGCATTGTTGGACCCTGGAAGAACCAAGTAAGAAAAAAGATATACATTTATTTATCGTGTCTTTGGAGCTTAAAAAATATCCTATTTATAATGATTAAAAATTATAAGGAAAACCTTAGTAAAGAACTAAGATGAGCTGACAAGGAAAAACTCATTTGTTTAAGTTTGAAATAACTTTTTATCTTATTACCTAAGTTAATATACTTAATATGATAAAAACTATCCATCTGACTTCTTCTTCTTAGCGTGTCGACTCATATTTTTGAGGACCAAAACTCGGCCACCGATATGGCACTATCAGTGGCTTTGTAAAGGTCCAAGCGTGTGCAGGTGTAGGGACACGCGAGTAATTATAGAATATTATATTAATATACATTAATCCGACTGATTAATAGCAACAATTAGATTTTAAATAAATAACAGTCCCAATCCAAGATAATTTGAAAAGGACACTATTAATTACGTACAAAAATACCTCTCTAAGGAAGTATATAACAATGTTTGTTCTGTAGATATAAAACAAAACAAATACAATAAAAGGTATACGAGTACCATAATACTGTGACGTCGTATTCTTAGGAATATTTTTGTTCTGTTATACTCGTATGTACAAACAATATCGGCTTCCGTAAACATAATATTTTGTAGGTAAACAATAAATATTTGTGACGAAACCTTTATTAGTAACAATTACAATATAGAAATATTTTTACGTAAACACCAGTTATTATATTGAGTAGACAAATTGCTCTTTGGAGTGCCACTCTTAAAGATAAAATTGCAACCTCCTTCTTTTTTAGAAGTCGGTAAAAAATTCATAAGTATAATAATATTGAAACCATTGTCTGAACACTTAATTATAAATGATGAAAATCTTAAATAATATTTTACTATAATAACAGAAGAAAAAAAATTAAACTTTTCATCCCGTAATTTCCATGAGATAAAAATGAATATGACTGGTAATGGGCCACGCCAGTACCAGTGCAAAAATCATCTTAAAGTTATCATAACAAAACCAACCTTACCACCTAATACAAAAGGTTTAAAATCACTTACCTCTCCCATTCCTTGGAGTACCCTCAAAATGAAGAGCCATGTTGCTCCTCCCGCCGTCACAACCACTGGAGTTAGGAGAGTAAAGATGGCGGTACTGAGCAATCCAATACCCAGGGTCCATTTTCCTCCATATCTTTCGGCCAAGTAACCGCCGGGAACGTGGGTAATTGCGTACCCGTAGTAGAAACCGCTTAGAATCAAACCTTGCGTTGATTCTGACCAGTCGAATATGGCGTACTGGAAAGGAATTGAGATTTGTTAGTGAGACTTACCATATTTGTAAAATTTGACCTAAGTAGTTAGAAAATTGTATTGTGTACTACTATTATATCTTATCCGCTTGCAAAATTTAAAAACGTGCTATTTGTTCCCGTTTTTTTTCTCATTTTCTTCACGAAGATTCAAGAGGAAAATAAGGTATAAGTACCTCTCGTCAAAATTGGTAGTGCACAGACACACCCTTCACTGTCTGGTCTATTTGTATAGAACTTTTAACTAAATCGATCGAACGATTTATTACGACATGACTAATTGATAGATAAAATTGTTAGATCGTTCTTTGGTATAAATATCAATTACATTTAATGCCAACATTCCCACGTTATTACCATTAGCACCAAGGCACGTGACATTGATAATCTATACCTATAAAGAAACAGAGATTGTTTGTTTGAACGCGCTAATATCAGGAACTTCCCAACACTAATATAAAGAAAGATGATGAATTTATAGACAGTTTTGGCTTTAACAATTAGGGACCCTGCTAAGCTGGGTAGGTCAAAAGGAAGACTGATGATTGTATATGTAATGTATGTAGGTAGATAAAAGGTTTTGGCCACATTTTAAGCCAATGTTAAGCTGGAAAGCTATAATGCCATAGCATTAAAAGAAAGAGAGATGATATAGGCAGGTTCTTTGGCTACAATTTAAGACCATACAAAACTGGGTCAAATCTCTAGCAAATATAAATAATCGATGACAATAATCACATTGCTACGTTAGTTGAACATTATAAACCGCGTGTCAATTGCAATTAGTTTATCAATGAATGCGACACGCGGTAAACGTTCTACAATAGCTGCATTAGCAATAAAATACAAGAGTTTAGGTTTTAAGACACGAGGAAAATTAATTGTGAACACATTATGTAGCTTCCTTATGATGACGTATTTAGAAAATTTGGTTTAAAGAGCCACAATCATTTCTGTGCCGGTGACAGCGTCGCTGTAATCGCATCTTTTAGTTGTCAGTTTATTGAAAATGTTGTCAAATGACATTGGAGTCAAATTCACAATAGGAGCTTCCAATTTTGGCCGCCGGCACAGAAAAGATTGTGCCTCAATACCTATGGACCACTGTTTACCTGTTTATTGTCTGACATTTTGCGGTTGAGAGCATTTAGTAGGTGTTTGTCAAAACTGTGGTCAAAACGAATACTTTTTCTCACATTACTGGTACTAGTCTTGTTAACCTCCCTAACTTAGTTATAATTTGGGTTTGTGATGGCTTCCACTTGTTAAGCCCCCATTGGTGTACAGCGGAATTTGTTGGTATACAAAATTCAGCAGAAATTGACTTGGACTTGGCGGATCTTTTTCTTTTTTAATGCAATTGTTTACTTTAAATTTAGAAGCAGGTCTTTCACTTAGTCATTCATTAGCACTAAGTTATGCTTATAATTACATCCTTACGTTGTTTACATAAGGCTCATTTTTGCGTTTACTGAGTGACAGAAGGATTAGGCTATTAAATAAATATTTTTGTTTTCCTAAGGCACTCCTTAGAAAACGTCGTACTGACTTTGTACTGTAGCAGAAGTAACTAAGGCAGGAGCCTTTTTAGGAACAATGTTTTGACAACAATCATTAGTTTAATGTACCTCATATAATTACTAACGATTTATATTCTATTACTCTTTGTTTTTTCTTTATTATACCACGTCTTGTTTTTTGGAATGACCTAAATGTAGTGACCAAAATTGTAATTGATGGATGGTCGAAGATAATTTTGAATGTATCAAAGATTAGGTTTTTTATGCCCCTTGACTCAAGACTATGGACCTTAACATTCATGTTTATATATTTTCATAGTCCTACACATTTTAGTCCTATTTACTCGTACTATAGAATGTTCTTTATTTTTTTAATACACACAGCTACCAATTTTTATCTGACTAAGAGCCTATTTCACCATCTTCAAGTAAAATTCCGAGTAGTTACTCACAAGTTTTGTCATATCACTTGATATAAAGTAAGAAAGAGACAAAACTTTAACTTTTAGCTTTACTTGGTGAGTAACTTTACTTGAAGGTCGTGAAATCGGCCCTAATACTAAATATCCCATATCGTTATTCCAACTTACCGGTTTAGAACTAATAGTTCCATTAACAATAGTTTCGATATCATCAGGACAGGAATCCTCTGTGACAAAATGTGAATCCGAGGTTTGGTTGACCATCTGTGTGACCGCTAGGTTGAGGCAGACCCGCATGGTGTACGCGTTGCAGACAGCAAGCAAACCCATGATACCCAACACGTATCGCTGGGGAATTAGGAACACTGCACAGAATATGGGGTATTAGAAAAGTAGAAGGTTAAATAAGTATAGTTTGTTTGTTATCATAACAACATAATAACATAATCATCTCATTATAGTAACTGACCCCTAACTAAGTTCGAAACTTGTATCTAGGGTATCAGAAACTACGCATATCCTCATTCACACACACCCAGACCGAGACAAACGTTTGTGGTCCACACAAATATTCACCCCGCACGGGAATCGCACCCGCAACCTTACGGATGGCAGTCCGGCATGGTGACCACTCTGCCATCGAGGTCGTCATACTAATAGGTTTCAAATATACAAGTCATTTTCATGGTTTTCTGAACGATTTTCAAATGTACGAGCCATTTTCATCATGAAGCATAAAATTTTCTTTCTCTTTACATTGCCAGCGACCTAAGAGTCCGAGTAGTCGCCATGCCAGACTGTCGAATAAAATATTGTTAGTTCGATTCTCGTATCGGTTTAATCCACTATGTTAACATTACTGAATTGATGCATAGGTCCTGGCACTTTAAGGACGGTAAAAATAACTTTCTTTAACCAGGTGATATTGGACTAAACCGATACGACATTTGGTTAAACCAATTGTTAGACTTGTAGGAAAAAAGTAAATAATAATAAGTAAATAACAAAAGTAATACTTTCAATATATTTTAGTATGTTAATGACTCAATTAATGACAGAATTTCAAGGTTTATGTTAACAAATAAAGTATTTTCTTACGTTTTGATATTGTTTTCCTCCATCTTGGTACCATTGCAAGGACAAGCGATTGTAAACCGTATTATCTGAAACATAAGAAGTATATTTGTTAAAATTTTAAAAGATTATTATATTACTATTATCTTTTTAAGAGCAAACCAAATAAAGAAATGATAATATTGAGTGATACGTCGAATTGTTACAAAAACAAATTTTAAACGCAAATTATAAGTGGTAAGATGAGAAGCCTTTCATGAGATAAAGGACCACGTACAGTAAGTCAAGGTAAGCGTTTTAATAAAACCAATGAGTCAAGGACAGCGTCCAGTAAACAACTGAGTTTTGGAGGAAACTCTAGAAGCGATTGCTGAACTTATAGATAGGTTTGTCATTTAACAAGACCTTAAAAATTAAGAGTAAAGGATTTATAATATTGAAGTAAAATTCTGGCAAAACAATGCATTTAAGCACCTATTCTCTCTCTGCACTAATTTCATCAGTCAATGAGCTTTTTGCTCTGCATTTAGGCTAGGTGTATTTACTTTACTGCTCACAAAAAGTTCTCAATTTGTATGGCAATATATTTAAACCGATTTATACTATCCAATACACATTCAACGCTAAGCCACAACTATCTCTATAGCAACTAAATAAGATATAACAACGATAACTAAGACGAATTCTTATTTTTCTGTTTGATCACCCGTGAAGGTCCTATCAGTATTCCGAGATAAAACATGATAAAAAGACATGTTTTCAAACAAATTTCCACAGAAATAGGTTGAGTACTGATTGAGTAATACATGATAGCAGTAATCTCGGCAAACCAATTGAGATTAACTTTTAAAAAACATCTACAGCAACTAGATATGTAAATGTTAGTTAATTATGTACAAAATTGAATAAATTTAACTAAAATTATACATTCGGAACCGATTCTAACTGGATTTGTACATAATTAACGTTGAATTATCAGACGTTCATTAACGTTGTGGACGCTTGATTTGTGTTATTATTAGATACAAGTTCAACTTCGGTTTAATAAGAGCCTAAATCCAGAACAACATACGCTCTACTATTAATTATTCTGTGACTTACGTTCAAACAGAAGAGTGGACAAGAATCATACACCATCTAGTCCCAAACAAAGCAAGCTTGTACAATGGATACTAGATAACGAATAAACCCGGAGGTTGTCTGCTTGTTAAAATCACATCGCATGTTCGCAGTTTTATATTTTAACCCTCAGGTTATAAAATTAAGAAAACTACTTATCTGTCATTTGTATAAATTCATTTGTAGTAACAAGCCCATAGTTGTAAAATTAGATCTTCATTAAATTATACACAAAATATCTCACTTTTTACTGTGTTTAATTGAGCATGAAGGACATAAACTTACATAGATAAGTTTAGTTTAAGATATTAGAACTGTTGCTGTATACATGTAACCTATTTATAATTAAACTAGCGGCGCCTAGTTTCCGTTCCCGTAAGAATATGGGGATAAAATTATGCTAAAAACCTTCCCACTGAATAACTCTATCTATTAAAACCAACCGCATCAAAATCCGTTGCGTAGTTTTATAGATCTAAGCATACATGGGGACATAGGGACAGAGAAAGCGACTTTGTTTTATACTATGTAGTGATTGAAAATAAAGAAACTTTGATAATAATAGATACATCTATATCTAATCTATTTAAACACAAATAATACTTCTAACGCTGAAAATCCCATAGGATCGGGATTAATGCCGCCAAAACCACGAATATTTGATAATTAAATCAGAAAGTTTAACTTAGAGTTAATTGCTTCGGTTAAATACTCGTCATCATAATTTCCGCTTTGGGAATTCGCTTACTAAATACATACAAATATAGGAGAGAATCCTTATCCCTATCAAACATAGGGGAGAATTAACAATGATCCTTATGTATCCTGCCTCTGTTGGGTTAGTATTGTGTACAATATCTTATTACCAACTTCTTATGTAAATAAGGGATGGCTGTTACATAAGTAGTTTTTAATTTCATTATCTTTGGAAAGCAAACTAGCATCCCTGACAGTTTTTATGCTTGTGGCAGATTTTAAAAAAATATTCATGGATTCAATTTGCTATCGTTACATCCATAAGTTTTATACTTGAAGCGCTCATGGCCCAGTGCTACCCACGGATCACTTGTGATCTGTGCGGACATCTGGCACCATCATGACTGTGATGGGTCATTACTAAAAATGACTTTTAATTTTATGAGCGTTTCCGTGCTTCGGAGGGCACGTAAAGCCGTCGGTCCCGGTTGTCGTACTAACATCATCGACAGTCGTCACGGGTAGTTAGAGCCCTCAAAAGTCTTACATTGGTTTAACCAAAAAATGTCGTATAGCCCTCTGGGTTGTGAAGGTCTGATGGCAGTCGCTTCACGTAAAATACTGACATTCCGCCAAATCTGGTTTAACTGAAAACCGACCCCAAAATAGACATGGGATCAAAATAGACATGGGTTCGGGAAAGAGAGACACCCAAAGTTTTATAAGCTAATAGTCAAATCTTTTTATTTGACAACTGGTATAATTACATATGTGCTAAAGCTATTTCACCGAAATTTCTTCGACTTTGAAAGAAAAAGATGTTTCTCTTTTCTACCATAAAACCAGATCGATACACAATAAAGTTTACTTTTAATTTACCTACGTTTACAAATAAGAGTATTTACCTATAGATAATTTGCGCTAACAAGAGGAAAAATATCTTTAAAAGACACTTGTTCATTAATGTATACTTAGGTAGGTAAATATGGTACATATTATTATATTGTACGTATACGGAAAATGTATTATTAGTAATTGCTCAATAAGTCACGTGATTTGTTGTCCCGTGATACCTGATAGGTGCCTACCTCACTTCATAATTGCTTTTAGTGAGAGAAAAACTGATCAGAATCACAACCTTGAATAAAGTTAATTAAAAAAAATAAGAAACCGACTTCAGCACTAAAAAGTAAGGATTATAATTTAAAATAAACGATAACTTGAATACTTACATATTTATAATTTATACTAAGTAACTTTTGGAATCAGTGCTAGCCCAGGATAGTTAGTTTTTCCTTAGAAGATAGTACGAGACGCGCCTAATCGCCTATATTATTAATGAAGGCTTTCGCTGACACCGAATTCATTCAGATTTTAGGTTTTTATATTATCCGAATGCTGTTTTCGTAAATATAAATCAATGGCCACTGTAAAATCTAGGATTTAATTTTGGATAGCTGATTTCAGTAAATTATTTTAACAATGTTTAACATAAATTATAAAATTAATTATGTATGTATCCAAAATAAAAGGTTTTGTTTGGTTCGCGACACATTAAAATAAACTAGGTACTTATAACATAACATAACATAATCATTCACTACATCATCTCATTACAGTAACTGACCCCTAACTAAGTTCGAAACTTGTATCTAGGGTATCAGAAACCACGCACGCACTCATTCTCACACACACCCAGACCGAGAGAAACATTTATGGTTCACACAAATATTCGCCCCGCGCTTTCGAACCTGCAACCTTACGGATGGCAGTCCGGCATGGTGACCACTCTGCCATCGAGGTCGTCCTATGTAACACTATTACTTTTATGTAACTAAGTAAAGTAACTAATAACAAACGAGTAAGAAACCGATTATATTTAATTTTCTAGTCTTGTTAGAGACAGTCAAATAATAGTGATTACGTCATTTGAACACTTTATGTAATAATATCGGTTATAAGTACTTTATAACAATAATTTGAAAATCATTCAGATACGTAATAGAAACAGGTGTGACCAATTTTTGCGACGGTCTTTTGTTAAATTTTATATAAGTACTTACTTTGTTATTTAAATAAATGTTTGAAAAGAAAAGGTTTTGGTTGTCTGACTAAAGCCTGTCTGTTAGTTTTAAATTAGTTATTTTCAATAGAAAGAACACACTTTTTGCAAACTGAGTTCCAAACTAGTTTTTTGAGGTTTATTTTATTTGATTACTAGCTGCGCCCCGCGGTTTCACACGCGTTGTTCCCGTTCCCGTGGGAATTTCGGGATGAAAAATAGATGTTGGCCGATTCTCAGACCTACTGAATATGCTCACAAAATTTCATGAGAATCGGTCAAGCCGTTTCGGAGGAGTACGGGAACGAACATTGTGACACGAGAATTTTATATATAAAACTAGCTGCGCCCCGCGGTTTCACACGCGTAGTTCCCGTTCCCGTGGGAATTTCGGGATGAAAAATAGATGTTGGCCGATTCTCAGACCTACTGACTATGCTCACAAAATTTCATGAGAATCGGTCAAGCCGTTTCGGAGGAGTATGGCAACGAAAACTGTGACACGAGAATTTTATATATAAGATGATGTACTAAGGCTTTGATAATATTCTTGGCGAATGTCTTACATTTATGTGGGTGCATTGTCGAAACAATTTAACATTCGGTGTGATAAGCCCGTCGATACATGATATACCCTATATGCTGACCTCGATGGCAGAGTGGTCACTATGCTGGACTGCCTGCCATCCGTATTGCGGGTTCGATACCCGTGCGGGGTGAATATTTGTGTGAACCACAAATATTTATCTCGGTCTGGGTGTGTGTGTGAATGAGGGTGTACGTAGCTTTGTTTTTACTGAAAAAATTTGGTCTCTAAAGCCATGAACAGAAAGTTTTAACTTAAAGTGTTCAGTAACATGATATTAATTATTAATCATCTTTAGTAGGTAAAGGTCAGTGATGAGTTCGCAAAAACTTGGGCAAAACAAACAAAAATCGGCCATGGGAAAATAGTACTTAAGTACTTCTAACCTCCACTAATCATTGCAAAATTAACATACCAAAATTCAAATCATCATACTTGATTTATAAGAGCTAAAATCGTATGAAATAATAGAATGTTACGTTAACAAGGTCAATATCAGTTATGTCAAGGAGAATTGCACAATTTTTTAATTTATGTTCATGGTTCAACAGCCTGATTATAACTATTTCAATTAATAACTTTAATTATTATAAACATTTGGCTATTAACTATGTTCGTAATAGTTTGCAAGCCCTGAGGTAGTAATGTGACCTATATCAACAAGTTCTTTGATTGAATGTAGAACTTAATTAAAGTTCTAAATTATCCATTCAAATTTCGACTTGAAATCAAAATTATTTTGGACCCAAACACCTTATGATCAGGGCATTTAAAGGGCTACAAAATGCCTTATTATTCAACATTTAAATATTAATTTCACAAAAACTATTTCAATTTCACAACTACGAAATTTTTAAACTAAATCTATTGATCCTATACAAATAGTTCAGAGTTAACTTAACCTTTGAGAAGCAAGTGAGAAAGAAAAAATAACACGGTTATATTACGTCAAACGCTTGAATATGCATCATTCTCTCAAACTGATTAAAAAGGGAGTCATACAAATCTACAAGCCCATTTTAAAACTAATAATGGGCTCTTCAAAAAATGTGAATTAGATATATAAAAATTTTACATGAGCTTATGGAGCACGTTTAGTTCCTACTAAACACGGCATAAAACGCTTGCGTGTTTTAATTTTTCGTGTGGCGCCATCTAGTAGTGGATAGCAGAAACTAAGGCTATATTATTATGCCGGTATGCCCCCGGGAAATATAACCACGCGGGCGCTGCTAGTATTTTAGATATTCAATGCATTTTCTATTGAACAATGAAATAAATAAATATCAAAATAGGTATAATCAACTCTTTCAATAGACACGACAATAACTTGTCGATTCATTGAAGCGATCACGCTAATATTATACGAATCTTTGTGAGTATGTTTGTTACTTCTTCATGTCTAAACGGCTGGAGCGATTTATATGAAATTTGGTACAGATGTTCCTTATAACTAGGATTAACACATAGGAAACTTTTATCCCAAAATTCCCACGGGACTTTTCCCTTGACCTTAGTTTCGCGGGCATAGCTAGTGCAGTTATGAATACAAAATTTCGATTTCAAATATGTCTGTAATAACTTTAAAACCTAAGTCAAAACATGAATTACCACAAAAACATATAAGTAATCTGTGTTCACCAACGCGGCAATTATTGCATTCTTGTGTTAATTATGTGTTCAGCT
Source organism: Timandra comae (assembly GCA_958496195.1). Taxonomy (NCBI): domain Eukaryota; kingdom Metazoa; phylum Arthropoda; class Insecta; order Lepidoptera; family Geometridae; genus Timandra; species Timandra comae. The sequence goes on along the minus strand of OY292363.1, from coordinate 10,116,611 downwards.
GTGAATTTATCTTTATTATTATAAAGAAATAAAGTTTGTGTGTATGTTAAATTGTAAGGGGTAATCTCGGGATCTACTGAACCGATTTCAAAAATTCTTTCACTAATGGAAAGCTATATTATCAGCGAGTGACATAGGCTATTTTATCCCTGTATTCCCACGGGAATGGGAACTACTCGAGTGAAACTGTGGGGCGCTGCTAGTAATTAAATAAAGTAAACAAAAAATATATTATTCACTTTAAATAAGCAAACCTTACTCATACTGTAAGTACGTATTATGAACTACTTAGCGTATCGAATTCGCATTTTCGCGTGAATTTTTGAAACAAAATTCTTTTACATAAGTCTTTTCCTAATAATAACGAACTCAACAAATATAGATAAGTACATAATATAATATACTAAACCTGTTTCGCCACGCTGAAATGTATGTAATTTTGTTCAGTTGTTTTCGAGTTTTGCGAAGTTTGAATAATCATTCAACTTCGTTAAATCTGCTAGCTGCGCCCTGTTCTTCTAACCCGAGAGATGAGTGACAATTTCGAAAAAGTGCTTGAGGCAAGCTGAAACATTGTTCCCATAACTCTCCTATTAAATTACAGCTCATTAAAATTATTATATTGCCCAGAAGAAATATAACCTTTGGGATTTCTTTTAGCCCCGCTTCCCACTAGCCAGGTCTGGACCTCTGAGTTGGGGTATAATTATAACAGAAGAGATATGGGATACGGTTTCAGCTTACCTTAAGCATTTTTTCAAAATTGCCTCGCATCTCTTGGTCCGTTAAATATTATAACTACGGTTAATAGTTCTACCAAAACCCCTGCAAAACAAGAAAAATACGAATAAACATGGAAAATGCTAGAATACCCTTTTAATAATTGTTTATCTTTTACCTTACTTTCCATGTAAAGAATAGAGGTCACTACTGTCATAAAATAATAAACTCATCCTCGAATGTCCGTTGAATTTAAAACATTGAGGATATTCCTGTATTATGATCGCTATCCTTACTTCCTTACTAATATTATAAATGCGAAAGTAACTCTGTCTGTCTGTCTGTTACCTTTTCACGGCCAAACTACTGAACTGATTGACTTGAAATTTGGTACAGGGGTGGCTTATGGTCCGGGAAAGAACATAAGCTATGTTTTATCCCGAAATTCCCACGGGAACAGGAACTACGCGGGTGAAACCGCGGGGCGCTGCTAGTAATTAAATATTTTTGTTAACCTATATAAGGGCAATGGAACGCAGCATACTCGGATTCAAACGAATCGACAGAGTGCGTAACACCATGCTGCGTTCCCTTACCGGTATCACCGATGTCGGAAACAAATCTGCCCGACTAAAGTGGGAATGGGCGGGTCATGTAAGTCGGATGGTACCTGAGAGATAGGCCCACATAACAACTCAGTGGGTTCCCGAAGGAGGGTGCACGTCGTCGAGGTCGGCCGAGAAAGCGCTGGCGGGATGATCTTACCACCTTCGACAGTAGCTGGTGGGACACTGCGAAGGATAGGGATGGTTGGAAATGTTTGGGGGAGACCTTTGCCCAGCAGTGGGACACTATAGGTTGATAAAAAAAAACCTATATTACGCTATAAGTACTCATTATTATACTGTGCCCATATTGTTTCAACTTCCACTGTTGGGCAAAGTTCTCCTCCAAAAATTGTGTGCTTATATAAATAAATCCACTATGACCTAGAGGATCAGCCATCAGTTTCACAACCTAGAGTCAAGGTTGTGAAGGTCTGATGGCAGTCGCTCCACGTAAAATACTGACATTCCGTCAAATCTCGTTTAACTGAAAACAGACCCCAAATAGACATGGGATAAAGTTTCAGAACAGAAGAACAGTTACTATATTTTTCTAAGATCTGATAGATAAAATCGAAAGTAAAAGAATCAAAACAATTTCTCAATAGCCAAGACATCAATCAATATTATATGTGCAATCAGTCATACGATTAAAATTATCGATTAGAACGTTACAAATCAGAAAGCACGTGGTACAGTCAGCGTCAGAATAATGGTATGCTTGGTAATGCTTACTTTATGCCAACCAAGGGAAGTACAGTCATGGTAGAAAAACCTTCGTCACTTTTTGTTGACGTCCTCGATGGCAGAGTGGTCACCATGCCGGACTGCCATCCGTAAGGTTGCGGGTTCGATTCCCGTGCGGGCTGAATATTTGTGTGAACCACAAATGTTTGTCTCGGTCTGGGTGTGTGTATGAATGAGTGTGTGCGTAGTTTCTGATACCCTAGATACAAGCTTCGAGCTTAGTTAGGGGTCAGTTACTATAATGAGATGATGTAGTGAATGATTATTATTATAAAAAAAAACCTAGCTAATCCTACTTTTCAAACTCCGTAATCTCTTCTTTTTGAAACTAAAGAACTAAGCAGACCACTGCAAAAAATATACTAACATAGTATGACAATTAGTTTCATAATAGTTAGATATCTTTGTGCTACTAGCGACGCAATATCTCATTTTCAATTAGTAAAACAAGCAAAAATAGACCTTAAAGTGACGAACTTTTTTTTACCATATAGTTATAGTTACAAGTATCATGATTATTAGCAACTAAAATAAATAATAAGTAAGTATATGGTAAATATCCCGTTAATCATAATAATTTGAGTGTTTTTTTTACCATGAGTATACCTTTACTTCGACACTGACTGTACATAATTTGCACAACAAAAGTAAGACTCGTTTCTTGTTCATCTTGACCTGATGCATTTTTATTAGTATCTACAAGAGTCGAATAATCGAATCGCGTAAATACTAATCGATTGATTATGGTAATAGTAATTATTTTAGTATCTATAAAATCGATTTTAATCAACACATCTTTTTAGTTGAAGGTTTTAATTACTTTAGTAAAAGGATAATTAATTTTAATTTGTCTATAGGTCAGTTAGTAATAAAATTTTGTTATTGGTTTTCTGATGCAATGGTTTCAATATACACAAAACTATATTTACTTGTATGTAATATACATGATTACTGGTCAATCGACCTATATGTATAATTGTATATATTGGGAGCATTGTTGGTCAAGGCGAAAGACCATAGACCTAAATCAATGTTAAGCTAATTGTTTTTTTTTATCTAAAAAGATAGAAAATCAATTTTAAAACGTATTATTTGTTTTTCTTGCTACAAGAAATGGTTGGTTTAAAGGACTAAAAGAGAGCAGGAATTACTACACTAAATATATTCAGATCATTGTTTTAATGTCAAGTTAACTTAAGTTAATCTTCAGAGCATGCTAAGGTATGGTATTTAAAGTATGTCTATTTAAAATAACTAATTTTAAACGGTTAAGTAATCAATGGATTTTTTCACTAATGTTTTTCGTCTAATAAATAAACATTATATTGAATATAGTCTTTATAGTTATCATGGTTATTAGCACTCAAATTATTATGTGTAACGGGATATTTACCATATATATTATTTATTTCGAGTTTCCGATAATTCGACGCTGTTGCAAGCGCCATGATCACGGACGAACTTTATATTGAATTCAATATTTCAACCATTGTTTGCAGTTGCGTGCAAAGTTACAAGAATCAAGAGAATTTTATTTCACATAAATATTATGTTTACCTAGGTTTAAACGAATGTAGGCTTTAAGATATTAAATATAGTGCTTTTATTACTATAAATCATTTACGATGGATAAATATCCATAATAATCTTTCCTTGAATTAAATAATTCAAGGAAAGATTAATTAACTAAGAACTAACGGCCTTTCAATCGCGTTTATCTGAAGTAAGGATAGAAGCAAGCGTCGATGACGTAGTGGTTAAGGCCTTGGACTTCTAATTGGAAGGTGCCTGGTTCGAAGCCCACCACGTACCAATGTGTTTACAATTTCGAATATTTGACGCTCTTCTCTTAACAAGGAAAGAAAACATCTTGAAGAAACCTGCACACATTGCGAAGAAATTCTAAGGTTGTGTGTGAAGTCAGCCATCCATAGAGGTATTATACACAGAGCAGGGGAGCCAGATCTCCAGTTGTCCCTCGGTTAGAAAGAGAGAGGCGATCGCGGTTATTCGTTTAACGACTCAAATGTTTGTACAATAATAGGGGACCGCGATCTTCTCTCTCTTTCTAACCATAGGACGTTTCGGCTTACAGGCAGCCGTATGCCTTCCCTGCTCTATGTGTATTAACTCTATGCGGCCAACCCGCACTTGGTCAGTGGTTGGCTGTCAAAGTGACAGATTTGACTGACAAGGTGTCAAATGCTTACCAGGTTTTGTTAAGCCAGGCTAAAAATGCAACGCTAATAAGGCCGCTAGAGTTTAAAATGTTACTAGTTAAAACTAATCTATCTTTATAGAGTAATAGAACTCAAATGTACCGTTTATCATCACATCCGCAACAATTATAAATGGCTTAGTACACTTATCAGGACAATCACAGCGTTTACCATATTTACATAGTTTAGTCGCAAATACTGTTTTATTGTACTCTGCATTTGTGCCAATAAACATGTGTCTATTATAAAAATGACTTATTTAAAAAATATTTTTTATTGTTAAGATCAACTAAATAAATATGATGTATGCTTGTGTGTTTGTAGGAGGATTTTAAAGAGGTATTTCATCAGCTGTTAAAAACAAGAAAAGTTGCTAAAAAAAAGGTACGTATTCTGGCCATTTCTTCAATACGTACAGTATTGAAGAAATGGCCAGAATACGTACCAAATGTTTGTCTCGTCTGGGTGTGTGTGAATGACTGAGTACGTAGTTTCTGATACCCTAGATACAGCTTCGAGCTTAGTTAGGGGTCAGTTACTATAACAAGATGATGTAGTGAATAATTATGTTATGTTATAGGTAATCCATAACAACTTTTGCTATTCCTGCTATGCCAAGGGTTATCAGTTCCATTGTTCGACAAACATTTGTACATGAACATGTCTTTTTGTCTTGGGTGTTCTCTATGTTCTTAGTACGGTTAGCGTCAGATAAAAGGTCCGTCTCTTGGTTGGCAACACCAAAGTGAGCATTACCAAGAGGTTACCATTTATCTGATGCTGACTGTACATAATCTCAAAAAAAGAATAAAATAAAAAAAAACCCAACACAATTACTTTCAAACCCCCATAACTTTTAAACGGGTCAACCGATTTTCATCAAACATGTCTAAGAACACTGGCACGTAAGTCCAATAATACAAAAAAAAATTAAATCGGTTCATCCGTTCGGGAGCTAAGATGCCACAGGCAGACAGATACACACATACACACACACAGACACGTCAAACTTATAGCACCCCCTTTTTGCGTCGGGGGTTAAAATAGTTATTTATGGTACAAGCGAGGTAAGTTGGTGATTACTTCCGAGGCGCTATTGAGGCCCGAGCCGTGAGGCGAGGGTCTGAAGATAGCCGAGGATAGTAATCATCAATACACGCGAGTACCATACAACGTTTTTCAACACACTTGCGAAGAAATTCATAATAAAACATCATTTTTCGCTAATAAATAAACAGTTTTTCTATTCGCGCGCATCCAACACAACAATGGTGATCGGCCAAAGACTAAAAGAATATACTTATTAAAAAAAAAAAACAAATGAATGAATGGATTCGACCATAGACCTACCAAAAGTAAGGAAACATAGTTGAAGTTTGTTTTTAAAATGTATGGATACAATTTTTTTGGTATCGAAACTTTTTTAAAATGAAAGCAATTTAAAAAAACAATCTATAACTCACTAGTGAATAAAACGTGTCATTATTCAAATGTTTTTGCACAAATAATAGACCCTTTATGAGCAAGTGTGTTGAAAAATATATTATTTCGTTGTCTGATATACATAAATACGTACTACACCTATATTTATCTACATTACAAGCTTTGCTTTATTTTTGGACTAGATATCGACGTGTGATATGGATTATTTATTTATTTAATATGTAAATTAACGATATTGCGTTTTACTAAATTATCAATAGTATTAGTAAAGCAGTTTACTAAATTACCAATAGGTATTAGCAGTATTTTCTATACATTAAAAGTAATGTTTAATTATGTAAATTAGGTTTTTATGTTTTAGTTTAACATTATAAACAACTTGAACATTTTATTATTAACTGAATTACCTTGTTTCATTATTACTATTACTGTAACTTAACTGCGTGTTGTTTTTACTTGATTTTGAAAGGGTTTAAAAACTTATAAGACGACCTCGATGGCAGAGTGGTCACCATGCCGGACTGCCATCCGTAAGGTTGCGGGTTCGATTCCCGTGCGGGGTGAATATTTGTGTGAACCACAAATGTTTGTCTCGGTCTGGGTGTGTGTGTGTGAATGAGTGTGTGCGTAGTTTCTGATACCCTAGATACAAGCTTCGGGCTTAGTTAGGGGTCAGTTACTGTAATAAGATGATGTAGCGATTGATTATTTTATATGTTATGTTATATTCCTAAGTGAGCTTAAGTTAACAACTAAAACTGGTTCAGTAATGTTTACGTTTACTCAGCACAAACTAAAAAAACTTATCGCTACTATTCCCTACTTCCTTACTAATATTATAAATGCGAAAGTAACTCTGTCTGTCTGTCTGTTACCTTTTCACGGCTAAACTACTGAACCGATTGACTTGAAATTTGGTACAGGGGTAGCTTATGGTCCGGGAAAGAAGGCTACGTTTTATCCCGAAATTCCCACTCGGAACTACGCGGGTGAAGCCGCGGGGCATAGCTTTATATAAATCTTGAAGGATACAATGTCCATATACTTTTCTAAAATTCATAATAACTAAGCAAGTATTTTTAATTTTTGATGGTGATTTAGCGACTTTTAAAATTTTTTCTTACACAGCTGAAACTACTGAAAGGATCGCGCTGAAATTTGGCATGCAGATAACTTGACGTAAGCAATCGATAAGAAAGAAAAAAAAAGTAGATAAAACCGCAGGTGGCCGAGATAATCATGAGATTTTTTATGCAGGTGAAACTTTTTTTCCGATAGTGCAATATCGGTAGCCGAGCTCTGGACCTCAAAAATATGACTCGACTTGCAAAGAAGAAGAAAAACTTTTTGTCGCCTAGGTATAAGTATATAGTGGCTTTTATATGGGGATACCAGCCCCAGCGAACCATAATCAAATTAATAAATAAAAACTTAACTCTAAAAACAACACACCCTACTTATTTTTTAAAATAAATATTTAAATTATGTATACGTTTGCTACAAAACAATGTTTTAATTAAAACACACATTAAGTAAAACAACACTTTTTTTTTAATAAAAAAACAATAAAAACTCTATCAACTTACAGTAATTTTTAAATCCAATAGAATTGTAATTCTTAATCCAAATTCAAATATTCGTGTTCCATTCGATTTTCGAATTCACAACCGCGACACGAGTCAAGCGACGGAGTACGAAGGCTCTACTAACCTCGGAGGCGCGGGCGCAACCTTACAACGATCTTAAAAGGTGAGTATACACTAGAGAATTTACTAAGAACATAATAACGAGCATTTTATCATTGAATTAAGGAACGGTGCTCTTGTCGGTGTAACTACTCCTTCCATCTGCTTCTATACAAAGTAAAACGACACTAGCAGGACCCTACAGCTTCACTTGCCTACCAAACCACTCGTGTGAGAATACGGGGACTTTTTTTTTACTAAAAAAAACGTGTCGACCAACTCACACTCGACCTGTGATTAACCAAGAATTTTCCTAATCCAGGATAGGATGGAGTTCCCCGAACAATAATCTAAAATTGGAACATAAAACCATGATTGTACCGAAACCACGTATTAGGGCAAGAAGTAAAAATATAAAATTAATATTATTTGAACGATTTATTAAGAATTGCGTACATATTTGTAATACGTTAAGTAATAAACGTTAATTGTTTACGCCTCCACGAAGAATGTCAATATATCACAGCTGTTCTAACAATACAAACTTCAATAAATATAAAAGTATGCTCTTTGACAAAACAACTTTAATAACGATTTACTTTTATAATATGATTTGATTGAATTTCGATCGTTGGTTTTCTTTAATACACCATTTTTAGAACAACGATTAATTCATTCATTCATCGTGTCCGGTTCACATCTCATATTTTATCTCTCCAAAAAGTAGCCACCCCCACCGCACTACTAGAGGCCTCCATCAATTCCTCCATGGTGCAGGAGAATGTACACGCGGGGCAGGAGAGCAGGTGCGCCATATCTTGTATAGGGGCTCCACGCTCGCACTTAGACGTTTGAAGGATCAATGTAGCCCCATTTGGCGCGATTGCTCTTACAGCGACCGACCTGAGTACGGAGTCTGTTGAGACTCCTACTTGATTAATTTAACAAACTTGAATATGTGAAAAAATCGTTTCGACCACGAGTTTATTGTTTTATTATTTATCAACCCCAAATCTTAATGTGATTATTGGTTATTTTGTGTATTGTTCTTTTTATACGTCTTATTTTCTAAAAACAATCACGAAAAAAAGCGGCAACCCCACTGTTTCTCGTCAGTTTGTTCTAAGTAATTTGTCCGCACCTTAAGTTACTTTTGGTATCATAATTATTTTCAGAATCTTGTTTTATTAGAAAAGTAGTACAAAGAGCAAATTACGTGATATCTTTGGCAATTCTGAATATTTATTTATATTTCTATGGTAGAATTTACCTAAATGATTTATAAATATCGCTAAAACTAAGCAGTGTTAAAAACCATATCTATTTCATTTTGAGAGTTAATATCAATAACTTTCCTTGAACCAGTGTGTGCGTAGTTTCTGATACCCTAGATACAAGCTTCGGGCTTAGTTAGGGGTCAGTTACTGTAATAAGATGATGTAGCGATTGATTATTTTATATGTTATGTTATATTCCTAAGTGAGCTTAAGTTAACAACTAAAACTGGTTCAGTAATGTTTACGTTTACTCAGCACAAACTAAAAAAACTTATCGCTACTATTCCCTACTTCCTTACTAATATTATAAATGCGAAAGTAACTCTGTCTGTCTGTCTGTTACCTTTTCACGGCTAAACTACTGAACCGATTGACTTGAAATTTGGTACAGGGGTAGCTTATGGTCCGGGAAAGAAGGCTACGTTTTATCCCGAAATTCCCACTCGGAACTACGCGGGTGAAGCCGCGGGGCATAGCTTTATATAAATCTTGAAGGATACAATGTCCATATACTTTTCTAAAATTCATAATAACTAAGCAAGTATTTTTAATTTTTGATGGTGATTTAGCGACTTTTAAAATTTTTTCTTACACAGCTGAAACTACTGAAAGGATCGCGCTGAAATTTGGCATGCAGATAACTTGACGTAAGCAATCGATAAGAAAGAAAAAAAAAGTAGATAAAACCGCAGGTGGCCGAGATAATCATGAGATTTTTTATGCAGGTGAAACTTTTTTTCCGATAGTGCAATATCGGTAGCCGAGCTCTGGACCTCAAAAATATGACTCGACTTGCAAAGAAGAAGAAAAACTTTTTGTCGCCTAGGTATAAGTATATAGTGGCTTTTATATGGGGATACCAGCCCCAGCGAACCATAATCAAATTAATAAATAAAAACTTAACTCTAAAAACAACACACCCTACTTATTTTTTAAAATAAATATTTAAATTATGTATACGTTTGCTACAAAACAATGTTTTAATTAAAACACACATTAAGTAAAACAACACTTTTTTTTTAATAAAAAAACAATAAAAACTCTATCAACTTACAGTAATTTTTAAATCCAATAGAATTGTAATTCTTAATCCAAATTCAAATATTCGTGTTCCATTCGATTTTCGAATTCACAACCGCGACACGAGTCAAGCGACGGAGTACGAAGGCTCTACTAACCTCGGAGGCGCGGGCGCAACCTTACAACGATCTTAAAAGGTGAGTATACACTAGAGAATTTACTAAGAACATAATAACGAGCATTTTATCATTGAATTAAGGAACGGTGCTCTTGTCGGTGTAACTACTCCTTCCATCTGCTTCTATACAAAGTAAAACGACACTAGCAGGACCCTACAGCTTCACTTGCCTACCAAACCACTCGTGTGAGAATACGGGGACTTTTTTTTTACTAAAAAAAACGTGTGGAAACTGGGGACTGCATAGCAATTTTATAAACTAATTGATTTTTTTATTTTTGTATTGCAATCCTAACCTTAGAAATTTTGATGTCGTACTTGGGACTTCATACAATAAAAACTTTGTCTACATTACTATAAAAACTTTTTGGAAAAAAAGTTTTCGATAAAAAAATAATAAAAACGTGAGGTTTTTTTCGTTACGGAATTTCTGGATTCGGTCCCCGCGCTCAAGGCCCTCGATAGAAGCTGTGCAATAGATTAAAAAATCCTTTTGAATCCCTCTACTTATTAAAATAAACCATACAAAAAAACAGATCGCGTAGTTTTAAAGAAATAAGCACACATAGTTAAACATTCGCCGAGCATTCGCTTCGTAACTTCGTAATGCTCTAGAAATTTTTTTAGTCTATACTCACCCTTAGCTCATAACTATCAAGAGTAAATGTCACTTTTACGCAAGCGCACTTCACATTGCATATGCACGCATTTATTGTTTTATTTTATTGATAATATAATTGGAGTATAATTAACATTTTAATATCCGCAATTGTTATACATATATTTTTTAATATATATTTGTGGTTTGCATTTTTTTCTGTAGGAATACTAGGATAAAAATGTGTCATAACCCAGTTTTAGTCGTAAGACATTATGGAAGTAGGATAACAGCGATTTAAAATGACAGAAAGGTCACCAAGAGAAGATTACCAAGGTGAGGGTAGCGGGTTCACCTCTCGTTTGAGGTAAACTTATTGACACATGTGTTTATCTCGGTCTGGGTCAGTTGTTATATGAAAATTATAGAGCGATAATTATTTTAATTCAGGCAAAGATTATCTCAAACCGACCCATGTTAGAGTAACAAACATACATCCACAGAATTGGGAATACTCTATGTACATACCATAGAGTATTCCCAATTCTGTGCATACATCGCCCAACCTAGGAATTGAACCCGCGACCTCAGGCTTGGGAGCTCTTCTTAATACCAGGCCGACTGGCGTTAAGGAAATAACAAATAAAAAATAACTGTGGAACAGAAAATTCCGCGGGTAAATACCCCAAAGATAAGTTACTTATTTATTAAGTTAAATCTTTCCTGTACCTAAAAGTTTGTTTAATTATATCTAATTATATATCTAAATAGCTGTGCCCCGCGGTTTCACTCGCGTTGTTCCCGATCCCGTGGGAATTTCGGGATAAAACGTAGCCTGTGTTCTTTCCCGGACCATAAGCTACCCCTGTACTAAATTTCAAGTCAATCGGTTCAGTAGTTTAACCGTGAAAAGATAACAGACAGACAGAGTTACTTTCGCATTTATAATACTAGCAGCGCCCCGCGGCTTCACCCGCGTAGTTCCCGTTCCCGTGGGAATTTTGGGATAAAAAGTATCCTATGTGTTATTCTGATGTATAAGCAAGATTATTGTAAAGTTTCATTAAAATCCATTCAGTAGTTTTTGCGTGAAAGAGTAACAAACATCCATACATACAAACTTTCGCCTTTATAATATTAGTAGGATTAGTAAGGATAAATCTTTATTTACCAAAAGAAGTCTAAAAAATATGGTACATTTGTATCGCGGTCTCTGCACTAGCTTGTACAGAAAAACCAAAAGGCATTTTTTACTGATTGACATACTATCAGTACTACAACCACTGAACAGACTGCGGTGAAATTGGATACTCAGCCAGACTAGCATGACTTTGAAAACGTGATAGATATAGCAATTTATCAACATCCAACTGTCAAAATATGATGAAAATATCCGCCATATTTAATTTTACCACGTAATAAATTTTATGACATTTGGTCATGCTCGCGAAATCGAAATAGCTATTTATTGACAACCAATTGTCAAAATATAATAAATATAGCCACCATATTTAATTTTATCAAAATGTACTACGCCATATTCATTTGGTCATGCTCACGAAATCGATATTATTTCGTGGTATATTTCATCACGCAGCTAGGCAAGCAGAAAGGGATATTTGTCACAACATAGGCTATCCCCTAAGAAAGAAAAAAATCGCGGGATATAGCTTGTAAAATAACGCCTTTAAAGAGAAAAATAACTACTCATTACAGTCCTTTTTCTCTTTAAAGGCTTTATTTTACTTTCAAATTGATTGCGTGTTCATTTAAATTAAAACACAAAATGACCTCAAATTCACAAATAAAATTAGTTATTTTGTTTCCTGAAACGGAACTATAAATAGAATGTTTATAAATACACCAATACCGAAATAAGTATCCGAATTGAATACAAATGTCTTTATTTCTTATTTCTTGTTTGTTCGCCATTTTTATTCTATTTCAGAATTATACAACTTGTTCTGTTTAATAATAGTCTTGTATTATGTATTTTTATAAATAAAAAGGCTATTTTCGGATTGCTCTAGAAAACTTTGTTCAATAAGGGGACGAATTGTAACTTTACCCTTTAAAATCTTCTATTTTCTACATATGACTGTTTCAATTTGGAGAATGTTAATAACCACCACCATAACCACGGTGAGGGAAAACATCGTGAGGAAACCTGCACACTCCTACGAAGAAATTCTAAGGTTGTGCCGAATGTTTGTGAGTGTGGATGTGTGGTGGATGTTTGTTCGTCTTTCACGCAAAAACTACTGAATAGATTTTAATGAAATTTGGTACGGACGTTCCTCATACCTAGGAATAACACTCTTTATCCCAAAATTCCCACGGGATAAGGTTCCACGCGGGTAAAACTGCGGGGCACAGCTAGTATATCATATTTTTTACTAAACGATCCGTAAGATGCAGACATTTTAATTATTTCATAATACGGGTTACGTGCAGCGATTTTAGCTTAAAAATACGCGTAACCCGCATAAAATAATGAAAATAGCTAATATTTTCATAAAAATATCAACAATTGTCAAACAAAAAAACATAGCAATCGTTCCGTTCTATTAACCTCTGATAGGATGTCATTGAACTACACACATCAAAAGTGTCTAGGGATCAAGCATTTTTATGCGGATTTCTTGAGATTGAGATGTGGCTTTGTAATAAATTTATGATTTTATAAATTTATATGGATCCTTTTTGGTGCATTTCATAATTTGAATCAGGAACTGTGAATCAAATTCGAGTAAAAGATGAAAATCAGCTGTCAATATTTTCCCTATAAAAACATACAACGCATTGAAGACATTATTAGTGCTACTGTTTCCCTACTACTGATTAAAACCAACGTTATTATGGAGCGGCGACGTCATTTAAGCAGGGAAGAAATGCTCAGAGCCGTGGGAATGATAGAAGCTGGTTCCCGGCAACGTACTGTGGCTTTAGCTCTGAATACAAGTCAGAGTGTTATCAGTCGACTTTGGACACGTTACCGAAGCACTGGTACCGTGGCTGAGCGCCATGGAAGACGGTATCGCTGCACCACACGGAGACAAGACCGATACATTCAAATCTTAACTCGAAGAGCTCCAACAATAACCGCCATGATGTTAGCCGTGCGGCTTCATCACTCTTCAGGGAACTTAATTAGCGACCAAACAGTCAGAAACCGCTTGCATGAAGTGAACCTTCATTCCCGAAGACCGCTACGGGTACCACCTATAGCAATGCACAATCGTAGGATTCGATATCAATGGGCTCTTGAACACAGAAATTGGGCAGAAGAACAATGGCGTTTCGTGTGCTTTTCTGATGAGTCTCGTTTTGGTATGAGACCGGATACAAGACGTATACGACACTGGAGAACCCCTGGACGCCAACAGCGATTAAAATCCTGCCAGGAAGTCCATCCTTATAGTGGTGGAACCATCATGGTATGGGCGGGTATTTGGATCGGCGGAAGAACTGAGTTGATTTGGATCAGAGGCAACCTCAACGCTCAAATTTATGCTGAGACGATTGTATCAGACGTCATCGTTCCTCTACAAGTGCAAATCGGTCCCTTATTTCAGTTAATGCATGATAATGCACGACCGCACACCGCAAGAGTTGTAAGACAGACTCTCGCCGCAGCTAACATCAATGTCCTGCCCTGGCCTGCTCAGTCGCCAGACTTGAACCCGATTGAGCATGCATGGGATATGCTACAGAGAAGAGCTCTGCCGAATATGGAGGGTATCCAGTCGCAAGAAGACCTTTTTTTGTTGTTGCAACGAACATGGGCGGCCATTCCACAGCGTGATTTGGATGAACTCATTTTGAGTATGCCAAACCGATGTTCTTGTGTTGTTAGTGTTCGCGGTAGAAACACGGATTATTAATTGTTTAAGTTACCCAATAAAATTTTAAAGAAAACTGTTATTTCAGTCTTTTTTTCGAACTTTAATGTTAGTGGTTCAAATGTCAAAAATCCCTTTATTAGGAAAATGGCAAATTTCTTTATTAATGCAAAGGTGACTTGGTTTATCGTTACTGTGACAAACGAAAACACTTTATTTGATGAATCCTTAAAGAAAATTTTAATTAATATCAATCAGGAGAAAAGTTATTGCAAAAATATATGTTGATCCCTAGACACTTTTGATGTGTGTATATCGTCTTAAGGTGAAGACTTACTCAACAGAACAAATAATTGTTTGTCATTGCGAATAGTTAACGTAACAGCGAACAAACAAATGTTAGTTTAGACTAACTTATTTACTGAAGTTTTTACTTAATATTAGTTAACCCTAATTTTAATTATCAATATAGCGTAACAGACTTTCAAACTATTGTTAATATTTATCAATAGAATCTATATTTTCTTTTGTCTCGTCATAACTTGAGAATGAGTTAACCTTTGTGGTTATTTTTGCTGTATTCGTTATTATTAGGACAAGGTTTATGTATCCTTATCCTTACTAATATTCCTTATGTACCTACCTTACTAATATTATAAATGCGAAAGTAACTCTGTCTGTCTGTTACCTTTCCACGGCTAAACTTCTGAACTGATTGACTTGAAATTTGGTACAGGGGTGGCGTATGGTCCGGGAACGGACATAGGCTATGTTTTATCCCGAATTTCCCTCGGGATTCGTAACTACGCGGGTGAAACCGTGGGGCACAGCCAGTTACAAATAAAAACAAGGCTCTAACGGTGAAGGAAAACAACGTGACGAAATCTGTACACACCTGCGAAGAAGTTCTAAGATTGTGTATGAAGTCGACCAACTCACACTCGACCTGTGATTAACCAAGAATTTTCCTAATCCAGGATAGGATGGAGTCCCCCGAACAATAATCTAAAATTGGAACATAAAACCATGATTGTACCGAAACCACGTATTAGGGCAAGAAGTAAAAATATAAAATTAATATTATTTGAACGATTTATTAAGAATTGCGTACATATTTGTAATACGTTAAGTAATAAACGTTAATTGTTTACGCCTCCACGAAGAATGTCAATATATCACAGCTGTTCTAACAATACAAACTTCAATAAATATAAAAGTATGCTCTTTGACAAAACAACTTTAATAACGATTTACTTTTATAATATGATTTGATTGAATTTCGATCGTTGGTTTTCTTTAATACACCATTTTTAGAACAACGATTAATTCATTCATTCATCGTGTCCGGTTCACATCTCCTCATATTTTATCTCTCCAAAAAGTAGCCACCCCCACCGCACTACTAGAGGCCTCCATCAATTCCTCCATGGTGCAGGAGGATGGACACGCGGGGCAGGAGAGCAGGTGCACCATATCTTGTATAGGGGATCCACACTCCCACTGGACGTTTGAAGGATCAATGTAGCCCCATTTGGCGCGATTGCGACCGACCTGGGTACGGAGTCTGTTAAGACTCCTACTTGATTAATTTAACAAACTTGAATATGGCAAAAATCGTTTCGGTCACAACTTTATTGTTTTATTATTTATCAACCCCAAATCTAATGTGATGAATGGTTGTTTTATTGTTCTTTTTATACGTCTTATTTCCAAGAACAAACACAAAAAAAGGCGGTAACCCCACTGTTTCTCGTCAGTTTGTTCTAGTAATTTGTCCGCACCTTAAGTTACTTTTGGTATCATAATTACTTAAGTAATTTTCAGCATCTTGTTTTATAAAAAAAAGTAGTACAAAGAGCAGATTACGTTATATCTTCGTCATTTCTGAATATTTATTTATATTTCTATGGTATAATTTACCTAAATTATTTATAAATATCCGCTAAAACTAAGCAGCGTTAAAATCTATATTATTATTTTATTTGGACAGTTAATATAAATAACTTTCCTTGAACCAATAAGTACGTACATTATGCAAAAATCGTGTAAAATGAAGACTGGATGAATTTTCGCATTACTTTCAAATGGGGTTTAAAAATATGACTAATGAACGAAAGTTATGTATCGAATAAATTAAATTTAATGTAGCGCCTATTATTTCTCATTTTGCTTCAATGCGTTTGCTATAACAAATTTACAGGCGCTTTGATTAAAGTAATTCACCAAACACCAAATTTTTATTTTTATTTGTAACTTTTAAAATGTTAATGTTATTTTTATAGGTATAGTTATAAAATACTGTTATCTATTTCAAGCATCGCAGTAACGAGAAAAATGTAAAAGAAAATCAAAATAGAAAACTATAAACAAACATATCACATTTCATTTTCTGTTTCATATCATCTTGCGTTCATCTCGTAAGATATATAAGAAATGTATTCCATTTCCATTTCGAACTAAAATCAGACGCAGCGATTCAGTAACGATATTTTCCAATTTATATGCATTAGATTTTATGATATGTTTCCCAAAATAAATATAAGTTACGAGTCAATATTTTATATTATAGATATAACTTTCTGAACATGATTTAATTGAATTGTAAGCATTTTCTTGTGTAAACTATTCGTTATTCCTACTTAATCCCTACTTATAATATTATAAACAACTTTCGGGTCCCGTACGTTGTGTCGAATGACGTTGTAGCGAATGGTCGTTGTGGCGAAAATTTTTTTGCGTGGTACGCTACAGCGAACGGTCGTTGAAGCGAATGTCACCAGGGCGAATGACACTGGAGCGACGAACGTTGTGGCGAATGACGTTGTTGTAGTGACAGGTCGCTGTGGCGAAAACTTTAAGCGTGGTACGTTGGAGCGAATGGTCTTTGAAGCGAATTCCACCAGGGCGAATGACACTGGAGCGACAAACGTTGTGGCGAAAATGTTTGAAATTACATAATATGCTACTTTACAACTATAAAGGTGAAATAAAGGACAGAAAGTATAATCCACTGTAGGATAGAGTCATTTTCTCACTGGTGATATGTATTAGTACAAAGAGGGGAATTAGGCTCAATCGCTTACACAAATCATGTTGGTAGACTCAAATTCGAGCATAACATACATCGCCTAACAGCTAATTGAACAGTGTAACTATTCTAAATTTAAGCACATATGTATAATACGGTGTTTGATGTTAAATTTATATTGGTAGAAGCTCAGAATAAATTATTCAAACAGTTTAAATAATTCACATATTAAATGTGAGTTCAAAACTATTACCGTACCCTCGTTACAAACTTTCAGCCTGCTACCCTTATTGGATATTTGTGGATTAACTAAATCCCTAGAATTGATTGTGAATATGTCTACCCTTATCAGTTCTGACGGGTATATGCTCGTGTTATTTACTTTAGTATGTTATGTATGATGGTTTGGGTATAATATACGAGAGGTTGTAGCTCTCCTTGACGCGTAATACAAATATTTCGGCTATGAATGAGATATTGAGGGATGTCGATAGAGATCGATCGACACATACGGAAGGTTCATATCTGACGGAACATGCGTCGCCTATTATCGGTCGCGTAACGCCTGAACAGACTAATGTATACAAAAACACTTGAACGTTCACACTCAACGCACTAACGTATAATCGGTTGAGTGTGAACGGTCAAGAATTTTCTATACATTTGTATGTTCTGGCGTTACGCGACCGATAATACGCGACGCATGTTCCGTCAGATATGAACCTTCCTTTACTCTAGCCACGTACATCTAGTACATATAGGATAATGTGAATTATATGAATAAAAAAAGAGACAGAAATTCAAATACGGCAAAAAAGTTAAGGTAGATATAACTCTGAGAAGTCCCCACAGAATGGGGACTAAAGAAGGATGGATCTTACATGCATCTTATACTTTTTTAAGAACGAAGAAGGAAGTACAAAGTAAGGGTGACAAATCTACATCGAGCTGTGCTGCGCTGTACTGGGTTGAGCTGTGCTATGTTTCTGAAGCTAGGTTATTTTTACTCCAGACAGAGCGCAGCTTCACCCAGCGCAGCACAGCATGCTTTGATTGTATACTCATTCAAATATATGGCGAGCGAGTTAACCAAACATAACACAGCTCGACCCAGCGCAGCTCAGCTCGATGTAGATTTGTCACCCTTAAGAACTTCTTAGCACATTCTACCAGGTCATGTCATAAAAGCAGTTTTTACATGCACCAGGAATCGAACTTAGAAAGTTAAAACCTCTCACAAACAGTAATAAATAAAACACCAAATACAATAACAATTTAATCCTTAGCCACAGGAGAATGATCATGTTTAGGATAAACCACCTTCTTTTCAGCGTCCATTATAGTCATTTTCTTCAACGGTCCATGTTTCCATCCTTCAGGATACCCAAACTTGTCTACGTCATCCCACCATTGTTGCTCTCCAGACCCCCAGATAATGTACACAATATTGGTCGCTACTAACACTATGAATACGGTCCAAAATGCTATGCGCCATTGTTCTATTGTTTGCTGTGGAAAGATTGGAAATTTTTAATTAAAGTGATATTGATTAGGTAAAATAAACTAGTTTCAAAAGCTATCGTGTTATCGCCGTTACGGATAGTTAGAGCCTTAGAAATCTAATAAATAAATATGGTTTATCCATATTAAGTCGTACACTAGCACTTTGTGTTGCAAAGGTCTAATGGCAGATAAAATACTGATATTGGTTAAACCAAATCTGGTTAAACTGAAAATTTGACCCAAATTAGTTACGAGACTAAGCTTTGAAGAAGAAGTCTTCAGCAAATGATGTACTTATTACGTAATTTATTTCATCTCAAGAATGTTTCTTAATTATCTGTAAGTTTTTCAATATAGACTAAGAAATAAATTTTAATCATTTCCAATTGTACAGGAAATTCTAATTCGATTATTCATTTTGAAATTTAACAGGAAGTAATTCAATTATTGTTTAATTTCAGCTCGGATCGCAATAAAACCATTGGAGCGGAACCTTCCGAGTTTAAAGTCCTTCAACTCGTTACGTAAAAAGTGAACTAAAAACTGGTTCGTTTATTAAAATTTACGTTGAAATTAACTGTTTAGAAGTTATTAATTAACTTGGCTGTTTTATTTGGAGAAGGGTTGGAAAGTCTTAAATGCAGATTTTGCGTTTTAGTCTTCTTCTTCTTCTTCTTCTATCGTGTCAATGGCCACAAAATAACATATACTGAATAATACTAAATTCTCCCGGACCAAAACTCAGCCACATCCACACCAGCGCCATTTGCCTCCATCAGGTCTTCTCGTGTGCAGGTGAAAGGGCACAACGGGCACGATAGTAAATGGGTCACATCCTGCTTTGGAGCACCACAGTCGCAATTAGACTCGCTGGAATAACCCCATTTCACCAAGTTAGACCTGCAACGACCCACACCGGTACGGAGACGGTTAAGGGTCCGCCAGATAGGCCATTGCAGTTCAGAACCTGGTGGCAGATGTTCCGAAATTGGGGTGAAGTCTAAAGGGACGGGGTGTTTTAAGCTCCAAAGAAGTTTCTTAGCTTCCTTTGGGTGCCCTGATATGGGCTCTGTTGACCTGATTAAGCTTGTACGACTTTTTAACCGCACCCTAGGCATGACGTGACCGTACAGTGGATGGCGAGAGTCCGTTACCTGAAGGTGTTTTTCTGCCTCACATGCTACCTGTCGGCGCACGTCTGGTGGAGCAATGCCTGCGAGTGGGTATAAAAGTTTTAGGGGGGTGGGTTTAAGGCAGCCTGTTATGGTTCGACAGGTCTCGTTAAGAGCGATGTCATGCGTTTTAGTAAATAGTAGTTATATACGAGGGGGGGTCAAAAAGTTCGCGGAACGGAGGGGAAGGGGGGTGAAATAAAATACTGTACTATTTTTCTTTTTCAATATATTCCCCCTTAAGTCGAATACATTTTTCAGATCTCTCTATTAACTTATTAATACCGTCGAAAAAAAATGATTTGTCTTTGTCCTCAAAATAGGCCGAAATCGCCGACTTGACTTCTTCATCATCGGAAAATTTCTTCCCCCGAAGCTCTTTTTTTAATTTGGGAAATAAAAAATAATCACAGGGGGCTAAGTCTGGACTATAGGGAGGATGGTTTAACATTTCGAAGCCACAGTGATGAAGGGCAGCCATCGCAACGCGGCTCTTGTGTACCGGTGCGTTGTCATGCAAAAGCAGCACACCCTTTGTCAACTTTCCCCGCCTTTTCTCCTTGATTGCTTCTTTTAATTGTCTTAGTAGATTAGCGTAGTATTCTCCCGTTATAGAAACACCCTTATCTTTATAATCTATTAATAAAATACCCTCTGTATCCCAAAAAACAGTTGCCATGATTTTTCCAGCCGATTGTGACACCCTGTATTTCTTAGGGGGGGGCTGACCCTTTTTATGCCACTGCATAGACTCTTGCTTCGACTCAGGCTCATAATGATGAACCCAAGTTTCATCTGCAGTAACAAGTCTTGCAAAAATTCCTTCCTTGTCGGCGCTACAGAGGTCTAAAAACTCCTTTGAATACTCGACGCGCAGCTGTTTCTGTGGTGGTGTGAGCATTCTTGGCACCCATCTTGCGCTGACTTTTGACATCCCAAGATTGTCGTGTAGAATATTTAAAATGGTTGTAGGTGATACTCCAACCATTTCTGCAAGTTGTTTCTTCTTCAAACGAGTATCCTCCAGTATAAGATTCTCCACTTTTTCAACGATGTTTGAGGTGGTGGCCTCAATCGGCCGTCCTGAGCGAGGGTCGTCTTCAAGAGACTCTCTGCCTTGCTTGAAAAGGCTATTCCACTTGTACACCATGGTTTTCCCAGGGCAAGAGTCCCCGTATACTGATAACATTTCTTCCAAAATTTTCTGAGGTGGTTTTCCTTGCTTAGTGAGGAACTTTATGACGGCACGAAACTCGATTTTTTCCATGTTCAAGTTTTTCTTCCGGATTCACTTGTTTGATCGACGACAGGTCAAAGGTTATTGACACAATCAGGTTCAAACTTGGCATATATACTCACAAAGAGTTGCTCATTAGTTACTACCTGCGGCAGGTCCCCCACCCCCCGCTATCCCCTCCATTCCGCGAACTTTTTGACCCCCCCTCGTATATATATATTTTTACCTGTATGAACAAATTACGAACACTCAATGTATGAATGCGTATTTTTGATACCCTACAAGTTATAAACCTAGTTAGGGGTTAGCGTATATGTTTTTTATTTGGGAAACAAACAGTACATTAACTATTAATGAAAATACTTATACTAACACTACGAGGAAGTTTCCACTGTTACACGAAGTTATATGAAGGTAATAGAGTGATCAATTATTCTTATACTATTTTCCTAAGCTTTTAATCAAATTAATAATTAGATAATAATAAATGAAGTCGATAAATAATGATGTTTTAATATAAGTAGGTACTACACGATTTTTTACTAATGAAATTGTATTTAAAAAAAACTAGAAAAACAAGCAAAATACTACAAGAAAACATAGAACCCTCTCCTTTTTAAAACCCAGTAACAATAGAAACTACATAGTACTAGAACGAAAACAGACTGAAATAAATGTTCACGTATCCTTTATTTTTCATTTTCCAATTCAATTAAGTTGCAACCGATTGCTCAGAAAATGTAATATTCTGCGAAGTAGAACCAAGAATTGAAATTGTATTTGTATTTTTAAATCCGTATTTGTTGTTGTGCTCTAGTAGAAGAGATATGTTTTTGTTATTTTGTTACTATTTTTCTGAACTTTAAATCAATATTCTACCAACAACGGCTTTATAACAATATTTTGAATACAATGGATTCTATTTTGATACTATTTTTCTGAACTTTAAATCAATATTCCACCAACAAGACAATATTCGACATACAATTGATCGGTCTTTTCATATCGATCGGGCACTAACTTTACTCGACATAGAGCTTATGAATTTGGATAATATGTGACGTAAATGCACTTTTCTCATCAGCATCACACATGACAACTTTTTAAATGGACTCTACTACTCTCTTTGGCAGTCTAGCATAGCGACCACTTTACCACTAAAGGCGTTCATGGTACTAGTTTAATATATCTAAGTAATACATTATTGTATTTAGGTATTCATAGTTAAGTACTTATTCAGAATTAGATCTTAGTTAAGATTTGGGTCCATTTTGGTTAGACTTTCTACTCCTGTACTCTAACTACCCGTTATTCTTACTAACAATGAACTATTTTTTTTTCAACACACTTGCTCATAAAGGATTTGGGTCCATTTTGGTTAGACTTTCTACTCCTGTACTCTAACTACCCGTTATTCTTACTAACAATGAACTAATTTTTTTTCAACACACTTGCTCATAAAGGGGCTCTTATTTGTGCAAAAACAGTTGAATAATGACACGCTTGATTCACAAGTGAGTCATAGATTTTTTTTTAAATTGCTTTCATTTTAAAAAAGTTTCGATACTACAAAAATTGTGTCCATACATTTTAAAAACTAACTTCAACTATGTTTCCTTACTTTTGGTAGGTCTATGGTCGATTCCATTCATTCATTCATACGTTATTTTTTTTTAATAAGTATATTCTTATAATCTTAGGCAGATCACCATTGTTGTGTTGGATGCGCGCGAATAGAAAAACTGTATACTTATTAGCGAAAAATGATAATTTCTTCGCAAATGTGTTGAAAAACGTTGTATGGTACACGCGTGTATTGATGATTACTATCCTCAGCTATCTTCAGACCCTCGCCTGACGGCTCGGGCCTCAATAGCGCCTCGGAGGTAAATACCAACTTACCTCGCTTGTACCATAAATAACTATTATTATATCTCCTGTAATTGTTAATGGTTAATATACGTGTTGTTTATGTTCTTTAAATAAATAAAACAACAAATATACTTACATCAGGAGTCAGCAACCCAATAAAATAAGGTGTAATCATCCCAGATATAGCTGCGATTCCATTGACAAACGCTGAGCATGTGCCGGCATAATTCGGTGCTATGTCCATGGCGTTGATTTTGACACTGCTGTAGAATCCACCCATGAATGCCATTGAGGCAATGAATAAGGCCACCGCTTCGGTTCTGTTGCATCCAGAATATGATGCCATGATTATGAGGATTGCTGGTATCGTTGATGCTGTAAAAAATTTTTAGGAAAAATTGAGTATTATGATTAAAGTTTAGTTTTTGTAGATCTGGGTTTATAGTATAAGGACTTTGTTTTTTAAACTAAGATTGTAAAGAGTAATCAAGATATTTTGATTGTATTGAATAGACTTTTAAACTACTAGACCGATTAAGATGAAAATTTTGTTTAGCTAATATTATATATGAGCGAGTTTATAGTCGGAGATTGATGGAACAAAACATAGTATGGAACACTTACTACGGAATTTTATATACGAGTTTAAAACCACAGAGTGTTGCTAGTAAATATGAAAACTTTCATTTATAATACGAGTAGTAAAAAACGCTTCCGTAATTTTTAATTGGCCTGTAAATTTTTTCTCTACTAATTAAAAAGTTATGGAGATATATTTTCAGAACTTTAGGAGCTTTATGGGACACAGCTAGGATCTTTCTATTATTAAAAGTTTTAATTAAAAGTTATCGAATAAAGAAAAACGCATCGACAGTCTAGTGGATTTAGTTGCAATTCCACTTGCAACAAGTTCCCGGGTTCAACTCCTGGTTGGAGCGATAGACTTTTACTATTTTCCAATCATGGCTCAGGTTTGATGTCACCAACACGCATTGGGCATGCTTGCTGATTACGCCTATTCTCTCTACTGTACTAATATCGCAAGAAAGAAAGAGGTCTTTGCCCGTAGTGAGATCTTAGGCCAATTACTTACTTAATTACAGAAGAATATCAAATTAAAACATGATACATTTAAATCGATTAAGCGTATCAAGATTAATTCAGCCTTATAACCCGGCAGTAAAACAGTTTTTGCAATACGCAACAAGAATAATAAAAACTTACGGAAGAATTGAAAAACAGTTCGTCCTTAACCGTGACTTATTCGTGATAGAGACGATTAATCAATTGATGTTAAGGAAATTGTGATAAAAGATTTATTGATTCCAATTTGGTTTCAGAATGTTATTTAATCAGATCTTATAACAATAGAAAGGATAAAGTCGTTTCCTAGTTGACCGCAATTTTGGCCTTAATGTTGATTGTGAATGTAATATCAATTATGTGATTAATATGAAATTGAAAGGAAATAAAAACAGCGTAGACTTATAGGTATTTAAATCCACACATTCAAACCACAATAAACATTTGTCACACATAGTTAACTTCGCGCGGAAAGCAAACCTGCAACCTAAAGTTTGGTAGTCCGGCATAGTGACCACTCTACCACATAGCTCAGCTAGTCCGAAGAGTAACTAACGCTACAAGGCATCTTGATGCTGCCTGCCTAGCATGACTGTGCGTGATAAATGATATAGACATAGACACCACGAAATAATATCGATATCGCGAGCATGACCAAATGAATATGGCGTAGTACGATTTGATAAAATTAAATATGGCGGCTATATTTATTATATTTTGACAGTTGAATGTCAATATATAGCTATATCGATTTCGCGAGCATGACCAAATGTCATAAAATTAATCATGTGGTAAAATTAAATATGGCGGGCATTTTTATTAAATTTTGACAGTTGGATGTCAATAAATCGCAGTATCTATCGCGTTTTCGAAGTCATGCTAGTCTAGCTGAAAGGCTTACAGCAAATGGTGTAGAGCTATCTGCCAAACGTAGTTACACATCCATCTTCTTCTTAGCGTGTCGACTCATATTTTTGAGGACCAAAACTCGGCCACCGATATGGCACTATCAGTTGCCTTGTAAAGGTCCTCGCTCCTCCTCCATCCTCTTATATTTATACACATAAAAAACATCGTTACTTCCAAACTCAATCCACAGAACATTTTGAATACATATGAATAGAAAACTACAAGCACGTGCCCAATAACATGCAAATAAAGAACAAATCTTACATATTGTTGTGTAAATCTTTCTTCCAGTTGATATATTGTGCCATTTTTTGCGGACACAAAAGTCACAGGTGGATGCGAATATGAAGGAGCAAACGTACATTGCTATGTATGGCAGGGCAGACATAAGGCCTGTCTCTTTAATGTTGAATTTTAAGACGTCGGAGAAGTACTTTGGCAGGTCTGTGATCATTGAGAAGTAGCCCCAGTCGTGGCCGACCTGAAAAAGTAATGTTTATGATATTTTTTGACGACCTCGATGGTAGAGTGGTCATCATGCCGGACTGCCATCCGTAAGGTTGCGGGTTCGATTCCCGTGCGGGGTGAATATTTGTGTGAACCACAAATGTTTGTCTCGATCTGGGTGTGTGTGTGTGAATGAGTGTGTGCGTAGTTTCTGATACTCTAGATACAAGCTTCGAGCTTAGTTAGGGGTCAGTTACTATAATGAGATGATGGAGTGAATGATTATGTTATGTTATATTTATTTGGTTATTTTGTTATATACTTATTGATCTGCTTGATCCTACTGATATAATAAATTTAAACTTTTGTAAAGAAGTATGTTTGTAATGCTTTCATGTAAAAATATACAAATCTATTATATAAAACTCTTCCGTTACTGAGTGATGTACTGACTGACAGACAACGCACAGCCGAAACTGCTGGTCGTAGAGAGCTGAAATTTGGCACGTGTGTTTGTTGGGGGGAGTAGCCTACCACTAAGAGAGGATTTTTGGAAATTTCCTTCCTTGGGGTAGAAAATGGGGGTAAATTGAAAACTACGCAGGTGAAACCGGCTAGTTAACAATAAGATTATGACAACACAAAGACAGCCATTTAAACTACACGGGAGCAAAATATGATCTGTATAAATTGATTTCATTTTAATGAATTTGCACTAATAACATTGTTTATGTAAATATTACTTTTCATTTTTTATGACACCGTTAAAAAAAATAATTTCAACAGCACCAATAGTGTTATCCTTAAATACTGCAATCAATAACTTCATTGGTCATCAAACAGTTGCTATATTTTCCTCATTTAAAAACGCAAATACAATACACAATAGTTTGAACCCATTAAAACGCTGTTAACAGCCCATTAAAATCGTTTATGGCTACTGTGCCAGCTGCGCTATACAGTTTTAGTTACGTCAATATACCGTGAGGATATAATATATCCGGCCGGGGACATAGCACATAATGGCTTTTACTTATATACATTTCTAAATACATACTTATAGGTAGAACACCGACAACAAACTAATTAACATAACATAACATAAGCATTCACTGCATCATCTCATTACAGTAACTGACCCCTAAGTTCGAAACTTGTAACTAGGGTATCAGAAACTACGCACACACTCATTCACACACACCCAGACCGAGATAAACATTTGTGGTTTACACAAATATTCACCATTCATCGTTCTGATGGTGGGACCCATCTGGCCATGAGAAGAACGAATGCTGGTAAGTTCCCGTACGGGAATCGAACCCGCAACCTTACGGATGGTAGTCCGGCATGGTGACCACTCTGCCATCGAGTTCGTCTAATTAGTTGTATTCGGGGTAATCCACTGTATCTTGTTCACAAGAATTCATATTTTATTAAATTCTCACACTTTCTGGACAAAAATAATCCTTAAAATGAATTATTTAGTTTTATTTATCTAGATCATGAAAGTTTTAGAGGAATACTTACTGCTGCCAACACAAGAACCCATAATGGTGCTGATCTTAATATAGCTTTGAATGGTACAGGGTCCAACTTCTTATGAAGACCAGACGCAGCTACGTTTTTGTTAAGATATTCTTTTTCTGCGTCTGATATGAACGGATGGGAATTTGGTGTGCTGTAGCAAAGGAATGCCTGCAAATTATTAAAAAGATTTAGAATAATGTCTTGAAAGAATAAAATAGGCAAAAGTCTTTTTTAGGCAGTGAAAAATAATTCGCAACAGCAGCGTGTGTCGCAACCACAGATCAGGGAGTCAGCTTAGGACTTCCGCAACAGTGGCGTTTGAAACAACATAGCGCACCCTATTGAAATAGAGGCTGATACTTGTAATTTGTAGTGATAATGTGCACGCTAAATATTTTTTACTTCCAAACAACTTTATTTTTAGCAGGTAATCAAAAAAGTTATCCCAATTTAAGTAAGTATGTCTTGTATAATTTGTCGAACTTTCAAATAAATAATCATTTATTCAGTTTGGATCTCAAGAACACTTCTGAATGACAAAGCCAAACAATATTCTATATTAAATCACTCAAGTATCTCTCATACTCACCCAGAATATAAACCAAATGACTCCTAGTCCTCCGAAGAAGTAGAATACATTCGCCCAATCCCCTCCATCTGACAGCAGTAAACCAGAAATGTATGGTCCCGCGATATTCCCAATTTGAGCCCCTCCAAATATCATGGCTCCGAACCTCGATCGTTCTGATGGTGGGACCCATCTAGCCATGAGAAGAACGAATGCTGGTGTTACTGGTCCCTAAAAAGTTATTTTAATTAGTTTTTTTCTATGTCTACTCAATTTGTTTGAGATCACCAACACGCATTGTCCAATCATGGTGATTATGTCTATTCCTTGTCACTGTACCAATATCATATGAGAGGCAGGTTTTTGCCCCATAATATTAGGATTTAACAGATCGCTACTCGTTATTTTATTTAACCTGTTTGAGATTTTCGAGATTCTCTCGTTTCTCTTGACATACACACGTAACAGTAAAAACAGTAAACACGACTTAATAAAATAAGCAGTAAAAAAGATCTTACCTCTCCAAACCCTTCAATCACTCTAATAATAAACAATCCAGTAGCTCCACCATAAGAAACCGCTAACGGAGTCAGCGTGGTTGCTACTGACGTAGTGAGAAGACCAAGTCCTATGGTCCATTTTCCTCCAAATTTCTCAGCTAGCAGACCACCAGGGAGATGTGTGAGGACATATCCATAGTAGAACGCGCTGAGCAGGAACCCTTGCGTCGCTTCGTTCCAATCATACCGATCTCTACCCTGGAGATTTTAAATTAGATATTATTACTGCTTCTTGTGATGACAATCGCTTCTTCTCATTGTTCTTATATAATTTGGGTTGTGAGGTTTCCAATTTCCGTTCAAGGATTGTGTGGACACCAAAAATAATTATGAGGGTATGCGCAGATTCTGATACCTTAATATCTAGTAAGAGATATGTTACTTATTAAGGTGTTCTTTTCTCTGCAGTGTCTGATGCTTAATTTTGATAAACGCTGTCTATTTTCCAAATGCGAATTCTTTCTTATCGTTTTTATGGAATTAAGAATTAATTTTACTACTGTATTTTAATTAACTTTCTAAGTTATCTCTTACATCATTAACAGCAATTGTAACATACTGTTTTATTACGAAGATTAGATAATATACTATGGCTGCATTTTTTTTTATATTTTCTAATTCTTTCAGCTTCTCATTCCCATTTTCTTTCACTGTACTTACATGATCAGTGAGAGAATTGTGCCTTGCAGTAGGATCATAAAGGCCGATATTTATCTTATCCGGAAATATTTAAGGAGTACTTAAGACAAGGCTACAATATCTAGGTAAGTTCTTGACATCTAGATGTTAGTATTTTGACATTAAACCACTTAAGGATAAAATATATTAAATAATAAAGAGATAAGGAAAACTGTCAATTCATTTATTTCTCATTTTTGTTTACTGTAATAACATCGTTTAAAACATTTATACTTTCCTTAACTTTGAGTATATTATTTTTTGAGACAGTTAATATCCGAGGTGTATGTACTTGTATATTATCTATCTTTTTATTTTTTGTAAGTTCTTTAACATCTTACGCATTATTATATCACCACATATCGATGTAGTCTTGGATTGAAATTCCAGCCGAAGGATTTTTAATAACCTACATATTTTCCAAGTGTGTCATACACATCCCTACTAATCCCTACTAATATTATAAATGCGAAAGTAACTCTGTCTGTCTGTCTGTTACCTTTTCACGCCTAAACTACTAAACCGAATGACTTGAAATTTGGTGCAGGGGTAGCTTATGGTCCGGGAAAGAACATAGGCTACGTTTTATCTAGAAATCCCCACGGGATCGGGAACTACGCGGGTGAAACCGCGGGGCACAGCTAGTACATGTATAAATGTTATTATACCTACTCCTTCTTTTTATCAGATTGTAGTCAATTCGTGATCACGTCCACATCGTTGTAAATATTATAATTTCGTTTACTTAGTAACAAGATTTATTACATTGTTTCCTGTAGATTACTACATTTATAATTTTATTCTGTTAAATAAGATGTATGTTTTTTTTTTATTTAGTCGTAGGTTGATGGTTCTTTGAGACAAGCAAAAAATGTATCGGGTCTCCGTTGCTTGGGTCAAATCTTCGTCACTTGATACTTTTATTCGATAGAAACCTTGATCTGAGATTATTTGATTAGACTACACCAAATTTGAAAAGTAGTTTTTTGTTGTCCGAGTTAGCCCCTAAGCTGTAAGTGGGCACTTTTAACCACTCTCCACCCCTGGTACATTAAGGTTAAGTTTTAAGCCAAAGTACATAAATAAACTAACCTGATAAACAACAGAAGAATTCACCAGAATACTGGTATTACTTGGCACTGTGGTATCAGGACAGGTCTCCCCTTTGATATGTTCTGAAGTCTCTGGATGCAGCACCATTTGTGTGATGGTCATACTCAAACATACTCGCATCGTGAATGAGTTTGCCAAGGCAAATAAACCCAGGATTCCCAGCACATATCTCTGGGGTATTATTAAAACTGGAAGAAAGAAGAAATACTTAAGGTACAATTCCAAGACGGGCCGCAGACCGCAAACTGCAAGCGACAACACTTGTTTCTATCAACGTCTATAATATTGATTCCGAGCGCGGCAACACGAATTTCATAGATGTTAATTGTCGCCTGCAGTTTGCGGGCTGCGGCCCGTCTTGGAATTGTACCTTTATTGTAAGAACTGCGAGTAAATAAATGTCTCACAGCGACATAACAGTGATGGATAGCTGTTACAAAGGAGTATTTGTTACTTAAGAACTGATTTTGATTGTAAAGGAACAACAAAGATAGACGATACATCTTAACGCGTTCTGGCGTGGGCTGCGGGTCACGTGGGCAATTGTCACTGGTTTGAAAAACAGGCCAGCATTCCTGCCAGTACTGGCAGCCTACACTCGTCAGCGCTGGTTTGCCTTGAAAAACTATCATATTATGAGGCCTATAACGAGCCAGCGATGGCCAGCGTTAGTTACCAGTGCTCCTGGGAGGTCTATAAAAGATCTTCGTATCAGCCTTCTTACGTCTATCAAGGCGTTTTCTTTCAGTTCCTAGTCACCACTCAATATTTTACCCACTGTCAGTTCTATGGCTGATGCAACATAGTAATAGCCATTTCTACTTTCAAATTTGTTTTCAAGAAAATTAAAGTCAAGATATTTTACAAAAGCGAATAAAAACATACCTTTGTTTAGAATCAATCTCCATCCTTTGAGCGTCATTTTCACAACTTCTTTTCAGTCACTTTTCAGTTTTCATTACAAATGTAGCACAAACTCCAACATATCATCTCACGGCATTATCTAGTCAGTGAATGATAACATCATATTTGCTTTTAAATTTTATTGACGTGTCTTTGAAAGATAACTTCGCAACGTTGACGAAATTGATTTTAAGTGGTCGAAGATACATAAATAAATATATGTTTTCAAATAATAATGAAAGTATTGTAACTATTAAAAGTTTTGACAAATTGCAGTCCTATTATTTACTTGATATATTTGTCTAACTGTTTAATGGCTGCCAATAAATATTTGCATTGCAAATAATATGAAAGAATTATATTTATTTTAAACACATTATGGCAATAATTCAAGTAAACGTAGCGGGTTTGGTGAACAAAAATAACGTGCATGTAAAATAAATGTATGCAAATGTTAATTAACAAAGTAAATTTAAATGTGATAAAGAATATATTCGTGAAAAAAAGAGTAAAAAAAGTATGATTTGGTTTTGGTTCTTCCATAAATTGGATAATAGTTATTTATGGTACAAGCGAGGTAAGTTGGTGATTACTTCCGAGGCGCTATTGAGGCCCGAGCCGTCAGGCGAGGGGCTGAAGATAGCCGAGGATAGTAATCATCAATACACGCGTGTACCATACAACGTTTTTCAACACATTTGCGAAGAAATTATCATTTTTCACTAATAAATAAACAGTTTTTTATTCGCGCGCATCCAACACAACAATGGTGATCGGCCAAAGACTAAAAGAATATACTTATTAAAAAAAAGTCGAATGAATGAATGAATGGAATCGACCATAGACCTACCAAAAGTAAGGACACATAGTTGAAGTTTGTTTTTAAAATGTATGGGCACAATTTTTTTGGTATCGAAACTTTTTAAAATAAAAGCAATTAAAAAAAAATACTATAACTCACTAGTGAATCAAGCGTGTCATTATTCAACTGTTTTTGCACAAATAAGAGCCCCTTTATGAGCAAGTGTGTTGAAAATTAATTTACACAAGTATAAAGATAAGGTCGCTGCTGTCGTATAAGATATAATTGCTTCAAACAGGAGCATGTGGATGGTGTTGCACATGTAACAACGTCGCGAAGGCGTATGTCGACACGCAGGCGTAGCAGGCCGCGCAGGGCAGAGCAGAGCAGATTTTGTGTTGCATGGAACGTAGCGAGAGAGAGCAGGATAGACACATGTCTGCGTCGCACGTGCCTGCTCTGCCCTGCGCGGTCTGCGTCGCCTGCGTTTCACCATACGCCTTCACTAAACAAGCACTGCTTCGAACGATCTTTAACATCATCACCATCGAACATCAAATAAGGTATTTTGAAACTAATATTTGGTCTCCAGACAGTTATTTAATATTTAATGTACTAATCCTATAATAAGTTATTCTATGATATTACTTAAAACCTTACTAACCTAACTTAGTTACCGAGATATAGTTTTTAGAGTGAATTTCAACAAGTCCCCAAAAATCTTCATTTCCGTGGTTTTTTTTGTTTTTAAGTTTTTTTCAAAAATAATTTGTGTTTATTATACTTCTTGATAATGTATGTATTCTTGCTTATTATCAAGCTGATTACTTAAAAAACTAACGAATAACACAAGTTTAAAAATTTCATGCCACGGCGATGAAACATGCGTGCACGGCAATGAAACAAGCGTCCACGGCAATGAAAGAACTGTCCCACGGTAATGAAAGAATCACCACGGAAATGAAAATCCATACATAAAACATTTTTTTATATGCTGACATGAGTATTATATTATCCTAACATACAATATATACACGCCTGTCTCCGAGAAGGAGAGGCATACTCCCCCAGACGGGTTATCTACGCCACATCGAATGATAATAATTGATCGAATTTCTTAATAAGATTAACATAAAACCCCTATGATATATGGCCTAAAGATTGGAAAGAATCGCTTTTGATCCCCCTGCTCAAGAAGGGGTCCACAAAATTACGTGCCTTATAAGCATGCTTTCATCATACGATCTGCCTGTTAGTTTGTGTGGGTTTATATCGGACTTCTTGCAGGATCGATCGATACGGGTCGTTCTTGATGGATGCTCGTCCGATCAAATGGCGATTAATGCCGGTGTTCCCCAAGGGTTAGTTCTCATTGCAACACTTTTCCTGTTGCATATCAATGATCTGCCAAAGCCCAGAACCTATGAGTATGGAAATGATTGCACAGTTGTAGAGAATTACATATCCATCCCGCGTGCTAGTGCGGCCGAGACACAGTATTTAAGAGAGGCTAGGTCGATCACACGAACTTTTCCCTTCGGGCAGTCGCATGCCAGTAAGATTATGTTGCATATCATCCCGGATGAGCAGGCTGAAAAAGAGTTCCTTTTTCTATTTAACATCTATGGCGAATACTATAGGATATACGAAATATAAGTAGGAGAGTTCATCCGTGATCATGGCGCTTGCAACAGCGTTGAAATATAGGAAACTCGAAATATTTCAACGCTGTATAATCATAATAATTTGAGTGCTAATAACCATGATAACTATAGAAACTATATGAGTAGCAGAGCCTTAAAAGGGTGGGAGGGAGTCATTACTGTTGGCAAGAACAAGATCAGCAAACTTCGATATGCAGATGACACTACTTTGGTCGCATCCTCTGAGCACGAACTTGCTGAAATGTTCAGCAGAGTAGAACGCAAAACCGAGACAGTAGGACTTTGGGTCAACAAGTCGAAGACAAAGGTTATGGTCACTGACCGAGCTGAACAGATCACACGCACAGGAGAATTGTCAGACCTGGAATTCATGAGCAAGTTTGTATACCTTGGCTGAACGATCAGTAATCAGAGAGGCTGCGAGAAAGAGATTCGAATTTGTGTGGAGATGGGCAAGCAATAAGCAAAATGTTGATAATCTGGAATGTCCAAACCATCTCCAAACGTAACAAAGATGAGACTAATTAGATCTCAGGTATTCTCGATATTTCTATACGGCTGTGAGTCTTGGTCTATCCACGCGCTGTAGATCGAAAAAAGATTAAGGCTTTCGAGATGTGGTGCTGGAGAAGGATGCCACACATACCGTTAACAGCGAGACGTACGAATAAGTCTATTCTAGAACTACTTGACGTAAAAACAAGACTGTCTACGATATGTTACCGACGAGTCCTGACCTACTTTGGTCACATTTGGAGCTACAACGGTCATACAGCCTGGACAAGCTGGTTGTGGCGGGAAAGGTAGACCTACCCGACCTACCCGTTGGTCAAACCTGATCAAGGCAATAACAGGGCTCTCAATTACCAGGTCTTAGAAGAGCCGAAGACAGAGCGGAGTGGAACGGCTGGTACACGACTCCATTACAGTGCATCAGAACGGACACGATCTTAAGGAATCAAGAAAAAGAGCTAGAAGGAGTACAGTAAATACAAATGAGTTATTTACTGTACTTATAAGTCTTTACTTAAGTCTTTTGTCGTATTGCAGAGATATTACTTGACGAGTACTGTACTGTCAATATTCGGTACACTGTATCACAGGTAAATATGTTTTCCTTGCCTAATCATACCATGGCGATGAAAATATAAGTCACGGAAATGAAAGACCTGGCCACGGCGATGAAAGTAATTTGTTTTAAAAGACACGGCAATGAAATTTTTTTCATTGCCGTGTCTTTTTTTTCATTGCCATAGCAAATATTTGCTATGGAAACCACGGAAATGAAAGCATGGCGATGAGAAACGAGTCGAAAATTTAAAATTACATAAAATCTATTAGGTATCCTAAGAACTAAACAATTCACAAATAAACAGAAGAGTATGGGCATTCTATCGAATGCTCAATGAAGAGTATAAACTTGTTCAAATAGAAGTTATACCTATGCACGGCGATGAAAGAAAAACTGTCCAGTAACAAAAATGGGATACACTTACATTCATAGCTTGAAAACGCAGGCACGTGGACAAGTCCTTCCACGTCGAGCACTGAGGCGGTACTATTGGGCAACGTTTAGCACACAGAGAAGGAGACGCAAGTCTTTAGTTGGAACAATATGTTTAAAAATGTTTTTGACATGGCGATGAAAGGAAGTTCTGGGACAAATGTTTTTCTAGTAACCATTCGTTGTATTGTTTAAATATTTGATTAAGTGTATTCCGTAACAATACCTTTACTATCCAAGTATCATATAAAACTAGGTTTCAATGTATTCAACCAATAGGTTTTCATCAAGGAGGTATAATACACATCAAGGTGAGTTGTGGACAGACATGGCGATGAAAGATTTCGAGGTTTAACATTTTTTTCTGGAGTACCTATTAATCCCAGTAATGAAATATTTAGTGCCTCACATAGGTGACTATTTCATCTAACCAAAAAAAAAGTTTTAAACATTATAACTATATTTTTTAGTACCGATTTCATAGTTGCCACGCAAGTTTAGGCGCCGGGAAATTCACTCTTTATAGTTATCATGGTTATTAGCACTCAAATTATTATAATTAACGGGATATTTACCATGTACATATATTATATTATAAACGAACAAAAAAGAGGGTAGACAGATTTGTCTGCTCTTAAAATTTTATAAAATCTACCCGCAGTACAGTCTAAAAGTTCATCCGTGATCATGGCGCTTCGAAA
Organism: Timandra comae; assembly: GCA_958496195.1. NCBI lineage: Eukaryota > Metazoa > Arthropoda > Insecta > Lepidoptera > Geometridae > Timandra > Timandra comae. The sequence continues at coordinate 10,081,006 of OY292363.1, read as the reverse complement.
TATCGGAAACTCGAAACAAATAATATACTTTGTATATATCTTATATTAACTTTGTATTTATTTATATCCTGTTAATTATAGTTACCGAGAGTCAATCTTCTAATATATAAAATTCTCGTGTCACAGTTTTCGTTGCCATACTCCTCCGAAACGGCTTGACCGATTCTCATGAAATTTTGTGAGCATATTCAGTAGGTCTGAGAATCGGCCAATATCTATTTTTCATCCCGGAATTCCTACGGGAACGGGAACGGGAACTACGCGTGTGAATCCGCGGGGCGCAGCTATTTTATCTATAATTGTATTATTTTTAATAGTAAATTAACTGAAGGATCTCTAAAACACATAAAGATAAACGTCAATGAAAAGGCTTTAGATATGCATTAGTTTATACCCGTTGTTATAGTTCTAGTAAGGAAATTTAAATATCATTGTTCTAATAACATTTTACTTCAAGGCGAGAAAGATTATTCTTTAGGTCAGATGTTAACATTTTCAAGGTTAATTTTTAATCTTATATCTGTTAGAGAAAGGTTGTTTTCATTTTTGCTATATCTTAAAAGTTAACAAACAAACTTTAATATCCACCATAAAAATCACAGTTGCTTTAACTGTGATTTTTATGGTGGATATTAAAGTTTGTTTATTTTTCCCACACATTGTGCCCCTGAAAATATAATACACTCGACAAATTTATAGGTAAACACGACATTTTCTTTAAGTAAGAAATGCGGATTTTAATTCAGGATCTCTCTTTACTGAGGCAATGGTTGAACTTTACCTAAAATTATATCGTTGGATATCCTCTAGTTTTTTTGGATATCCTCTCGACTATGGTGGTCATGTGCGTTTCCACTGAGGCAGCGCTGGGTGGAGTGACACAGTGAGAACAGTGAATAGTGGCGTTTGCATTGAAGCGGGGCCGAGCGGAGCAGAGTGTAGTAGGCTAAGGGCATATTTCACCATCTTTAAGTAACGTTCCGAGTGAGTTCCTACTCACATGTTTTGTCTTTGTCACTTGATATAAAGTAAAAAAAGCAACAAAACTAAGTAACATTGTAGAGTAACATTACTTGAAGGTCGACAAATAGGCCCTAAGTAACTGTACTGAGTACTCCGCCTGAAACTGCAGCCTACTCGACAGCGCTTTAGGTCGCCTAATCAGTAGAAACGCACCCTAAGCACAAATTAGACAAACAGTGTATTTAAAATTTCTCTTTGTAATCTATCCTCTAGTAGTCTATCCCAGTATGTTGCTCAATATTTCTTAATCAATGTTTCTTATAACGCATAGCTTATCTCTTTTGCTAATACAAAACTATAAAGAAATATTATGTTGAACCACTTGCGTTATTCATAACATTACCTGACATGCTTTCACATGTTATCAAATAAATCAACTGTCAATTCAGTAATTATTGAAACGATATGGATAACATTATGAAGACCGATGTTTTTATAATACTTTTTGTTGTAGATGTGTAAGATAAATTTAGGTGTAGAGAGCTAATCTTGAGTAGCAGATTGTTTGACGTAAGCAGGAGAATGAGGCATTATTTTGTTTTTATGCTCATTGTTTTAGAAAATAAAAAAGGTTATAAAATCAGTTTTGCTAGTTTGTGTCGATAAAAATTTGGTTGATAAGTTCGTAATCTTTTTTGTATCTTAACTGATATTATAAATTCGAAAGTATGTTTGTTATGCTTTCAAGTGTAAAGTTCTCAATCGATCATTAGAAGTTTTGCGTTCACTTTCTCAGAGTTTGGACATTTGGTAATTTTTGTGTCACGTGGGCGAGTGCCACAGTTACAGTTAGATAGATACCCTTCTTTGCTTAGACGCAAAAGAAAAAAACAACAACGAATTTATAATGGTTATTTAGGCAACAATACAAACAGAACTACATATTCGTGTGCACACTCATGCACACTGTTCATCGTCACATATAACCCACTCTATTCTAGTATTTATAGTTGCTCTATGCTTTTGTTATTACGATTATTATCAGTGACATGTGTCAGTTAAATCTTAAGATTAACACCATGAGTGCTACAGTATTGACATAATAAAATTGATGTTTATCTTTATACAGAGGTAGAGACGGCAATGCTACTAATACCTATTATAAAAATGAATAACTTGTATGCTTGGTTGTTTGTATATTTAAAACGGCTGAACCAATTGGATAAAAATTTGGCATAAATAGTTTTTAAGTTAACTCTTCGTTGGCCTATGAGACTTACTTTGACATATAGAGGAAAAACCCTGAAATATATGTTATAAAATTGGATGACAGGATAGCGGATACCTTGAAATAATTATAGAATAAAGAACAGGGAAGAACAAACTCACTTCTAAAAATGCGGGCCTTCGGAAAACTTAGTAATAAAAAACAATGAAAACATTAACAATAAATTAATTTATTCGTAATCTCATTATTTACATTAACTATTTATTTCTTATCTTTAGTCTCTTTGGGTTTTTCTGTATCTGCCGTCCTTTGTGGTAGAGGTCCATGTTTCCAGTCTTCCGGGTAACCATTTTTAGCGACGTCATCCCACCATTCTTGGTCTCCTTTGGCGAAGAGGATGTATATTACGTTGGTGACTACTAACACTCCGAGGCAGACCCAGAACGCTGTTCGCCATTGTACTAGAGTTGACTGTGGAAGAAAAATGGAGTAAATTAATAAAAATCCGAATATTTTCGTACATTGCCATCTAGTCTAACTAAGCGACTTTTGTACTACGGATGCCAGTCGACGGATAGTATTTTTTCGACAATTTGAACGAGTAATCATTAGGTAGATTGAAAATACCATAACAATTTCATTTTGACCTTTTACGAGATACACCAAATTAGGTTAAAAATGTATTCATTCAAAATTTTCACCCTTTGATTTGACCCTTAGGAAATCTATGCCTTCAAAATTTTTACCTTACATAGGATCTGAACCTAGGACCACAGAGTTTCTCACCAACTGAGCTCAAAAGTTAAACAATCCTTATTGTATGCGTAATTTCCGATAGGTGCTCTAGATACAGTGCCAATTCTACTTAAGCGTCGGTTGCTTTGAAGATAATTGAGTGGTGGATAGAATGATTAATTTTATTATTCACATATTGTTATTTTTCTAAGTGCTAAAAGAAAATTGAATAAAGTTATGCAAAGTTCTTTCCTTTCGTAAAACATTGAAAACCCGACTCGTCCTTGACCGAATTTTTAGTGTTGATGTTTTATGTGTCTTTAAGTGCAATTGTCTACTCGTCACTAAATAGGATATCCTGATAAACGCAGTTTAAGATAACACGTTGGTACTGAAAATAATACATAAGTATTGTTTATTTACAGACTTCAAAAAGTACATTTTAAATTCGTTTCGTTTTTCAAAATCGCAAGAAATTTTGCTAAAAATATTTTCCAAAAGAATTTCAAAATAAATGTCGTTTAATTTATTGATATTTTATTACGTTATTTTATTTGAAGCAATTTTTGTCTATCCTAATATCAAAAATGGTTCAGTATTATTTAAAAAAGTGACAAACAACGTTTTATACGATTTATAAAATTAATATTACTTTTGCGTATATCCAAGTACCTACATTTATTTTAAAAATAATTTAAATGTAAAATACTTATTATATTTCGCGTAACAAACTGTGAAAAATCATTTCTCTACAATATCCAAAACTAATGATCTATACATATAATACAATAATATTATTTTTATGTTTAAATATTTAACGCTAATTAAAATTCCCAATTTTTCGATTTACAGAGCATTGACCGTGGCCGTGGAACTACTGAGAAAACAAATCTTTACAAGTTTTATAGAAATAATTATTCAAGTGAAACTATTGGAAATGATAAGCTACTGAGAATAATTCATTTTTAAAGAATAATTGCAATGAATAATAACTATAACAGACGTCACTCTTTTACTCGTTACTGCGGTCAGTGTAAAATCTTTTATAATATTTAAATTAATTTACTCGTATACACGAACGTATGTCTATGTGGCATTTCTCCCCAAAAACTGGGACACCTCTGAAATTGCCACACGTGTCCTTACACCTGCACATGCAATGCTCTTAACAACGCCACTGATATTGCAATATGGCTCTGGTCCTCAAAAATATGAGTCGACACTCTAAGAATAAGACACGAACTTAGTTTGTTTTTATTAATGATCAAGTGACGAGATGATGGTCACCTGATGGTAAGCAACACGCCTGCCCATAACAGACCCGGTGTACAACACTGTACTGCGCTCATCACCCCGAGACATCAGTTGGTGAGACTCCCATTACAGACACAGTGTTCAATACTGTACTGCGCTCATCATCCCGAGACATCAGTTGGTGAGTCTCGTATGCCCAGTCATTTCACTGACTACATTGCCCTTCAAACTGGCACGAAGTATTGTTTTCGCCCTACTGTTTGGCAGCAGGATATCTGGCAATATCGTACCTACTCAGCCTGAATCGTGCAAGATTCCAACTACCAGCGAGTCAAGTCTGTTTATTATAATGCTGTGATATGTGATAATGTTAGTCAAATGTATTTTAATATCAACATTATGACCGTTTTTTGAGCCACTAGTGTTTCAATAAAAACGCATTGCCAGATGAAATTATGTCAAATTGCAGACTTGACACCTTACTAAATACACAGATAGAAAACATATACACAATAATACTTACATCAGGCGTCAAAAGCCCAATAAGATAAGGCGATATGATAGCTGATATCGCTGCGATACCGTTGACTAGAGCTGATGTAGTACCAGCGTAGTTAGGGGTGATGTCCAGAGGGTTGATCTTCATACCACTGTAGTACGCTCCCATAAGGGTCATGGCAAAGATGAACCAGAAAACGGCCAGGGTTGTGTCGCAACCAGAGTAGGATGCCAAGAGAATGCAGATACCAGGGCCGGTGGCAGCTGTAAGGAGAAATTAATTTAAGTTACCTTGGTTTATTATTTAAACAAATCTAGTCAGACTCTTAACTAAGATTTATAGGTTTGTCCCATGTATATCTTTCTGTTCTTATCCCACTTTGTGGGGTCAGGGGTCTTCCATTTTTCTCTATTAGTCGTCATTTCAACATTCATGTTACGAGTTCTATTCCCATCATCATTGCGTATGGCATTAATCCTGCGAGGATCAGTCTATTCCCATGCAAAGTATGTAATTGATCTTCGATTTAATAAATGATGATTGATTGTGATCTACAAATGTTTATCTTGGTCGAAATATTTGCATGTGTGTGTGTGTGTGTGTGAGTAGTGTCCAATATAAGTATTTGTTACTGTTAAGTAATAAACATAGGGATCAGTTGCTATAATATGAAAATGAATAGACAGATTGACTATTTTATATTTATTTGTTTGACGACCTAGTGATGTAATTCGTAGTGACTTTGAAGACCTGACCCTTGCTAAAGGTCTGATTGCAGGTTTGATTTCTGCTCAAGGTAAATATTTGCGTGTACGGTCGAGTCTGTCTGTATTTAAAGGTATTGTAAAAAAGTTTTCTAGCAATTTCTATACAATGAACTTGTTTAAATATTGCCTTCGCTACGATATATGGATTTTGGAATAACATTATAAGTATTCCAAATATCATCTATAGATGCGTTCAGTAGTATTTGCGTGAAAGAGTAACAAACATCTCGACATATACACTTTTTAAACTTTCGCGATCGGAATTCATCATTGCATAATTTACAGGTCTTAATCGCGTTAGTCTTCAAGCGTAAAAACTTTTGACAGTCTTCTCGTGACCACGATCGGTGTAACCCGGTCGAAACGTCGAGGTAAATAATGATTATGTTTTACGCGATTAAGACCTGTAAATTATGCAATGATGAATCTCGACATCTACAATCTATCCATACAAACTTTCGCTTTTATGATAGCAGGAGGATATTAATATCACGGAAGCAACCTACCTAAGTTAATAAATAAAATAATCTCATTGTTATCTTTTAATGTTATAGTTAAATATGAAAACATTACTATCAGCACAAACCCTGGTTTTCATTTTATCAGTTAACGCCTCTAATCATTACAAAACAATATAATTATGAGCTATTATTTATCTTGAAGGAATTTCAATAATTTTTCCTGTCTTTGAACTTTGCATCAATTTCGTCACCTGCATTTTATAGAGTAATATATACTATAGGTATTTTATATACTGCATAATAATTATTAAGTGCGACGTGTGTGTGAGAGATCCTTGCTCTCTGCTTTTACAAATTTATTTAAAAACGTATGATATTATGGACTACAATACCCTCGATCACTCGATCATAAAAATACAACTTCAGTCAATTGTACCGACAATACACCACGCCATAATTATTTATTGTTCTATAATTTTATTATATTAACCGAGATATAAATCTTCATACTCAGACTTTCAAGACCAACCAATGATTTTTTTTGACGACCTCGATGGCAGAGTGGTCACCATGTCGAACTGCAATCCGTAAGGTTGCGGGTTCGATTCCCGTGCGGGGTGAATATTTGTGTGAACCACAAATGTTTGTCTCGGTCTGAGTGTGTGTGTGAATGAGGGTGTGAGTAGTTTCTGATACCCTAGATACAAGCTTAGAGCTTAGTTAGGGGTCAGTTACTATAATGAGATGATGTAATGAATGATTTAAAAAGATCAAAAAACAATTAAATTCTTACCAATAGTCGTATAAATCTTCCTAGCATTAGTAATACTATGGTATCCTTTCTTGATACAGTAATCGCAGAGAAGACCGAAGAAGAACGATGCTATCCACATCGAAATGTATGGAAGTGCTGATAGAGTTCCAGTGGCCTTGATGTTGAACTTGAGGACATCGGTCATGTACTTGGGCAGGTCGGTTACCATCGTAAAGTAGCCCCAATCGTGGCCAATCTGGTGGATAAATATTATAGATTAAACAGAACGGTCGCTAGATTTGACCCAAACAAACACATATTGAAATAATAATTAAATTAAAAATTTTAAAAAACCCCCAACACAATTACTTTCAAACCCCCATAACTTTCAAACGGGTTAACCGATTTTCACTTAACATGTCTAAGAACACTCGCACGTAAGTCCCCTTTAATACAAAAAACTAAATTGAAATTGGTTCATCCGTTCGGGAGCTATGATGCCACAGACAGACAGATGCACACACACACACACACACACACACACACACACATACAGACACGTCAAACTTATAACACCCCTCTTTTTGCGTCGGGTGTTAATTAAATAAAAGCATCAAGAGAATTAAAGACACCTTAATAAGTATCTTTCTTTAATTAAAGATACTTTGGGACAAAAACATCACACACATACAATTTTGTGTTAAAGTTTACATCAGAAACCATCTGAGTTTCATGGTTGATGTACAAGACCTTCACTTGTTCTCTTAGTAGACAGTAGACTCAACGTAGACTCAAAAACATTATATTAGGTATAGCTGTGCCCCGCGGTTTCACCCGCGTAGTTCCCCATCCCGTGGGAATTTCGGGATAAAACATAGCCTATGTTCTTTCCCGGATCATAAGCTACCCCTGTACAAAATTTCAAGTCAATCGGTTCAGTAGTTTAGCCGTGAAAAAGTAACAGACAGACAGAGTTACTTTCGCATTTATAATATTAGTTAGGATACTGATGTAAAGTCAATCAACCCGCACTTGGCCAGCGTGGTTGACTAAGACCTGATCGCTCAAATTCAGGGTAGGATAAAACCGCTCGGTGGGGACTTACATACATAAGATGATAATCATACTAATGTTACTATAGCAGAAAATTATGATGACGGTACTGATGTTGACGGTAAATTAAAAAACTAAGACAAATACTTACACCAGCTATGATGAGGGCCCACAGAGGAACTGACCGGAGTAACGGTCTCCAAGGAGTGGGGTTCAGTTTCTGCTTGTTCCTATTAATGAGAGCGTCGACGTTTTGATTCAGGAACTCTTTCTCCTGGTCCGTTATGAATGGATGCGTGTTTGGAGTACTGTAGCACAGGAGAGTCTAGAAAGTTTAAAGGAATTTGAAATATGTAGTTTGGAATTAAGATTTTTTGTCTATGCTACGGTTGGAGGAGAGTATGATTTTTTTATTTATTAGCAGTTTGTTAAGTCTAACTAGGACCAATTTTGTCTCTCACTGATGGGGTTACTTTAAGTAGGTAGTTAGAAGCATGATCAGCACAATTTTGAAATGTATGATAGTTATCCAAAAATACCATTCAAAAATCAAGCCATGTTAGGTAAATATCATATAACTCAATATTTCACTTTATACTACATTCTGTTTATACCATATGGTTTCTTATATGATGAAATATACCTACCTATAATATAAGCAACATAATTACTCACCCATACGACAAACCAGACGATTCCCAACCCTCCAAACAGGTAGAACACGTTTTCCCAACTACCTTCATGCATGATCAGACCCGAGAGCACTGAACCAGCGATGTTTCCAATCTGAGCACCTCCGAAGACAATCGCTCCAATTCTCGCACGTTCTGCTTTTGGGGCCCATTTGGAGAGCATAGCCATTAGTCCTGGCATTGTTGGTCCCTAGGGAGCGAGAAAGATATTATAATATATTTTTGTATTTCACATAATTAGTTTTACAATAATATTTTGGAGTCCCTGACCTCTGAGCTAGGTATGAACCTGTGTAATATTAGTTTTAGTGTAGAAATGATTAATTAAGCCATTTTGTACGAAATTAAAGTATTGACAGATGGATCGTTTGGTAACTGCTTAGTGTTATGCCTTTAGATCAGGTTTAGATGAGAACTGAAAATTTTGAGAAATTTTGCCTCATGAGAGACATTTGGTATTACAGGATCTAATTAAATTAGTGAAATTGGGAAGTGTATAATTTATTACTGTAAGCAAAACAAATCACTACATAGTATAAAACAAAGTCGCTTTCTCTGTTCCTATGTCCCTATATCCCTACGTCCCTATGTATTCTTAGATCTTTAAAACTACGCAACGGATTTTGATGCGGTTTGTTTTTATAGATATAGTGATTCAGTGGGAAGGTGTTTAGCATATTTTTATCCCCATATTCCTACGGGAACGGGAACTACGCGGGTGAAACCGTGGAGCGCCGCTAGTATGTATTAATCTGTAAAATTCTACGGGTCCTTCCCAGACCTTCGTAAACTGTAGGGTTCATAGTAGTACAATTAGGGATGGTTGATATCTGACGGAACATGCGTCGCTTGACCGTTCACACTCAATGCACTAACGTATAATCGGTTGAGTGTGAACGGTCAAGTGTTTTCCTATACATTTGTCTGTTCTGGCGTTACGCGACTGATAATACGCGACGCATCTTCCGTCAGATATGAACCTTCCCTTAGGAAGCATAGGCATAATAATGACCCTTGCCTAATGAGTGTTGGTGATCTCAAATCTCCACATGTTTGAGATTCAAACATACGTCACTCTAATGTTGAATCAGGTGTTCGGCACGTGCCAATAGATCATCCAGATAGTTTTAACTTTAGTCAATATACAATAGAACCGATAAGTGTAGCTAACTAGGTGCGGACACTACATTGTCCAGTTATTGTACTATTAGTATCTATTGAAAAGATAACATGGTCCTATAATTTTAAACATCGTGTCGAATTCATTAAATGTGTCTTACTCTCTTGTGTTTGGAAACGTGACTATGTCTTCCGTTAGTCTTAAATATGTTTTTATTGTTTGATCCTAAGTTGAAGAATGTTTGAATTGTTTTTCAGTGAACGACCTTAAGATATCATTAAGTACTTCTTTATCTATTATACGTGAAAGTATACTAATAAAGTTGTTTCCATAAATGATTGAATTTTCTAGATTCTTGATCCTTGATCATCAATATAGAAAAAATAGTAGAAAATGTTTAAATCCTAAACGTTTTCTAGTGCTACAGATACTTTCATCACAAAGTTACCGTTTATTTCTTCAAGAAAATGGAGTTCTACATTAATATCTTTTCAAAATATTAACCAAGGATAGGCTTTTGATAATTTTAGACCGAATACACCAAAACAATAATTATGACCATCTAACAAAAAATACACCATCATCTTTTTCATTTTCCTCAACCTAACTTTCTTCTATTTCAAAATAGTACCACAAGACAATGACCTACATATCTTCTACATTACTAATAGCAGATATCTATTAACAATTACATTTGACACTATTAGCTACACTATCGTTAAAACTTACCTCTCCAAGGCCTTCGACTGCTCTCAAAATGAACAAGGCTGTGGCTCCTCCTGTTTTGACAACTATAGGCGTTATGAAGGTGCAGATTGCTGTAGATAGCAGACCAAGACCGAGGACCCATTTTCCTCCAAATCTTTCGGCCAGCATACCTCCTGGTACATGGGTTAATACGTAGCCATAGTAAAATGATCCTAGTAACAATCCTTGGGTTACTTCGCTCCATTCAAATTTCATTGGCTAGAAACAAAATGTAGGTTAGAAATGAACTGAAAAGTAATAGAGCTAGGATTGTAAATCCTTACTTCTTTACTAATATTATAAATGCGAAAGTAACTCTGTCTGTCTGCCTGTCTGTGTTACCTTTTCACCGACAAACTACTGAATCCATTGACTTGAAATTTGGTACAGGGGTAGTTTATAGTCCGGGAAAGAACATAGGATACTTTTTATTCCGAAATTACCACGGGAACGGGAACTACGCGGGTGAAACTGCGGGGCGCTGCTATATAGAAATAAAAGTGCTAAGATTTTTGATATTTGGGGTGTTGGAAACTTGTTAAATACATGTAAAAAATATGTCAGTGGACATTTCGAAACATTTGTCTGTTTAAAACAATAGTAAATTGTGAATGTAACAGAAAACGAGTTGAGCCTGTCAAAAATATGATTGTGAAAAAGTATGGACTATATTTTTACAAATAACATAGTAACTGTATTTTTTTCTTAATGAAGGTATATTCCAGTTAGAAAGTTCTTTATTTAAAAAAATCTTTGTATTTATTTTCTATATTATCTTCCCTGTGTTCAAAACGAAACTTATTAACCACTATCAATTGAATTACAAGTTAGAATACTTGTAAGTGGAAATATTGATAATCATAGTTTTTTATAATAATCATTCACTATTCATCTCATTATAGTAACTGACCCCTAACTAAGTCCAGGGTTGGTTTCATTCATAAATGACACATTAAATCTTACTAATATTTTAGAGCAGAATGTTTGTGAGTGTGGATGTTTGGATGTTTGTTCCTCTTTCACGTAAAAACTACTGAAAGGATTTTAATCAAATTTGGTAAGGTTATTCCTCATACCTAGAAAGTTGTTAGTACTCGTATATGTACTACATTAAATTTAAATTAAATTACTTATTAGTCTTTCAAATTCTACATCATAGAATTCATTTATAAGTACTTCAAATGGTGCATCAAGAATACAAAAAACATTCATTTAATTAAAATTAAAGCCAATTTTGATTTGAATTTATTTGTCAACAAGCCCAAAGTCTTATTAAACGAGTTCTTTAAAAAATTTTGGTACCCACACGTTCTGAATATTAGCATCACCAAAATTATTATGTAATTGATGTTGTGACGCTAATCCAACATCTTTAGATGGATCTTCAACATTATCAAGAGACATGAAAGATCTTGTCTCCTTAACAAGTACATGATACATTACATTAATCATTGCACTATTATCAAATGTTACTATTATCAAAAGTTGTCAAAATACAAAATGATGAGCCCGATAAAAGACACTCAAAACGCATTACCTGAGAGATGATATCTCCTCGTCATAATGATATTATTGAAAGCCTTTAATCCAACAAGTATGTCAGTCTGAATGAAAGGTTTTGTACTTGATATATATTATCCAAGCCGATTTCGGCTACGGCGACTTGGCTTCATTACAAACTTGAGCTTGGGTGTTTCGCTCACATATACTGCAGTATCCAATAACATGTCCAACAGTGGACTAATGCAGGCTGTTGATGATGATGATGATGATCCAATAACAAACTGCAGTACCCAATTTTTGCAGTAAAGGTACGGGTACAGTCAGGACATGTCAGAATACCGTTGACATAGTTGTATCTGCAGCGTATTGTATCAAGGCGGTTTATATCTATACTAATATTATGAAGAAACTATTAATCCAATTTGTAAAATTCTTTCATCGTTAGATAGCCAATTTAATGGGGACTATAAGCTTTATACTATGACGCTAAGAACAATAAAAGGGAGCTAACACAGGTCAAACAAGGGAGCATAGCTGTGCCCCACGGTTTTACCCGCATAGTTATCGATCCCGTGCTTATTTTGGAATAAAACATAGCCTATGTCCTTCTCTGGACAATAAACTACCCCTGTACCAAATTTCAAGTCAATCGGTTCAGTAGTTTAGCCGTGAAAAGGTAACAGACAGACAGAGTTACTTTCGCATTTATAATATTAGTTAGGATTTTCGCTTAAAACAAAGTTAAAAACCAATGGAAATATTTAAAATCCAGGACCTCCACCATAGCAAGATAACAGATCCCACTTGACCACCCAAACTGTTTGTATGATCCGCTATCTTTATCTATATCTCAAGTTTACGCACATGCGATGTCATGGTTAATCTTCAGATTTCACAAATTTTATTGGGTAGTGACATTTAAGCGACAGCTGATAAATCTTTCACCGTATCAAAGATAAAATTTTCAAAGACATTGAAGGATAAGAAGGAAGGCGTTGAAAACATTCATTTAGGAAAACGTGCAAGGTCCTTTTGTATAGACAAGGAAAAAAATGTGCGCTAATAAATTGTCTACCTTCAATTTTGTTGTAAAGTAATTTTATTTCATAACTTTACTTAGGTTTTACCGTTTATGTTTTCCGCGGGAAATATGGAATAAAATAAAATGTGTAATGGATTTACTGATTAGTTTTCCGTAAGAGAAGAATTTATTCCCAATAAAATAAACTACTGTGTTAATACTAGTGTACTTATAATGTGACTTTTGTAACAACTCTCAAATAAGAGGTTTTCATTCTGACTTTTTAAAATTTTTTTGACATTCGTTTACATATATATATTTTTGATAATTTACTTACGCACAAGTTCCGAACTTAGTTAGGGGTCAGTTAGTATAATGAGATGATGTAGTGAATGCTTATGTTATGTTATTTTATGTAAAATTTTTAATGTCTCATACAATTTTAAAATCAGAACTAGAAAAATAGAAAACTGATCATCAATTGAACCTACTTAACTCACGTGGGATAAAAACAAAGAGAGGGTTACTGACCTACAGTAAAAACATTTTCAATTGAAACATAACATACTAAGATCACTGTTACACTTAAACAACTACGTAGCTATGGTTATGGTTTTGTTAAAGTGGTAATTGATGAGTCAGTTGAACTGATCAGTCCAGACATAAAACTGTGGCGTAACTCCAAAAGTTTTAGAACAACTAGATTCCTCCACTGGAATCGCTCCGGTGATTGCCGACCATTTTTGGATAGATGCCAGTTCAACTGATTCGTCAAACCTTTTAACGACCTCAATGGCAGAGTGGTCAACATGCCGGACCGCCATCCGTAAGGTTGCGGGTTCGATTCCCGTGCGGGGTGAATATTTGTGTGAGCTACAAATGTTTATCTTGGTCTGGGTGTGTGTGTGAATGAGTGTGTGCGTAGTTTCTGATACCCTAGATACAAGCTTCGAACTTAGTTAAGGGTCTGTTACTATAATGAGATGATGTAGTGAATGCTTATGTTTTAGTTACCTCGTCATCAGTTGAAATTGCAAATAATCTTGTAACATTTTTTAATGTAACTTCTGTGTTTGATACCACATTGTAATCGATGCATGCATTTGGGTCAAAATGTTCATCACCTTCTACAGCTACAGTTTTCTTCACCATCTGGGTTATAGCCAAGTTCAGGCATACCCTCATGGTGTATGCGTTGGCGATCGCCAACAAACCCATGATTGCCAGAACATATCTCTGGGGTATAAAGAACACTGAAAACATATAAATTTTGTCCCAATAACCGTTATGGTATAACAGAATCTTATACCACAACGGTTATTGGGTTAAATTTAAAATTATTAAAATGTCGCTTAAATTTAAAATGTTTTGTCCTTTTATTATTATGTTTTTAAAATACAAGCGTCATTATTTTTCTTTTTAATGTTACTATAAAATTATATTATAGGTAGATAGATTTTAAAATAAAAAAGTGTTATTATATTTTCCATTAGCAAAAAAATATTTATTGTACATTTATGACGCAATAAATATGTAATGATCCAGAAACAAGTTTTGATAGTGGAATAAATAAATGTGATTTAAATAAATTTACATAATTTTATAAGAAAATTTAATGTAAAGTAAAAAAAAAAGATCGAGCGGCGCCTCTCTCTCACTGGTGTTATTATTATTATCAGTACAATGAAGAGGAATCGCAGAAATTACCGTCTCAATCTATATCTATTCTAATAATACTACAGTAGAACCAACGTGTTTGTACATTAAATAAATTTACCGAAAACTGATAGGGAGGGATAAAAGAAGGTCAAAGGAACACAAAAATATATTTTCGACTTTCTTTCCGTCTGTCTGTCTGTCTGTTTGTCTGTCTGTCTGTCCGTCTGTCTGTCTGTATGTTCACGATAATCTCAGAAAATACTGAACGGATTTTCATGGCGTTTCCACAGATGGATTAAGCTTGACTTGGGACAATATACATGTATAGCCTTTGTATCATCTCATTTGGATAACGAAAAGAAAATCTAAAATAAATTTCTTGCCTGTTGCTTGTTTCTGGTATCAAACCCTGGACCCAGAAATTGAAACTGTGATCTTAGTATTGATGTTCGCTAATTTACAAACATGTTTCGCGTTTAACGTTACCGACATTGATTGAGCAATGTCGATTGTCTATTCCTCCTCAATAATATCATTAACGGAGAGAGAGGTTTTTGTACTGTAAGTACATATATAGGTATAGGTTCTTATATGCTTTAATTAATTGGGTTTGTAATAATTAATTTTCTAACCAAGTTATTAGTTAAAAGATTTGTTTATTGCTTTTATTGAATACAGTAACTTCTTTAAGGACTAAAGAAAATAAATTATTTTGAATTAAATTGTCGATAAAGTGCAACTCCGGTGTTACTAAAATAACTCAAATTTAGTAAATGTTTTTATTTATTTTTAGGTTCCAATTCGTCAAATAATTTGTTAATTTCATTTTGTTTTTGTTCGTATTAATAATTAATTAGTCTTTTTTGTTTCAATTTAATAAATGATTAAATATTTTATACTTATTTGAAACAAATCGTTTATTTCAAATTCAATTTAAATAAAAAAATAACATTGATTACTTTTATTTATTATTTAATTATCTAACATTGGGTTAACATAAAACATATTAATTAAAATAATTCATATAAGTATTTTTATTTTAAACCAAATAATAATTAAATTAAATTAAAGTAATAAATAACCAATCAAAATTAAATTAAATAAAAAATAAAAACTCACATTTCGACAACGCAAGCCTCCATCCCGTCAACATGTTTGTAACTTAAAATTAAAATAATAAATAAAATAACTTCACAAATAACTGTTCCACATTTGTTTTACAACGATAACAAACTTTTGACAACTAAACTATTGAAACGACTACTCGCCCGTACCGCTGGTGAACTAATCAGAGAGACACTGCTACTTGTAAACGAGTGTTATATTATTTTATACCGGACTAAAATGAAGGCTCTTCAGTTTTAAAGATAAATACTAAGGAACTTATATCTATGCCACACGGTTTAAACGTTAGCGTCTCTCCTGTTGGCCTTAGCGTGATGATAAAGTCGATAAATAAGCTATCTGAGATGAGCTATCTGACTGAAAGAATTATTCAAAATCAACCTGTTATTGTTAACCCCCGACGCAAAAAGAGGGGTGTTATAAGTTTGACGTGTCTGTGTGTGTGTATCTGTTTGTCTGTGGCATCATAGCTCCCGAACGGATGAACCGATTTTAATTTAGTTTTTTTTTTGTATTAAAGGGGACTTACGTGCGAGTGTTCTTAGACATGTTTGATGAAAATCGGTTGACCCGTTTAAAAGTTATGGGGGTTTGAAAGTAATTGTATTGGGGGTTTTTTAAATTTTTAATTTAATGTTATTTAGGCTAAGGCATTCGATAAATTGACTATCTAACACTGAAAGGATTATTCAAATTACTGAGTATATGGCGTCCAAACAAACAATAATCGTTTACTACATCATCTCATTACAGTAACTGATCCCTAACTAAATTCGTAACTTGTATCTAGGTTATCAGAAACTACGCACACACTCATTCACACGCACACCCAGACCGAGACAAACATTTGTGGTTCACACAAATATTCACCCCGCACGGGCAACCTTACGGAATAAATAGATCCCACCAAAAACATTCTGTAAAAAACTAGCCAAGTCTCGATGGAGCTGCTTGTTTATCTCTAAAATGTAATGAAATCTAGACAAAGTCGTGCCAAGTGTAAGGTTCCTTACTGCGATTTCTTTATTATTATAGTTAATGTTGTGTGATTTGGCCGTTGAAGGGTACACATGTACACAAGGGTACAAAACTAGGTGCTCCATGACACTATTGCACCAATCTGTCGCCAGAACCGCTACCCATTGACGATAGAAAATTGCCACTTGAAAAACGTTGATTTAATATCTAGTCAATTGTAGGCTTGATAAAGCTGCGTAGGTATTTTAATAATGTTACAACATTACGTGTAAACAAAATTGACTTGTACCCACTACTAACGTTTTAAACAATGTTCAACGGCCAAGTCACACAACATTAACTATAATAATAAAGAAATCGCAGTAAGGAACCTTACACTTGGCACGACTTTGTCTAGATTTCATTTCATTTTAGAGATAAACAAGCAGCTCCATCGAGACTTGGCTAGTTTTTTACAGAATGTTTTTGGTGGGATTTCATTTATTTTTGTTGAAACGTGTTTATATTGTTTTTTTTATTAGATTTTCTTATTTGACACATTTTTTTCTTTTTAGGAGTAGTATTTTATTACTAAGCGCCCCGCAATTTCACCCGCGTAGTTCCCGTTCACGTTTCCGTGGGAATTTCGGGATAAAAAGTATCCTATGTGCTTCTCCTGATTCTAAGCTACCTCCCCACCAATTTTCAGCCAAATCAATTCAGCCGTTCTTGAGCTATAAATTCCCGTTCCCAATCCCGTGGGAATTTCGGGATTAAAAGTATTCTATGTTCTTCTCAAGGTTTTAAGCTACCTCCCCACCAATTTTCAGCCAAATCAGTTGAGCCGTTCTTGAGTTATAAATTCCCGTTCCCAATCCCGTGGGAATTTCGAGATTAAAGGTATCCTACGTCCTTTTCCTGGTTCTAAGCTACCACCTCACCAATTTTCAGCCAAATCAGTTGAGCCGTTCTTGAGTTATAAATTCCCGTTCCCAATCCCGTGGGAATTTCGGGATTAAAGGTATCCTACGTCCTTTTCCTGGTTCTAAGCTACCACCCCACCAATTTTCAGCCAAATCAATTCAGCCGTTCTTGATTTTTAAATTCCCGTTCCCAATCCCGTGGGAATTTCGGGATTAAAGTTATTCTTTGTCCTTTTCCTGGTTCTAAGCTACCTCCCCACCAATTTCCAGCCAAATCAGTTCAGCCGTTCTTGAGTTACAATTCCCGTTCCCGTTCCTGTATAATTCCCGTTCCCGTTCGATTATCCCAGTTTTTATAGTTTTCCCTTTATGTGGCCATTAAACCCTAACTCTGTACCAAATTTCAGCTCTCTAGGTTTATGGGAAGTACTAGTTCTATTTTGATGATCATGAGTGAGTGAGTGAGTGAGTGTCTTAAATACGAAACTGCATTCGCTTAACTACGGAACTAAATGACCTACAGACTTGAAATTTTATTTTAAGTATGTGATTGTATAGCTTACTGGATGACGAAAATTTCAGTGCTCTGGGTTTATCCAGAGGTTCTCAAATAGGGGCCTGAAAATGCGGCGAAATGGTTCCTGTAAAGGATGGTACGGCAGTGTTTGCTTCGCGCTCGACTTGGCGGGGGGCACTGCCGTGCCCCCAGATTTATAATATTAGTATGGAATATTCCTTTTTCATAATATGACGTCTCATACTAAGGAACTATTGAATAACCGTCTTATTATGAAACGAGGTGTAACAACGGTTTAGTTAATCTGTGTTTCCTGTATTTCATACAGGTGTTATTCTTAATAATGAAAGGGAGAAAACGAGAATGAGTAAATATGCTGTTGTTATTCCTTGTTTCAAATAAGAGGGAATGACCTCGTGTGTCTGTAGTCGAAATGGGGATTAATGAGTTTTTTTGTCCCATCTGAACCTTTTGTAAAATGGAAACAGTTAAAAGTTTAATTTGCCCCTAAAATATTTGAAAACTTAGATTTTTGTCTAAATTTTTTATTAAAATATTTTAATTTTCATTGAAATGTTCGTTTTACTACGCAATACAAGTGTCTCAAATATTAAAATTCAGTACATCTACATAACAATAAATAATATTTTCATATTCTCTTTAAAATGTACGAAATTTTTCGTTGATTTATAACGTGACTGAAACTCAAAATAGCCTTCACGTGGGCGTTTCGTTTCGCATTTTGAAAACTGTAACATATATATAATATAACTGGCTTTGTTTCACGGTTTCTCCGCGTTTTTATCTTACAAATAAACCTTGAAATAAAACTACATTAACAGATTTTTGTGGCGATTCTTACACCTCAGTTTACTATGAGCAGTAACAGAAATGTAGTGTATACTCGTAACATAACATAATAATCATTCACTCCATCATATCATTATAGTGATGATGTGATGATATGATGATGATGTATTCCATGCCGATTTCGGCAACGGCGACTGTCTTCTGTATAATGGTTGGATGCGTCCTCACATGACTAAGGTACCCAATTTTAGCTGTGAATGGTTTGCTACATGTGAGGACGCCATTTATAATAATTATACGTGATGTTGGACTTTACTTTTAATGTTTTCCCTTTTTAAGTCAAGATCGCGCCTCCGTTGGTTTTCAAAATCATGGACTTTACTGTGAACCTTATAGTAACTGACCCCTAACTAAGTTCGAGACTTGTATCTAGCTAGGGTATCAGAAACTGCAGCGGATATACCCCGTTCACCGCTGCTAGGCCCTCATGCGCGCAGGCGAGTATGCCCAGGAGTTTTAGTGGGTATGACCTCCACCGCTACATCTTGGTGGATGCCTCAACGCATTTCCCCTGGTAAAATAAGGGTATCAGAAGCTACGCACACACACATAAAAACCGCGATATAAATCCGTTAAAGTAAATTATTTCGATGTCTGTGTGAAGAAGTTGTTATAATGCATATAGTACATACAATATTATTCAATAACATTAATATTTATAAAATTACAATTAAGTACAATTTTATTCTCTTTTCATAATTATATCTTATTCAAAAAAAATCTGCATTAATAATGGAGTCCATATTTAAAACGAATTGATTTTGAAAATATTTTTGGTTTATTACGAAAACAAAAAGTAGGTTATGTACACATATATTTGTTTTTTCTTCTACCAAATTATGTACATATTCTCTTATTATTTCGTGTTGTTTTAGGTACCCCTTACTAGCCATGAAGGGTTGTACCGCGAGAATTTTCTTGTTTTATACTTTTTAGTACTTTTATAGTAGTTTTAACCCCAATTTCTTAGAGCCTATTTCACCTTCTTCAAGTAACATTCCGAGTACTTACTCACATGTTTTGTCTTTGTCACTTGATATGAAGTAAGAGAGAAAGAGACAAAACTAACTTTATTTGGTGAGTGATTTTATTTGCAGTTCGTGAAATAGGCCTTTAGTATCCGAACTTATCTCCAAACGCGAGTTATTTTTTAATTAGATTGTATGAAATTCAAATGAGAGAGAATGAGTCGGAAAATATTATATTTCTTACTACGTATAAATTAAACAACTCACACGGCTAGATGGGCCGAAACTTTATGGAGCCTGATATAACTCTAGTTCCTTAAAACCTATATTAATACTAGCTGCTGCTGTCCCCCGCGGTTTCTCTCGCGTAGTTCCCGTTCCAGTGGGAATTTTGAGATTAAAAGTATCTCATGTCCTTCCTGGTTCTTAGCTACCTCCCCACCAATTTAAAGCCAAATCAGTTCAGCCGTTCTTAAGTTATACATAGTGTAACTAACACGACTTTCTTATATATACTTCGTAAGTATATACATAGATTATGGAGCTGAAGAGTTTTTTGTTTGATTGCACGCTCTAATCTCAAGAAATACGGTCTGGAATCGAAAAAGCCAGGAACTAACTAGTAAAGCTTTTTATTGAGGATGGACTATCTAAACTTTATTTTTTAGTTTTTAGACCATAATTTCTTATCAATACGCTCACATCATATTTACTTATTTTAAGCTTACGTAATGAAAAACCGGTTTGTTTCAGTTATTTGACTGCGTTTGATAAGTCATGACAAACAATACTTACTTATGTATATTTTGACAAATTGAGTGGTAAGGCGCGTCAATAATCTTATCACTAAGTACATTTCTTAATAACTATGTTTGTTTTCCATGAAATATGTAACTTAAACTACGAACCTTCCACAAATATTTAATACTAGCTGTGCCCCGCGGTTTTACCCGCGTGAAACCTTATCCCGTGGGAATTTTGGGATAAAAAGTATCCTATGTGGTATTCCTAGGTATGAGGAACATCTGTACCAAATTTCATTAAAATCAGTAGTTTTTGCGTGAAAGAGGAACAAACATCCATACATCCATACATACAAACTTTCGCATTTATAATATTAGTAGGATTAATGATGCATTAGCTGGTAGAAACACTGTTTCAATGTTGAAACAAATTAATCTGGATCAACCGGGCTAGCATGACTTCGAAAACGCGATATGTTATAGCGATTTATCGATATCCAACTGTCAAAATATGATAAAAATACAAGCCATATTTAATTTTACCATATCATAGCACGTCATAATTCATTTGGTCATGCTCGCGAAATCGATATTATATCGTGGTGTCGATATATTTTATCACGCACAGTCATGCTAGGGCAGGTCTTTAGATTAACGCCTTGCCGAGTGCGGGTTAGTCGACTTCACACACAACCTTAGAACTTTTTTGTAGGTGTGTGCAGGTTTCCTTACGATATTTTCCTTCATAGTAAAATAATTAATCAATATATTTTTTTGTTGTATTGATGTTTTTTTTTTATTGTTTTATAGGCAAAGTCACCCAGCCTCAAGAGTCGTATTACAATGACTTTTGTCGTTATATAAATCCTGAAGAGCTTACCAACTCCTTTAGTTTATGTTTCCCTGGTACATTTATTCAAAACTAGCGGCGCCCCGCGGTTTCACCAGCGTACTTCTCGTTTCCGTAAGAATATGGGGATAAAATTATGCTAAAAACCTTTCCACTGAATCACTCTATTTATTAAAGCAAACCGCATCAAAATCCGTTGCGTAGTTTTAAAGATCTAAGCATACATAGGGACAGAGAAAGCGACTTTGTTTTATACTAAGTGATAGTATAAAATAAAATGTACTTATATTTCACATAAAAGTTCTTAAGTTCATATAGAAGTAGTTTTTTCCAATTGTTACGTTTCTACATGTACTTTAGATAATACTTTGTTCTTATGTGGGATCAGATATAGCAAATAAAGGATTAAATGAAGAACCGAATAGATTAAATGATTTGGTAGACACACGCGGGATAAGAAGTCTAAAGAGCCGATATAATCCTCACTAATATTTTAAATGCGAAAGTAACTCTGTCTGTCTGTTACCTTTGCATAGCTAAACTGCTGAACCGATTGACTTGAAATTTGGTACAGGGGTAGCTTATGTACCGGGGAAGAACATAGGCTATGTTTTATCCCGAAATTCCAACAGGAACGGGAACTACGTGGGTGAAACCGCGGGGCACAGTTAGTATTTACTAAATGATAAAATACAAATAAATATTATTAAAAATCTGTCGTCAAAAGTAATTTATTTAAGATTCTTAATATATTATTTCGTTGTTTATAACTTGCTTATTTAATATTCTATTCCATATAGCTTGCACATATATAAGTATATGGCTTTTTCCATTACATACCTCTTTGTTTAGAGTTATTTTTCTAAATTCATTGAGTGATTGAAATTTTGAGGTAATCTCAAGTACCCCGTGATAAATTACCTAGATTAGTACAGATGAAGGTATGCTATATTGACCCTTAACAGTAAAGTTATAAGAATCAATATTGCGAAGTATACTTGCTTCCGACAGTTTGATTTTATTCAATGGCCAGCCATCTTAGGGTGTGTGATAATGAGATGAGTTTATTACGATAGACCACATGTGACTTTGACTGGCTACTAAGAGGTGGTTCTGCTTCCAAATATACTAATATTGCTGTTTCGTCTGTGCCATGTCTAATTGAGGTAAAGGTTCGAAATATTACATACATACTCGTATGCCTACCTATCTAGAACAACAGAAACTATGCACTCAATTAGGGTAAGCGTATGTCGACACGCAGGCGACGCAGGCCGCGCAGGGCAGAGCAGAGCAGATTTTGTGGTGCATGGAACGTCGCGAGAGAGAGCAGGACAGACACATGTCTGCGTCGCACGTGCCTGCTCTGCCCTGCGCGGCCTGCGTCGCCTGCGTGTCAAAATACGCTTAGCCATATGGACAAATGTTTTTAAACTTTATATCAATACTAGCAGCGTCCTGTGGTTGCATCCAGGTAATTTACCCAATCCCGTAGAAATAAACCCCTACCTTCTTTTTAAATAACTCTATCTGTGGCTGAAAACCGCATTACAATCCGTTGAGTATTTTTAAATTATCTAAGCGATCAGACAACGGAAATGGCTACATACTTTGGTGCTACGTAAAGATGAATATTCATTGAGTTAATAAATATAAAAATATGGAGTATGCATAATATCGTTATCAATCATAACAATATCATTCTGTTAAACACATAACACTACCGCATTACGTTACATTTTGTCAACATTACCTTAAGTAGACATAATAAATGACTATTGTAGAGTATGTACGGAGTAAAAGTATAGAGTGCTTATTAGAATACATAGAATGTTATATTCTCAGGGCCTATTTCACGACCTTCAAGTAAAGCTACTCACCAAGCCAAGTTAGTTTTGTCTCTTTCTTACTTTATATCAAGTGACAAAGACAAAACATGTGAGTAGGTACTGGGAACATTACTTGAAGATGGTGAAATAGGCCCTTAACGTAACTTGTAAGCTTGTAACACTTTTACTTTTACTTCTACTTATATGATAACTTCTTATTTTTAGAGTTATTTTTCGTATTCTATTCTATTCTCTCTCACTAATTTTATCCGTCGTTTTTTTTGTAAGATAAATGCTGATATTTTATAATTACAAGTAAGTAATCTATTTTTTTATGTTTTGTACTTTAGATAATAAAGCATTTTTCTTTTTATTTTCGTCTTTCATTTCAATTTCTTTTTATTTATATACAAATATATCAATCATTTTTTTTTAATTTGTAAGGATGCAATCTTCTTATCCGTGCTTGCTGTTCATCGTTCGTTGCACTTTCTCTATACTTTAAATCATTGATCTATGTAATATGCCTATAAAATACTTTATTAGATAATTTTCAGGTTGTCTTTGCAAACTTATTAAGAGGCTTTGAAGGTTATAAAATTTAATTATTTAGTGACACATAATAATTGGCATGTTAATACAGGATGCTGTTTCAAAATCAACTAGTTTGATTCCTGGCTAAGAGTATAGATTTTTTCAAAGATTAGTGATACAGTTTTAATTTCTTGCAAAATCGGTCTCTAGATTTCTTTCGCCATTATTCATTATTCCATATGTATAGATTTGGATTTGGTCTACCACGCCCACTTGTAAATAACACCTTTGTTATATACCTACTAGCTGTGCCCCACGGTTTTACCCGCGTATTTCCCGATCCCGTGAGAATGTGGGGATAAAATTATGCCAAAAACCTTCCTCTTGAATTACTCTATCTATTACTGAAAACCGCATCAAAATCCGTTGCGTAGTTTTAAAGATTTAAGCATACATAGGGACACAGGGACAGAGAAAGCGACTTTGTTTTATACTATGTAGTGATATGTAGAGCAATATTATACGTAAACAGTTTAAGTATTTTGTGATTATTGGAGTTTTATTAAAATGCTGCAGACGTATAATGAACGCTTTATTTAGGTACATTTTTATTTCTTATTTTAAAACCAAACTAAGGAAAACAATCAGTCAATCGCAACTCGTTCCAAAACCTTTATATTATTCAAAAAGCGAATAAATAAAATAATGATTTATTAGAACGACAAATTCTTATATATTTTTTCTTTATTTTTTACATTTAAAACAAGAATAGGTGCGCATTATTTTATCTCGTTTTATGTATGTAAATAATTTTAAAGAAATATGTAAATACTTCAAATAAATAGTGTCTGATAATTGTAATACTATTATTAAATAATCAAATACTCTTTACACTCTTTACTATAAAAATAAAATACTTGAGATTTTTTTTTAAATAAACAAAGTTTTTATTTTTATTCTTTGTTATTATTCTCGTAAAACGTCAGCAAAGTAAACCGGTACCGAAATCCGTTAATGTAGTTTTAATTTAATGTATAGTGTTCGAGTAAATTTAAGAAAACAATAAGTTAGCTTTAACGTTTTCAAATTTTCAGTCTGTTTGTACACTCTTAAGGGACTAGACATATTTATTCAGCTCCATTCAGCGTTTGTCCATACAAAACAACGATTTTGTATGGAGACGCGTACGCATCCATTCAGCTGAATCGTCTCCATACAAAATCATTTTGTATGGACAGTCTCCTCCCTAAAATGATTAAATCTATTAAAGACATACTTTGAGAAAATTTGATAATAATGTTTATCCTGGAAACTATCTCTTAAGGGGCTGAAAATATAAATTTGTAGCACCGAAATTAGGTGTTTTTTTTCCATAAAAAATACCTCTAATCAGAAATTAAACAAACAAGTTTTAAACTTACTTAGAATACAAAAATAATAAATAAATTAAAACAAATAAAATGTAATAAAAATTGACATTATGGTACGATTACGATACTCCTAAACATGTTTGAAGCAAGTTATAAAAATATTAATGTTTGTATCATGTTTTGAAGTCACGTGTTAGAATAATAGGGAACATTTTATTTTGTCTTTTATTATATAATTATAAGTTGCAATCTAAAATAAATTATATCGTGATCGAACCAGTTTTTCTAACACATATTGTTTGTTTATTTGCACTAAATAGGCTCCAAACTTACTAGACCGATTTGAAAATTTCATAATCATAATCATAATTTCTTTATTGCATATAACAGGTACATTTATTGGTGTTACAAAATTATTTTCTTCGCTGTTTTTTTTTCATTCAAATTTCTTTCAAAATTAAGGTGGCCGTTGACGAGTAAGTTGTAGTGATCAGTTGAACTATCGTTCATCCATAAATGGTCGATCACCGGAGCGATTCCAGATTCCAGTGGGGCAATAGGTATGTCCTTAAAGTTTTGAAGTGACGCGCAGGCACAGTTTATGTCTGGAGTGATAAGTTCACCAGATTCGTCAATGGCCACCTTTAGGTCGCTTACTTTTAGAGTAGCACAAGCAAATTTTTATCCCGGTTTGCCCAAGGGAAAAAGAGTTAGGCGATTTAAACTGCAAGGTATATTTAAGTTATCGAAAGTTCAAATAATAAAATATATATTCTAACTACCTACCTCCATAAACACCCAATATACTTTAAAAAGTTAATAATATAAAAAATAAAATGTCGTCTTACTTTTTTATTTTTACTAAACTCGTTTATCCGATGATTATTGAACTTGAAAACACATTTAAAATGTAAATAAATAAAAGTATTTATGGAATAATTATGTATTTGACAGATTTATTATGTTAATCGCACCTCGCGTCAAACTTAATAAGACAAAAGTTTGTATGCTTGTATGTTTGTTTATGACTTAGGCCGCGTGTCCACGGTAAGAATATTTTCTTGTCTGACTAAATTCTATATATTTCTTGTCTGAAACAGACAAGACATTTTTCTTACGTAGACTCGACAAAATTCTTCTCATTAACATGAATATTTTTTCATTATTATTTCATTGACGACCTCGATGGCAGAGTGGTCACCATGCCAGACTGCCATCCTAAGGTTGCGGGTTCGATTCCCGTGCAGGTGAATATTTGTGTGAACCACAAATGTTTGTCTTGGTCTGGGTGTGTGTGTGAATGAGTGTGTGCGTAGTTTCTGATACCCTAGATACAAATTTCGAACTTAGTTAGGGGTCAGTTACTATAATGAGATGATGTAGTGAATGATTATGTTATGCTATGTTATATCTGAATCAGACAAGAAAAAATCTTACCGCGGACACGCGTCCTTAATGTGTGCAAGTATGTGTGCATATCTGTCGAAGAACCGATGGTCCCGTTCGCTGGGGCAGAAGAGTGCTGGAGTGGAGACCGCGCACAACCCGTCCCGTGGGACGCCCTCCCGCCAGGTGGACCGACGACCTGAAGAAGGTGGCGGGTAGCGGCTGGATGCGCAGAGCTGAGGACCGAGTGTGGTTGCGCGGCATGGGGAAGGCTTATGTCCAGCAGTGGATGGGTACGGGCCGACGATGATGAAATGTGTGTGTGTTTCTGTAATTACGTGTACAACTGTACATATATGTATTTAATTATGTATGTTTTTAAGTCGTAACGATTATAGCTCATTTCATTAATTTGAATTGAATTGATACACATTTATTTGACCTGGATATCATAGAATACTTATTTATTCCGAAGCTTAGAATTTACGCAGGTAAAACAGCAGGGCTTAGTTTTTTGTAATTAAAATAAAAGACAAGAAAATAAAATAACAACTATTTATTTGTCAGATAATTTTTAATATTTAAATTAATGGAACACACTTATAATACCTAACTTACTAAGATGATATTATTTTTATGGCGTCGTTTGTTAAAATAAAGACTAGAATTTCATATTTCATCATACTCTTCCGCGTATGTTGTATTTACTTACAAACAAGCACTTATGATACCTACATATTATTAATACTAAGATAATTCAATTTTACTCTGCAGAGCGTAAAGAACTCTCTCGCTCTTTTTATGATTATACTAGCAGCGCCCCGCGGCTTCACCCGCGTAGTTCCCGTTCCCGTGGGAATTTTGGGATAAAAAGTATCCTATGTGTTATTCTGATGTATAAGCAAGATTATTGTAAAGTTTCATTAAAATCCATTCAGTAGTTTTTGCGTGAAAGAGTAACAAACATCCATACATACAAACTTTCACCTTTATAATATTAGTAGGATTAATACAGAAGCGCTCATGGCCCAGTGCTACCCGCGGATCACTCGTGATTTGTGCGGCTAAGCAACATCCAGGCACCGTCATGACTGTGATGGGTCATTACTAAAAATGACTTATAATTTCATGAGCGTTTTCGTGCTACGGAGGGCACTAGAGGGTCCCAGTTGTCGTACTAACATCATCGACAATCGTTACGGGTAGTTAGAGCCCTCAAAAGTTAAAAGCCCTCTGGGTTGTGAAGGTCTGATGGCAGACGCTTCACGTAAAATACTGACATTACGCCAAATCTGGTTAAACTGAGAAAACCGACCCCAAAATAAATATGGGAAAAGGTTCGAAAAAGAAGAGTAAGAAGAAATTAGTATATTGTCAAACCACGTTTGAATATTAACAAAAATTTATCGTTTGACCCAGGTTCAGGTATCGAATCCTTGACATTGACTTTGGAGACAAGTTCTGGATTAAACACTGGTTATATTGTCTGGTTAAACAGGTTATATTGGTTATATTTTCATCAGGTTTGAGACAGTCAAATAATAGTAATTACGTCATTCAAACAATATTTAGTTTATTTTAATATCTCATTATAATAATATTTTGTAGAACATTCTAAAATAGAAACAGATGTGTGACAGATTTTGAGATATTTTGTACGTTTTATTATCGTTCAAGTCACTAAATACTTATAGGTATATATTTTCAAAAGAAAAATGATTTGTCAGTATTTTACTATCGAAAAATGGAAAGAAAGCTTTATGTCTTTGCAGTTTACTGTCGAGCGATCAATATTACGAGTATTTTCCAAACATGAAGCGGCTTTGAGATCCATGCCTGGTAATCACTCCTATTCTTCCTAACTGTAGTAATACAATACTCAACAAAATCTAGGAAAAAAGAAACTACTCTAAATTATTTACAATTAAAAAAAGTACTGGCCGCTAAATGAAGACTGCAAAGAGTAGGTAATTTGTTCCAAATTCAAAAAATATAAGTTCATAAAATAAATCTGTCATACTCGTAAAACAATCTTTTTTTTTTCCGAACCTTTATCCCATGTCTAATTCTTGGTTTTCAGTTTTAACCAGATTTGGCGGAATGTCAGTATTTTACGTGAAGCGACTGCCATCAGACCTTCACAACCCAGAGGGCTATACGACATTCTTGGTTAAACTGAATGTTAGACTTTTGAGGGCTCTAACTACCCGTAACGACTGTCGATGATGTTAGTACGACAACCGGGACCGACGGCTTTACGTGCCCTCCGAAGCACGGAAACGCTCATGAAATTAAAAGTCATTTTTAGTAATGACCCATCACAGTCATGACGGTGCCAGACGTTGCTTAACCGCACGGATCACAAGTGATCCGCAGGTAGCACTAGGCCATGAGCGCTTCTGATCTTCGCTTCATGATTTTTTTATTTATTTTATAATTATATAAAACAATAAAAAGATAAATTAAAAACAAAAGTATTTTGTGGTTTAGGATACGATTTAAAACAAGTTCCATACTTTGTTGAGAAGTTTATTATCAGTGATAGAAACTCGTTTGCCTGAATGCGGATTTTAACAGGTCAATTTTTACTTTTTTCTTTGCAAATATATTAAACTGCATATCGCCTAAGACCTTTAAGGTACAATTTGTTACAATTACAATGTGTTGTCGCTTATAGTTTGCGGTTGCAGTTTGCGAATCGAAGTCTTGGAATTTTACCTTAAGGGTCCCAGGATTTATGTGGGTCTCCCTCAAGGGCGAGACCTACTCTCTAAAAACTTAATTAAATTAAAAATGTTCAAAATATTTTAGAAGAAGCTGTAGTAGTAGTAGCTGCTGTAGGTCATACTCCCGTGAAAATACCGGGATAAATTTTTGCTATTTCCCTTGAATCACTCTTATCTATTAAAAGAAACCGCATCAAAATCCGATGCGTAGTTTTAAAGATCTAAGCATACATAGGGACAGATAGTGACATCGACTTTGTTTTATACTATGTGGTGATCTTGGAAGAATATACTTACATTGGTCACATTCGGTTGAACCACCGGTGCTAGCCAAGCCAATATCATTGCGATATTATCAATGAGCCCCACTGTATGACCTGTGTAATTTTGAGTTATATCCAGTCCACCCATCAATGCTCCAGAGTAAAATGCTCCAAGGAAGGCCATCCCTAGTGTTATGTATACGATGGCTAAAGTTGGAGAGCAGTTGACGTATCCTAGTAGGGTTATGCATGTTGCTGAGCCTAGGGCACCTGGAGGAAGGAATAATGTCAGTTACATATCGGTTATTCGCGTTGTCGAATAATGTCAATCTATATATGTATATAAAAGAAAGTCGTGTTAGTTACGCCACTTATAACTCAAGAACGGCTGGACCGATTTGGCTGAAAATTGGTGGGGAGGTAGATAAGAACCAGGAAAAGGACATAGGATACTTTTTATCCCGAAATTCCCTCGGGAACGGGAACGGGAACTACGCGTGTGAAACCGCGGGGCACAGCTAGTTATTTATAAGTGGTTTGAGTTATTTTTGCATGGTTTCGGGTCAGTTATAAGGTTATTATTTTAATAATTCCTTGCTTCAATAGAACATTTGATATAAACAACTAACTTCTAGTTACCAGGAAAAAGGTATGAAACTTCCAATAAAAAACTCGCATTGGAAAACTTTAAGTGTATGATATAAAATTGTCAAACTTAATGAAAAGAAATAAACAAATTAAAAATATAGTGAAGAGCTAAGTCAATACTGTCTTTCCAAAGAATATATCCTTCGGACAAATATTTAAAAATAAATGATATAAAAATATTATTTTAATGACCTCGATGGCAAGTCGTGTCAGTCCGGCATGGTGACCGGGTGGCGGGTTCGATTCCCGTGCGGGGTGAATATTTGTGTGAACCACAAATGTTTGTCTCGGTCTGGCTGTGTGTGAATTGGTGTGTGCGTAGTTTCTTATACCCTAGCTAGATACAAGCTTCGAGCTTAGTTAGGGGTCAGTTACTACAATGAGATGATGTAGTGGATGATTATGATATGTTATGTTATTGCTACTAAATATTTCGCCAGTATGGAAAATTGAATGAAAATCAATATAGTTGAGCTAAGCTAAGATTAAAATTAGCTCTAAACCAACTTTAAACACTCACAAACTTAAGACACTTGGAAGGAAGGCTAAAGTTATGAGACTGTTGAACTGTCAGTTAAGTTATGACAAGTTCAACTTAAGATTATCTAAATATTGCATAGTTATTTTTAACTTTGGTTCGCCAAACGATACTTACTATTATTAAGATATTCCTGATACCAAAATTTTCAAGACATAACATTTTTCTAATTCTGTGATAGGAATGTACGGTAATGAATAATCGGAATCGCTTTTCGTATAGATATCATACGATACCGGACTAAACTCTTTCGACATGAAAGAGATTCAAGTTATGCAGAACAAGCTATCGACCACACCTGCTGTGTTTTAATTTAACTATTATAAAATTACAACTAAATTAATATGACTACGAAACGAAAGAACTTACCAATAAAAGTAAACAATTTCCTTGCTTGTAAATGAGACAAATAGTTTCCATTGATCATATTATTGCAAATGATTCCGAAAAATAAACTGGCTACCCACATACTGAGCAATGGCAGACATGTATAGATGACTGATTTAGATATGTCGTATTTGAATACATCATTCATGTATTGAGATGATCGAGTAGTAAGAGTCATATACGCAATTTCAAATCCACCCTGAAAGAACAAAATTATGTACCTATAAGTATTATAATTATCACATCATCACTGAGAGAGAAGATGCTCTGTAGTGGAAATTTAAAGGCTATACTTATCTAAATATACAAAAATGAAACCCATTTTCCTTGGTCACGGCACTCGGAAAGTATCCTTTCGGATAAAACAAAAGAAAGTCGACTATACAAGGTGATGGGAAGGTGGGTTCAAAACTGGAAAGGGGAGGTCTAGACTATTTAGAACAATTTATGTCAGAAAGAAAACATATGAAGAACCTCCACCTGCTTCCACCTTTTTTGGAAGTCAATTAATAAGAAGATATTCCACCAAATATCATGTAAGTATAAAATAATGAAATCAAAAGTTTATTCATTAACAGAATCATACTTACACTAGCAAAACACAAAACCCAGACATAGTCACGGAGTCCATTTTTAAAACACGCCGTCCAAGGCATAGGATCTAACTTATGTTTAGCTGATCGGACTAAGGTGGGCAGGAAACTGTTCAGATACTCCTTCTCTTCTATTGATATAGCTGGGTGATCGTTCGGCGAGTTGTATACGAAGAGCATCTGGAAGTAATTATTTTAATTATTTTAAAAAAACCTTGACTTTTTACACTTATCCGACTTTTCAGATTTTTCCTGACTTTTCTGACTACCCTTACCCTTACCCTTACCCTTACCCTTACCCTTACCCTTACCCTTACCCTTACCCTTACCCTTACCCTTACCCTTACCCTTACCCTTACCCTTACCCTTACCCTTACCCTTACCCTTACCCTTACCCTTACCCTTACCCTTACCCTTACCCTTACCCTTACCCTTACCCTTACCCTTACCCTTACCCTTACCCTTACCCTTACCCTTACCCTTACCCTTACCCTTACCCTTACCCTTACCCTTACCCTTACCCTTACCCTTACCCTTACCCTTACCCTTACCCTTACCCTTACCCTTACCCTTACCCTTACCCTTACCCTTACCCTTACCCTTACCCTTACCCTTACCCTTACCCTTACCCTTACCCTTACCCTTACCCTTACCCTTACCCTTACCCTTACCCTTACCCTTACCCTTACCCTTACCCTTACCCTTACCCTTACCCTTACCCTTACCCTTACCCTTACCCTTACCCTTACCCTTACCCTTACCCTTACCCTTACCCTTACCCTTACCCTTACCCTTACCCTTACCCTTACCCTTACCCTTACCCTTACCCTTACCCTTACCCTTACCCTTACCCTTACCCTTACCCTTACCCTTACCCTTACCCTTACCCTTACCCTTACCCTTACCCTTACCCTTACCCTTACCCTTACCCTTACCCTTACCCTTACCCTTACCCTTACCCTTACCCTTACCCTTACCCTTACCCTTACCCTTACCCTTACCCTTACCCTTACCCTTACCCTTACCCTTACCCTTACCCTTACCCTTACCCTTACCCTTACCCTTACCCTTACCCTCCCTGACCACAATGTCACTACCCCCTTCCCGACCCTAACGTCGCTACTCTCTCCTTGACCCCAATGTCTGTACCCCCTTCCCAACTCTAATGTCTTTACCCCCTTCCCGATCCCAATGTCGGTACCCCCTTCCCGACCCCAATGTCTGTACCCCCTCTCCGACCCCAATGTCTGTACCCCCTCTCCGACCCCAATGTCTGTACCCCCTTCCCGACCCCAATGTCTGTACCCCCTATGTCTGTACCCCCTCCCCGACCCCAATGTCAATACCCCCTCCCTGACCCCGATGTCACTACCCCCTCCCCGATCCCAATTTTTGTACCCCCTCCCCGACCCTAATGTCTTTACCCCCTCCCCGATCCCCATATCGGTACCCCCTTCCCGACCCCAATGTCAATACCCCCTCCCTGACCCCAATGTCACTACCCCCTCCCCGATCCCAATTTTTTGTACCCCCTCCCTGACCCCTATGTCTGTACCCCCTTCCCAACCCCAATGTCAGTACCCCCTCCCTGACCCCAATATCTCTACCCCCTCCCCGACCCCAATGTAGGTACCCCCTTCCCGACCCCAATGTCTGTACCCCCACCCGACCCCCATATCTGTACCCCCTTCCCGACCCCAATGTCTGTATCCCTTTGTCTGTACCCCCTTCCCAACCCCAATGTCATTACCCTCTCCCTGACCCCAATATCTCTACCCCCACCCGACCCCAATGTAGGTACCCCCTTCCCGACCCCAATGTCTTTACCCCTCCCCGACCCCAAGATCTGTACCCCCTTCCCAACCCCAATGTTTGTACCCCCTCCCCGACCCCAATGTCTTTACCCCCTTCCCGACCCCAATGTCTGTACCCTCTATGTCTGTACCCCCTCCCCGACCCGAATGTCACTACCCCTCCCTGACCCCAGTGTCACTACCCCCTCCCCGACCCCAATGTCTCTACTCCCTCCCCAACCCCCAACGTCTCACGGATCTCAGTCTGTACCCCTTCCCCGGACACCCGACTGCTCCGCTCATCCACATCGGTACCCCACCCCAAAACTAATTTCTGACTTGGACTTGGACTCAAAGGGGCGTGAAATAGCGGTGTAAATTGAACCTTTAGATGACCGCGTCAGGTATTTTTTTCCCATCCTGCTATTATTATTTATAGTTAGGGCCTATTTCATCATCTTAAAGTTCCGAGTTTACCTGCTTACCTACTCACAAGTTTCGTCTTTGTCACTTGATATGAAGTAAGAAAGAGACAAAACTAACTTTACTTGGTGAGTAACTTTATTTGTAGGTCCTTAGTCTAGCTAGATAGATAATAAAATAAAACCAACTTACCCATATCAAAAAACAAAGGATTCCTAAGCTTCCAAAAATGTAGTATACAGTCTGCCAGCCCGATATGCTTAGTATCAGATCACCCAAACATATGGCAAGGGCACGTCCAATCATTGCTCCTGGGAATATGATGGCAGCAAATAATGTCTGTTCATTCCTAGGGACCCATTTAGTCACCATAGAACAAAGAACTGGAAATGCTGGCGCCTGAAATAAAAAGAATTTTGTTGTAGAGTGATTGCTAAGTAGATTTTGTAAGGATGTGAAGTAAACTATCGTAGTATGTGAAGGTTTGTTTGGAGGTTTCGTTATAAAAATACTCGATATTTGGTTAAAATGTTCTTTTAAATGTGGAATAACACTTAGTATACTTTTGACACCAAAATTTCTGCATTGGATTTCGCGTCAAATTCACTATCAAGAAACACTTTGGGAATTCGAACTAGTCGTTTTAGATATTATTATTAGCAAAGTAAACGAAACAACCTCTTTACCTTAATAACATCAGTATTGAAAATAGGATTACTTTATCAATTCTAAATAAAAAAAGTCCAAGTTCTTAATCCAAAAATTACTCACCCCAACCACTCCAGACAAATACCTCGAATGTAACAAGCCATTAGCACCCATATTCTTAACAATAATAGGTGTTAATATAGTATTTACAGCAAACACCAGCATACAGTATCCCATAATGTTTTTCCCTCCACGCGAGTCAGCGAGTATACCAAATATTATTACTATTGATATGTAGGACAGTAAATAAGCTGACATAATATCTGATACTGTAGCATCGCTCCATGTGAAGTCATATGTCTGAAATTGTATATGAATGGTTAATTTATTAAAACAAAACTCTAGCGTTACTGAGTGGTGTATTGACTGACTGACTGACAGACAACGCACAGCCGGAACTATTGGTCGTAGAAATCTGAAATTTGGCGCGTGTGTTTGTTGGGGGAGTAGGCTACCACTAAGAGAGGATTTTTGGAAATTACCCCTCTAGGGGGAGAAAATGGGAGTAAATT
Source organism: Timandra comae (assembly GCA_958496195.1). Classification (NCBI taxonomy): domain Eukaryota; kingdom Metazoa; phylum Arthropoda; class Insecta; order Lepidoptera; family Geometridae; genus Timandra; species Timandra comae. Next base: position 10,045,887 of record OY292363.1, on the reverse strand, counting down.
TTAAACTACGCGGGTGAATCCGCGGGGCGCTGCTAGTTTATTATAAACTGTTTAAAATCCTAATTTTAGGAAAAGTCTACAGCTGAACTTTTCTAACCATATTTTAGATTTTCGGTTTTCAATAATTGACCAGCGCTGCTCGGAGTAACATACAGCACAAGCTAAGCCACCTTTTGTTTTTTTTTCATATCTTTCATTTATATTTATTTTATTTGTTGTTCTTTTTAACCCCCGACGCAAAAAGAGGGGTGTTATAAGTTTAACGTGTGTGTGTGTGTATCTGTCTGTCTGTTTACTAGGAACATTACTTGAAGTTGGTGAAATAGGCCCTAAGTCATACACATTTTACTTTATAGACACCTAAGTCTGGGGCTAAGTCTACAATTTGACATCATTGATCAGACAATATGTTGATATTGAGGCACCATAACGAGAGTGTCAGAAATTTGGTATTCTGCTAAAATGTATTCATATGGCTATGGTGTCTCAGTGGTCTTTGTTACACATCAAAATTCAAATATTTTTTTGGCAAATGAATACTGTTTCCATGACAACCATCTAATTATTATGGAGCTATTGAGTCAACGGCGTAGTTTTCAATAAGAAAATACGAAAATGACTAAAAAACGGCTATAATGTTGATATTAAAATACATTTGAGTAGTATTATCACAGCTTAATAGTTTGGAGAATCGAGGCCCAGGATTAAAGCTTGATAAATCCTGTCTATCAACTTTCGAGTCACAGAAAAAAATATTTTTTAGAAACTTTTAACTTACATCTTGAACAGTAATGTCATTCATAAACATCACACTTATATTCCCAGCTGCTGTAGGACATGTCACATTATCATACATCACTTTTGTAACATTAGGAGCTACCATATGCTTTATGGTGACGTCAAGTGACATTTACATAATTGTGTTGACAGCTGTCATTAGAAATGCTATGATGGCGAATATGTATCGCTGTGGGATGCATGCTGAAATTAGTACGAAAAAATATTATTTTTAAAGTTTCTAGAACTTTTTTTTTTGTCCTTGGTGCACCACTTTGTGTACTTCAAAATATTGCAATCTAGCCATTATTAAGGCTAATAAGCAATTTCACTTTAACTTAAACTAATATTTGGTTTCTAGAACTGATTTCAAATTTTGTTTATTAACAGCGAGGTTTAAAAGGTAATTGACAATCATCAAGTGACTCCTTAAATTAATCATTTTTAAAATCGTAAGATTGACATTCCATAATTTGAAAAACTATTTTAAATCATGTCAGAATTTAGAATTTATAGAGTCACCAAGTTTTCTGTGCCAGTGACAGCGTCGCTGTAATCGCATCTTTTGGTTGCCAAATGAGTGTCGGTGTAATCAAAATGTATCCAAATGACATTATAGTCAACCAACATGACAATAGGAGCTTCCAACCGCCGGCACAGAAAACTTGGTGGCTCTATACTCGTATGTAGAATTGCTACAATTCCGTCATTGAATCACTTCATTGATTTCAGCAACTGAATGTTAATGTTACATTTATAACTTCGCTCAGGTTCAAATCAGCAGCTAAGCTGAGTAAGCTTAGCTCGTACAGCTAACGCAGTTTTCCCTAGTGAACATATAGTTTGCAATTTGCACACAACTATTTAAAATCCCTCAATTACACGATAAATTATTTATTGGAAAGATAATATGTACTTACTTTCTGAAGGTCCTATGTAGATATACGAAGTTTTACCACAGCAATTTAATGCCATTTTTTCCTGAAAAAAATAGTTAAATTCTTATTAAATTCTATATTTTAATTTAAATAATGTATTATACACCTTAATGTATTTTTTGTTATTCTTCTTGCGTCTATTCCTCATGTCTGAGGGTCGTGTCGTGACCACCAAGGCCAGCAAAGGCCAGAAAAAGTGACCAGCAAGGTCATTTGTGAAAAATGACATTAATATACTATATAATGAATATTTTAACATACATTATTTAAATGAAATTATATTTACTATTAATTGTTATTTTTATGTAACGCTACTAGCTCGGTGCTTGGTTAAGCTACGTCCGGCATAGTCAGAAGTCAGAACGGTGAAAGAAAAAACAATTAAAATAAAATCATTAAAAATTAAAGCTTACCTGTATTTTAAAATAAAACAATTAAATAAATCACTGACTTGTTTACTAAATAATATAATTTTCACTATTTATGAATATTAATATAAATTTACTATAACAACCGTTAGCATTTAAATCCATTGACAATTTGATAACTCAATATTAGTATTCATACTTGCAAAATATGAAATAACGTATATTTGATCGAATATTATCAAAAAACTAATCTATCTCACTTCGATACATATAATTTATATACAAGAAGGTCTATGTTAGTATGTCATTAACATATATACACTTGCATATTATAGCTGCTTATGTATGTTTATACCTATGATATTTTTTTCTTAACATATTGATGAAATTATGGATTTTAATACAAAGCCAGTAGAGTGGTTTTCACTTTTTAGTAGCTTGAGAAATAAAAAAATGCTTTTTTTTATAAATAGGGCCAAGCCTAAAACTGTTCCACTTTCACGTAAAAACTACTGTATCGATTTTGATTAGAAGGTACAGATGTTCCTTATAACTAGGAATAACACAGAATACTTTTTATTTCGAAATTCCCATGAGACTAGGATTCACGCGGGTAAAACCACGTGGCGTAGCTAGTACATGATAAACCTTAATCTCTGTCATTAAACGATAACATTTTGTATTTTTTTATGTAATATTATCTATAAATTATTGCTGTTTTGTTATCTTAATAGACACATAATCTTGCTGACTAATTATGATAGTTCATATTATCCTAAACTAGCGGCGCCCCGCGGTTTCACCCGCGTAGTTCCCGTTTCCGTAGGAATATGGGGATAAAATTTGCTAAAAACCTTCCCACTGAATCACTCTATCTATTAAAACAAACCGCATCAAATTCCGTTGCGTAATTTTAAAGATCTAAGCATACAAAGGGACATAGGGACAGAAAGCGACTTTGTTTTATGCTATGTAGTGATAGTGAAGTATTTACTTCCTAATGTTTTATGGTACATGTGGTGCTAATACGGTTTATCTAGATATGTTGTGATAATAGACAATAATTCGAGTTGACATCCTATGGCTTTATCATTTACTAGCTTTTGCCCACGACTTCGTCCGCGTGGAATAATTACTTCCGACAGAATTTTTGGGGAGGAATTACCAAAAGTCCGCTCTTAATGGTAGCCTACTCCCCCCAAAAAACACACGTGCTGAATTTTAGCTCTCTACGACCAGTAGTTTCGGCTGTGCGTTGTCTGTCAGCCAGTCAGTACATACATCACTCAGTAACGGAAGAGTTTTATATTATACTAGCTGCGCCCCGCGGTTTCACACGCGTAGTTCCCGTTCCCGTGGGAATTTCGGGAAAAATAGATGTTGGCCGATTCTCAGACCTACTGAATATGCTCACAAAATTTCATGAGAATCGGTCAAGCCGTTTCGGAGGAGTATGGCAACGAAAACTATGACACGAGAATTTTATATATAAGAAGATAGAAGATTCTCGTGTTTGATTTCGTAGTACTTTCAGAGTAAAAAATATTCTCTATATGTGCTATTTCTTTCACTTAAATCTGCCTAATCTGCCTTTAGTAGTAAGTTGCCTGTATCTAAAGTACTAGAAACTCTGTAACATAAAAATAAGAATGCCATCTATAGCAAGGCAGAGGCAGGGTCCGAGCTACCATTGGTTAGGGCTGCAGAGACAGGAACCTCCTAACAATAAGTGCCGTGTCCAAAACCACTGCCTTCTGTATATGACCTTTGACCCAACCGTCGAGCGAAAGTCACTTAATAAGAAGTTGGTTGGGGCCATCATTACATTAGTTTAAACTTTAAAAGTGCGAAACTTATTTTAGATCCACACTCTTGGACCATGATGGCTTAGTTATATTAGCAATACGTCGCTGGTACAACGTGCAAAATAGACTGGACCATATACCACATTACAGCTAAGGGATCACAGGGGTGGCTGATAACCAGCGCAACTCGGTGTACACTATTCCGGGTAGCAAAGCTGAGCCATCACCTTTTGCTTATATAACAAAAAAAAACATGTATTTTACTTACCTATATCTTTTGTATTGTAAGTATAAGCAATAAATGTATTTTTATTTATTACTAGCTGCGCCCCGCGGTTTCACCCGCGTAGTTCCCGTTCCCGGAATTTCGGGATGAAAAATAGATGTTGGCCGATTCTCAGACCTACTGAATATGCTCACAAAATTTCATGAGAATCGGTCAAGCCGTTTCGGAGGAGTATGGCAACGAAAACTGTGACACGAGAATTTTATATATTAGATTACTATTGGTAGCAAATAAAACAATTTGTTCAGTATATGAATATTTTAATTATAAAACGAATATCACAACCTTGGTAATACAAGAAACAAATCAGAGAGCTTCAATCTTTCTCACTAAAATTCTACAATACATACAATAGAATACTTATGTTTATAATAACTACTTAAATACTAGCGCGGTACATCAATTTAAAGAATTTTCGATTCAAAATTTTGCAGTAGGTAAGCCCTTTGGGTGAGTAACTAAGATCTTTCTTAGATCTGAAATGCATTTTTTTTCTAGAATCTTTAATTATTATATTATTTTCCAACAACACAAATCTGTCTTATTTCTTTTTGTCATGTTTTATTCCCCCTTTGTGATTTTGTATATGTTGATGAGAATGGTTATGGACTATTTTCTCACTCAAGAAAAGTTTAAATACATGCCTTGTCAATTACAAATATTCATAGCAAAAAATTATGAATCGGTGGTAGATTCACATATAACATTCATAATTGCTTCTTAGAGGCCATATATGAATAAACGTTTTATGAATTTTGAATGTAGGATATATTTCCTTAACGTCGAGCCGAGAACCTTGTCTCGCTTCTATTGCCCCTACGTCGAGTCTACGATTTCTGTCCCGTTTCTATGTTTTCTTTCTAACGTTTTTTTAATATTGAATGTAGGTATCTTCCAAATGTCAGCAAGTCACATCTCTAGCTCTAGAAAGACCTGTCCTACCACTAGCTCATTAGCCTTGTCAATCGGAAACCAAATTATCCGGACCACATACTAGCTTCCTGTTCACTTTAACTCGTTTAGTTTCTAGCTTTACTCGTTCCTCATTAAGTGCCTAAAACGTAGAATTCCCTTTACTCGATTTTAGCTTGTGTGGTGGTGAAATGGTTTAAACGCTTAGAATTTCCAGGAAACTTTTCAATCAGGTTACTCTTTGTGGTGACGAGAGCTTTTTTCAAAGAGATTTTTTAATGTTTAGTTTGTAATCTTTTTGGTAGTATCAGTGACCAATAAATCATTTTTTTATTTTGGTAGAGTACATGACATATTTTATATTCCTATTAGCTTCAGGGACTGAGGGCTATGTGGAAGCCCACTTGAACTGAAGTTGCGATCTGCCTACTAGGATCCAACGTTTTTGACGTATAAGGTAGACCTTTGGCATGAAGGACATTGAGGGTTTTACGGAATCCCACTTGGCCTGGAAAGTATAGTCCTACTAGTACTAAACCGTTTCCGCTGTCAACTAATGTAGTCACCGAGAGTCGTTGACGCACTTCGCTGCCTAATACGACCTGTATTTTAATAAATATTAATTTCACAGAGGAAGGAGCGTCAGCCGTGACTGATAGTGTACGGTTTGTGCATGGGCTAGGAACTCGTCCGCAATACGAGCTCCGTTATTTACCTAGTTTCTATACGTTAGTAGCCCTGTTTCAATCTAACAAGTACACTACATTAGAACTAAACAGATTTCTCAATTTTCATTTTTGGTTTAGCAATAGTCTGTCCATTGAGATCGATCAGCGCGTCAGTTGTTAGCAGTCCATATTTCCAATTGTCAGGGTATCCTAGTTCCCTGACGTCATCCCACCAGAGTTGGTCAGTTTGTATGTAGTAGAGATAGAATGATGTGTATAGGATGATACAGATGACGACTACCCACATGTATAACCGCCATTGTGATATAATTTCCTGAAAAAATAATTTGTATTAGTATTAAAAACAGATCAGAAATCCTAGGTTAGAATAAAGGTATAAGTTGGTAGCCGACTGCAGACAGCAGCAGCAGACCACACGTCACAGCCTAACGTTATCATGACACTTCAGCCGTCTGTTGCTCGGCGACGCGAAGCAAGCTTCATGTCGCCCACTAAGAATGTAATTTCATAGAAATGCATACAATCCAGTAGTGGCGCGGCGACGTGTGGTCCGCTGCTGCTATCTGCAGTCGGCTACCAACTTATAACCTAAATTTTTAATGTGTTTTTTAATTGAAAAAAGTTGCATAATTTGCTTGGAGCAGCTCCAAGCTCCTCTTACGAGTCAAATTTGTACTATCCTAAAAAGTATGAATGAACGATATTAATTTGAAGTCTACTAAGGTTCTAATACATAAATTCAACTTACATCTTTAACAATTACACTCTGCAGATAGTCCAATAAATAGACAGAGCACACAGCTAGATTGGTGACAACTCCCATAGTATTACCAGAATAGTTTGGCACTAAATCCATGACATTTAATATGATACCACTGTAGAACGTCCCAAAGAAGATCATCGCTATGAATATCCAGAAGATAGACATGGATAGAGAACACTTGGTGTAGAAGGATAGAAGAAGGCAGATACTGGAACCAAATGCACCTGGAATTAAATAATAAACGGTTATGAAAAGTTTCAGGTTGCTATTAAAGTTATGTTTTTACGGTGAAGGAAAACATCGCGAAGAAATTTGCACACACCTTCGAATAAATTCTAAGGTTGTGTGTGAAGTCGGCCAACCCGCACTTGGCCAGCGTGGTTGAATAAGGCCTAATCACCTTCAGGATAGGCTCAAGCCCTTCGGTGGGGACATATATGAGCTGATAATTATTAAAATGATAAGCTAAATTAGGATTGTGCATTTTGTTCATCACTACATAGTATAAAACAAAGTCGCTTTCTCTGTGCCTATGTTCCTATGTATGCTTAGATCTTTAAAACTAAGCAACGGATTTTGATGCGCTTTGTTTTAATAGATAGAGTGATTCAGTGGGAAGGTTTTTAGCATAATTTTATCCCCATATTCTTACGGGAACGGGAACTACGCGGGTGAAACCGCTGGGCTCCGCTAATTTGCTATAAATTGGCTGATTGCGTAGTTAAATAGAACAAACTCTATAACTATAGGAAGTGCTAGATATCAAAACAAAAGAAATACGTTTTTCTATAAGCTAACGACAATAATTTAATTTTATTGTTATAATGTCGCTGATTAGCGATTCAAAATGCTTAACTGATAAAAAAAAAAAAAAAAAATTACCAGTAGCCGTGATAATCTGCCTGGTTTTCTTCAAGCTGAAGATTTCTCTTGATACTATGACATCACATACAAATCCTATCGTTAGAGCAGTTATCCACGCGCACAAATATGGAGAATGAGACAAAAAGTATGTATTTTCTATATCCAATCCATATACTTCTCTCAGATACAAAGGCATTTGTTTTGACACTACGAAGTTTATCCATTCAATACCAATCTGGAAGGTAAAAAAATATTAAAATAATTGCAGTTCCGTGCTTCGGAGGGCACGTAAAGCCGTCGGTCCCGGTTGTCGTACTAACATCATCGACAATCGTTACGGGTTGTTACAGCCCTCAAAAGTTTAACATTTGGTTTAACCAAATGTCTGGGTTGTGGAGGTCTGTTGGCAGTCCCTTCACGTAAAAAACTGACATTCTGCCAAATCTGGTTAAAACTAAAAACCGACCCCAAATAGACATGAGATAAAGGTTCGGAAAAGATTTTGCTTTTAAGTCAATAATGCTGCCATTAAAAACATTCAAACAGAGGCAAGGCCTCAGTAGCAATGTTGGTTTAGAGCTATCTCATAGTTTAGTAATATGTTCGTAGCATCAGTTACTGTTCGTAGCATCAGCCACTGTTCGTAGCATCAGTCAAATTTCGTAGCATCAGTCACTGTTCGTAGCATCAGTCACTGCTCGAAGCTACAGTCACTGCTCGTAGCATCAGTCAAAGCTCGTAGCATCAGTAACTGCTCGTAGCATCAGTCACTGTTTGTAGCATCAGCCACTGTTCGTAGCATCAGTCAGTAATCGTAGCATCAGTCACATTTCGTAGTATCAGTCACTGTTCGTAGCATCAGTCACATTTCGTAGCAACAGTCACTGTTCGTAGCATCAGTCACACTTTGTAGCATCAGTCACTAATCATAGCATCAGTCACTTTTCGTAGCATCAGTCGCTGTTCGTAGCATCAGTCACATATCGTAGCATCACTCACTGTTCGTAGCATCAGTAACTGTTCGTAGCATCAGTCACTGTTCGAAGCATCAGTCACTGTTCATAGCATTCTAGGTTCGAATTTCAGCTCATGTGAAAATTTTAGTGCATGTATTTTCAAGCAATGATTTTTTTAAACGTACTGGTAGACTGAGATATTTATAAGTTTATTTATTAATTTATTTATTTATATAGGGTAAACCAACAGCTTAAAAAGAAGAATAGAGAAGATATTATAAGACAGAAAGCCAATTAGAGGTTTACACGTATAGATATAGTTAGGTACATTAATTTAGGAGACAGATTACAGAATTACAAAAACAATACAACAATACAATGCCTTAATTAATAATATAAATATCAAGTTAATAAAAAGAAGAAAATTTTAGGAATAAAAAAAAGATTGACTTATAGATCTTCTAGCAGATAGTATGTACCATAATTTTTAAGCTAAACCACATGGATGAATATTGTTTACTTATTTAATCTGTATTCAATAGATCATCAATTGAATCCACAAGTAAAAAAATGCTTATCTATACTTCTATACTAATATTATAAAGAAGTAAAGTTTGTGTGTTTGTTAAATTGTAAGGGGTGATCTCGGGATCTACTGAACCGATTTCAAAAAATATAAGCTATATTGTCAGCGAGTAACATAGGCTATAGTTTATCCGTGTATTCCCACGGGAATGGGAACTACGCTAATAAAACCGCAGGTCGCTGCTAGTTTTAAAATAATTTAATAAAATTAGTCATACTTACATAACCAATTGTAAGTCCCCAAACTGCAGATGAAAGAAAATAAGGTTTCCACGGAAGTGGATCATAGTCATGCTTCGTAGTCCTGATCAAGGATATGACATTGTTATTTAAATAGTCCTTTTCATTCTTCGATATGAACGGATGCATATTCGGCGTGCTGTAGCAGAAAATGTTCTGTAATAGTGACAAGACAAAAGATTAATAAAAAGCAAATGATACTTATTTTCAGAATTCAAGTTATTTTAATTGTATCTATTCGGCATGAGTTTTTTTTATTATATCATTGATATTTCTGATAGATTATTCCTCCACCCAGGATGATGGAGACTTCCCTAGACCTCCACGAACATTTCAAGACCAAGATAAGATAAATCCGTTCAGCCGTTCTCGAGTTTCAGTGAGACTAAAGAACAGCAATTGATTTTTATATATTATAGATGTACGAATGTTTAGATTTTAATGTTTGTTACTCAATCAAGCAAACGGTGTTATGTTCATCCGTCTATCATCTTCATTCCTAATATTTTTTCATTATAACTAATATGGTTTTTCTAGACTCCCTAACCCATATACACCACTTAAGACAAATCTAACATTGAAAAAAAAAACACTTAAACGGATTTTTGTCGTGGTTGTATTTTGTTTTACATTTTCTGACGTTACTAAAATTCGTTTAAGTGTTTTATTTCAATGTGTAGTGTTCGTGTAAATCAAAGATATCAATACAAATCTAACATACCCATAAAACACACCAGATGATTCCCAACGTCCCAATCGTATAGAACACCACCTCCCATCCCGCTACTTGTTTCAATACTCCAGCTAAATATGGTGCTGAGAACTGCCCGATGAAAGCACCGGGAAATATTATGGTCCCAACGAAATTCTGCTCCTTTTTCGGTACCCATTTTGACATCACTGATATGAGAACTGCTACTAGAGGTCCCTGGAATGATAACGATGTATTTTGTCACTTAATAGGTATAATAATATAAGAATATAAGGTGTGTGTCACAAAACTGCCAAGTTAAAATGGGACTGAGCTGGCCACGTCTGTCGCATGCCAGGAGAGCTGAGAGAGGGAAGAAGCCAGAGAGGGCCAAGATAGCCACCGAGCGGCAGCCAGACCCAGCTAGAAGGCGCCGCAGACCGAGGCGGAGATGGCGGGACGAACTCGACAACTATCTCGTCAACTAGAGAGAAGTAGCCCAAGATCGAGAGTCATGGAAGGAGAAGGGAGAGGCCTTTGCCCAACTGTGGGACAGCTATGGCTAATATAATAATACTTAACCACTTTGTACGTGTTTATAGCATTGTATCGGCGGGTGCCATAGTCCCCATAGTTCCCCAATATCCAGTCCATTGAACATCCCATTCCCATAACCCAGTCGTAGTTTTCCATATATTTGCAATAGTCCCAGCAGAACCGGGGACTGTCCTTGGATGCATTTTATAGTGTTATACAGAGATAGTCACCAGATTGTGCATCCTTTACACAAGATTATAGGTATATGTCAAAGGGCTTCCGTGTGTTGGCTTTGGCCCCATATTAGCCTTCTAAAAGTCCGGGACTCCTTAATAGTCCCGTGAATGAAAAAGACATGACAATCTCGTACTATAGTAAGATGTGTGTGATTTGACATATTATCATCAATATATTTATCAATGCCACTTTTCCACGTTGTAATTTTATAACTCAACAACGCGTGGACCAATTGGGCCAACTCTTTTTGTTGTTGTTTGTTATTGTCAGTAGAAGGTTTTTCTGTAAAAAATCTGGAAAATCAACGAGAAAATTGGATCCGTGTGAAGCCGGGGCGGGTCGCTAGGTACATAGTTAGGTACATAGGTGCATAGTTATGTTTGCCCTCTATGCTATTAAAATAGATTTCCATAAAATATAAGTATGAAGTAGAATAAATACAAGAGAGGAAATTTCGTAGATAAATATTTCAACCCTTTGTACCTATATTTTCATCTAACATTCTTTCAAGCAACTGTTCAGATTCATATAATGCATAATTATTAGCATATACATCATAATTTTAGGTATGTTGTTTTTATTTTCAAGTAAATTTTAAACATAGTTTTTGTAATTGATTTAAATTGGAAGAAAAACATGATTTTGTTATGTCATATATAAACGAGTACAATAAAATTATATCAAATTATATATTTATACATAAATTGTAGCAATTTATTTGCAACTTATTTACTTCTTTTTATTTTAATACATAAAACAATTTCCATGCAATTTCAATAAAATACATTTTAACATACAAGTAAATTGTATTACAGTGTAAGTACGAATGTTTTAAAATTATTCTTAAGCTGAATGATAATGAAAATTGTAGGTACTCAACGAAACAATGAAGAATGATTGTTAATACAAATTGTCGGTACAAATCTGTCATTATCAATGATTTGAGTCAAACACCGGATGTTTAGCAATTTGCATGTAACTATTCACATAAAACGTTTTGATACTCATTGAAGATTTGTTTGCGGAAAAGTTAGTTCTAAACACGGTTGGTGACTTGGGACGATTTTTGATACTACTGCCCCCTTAGCATGACTGTGCGTAATAAAATATATCGACACCACGAAATAATATCGATTTCGCGAGCATGGCCAAATTAATTATGGCGTGCTACGATATGATAAAATTAAATATGGCGGCTATATTTATTATATTTTGACAGTTAGATGTTGATAAATCGCTATATCTATCGCGTTTTGGAAGTCATGTTAGCCCGGCTGATGGGCATTTGTTGATAAACAGAATTTTATGGATACTTTTTCTACTGTCTAGATTTAGTCTGATTAAGAGATTTCATCAAAAACGGCTCATGAACGTCATGTTGCTCTACATTCCTCATTAATCTAATCAACAATGTTTTCTGACAGTATTTAAGAAGTGTCCGGATTAGTCTTTACTCTACTTTGCATGTTAACACAAATATTTTGTTTATCTTTCTTTATTTGTTTGTATTAATTTGTTAATTACCAAAAAACTGTTATAATCTTGTGGAACAATAAATAAATTATTGTTTCCTTTCTGACCACTGACTCAAACACTACGGAGTTATATTTATTTTTAGGATAGGGAAAGGCAAATCGGTAGGTAAAATCATTATTTGCTCTGCATAAGTACAATGACACTAAGCCTTGCCAGCCAAGTATCTTGAATACCTTTAGGATCCCATATCATGTAGGTGAACCTATCTTTCATCATATCATAAATATAACGTAAAATTCAAAAAATTCAAAATTCAAAAAATATTTATTCAATTGAGGCCTCAATGAGGCACTTATGAACGTCACTGAATCTACCACCGATTCGGAATTACATCAGCCGAGAAGAATCGGCAAAGAAACTCGGGCTGGTATTTTTTTTTAAATAAAATGAAATACAAATGTCACTTATAACTAATGTCAACAATAAAAAACATGTCAAAAAGTACTTAAGTAAACTAACTTTTTAGATACATACCACAGCCAACCCCGATATAAACATCATGTAGTACAATCCATCAGATCCAAACACCACGGTGAATACTGGAGTCATTAATGTAGTCACAGAGGCAGTGAGCATACAGGCGCCTAGCACATGTTTGCCTCCAAAAACTTCAGCTGCCCAACCTCCTGGCCATTGGGTCCAAATATACCCCATTAGAAATGCTCCCAAGACGTCCTGTTTCGTTTTTTCATCCCACTCGTATCTTCCCTGGAAGTTATATAAATATTTGTTAACATAAATATAAATTTGTCAAGGTTTTCTGAATTCTGAAGAAGAGGTGACTTTTTATTCCTTTTTTTAACCCCCGACGCAAAAAGAGGGGTGTTATAAGTTTGACGTGTCTGTGTGGGTGTGTATCTGTCTGTCTGTGGCATCATAGCTCCCAACCGATCAACCGATTTCAATTTAGTTTTTTTTTTGTATTAAAGGGGACTTACGTGCGAGTGTTCTTAGACATGTTTGATGAAAATCGGTTGACCCGTTTAAAATTTATGGGGGTTTGAAAGTAATTGTGTTGGGGGTTTTTTAAATTTTTAATTTAATGTTTTTTTATTTCTTTCGATCACGGCATAAATTAAGAATGACAGAACTAAAGTCGTTATTCTATTTTTTGTATTCGTAATGGTCAGCACAATGTTTTTATAAAAGAAAATATTGGGAAAATGGATGAAAAAGCAGACCTTTGTGAAGCGAAGGTTTTATATCTATTAAATTATAATATTCCAGCTGATCCTTCCCTAGGTTTTCTATAATCTAGGGTAGGTACTAGAAAACATGCCCAATTTTATTCTTATCTACACCCAGACCGAAATAATCATTTGTAGATCACAATATTTACTTCGCCTGGGAATCCAACCCGCAACCATGTATTTGGCAGTATCACTCTGCTACTTGATTAATGATTGTCTACAATTAAAATATTGTAGTGTGTGTAGCATTATTTGCCTAGTAATTATTTAAAATTATAATAATATTTCATGAACTCGTATGTATGTACATACAATTATATTATTTTTAATAATTACTTATTGTTTTATATCGTTGAAATGTTGGACATAATTATGCATTGTTTTAAATTTTTATTGTTTATTTTAATATTTTTGGTTTTGAATATGTAATTGTATACTTGTAAATTGGATACACCTACTGACTTTGGTATTTGATTTAAATAAAAACTGAAAATAAAACAAAACGTATTTATTTATAATTATTTAAATTCAGCAATAGTTATAAAATTAGAGCGTTACGATACAAACAAAACATATTAACAAAATCATTCACTACATCATCTCATTATAGTAACTGACCCCTAACTAAGTTCGTAACTTGTATCTAGGGTATCAGAAACTACGCACACACTCATTCACACACACACCCAGACCGAGATAAACATTTGTGGTTCACACGAATGTCAAAATTTTATAGAATTAATATATTGATCTACAGTCTCGGAATGAAAAGGTTCGTCACCTTAGAGTTGGTTTTCACTTGCACTAGTATTGCGAGAGACAATTATACCAACATACAAGTGTAAGAAACAGTGATGCTAACATTTGAATTAATAGAATGACGTTTGCTATCGAATAAGGTTTTGCTTGATTTTTCTATCCTTTTTTAAACACTGCCTTGTGCGCGCGGCATATAAAAACCTCTTTGATATTTAGCAATGACGACATTGACCGATTGACAATAGTTTTAACCCTATGGTTAAAACAAGGTTAAAACTATTGCCATTATTATTTCTGTTAAAACCAAGGATCTTTCAGAGACCAGAGAGAATCCTGGTCGTGATCCTTATTATAGAATAAGAAGGACAACAAGAAGGTTTTAGTTTATCAAAAATCTTGTTGACAAGATATTTATCCTGTCAAACAACACTGATCTGAATAATTTTGAACTTTATTATCGAGCAGTATAACATTATTTTCCCTAACCCAAGTCTATTCTGTACCATAGTTTCAAAAGGTAATATGTTTTCGCGACACATTATACGAATCAATTTGAAAATTGACGAACCTTTTCATTCCGAGACTGTACATCTCTCTTTGCCGAACCATTGTCCCATGTCTTTTAGGGGGTCGGTTTTCAGTTTAACCAGATTTGGCGGAATGTCAGTATTTTACGTGAAGCGACTGCCATCAGACCTTCACAACCCAAAGGGCTATACGACATTTTTTGGTCAAACCAAATGTAACTCTAACTACCTGTAACGACTGTCGATGATGTTAGTACGACAGCCGGGACCGACGGCTTTACGAGCCCTCCGAAGGGCGGAAACGCTCATGAAATTAAAAGTCATTTTTAGTAATGACCCATTACAGTCATAATGGTCTTATATTGATCCACCTATTCAACAAAATAATATAGATTTATGTATTTTATTAAAAGTAAATCGGGATTACTGTATATGAACGATTGATAGAATTATCCGTCTCATCATGTCATTGCAGTAATGTGTTTTAAATTATGACTATTATAGGGCATTTTACTAGTTTATCTACATTACTGTACAATGCATTGAATCACTAGCTGTTACAGTGTAAAATGGACTGTAAATCGAACAATTTAGAGCTGAAATTTCAATGTAATAGGTGAAGGGATATTCAATTGATGTTATGTGAGAGATCTATACCACCCATACTTAGACTTATCTTTATTGTTTTGTAGTGAAATCTGTATTTCTTTAAATTTTTACGATACTTTACGCGTTTTCTCTTCTGCTATTGATCTCAGTGTGATGATATATAGCCTTCTTCGATAAATGGGCTATCTAACACTGAAATATTTTTTCAAATCAGACCAGCAGTTCCTGAGATTAGCGCGTACAAGCAAAAAAAACAACAAACTCTTCAACTTTATAATATTAAAGTGTATCGATATAAGTACTAGTGCCCAGGTATTTTCGGGAAGGTTCATATCTGACGCAACATGCGTCGCGTATTATTGGTCGCGTAACGCCAGAACTGACAAATGTATAGAAAAACACTTGACCGTTCACACTCAACCGATTATACGTTAGTGCGTTAAGTGTGAACGGTCAAGAGTTTTTCTATACATTTGTCTGGCGTTACGCGACCGATAATACGCGACGCAAGGTTACGTCAGCTATGAACCTTCCCTACTCGTCATATCTTACATAAAAATAATTTCAATCAATAAGTTTATTATACGAGTACATTTTCTTTACAGTCATGTTTTCCTCAAACCATATGGAATCAAATGCATGGAAAATGAAAAACAAAATCATAACACTGATTTCATTCATATCAATCACGTTATAATGAGTGTGTTCAAGACGTGAATATTAAAGGTTGTTTCAAATTATGACCACATGAATAGATAAACAAAAACATGTGGTTATAACTATTAGCTAAGCCCCGTGGTTTACCCGCATAGTTCGCGATCCCGTGGGAACTTCGGGATAAAACATAGCCTATGTCCTTCCCCGGACTATAAGCTACCCCGCTACCAAATTTCAAGTCAATCGGTTCAGTATTTTAGCCGTGAAAAGGTAATATAGATAAACAGAGTTACTTTCGCATTTATAATCCTAATCCTAGCTCTATCTGTCTGTCTGTCTTACCTTTTCACGGCTAAACTACTGGACCGATTGACTTGAAATTTGGTACAGGGGTAGCTTATGGTCTGGAAACGGACATAGGCTATGGTTTATCCCGAAATTTCCACGGGATCGGGAACTCGAACGGCTCTGCTAGTATTATATAAAGTAGTAAGGATGAATAGACAAACACGTCTACGGTTTCTTTAAATATGGTAGTTTTGGTTTATTATTACGAACGCATGAGTTAATAAACATAGTTTGTTTTTATTTATGTTTTCTTTGGGAAAACAAACAGTTGTTTAGTTTAAAGGTTTAGATTAAACAAATTATGTAACCAAGAACGTCTTCCTCAGAATTTTTCTAGGTAAGTATCATTCGCGTCGTGTCTTAATTATTGAACAAAACATGTCATTATAACATAGTTAATATGTTTTTAATTACGGCTTCGATTCCTGTGCGGGGTGAATATTTGTGTGAACCACAAATGTTTGTCTCGGTCTGGGTGTGTGTGTGAATGAGTGTGTGCGTAGTTTCTGATACCCTAGATACAAGTTCCGAAATTAGTTAGGGGTCAGTTACTATATTGATGTAGTGAATGATAATGTTATGTATGTTATGTTATGTTTAATAATGTAGACGGGTAATATAACATTTTTATAACATGTTACAATATCTAGACACTTTTAGAAGTCACCTAGTAGTTAGTTATCTATACTAATATTATAAAGAAGTTTTGTGTTTGTTAAATTGTAAGGAGTAATCTTGGGATCTACAGAACCGATTTCAAAAATTCTTTCACTAATGGGAAGTTATATTGTCAGCGAGTGACATAGGCTATAGTTTATCCCTGTACTCCCACGAGAATGGGAACTACGCGAGTGAAACCGCGGGGCGCTGCGAGTATAATATAATACTTCCAAATATCAAACACAATAACTTGATACTAACCTCATAATCTATCTCAGTCACATGACGACTCCGATTCATTTCAAGACTTTGACAGGAGCCGACTTCATTGACAGCCGTCACATTCATGACAGCTATCTGAGAAATGGTCACGTCTAGCGAGACCATAATCATGAATCCGATGACGTTGGCAAGGAAACCCAGTAGCGCGAACATGTATCTTTGTGGGATACAACATGCTGGAATGTAAAGGATATTACGTTAGATAATTATGTATTGAGTTCCTTTGTTGTCAAAAAGAAATCAAAAATCATTCATTCAATTAAAATTTGGTCCTCAATGAAGCACTTATGAAGGTTGATGAATCAACCACCGATTCTAAAATTACATCAGCCGAGAAGAATCGGCCTGAAACTCGGGCTGGTATTTTTTAAAATGAAATAAAATACAAAACCTTACAAAATACAAGCTGTAATGACGTCAACCAAAATCACGGGGGAATTTAAAGATAATGTTTCACGTAAAAACTTGATATTTCGCCGAAACTATCCAAACATAAGCCGAGACCAATTAAAAACATGGAAGTAACAAGACGATCCCATGGAATTAACAAGAAGGTGTATTACCCAGGATAATCATAATACATATACTGACCCACAAGTAGGTCAGTCTGTTTCTAGGGTATCATAAATTACTCATATATAAATATGCATACTCCGACCGAGATAAACGTTTATGGATGCTGTTTGTGTTGGGTCTGTCATTGTACAAACACTTTAAAACCTACTAATCTCCAAATATACGAAAACGTACCTATAATAGGGTTGACGACCTAAAAAAATCTAATTAGTCCGTCAGGATAGGTTTAAAAATATTGGGCACGTATTTTTTCATTTTTGACGTAAACTATAATTAAGACATGATACAGTGCATGAAAAACTCGTGTGACGTCACAGCTAGATACACTTTTTACCTAAAATTGTCTTAACAGCATTAATACTAATAAACTGAGTCAGCTTCATTCATTCGATAAAACAAAAACAAAATACGTGTCTAATATTTGTGTATGACCAGACACGGCGTAATAGAATTTCATTTTAATTACCCAGACGTCAAGTCTATTGTCAAAAACGTTAACTTATTATAATTTTTGATCACAAAATATTTGCGAATAGTAACCGTGTGCGACCTTGCACCGCTGCGTGTCTAGCGGATGTGTCGATGCTAACGCTAATCTTTTAATAAAAACAACGTTCCGGACCCCATCTCACTATCAATCGAGTCTCAATTGCCATTGGCTCAGCAGGAAGGCGAATACTGGGAAGAAATAGGGGAACAAATTGGCGTGAATAAGATGAATAATAAGTAGTCACCTTGACTAAGGAGTCAGTTATGACCTGCAGATGCCCGTGATTTTTGCTGATGCCATAGGAATATACAGGGTGTCCCGTTAGTAGTAGACCAACGGGATGTGGGGGATAGGGGAGACCGTTACCTACCAGAATCACCAAAATTTATTGTCCTAGGCCTCATAGTCTTGAAGTTATAACGTTTTTTAGTAAGTAGGTGAAATTATCGTACTATGTGCACAGTTTTCTTAATTCTACAAAATCTATTACTTATTTTGATGTTATTTTTATTCAAGGGCGTTAAGAATACATAGGTTTTTCTAATTTAAATCAATTTTTAGTGTAGTTATCATTAACATTAAAATTAATCAACAAAACAAGTGCAATTGTTAAATTTCAAAATACTCTAAGTGGTATTTGAGCTGAGCTGGTGTAAAAAAAATGTATTGTAGCCTTGTGGCACTTTATTTTAAAAACATCTACATATCATATGGATTACAAAAACGTATAACACTGTGGTTTCAAATGAGTAGTTTTTTATTTTAACTAATATCAACGTAAAAGGGAACTTTTGAGAGAAAACAAAAATTCATTGCTAATTATGGAAATTCGTTTATTAGTCAATTTATTTTTACATTAATGGTTCAAAATGCTTTTCTTTAGCTCTTGTACATTAAAACATCTTCGTATAAAGTCTTTTTGTAAACTTTTTTGGGCTCTTTGATGTTTTTTTATCAATTCAGCAACATGATTGAAATTTTGTGATAACTCTCTTTTTATCAGAAATATTTGTCTCATTAACTGCTTCTTTGAGGAAACCCCAGAGAAAATAATCCAAAGGATTCAAGTCGGGAGATCGTGGCCTATTTCATGGCCGATCGCTGGCCATGAAATAGTTCCTTCGCGTCCAAACCATCGATTTGGGAACGCCTCATTCAAAAATTCAGTCACTTACCGTGAATAGTGGGCAGGTTCACCTTCGTACTGCAACATTCGTACATGCTTCTTAACTTAACGAAGATGTTGGTTATGTACAAGGCCTGAAACTGCGCGGAACCACATACTCTCGCGTACTTCTTAACTTTATTCGAAGATGTTGGTTATGCATAAGGCCTGAAACTGCGCGGGAGAGAATGTGGTTGCAGTACGAAAGTGAACCTGCCCACTATTCACAGTAAGTGACTGAATTTTTGAATGAGACGTTCCCAAATCGATGGTTTGGACGCGAAGGTACTATTTCATGGCCAGCAATCGGCCATGAAATAGGCCACGATCTCCCGACTTGAATCCTTTGGATTATTTTCTCTGGGGTTTCCTCATAGAAGCAGTTAATGAGACAAATATTTCTGATAAAAAGAGAGTTATCACAAAATTTCAATCATGTTGCTGAATTGATAAAAAAACATCAAAGAGCCCAAAAAAGTTTACAAAAAGACTTTATACGAAGATGTTTTAATGCACAAGAGCTAAAGAAAAGCATTTTGAACCATTAATGTAAAAATAAATTGACTAATAAACGATTTTCCATAATTAGCAATGAATTTTTGTTTTCTCTCAAAAGTTCCCTTTTACGTTGATATTAGTTAAAATAAAAAACTACTCATTTGAAACCACAGTGTTATACGTTTTTGTAATCCATATGATATTTAGATGTTTTTAAAATAAAGTGCCACAAGGCTACAATACATTTTTTTTACACCAGCTCAGCTCAAATACCACTTAGAGTATTTTAAAATTTAACAATTGCACTTGTTTTGTTGATTAATTTTAATGTTAATGATAATTACACTAAAATATGATTTAAATTAGAAAAACCTATGTATTCTTAACGCCCTTGAATAAAAATAACATCAAAATAAGTAATAGATTTTGTAGAATTAAGAAAAATGTGCACATAGTACGATAATTTCACCTACTTACTAAAAAACGTTATAACTTCAAGACTATGAGGCCTAGGACAATAAATTTTGGTGATTCTGGTAGGTAACGGTCTCCCCTATCCCCCACATCCCGTTGGTCCACTACTTACGGGACACCCTGTATAGAAAAAAATGTCTCCTAATACGCTTTTTTTCATTGATCCCATAGGAATATTGGGATTGAAATTTATCTTGTAAAAACCTGTATAAAATTTCCTATCTGCCATTTAAAGACTTACCTAAATCGATTCAGTAGTTCTGAAGTCAAGGTGACTAAGAAATCAGGTAATGACCTGCAGATGCTCCCATTTTTTACTGATCCCATGGGAATATTTCGGAAATTATAGTATCTAGTAATAAGCTCTGAAATTGCCATTGAAAGAATTATCGAAATCGGTTCAATAGTTCTAAAGTCGCCTTAAACGATAGGAGCAGAATTAATTCAGCAATTGATTTCTTCAATTATGAATACAAATGCCCGCGCTTTTTACTGTTCCCATTAGATAACTTGAAAAATCTTATCTATCCCTTTAATATGCCATTGAAAACTTATAGAAATCGGTTCAGTAGTTCTCGAGATTATCGCGGTTACAGATAGAAGGACTTCCGTTTCCGCAGTTTTCTTATCGTTTAACTATCTTGATAGACAACGAATCTATTAGACAACATTATCTATGAGATATTTATTCAAAGGTTATTATTGTTATGGGATGTTTTACGTAACAAACATATCCGATTTTGACAACTGTCGTTCGGTAATGACCCTGACTGCTGTTCCAAAGGTTGTTTAAGTGATCCCACTCAAGGTAATAAGCATAGACTGACAAATCATTTCAATAAATTACAATAAAATTGCAATGTTTTGTAGTTTTAACTGTAGTTTTGGAGTAAGATGGTGATGTGTTTTACTCGTATGATTTTAGTAAATTCCATTGGATTTGTAACCGGAAAATGGGATACTGAATTGAAAAAATAGTTTTTAACGAGTTTCACCTCAGCTGAGATAAGAATATATAATGTAAATACCTTTAATGATAACTTGAACCAACCACATCGGCTAATCCTAGGGATTCCTAATTGTCTGGAAAATATCGAGATATGAAATGCTTAATGTTGCCAGTTTTTATAGAGAAGCATTCTTAAAACTCTATAAAAACCATCGTAGCACGCATAAAACCAATACTAAAGATACCTATTTACGGAAAACTTCTCACTTACGGTCAAGTACTGAGAAGCAATTGAAAATCAACAGTTGCATCATTAATGTGACGTTTCAATCACTATGAAGAAGTGATTAAGTACGTAACAAGAGTAAAGATTATGGCCCTGGGAAATTATAGCAGAACTACAATACCTACATGATTCGTTGAATATGAAACATGAATAATGAGAATGACATAATCACTATCACTACATAGTATAAAACAAAGTCGCTTTCTCTGTCCCTATGTATGCTTAGATCTTTAAAACTACACAACGGATTTTAATGCGGTTTGTTTTAATAGATAGAGTGATTCAGTGGGAAGGTTTATAGCATAATTTTATCCCCATATTCCTACGGGAACGGAAACTAACGCGGGTGAAACCGCGGGGCGCCGCTAGTCTTCTATAAATGTAAAACTCTTCCGTTACTGAGTGGATGTACTGACTGACTGGCAGGCAACGCACAGCCGAAACTACTGGTCGTGGAGAGCTGAAATTTGGCACGTGTGTTTGTTGGAGGGAGTAGGCTATCACTAAGAGAGGATTTTTGGAAATTCCCCTCCTATGGGTAAATTGAAAACTAAGCGGATGAAACCGCGGGGCGCTGCTAGTTGTCCTATAGAATACTGGAACTCTAGTAGTTATTCATAATATACTTCTTCACAACTAAGATAATAAAAAATGAAATTATAAAACTATATAAAACATTGAAAACTATAATTATCATAATTTACAGGACATTTACAGAGTATAAGTACCCATATTATTTCGAATGAAACTCGAATTAAATATGGTAAATATACCGTAGATCAAGATAATTCAGTGTTAATAACCATGATAACAAAAAAACAAGTTTAAAAACGAAAAATAATCTACATTTAGTACTCTTTTGTTTAAAGAAGATATTTTGTTTGAAAGAAAATAAAAAGGAAATTATCTTTTAACTGTACTTTGTGTATTTTTTATTTATTTAATAATAAATAAATACCTGGACATTATATTACAATGGCGATCTTATTCCCAACTAAACAAAGTTTGCACGATAGCTAACGGATAAAGATCTTTTTGTAAACACACTTTGAATAGATAACACCCCGCCCAAGACAAACAGAGATGCACAAAAATATTTGTTTGGAGCAGGACTTGAACCCGGAACTTTTAGCGCAGCAGGCAGGGACACTAACTACAGTGACAGATTAACCCTTAATCAAATTAAGCAATTGCCTAGGGCACCATGTCTGGGGGGGCACCAGAAAATACCAGAATAAGGACAGGCCTCCCCTGTCTTTATTCTGGTGTTTTCTGGTGCCAGAATAAGGACAGGGGAGGCCCCAGTGAATATAGCGAGGTCAGTGGTATACAAAATCCGCCCCAGCTAGGCTAGCATGACTTCGAAAACGCGATAGATACAGCGATTTATTGACATCCAACTGTCAAAATTTGATAAAAATGCCCGCCATATTGAATTTTACCACATGATTAATTTTATGATATTTGGTCATGCTCGCGAAATTAATATAGCTATTTATTGACATCCAACTGTCAAAATATAATAAATATAGCCGCCATATTTATTTTTTCATATCGTACCACGCCATAATTCACTTGATCATGCTCGCGAAATCGATATTATTTCGTGGTATCTAAATATTTTATCAAGCACAGTCATGCTAGGGGGGTAGGTGCCACCCATGCTAGCTACGCCACTGCTTGGATTGCTTAGGGCATCATGAAGTCATAGTCTTAATCCGTCACTGTCTACGATTCTAGTACTTGGTAGTCAGATGACGCAGGATTAGTAGACTTATAAGTGCCTACATCATTTTGTCGCTTATATAAGGACAATTTGTGACACTAAGTTAACACAAACAACTTATAAACAATAAAAAATATGCTTTATTCTTTTAAAAGTCATCAGACCTTGAATTGAAGTACTCATAAGTAGGTACAAAGTAACGTCAGTTTACGAATCACGATTTTTTATGATAATGATGAAGTCTTTTCTTTTTTGTCACGTGTGTTAAATAAATACTTTGTTGGGTTTTCGTTCTAAGAATGAAGATGCATGTAAAAAGTTTATTTACTAAGCGACTTCAAAAAAAGAAGGAGGTTCTGATTTTTTTTTAACTTAAGTATATTTACTATTGCTACGTTGAAGGAAACATCGTGAGTCGACCAAACGGCACTTGGCTAGCGTGGTTGACTAAGGCCTAATCACCCTAATTCAGGATAGGCTCGAGCCCCTCGGTGGGGACATTATATGAGCATTATATAGCTGATGATGATGACAGGAATGACTAGGTCTAAGTTTTAAAGAGATTGTTTAAGGATATAAGCGTCCTTTATTTACCTGAATTATTATTTTGTTAAACGAGTTAGTATTTTTTATGTGAAAGAGTAACAAACATCCATCCATTCATCTTCCCCAAAATCTGCATTTATTAAAATATAGACTAGCTCTGCCCGCGAATGCCGGCAGAATTTGGGGTTCCCCCTTTTCTCCCCCTAGGAGGGACATTTCCATAAATCCTCTTAATAGGTAGCCTACTCCCTCCAACAAACACACGTGCCAAATTTCAGCTCCCTACGACCGGTAGTTTCGGCTGTGCGTTGTCTGTCAGTCAGTCAATCAGTAAATCACTCGGTAGCGAAGAGTTTTATATATGTATATAGATTTGTTTTGCTGTTCGTAAATAAATAAATTCACAAATTGCAGAACCGACTCACAAAACTCTATCATTAATAAAAAGTCATTATTATGAGAAACATTGGCTACAAATCAACTATATTTGAAGTAGCTCGCCTAAACTGCAGCAAACAGCTATGTAGTTTAATTAAAAATTAACTTACATTTCGGTAAAAAATCCCTGAAAAATTTCAACTCCATTTTTCAATTATGAATCAAACTTGAAATAACTGAAATAAATTGTTACACAGAAATTCTATTTAATCTTTTTTCTTGATGTTTTTACCATTTTTTTACACATACAATAATCTGTTTAAAAATCCCGATTAAAAAATATTATTAAAAACAGTCCAGCCTAGCACTCTTAACCGATTGAATAAAACCACTGAGATAATCTCATCCATACAAATCATTTTTTATACGACATATGTATTGATATACATCTGTCTCTTTCATTTAGTTTGCGTGCAAAAAGGATGGCAATACACTTTTGCACGTATGTATTTTTATATTTGTATTTTGAAAAGTACAAATATTTGAATTTTGAACACATTTTATTTACTTACTCCGATTTATAACTTTATTGTTAGCTATTATTACCCAGAGGTCTTAAACACGTGTGAAACTTTATATTTTTCATATAAATACATATTACTGTTTTGTACTAAATCGTGCTTATTTTTAAAAATCGTTTTTACTATCATGGAGAAATCAGCCTGTGAACACATCCAGAAAAAACCCTAAATCATTAACTAATTTGTTGAGCGCCAAATCCTCGCTACGAACTATTAGTCGTAGCGATTTCCAGTGTACAGGTTAATATTTTTGTAAGATATTTTCCTCATACGTATGTATATATTTTACATGTTGCAAAAAATGTAAATGATAAATATCATTAAAAAAAAGTACTTGCACGGATTTTTGTCGCTGTGACTCATATCTAAAAGAAAACGTGAAAACAATAATGAAAACCTTTTGAAAACAAAGGATGACACAAACTTTTTCTGTCACGGGAATCGAACCTGTAAACCTTTGTTTGGCAATCCAGCATGTTGACGACTCTGTCGTATAACAACATAATTGATTAAGAAGAAACGCTAGAAGCAATTTTCCATACAAACCGTGTTTCCCCCCTGGAACGCTGAAGGGACCTAAACTGGAGAGGTCTAGTTGCGGAAAACTGTACGCGTATAAGTATCTATTATTCCTCTCAACTCCAAAATAGTATTGGGAGAATCAACAGCAAGATTGAATCTTGACGATTTCATTGGTGCTTATGCAGAATCTAAATGTTTCTGCTAAGTATGTATATTTTAATAAAATGTATTAAAACTGTTTCAGCATTAAAGGATTTTAAGAGTTAAGGGGAACAGCCCCAATGAATGCCACTAGACTACGTCCATTGCAAATAAAACACAATAATATTATGATAATAAGGTTTTTTTTCGATTAATACTATATTACAGTAAGATTACGTTACCATATCCTTATAATTAAGTGTAATAATTAGGTTGTATGTTCACAATGTACAATTATGTTAATAATAAGGTAATTTATCGTCTTAGAATTTAATTTTTCAACAGTCCGCCGGGCCGTAGGGCGAAAGGGCACTTAGATAACACTGATACGAAACGTTATTGAGAAAATAATCGAGATACTATACAGGTATGTTCGGAGATATACTCGTAAATGGATTTAGGGCTGGACAGACCAGTGATGTGACTAAATGTAGTACAAGTTTAGTACAGTGACTTGTATTGATTAAGGAGCTGATTGTTTTGGTAACTTTAAAAGTGTTTTTTCTATTTTGTTTATTTTTTATTATGAGAGTAATTGAAAATTTTAAAATAAAATTATTTTTCTACGTTTTTAATAATAATTAATTAATACATTCATTGTTTGCATGATTAACAGGTCTTAATCGCGTATAGCATAATTATTAAAATTACCTCGACGTTTCGACCGGGTTACACCGATCGTGGTCACGTGAATTCCGATCGCGAAAGTTTAAAAAGTATAATTAATACATTGTTTTTAAACGATATTGGCAATTATTTCAAGATTTCGTGAAATTGTAGTAATTCAATGCTATTTATTATTATTAAAAACATTGGATATGTAGTCAGTATTTTACTAAATAAAATACATGAATGGCCAGTCTAGCGACAATTAATATGTTGATAAATAAATTATTTTCTATAGAAAAAAATACCAATCCGTTACTAAATGCACTAAATACAACCACCTACTTACTGTAAACAAAACCAAACGGTGTTTCATTTACAATAGTCACATCACTTAACTGTCACTAAAACATTTCAACAAAACATGTGACATATATAAAAACTTGTGCGATCATTTAAACGATTATTATCTCTATTGTAATACAAATAAGATAGAATTTTGAAACTAAGGCTTTACATTTTTCAGCTACAGGATAATGGACTTTATAATTATTGCAGTAAAGGTTAAATTAAATAAATAAATCAAAGAAAATTTTCACAATTTATGAAAGAATCCAGATAAAACATTATTTAGTTGTTCATTTCTTTCAAACATTCACAGCCTTAGTATGTTTTATCGTATCTTTTTACAGGAGATATTTATTTATATGTTCTTATAGTTATTTGTAACACAGTACAGTAGGTGTGTGAAATAAAATAAATAAATAATAAAATTTGAATAAAAAGTTTAATTAAATGTGAATAAAATGATTATAAAATAAAAATGTGACAATACAATGAATCAACAAAAATTACATTAAAATGTTGTCAAATGTTATTTTTCATTTTGTTGAAAAAATAAAATAATAGTTATTTATGGTACAAGCGAGGTAAGTTGGTAATTACTTACGAGGCGCTATTGAGGCCCGAGCCGTCAGGCGAGGGTCTGAAGATAGCCGAGGATAGTAATCATCAATACTCGCGTGTACCATACAACGTTTTTCAACACACTTGCGAATAAATTAATAATAAAATATCATTTTTCGCTAATAAATAAACAGTTTTTCTATTCGCGCGCATCCAACACAACAATCGGTCCTAGATTAAAAGAATATACCTTTAAAAAAAAATCGAATGAATGAATGAATGGAATCGACCATAGAGCTACCAAAAGTAAGGCAACATAGTTGAAGTTTGTTTTTAAAATGTATGGACACGATTTTTTTGGTATCGAAACTTTTTTAAAGTTTAACAATTAAAAAAAAATCTATAACTCACTAGTGAATCAAGCGTGTCATTATTCAACTGTTTTTGCACAAATAAGAGCCCCTTTATGAGCAAGTGTGTTGAAAAAATGATAAGATAATTTATCGTACACAAGCCGTATTAAAAATGTTCCATTTCACAAATACAATTCATAACATTATAATAAATAATAATAAATTAAACTTTAATTAAATGCTAATAATTACAAAAGTAAATGAAAAGAAATTAAAAGTCCTTTATACTTTAAAACCAGATTTTTCTTTTTAAACTAACACTGAATAAAACTATTAAGAAAATTACAATAAAAAATAACTGGCCACTAATAAATTGTGACTAAAAAATTTTTTTTTTTCATTAAACGTTGTCACAGTGTGTCACAATTGTGACGAAACTTAAAAACTCGACATACAGATACTACTTTTAATTTAATCACACTTTAATTTTCTTTTCATTTACTATCAATAAATTAAATATAATAAGACATTGGCAGTGAATGTTTATACTCTAAGCACCTAAAAATAATTTTTAAATATTTATTTATTGCTATAATTTACGACAAAGAAACACTTTTGCGATCTTTTGTCTCTCTTACACGCGTCTCTTTTACAATAAGTTAGACAGGGATAAATTAACTAAGTAATAAAGTTTATAAAGTGATTGAAATCTCTGCATACAAATAAAATAAGTGACTTCAATAAACCACTATTATTGTTTAAGGCAAGTTCAATGTTGATACAAAAATAATATAAAAAATTAAATACACAAGAATTTAAACCTTCTCTTTGTGAATTATCCTTCATTAACCAACTTTGGTTAAAATATTCGGAGGACATTTTTTATACATGTATCTAATTTGCTTTGAATTTAAAGTCAGTTGCTGAAAAATATTGTCGAACATAAACTACATGATAAGTAGTTACAGAAGGGCAAACTGCCCTTCTAAATTTGTATGTTTATTCGTAGATGAATGAAGTTTCTCGATTATAATTCCCTTTCCTTAAAAAAATATCAGTTTAATTCAATATTTGTGCTATATACATTAGTTTCAAACACTTATACGTAAAGGGCTGACTAACTTGAAATTTAAATTCGTAAGAAATTATGATTAAAAATGTCCGAACAGAAATATCTGTTACAAAATACTTAGTAACAAAATAAATTCTAATTAAATAGTATTTCTAGCATAGTTTTACAAAATAATATGTAATATTAAATGTAATGTAAGCTACGCAGACTTTATTACATAATATAATATTATATGTATGCAGATAAATTGACAAAATAAAATGTGTTTACTTATAATTATAAATGTTTTTTGTCGTGGAAAAATTAATTGGATATACTTGGAGATAGTAAAAAAATTGTTAAAATACAAGCTACAAACTTTACAAAATATATAAAATAGATCATTATGTTTTAACCGAACAAATAATTATTTGTGCGCCATATTTTTTTTTCAAATTCGTTCATCCATTCACTCATATTAAACAAACTTAGAGACAGTAAGGTGTTATAAAATGATACAAGAACTAAAAATATATTAAATTTGTAATCATCGTCTTTAACATTAATTTAATGTAGTTTATTAAAGAACAAGTAAATAATTTTAATTGTCATTAAAACGCAATATTTACTTTTGCTTTATCCTAATATTTTAAAAGGATTGCAACCTAATTAGTATAAAACAAAAATAATTAACACGTTAAAACAAAATAAAAGTTTTACTGTATTAAAAAACACAATTACGTGGACGACCCAAAATTTAACTAAAAAGATGGGTGTCAAAAACCCATGGAAGAGAGAGGTTCTTTTATAATATTTTCTTAATGAAATAATCACTAAATGTGTCTAAAAATATTTATGAAAGGTATAAAGGAACGTGATACTAGTATGATACTATGTCGTATTTTTAAAGAAAATCTAAAATACTTTCATATCTAAAACGCTCTAGCCAACATTTTTAATCTAACTAATTGTTCCACGACAAAAATACAATAAAAATAAATTGATTAAATACAATTAAATTTATAATTAATATTAAATATATTTACATTATTTAGTAATATACTAAATTATGTATATTTGACACGATTACGGGAATACCGAAACAAATCACTTAACATATAATATTACAATAAAAAATAACCTTTATTCATATTGTAATAGAGTATGTTTTATTTTAACACACTTTAATTAGAAACTTTTTTGTCATTATCTGTCACATTTAAAAGTTGTCACTTTATTTTCTGTCACAGTAATGGTATCATTGTCTATAACTAATATTTTTGTACTAGTTTTTCAGGGCTTTGGCAATTTTTTTCTTTGATGACATTTTTATTGTTAAAATCGCTTTTAGATAAGTATGATCAAAAAGATTGATAAATAGTTGTGTTACTAACTATTGAAAACTTTTAATTTCGATATGAGTGGTAAGTATAAATAAAACCAGTTTATTTTTTTGACGTTGACCACTAACATTTCACTAAACTGATTAGGTTAATAAAATAACTAAAAAAAAACAAAATTTTTTGGAGTTTTTTTAGTTATATGTCAACCACAACTTAATCTAAGTCTGCTTGTGAATGTGTTTGTAGTTAAAATACAGGTAAAAATTCTATGAGAAGTTGCTATAAGATGATAAAGTGATTGATTATTACAAAAGGTTCGTGATAAAAGTGTGTTAAAACTGAATATTTTTATTAAAAAACTTATTTTAATAATGAATAATCGCTATAAATTTTAAATAACCATAGAACACTTGAAAAAGATACCCCGTAAAATATATTGAAGCATATAATGTACACATGCAATTACATGTCTTATGTATCATAAGTATTAGGTATATATTATTTTGTCATAATTTACAGAATATTTACATTATAACATTATCGTTTCCATTAGATAATACATTAACTTTACCCGTGGTTTAGCACATTATTTCCATAATTTTGGGTCGATTTTATTTTTAATAGTTACGAAAATATATTCTTTGTTGAACCGTACATTTTATTTCACATTTCGGCAGTGTTACCCTCCTGTATAAAGGGATATTTTGTCTCTTTTCCACTCTTACGTGAGAGCGAGAAAACAATATACAAATCAGTGTATACAGGAGTTAGTGCATCATGTTCATTTTGAGACATATCGGCAAAGGTCAAATCAATTTCTCTATTGAATTTTGCCCTTGAATAGGCACAAAAAGGTCAGCGAATGACCTTTAGATTAACTTCAATTATCTTATTTATATTAAGTCTATGACAGGCATGTCAGGTATAAAAATAAATCGACCCCTGTGATTAATAAGGCTATGTGGTGTGAGGCGTAATAACTTTTAAATAAAATAATAAATTGATATTTTGTATCCATTTATTAATTTAATTAAGATCTCACTGTAGACCAGGAGTCTCTCACTCACTGGTGATTTAGGACAGTGAGGACGAATACAATATGATCACGACGTATATCACTTGCCCAAAACGTGTTGATGATCCCATACCTGAGTTATTTTGGGTAAATGGGTAATATCAGACTACACCACTCACACCACACAACCTTGTATCATACATAACAGTTTAAAAAAAACACATTCAACAGTAACGATGGTTCCCTATCGTTAAATAAATCGATGAATTATTATACACTTTTACAAGTCTAGTCCAAAGGTTATTAATATTATGAATGTGAGTTTCATTCGGAGCGCGCACTCTCACTAAACTGCCGAAAATTTAAAGTTTGGCTAAAACACAGTACTCAGATAAACACACCGTTAATGTATTAATTAAATTGGCACATAAAAATAAAATTTACACCTTAACACCACATTTTAAGGGTTAAATTCCTAATTTCCTGATCACAATAAAAAAGATTGGACTGTTTTTCAATCAGATTAAATGTGCCCGTAATAAATCGTTACGTAATTTCCACTTCAACGTCTATATTAATAATAATCATTAACAGTAAATACCAAAAAACACAACAGTCGCTTAGACAATACTTTTATCGACTCGAAAAAATGTGTGAATCTATGTACTGTGAATAGCTATAAGACTGCTATGCGGCACCGGAGCAGCGCGGGCGGCTTGCGGGGTGGCGGGGGGCGGGGCGGCGGCGGCGGGGGCGCCCGGGCCGCGCGCCGTCATACCCCGTCCAGCTGGCGCACGCGCACGTCCTGCGACGCGCACATGTCCGGCGCGAACGGCAGGCACGTGAAGTACGCACACGCGGCGCACTCGTACGCCGGCGCCGCGTAGAACAACGCCACCAGCGCGCACATCATCGCCCCCGCAGACACCATACACACCCACACCAACACTATTTTCCTCCGTCTCTCGTAAGGTCCGAACGTGATGAACGGCAACAGAGCGTACGATAATAAAAACCCGAACACAAAACCGAAAACGTGGGCAAAATTGTCTATCCACGGTAGAAGGCCTAAGAGGAATAAGGCGAACAGTATTCCCAGCAGTTTGAGGAGTGCGCGCCGAGGATGTTTCAGCAGAGGCCACGCTCCGATGACTTCCACTATGAGGCACGCGAGAAGGCCGAAATGTGATCCGGCTGGACCCACCTGGAAAAAAGGAACATTAATATTTCAACGATCTCTGTTTTACACTTAGTTCCAAGGGTATATGTCTCACCTCAGCTCTATAAGGCTCGAAGATAGCAGACGCCATGTTCCCGGCGACTCCACTTCCTAAATAGACCACCGCTATTCGAACAGGGCCTGCCATCTTCTCCAGGTCTCTCATGAAGAGCCATTGTAGTGCTAACGTGGCCGCCAGGTGCAAGAGGCCAGCGTGGACGAATAACGATGTCCACGCTCTGTACAGCTGATCTGGACGCCGTCGCCGCATGAATGGAAGCATACCGCATACGTCGTCCAGGCAGGACACCTGAAATCATTGTAATTGGGACATGAGTACATTGCTATAGATGCTAGAGATATAAGGGATAAACTACTCATATATTTGAGGTACCGCTGTACTGTTTTGAAAAATGCTGCTAACTCTAAACCCATGGAAATAGCGAAATGAAAATATTCTTCAAAAATATTTGGCTGCTAATGGAAATTCCCTCAAAATCAGCTCAGTGGTCTTCGAGATGACCTCAGGTATACATAACAGCACATAAATCCACATAACCCTTGCAGACAGAAAAACAAAAAAGCAGACTCTCCCAAAACTTCATCATATACATTACTATTACTACATTGACAATATATTTACCTGAGAGCACAACGACGCTTCTTCATGAAAATAACCCTTAACAAAATCGCAGTGCTCCCTAGTGGTGATGACGCACTGCCCGTGGACTCCTATACAACAAGGGTGGCCTATAACTTCACACGCCATATGCTCGGCAGCGTGGCCTGCTCTACCAGCGGCCGCGGAGCCGTCCAACACTGACTTCCTACAGATCGGCCATTTTGTTATATCGTCAGGCCATTCGTGCGGTGCTATTGAACGTGGCGCCTCGCAGAATCTGGAATTATAAGAGCCTTATTATTTACTGTCCAGTGAAAAGAAGACTGTCTCTATGATGGCCTCATACATCTACATAAGATGATTTAGGTCGCGTCAGGTGATTGAACAATTTGTGATAGAACATTTCTGTGACATACGACATGACATAGGACTCTTTATGATGATGATGTTTGTAATCGTATGAGGATGATATGATGATTTATTTTCTGTCATAAGTCATACATAGTTTAGGTTCAGGCTACTACGGACTCTCTATCACTATTAGCACAGTGAGGACGAATAAGCTTATTTCGAGCGTCCTTTAAACTTCATCTTGCTGGCCAATACTTTACTTGGTTGGCTTATATAGTCTACTAGCTGCGCCCCGCGGTTTCACACGCGTAGTTCCCGTTCCCGTGGGAATTTTGGGATGAAAAATAGATGTTGGCTGATTCTCAGACCTACTGAATATGCTCACAAAATTTCATGAGAATCGGTCAAGCCGTTTCGGAGGAGTATGGCAACGAAAACTGTGACACGAGAATTTTATATATTAGAAGATGTTTACTTGCAATAGCATCAACAGTCATAACTACATATATGTGACTACTTACTTCGGATCTAATCCACAAACAGACCCTGATATCCGACCCCCCGGTCCGGATTCCCCCGAAGACCACTTTTTCCACGTTGATATAGTATTCTGAAAATACACATTAAAAAACACTGTTATTTTCCGAAAAACCCTTCCCAAATTGTTTACGGAACGGTTAATTATTATATTATGAACGAAATATTCATATCAATTATTTTTAATCCTGCTTACCTTTGGAATTAATCCTCTTATCTGTTTGTAAGCATGCGCATAATTATAAATATAAAATTTCGTCAGTTAAATGTTATGACAGGATCACATAAATAAGTAAGTTTAATGAATATGAAGCGAGCGAATAATATGTATTTTGTATAAATATTTTTTGAATCGTGTGTACTTTTTAAATTACGGTTATAAAGTCTGGGTTATATTTAAATTGTACATTTAATGAAAAAATATTGATATCATTTCATCGGGGTGGAAGAAAAAGTTTACATAATATTATTACTGTTTTTTAAGGGCTATGATTCTTGGACATCATGGGTTAGTCCATGATGATAATTAATTTTGTAGTCTGAGAGCCCACATACATTTTTCAATCCGGATAAAACATTATGACTAGAAATAACCCACAAATATATCAATTTTATAGTCCGAGAGCTCACAAACATTTCCCAATACAGAACAATCAGTACTTGGATATTCATAAACTAACAAAAAAAAAACAATTTTATAGTCCAAGAGTCCATGCACATTTTTCAATCCCCATCAAACTTACAGAACAATCAGCCTTTGACGACTGCACACAGCCCGAGTCATCGTTCCGTATGCAGCATGCGGTATCTCTTTCTCTCCTCGCTGACGCCGCTATAGCTCGTGCTATTCTCACGTCCCTTCTCATGCAGGGCGCGAATTTGGCCCCCAAGTGAATAAGATCCGCCGCTCGTGGTCCGAGCCAGAATGACGCTGGCTCTTCCCATTCCACCTTGAAATTAAAAAAAAATATTGCATAAAATGCCAGTCATCATAGGACCTTAAAATGTATGTAACATTTCATACTAAATTTACTCCACGGTGTTACCCGCGTCAGTCCCAATCGCGTGGGAACTTTCAGATAATAGTACGTAATGTTTTATCCTGGTTAATAAGGAATGTCTGTACCAAACATCTAAATAAGTTCAGTGGTTATCACGTGAAAGTGTAACAAACATCCCACCAAAAACATTCTGTAAAAAACTAGCCAAGTCTCGATGGAGCTGCTTGTTTAACTCTAAAAAGTAATGAAATCTAGACAGACTCGTGCCAAGTCTAAGGTTCCTTACTGCGATTTCTTTATTATTATAGTTAATGTTGTGTGACTTGGCCGTTGAACATTGTTTAAAAGGTTAGTAGTGGGTACATGTCAATTTTGTTTACACGTAATGTTATAACATTATTGAAATACGCAGCTTTATCAAGCCTACAATTGACTGGATATTGAATCAACATTTTTCAAGTGGCTATAATTAAGCAAATTTTCTATCGTCAATGGATAGGTTCTGGATTTTTTAAGATTGGTACAATAGCGTCATGGAGCACCTAGTTTTGTACCCTTGTGTACATACATGTGTACCCTTCAACGGCCAAGTCACACAACATTAACTATAATAATAAAGAAATCGCAGTAAGGAACCTTAGACTTGGCACGAGTCTGTCTAGATTTCATTACTTTTTAGAGTTAAACAAGCAGCTCCATCGAGACTTGGCTAGTTTTTTACAGAATGTTTTTGGTGGGATTTCATTTCTTTTTGTTAAAACTTGTTTATATTGATTTATTTTATTAGATTTTCTTATTTTATTTTTTAGGAGTAGTATTATATTATTAAGCGCCCCGCGGTTTCACCCGCGTAGTTCCCGTTCGCGTTTCCGTGGGAATTTCGGGATAAAAAGTATCTATACATAAATAGTTTTAAGCTACCTCCCCACAAATTGTCAGCCAAATCAGTTCAGCTGTTCTAGAATTATAATTCCCGTTCCCATTCCCGTGGGAATTTCGGGATTAAAAGTATTCTATGTGCTTCTCCTGGTTCTAAGCTACCTCCCCACAAATTTTCAGCCAAATCAGTTCAGCCGTTCTTGAGTTATAAATTCCCGTTCCCATTCCCGTGGGAATTTCGGGATTAAAAGTATTCTATGTGCTTCTCCTGGTTCTAAGCTACCTCCCCACCAATTTTCAGCCAAATCAATTCAGCCGTTCTTGAGTAATAAATTCCCGTTCCCAATCCCGTGGGAATTTCGGGATTAAAAGTATTCTATGTGCTTCTCCTGGTTCTAAGCTACCTCCCCACCAATTTTCAGCCAAATCAGTTCAGCCGTTCTTGAGTAATAAATTCCCGTTCCCATTCCCGTGGGATTTTCGGGATTAAAGTGTTCTATGTTCTTGTCCTGGTTCTAAGCTACCTCCCCACCAATTTTCAGCCAAATCAATTCAGCCGTTCTTGATTTTTAAATTCCCGTTCCCAATCCCGTGGGAATTTCGGGATTAAAAGTATCCTATGTCCTTTTCCTGGTTTTAAGCTACCTCCCCACCAATTTTCATCCAAATCAGTTCAGCCGTTCTTGAGTTACAATTCCCGTTCCCATTCCCGTATAATTCCCGTTCCCGTTCGATTATCCTAGTTTTTATAGTTTTCCCTTTATGTGGCCATTAAACCCTAACTCTGTACCAAATTTCAGCTCTCTAGGTTCATGGGAAGTACTAGTTCTATTTTGATGATCATGAGTGAGTGAGTGAGTGAGTGAGTGAGTGAGTGAGTGAGTGTCTAAAATGCGAAACTTTGCATTCGCTTAACTTGGGAACTAAATGACCTACAGACTTGAAATTTTATTTTAAGTATGTGATTGTATAGCTTACTGGATGACGAAAATTTCAGCGTTCTGGGCTTATCCAAAGGTTGTCAAATAGGGGTCTGAAAATGCGGCGAAAGGGTTCCTGTAAAGGATGGTACGGCAGTGTTTGCTTCGCGCTCGACTTGGCGGGGGGCACTGCCGTGCCCCCAGATACATACATCTTCACTCTTCACAAACATTCTGAAACTAGGTCAGTATTTCATTTTTTTTTTTGCAAATTATTATTTTAAATACAGACTTTTAACATAACATAATCATTCACTACATCATATCATTATAGTAACTGAGCCCTAACTAAGTTCGAAACTTGTATCTAGGGTATCAGAAACTACGCACACACTCATTCACACACACACCCAGGCCGAGACAAACATTTGTGGTTCATACCAATATTCACCCCACTTTACCTAAAACGACTAACTTAACTCTACTATACTTATAAACAACGAAAATACGAATACCGTAACAAAAAATCAGTCTAAAAACAAAGTAATTTTAATCAAAAATCCATTATTTCTCAGGCCCATTAAATAATCCTAACCTATAACTTATTCTATATTCACACAAGAGTACCCCTAAAATATATTAAAATCTCGTCAATGACGGTCTTTAGCGGTCATTTGGGTTTAAAAAATGGCACATTATGGAACTCTGCTAAGCAGCAAAAACTAGACAAAAGGGATGTTCTCAAAGCCTACGACGCGACCTACATCCCAGTTTGATAATACTCCTACTTCGTTACCCCTTCTAACGTACCGCCTCCCGTCGTACAAAGCTTAATTGTTAATTTTATTTTAAGAACGTAATTTGAATTCTTTTATACGATAGGAAAACCTAGTTAGTCTTCTTCTAATTTTTTTATTTTTATAGTGCGTTGGTTTCACCCGCGTAGTTCCCGTTCCCGTAGGAATATGGGGATAAAGTTATGCTAAAAACCTTCCCACTGAATCACTATATCTATTAAAACAAACCGCATCAAAATCCGTTGCGTAGTTTTAAAGATCTAAGCATACATAGGGTACATTTTTATCCCGAAATTGCCCTCAAGATTGTGATCAACACGGAAAAACTGTGATGCACGGTTACGAATTATAAAATGACATACTTACAAATAATAATCTCTTAAACATTCCAGTTCAAAAGTTATGAAAATTAGCAAGCCTTAGAAAAACAGTTATGAAGATACAACGTAATAAATCCTTAGAGAAAATATTGTGCATTGTTTTGTATGTAAAACGGTCCCGCAGCCATTAAATCTGGTGAGGCGTGTTTGTCTAAAAGCTTTGTCTCATTTAACCTCGTTATGCTAAGTTACAAAAGACGGGATGGATAAACTTGATGTTTTAGCTTCAAAAGGTAAATATTGTTTTAAAAACTGGCCCATTGACATGTTTTTAAAGTCTGTTTAAACTGGTGCAACGGATAAGTTGCGATCTGTATTGTTAAGCAACGACAAGTATTGTCATAACAGTATCAAAACAGGGTCATACTGAAGTGTATTTTTTAACTTTGAAGAGCAAGTTGCCTGTTTTTAACCCCCGACGCAAAAAGAGGGGTGTTATAAGTTTGACGTATCTGTGTGTGTGTATCTGTCTGTCTGTGGCATCATAGCTCCCGAACGGATGAACCGATTTCAATTTAGTTTTTTTTATATTAAAGGGGACTTACGTGCGAGTGTTCTTAGACATGTTAGATGAAAATCGGTTGACCCGTTTAAAAGTTATGGGGGTTTGAAAGTAATTGTGTTGGGGGTTTTTAAAATTTTTAATTTAATGTTTTTGTTAGAGACTTCAAAAGTGTAACAGTTTAACCAAAAATATAGCAACATAGGCTTGTAGAAGCCAAATTGGAGAAGACCATTTGCGGTAAATTTTCTTACTACATGTACAATAGAATTCTGTCTCCGTGCGTGATAATTATGACTCTAACTAATACCATCAATGACAAAGAAATTTCGTCTGCAGTGTTAAACAAGTTGTTTCATACTCCAAATACATTTTTATGCATAAATTACAAGACTAAATCATTTTCATATTTTTTGTGGTAAATGAAGCTGATGGAATTTGTAATTTTAGGGGTTTGAGGGTCCAAAATTTACTGGTAACGTTAGACGAAATCACCCCACTATGTATTCAGGCGGACGAGAATGGGGGTCACCAATTTATTAATGTTTCAGAAACCATTTAACGTTAAATGTTTTTTTAACTCTTTAGTATACACAAAGTTGTTTATAAAGCTTTATAGGAACGGATAGTTTTAGAGTAGGGGCTGTTTAAAAACTTATGTAACTAGCTTTCCCTTTAAACTAAGGATCCTTTACTATTTAAACCTGTCGAGAACATAGATTACCTAATTTATAATGAATCCTAGTATAAACTGCTTTGATTTACGCAAACACTAACTGTTCGGGAGCGTAACGAAACATCAGATATATTAAACAAACTTTAAAACCGTGAATTTAGTCTATTTTCGTACTAACATAATCAATGTGCAATTTGCAGTTTATGAGTAGGTAGAGCTTTCAAAAGTCTGATAGAGCCATCAAACATCTAAACAAAAAATAGCGTTACTCGCACAAAATACCTACTATAGAGGTTTTACGGATAACTGCCCGTATGACATCCTACTAATATTATAAAGCCGAATGTTTGTGAGTGTGGATGTTTGTTCCTCTTTCACGCAAAAACTACTAAATTGATTTTTATGAAACTTTACAATAATTTATACACATAGAATACTTTTATTCCGAAATTCCCACGGGAACTGGAAATACGCGGGTAAAACCGCGGGGCGCTGCTAATACATAAATATATACTAAATCACACTAACATACACCTCTTATACTATCATTGACTAAACCCCACTAACCTGCTGTAAACTTAAACTCTTAACTAAAACTTGTCCAGAGTGCGTATGCCTCCCGAAGCCCACTGGTCCGAAGCCATAACACAGCAGTGATAGGAGAAGCACCAGCGTCTGCGCAGTGCTCACCCACCATGTGAAGTAGGGTCTGTAGTCCGTCAGCTCGTCGAGTTGTCTCGCAACGTCTTCTTGTTGAGTCACTGACTTTCTTAGTGATTGCCTGAAAAGGATTAATAGTATTAGTGAAGCAATCTTTTTGTAGGTACAACATTTTAATGTTGGGTGGGCTAAAAGTGTGTGGAAGATTTGGCTATTGCTATAAGCAATCAAGTAATAAATATACTGATTAAGTATCATATGTTTCCTATTTCTCATATCCATTCTTGGAACTTCAGTGGACTATCGATCTAATGGCGAATGAGCCTTTACATCACGCTAATTCTTCGAATAAGTAGGATTTACTTAATGTCCGTCTGATAAGGTTAAAATGTCCCAATTATTTGAGTTACTCAAAAACAAATTTCAATTTACTAATAAAATTTTGAAAAACGATAGATGAAAGCAAACAAATTCCACATCAATACAAAACCCACATATACCTATTAAGTCCCTACACGATAATACCGAAATTATTTGAAAGGCCACCATTGACATTACGACAAAATGTACTAAGGACATCGGATATCCTGCCAGGAAGAACACCAATAGCCCAGAGGACATAAATAATGTCCCACGTCATATCCATTCGGTTCAAAAACCTATTATAGCAAGTTTTCAATGAACGTGGTACACGCACAGAGGAAATGACCCAATTTCCTCAAAAAATATGTGATTGTTTTTGTTATGTTGATGTTTTTCGGAGTTTTTCTTAGTTTTTTAATTGAAATCTGATTTGTCTATTCTACTTTGTTTTGTGTGAAACACGGCTGATCATGTGTGATTTCTTTGTTACTTATCACCGGTATATGTAAGTCTAAGTTTGGATATAATAGACAACAGATACCTACCTAAACTTATCTATACTAATATTATAAAGAGGAAAGATTTGTTTGTTTGTTTGTTTGTAATAAATAGGCTCCGAAACTACTGGACCGATTTCAAAAATTCTTTCACTAATGGAAAGCTAATTTATCAGTGCGTAACATAGGCTATATTTTATCCCCGTAATCCCACGGGAACGGGAACTACGCGGGTGAAACCGCGGGGAGCTACTAGTTTACTTATAAGGTTTTTCTTTTGTTAATTCGTAGCTATAACATAAGTACTCAGAATACATAAAAAACCACCCAGGTCATGACAAACATGACAATCATATTTACGCACTTAATTTCCAATAATTATTTTTTTTTTCGAGCGGGAATCGAACGCTTCACCACAGCATCATCGAAGAATCCAAGCCAAGCCAAAGTAACCTGGATACCAAAAACTGTTCATATTCCAACCATATTACAATACCCAGTTTACAAGCCAAGTGAATGAAACAAATGGCTAAATCGATAAAGAACATTTATAATGTCATACATTGTGCAAACCGCATCGCTTCGTCTATTTAATAATTATTGAACCGATCAATAGTTCAATGGCCGCCCGGCGTTTGCGGATTACGGACGAAATATAGCTATGAAAGAATTTTATATTATGCAATTTACGAGTACTTTATAGTAAGGAAATATGTGTTTTATGACCAAGTTTTATGGTTCCTTTTAGTTTAATACAGTTTTATTATTTTGTTTTCTAAAACCGTTTTCTGGTATTTAAGTTGAGTTTAGATAAATTGGCTGTAAGTAAATAGAACTATTAAGTTGTACAGTCATCAACAGTCTTTATGAATAGAGAGTTCTTAAAAGCCTAACAGTTATTTATTGATATCTTTGATTTACACGAACACTACACATTGAAATAAAACACTTAAACGGATTTTTGTCGTG
Organism: Timandra comae; assembly: GCA_958496195.1. NCBI lineage: Eukaryota > Metazoa > Arthropoda > Insecta > Lepidoptera > Geometridae > Timandra > Timandra comae. The sequence goes on along the minus strand of OY292363.1, from coordinate 10,004,632 downwards.
GTTGTATTTTGTTTTACATTTTCTGACGTTTCGGATTCTTTACAGAACCCGTGATCACAGAAGACTTCAGTCATCAGTCTTCTGTGATCACGGGTTCTGTAAAGAATCCGATCCGTTCTGTAAATAACCATAACCACGACAAAATCCGTTTAAGTGTTTTAATACTAACAGTTATTGTTTTCTTCATTTACAACAGTCTCACTACACATTGAAGTAACCCGTTTAAGTAATTTTCGATGGACAGTTTCTTACTTTAAACTATAGTTAAACACTAGCTCCAACGAAGAATTGAATGAAATACGCGGAATAAAGCTACTAGTTAGGTATAAATAATCTCTAATAAACGATATAATCATTTAACCTAATTTTAAATATAAAAAGTAGAGAAAATTCTCCATAACAGCCATTAAATAGCACTCCACTTCGGCCTTAATTTGCGAATATCTGCCCTCAATTATTTCCTTTCTTTGTTTTCCGCACGATATAATTGCTAGAGTCTTGTTCCCTCTTCATATTATTATTATGTTAAGTAGATTATGAAGAGCAATTTGAGTCGCGTATTTATTTTCTGTTGTTATTTTTATTGAGTTTTAAAATTGTATAAAAATGTATTTATTTTATAAAGTTAAAGAACATTAAAGTATAGAGTAAGTCAGGTATTGGCGAGTTAGAAATCCTATGGGAGGCGTCGAAAGCCGTTCATAGGATAGGACCTTGTGGGATCTTACCGTTGGTCACAGTAGGTATGTGATCTACGCATTTTCCTAACGGAAAAACAGGCAAGTTAGATATAACTTTAGCTTATCATATGACGGCTCTTCACAATGGGCCATGATAGACAATCATAGGTAACACGCTTGTGAAGAGGGGATAAATGTCTGAGATTGGCCATGTTAGCATATGCTCTAGGGAGATGAGTCTTAATTCGTATGCTCTAGGCAGATGAGTCTCTCTCTTCTCAACTTAAAAATGTCATTAATACATTAAAATCTTACCGAAAAAATCTCCCAACGACGCCCATTCCGTACTGTCGTCTGTTAGAATTGTCGGCTAGAGGTTCGAGCATCGGCGTGTGTATCCGCACCCCGCCGGCGCCCCACGACACACTCCTCTCCGGCCTCCTGTATTCCACGCCACTGGAACCCAGGGGCGACCTCGCTCTGTCAAACACAAAATATCAATGAGTTTATCTAATAAATATACCTATGATCAGGTGACGAGACGAGCTAGGTGGTGAAGCGCAACACGCCTGCCCATAACATACATAGGGTACAGCACTGTACTGCGCTTGTCACCCCAAGACATCAGTTGGTGAGTCTCTCATTATAGACACAGTGTACAACACTGTAGTGCAGTCATCACCCCGATACATCAGTTGGTGAGTCTCCCATTATAGACACAGTGTACAGCACTGTACGTACTGCGCTCATCACCCCGAGACATCAGTTGGTGAGTTTCGTGTGGCCAGTCCTTTCACTGCCTACATTGCCCTTCAAACTGGAACTCAGTGGACTGTGTATCAGTTTGAAATGCTTTGCACACGAGACTCACCAACTGATGTCTCGGGGTGATGAGCGCAGTACAGTGTTGTACACTGTGTCTGTAATGGGAGACTCACCAACTGATGTCTCGGGGTGATGAGCGCAGTACAGTGTTGTACACAAGAGGTTTAATGCCTGCTATAAGCAAGTAGGAAACTTAAATCAAATTGAATAAAAATACACAAAATTTTAATTACATTCGTAAATAAACCAGTAGAAGACAACCTTGATTAAGGTCAAAACATATTTTACTGCGAAAATCATAATTACAATATAAAGTTTTGATGAATAAACATCTATGTATATTGTAATTAACAGGGTCGCTAGCGGTCTAGAACCAAAAACGCGTAACAAACTTCAATTTAAGCCTAAGCTAAGGCTATCTTTAGTCTCTGCCCTCATTTCGCTCACAAAGGATAGACCAACGATTGAAACAAAACATTTGATAATTAAATGAAAACAAATTGGGAATTTTCTTCAATATTGTTCATATTTTTGTTGAAACTGACCTGGCAGGTGTTTTTAAAGGTCCGGCTAAAACAACACTGACCGTTTCGTAGTTTCTCTGGCGGTATCTATACATTTTCATGTTATAATACATGAAAATGTATAGAGTCGTTCTCTTGTGGTGTAGAATTTATAACATGTCTAGTTATATGTATGTATATGCTCATAAATGGGAAATTTTCTGTAATTTGACCCAATTTGAGACCTTTGTAGGTACTAGTCTTCTTGATTAATATTTATTCACGAAGAGTAAGTACCTACCTATAGGTATCCTATATAGGTACTTCACAACATAGTATAAAACAAACTCGCTTTCTCTGTCCCTATGTCCCCATATTCCTATGTCCCTATGTATGCTTAGATCTTTAAAACTACGCAACGGATTTTGATGCGGTTTGTTTGAATAGATAGAGTAATTCAGTGGGAAGGTTTTTAGCAATATTTTATCCCCATATTCCTACGGGAACGGGAACTACGCGGGTGAAACCGCGGGGCGCCGCTAGTATTGTTATAGACCATCATGCCCAATATGGCCATAGACACAATTGTACTTAGTTCAAATAAAACTTAAAGTAGGTACTTATTTCTATTTAAGTATATGAACTAAATTGATTAATATAATAATCCACACACATTTAAAACTAAATATATTTATCTGTCTTCTAAGTGTATAAATAAACAGTCTTAACCCCCATTCAACAATAATATAAATTCATTTCATTGGAGGTGTTTGCTCAATACCTTCCCGGGATGAAATCGGGCTTTGTGACGGTCAACAAACATACGTACAAACAATTACGGACGCTTTGTAAACACGAGACCATTGTTTTGAAATCGTATGAAAAAGTATACGGTTTTATTAGAATTATTTTTTAAGCAAAGAAAATGGGAGAGTTTTGATGGAAAAAGGATGATTATATTTTATGTGAAACTAGCTGTGCTCCGCGGTTTTACCCGCGTAGTTCTCGATCCCGAGGAAATGTGGGGATAAAAAACCTTCCTCTTGAATTGCTCTATCTATTACTGAAAACTGCATCAAAATCAGTTGCGTAGTTTTAAAGATTTAAGCATATATAGGGACATAGGGACTTAGTGACATAGGGACAGAGAAAGCTACGAAAAACGACTCGACAGTTTTATACTATGTAGTGATACTAGTTGTGCTCTACGCTGCTGTCCGGAGAAACTTATCCCTTGGGAATTTTGGGATACTAAATGTGTTCATACTTTTACAAGACTTTGTATAAAAAAAGTAACTAGGTATACCTACTCTGCATTCATTCCGTTTTGAAATTATAAAATACTTTCACAATTAAATTTCAAGATATCTTTAATTAAGTAATTTATTATCATAATTATCTGAAATACATTAAAATCCTTCAAACATTGAAAAAAAAACACAACTCAAAATAACAAAAACGTATCGTAGCGACCTCTCGGAAAGAAAGTACAATTTAGTTCCAAACTCACGTACTAGATGGCGCCACAGGAAAAATTAGAACACGCTATCGTTGTTTAACAGCAAAGTATGGGGTTCGGGCTGCTATTTTACGTTCGGCACATCATCAGCCTGCTGGACATAGGCCTCTTCAAAAAATTAATATTTTTGAAAAGCATAAACACACGTAATCGTGTGCGGTTGCTTATTATAATGTAGTATAGGAACCTTTAAAATAGATAGGTTTTTTAGATTTTGGCGAACGAAAGGAAATAAAAGTGATTGTATGCATGTACATTTTCTCTGTTCCCTAATAAAATTGACGTTTGACAGATTTTGTATGAAATAACTGTCAAAATTTCAAAGTTATCTGGCGATGGAAAAATCAGCCCTTAGTATGACACAAGAATTAATCTTTTTGTAGCTGTTGTTGCATTGTCATGGGACTTACATAAGTAATAAGTATTACTTTCAGCTCAATCGGATAACCAGAAGTGGTCGAAATATGGCTTGCAAGATTTGATTACAGACAACGGGACAGGTGAAACTAAATAAAGCTTGTAAAAATAGGGTATCGTAGGAAGCGTTTCAACCGTCCGCACGTCCGCTGGTTAAGCTTTATGTGACGTCACAATTTCTACTCTCTCAAATATGATGTTTCCAAGCTATTAGTTGTTATAAAATGTAATGACCGTTTACAATCTGTGTGAGTGGGTTAAGTGGATGTCATCAGTAAGGGGCGGTGAGACAGCTGCCAGGGGCACTGCCCGGTTTGGGAGACAGCCAACGTCTGGCTGAGTCTTGGGGACAAAACATTAACCCAACGACTCACAATATGTTCAGATGGTGCACAATGCAATAGTTGCATTATTATAATGCATACATGTGTTTGTATGGGGTGAAATTATTAGTAAGTATAAAGATTATTGTGTTTGTACGTGGTACAGATACAATATGTTTGTGAGGGGGACATTTACTGATTTTTTTTTATTTAAGTATTTATTTTTGTGGTTTTACCCACAAGATTTTGGTACAGAAACTTGAGGATTCGTAGTTCCCGAGAATAACGTATTATGTCTCCTTGCCTTATAAATCTTGTAATATTGATTATGTAATATTAGATTTAGGGCCTATATCACGACCTTCAAATAAAATTACTTACCAAGTAAAGTTAGTTTTGTCTCTTTCTTACTTTATAACAAGTGACAAAGACAAAACTTGTGAGTAGTGTAGCGATATACACCTTCTTATATCGCTAATGAAAACTTTTTGAGAAGTAAGTAGAATAATTTGGTTTTTAAAATATAATATGACAGAATGTTTCTAATGTCAGAAGAATTAATTTGTATTTTATAAAAGAAAGTTGAAAATATTATTTAAAAATATAAATATTAATCGTAATTATTGTTATTCTTATTTTAGAGAAACCCCCTAATCCGAACACGATCCCTACAGTAGCTAATCGGAACGTTACTTGAAGATGGTGAAATAGGCCCTAAATGTTATTATATTACTGCAACTTGATTAAGATTAAATCAAAGTCTAATCATAATCTAGTAAGAAAAAAGTGAAAAAGCTAGAAACAAATTATTTATAAGTTCTTAGTAAATTGTATCAAAATGATAAATTGCGAAAGAAATTCAGGAAGTCTCGCGATTCGAGTTGAGTTACATTGTTCGGAGCATCTGTCAAGAATCTTAGAAATTCGGTTTGTCCTTCCATTTTCTGTGTTCGAAACGAGTCCACCACTCTTAGCCCTTCAACCCTTTTAAAAATTAAGGAAATTTGTACTTAAGTACTATATAATTCGTGTTGAAATGTAAGTATATTGACTCTGAAAGATTTTATCATTGAAGAACTGTTTGTATGGAAACTCGAATCTTAAGTAACCTAAGTTATGTATCAGTCTATGCTATACTTAAAGGCAATAAAACAAAATTCCTTGATCGTAATATATCTTTAAAGTTTCTTAGTAAGTACTTTAAAAGATTTTAAGTATGTACCTATATACTAAGGGCCTATTTCACCATCTTCAAGTAATGTTTCGAGTACCTACTCACATGTTATTTTCAATTATTGTAAGTGGTTTTTACCGTTATAATTGAAATAAATAAATAAATTTTTTGTCTTTGTCACTTGATACAAAGTAAGAAAGAAACAAAATTAAGTAATTGGTGAGTTACTTTAATTGAACGTCGTGAAATAGGCCCTAAGTATATTACCTAAGAACTATATTACGTGACGTCATAAATATAATGCAATTTTATCTCACGGTGCAACGATAAACGGAGCATATCTGAGTTATATTATCTCCTATTTTTATAAGTATTTATTTATCTTTGTGACTCATATAGAATTTATATTTAATTTATATACTTTTTGGTGGCTGTGATTGATATTAAAAATTCTTTGATGATCACTACATAGTATAAAACAAAGTCGCTTTTTCTGTCCCTATGTCCCTATATCCCTATGTATGCTTAGATCTTTAAAACTACGCAGCGGATTTTAATGCGGTTTGTTTTAATAGATAGAGTGATTTAGTGGGAAGGTTTTTACCCCAATTTTATCCCCATATTCCTACGGGAACGGGAACTACGCGGGTGAAACCGCGAGGCGCCGCTAGTAATGTATAAAGCATTTTAAAATAAAAATAGTGTTACTTTATCTTACTAGATGGCGTTAGTGGTAGTCAAACGTTTACGTTATTTTTGCTACCATTATACTAATAAATAAAAGTTAAACCAAGTTTTATTTCTTACATAATGTTTAACAAACGAAAAACTAAGGAACAATCATGATTTTCTTTTATTTACAAAATATTAAACTGGGTCAAGACTTTATGTCTATCTTTGCGACTAGCAGATGAAACGAGTATTTTGATTTTGATATTTATTCCCATTTTTATCATACTTTTAAGTTTTAATAATTGAATGCCATTATTCTCATGTTTCTATCAAACTTATCGACACCTCGGATCTGTGACGTCATTACGTACAAAGCCGAAGCGATGAGAGCAGTGACGTCACACCATGGCGGATTTTCACCTGCTCGTGAATTTACGAGGGGTGTATTTAGCAAGGTATAATGGTTCTTATGGCTAAGTAGTTAAGGACTGTTTTGGCATTATTTATAGGTAATTAGGTAACATTTTTGTCGTATCTAGTAAAACATATACTTAAGCCCTTACTTTCATTCATCATCCTTTTCTTAAGGTTAATAATAGTCAGAAAATAATCCATCTTTTACAATATTTCTCAAAATTTAAAAGTGGAATGACGAAATGTAGAAATAGAATATATTCAAGTAAGTAAATCTGAGTTTTCGCAAGACAAAACGAAAGCTAACTTAGGCTAAAATTATTTCGTAGAGATAAAGATAAATTTATATCAAAACTTTAACTTTGCAATACTTAACGTTTTAATAATTTAATTACGTCAAAGATAATACGAGTACGAGTGTAATTATTATTAACATTTTATCTGAAATCAAATTAAACCTCATCATATTGTCTCCACATCTAAACGTCATTTTAATTAAATAAATAAGAAATATCATACAACGTTCTAATATCAAGATAGATTTTAAACTTTAAAGTATCTATTTATAAGGTTCAAAATTGAATGCATTAAAAATGAAAATGATGAGAATGGAATTCTAAATTCAAATTGCGATATTCTTATTTAGTTTCATCACGTTCTTTAAGTTAAAGCATTTTAAACCTTAACTTGTTAAATATAAGGTTCTAAATTCTTTGTCTAAAAATAGGGTGTTGAAAATGGACATCGAATTAAATTTCGAACAATTTATAAAATGTTTTAAACTTCATTTAAGAATATTTGGAAAGTATTTTTATACAAATTGTATAATATTATTACTTATCAATTTCAATAATTTCTTTATGGATCTGACCTTTTGGAAAGTCATAAATATAAGCTTCGGTATTAAATATACTTATTTGTATATCTTTTATACCAAAATAATATTGTACAAAAGTCGGAAGTCGTTGGTCTTAGGTGTTCGTCATAATTGGCAAATGATCGTACGATGGATTCAAACATACACATATCTTCAGGGTGTTCTAAATGCCATCGCACGATTATACGATGGGTTTGCTAGTAATTTTATCGTTCGACGAAAACGCATCGTGCCATCGTACGAGCAATTGCCAATTAGGGCGACGCACGCCTTAGTGGTCGTACTAAAATCATCGACAGTCATTACGGACAGAGCAGAGCCTTCAAAAGACCAAAACATAATCGCAACACACACAAAGACCTAATAGATAATAAACTCGATCGAATGGTGTAAAATTGCCCACTTACGGGTACATACTTCGACTGCCGCTACGTACAGTATCGATTCTGCAAAATTGACAATTTTTTTTTATTGCACAATTAGATAGAGAATAGATCATTATATTATAATAAAAAATAAAAATTATAAAAATATTATTTATTGAGCAAGTTTTCAATTGAACAATATTGATTCTACATGTGTTAAGCGACGAACATCATCGAAGGCGTCAGATTCAATAGTGTTCTCGAACAGCGACACCTACACTCGGTCCGTATCTGCCGCAATCGTCAGTGTTCGCCGCGATGTGAGTGCGTGCGCGCCTGCGTCGAACTAGTTAGATTATTTTTTATATTAGTTAGTTTATTTTAATTTTACGATTAAAAATGGCTAGCAGAGGCAGATCTATGGTTAATTTAGTAAATAAAGTAGACCAATCAACAGAAATTATGTCAAACAAAGAAGATGACAATCGTATCGATAAGTAATTTATTCCATCAATGAATTTATTAGCCATATTTTTTGTCGTTTTGTTTACGTAATTTAACAAGCAATGATGATTTTAAGGAAATAACGCTTAGTATATAATATTTTTCATTCGTAACATTAATAATTACCTTTTAACATGTAAAACTATGGAATGTGGTAGTTTCGATAGTATACTAGGTTAATGAACTTTTAACAAACATAGAAAATGGTAATTTCGATAATGTACTACGTTGATAAACTTTTGATAAATATCGAAAATGGTAGTTTCGATTCTGTACTAGGTCAATATTTTTTAAACAGATAACGAAAGTGGTACTTTCCATAATGTACTAGGAATAAAAATATCTAATAGATGTCGAAAAAGGTAGTTTCAATTTTGAACATCTATGTTTACGGACTATCAAAAGTGAAATTTTAGTCAAATTAAAAAAATATGGTATCTTATAGACTTAAAAGAGTAATCTCATGAGAAAAAGAAATGCCCGGGTCAAACTTGACTTAAAGTTGATAAGTAATTTTGTTTTTGGTCATTTCAGAGTCCCCTGTGCCTTATAATGGGTATACCGAGAAGGAATGACGACTTTTAAATAAAATATACTATAAGGATGTCTTTCGCACTACACCATCGCCTGGGCAAGAATTTAATAATGATACTCCACCAAATATTGTAGAAGACACTGGAAACATCACAAGCAATGATAACACTCCGATGCCATCACCAACTGCTGAGGAAGACAATGATTTACGAACTCCGCCCACTATACCAGAAGATCCTTTGCATAGTCTGAGTTTAAATTAATTGATCTCAACATCCGACAGTGAAAATATAACAGCTCTTAATTCAGTCGGACGTAAACGTAAGTCAACATTTAAAAATGACCCTGGGCGTAAAAGAAAACGCTACGTTAATAACTGGATTGATATTCGCAGAAAGTTGTTGACAAATTCTGAAAAGGAATACCTTTCCAAACGAGGTAAAACTATCCCAGCAAAATCTATAAAGTCTCCATATCCTGTAACCTGCAAACTAAAATGCTCAAAAAATATTACAGAAAACGTTCAAAAAAGCATATTTGACGAGTACTGGAAATTGTCTGACCACTCTAAGCAATGGGAGTAAGTATATTAATAGATTTACTAAAAGACTGGAAAAAAGAAGGATGACTCTTCAGTAGTCATCCTTCGAGACGAAAATATTACTTGCCTGTGCCTACGAATGATTCTCACTACGAGAATCGTCAAGTTTGCCTAAAAATTATTTGTAGTAAGTACTCTAGCTATAACGGATCAAATAATTCGTACAGCTCACAATAAATTAGACTTCACAGGTATCACTACAATAGACAGCAGAGGAAAACAAACAGAGTACTACAAAACATTTTCAGGCAAACTTGACGATTCTTGTAGTAAGAATCATTCGTAGGCACAGGCAAGTAATATTTTCGTCTCGAAGGATGACTACTGAAGGCAGTAGTCATCCTTCTTTTTTCCAGTCTTTTAGTAAATCTATTAATATACTCCCATTGCTTAGAGTGGTCAGACAATTTCCAGTACTCGTCAAATATGCTTTTTTGAACGTTTTCTGTAATATTTTTTGAGCATTTTAGTTTGCAGGTTACAGGACATGGAGACTTTATAGATTTTGCTGGGATAGTTTTACCTCGTTTGGAAAGGTATTCCTTTTCAGAATTTGTCAACAACTTTCTGCGAATATCAATCCAGTTATTAACGTAGCGTTTTCTTTTACGCCCAGGGTCATTTTTAAATGTTGACTTACGTTTACGTCCGAGTGAATTAAGAGCTGTTATATTTTCACTGTCGGATGTTGAGATCAATTAATTTAAACTTGGACTATGCAAAGGATCTTCTGGTATAGTGGGCGGAGTTCGTAAATCATTGTTTTCCTCAGCAGTTGGTGAAGGCATCGGAGTGTTATCATTGCTTGTGATGTTTCCAGTGTCTTCTACAATATTTGTGGAGTATCATTATTAAATTCTTGCCCAGGCGATGGTGTAGTGCGAAAGACATCCTTATAGTATATTTTATTTAAAAGTTGTCATTCCTTCTCGGTATACCCATTATAAGGCACAGGGGACTCTGAAATGACCAAAAACAAAATTACTTATCAACTTTAAGTCAAGTTTGACCCGGCCATTTCATTTTCTCATGAGATTACTCTCTTTTAAGTCTATAAGATACCATATTTTTTTTTAATTTGACTAAAATTTCACTTTTGATAGTCCGTAAACATAGATGTTCAAAATTGAAACTACGTTTTTCGACATCTATTAGATATTTTTATTCCTAGTACATTATGGAAAGTACCACTTTCGTTATCTGTTTAAAAAATATTGACCTAGTATACTATCGAATTTACCACTTACGATAAAAATCCAAAATTTTAAAACATAATATACTATCGAAAATGAAATATTTTGAAAAATAAGAAAAATATAATAAAAATACTTAAGTAATTGGTTAATACGTAACATTACAAATCATTAACAGGCATTACTTTTATGATACCCCTAACTTTGAGTAAGCGAAGTCGAAATGAAACTTTAAATTGTTGCCCTGTAAAGTAGGCGATATGCAGTTTCGAGACTGTTCGTAGCGGCAGTCGACTTGTCCAGAAAATCTCCTATATTTAGGTAAGTACTTACCTATAAATGATAGTGATTAGGCTCATAATAAAGCTCTATACTAAATTGTCGTTACTGGTAGCAAGATTCCTTAAAATCTAACATTTGATTTACTCAAAAATGTCTTATCGCCTTCTAGGTTGTTAAGTTCTGTTGACAGTCACTCCACATAAAATAGTGACGTTCCGACATATCTATATTCGTGGATTGGACTAAAAACCGACCCCAATCAGACATAGGATATAGGATCGAAAGAAGTACTCAAATTATAATAATTAACGGGATATTTACTATGTATATTATTTATTTATTCGATTCCCGCGCGGGGTGAATATTTGTGTGATCCACAAATATTTATCTCGGTCTGGGTGTGTGTGTGCGTAGTTTCTGATACCCTAGATACAAGCTTCGAGCTTAGTTAGGGGTCAGTTACTGTAATGAGATGATGTAGTGAATGGTTATGTTATGTTATTTCCTTAATCATTATAACAATTTTATCCCATTAAGCATTATAATTTGAGTGCTAATAACCATGATAACTATAAAAACTATATCAAAAGAAGTACATTAACTTACCCTTTCGTGCCATCAGTCACGTCAGTGTCATCCTGATGCGTCAGAGGCGACGTCGGGGGAGAAAAGAAAACGTCGTCGATCTCGACGTCTTCCTGCGGCGTCGACGCCGGCCCCCGGAACGATCGCGACCACTGCGCAGACGTCGACTGACGCGATCTTCTTGTCACCGCCTGTGTAATAAAATATAATATTTAGTAAGTATTTTATTAGTTCTATGTTTGTCTTAGAATAAAAAGGAAGGAATCTTTTGGATGTAAGTTTTAAAAGGAATCTCCCGCCACATCAATTTTATATGCCGCTGTAGGTCCATGTCCTGAATTTTGATAACTGTGAAAGATTTTACCAAAATGTTACATAATTGTAAACAAATAGGTGACATAACTTTTCCAAAAAAAAAATGAATAGTATATTTTTTAATGAATATTACAATATACCTACGTCTAAATTAAACATTGTACATTTAAAAAGTTTTCTAGAAAAATAATTAAGCGTATTAGTTGACTTTCTCACCGACAAATGCGTTGTGATTTTTCAAATCGGTTATTTACTCCTTTTTCATATCAATACAAAAGATAATAAGTTATTGCGAAATGCATTATTGGAAACGTTCATTTTAATAAAATTATTTATTTGTATGCATTTTAAGGATGAAAGGCTGATTATAATTAATTATGAAAAAGAACAGACTATAGTATACTTTTTGTTTTATACAAGACTAGCGGCACCCCGTGGTTTCACCCGCGTAGTTCCCGTTCCCGTAGGAATATGGGAAAAAAAAGTTTTGGCTAGGCTTAATTAGTTTGGCCTGACCTAAACTTTTCTATCCTATAAGGCTAAGGACAAATAGTTTGGACTAGCCTAATGACCGTTCGTGTATAATCTGTCATTTTACATACATAAGTACATTTATGATAGACTAGCGGCGCCCCGCGGTTTCACCCACGTAGTTCCCGTTCCCGTAAGAATATGGGGATAAAAATAGGCTAAAAAACTTCCCACTGAATCACTCTATCTATTAACCGCATCAAAATCCGTTGCGTAGTTTTAAAGATCTAAGCATACATAGAGACATAGGAACAGAGAAAGCGACTTTGTTTTATACTATGTAATGATGTGATATGAATGTGTTTATGTAATGATGTTCCTTTTTCATCCTATGACGTTTCATTCTACTCTTTATTTTTTTCTTAATCAACCTATTTGTGTTTCTCTTAGTAAAAACTCAACCCATAACTACATAATTTTACCTAATAAACTAAATTTAATAACGCTTGTCAAACTATATCCTTACTAATATAATAAATACGAAAGTAACTCTGTCTGTCTGTTACCTTTTCACGGCTAAACCACTGAACCGATTGACTTTGAAAAGCTTATGGTCCGGGGAAGGACATAGCTTTGTTTTATCCCGAAATTCCCACGGTATCGGGAACTATACGGGTAAAACCGCGGGGCGTAGCTAGTTAAACTATAAAAATAAATCTTTCATTTAACTAGAGTTAAAAATGACTTAATTCAAGTCGTTAATACAATAACTTATAATTACATTCAAATTAAAAGACTTTAAATTGTCTAAAATCTTTCTTTAAAAGAACTTTTTCTAATTAAGTAAGTAGTACTAATTAAAGTGAAATTAATTTTTAAAATGATTGAAGTCTTAATTAAGAAGGAATATTGGTTTTTACTATTTTTAACCCCCGACGCAAAAAGAGGAGTGTTATAATTTTCACGTGTCTTTAGGTATGAAGGATTTATCTATCAACCACCCCTTATTTTCCAATCTGATTTTAAGCAATTGCGAATCAAACATACTTATATTCACCTTACACGGGAATCGAACCTGCACCCCTTTACTTGCCAGCCAATCATATTGACCACTCTGCCTAGATCGTCATACGAGTACAAGTCATACTTTTCATGTCACACAACCACTTTCAAATATTACAACGTATGGCCATAAAATATCAAGGAAACGGTTTTATATACCTCTATCCTTCCTTAGATACATAAATAAAACGGACACAGACACTATGTAAGTGTATGTTACCGGTCAACCTCGATTTCTGGACAATCTAGTTTTGCCTAGGCTAAACTAGTTCTTCAAAAAGAACAAAGAGGTATTATACATAGAGTAGAGAAAGCATACGGCTGCCTGTAAGCGGAAACGTCCGATGGTTAGAAAGAGAGAGAAGATCGCAGTTCCCTATTATTGTACAAACATTTGAGTCGTTTAACGAATAACCGCGATGGGCTCTCTCTTTCTAACCGAGGGACATCTGGAGACCTGGCTCGCCTGCTCTATGTATAATACTTCTTCTTAGCGTGTCGACTCATATTTTTGAGGACCATACCCGGCCACCGATATGGCACTATCAGTGGCCTTGTAAAGGTCCTCGCGTGTGCAGGTGTAGGGACACGCACGGCAAGTTAGTTACAATAATACCTATATAGATAGGATTAACTTGTATAGCCTAGTTCAAAGTAATTTGTCCTATACGTTTCCAATTTTCGATCTGTTAATGGTCTTGCTTGTCAATGGATATAAACTCTGTATATCATCACTACATAGTATAAAACAAAGTCGCTTTCTCTGTCCCTATGTATGCTTAGATCTTTAAAACTACGCAACGGATTTTGATGCGGTTTGTTTTATTAGATAGAGTAATTCAGTGGAATGGTTTTTAGCTTAATTTTATCCCTATATTCTTACGGGAACGGGAACTACGCGGGTAAAACCGCGGGGCGCTGCTAGTCTGTCATAAATGTATGTATGTAAAATGACAGATTATACAGGAACGGCCATTAGCTAGGCCAAACTATTTGTCTATTTGTCCTAAGCCTTGTAGGATAGAAAAGTTTAGGCCAGGCCAAACTATACTAATTACTTCATTGCATGTTAGAAAAACTAGTTTAGCCTAGCCAAAACCCGGTTTGGCCGGTAACATATAGGTATACATTGTATACTCATATAAGACTCAATAGAATATTCCATATACTTCGGTTACAGCGTCACCGGCCATATTTATGACGTCATAACGGTCGATCCCATAGTAGCTACTATAATTTATAGCCACCAAATATCTTTGCCTAATTCGTAGGTCGTAACTTATAATAAAATTTTCTCAGGGTTAAGGAAAACTCGTATTAAATGAATATCGGTAAGTGAATGGTATTTTTAGGTCTGCCCACGTGTTTTAAGTTACCTTTTGAAAGATGTAATAACTATTGAGTAATCCTACTAATATTATAAATGCGAAAGTTTGTATGTTTAGATGTTTGTTCCACTTTCACGCAAAACTACAGTATCGATTAAATTAGGTACAGGTGTTCCTTATAACTAAGAATAACACATAGGATACTTTTTATCCCGAAATTCTCATAGATTGTGTATAAGTAATCGTATGTTTTATTGTAACTTTTTGTAGTCACAAATCCTACCAATAGATGGCGCTGTTACTAAATTTTTTAACACACGATGGTGAATTGTGCCGAGATTGTATGATACTACGAGCTACGCATTCTCACGGGAGCGGGTAAAACCGCGGGGCGCTGCTAGTCTGTGGTAAAAGTATTTATAGTAGATATTGCGATTACGTTTATATTTATTTTGGGATTTTGTAGTTTCAATATTTTTATCTAACTTTCATTTATATTTAGTTTTTCTTTAAATGGTGACATATTCGTCATCGTTTATCAAACATTTGCCCTACACGGGAAGCGAACCCGCTACACATTTTTTGGCAGGCCGGCATTGATTGTTGCCTAGTTTTCTACGATCGTGCTACGTTCCTGCTACAATGCGTCGTAGTCATAATAATATGAAAATAAAATCGACGAATTAAGGACATCCTTTTTTATGAAATTGGTTAATAATGAACCATAACTTATACACGATTTGTACTTGTTTGAAGTATCAATACAAAATGATTTACACAAAATTAAGTCCTATAATTAACTAATACGGTTTCAATTCCATTATCAAATACCACATAAAATTATAATTGAAGTTATGCCAATTTTGAATAACTAAAATAATTAATAGATATAATCATCATCGCCATCTAGTCACAAAATAAGCCACGCTTGTACTACATATGCATACTAGATAGCAGCGCCCCGCGGTTTCACCCGGGTAAATATAATATAATATAGCTGGTAAATATAATGTGGCTTTCTAATAGTGAAAGATTTTTTTAAATCGGACCAGTAGTTTCGGAGCCCATTCGTTACAAAGAAACTAACAAATCTTTCCTCTTTATAATTTTAGTTT
Source organism: Timandra comae (assembly GCA_958496195.1). NCBI lineage: Eukaryota > Metazoa > Arthropoda > Insecta > Lepidoptera > Geometridae > Timandra > Timandra comae. The sequence continues at coordinate 9,988,873 of OY292363.1, read as the reverse complement.
TTAGGCAACGCATACACACACTCTCTTCCGAAATACATAATAAGAATAGATAGAAATCACCCAGACAAAGACTAATAGGCATGTTATTTTTGTGTCTTGACCGGGAATCGAACCCTATACCTTTGGCTCAGCAAGCGGGATCACTATTATACTCTACTATTATAGACTTGTTTGCACAAACATTTTCGACTTGAGCAAGAATCGAACTCAGAACCTTTGGCAAAACGGCAGGGTCACTACCATCTACACCACTTGATTATCAAATATACTAAATATTTACATTATTACCAACGCAAAATATTCATTAGCAATACCAGAACGCCTAAAAATAATTATCAACTTAATTGTAATATACCTAAAGTCCATTTCGCTATAAACGGACTCAAAGGGTCGGTATAACGTTCGTTTAGTATTTCAAAGAGGTATCAAGTGCTTTTAGCATAGTTAAAACACAGTATAAGCATCTCGGATATTTGCCTAACTTTTAAACGGTTACCAACTGGGTTAGGTAAGTGCACCTGTGTGCTAACAACCCTCTCGCAAATTAACTGAACGTATGAACTGAACTAGTAAGCTGTGAGTTTGTTATGTAGTAACTTGTTTTGATGATAGTAAGAAGTATTTATCTTAATAGCCGTATATATATTCCTGTATAATATACTTGTGTGGATAGTAGAACTTAACAACAATAATAACATTAATTTTAAAATGTTCATTCCTCCTTTTTGCGCAAATCAAGGACCCGGAACTGACATAAAAATTGACACAGATATACATAACACATAAACGACGACCGTTTGACGGTGACAACGTCTCTGGTCAATTTTGGACGTTTCGCTCGCTTAGCTCGCTCGGTTAATAACTTTAATAACATTTTTTTTTTACTGTGAGCTTTTATGTGTGCTTATAATAAGCATACACATCCAAATACCCTAAACTTACATGCTTATCATAAAAAACAAATATGATAAAAATATTTTGTATAAAAAATATTATCTAGAATGTAGATTATGGAAAGTCCAAAAAAATAACGAATATTTCAATATAACTATAGACAGTAATAACGTCATATACTCACAGTAACAACATAAGAGAGGCCGGTAAGGGTGAGCCTGGCGACGCTGTCCTTGCCGGGCCGGTGGTGCGCCGGCGCCGCGTCCGGTACCGCGCTCGGCGCCGGCAGCACATCGGGCCGCTCTCTAACCTGCCCCCGCGCCTCTCTGGGAGCCGCGCCTGATGCGCCGTACATACTGTAACAAATGACGTCAGTTAAAATTTAATGTATCGAATTTAGATGAAATTTGGCGAAGGGATAGATTGTATCCCGGAAAACTTAAGAAAAAATCGCGTCAGGTCCATCGGGTCTCCATTTTTTTAAGAAATTGAAAGATTTTCTTTGCTCTAAGGCGTTCAGCAGAGCCACGCGGGTCACTGCGAATAGCGTTCTTATAGGTTTTCATGTCTGTCAGTTCGGTAAAGACATTTTAACCCAGATCGTACTAGCAGTCAAACGGTGTCTGCCGAGACCCGATAAACCCGATGTATTGTCGGATATAAGGTGTCTGCCATGGCCCATATGGCTAGGAAGCATTTTTATATACATATATTCGATTGGGCGTTTAACGTGTTAAAAGTAAAAGAGTTAAATAATATTGTTTCTTGATGTAAAATGCTAAACAAAGTATTGTGGGTTCGATTCCTGTGCAAGGTAAATGTGTGTTTGAATATGTGTGTAATCTCAGAAACCTTTGATACAGTGAAAACCAATTATCGGGCGAAAAATATAAAGTGAACATACAAAACCAACAACAGGTCAATGGTCTCTCTCATTAAAAATATTAGTACAGTGATGATGTAAAAGCTCAAACAATACCTAGATAAAAACCTTTCAAATAATAATTATAAAAAAAAATTTGAAACCCAAAGCCCCTTAATTAAAAAAATAATTAAACATAAAACAAGGACCGTTTAATCACATTACTGTTATACACTCAAAAGACTTTTCAACTGAGTTCATTAGCTTGGAAAAATTAACAAGGTAAAAATAGGTGTATGATGTACAGAAAACTGCTAACACTTCATCATCAGCTCGTATATGTCCCCACCGGGGGACTCAAGCCTACCCTGCATGAAGGCGATCAGACCTTAGTCAACCACAGTCGACTTCACACACAACCTTAGATTTTTTTGCAGGTGTGTGTAAATTTCCTCACGATGTTTTCCTGTCACTAAGCTTGAGTCACACGTGATGATTATTTGATATGCAATTATAGCAAGTGAATTCACTATGTGCCGTGATATTTGATACGATTAAAATTCACTAGCCACAAGTAAAACCGCAGCGAATGGAATTGAAATTTTTCAATTATTATCTTACGAGATGGAACCCGAACATTTAAATCCGAAGAGAGAGCTCTTCCTGGATATTTATCCCACACGGAGGTAAGGTCAGCCTGTCTAATCCTGTCACCGAACATCACATTACGATCAACTATAGGATTTCGCTGGAAACGCACTCACCCCGTGCGATAAACATAATATCAAATTGCTCGCTGCAAGCTATTCCCCACAAACAAATAGACAACGGTGAGAAAACTCGCTCCGTGTGACTAAACCTTAACTCATCTTTAATTTAAAACGAACATCAAAGTAAGTTAGAGAAAGCAGAAGGTACTCGTAAAAAACAAACAACATTTTACGACATTTGCAAATTGGAAGGTGAAAACAAATTGCTCCTTTCTGCAAAAAAAAAACATTTTTCTTGACTATTTGATGAGAGTTCCTTTTTGCGTGTTTCGTTGTTAATTTTCCTGTAGTGTAGATATTTGTAATTGGTTGTCTTGTCTCGTTAAGGGATTGATTTTGGTTCAAAGTTATTTATTATTTATGTGTATGAACAACATATTTGTTCTATGTATTTCGATCTGATTAATAGGTTATCTTTTTTATGGTTTATGTCGTGATAATGTAATTTTTTTTTTACTTTTTACTCACTTTATCACATCCTTATCATTGTCTCAATACTGTGCAATAACTATTAAGTATTTTTTTTTTAACCCCCGACGCAAAAAGAGGGGTTTTATAAGTTTGACGTGTCTGTGTGTATCTGTCTGTCTGTGACATCATAGCTCCCGAACGGATGAACCGATTTTAATTTCATTCATTTTGTATTAAAGGGGACTTACGTGCGAGTGTTCTTAGACATGTTTGATGAAAATCGGTTGACCCGTTTAAAAGTTATAGGGGTTTGAAAGTAATTGTGTTGGAGGTTTTAAAATTTTTAATTTAATGTTATTTAATCAAACCATTATTTACCATACAAACTCTTCGCTCGCTTGTTTATTAGAACAAATACATATAATAGTATAGTATAGAAAGATACTTCAATAATCCTAGTATGTACAGATACTTCAATATTCCCCATCAAGGGTGGCCCTCATTAGTACACGGTGAGCACCGAATCGATTACCAATTAATTAGTAATACTAGAACACTGTATTCATCGTACTAGATATAGATAAAGGATATATAAATACATATATTTGGTTTAATGGTAAAAATGATTAAATCAAAAATTAAAAAAGCTCCAACACAATTACTTTCATACCCCCATAACTTTTAAACGGGTCAACATATTTTCACATGTCTAAGAACACTCGCACCTAAGTCCCTGTTAATACAAAAAAAAACTAAATTGAAATCGGTTCATCCGTTCGGGAGCTATGATGGCACAGACAGACAGACAAACACACACATACACACACAGACACATGAAACTTATAACACCCCTCTTTTTGCGTCAGGGGTAAAAAAAAACTATTATTTATTTTATATGGCTATTTTTAGTCATCCCAAATGACAGAGTCAACAAACCAGACTGCCAAACAGAGAGTATGGGTTCGATTCTTGGCAGAATATGTTACACATTGTCAAGGAAAAAATGAAAGATACTTTTTCGTGAGCATAGTCATTATGTATAGTGTCCACAAGAGTCTAACTCGCAGTACACATTAAGCACTCAAAGTAAATCGGTTTAGTTATAATTAGGCCGTAAACTTAATCATGTTCTATGTGTAATTGATTGTGAAACTGATTTGATTAACGGACCAAATTATAATGAATATCCGGACACATTTGGCTTGTACTATGTATATTATACAACGGATAAACATACTTATTAATAACTAACGGCGTCTCACGGTTTCACCCGCGTGGTTCCCGTTCCCGTTGGAATATGGGGATAAAATTATGCTAAAAACCTTCCCACTGAATCACTCTATGTATTAAAACAAACCGCATCAAAATCCGTTGCGTAGTTTTAAAGATCTAAGCATACTTAGGGACGGAGAAAGCGATTAATACTATGTAATAGTGATAATACATTTTACTAGGAATGCAAGACAAGACAAACGTATCTATATAATTTTAGTAAATACCTTAGAATAGGCAGCAAACAAGACCAAGAAAAACAGACACATTCACGGACACCAATGTTTGCCTCAAGTAAGAATCGAACCCGAAACTTATGGCATAGTAGGTAGATTCACTACCAACATTCACTACACTCGGTCAACAAACAAACAAATACATCTAAAACATTATATTTATATTGTTAGAATTCACTCAATAAACACAATTTTCCCTTTATTCATTAGCAGTATTACGTTAGTGCGAGCAATTCTCCTTTATTAGAAATGTCCTTTTGAAATATAACAGAAACTATTTTCTGGGAACATTATTTTATCGTGACATAAACATAACCTCAATAAAATATATATTTGACATGTAGTGTTGTTAGTATAGAGCCATAAGCAAACTATCATGATAATTTTTCGATTGGAAATTTCGGAATAAAAAGTATTTATAAAAGGAGCATTTGAACCAAATTTAGGTCACCCGTTACCTCTTTCTAAAATAATCCTTATTTGTTACATACATACTATATGTTTGAATTGTTCAATATAATCCACACACATTTGTAAAGATGGCTATTGACGAGTCAGTTTAACTGGTCAGTTGAACTGGCGTCCATCCCAAAATGGTCATCTTCTTTACATACTAGCTATATTTCGCTACAATGAGGCCTATTATTTTTTCCTTACAACCAGTTTTATTAAGCATCCATACATGAACTAAGTCTTCAAATAAACTGCTATTCAATTCATCGAACAAAAACATATAAACCTAAGCTGTATATTCTAAACCGCTTCCTCAAAACTTGCCCCAAGTTACAAACTAATATCTTATGCAGCACCCTTCGAATTAAATTTTCCACGGAGTCAGAGGCTTCTTTATTTATTAACGAGTCTGTACAATGTATAGATGAGACATTTCAAATATTTATTACTGAATACAGGTGTTATTTTCTATAATGCACTGCAGGACAAAAGCCTTTATAAAAAAAAATAGCTGTGCCCCGCGTTTTCACCCGCGTAGTTCCCATTCCCGTAGGAATATGGGGATAAAATTATGTTAAAAACCTTTCCACTGAATCACTCTATCTATTAAAACAAACCGCATCAAAATCCGTTGCGTAGTTTTAAAGATCTAAGCATACATAGGGACAGAGAAAGCGACTTTGTTTTATACTATGTATTGAAGAAGAAGATACATATAGTCATTCACTACATCATCTCATTACAGTAACTGACCCCTAAATAACTTCGTAACATGTATCTAGGATATCAGAAACTACGCACACACTCATTCACACACACACCCAGACCGAGATAAACATTTGTGGTTCTGACTAATATTCACCACGCACGGGAATGGAACCAGCAACCTTACGGATGGCAGTCCGACATGGTCACCACTCTGCCATCTAGGTCGTCAAAATCAGATGCAAAGCAAATGTATCTCTCTCACTAGATGATAATGAGGAAGGTGTAATTGTTATTTTCATGCTTTTGTAAAGCGTGTCGGTGATCTCAAACACCAGCTTTGTTTTGGTAAATGGTAAAAATGGATAGTTTGAAAAAAAATTACTTGCTCGGAAATCGAACCCGCAATCCTTATTTGGCAGTACAGTATATAATCACTCTGTCACTGGGGTCGTCAATTTGAAAGATTTTATTAAATTGTATTACAGAAATAATTAAGTATTTGCTCTCATATAAAAGTTCTAAGAAATAAGTTGTAGCAAATTTCGAAGAAACACTTAGTTCTGTAATGAAAATACTGAGAAACATATTTGATAATGTTTGAAGTATCTTTTGTATTGCCTTTACAAGTAAATATAATAAAGTATCTTACGAGTATAACTAAATTCGAGTTAGACTGTTTTTAGCTCACTTAAAAAAGGAGGTTCTTGATATTATCTTCTATATCTATACTAATATATAAAGCTGAAGAGTTTGTTTGCTTGTTTGAACGCGCTAATATCAGAAACTACTGGTCCGATTTGTAAAATTCTCGAGGTAGGCTTTAGGCTATATGTTACCCGTATTCCCACGGGAACGGGAACTGCGGGGATAAAACGCGGGGCGCTGCTAGTTTACTACTAATTGTTATTTGGAGGATGGTGTCACTCGTGTCCGTGGGAAATTCCTTCTACCACCCTACACTGTGTCCTCGTGTGCTAAACGAGTTGACAACGCCGAGCATTGGGCGGTGGATTTTGATAACCCGACCCCTAAGTAAACCTTGGTTAGGAGAGGCTACAAGGGCCTAGAGGAACTAAAAACCCTCTGGCGTAAAAGGCAAGGGGAAACCACTACGAGGGTATCAGAAACTACGCGTAAACGCGTATAGATCGCGATAAACATTTAGGGACATCACATTTACCTCGTCTGGGAAACAGTCGTAGTACGACTGATTCTCCCTCGAGAATGTCCCGACCTTATTTTTACATCACGACGCTCAGCGTCAAACGAATGAAGGAGGAATTTGTTATGTATTTAAACACGCTCGAGACATTTTGATGTTTATAACCACAATGTAAAATGCTAGAGACAGGGACAAATGGAGAGATTTGGGGAAGACCTTTACCCAACAGTGCCAGTGGGACAATACAGGGGAAAAATGTAACATACCTAGCACATTCTATTGTAACATCATCAACTCTTTATGATTAGAAGCCCTCAAACGTCTAACAATTAGTTTTACCAAAAATAGATAAGAAATAGGTTAAAGTATTCGATGGCGTAGGCCTTTGACTTCCAATCGGAAGGTGCCTGGTTCAAACCCTACCATGTACCAACGTGCTTTCGATTTTCCAATTATATGTGCGTTTACTCGATGATCTTACGCTAAAGAAAAACATGAGGAAACCTGAATGCACCTTCGAAAAAAATCTCAAGGTTGTGTGTGAAGTCGACCAAACCGCGCTTAGCTAGCGTGGTTGCTTATCGTCCTCGTGCAGGGTAGGCTCAAGGCCTTCGATGGGGACATATATGAGCTGGTGATGATGATGATACGCGTTTCTATAAAAAAATGTGTACTCCTAGTCATTGTGACGTCAATTAATTACTTAATATAAGAAACTTACCTAATATCATCATCATCAGGATGGTGATCCGGTGGCAGATCGATTCGAAGGTCCCCCAGCGCCCGCGCCGCGTGCCTTCTCCTCCTTTCATACCACAACCTTCTCTGTTCTCTTTCATTATCTCTCTGGACCCCAAAGAACGTCTGCGTTTCTCTCTTAAGATAATCTCTGACAGCGACAGTGTGAACTCTTCGTAATCTGACGCCGTCTTCGTGGGGTGGTTGTGGTACCGGGTCGGGGGGTGCAGGAGGCGCGCTGACGATGCGAGGGGGTGATTGGGGTGGGGGGTTCGTGGGTGCTGGTGATGACGTAGGACATGCCAGCTGGGGTGCCAGCAGGCCTGCGCTCGATCGCCTGAAACAATAGAGATTGGTTTGTTAAGACAAGTTACTCATTATATTTCTTCACTTAAAAGAATCTCGCCTGTTTTGCATATTTGAAACCTCGGTCGAATGTTTGTTACTTAAATTAATTTATTAGTATTGAAATAGAATTAAATTAGTTAAAAGAAGTTGAAATAAAAATCCGTTGAAATAGTGTTTATGTACACATAGTATTTGTAAAGTTCGCGTAAATAAAAAAAAAAAAAAAAACAAAAAATCGATACTAATTTAAAAATTAGCGAACGATACTCTGTGTAACGATACTCTTTGTGTTTATTTACTTAATTATACCGGGTGTTTGGTAGAGGGTTGACCAAACGCGATGGGCGTGTTCCTGGGCCTACTTGGGAGATACAATTTGGCTAAAAATTTCCTAGTTGTTAAAATCAAAAAAATATCATCAAAATTGTATTTTTTTATTTTTTTCCGAAATTGCAACTATTTATCCCTATAACTTTTTTTTGAGCTGGTTTCCAGTCAATTTTTTTGATTGATTATGGTCCCAGATATCACCTGGTCTGTTCACAGCATTTTCAGACCCCTACAAGGTCTAAATAATTTTGTATGACCACTTAACGCTAGGGAAATGAAAAATAGAAATCTTGTAGGGGATCTTTTAACTCAAATAAAAAGAAAACTAATTGTAACCGAGAATTTAAAACTCTTTTAAAAACTTCTCTGTTTATCCCTTATTTCAACGGTATACTAGATATTTAACAAAAGCCAAAAAACTTGCTAAAAATTTAGGTGCAAAGTTTAAATGGAAGAAAAAATAATGAGATATTTTAAAAAACAAATTCCAAGTTTAGCTTAAATAAGCCACAGTGTGAATAATTTTGGATTTATCTGAGGTCTTCTGAAGATACTGAGATGTTGTAGTGACTTTCTTAGAAAATAATTAGTCTTAATACAAGTAAAATGGACTATCTCAATTACAGGAAGATATTGCTTCCAAATCAAGATTTCCCGTCTCTGGCAACCGATTAAAGGGATTAGAATACGTCCAGTGGTATGACACACACGTATGGTGGGATGCTATTCCATTTGCAGACCCCCTTGCTGCAGAATGTTTTAGAATCATCAAATAAACATACCATTCACGAATCTCTTTTAGTACGTAATGGAGAATTGGATATAGAATATTTCGCCAACAAAGTAGGCTGTAAATGGAATAGCATCACACTAGACGCGGCGTGTCCCACAACTCTGAGCGTGTTTTAATCCCTTTAATTGGTTGCCAGAGACGGGAAATCTTGATTTGGAAGCAATATCTTCCTGTAATTGAGATAGTCCATTTTACTTGTTTTAAGACTAATTATTTTCTAAGAAAGTGACTACAGCATCTCAGTATCTTCAGAAGACCTCAGATAAATCCAAATTTATTCATACTGTGACGTATTTAAGCCAAGCTTGGAATTTGTTTTTAAAAATATCTTATTATTTTTTCTTTCATTTCCACTTTGCACCTAAATTTTTAACAAGTTTTTTGGCTTTTGTAAAACTTGTAGTATACCGTTAAAATAAGAGATAAACAGAGAAGTTTTTGAAAGAGTTTTAAATTCTCGGTTACAATTAGTTTTCTTTTTATTTGAGTTAAAAGTTCCTTTACAAGATTTCTATTTTTCATTTCCCTAGCGTTAAGTGGTCATAACAAATTATTTAGACCTTGTAGGGGTCTGAAAAATTTGACTGGAAACCAGCTCAAAAAAAAGTTATAGGAATAAATAGTTGCAATTTCGGAAAAAAATAAAAAAATACAATTTTGATTATATTTTTTTGATTTTAACAACTAGGAAATTTTTAGCCAAATTGTATCTCCCAAGTAGGCCCAGGAACACGCCCATCGCGTTTGGTCAACCCTCTACCAAACACCCGGTATAACCGTAATATCACACGTGTTAAGTTGTTAAATGTACATAAAATCTTAATAATCACTTAAAATTATTATTCCATAATATGTTAAATCAACAACAGCTTGCTAAAGACAGTTTCCAATAAATATATTAATACAGTGGTGCCATTCAATACAGGGCTTGCGTGTTAACTCCGCCATATTAAATATTCAGTACCAATATTTATTATTACCAGTTACAGGAACTCATTGTTAATGTCGGATATACTCTGTATTGAGTTAAAGAAGTTCCGGTTACTGAGACGGATTTTAATATATTTATATGTATTTTTTTTAATATTTCGGTGTGAGTACAAAACTTATTGGTACTCATCACTACATAACATAACAACATAATAATTCGCTACATCATCTCATTATAGTAACTGACCCCTAATTAAGTTCAAAACTTGTATCTAGAGTATCAGAAACTACGCACACACTCATTCATACACACCCAGACCGACATAGTATAAAACAAAGTCGCTTCCCGCTGTCTGTCCCTATGTTGCTTAGATCTTTAAAACTACGCAACGGATTTTGGTGTGGTTTCTTTTAATACTGAGGTGTAAGACGTATAGAATAACTTAAAAAGTTTTAAATCTTCTGTGGAGACTTTATTATTTTATTTTTAATTACCAACTTAACATACATAAGTAGTTTCATTTCATGTTCTTATAAATCAAAGCAACCGATATATCACTAGGTACATAGTATAAAACAAAGTCGCTTTCTCTGTCCCTATGTATGCTTAGATCTTTAAAACTACGCAACGGACTTTGATTTAAATAGATAGAGTGATTCAGTGGGAAGGTTTTTAGCATTAATTTTATGCCCCTTTTCCTACGGGAACAGGAACTACTCGGGTGAAACTGCGCCGCTAGTTAACAATAATGCCTTTATGACCCGTTACCTAAATAACAATACAAATATAATATAAATTTCGGTAATAAGCAATAACATAACGATATCAATACACAAATGTAGACTCGGCATTAGTACGTCCGAAGTCGCAGGTGCGTCGCAGAAGGCAATAATTTGCACGTTCCATAAACGGCAAACATAAATCATAATACAAGATATTGTAGGTAAGTAATGTACTTGATAAATATACGTTATTATAATATGGCCCTTGACAAGCAAACGACCCAAATGAGCCCATTGAAGAGTCTGTTTAACTGATCAGTTGAAATGGTCGTATTAACGACCATTTTTGGATGGACGGTGATTCCGGTGATTGCACCCGGAGCGATTCCAGTGAGGAAATCTAGTTGGCCTAAAACATTTGGAGTGACGCCTCAGTTTTATGTCTGGACTGATCTATCACTGATCAGTTCAACTGACTCGTCAATGGCCATCTTAAAGACCCCAAGCTTCTACATTATGTGTGCGCAAAACGATTTGAATTTGGAATCAAAATGAAGAGACGTGCGCTCGTATAATAATTTTAAAATTATAAATATTTATATTTTTTTTCATTTGAATATGTTTAAAATCTATTTGAATTTACAAGTAGAACCAAATTAAGTATAGTCTACTATTGATATCTTTGATTTACACGAACACTACACATTGAAATAAAACACTTAACGGATTTTTGTCGTGGTTATATTTTGTTTTACATTTTCTGACGTTTCGGATTCTTTACAGAACCCATAATCACAGAAGACTAAGATGGAAGACGTCTGTACTTACAAAGTAATGTAAAAAGTTTACTACTAGGTAGTGCGTGATGGACTATATTTTATATTCGTATTCTCATGGGAACGGGAACTACGGGTAAAACCGCGGAGCGCTACTAGTATTAAATGCATTGCATATCTTAAATACTAGCAGCTCCCCGCGGTAACGCCCGCGTGGTTCTGTTTCCCGCGGGCATACCGGGATAGTAATAGAACCTATGTTACTAGCTTATGTTACTCCCAGAAAAGTAAATTATTAAGTATTTTTTAATATTAGTAGGTAATAAATCGTAGCGTACAACTCGCAATTTGACATTATAGGAAGTATTCTGATTTTATTAATATTATGGCTATGGTGCCTTAGTGGCCTTTATTGCTTGTAAAAATTCAAATAAACGTTGAACAGAATACTGTTTCCATGACAACCATCTAAGTTTTATGAGCCATTGAGTCAGCGGTGTATTTGTCACAAAATGACAACAAATGTCAAAAGAAGGCCTTAATGTTGATATTAAAATACATTTGAGTAGCTATAACACAGCATTATTAGCTTAGAGACTTCCTACATACTTATATACGAGTATATCACAGTAATGAGGGTTTGTACTTTTTCTGCCACCAGATGGCGCTTCGTAGGCGTCAGGTACAAACAGCTGTCAGATATTAGAGATTCTTACCGAACGTATATTTTTAGTGAAATCCTACATACCCATTTGGAAGTGTTATTGATTTTAATATGGATTACGGCGAGAGAAAGTATGTCGGACTGAAAATTGAGCTCAAAAAGGGAGGCTCAAAAAATCACTGGTACTAAAATTAACTTAAGCTCTCCTGTTTTGTGTGCACATAATATAGGCATTGTGGTATTTTAGAGAACAATATTCGTTTTGTAACGTCTTTATGAATCAACTAGCAGCGCCCCGCGGCTTCACCCGCGTAGTTCCCGTTCCCGTGGGAATTTTGGGATAAAAAGTATCCTATGTGTTATTCTGATGTATAAGTAAGATTATTGTAAAGTTTCATTAAAATCCATTCAGTAGTTTTTGCGTGAAAGAGTAACAAACATCCATACATACAAACTTTCGCCTTTATAATATTATTATCTGGGATAAAAAGTAACCTATGTGTTATTCTGATGTATAAGTAAGATTATTGTAAAGTTTCATTAAAATCCATTCAGTAGTTTTTGCGTGAAAGAGTAACAAACATCCATACATACAAACTTTCGCCTTTATAATATTATCTGGGATAAAAAGTATCCTATGTGTTATTCTGATGTATAAGTAAGATTATTGTAAAGTTTCATTAAAATCCATTCAGTAGTTTTTGCGTGAAAGAGTAACAAACATCCATACATACAAACTTTCGCCTTTATAATATTAGTAGGACTAGTAGGATAAACCAAAACAATTATCGGAATAGTTAAATCATGTGCGGGTTTTGACAGATTGGACCTGACGCTACAGTGCTGCCATCTCACATAAATTTAGTATTGAACATGAGTTTCTGCAAACCACCGCTAGATGGCGCCACACAGAAAATTAAAACACGCAAGCGTTTTATGCCGCGTTTAGTAGGAATGAAACGAGCACTATGGTAAGTTATATATAATTATTTACTATTTATAGTCGATTTTCTTTGCGTATTTTTGAACAGCCCATCCTTTAGATGGGTTTAGAAACTACGAGGTATAATACTATAACCATGATGTTTGTTATAGTATTTAACAATACTCCGACTCCGGTACTCCTCAGCTAGGGTGGAGCGTCACGTTAATGTATGGAGATTTTATTTTATCCAATCGATTTTGAATACTTGCAAAACGTTGTATTAGGCTAAATTAAAAAGTAAATATATTTTTTAAGCATATTTTATAGCTCTCTACCTCAGCTCAAAGATCGAAATATTTAGTAAAATTAGGTATATTTTTAAACATGTACAGAATATTACTATAATTAAAATCCTTTTATATTTTAGCATACAAGTATCAGAAAAACACGTAATTCAAAGTGTCTATTAAAAATAAAAACTCCTCACTCCTTAGTCGTTCAAAGTAAAAAATAACAAATATTTACATCTGAGACGTGATGAGAGTAAAATATACTTAAGTAAATATGTATGTACAGTCACGGAATGAAAAGGTTCGTCACCTTAGAGTTGGTTTTCGCTTGCACTAGTATTGCAAGAAACAATAATGCCAACATATAAATGGAAGAAACAGTGATGCTCACATTTAAATAAATAGAATGACGTTTGTTATCGAATAAGGTTTTGGTTGATTTTTCTATCCTTTTTTAAACACTGCCTTGTGCCATATAAAAACCTCTTTGATATTTTGCAATGATGACATTGACTGATTGACAATAGTTTGACAGAAATAATAATGGCAGGTTGAACCAACAAGAAGGTTTTAGTTTATTAAAAATCTTGTTGACAAGATATTTATCCTGTTAAACAACACTGATCTGAACGTTATTATCGAGCAGTAGAACATTATTTTCCCTAACTCTGTAACAAAGTTTCAAAAGGTAATATGTTTTCGCGACACATTATACGAATCAATATGAAAATTGAGGAACCTTCTCATTCCGAGACTGTACTTCGTTTGACAAATTTCTGGATAAAATATATACTGAAAGTAAACTATCTAATAAAGAAAGATTTTTTTTAAATAGTATATTTTATAATCTTTATGATATACATTTGAAAATAGAACGTTTTGGTTTGATTGGCTGAATAGAAAGAAGAAGATAATAAAAAAAACAAAAACGAATTCTCGAAAAAAATAACGCACATGAAATTTTTCAAAACTTTCGGGTTCGATTCCCGGAGAGAGTAATAGCTTTTTTCTAAATCTGTGAATGCAGTTTTTGTTTTTACTAAAATCGATGACATGGTTCATTTATTTATTTCTAGTTTTAGACTTTCCCCCACTGGCCGTTCTATTTGGGACACCCTGTATACATAAGTAAGTACGTATACCAAATTTTATTCAAATTCATTAAAAGTTTGAGCATGAAGTGAAGGAGTAACAAAGAAACTTCGGAACTATTCAACCGGTATACTCTAAATCTGTTTCATTAGAAAGGCAATAATGCGAAGATGTTGTAAGAATACTAAAATTTAACTAATTCTTCTTGAATAAAAATTTTTTCAAAACACTTGCTCATAAAGGGGTTCTTATTTGTGCAAAAACAGTTGAATAATGACACGTTTTATTCACTAGTGAGTTATAGATTGTTTTTTTAAATTGCTTTGTTTTTAAAAAAGTTTCGACAAAAATGGTGTCCATACATTTTAAAAACAAACTTCAACTATGTTGCCTTACTTTTGGTAGCTCTATGGTCGATTCCATTCATTCATTCATTCCATTTTTTTTTTAATAAGTATATTCTTTTAGTCTTTGGCGATCACCATTGTTGTGTTGGATGCGCGCGAATAGAAAAACTGTTTATTTATTAGCGAAATATGATAATTTCTTCGCAAATGTGTTGAAAAACGTTGTATGGTACACGCGAGTATTGGTGATTATTATCCTCGGCTATCTTCAGACCCTCGCCTGGCGGCTCGGGCCTCAATAGCGCCTCGGAAGTAATCACCAATTTACCTCGCTTGTACCATAAATAACTAAAATCTTATTCTATATACATATAAAATTCTCGTGTCACAGTTTTCGTTGCCATACTCCTCCGAAACGGCTTGACCGATTCTCATGAAATTTTGTGAGCATATTCAGTAGGTCTGAGAATCGGCCAACATCTATTTTTCATCCCGAAATTCCCACGGGAACTACGCGTGTGAAACCGCGGGGCGCAGCTAGTAATATATAGTATTTTACTGATACGGGGAAAATGCTAAGAAATTTAGTGAACAAGTTATAATAATCTATACTAATATATAAAGCTGAAGCGTTTGTTTGCTTATTTGGTTGAACGCGCTAAAATTCTTTCGGTATTAGATAGCCCATTTATCGAGGAAGGCTATAGGCTATATGTTATCCCCGTTTTCCCATGGGAACGGATACTACGGGGGTAAAACCGCGGGGCGCGGCTAGTATCTTATAAACACACTTAATTACGTACATCGTATCTACAACATCATTAAAAATTATTAAGCAACGAATAATGATATCAAACAATTATTCCATTATAATTTTCATGTAATTTAATGTTAATTATGCTATCATTTTCCTTATATTAAGAAGAGTCTTTGTTAAGATAAATAAGGTATCTCTATTGTTATAAAACTGAAGAGTTTGTTTGTTTTGTTGAACGTGCTTATATAAGGAACTGCCGGTTCGATTTGAAAAAAGAGTTGGATTGTCTATTTATCGAGGAAGAGTAGGCTGTAGGCTACATTATGCTACGACCAGTAGAACCGGAGTTCACGCGGGCTAATACCTACTCATTATTATACTGTGACGCGGGTCAAACCGCTAGGCACAGTTAGTGCTAAATATTTTAATGTGAAACAGAGTTTAAGTTTTTTTTTTTAATCTTTTTTGAGATAAAGTTAGTGTGTGTGCGAATTACTGTAATCATATGATGTAGATAATGATTATGTTATGTTATTTTCTTTCATAAAAAGTTCAAACATTCTTGTCATTCACAATTATAATTGAATAATCTTCAAACAAAGTTATTTATACTAATTACATTGTTACGTACATAATTAAATTACAGTAAGTAAACATTTTGTAACATAATCGAGGAAAATTTTGAAGATTTCATTTTTAAAGGTTTTTAACAAGAATTATATTTGTAAATAAATATTTAATTATAATTTTGTATCTTTCGTTTCCAGTTTACTAATTTCATTGTTATACTAGCGCTCTTTCCCGGTTTTGGTCTAAGTATTTAGTCTTAAATTCATTCAAACATAGTGTTTCTATACTCTTGCCTGCGAAACTAGAAACCTTGGGTTCGATTCCTGCGTCGAGCGATGCATAATATTATTTTCTAATTGGCTCTTTTTTATTTGCTGACTAGTAGTCAGAGAGTCAATAACGGTTGCATTATATAAATATTTTGGTATTTTACAGTAGTTTAACATTTACGGCGCATTAGCAAACCGTTCAAAATCTAATTTCGAAAGACTTAGCATTCACAACTGGTATTGTGAATGGACCTCATAAATAACGACTTTTGTTGTTCAAGGACCATTAGGTTCAAGAAAATACCAACATCATTCAAGTTGCAAACATTACGGTAAATATTTTGAACAGGATTTTTGGAACAGAATATTTTTGAAAAAGTATAATTTTATTACTAGGTAAATGAACCAACGTTGCTATTTTTACGAAAATAAATCCCATAAGTGTTTTATGGGATTTATTTTTTAGTGTTTTTAAATGCTTTATCTTTTTCTATGTATTCTGTGGGTAACATCACCGATCATCATTGCGTGTGGCATTCTGCGAGGATCAGATTTTTATGTCCAGGTTATTTAGCCAGCTTATAGCGGCAGATGTGATCCTATGGACCTCCGATATTTTTCTGGTGAAACAGCGATGATATTAGTATAATGATTAATCAGCCCTCGAACCGTGGAACACGGCACACAACGTATGAATTGTCATGGAAAACTGGGTAGTTATTACGTACGCCGCCCCGCGGTTTCACCCTCGTAGTTCCCGTTCCCGTTGGAATATGGGGATAAAATTATGCTGAAAACCTTTCCACTGAATCACTCTATCTACTAAAATAAACCGCATCAAAATCCGTTGCGTAGTTTTAAAGATCTAAGTATCCATAGAGACATAGGGACAGAGAAAGCGACTTTGTTTTATACTATGTAGTGATATCATCAAATAATAACGGGGTAATAAGAAAAGTCAATAAAAAAATTAAAATACTACTCCATTTCTTTCTCTTATATCCTCCGTTATATTCAAAATCTACGAACAGTACACAAAACTTTATTATTTTCTATTACCTAACTCTAGGTACCTTTAGTGCCTTAAATTGTAGGATTATAACGTCGTAAAGGCAGTTCAAAGAAATATATGATTACTGCTTATAACCAAAAAGGGTTTATAAACACAAATCTAGACTTTTTAGGGTTCCGTAAAAACGGGACCCTATTACTGAGACTTCGCTGTCTGTCCGTCCGTCTGTCACCACACCAGGCTGTATCTCAACAACGGTGATAGACAGTTGAAATTTTCACAGACGATGTATTTCTATTGCCGCTTTAATAACAAATACTAAAAACAAATAAAAATATTTAAGGGGGCATATAACAAACGTGTTTTTGTCGTTTTGATACGGAACCCTTCGTGCGCGTCCGCCTCGAACTTGGCCGGTTTTATTGTAACAAAAAGTATGAACAGACATCTTCTTCTAAAATTCATGAGTACCAAACTGGCTTAGGTGGCTACTCAGCCACTAAAAACTCACCCACTGGGTGAGTAGCCAACTTGTGATTTTCTTAGTGGTCATCTCAGCCAGTACTTTAGCCGATTGTGGGTGAGCCAACCACTCCAATTTTTGGACGTCGTCTTCTCACCCACTTTATAAAACTTAACCTGGGAGACCGTACTAAGACTGTCAAATGTTACGTAAAATTAGATTTGGTTCCCTAGGGGGTAAACCAAATTGATGATTTTGTATTATTTTAAAGATAAAATAAGTATTTGCTTATATAATCTTATTACTAAAAAAATGTTATCTTTGTAAACTACCAGGCCTGCAGAAATGTAAAGAGGTCTTAATAATAACTTGGAGTATAATATACTGAAACCATCAGTACTTCAAATTTAATTTTACGTACTTGAACAAAATTGTATGTAAAACTCCTAATAACCCATGTTTGCCTGGTACTTTTGTCCCAAAATCGCGCGATATATCTAAACAATGTAACATTTGACAGTCTTAGTACGGTCTCCCAGGTTAAGTTTTATAAAGTAGGTGAGAGGACGACGTCCAAAAATTGGAGTGGTTGGCTCACCCACAATCGGCTAAAGTACTGGCTGAGATGACCACTAAGAAAATCACAAGGTGGCTACTCACCCAGTGGGTGAGTTTTTAGTGGCTGAGTAGCCACCTAAGCCCTTTTTTATCTAATATTTAAATAGAGAATAACAAAAACTGGGTATGTTTGTGTAATAGAGCTGAAACATAAAAATGAAGCTTTTATTTAAGCGTGTTTACAATCTTAAAAAATACAATATGTATATCTTTAAAAAAACAGTAATAGTTTTAAGGAAAAATATAAGTTTATACAATTTTAGACGTGGAAAGTTATTATTGTTTTCATTGACTTAATCTAATATATAAAATTCTCGTGTCACAGTTTTCGTTGCCATACTCCTCCGAAACGGCTTGACCGATTCTCATGAAATTTTGTGAGCTTATTCAGTAGGTCTGAGAATCGGCCAACATCTATTTTTCATCCCGAAATTCCCACGGGAACGGGAACTACGCGTGTGAAACCGCGGGGCGCAGCTAGTATACAGATAAAACTTCAACGATATTCGCAAATCCTACTAATATTTTAAAACCGAATGTTTGTGGATGTGTGGATGTTTGTTCCTCTTTCACGCAAAAACTACTGAATGGATTTAAATGAAATTTGGTACAGATGTTCCTCATACCTAGGCATAGCACATAGAACACTTTTTATCCCAAAATTCCAACGGGATAAGGTTCCACGCGGGTAAAACCGCGGGGCCCAGCTAGTATATGCATTTACGCAGAGACATAAAGGTAATTTTGTTTAGAGCTATAAGAGCACTAATGTTTGTCACCTATATTCTGAACGGCTGGACTGATTTGAATAAAAAATTGTGTTTATTTCAATGGATGATTTGAAAACACAAAACTCGGTAGGTATAGCACTTTTCTGGGCTTACGCTTGTTTAAAATTATTCGTAGATAGATAGATATAACTCTTTATTGCCTTTCACAAATAAAACAGGTAAGTACAAATGTATACAATAACAATAATAACTAAAATATAACACATAGAAAGAACAATGGGCGGCCTTATCGCTAAAACCGATTTCTTCCAGGCAACCTTAGGATGAAACAGTCTCTGGTTGAAGTTTAACTTGGGCAACAAACAACGAAAGAAGAACAAAAATATGGACATATGAACTAGTAAGTATATATTTATAAGTCGCGAGTGAATAACCTTCTAGGCGAGCACGCTGCATCTTAGGCTGTATCATCGCTTTCCATCAGGCCAGTTACAGTCAAGTGCAAGCTTACTTATTCAGGGTAAAAGTAACGCGGACGGAAGTCGCTGTGTTTTTAGTGGGTAGGCCCAGCCCTTCTGGCTGGGAGAGCCCTACATGCCCCGGGGGCCCTCCCAATATCGGCTCACGGTGGTATGCAGATCTATGCATTCTCACCGCGTTAAAAAAAAGGGGTAAAAAAAATTCATACTAATCTAAAAATAATTACGTAGGTATCTCATATTTATTTCCTACTTTCAAATAAGGAAAGAGAAGGTGTCCCATAAAGCTGAAAGTTGAAGTATTTCTAATGTCAAATACCGATGTTAATTAACAAAGTGTTTTAATAATACATTCCGTTTGCAGTCGTAACCGAGTTCTGGAGTTATTAGTTTCGTGGTGCGAATAACAAACGGTTACGTTTCGGTACAGAGTTCGCTGACTTACGGAATAAAATGTGGTTTAAAATTGGTTTTAAAGATGTTATGGGCGGGAAGATTTGGGTAAAATCGATATTATTTAAAATTAATATTTATGGACATTATTTGTAACATCTTTCAATATCTACGCCTTATAAGAAATGTCCCATAAAAGCCAGGGTAAGGGTAGTTGATTTAAAAAATTTATTAGTACGTCTTATAGATTTCCAAAAAATATTGGACACGTATTTATTTTCCATGTAAATAAATAATTAAGACGATACAGTGCATCGAAAACGTGAAACGTCACAGGTTGCTGCAATTTTAAGCAACAGTTGACGTCACAAGCCCCCAATCCTAAACGTTATGCGTTATAACTAAGTCAGTTTTATTAATTTGATGAAAAAAAATACGTGTTTAATATTTTTTCGAAATCTATCTGATGGACTTATTAGAATTTCATTTTGCTTATCCAGGAAACTGCCCTGCTAGTGTTTACAATTTGCACATAAATAAAACCATATCACCTACACAGTCTAAGTATATTCAAAAATGGTTATAAATCAATGCAAAGCAGATTCTTTAAGGAAGAAAGGAGATAATAAATTTTGGAATTCCACCCTCCCACTTCGGTGGGCGGTATGCCTTACAGGGAAAAAATACATTAGTAATATTTATTGCAGTAACGTATATTCAATCGGACATTTTAGGTGTTATAGATGTTTAATTATAGTTAGACGAATGTGACATTTACATAATGTAGTACCTAGTCAGTCGTTGTTAGAGCCCTCAAAAGTCTAACATTCAGTTTAACCAAGAATGTCGTATAGCCCTCTGGGTTGTGAAGGTCTGATGGCAGTCGCTTTACGTAAAATACTGACATTCCGCCAAATCTGGTTAAAACTGAAAACCGACCCCAAATAGACATGGGATAAAGGTTCGGAAAAGAAGAAGAAGTACCTAGTCAGTCGTTGGTTCTAAAGGAGACACAAAAAAGATAAATCGCAGGGAGAAAAAGTAACATTTTGTTTTTTTAATAACAAGAAATATAAGCACTCTCATAATCTTATAGCCGCTGAACCCTAACTAGATAAAATATTGTATCTACATAGAAGATCCCACTGCTAGTCAAATGTTTGTCTTGTAAGAAGCAAGGCACGAAAAAACATTTGGAAAAATAATTAGAAAAACATATCCTAAACTTCTTGAAAACCAAAATTTTTGAAACCAAATTTACATACTTCTAATTCAACATCCCCAATTAACCAATACAGTTAACATTTAAACACGTTTTAGCTAGCTAGCTATTACACACGTATAAACGTACAGTTTCCTCGCGAACGTGCCGATGTCACAAGATATCATGTTTCTGAAGGAAGTGTATTAATAATTCAGAGACCGGGAGACGCAGTAAGGGCCGTGTACATTAGGATTCCTTTATACTATGTATGTAGTTCTTTTACGTAGTATGAACAGTAAAAAATGAATTCTTTCACGCTCAATGTTTAAGTAATTGCATTTTTATACGTTCTAGCAGCGCCCTGCGGTTTTACTTTTCTCATGAGAATGCAGGGATAAAATTACCTTCCTCTTGAGTGATTCTATCTATTAAAAAAACGCTTCAAAATCCGTTGCGTAGTTTTAAAGATCTAAGCATACATAGGGACAGACAGACAACGACAGTTACTTTGTTTTTATAGTATGTGGTGATTTATGAATTTTTGCATTTTTATAATAGAAGTGTATGAATTTTTGTGTTTTAATATTTTATTTTTGTTTTAATGTGAATTTAAAATCAGTTATATAAGAAAGTTAGTTTAGTAACTTTAAACTTATATACATTCAAACACCCTTGGTTTTTATATTAGTTTATTAGATCGCTAACATGTATTAAATTCCTTTAAAAACAAAATATTAATCACTGAAAGCTATTCATGTGAATTTGTAAGTTTGCTTTCCATATTATGATAACTTATTGCGCTCGAGCTCAGAGTGCAGAACTGCAAACTTGGACAGTTTAGTTAAACTTTTGAACGGTAACATTTCACTGGAACCAACAAAATAAACTGTACATAGACTTAGTAATTCCACAGACAGAACATAGCTGATATTTTAAACAAAATAATTTTTATTAAAAAAAATACAAATGTAAAAGTGGTTATCATACTGAATTGACAAATAAAATATAGTAGAATTCATTGTAATTGCAGGAGTGCAGGTTCGATTCCTCAATATATCGGGGTACATATCACACGTCAATTATCAATTATTTATAACTAGCAGCATCTCGCGGTTTCACCCACGTGGTTCCCGTTCCCGTGGGATTACGGGGACAAAATATAGCCTATGTTACTCAGGATGAATGTAGTTTTCCAATGGTGAAAGAATTTTTAAAATCGGTTCAGTAGTTTCGGAGTCTATTCGTTACAAACAAACAAACAAACAAATCTTTCCTCTTTATAATATTAGTATAGATAAACTTATTTTTAATGGATAGAAAACACAGACCATGCACAAAGCACATAAATATTTGTCTTTGTGGGAATCGAAATCATACCTTTGGCGTAGCAGGTAACACTACTGACCGCACCATTTACGCCCAATAATATTCAATTTTAGCTTGCCAATAATTGGTAAACGTCATCCTAACTAATATTATAAATGCGAAAGTAACTCTGTCTGTCTGTTACCTTTTCACGGCTAAACTACTGAACCGGGGTAGCTTATGGTCCGGGAAAGAACATAGGATACTTTTTATACCGAAATTCCCACGGGAACGGGAACTACGCGGGTGAAACCGTGGAGTGCTGAGCTAGTAAAACATGAATTTAATCAATCTTTAAATTCAATCCTATTAATATTGGACATTAGTCGTCAAAAGACAAGTCTATACATTGTCGCGTCTACGTTCCATTGCATCGAATACCGACTCATGTGAGTTGGTATTCGTACACGATTCCCCAGTCCCACATAAAGCTCACATGTAGGCATTATGTGAACATTATACTAACTTTATGATTTACAACTAGAAACTCGATACTTTATATCTGTGAATAAAATGAGGTAAAAGATACGTGATGTGGAAAAAGTGGAGATGTTTGGTTTTGAACTAGATTTTTGGTGGTCGGTATATCGGTTTTCTAAGAGAACTTTTAACTTTAATAAATCAGATAGATAGATAGATAGAAAATACTTTATTGCTCATAATACACACACAAAGATACAGAAAATAGGAAAATATAACAACAAACGGTACATGGGCAAAGGCGGCCTTATCGCTAGGAGCGATCTCTTCCAGACAACCTTAGACAATGGGTATGAATAGAAGAATAGCAGGAGTGTGCCTAAGAATCAGCATTTAAACATAACAAAATGAGGAATTCTTAACGTTTGAAAATCGGGATTTAAAAGTAGCTCACTCTTCAGAGTTTTGATGGACAATTACAATAATATATTAAACTGTTCCTATAAATTGTTTAAGAATAAACAGAAAAGACAGCTCCAATGAATTCCTTGATATTTGGAAAATATGTATTTTTCGACCCGGAAATGCACCCCAGGACCAACTTGGTAGGCAAGCAAAGAAATCACTCAACCATTCAGACCTTCATGACGTTACAAATTAAGAAAAATTAAACCGAACATGAAATAAAAATAAGATAGCTTTACTCTCTCACAAATCTCTGAAACATTTAAAACAGATATTTTTAATGAAACCAAACATAAGCCAAAAAATAACATACATTATATTGATACACTTTTTTTTAAACACTAGCGGCCCACCCCGTCTTTGCACGGGTCCAATTTTCCCGTTGATTTTCCAGTTTTTTTTACATAAAAACCTTCTACAGAGTATTAGAAAACTACAAAAGAAAAAAATAGCCAAATCGGTCTAGCCGTTCTCAAGTTATAGCGTCAGGAAGGAAAACCCGACTTATTTTTATATAGTAGATTTATTTAAAATTTCACCCGCGTAGTTCCCGTTCCCGTGGGATTACGGGGATAAAATATAGCCTATGTCACGCACTGATAAATTAGCTTTCCATTAGTGAAAGAATTTTTGAAATCGGTCCAGTAGTTTCGGAGCCTATTCATTACAAACAAACAAACAAACAAATCTTTCCTCTTTATAATATTAGTATAGATAGAACATTTATTTATACACATTTTACAAAATAAAATATGAAACTCGACACGTGATCGCCAAATGACTTTGATCAGAATTTAGATTGAAGACATTAGGGAAACGTTGACGTGAAATGGAAATCCAAATTGGCCGTTTAGGGAAATACCTACAA
The DNA here is from genome assembly GCA_958496195.1 of Timandra comae. Lineage (NCBI taxonomy): Eukaryota > Metazoa > Arthropoda > Insecta > Lepidoptera > Geometridae > Timandra > Timandra comae. The sequence goes on along the minus strand of OY292363.1, from coordinate 9,964,535 downwards.
AATCATATTAAGGCACCTCACATAAAATATAACGCGATTTCTCATTGATTCACAATTTGCGGTCTTTAGCACAGATAATGACTTGCAATTATGCAGGATAGGTTTAAAGTATAGATTAAAGTGAAACAAATTGTAATTAATCCTACTAATATTATAAATGCGAAAGTTTGTATGTGAGTTTGGATGTTTGTTCAACTTTCACGCAAAAAATACAGTATCGATTTTGATTAAATTTTGTACAGATGTTCCTTATAACTAGGAATAACACATAGGATACTTTTCATCCCGAAATTCTCATGGGATTGTGTATAAGTAATCGTATATTTTATTGTAACGTTTTGTAGTCACAAATCCTACCAATAGATGGCGCTGTTACTTAATTTTTAACCGACTTCCAAAAAAACAGGAGGAGGTTCTCTATTCGACGTGTATTTTTTTTTTTTTGTGTGTTTGTTACGCGATTTCTTTGTAATCATGAATGGAGCATTTTAAAATTCTTGTTTCATTAGAAAGCGGATATTCGCGAAGTGGTCCCATGTCAAGGAAATCAGGAGCACTGACTCCAAAAGTAACTAATTATAAATTGTAAATATGTATTAATAATATCGTTTATTTTAAATTATTTTCTTACTTTTTAGTGCTGAAGTCGGTTTCTTATTTTTTTAAATTAACTTTATTTAACACACGATGGTGAATTGTGCCGAGATTCTCACGGGAGCGGGTACTACGCGGGTAAAACCGTGGGGCGCTGCTAGTTGTTAATATAATATTTAATCATTGAAATATGTAAGTACTTACATGAGCTTGTATGTGGTATACGCAGATTTTTACATGTGAAAACATTTAAGTGGTTACGAGTTATTATTTAGTTCTTATTGTTATTATTAAAACTGTTTGTTTTCCTTTAAATAAAAATAAAATACCTATTATAAATAAAATACCTATTGTTTAAGTTTCCTTGTTTGGTTGAAAGTACTAATCTGAAAAACTGCTAAGTAGTACGTTAAAGAAAAGTATTAGTTTGCATATTTATACGTAATTTTCTAGTTACTATACTAATGTGTATCGTCACAAAAACTATCTTCAGCCCGCGGTTTTATGTAACCTCGCATTGATATGTAACCCAACAAACAGACTACACAATACATCTTCAAATTAGATTATAACACCTACAACCAAACAAACAAACAGATCACCTATATAATATAAGCCGCCTTAATATCATATCTTAATGCTGTGATATATGCATAGTTATACAAAATGAAACATTAAGTTAGATAATGAAGTAATTTGTATATTTGGGGACACCATTCCAAGTATTGGGGACACTTTGTTTAATGGACCAGTGAGTGTCCCCCAAGTCCCCTGTAATTAAGGTGACATTAATTATTAGAAGACCGGACTGACCAACTTGAATAACTTGGGTAATAGTTGATGCGTTTGTCGGGTTAACAAAAGTACGAATACGAGTACATAGTATAATAAACAATTATATGTAAATTATTTAACAAAGTCTTAGAAACAAGTATACAAAAGAAATAACCTAACAGATTTAGTGTCATTAGCTATTATTCAAGATAATCACTACATAGTATAAAACAAAGTCGCTTTCTCTGTCCCTATGTATGCTTAGATCTTTAAAATTACGGAACGGAATTTGATGCCGTTTGTTTTAATAGATAGAGTGATTCAGTGGGTAGGTATTTAGCTTAATTTTAACCCCATATTCCTACGGGAAAGGGAACTACGCGGGTGAAACCGCGGGCGCTGCTAGTAAATACTAAATCCTTTAGGTATATTTTCGTGTCACAGTATTGGTAACCCAACTTCTGGGAAAGGGCTTGTCCAATGTTTGTGTGTTTTTGTGTTTATTAGGTAGGTCTGAGAAAAGGTCGAAAACGAATTTTATAACCTTAAGTGATAAGGATGGCTTGACCTTAAAATAAGTAACAAACAAAAATATACAACCGAATTAAAATCTTCCTCTGTTATTTTTTTTTATTAATAACAAAATCCACAGCTCTTTGATTATACATTATGCCAATCTTATAAGTTCTAAACTTATAGCCAATAATGGATTGACATTTTATTATAAAAATAAATCATGGGCTAACAGTCGATAGACAATTACTTACTCTAAAATACAAAAAATAAAATAATAACAAAAATAAAGGTGATTATACAAAACATTTTCTTTTAAATTTAAAAACCTATTAAAAAGAAAATGTTTTTATAATCACCTTTATTTTTGTTAGGGAAGTTTACAAAAAAGATGTTAACACTAAACACTAATCAAGTATGTTATATACTCGAAGATGAGTCGAATCATAGAGCCAAAAGTTTTCGGGGAGTCAGATTATCCCCTGTCACTGTGTATACATAAGTTTATGTATTATAGTTAATATCAATAAAGTTGTTCACCAAATTTCGTGAGTCCCTATCGTAACTCCATGACTTATGACTTTAGCTGGTATTAAACGAGCCATATTGCTTCATAAATTCAACGTAGGTCTACTTACCAATTATGATTAGGTAGAATATTATGATTTCTTAGTTTTATGGTACAATAAAAGTTAATTTATTTTTATATTTCGTTGCTTTTAATTAATGGGGTTTGTTATCTTAGTTTGTTGGTAGTTTTTGGTACTTGGTTTTTTTGTTTTTAATTTGGGTAGTTTAAAAATAATAGATATAAGTTGGTGGAAGGATAATTGTGTACAAATTTAATAAAAATTATAAAAAACATATGTCATTTAGTTTGGAAATTTTTCCCCAGCAGTGGGATAATATAGGTGAAAAAAAAGAGTCTGGATGACGTTTTCATTTCAAGTAACATTCAAGTGTATGACTTACCTACTTGATAAGACTTTGATAAACTTTGATTGTCTATATATATTTTTTTAAATATTTATGCTTTTGATCATACTGAATACTTACCAGGAAATTTGAAAAAATGCTTTGAAATATTTTAAACGAATACAATTTGAAATATTTCTACGAACTATCACTTTTAGCACCGTATTTTTTTCATAGAAATTCCTTTTATTCTGTACCAATATATTTTTTGGAATAGCTTAACGTTATTCTATGAACTATTATTGCCAGCTCTACATTTATTTTTATAGTGTTTTATCTACCATTAAATCCTTGACTTGTAATTTTTATAAAAAAAATATATGCCGTCTCGTTCTCACTTACAATTTTAATATGGAAAAAAGCAAGACAGATATAATTTATAGACAATAGTAGTCATTTACAATAGTAATAATTCATTGACCTCTAGTATCGATTGCTTACAAGTATTACAATTACTAAGAACTGAAGAAGTCTAGATTTGCATATTTTATGTGAAAATTGAAAAATTAACCATCTAGTTGCTTCGTTCATACAGGTACATTAATCACTACATAGTATTATAAACAAAGTCGCTTTCTCTGTCCCTATGTATGCTTAGATCTTTAAAACTACGCAACGGATTTTGATGTGGTTCGTTTTAATTGATAGTGATTCAGTGGGAAGGTTTTTAGCATAATTTTATTCCCATATACCTACGGGAACGGGAACTACGCGGGGCGCCGCTAGTTTATTATAATTTTAACAGGGTGGTTTGCTTCTAAACCCGAGGTCGCAGGTTCATTTCAGATGTTTAGTATTTTCCAAACATGGCCCTAGTTTAAACTAAAAACTTTAATGTATGAGCGTTTTATGATTTATTTCAAAAATATTTTTGTTTATTAAATAACATAACATAACATAATCATTCACTACATCATCTCATTATAGTAACTGACACCTAACTAAGTTCGAAACTTGTATCTAGGGTATCAGAAACTACGCACACACTCATTCACACACATACCCAGACCGAGACAAACATTTGTGGTTCACACAAATATTCACCCCGCACGGGAATCAAACCCGCAACCTTATGGATGGCAGTCCGGCATGGTGACCACTCTGCCATCGAGGTCGTCGTATATATATATATATATATATAGTATAATATGTTTTTAAATACATATCTGTTAAAATTACACAAATATCTTTACTTTGACCCGAGAATTGAACCAAAAACTTTATATGAAGAACTCGGTGACACAGATCGTTAAAACCATGAAATTGTAACCCATCAACACAACAAACTTTGCGACATATCTCAATCAAACTTTTAATTAAATTTTGTAATTAAACATAATAATGATGTGTGTTTAGAAACATTATTAGGCATTTATTTCAAACACCGCGTAGCAAACTACGCGACTACGCAAACTGCTACGATGCATATAGCGTAGCAAGTTACGCGAAACTATTTCGAACTAGCTGCGCCCCACGGTTTTTCCGATGAATCCCAATCCGATGGGAATTTCGGGATAAAAAGATTCATATGTGTTATTCCTAGTTGTAAGTAACATCTGTACCAAATTTAATCTAAATCGATACAGTAGTTTTTGCGTGAAAGAATAACAAACATCCAAACTCACAAACATACAAAATTTCGCATTTATAAAGTTAGGTATATTAAGTAGATACTAATTGCTACGATACACGAAGCATGACTGCGTAGTAATGTGTTGGGTATCATAAGCTGATTTATTAAATGCGTGCTCTAAACTATTTAATTTGAACAATTATTAGGTCTTCATAAGACGTTACACAATTTTTAGTGCTTAAAAAGACTGCGTCATTGTTTTGTCTCCTCAAAGAAAATGAACAATTAAGAAACAATGTGAATGTTGGCGTTAAAATCATAAATTAATTAACAAGAGACTTAAAGCAGCCGAAGATTGTTATAGTACGTTTGTCCGGGCATATTGCCAGCGGAAGACGAACGCTTTAATTATGAGTTATGTATATTGTAATTATTCTTATTATCGTACTTTTAGTAACTGGTTTAGACTTTTATTACTATTTTATTGATATTTATTCATTGGATGACGTTGAAGCATTTTATTTTATACTAGCTGTGCCCTGCGGTTTCACACGCGTAGTTCCCGTTCCCGTGGGAATTTTGGGATGAAAAATAGATGTTGGCCGATTCTCAGACCTACTGAATATCATCACAAAATTTCATGAGAATCGGTCATGCCGTTTCGGAGGAGTACGGGAACGAACATTGTGACACGAGAATGTTATGTATAAGATTATAGTCACAATATTTTCTGTGCCGGTGACAGCGTCGCTGTAATCGCATCTTTTGGTTGTCAGTTTATTGATAATGTATCCAAATGACATTAGTCTAAATGACAATAGTAGCTTCCACTTTTGGCCGCCGGCACTGAAAACTTGGTGACTCCAATAATAAATATTATTATACTTACGGATAATACATACTATTTTCGACTCTACCCACACTTCAAAGTTTAAATTCAATCAAATACATGACAAAACTTTACATATTTTAATAAGTCCTTACTCAAAAAAAACTTATAAAAAACAACCTTACACGTCAGCATTAGGGTTCAAAATCCAATCAACATTAACATGACACAGATCGTGAACACGTTTCCTTGCAAAAATGTTCATAATGCTGGCCATAGACGTGTCAGTTGAACTGATCAGTCCAGACATAAAACTGAGGAGTCACTACAAAAAATTTAGGCCAACCTAATTTCCCCACTGGAATCTGAAATCGCTCCAGTGATCGACCATTTTTAGATTTTTAGACCAGTTCAACTGATCAGCTAAACTGACTCAATGGCCTTTAAAAAGGGAGAACATGAATTAATTAAATACATCACCTGGAAATTCTATTTCAACTAGAATTCACGAGATAACGTTTAATTGCAATTAATTAACTCAGAAAGTCTTTGTATCCGTCGTCTTTGAACGCGTTTGAGAGTAAAAGAAATTTGATTACAATCCCAACCTCATATTCTAAGGTGTTCTTTAGAGGAACAGTTTTTATAGTTCAGTTAAGAACTTGAGTTTAATATTGTAATGGGATTTTTAAATTAGTTTTGTTGAAGTTTTGAATTCTTCATGTTTTTTTTATAGACGAGTCGTCGTCGTCCCTTATCTGGGTTCAAAAGAAGAATATCCTATAAGTCCCATTCTTAGGCAAGTAATCCCCAATCCTTTTGATCAATGTTTAATTCATGTTAGTTCTTAATTTATTTATCAAATCTATTTATTTTCAACTTTTGCCATTGCCTGCCAAGCCTGGGGTTTCAGGGTCGATTCCGGGGTCAACCATGTTTGCTTTTTATCAAACAAATCACGTTATTTTACTTTAATATTGATGAGATAGAGGAGAAAATTATCATACACCTAGAGCAATAAATCCCTTTAAACTTTCGTCAAAAACAATCAGTGAAAAATTAAATATCTTGTTAAACAGTCAGCTTTATCAGCACTAGACGTATAATCAAAATAAAAGGATTGAGAACGCTGATAGTATCCACAAACAAACCAAATAGGTCAGCGGAATAACGGTACTAAATAAATTCATTATTAACCACTTGACGGTATTTCACCTGGTCTCTATCGGTTTGAATTTAAATACGGTTAAACAACGTTTAGTATGATCAAAATAATAATATTCATCGTTTTAGACAGAATTTTAGTAAGATTAATATTTGATAATATTTCTTACTAGCAGCGGCGCCCCGCAGTTTCACCCGCGTAGTTCCCGTTCCCGTAGGGATGTGGGGATAAAATTATGCTAAAAACCTTGCTACTGAATCACTCTATCTATTAAAACAAATTGCATCAAAATCCGTTGCGTAGTTATAAAGATCTAAGCATACATAGGGACATAGGGAGAAAGAAAGCGACTTTGTTTTATACTATGTAGTGAAGAACTCTAATTAAGGCTCAAGCCTACCCTGAATTAGAGCGATCAAGCCTTACATACAACCTTAGGATATCTTTGCAGGTGTGAAACTTTCTTCAAGATGTTTTCCTTTACCGTAAGAACATTGAATAAACTATCATATTATTTTGAAAACCGAACACACATTGGTACAGTGAGAATGGAAATGTAACACATTGCATCAGCGTCAGATAAAAAGTACCTCCTTTGGTTGGCAATACCTAAGTGAGCATTACTAAAGGGGATACCAATTATTATCTGACGCTAACAGTACATGGCGGGATTAAACTAGCGTCTTCGGAATGAAAGTCATAGATCTTAGTTATGCCATAATATCTATAGAGTCACCAAGTTTTCTGTACCGGCGGCCAAAAGCGGAAGCTACTATTGTCATTTTGATTCTAATGTCACTTGGATACATTTTCAATAAACTGACAAGCAAAATATGCGATTACAGCGACGCTGTCACCGACACAGAAAACTTGGTTACTCTATACAAATTAACTACAAAATTATATTTCTTTCTCCATTTCCCTCTCTTTCTGTCTCTCTTTATCTCTCTACATGCCTCTTCCTTCATAAAAACAAATAAAATAACACAAAAATATTGCATTGAAATTGTTCTCGGCGCCATTCCAATAAATTATAATTAAAACGCTACGTTTTTGTACCTTTTGTTATGTAAACACGAAATTCATTTCAACTGTTTGATGCATTTTGTTAATGGACTTTTTCTGTTTAACATTCAAAGCAAAATAAACTACAATCTGGAGATAATAGAGTTTAATTTCAAATGTTCCATTCTTTAGTGTGTAGTCCTGATTATAAAGATTTTATCTCGGTAATTATAGCGACTTTCTATAGAAAAGCCTTTCATAACAGTATTTAAAATGACGGGTTCAATTTCCCACTCGATACATGTCGTCTTGGCCTGGAATACACATTGTGTGCAATAACATGTCTTTCTTAATATTATTTATATGTATACCAGCTGTGCCCCGCGGTTTCACCCGCGTAGTTCCCGATCCCGTGGGAATTTCGGGATAAAATGTAGCCTATGCTCTTTCCCGTACCATAAACTACCCCTGTACCAAATTTCAAGTCAATCGGTTCAGTAGTTTAGCCGTGAAAAGGTAACAGACAGACAGACAGAGTTACTTTCGCATTTATAATATTAGTTAGGATTCTTATTCATCATCATTGCGTGTGGCATTAATCCTGCGAGGATCAGATTTGAATGTCCAGGTTATGAATCCAGCTTATAGCGGCAGGTGTAGTATTAACTTACAACAGTATATAAGTATGTTTATCCATTATCTAGTACGAGTATATATAGTACAGTTTAAGACTAGATGGCGATATGTGTATTTTTAAATATGTATTTAGTATTTACACAATACAGCACTGTCTAACACTAAACCCTACCTATACTTCAACTTGTAATAACTAAATACCGCAGCCAAACCAAGTTCCATTCGGCAAATTAATACTTTAATTGTGTAATGTCAACAACAGCCAATCGGTTCGGTTATTTAACACCGATATACTATATTATTATGTAACGGGGTGGCGGTTTAGTGGCATTAACAAGCTAGAGGTCCATGTTCCATTTCTGTATTGAGTAATGCATATTTGTAATTTTTTTATTATGGTTTTAGTTTAAGATCTAAGATAACAACTATTTTCAAAACAGGAATAATATTCGCTATTTCACTGAAATGTATATTTAGGTCCTAGGTTCCATTCCTGAGTTGTGCAATGTATAAATAGCACTTAACAAGAGGTCCTGAGTTTGAGCCTTGAGCTATGCATATTAGTAACATAACATAGGTAATCATTCACTACATCATATCATTATAGTAACTGACCCCTAACTAAGTTCGAAACTTGTATCTAGGGTATCAGAAACGCACACACTCATTCACATACAGTAAATTGAAGTATGTTATTTACTGCATCAAGCTACTGCATAAGCAAACGGTTAAACCATTGCTCCAATACATCAGATACTTTTTAACCCAAACCTCCCACAAGGTCATTGCTCCAATTGATACATCAGATACTTTTTATTTATTTATTTATTTTTTATATATTTATTTATTTAAAGACACACCAACAGTATACATATTAAGAAATTACACAAAAACAATTAAAATTACGAGTTTTTAACCCAAACCTCCCACAAGATCGGGAATCACCCAGTTAAAACTAGGACACAGCTACTAAATCACACATATCAAAGTTTTCAAACCGTTTACTAAGCTCGATTGCAGGAAATATCAGTTAGTTGGCAACCGGAGGTTTACGCTCAGAATCCGCGTACTAACTCTGATTTAATCTGCGTCTGTTTCCTTACTATCACAAGTTACACACTTACGTAGTAACTGTTAGATAATCTATGTAATTACGTGATTACAGTCAAGGAAATTAGTTGTGTTTTGGAGTTATTAATTGGGTATTATAATTAAGTAGTTATCACCTATGTTCCTATAAATGTGTATATTGACGTGATTATGTCGAAATTTTGGAATAAAAGTCCGCTTTCAGTAAAGTACCGTCCCTATAATAGCCCCTTCCAGAATTTAAAATGATTAGTTTCTACCAAAACATAAGCCTTTTAAAAAAAACCTTTTTTAAAACAAGCTTTTTTTAGCTTTTATTGCATTGTCATGGGTATGCCAAATTTCAGCTCAATCGGATAACCAGAAGTGGTCGAAATATGGCTTGCAAGTTTTAATTACAGACAACGGGACAGGTGAACATACAGGGTGATTTGGCATTCAGAGTAGACAACATTAATTTATGGAAAACTACCAAAAAAGTAAGCCAGTAAAATCACAACTATCAAACTATCATACCCCATTAAAAATGATGTATGAATAGCTGATGTCGCGGGTCGCGGGTCGCGGGAACGTCTCAAAGCTGACATTACAATAACGATGACCTTTCACGCGACAGATCATGAGAAAGGTTCTTTGATCGTTAGATGCATGTGGCACATGACGAGTCTTTGTTCGGAAAATGTATTGTTTATTTAAGAAACTATAACATTTAAAGGTGCTCCTTCACCGGGAGCATTCGCGTGTAATGTAACGTTACAGAAAGAAAGAAAGAAAGAAAGATCTTTCTTTCTTTCTCCTTCTCCGGGAGCATTCGCGTGTAATGTAACTTTACAGATTTGAGCATTACATCAGTGAAGGAGGAGAACCGAGTATTACAATGCGCACCTTGTAATTTATAAATTGTAATTTGTAATTATTACACGCGAATGCTCTTTTGTTAGGGAGGTATTATTGTAATGTAATCTGTAATGTTACATTACACGCGAAAGCTCCCGGTGAAGGAGCACTTTTAGATGTATTGTTTCTTAACTGTTTAGTTATTGAACCCCGAATATTAATATGGTATCTTTTCTAAGAATGAAAAGCCTATTTACTCAATCAAAATGGTTCAAAGTAATTTATAGAAAAGTAACAGCTTCTGTGATTCCACACTGCGCGGGACCTTTCAATCAAGTTATAGAGGAGGCATAATCACCACGCTAGTCCATTGCATGTTGGATACTTCAAACTTGAATCATGTTTGAAAAGAAGAAAACATAATCGTGATTTAAAAGATAGTTATTTTAAATAACATGCTAGTTTAAAGCTACTTTACAAATATACACACAACTAGTTAATCTGTAAGAACTCCCTAACAAACTTAATAAACGATTGCTAATAAACTTAAACAATTTAACAACAAAAACCCATGAAATTGTATCAATTTGTTACTCAAATTAAACCATGTCGAGTGGCGAACCATAATTGCGGCGACCTAGTTCCATACACATTACTACAAGCACCCCGAGATACGGGGGAGTGAAAAACTGCACACTAAAATGCTTCTACCGGCGTTATAAACATACTGGTTACTCAAAATATATGGGTTTGGAAGATCGCATTGTAAAGCAAAGACTTCTCTCCCTGTAATCTATACTAATATTATTAAGAGGAAAAAATGTTTTGTTTGTTTGTAACGAATAGGCTCCGAAACTACTGAACCGATTTCAAAAATTCTTTTACCATTAGAATGCTACATTCACCCTGCGTAACATATTTTATTCCTGTATTCCCATGGGAATGAGAACTACGCGAGTGAAACCGCGGAGCGATGCCAGTTGATAATATACGAGTATGAACAGTAAAGAATTGTAATTAGACAATATATACATTGATGTTTGATATCAAGTATGTAACCCGTGATAGGTAATCACCACTTTAAATTATTCGTTCATAATAGTTACATAAGATTGTCGATGATCTTAATATCACAGAACAGATAAAAACTAGGATATATATATTACTGTCTCCCATACCTACCATAATTAAATATCGTCAAAATTTTATCCATTTATGTTACTTTGTATAGTTTGGGACAAGATGGCGACGTGTGAAAAGTGTCCCGATATACTTAAATAAAAAATAAATTAATTAAGGAATGTTTATTGTCATAATAATACAAGTCGCTTCACGTAAAATACTGACATTCCGCCTAATCTGGTCAAAACTGAAAACCGACCCCAAAATTAGACATGGGATAAAGGTTCGGAAAAGAGAGAATACAAAAAAGAGAATTAAAACAGACATATAAAAAATAAATAATAATTACTTATGTAAAATTATCTCACTTAAAACAAACCAATATTATTTATAATTCAAACAGTTTATTCCTAAATATAAAACTTCGCGTCTGACCTCTGCAGCTATACAATAATTCTCCCTCGTAGATGGAACGGGGTGTGTTTATAACAGGTGCACGATATATTACCGAGAGGAAACGTTATTCATATCAGGAGTGAACAATACGACGACACAGGAAGAGCCGCGAGTGCAAATATGGAAATAAATAATACGGTATTCCGGGTAATGTGTTCTCTTTAAATAACTAGTTTTAGTTTATTCGTTACTCTTTCTTTTTTTATAATATTTATATTTTAGTATGAAATAGTTATGCCCACAGATCATGGAGTCAGTTAAGGACATCCGTCCGTTATACCTATGTAATAATTGTGATTTAACCTGCGATAATTCTGCTCTTGTTGGTCGTAGCGTGATTTTATAAAGCCTATAACAACCTTCGTCGACAAATGTGGTATTCAACACTAAAAGGTATTTTATTTCAATTTGCGCAAGTAATTCTTGATATTCGTGTGATCAACTAAACAAACAAAATCTTTAGAAAGAAAGAAAGAAAGAAAGAAAGATAAGGTATTTATTTTAAAAGGTATTTTCTTTAGTGACTTTATGCCTGTTCCAGCCGAAATAGGTACCAATATCATTAGTAAGAGAATCATTGCTCGTCAGGGTCATACATATAATAAGTACGGGTTTTTGGTACTATAAATGTTCTTTAAATATAGACCACTAATGTGTCTAGTTTAGGATCAGCTTAATTGGGTGTTATATTTCAAAAAGTTGGATTCTAAAATATTTTTAAAAAATTTCAATTTTGGATAAGTACATTACAAAATAAAAAATACAAGCGACTATCTTAAGTCGCTTGTATATCCCTTAAAAAACTGGTAAAAAGAGGTCAGAAAACCTATCGTTAAGGCTACAAAATCACTCTGTTGTCTGAAATAAAATCGCTATTTTACTTCAACCGAAAGTGCGAAAGTAAAAGTCTTATTAAAAGTGAAAAAAAACCTGACTATAAGTACTTAAATTCACACTAATTGAAGAGTAACTGAACACAAAAGATATGGACATAATCAAAAGAGAGTATCTCGGTCAAACTAAGCTTCAGACCAGCTATCGGTTAAGTCAGAAGCAATTAAAACTGTCTCAAAACTTTATAAGACGAAGAAAAACTTTTAATATTCTTTAAATTTCACTTTTTAACGAACAATACTAAGATAAGTGAGTGATTTGCATCAGATTTTGTTACAAATCTTCAGAAAGCCCAAAATTATCTGATCTGAGATTATTTTATGATATTATGTTAAGTCACAATCTTTTCTGTGCCAGTGACAGCGTCGCTGCAACCGTATCTTTTGAAACTACTACTACGAAACTACTGAACTGATTTGAAAAATTGTTTCACTGTTGGAGCTTCCATCCTGGTATACCCACGGGAAAGAGAACTAGGCAGATGAAACCGCAGGGCGCTGGTAGTCTATAGCGACCACTACTGGCTGACTGATGTACAGTCACGGAATGAAAAGGTTCGTCACCTTAGAGTCGGTTTTCACTTGCACTAGTGTTGCAAGAAACAATTATGCCAACATACAAGTGTAAGAAACAGTGATGTTAACATTTAAATAAATAGAATGACGTTTGTCATCGAATAAGGTTTTGCTTCATTTTTCTATCCTTTTTTAAACACTGCCTTGTGCGCGCGGCATATAAAAACCTCTTTGATATTTTGCAATGATGACATTGGCCGATTGACAATAGTTTTAACAGAAATAATAATGGCAGGTTGAACCAACAAGAAGGTTTTAGTTTATCAAAAATCTTGTTGGCAAGATGTTTATCTTGTCAAACAACACTGATCTGAATAATTTTGAACTTTACTATGGAGCAGTAGAACATTATTTTCCCTAACCCGAGTCTATTCTGTACCATAGTTTCAAAAGGTAATATGTTGTCGCGACCCATTATACGAATCAATTTGAAAATTGACGAACCTTTTCGTTCCGAGACTGTACAACAGCCTAAACTACTAAATAAGAAGCAGTTAAATTTCACAAATATCTACGTGCTAAACAGCGCTACGCAGTCATTAATTTGAACTGTGTATCGATAAAGCTAGAACATATTTCCTATTTACGCAAAAGTTTGAAGTGCTTAATTTTCCTTCCTTATAAACTTAAAACTATACATTGTTAAACGCTAAAATATACACACATCAAAAGTGTCTAGGGATCAACATATATTTTTGCAATAACTTTTCTATGTATCGGTCTTGTCTCCGTGTGGTGCAGCGATACCGTCCTCCATGGCGCTCAGCCACGGTACCAGTGCTTCGGTAACGTGTCCAAAGTCGACTGATAACACTCTGACTTGTATTCAGAGCTAAAGCCACAGTACGTTGCCGGGAACCAGCTTCTATCATTCCCACGGCTCTGAGCATTTCTTCCCTGCTTAAATGACGTCGCCGCTCCATAATAACGTTGGTTTTAATCAGTAATAGGGAAACAGTAGCACTAATAATGTCTTCAATGCGTTGTATGTTTTTATAGGGAAAATATTGACAGCTGATTTTCATCTTTTACTCGAATTTGATTCACAGTTCCTGATTCAAATTATGAAATGCACCAAAAAGGATCCATATAAATTTATAAAATCATAAATTTATTACAAAGCCACATCTCAATCTCAAGAAATCCGCATAAAAATGCTTGATCCCTAGACACTTTTGATGTGTGTAGTTACTCTATACCAAAGGTTGCGGGTACATCTATCTAACAAAATGAGTGAACTTGTTCAAACTAATTGGTATGGAATGCAAATAGGTCCCGTTGGGCATTCACTCAATCCGAGACCATAAACTGTTCTCCATGTAAATGAGCACAACTGATGTAAATTTATGTCTCTGGACAAAAAAACTACAGCTTTTTGTATTTGGTTTAATTAGGAGAAGACTTGTTTTGAATTTTGAAAATCGAATACATTTGAATACAGATAGTATTTTATTTCTATACAGCCAGTATTCAAATAAAATTTATTCGATTTTCAATGTCTTGCTTATCGTTTTCTAATTTGAAAATCGAATTTATGTATTCCATGTTTTGTTTCCATTTTTGACGCTGTCATTATAGTGATGTGACATGGAGTTACGATATTACGTTCATGAATGGCTCACAATAATGGGTGACTTTTACCAAAATGGCTTTTAATTTCATGAGCATTTCTGTGCTTCGAATTGAATATGAAGCTTGTGTTTCTGTCGTCGTACTAATATCATCCACACTCACTTATAATAAGAGTACTAAAACTATTGAAACACGCACTATGTACCCTAATTAGAGAGGTCTTATTGCGGAAAACTACCCACTTACATGTTAATTACTACTGCTACATACCTAATAGTTGTAGATATATTAATATAGCCCCTATAAGTGGGCTATCAAACATTGAAAGAATTTTTCAATTCTAACTTGTAGAGAAAGTATTATTAAATGCTTATAAATCATTACTGAGATTAACGCGTTCAACCAAACAAACAAATTCTTTAGTATTATAATATTAGTATATATACTTTAGTACATATTTATCAACTTAGATATCATCTTCATCAGCTCTTCTTGTCCCCACCGAGGGGCTAAACCTACCCTGCATGAGGGCGATAAAGCCTTAGTCGATCACGCTGGTCAAGTGCGGGTTGGTCAACTTCACACACAACCTCCTTACATATAAATACAGGTATTAGGTATCCTTTTAATATTATAAATGCGAAAGTTTGTATGTTTGTGAGTTTGGATGTTTGTTCCACTTTCATGCAAAAACTACTGTATCGATTTTTATTAAATATGGTACAGATGTTCCTTATAACTAGGAATAACACATACACATACTTTTTATCCCGAAATTCCCATGGGATTGTGTATAAGTAATCGTATGTTCTATTGTAACTTTTTGTAGTCACAAATCCTACCAATAGATGGCGCTGTTACTTAATTTTTTAACACACGATGCTGAATTGTGCCGAGATTGTATGATACTACGAGCTACGCATTCTCACGATATTATATAGATAATCACATACTAGGTACAAATACCTATTCATGAATTGAGTTGTAACTCGTTTTGCCATTTCGAAAGTCAAAAAGTAAATTAGGTATGTAGGTATCTGAGAGTCTGTGAGCGACAGGTCGGAGAGTGACTTTCTAACTTTCATCGAGTTTTAAAGGTTAAGGAATCTTAGAACGTTGAAAAAGTTATATTACACGTACGAGTACGTTATACTTTGTTACTGTGAATCAATATTTGGTGAGAATCTGTTTTGATTTTGACTGCAGTAATGTATCTTATAGGTACAGTCAGCGTCAGATCAAAGGTTTTTTATGTGATCAAGTGAGCGAGGTGGTCACCTGATAGAGCGCAACACGCCTGTCCATAACAGACACAGTGTACAACACTAAACTGCGCTCATCACCCCGAGACATCAGTTTGTGAGTCTCCCATTACAGACACAGTGTACAACACTGTACTGCGCTCATCACCCCGAGACATCAGTTGGTGAGTCTCCCATTACAGACATAGTGTACAACACTGTACTGCGCTCATCACCCCAAGACATCAGTTTTTGAGTCGTGTGTGCCCAGCAATTTCATTGACTACATTACCCTTCAAACTGGAACAAAATAATGTTGATACACTTCTGTTTAGCAGCAGAATACCTGACAATGCGGTAGTTCCCACTCAGACGGAATTGTGTATGATTCTTACTACCTGGAAATCCCCTTGTTCCCGTTGGTATGCCAACCAAGGTACCTTTTATCTGACGCTGACTGTACATCACTATGTTTATACTCCTACACTATGTCGATCCTATTGTATTGACTCTTCTTATACCCCTACGCTTTATCGACCACGTGGTGTAGTAGTGACCTTGCCAGCTTTGCCTAAGGTCATAGGTTCGATTCCTGCTTATGAGAAATATTTGTGAGCGTGAATGTTCACGTTTCTGTTTGTTCATTTGTTTTCTTACGTATTTACAAGACAAAATAATTTTTTGTTAACGCTACTTTCTTAAATCAAAGTTGAAACTATTCATGTTAACTTTATTCTCCTACTATGTCACCATCCTATTATCTGAAAAAAATCTAAGTTTAGTTTCCTATAGCACATCATCATACTATGTCCACAAACTCCTACTGCCTTATTTGCGTTGCATTTTTAGTCTGGTTTAACAAAACCTGGTAAGCATTTGACACCTTGTCAGTCGAATCTGTCACTTTGACAGTATTCAAAATTGATTGTAAAACCTGGTTTAGTGTAGATCCCAAAATCTCAGACAAAACATAGTCGAGTCGAGTATATGTATATCTCTCTTCATATATATAGGTATGTAACTATAGGCTGTCATGGATGAAAGAGCTTTGATTGCCTCAATTCGCAATTAAGAGATATATCAGTGTACTAGATAAGAAAGGACAGGCCATACATAACCGCCAATTGACTCTTAATAGGAATTACTAACATATAAAACTAAAAACCTAGCCGACGTCGGATTAATTGTAACATATATTAGACTTATCGAGATTTTTTTGTGGTTGTGATATAAATTATTGGTTGGTGATGTAGGGAGGGTTCTATATTTATTGATCTCTTTTCCGAACCTTTATCCCATGTCTATTTGTGGTCGGTTTTCAGTTTAACCAGATTTGGCGGAATTTCAATATTTTACGTGAAGCGACTGCCATCAGACCTTCACGGCCCAGAGGGCTATACGACAATTTTTGGTTAAACCAAATGATAGACTTTTGAGGACTCTAACTACCCGTAACGATTGTCGAAGATGCGATGAGTACGACAACCGGGGCCGACGGCTTTACGTGCTCTCCGAAGCACGGATTGATCTTGAGAACAAATTGAAATGACACTGAATTAATATTTTTTAATAGGTAGTAAATTTTAAATATGTTTTATGTAAGTGTAAGTAATTCAGTCTATCTATAATCTTGCTTGTCAACGGATACAAAACTCTGTTTATTTGTCATTTTACCGTCCCAATAACTATATCAATGGTATGTAGACCGTGTATGTAGACTATGTAGTATTTTCGTATGTTTATGTCCACCATTGATTATGGTTACTGGGACGGTAAAATGTCAGACATACACGGCCTTATTTGCGTTGCATTTTTAGCCTGGTTTAACAAAACCTGGTGCATTTGACACCTTGTCAGTCAAATATGTCACTTTGACAGTATTCAGAATTGATTGTAAAACCTGGTTTAGTACTAAACCAGACTAAAAATGCAACGCAAATAAGGCAGACAGAGTTTTTTATCCGGTGAAAGGCAAGATCATAGATAGATCGAATTATTACAAATATAGTTCAAGTATTTTGAACAGCTCTAACGATATCAACCAATTAATCTACTAATATTAGGTACCTATCATTTCTTTATCATAAAGTTTATCTACTACTAGCGGCCCGCCCCGGCTTCGCACGGGTCCAATTTTCCCGTTGATTTTCTAGATTTTTTTACATAAGAACCTTCTCCTAATAATAACAAATACAACAAAAAATAATTAGTGGAATCGGTCCAGCCATTCACGCGTGATGCCGTGACCAAAGAAAACGGGTTTCATGTTTATATATATTATATGGATGAGTATCTTAGCTATAAAAACAGCTTTAAACAAACCCACTACACAATTCTCACTCCGCCGCACTAGACAAACAATTACAAACTGTGTCCTTAACCTACATTCAGAAAATACTTGACACCAACCATATCCTGGATAAACCATCGCTAATAAAGGTAACAAGTAATATCGATATTACACATGAATAATTTAATCATTATGATGTATGCTTTTAGCAGCCATTACTGGATTAATTATTTAACCTCTAAACTAAACTTAGTTTGTAATAACTTAAAATTGTGTCATTTGATGTTTTTACAAGAAAATTAATGCACGCACTCATTTATCGTAGTACTAGCTTGCTACGCGGTTTTACCCGCACTATTCCTAAGCGGATGTCTAAGTCTACACCCCTATTTTGAATTCGAGATACCTAATCACACAGCTAATGTAAACGACGGGTGAAAATATAATAGTGAAGTTAGTTTTTTTCTTTTGATTTTATTTAAAAAGTTATGATAAGTCAAAGTTGTTCAAAATCCAACCGAATTTTATTGTTATTCTACATCGAACAACAGGCGAACGCTGCGATACACAGCTGAGCGCGGTCATCGACCCGAACCGTCACAGAATACTTGATAGCTAGTGTGCCGTCTGGTAATACGGCATTTATTTAGTTTTTTTTAAAGATAAGTAATCGACTATCATTTTTGATATTTTTATTGGATATATGAATTCAGTTACTGCAACAGATATTCTGATTTTAATAAGTCCTGTAATTTTAAAATAGGGGTGTATAAATAAACTATACCTACGACATTTTTTAAAGCTACCACTCCTTTACTCCTTTATTATGCAAAAATAAACTCTATATACATAAGTTAAAGGTTCAAATTTCAATAGCCCGTCTGTTACTCCTAACCAAGGACCTATGTAGCGTCGGTATATTACACTAAGTCTAAGTACTAACATCAGAGAAACCACCATACCACTCCTTTATTATTCAAAAATAAACTCTATACATAAAAATTCAAGGTACAAATTTCAATAGCCTGTTACTCCTAACCAAGGACCTATGTATAAGGACTACATCAGAGAAATATCCACCTGATTGGGCACAAACTAGTCGAGTGAAGGTGATACTACCCTCACGCCTCGTCGACATGTTGTGAATTATAACTTTAAATATTTATACGTATTTGTACGTAGGACATTATAGATTTGAAGAAAATAATGTTACAGGTCAATTTGTTGATGATTTGTTTGTAAATATTGAAGAAAAACTATTATAAAAACTATATTTTATTTGTAAAACGTTAGCCAAGATTGTTAGCTCTGTGGTTCAAGTAATACAATAATATCTACATATAAGTATTACTATGTCAGGACCTGCTAGTTCGAATTGTAAAATTATATGTTCGGTAGCTTATTTATCGATAAAGGTTTATTCAAAGTAAAGGCAAGTTATATAACCTCATGTTACGTCCAGTAAGAGCGAAGAAGCAATAATATTAATTGACGAAAATGAGAAAAAGTTTTTTAAACTAAAAATCTTGAGTATAACCGTAGCTCGCAAATCCTACTAATATTATAAAGGCGAAAGTTTGTAAGTATGGATGTATGGATGTTTGTTACTCTTTCACGCAAAAACTACTGAATGGATTTTAATGAAACTTTACAATAATCTTGCTTATACATCAGAATAACACATAAGATACTTTTATCCCAAAATTCCCACGGGAACGGGAACTACGCGGGTGAAGCCGCGGGGCGCTGCTAGTAGTGTTTATATATAAAGATTTTGCCATAAACGAAACATCACAAAAATATACTTTACAGTCAAGAAAATCAACAAAATATTCAACATAGTACAATAACAAACTATTTCGGTACGTAAAGCGGTTGAAAAACTTCGCCACTGATTTCCATTCATATTGCCGCACCATAAGCCAGTTGTATATTACGTTTACCTATATAAAGAGCAAGCTATGTAGTACAACTTATTTATATCACTGCTTAGTCGTATTTTTAGTTTATTAAAGAGCTCTGGTAGTTTGGTTGTCAGTGCTTTGAAAGATATCGAGCTCAAAGCCGACAATAGCACAAAATATTTAATAATAAATATAGTATCGAACGCATTAAATATATTTTCAAAAAATTAATATAAAATTGTATATTATCTATATTTGTAATATTAAAAAGAGGAAAGATTTGTTTGTAACGAATAGCCTTCGAAACTACTGAACTGATTTCAAAAATTCTTTCCCCATTAAAAAACTACATTCAGATTGAGTAACATATTTTATCCCCGTATTTCCACGGGAACGGGAACCACGCGGGTGAAACCGTGAGGCGCCGCGAGTGTATAATATAACTAGTTATGCTTTGCAGTTTTACCCGCGTCAATGTCGTTACTCCCGTGAGAAATTCGGAATAAAAAGTATTCATGTAATGGTAGCTTAGAAATAGTAGCAAACAGATAGACCAAAATCATCCCACCAATTCATAATTCACTACATTTTTCTCAAATTTTATTACACTGTTTATGTTTTATACATTTTTTACTGGGGTATTTGTTTAAAAGTAAAGTTAAACGTGAATTTAAAAGTTCCTTGCACGTTATGGAGATCGAACATTGTTTTACTGCTGAACAAACCCGACAATACAACGTAAAAAACGGTCTTATTTGCATGTTAACAGATGCAGGTACGGTCAGCAACAAAAGAGTTTTAGAACATGTTAATCAGTTTTATGCAAGTTTTTTTGTATGATCAAGTGACGAGCGAGGTATTCACCTGATGGAGCGCAACACACCTGCCTATTACAGACACAGTGTACAACACTGTACTGCGCTCATCACTTCGAGACGTCAGTTGGTGAGTCTCGTGTTTTATAAATAGACTAGCGACACCCCGCGGTTTCACCCGCGTAGTTCCCGATGCCGTGGGAATGTAAGGATAAAATAAAATAAAAACCTTCCTCTTAAATTACTCTATCTATTACTGAAAACCGCATCAAAATCCGTTGCGTAGTTTTAAAGATCCAAGCATACATAGGGACATAGGGACAGAGAAAGCGACTTTGTTTTATACTATGTAGTGATAACTATCATTTGGTAACTTTTTGCAAATTTTACATGATGAAATTTTGTCTAATCTTGTTTCGTTTAGGTTCAAATCAAGCTAATACATATTTTTTTATTTTATACAAAATCATTTATTGCTTCCAAAAAGACAATTCCGAAACATTTCAACTTTTAATAATATTTGGTTATAAATCGAAACCCATTATTCTACTTTCTAAACACTAATAGCAGGTTTCGTAGTATACAATTTTAAAACTATATGTAGTCCATACAATATTAAAACTATTCGCAAACGCGTTCACACCAAAACATTTTGACAAAACAAAAAATACAGAAAAATGTATCACCTTCTGTTGCTGTCTGTACCAGTCCGTGACGTAAAGGCGGTACAACCTTTTAGCCAGATTACAGTGGACTCTAAGGAAAATGGAGTATCTAACCAACTTGAGCAATATTTTCTTGAAATACTTCACTTTGTACCTATCAACTTATGGTACATTTATGGACGGTATCGTGCCATGGAATTAATAATATTGTAAGTGAGCCACGGGAGTTTTTGTTTTATTTTAGTACATGTTTCTGCTTATACCTTTCCCGCGATTTTTGTCACGAGATTAGAAAGGACAAAGTTCCTAGATATTTCATTATCAACCAGTTACAAATCTGTTACAATGGGTCAAGCCGTTTATGATATTGGACAGTGGTCCCACCGCGGTCGAGTGAGTGATGAACTATCGACGAGTTTCTCGCCCAAGAAAAGGACAGTGAATGTACATTCCGTGTAAATGAAAGAGATGCACATATTATTTTTAGTTACTCGCTTGTTCACACCACCGGCGAGTGACATTTAATAGTTTCTATTAAATAGACCACTGCCTTAGACAGATAAAACGACAGTTAGTCCAAAAAATAAGACTTATCAACGTTAGCCAACTGAATTGATAGATTATTAAAACAAAGGTTTTATATTTACGAATAAAGGCATTAAAAAATATTTCCTCGACGTTTTAATTCCCTCGTGACCACAGTCAGTGTAACCTGATCGAAACACTGCTGGTAATATTTTGGTGAATAATTAATTCAGCTCGTAAAGGAAAAAAATAAACAACAATTTTGCTCAAAAAGTCGATTATAAATTTAAAATCCTTAATTCTTTAAAGTAAAGAACTAAATATTTATAAAGATACTAGCTGCGCCCCGCGGTTTCACACGCGTAGTCCCCGTTCCCGTTCCCGTTCCCGTTCCCGTGAGAATTTCGGGATGAAAAATAGATGTTGGCCGATTCTCAGACCTACTGAATATGCTCACAAAATTTCACGAGAATCGGTCAAGCCGTTTCGGAGGAGTACGGGAACGAACATTGTGACACGAGAATTTTATATATTAAGATTATAATTGTAACATTTTTTTTATTTTCAATAACAATATATGCCTTCTTGATTGTTTATAAATATTAGCAACTTAGCCTAACTTGCAATTTGAAACTTATATCTAAACAGCTAAAGCTTAAAACTGTAGTGTTAAAGAGCGAACCGTTCTAGGATAAACTAACCAAGTTTTCAGTTCACTAAGACACAATACAAGCAAAACTTTGTGCTTAGTTGTCAAACTCTTCTAGTTAAAAGTTAGAAGGCGCACAGAAGGACCGTACATTTTTAAACTTTAATTGTCTATTACAGGACGTTTTTACTCATTTCAAACTAAGAACATGTTAGCCTTTTTTAAAAAATGTTCGTCGCATAAATCATTCAATCTCGGTAAGCCGAAAACAAAACACAGCGCGTGGTTTGCACTTTTTTCATGTAAGCCACGTTAGTCGTGTGGGCTTGTGGGTCACATAAGTGTGCCTATGTCGTGTGGTGCACGCGAGATTGACACCTGTCTCACATAGTGTTATCGCAAACTGAAGTACATTATAAATAGAGTACAGAGTAAACCGACCTTTGTGATCCACAAACCCACGCAAGTAACGTGAACAGCGTGGGTCTAGTGGATTAATTATTATCTAAGCTTTGTTATTAAATAGTACCATTAGGGTGACAAATCTACATCGAGCTGTGCTGCGCTGTACTGGGTTTTGGTTATTTTTTACTCCAGACAGAGCGCAGCTTCACCCAGCGCAGCACAGCATGCTTTGATTGTATCCTCATTCAAATATATGGCGAGCGAGTTAACCAAACATAGCACAGCTCGACCCAGCGCAGCACAGCTCGATGTAGATTTGTCACCCTAAGAATAGAAGTGAAGATAAGAAGCATAGAAGATAAGAATCTTTCATATAAAAAAGTAGTAGTATCGATCTGTGACATGCAACTGCAATATAAAGACCCATGTATTTGTATATTACTGTGTTATAATAACTATGTTTATTTCGGGGTAAATATTATATCAACACAGAACGCACGTCGCAGACACATAAATTATGCACAAAATATACTTATTTACATATTCTTTATAGACGTGGCAATTACTTTAACAAATGACCAACTAGTTAGATCAGAAAAGGAATATTAACATAAAAATGTAATAAGAAAAACAACACGAAAATGTAAACAATTTGTTTTAAATTACAACCAACGGAAACAAAGACAAAAAGTAACGTGCCTACATCTGTTTTTCATCCGAGACCTTTAACTATTCAGATAATAAATACAAGTTACATTTTTACTGGAGTATTTACACGTATTTTTATACAAGTCATTTTTCTTGATCCTTGTTTAAAACAACAATTTTTGCTCGTTTAAAAGTACCCGTTTTTTTGTAAAAAGGGCTTAGTAAAACCTAAAATAGATTTCCGATTACTATACTTTATATTCTACATATTTTGTATATTGTACTATACTCTAACATGTGTAATTGTTCTGAATTAAAGAGATAAAAACGTGAATTAGATATTAAATCATTCTTATTTCATTCGTTTATTAACAAGAGGGTTACAACTTACTTTATTGTTAGTTATATAAACTAGAAATTTAAATACAAGGTATTTATTTTAGAATGTATATAAAACAGTTTAAAATAAACATAACTTGCACCATATTTATAAGGGTGAGCGAAGCGAAGCCTTCCTAACAACAATTAAACAGATTTGATATTATATATAGTTATTTCGATTCATGCCTAGATGTACTGAAAATCATTATAATATTGTTTTGTGAATGAAATAAAAAAGAGTTTCATAAAACGACGCGCGCAAAATCAGTGTTTAAAAATCTTACGAGCCCCAACAAAAATCTGCAATCTAACTAGGATATCTATATATATAAAAGAAAGTCGTGTTAGTTACTCTATTTATAACTCAAGAACGGCGGAACTGATTTGACTGAAAATTGGTGGGGAGGTAGCTAAGAACCAGGAGAAGGACATAGGATACTTTTTATCCCGAAATTCCCACGGGAACGGTAATTATGCGAGAGAAACCGCGGGGCACATCTAGTTGTAGATAAAATACAATACCAAGCAGATATAATAATATGTGTCTTTGTTTACGGAAAATGTGCATGTTAGAAAAACAGAAATACTTTACGGACAAATAAATATTATTGTGCAAAAACAGACATATACATTGTAGGATAGTTAACATTGGGGGTAGCGGAGTACGTGAATTATGATGGCGAACGGACATTTTGGTAAAATGGAGCTTTTGACATCGATTTTTTATAAAAGTTATATTAATTTTATAAACGTTAAATGTATTAAATTGCAATGTCGATGACCTCGATGGCAGAGTGGTCACCATGCCGGACTGTCATCCGTAAGGTTGCGGGTTCGATTCCCGCGCGGCGCGGGGTGAATATCCTAACTAATATTATTAATGCGAAAGTAACTCTGTCTGTCTGTCTGTCTGTTACCTTTTCACGGCTAAACTACTGAACCGATTTACTTGAAATTTTATTACAGGTGTAGCTTATGGTCCAGGAAAGAAGATAGGATACTTTTTATTCCGAAATTCCCACGGGAACGGGAACTACGCGGTTGAAACCGCGGGGCGCTGCTACTTATATATATTTGTGTGATCCACAAATGTTCGTCTCGGTCTGGGTGTGTGTGTGAATGAGTGTCTGCGTAGTTCCTGATACCTTAGATACAAGTGCTAGAACTTAATTATCGGTCAGTTACTGTGATGAGATAATGCAGTGAATGATTATGTTATATTTGATGTGAAGCAGAGTTGCGGGTTCAATTCCCTTGCTAAGTCAATATTTGTGGCCAAGTGCGGGTTGGTCAACTTCACACACACACCCTTAGAATTTCACCAGTTATGTGCAGGTTACCTTACGATGTTTTTCTTCAATTAAAAAATCGAAAACACATTGGTACGCGTCGAAAATCGAACAAGCGCCTTCTAAAAAGAAGTCATAGGCCTTAACCACTGTGCAATCGATACCCTCTACTTTATTATATTGCATAAAGTATGCACACTCCAATATTACAACTTATATTAAAACAACAACACAAAAACAACCTTAGCACGCTCCAAATAAAGCACATTTCAAAACACATTCGTATCGGTAGAGTTTCATATTATTATTTCTCTTTGTGTTGTATGCAATTAGTTCCGGACAAACTAGCTCGCTACAGACAATTGTTTTTATTATTACATAAAGAGTAAGTTTGATCGTTAAATCTGAATATGGTGCTTTCCTCTTGCTTTGAATAGTAGTATGAGTCTTTGCCAAGTATAACAAAGCGTGGCTTACATAGAGCGTAACGGGCTTATAGATGAACACGTTTTTAGTTTAGATTTTAAAGGATATTTGGGTATAATGATACTAAAATTCAGCGAAAATAATGTTAATAATGTTAATGTTAGTTGTATATTTTAAAGTTTCGAGATTTTAATTGATTGTCTATTCATTTCAATACTACTCTGGATGACCTTATGTCATGCCAACCTAACGCCATCGAGGTGGCCGCTCATTGGTGTTCTAATATATAAATTGATTGTTAAAAAAAGTCTTGTCAATCGACACGAAGAAGAAGAAGAAGAAGAATACTACATTAAATACTGAATAGTATTAACCTACAACAATAATACACATACTACAACCTACAAAGATTATTAATATGAAAGTAACTAACTATAGAATGTACTAAAAATAACTCGTTTCTCAACAAAGATCTGTTTCTTTATATCAAAGTCAGACCGTAGTCAGCGGCTACGTGCTACGTAGTCGTAGTAAGAAAGGATATCGTAGTAGTAGACTACGAAAACCATGTACGAATGTACGTGTGTAAACGTGCGTTTGTTAAACCAGGAATCGATAAGGATATGTGGCTTTAATATACACTAGCAGCGCCCCGCGTAGTTCCCATTCCCGCGGGAATACGGGGATAAAATATAGCCTATGTTCAGGGTGAATGTAGCTTTCTAATGGTGAAAGAATTTTTGAAATCGGTTCAGTAGTTTCGGAGCCTATTCGTTACAAACAAACGCACAAATCTTTCCTCTTTATAATATTAAGATAATTAATTAATGTATTCGCCCGCTGTGCCTTGTTAAGTGAAAAAATCTTAAGTTTTTGGAAATAATATTTTATACTTAGCTTATGTCCAAAAAACATACAATAAATAATAGTTCTATTATACCTTAACAAGACTACTGATAATGCTATATAGATGGCTGAGTTCTGGACCTCAAAAATATGAGTCGACACGCAAATAAAAAGAATGTATGAGTGAATGTGTGTGTGCGTAGTTTCTGATACCCTAGATACAAGTCACGAACTTAGTAAGGGGTCAGTTACTGTAATGAGATGATGGAGTGAATGATTATGTTATGTTATGTAAAATTAAAATTTTGAATTCGAATTGAAATTATATAAATTAGAATAAAATATGTTTGTAATCCGCTAGGGAAGTTGCGAGTCATTCCCATTACAAGTATCATTGATTACTTGCTGGGAAGTTATCGTTCATACACTGTAATTGAGATTTTATTAATAAATACTGGTTTTTATTTATTTTATTTTATTTTATGTATTTTATTCCAGATTCATATTAAACAAATGCCTGAACAAACTGAATTTAAAACCTAATTACTTTAAAAAAGCAACGCTTATTTATTTATATAAAACCCATTGCATCTCGAGTCCAATGAAGACAAAACAGCAAAGATTCGAGAAAAGAGCATTTGTCTTCCCAACGTTTCTGGGTCGCGAAATAAAACAATACGAGATGAGATAAATAGTCGACCAGACTTCAATTATGGTTATCTAGTACAGAAATGGAACATTCACGTGTCTGTGAGATTACTCCGTCTTGTAGTACAGTCTCGGAATGAAAAGGTTCGTCAATTTTGAAATCGATTCGTATAATGTGTCGCGAAAACATATTACTTTTTGAAACTATGATAAAGAATACACTTGGGTTAGGGAAAATAATGTTCTACTGCTCGATATTAAAGTTAAAAATTATTCAGATCATTGTTGTTTGACAGGATAAATATCTAGTCAACAAGATTTTTGATTAACTAAAACCTTCTTGTTGGTTCAACCTGCCATTATTATTTCTGGTAAAACTATTGTCAATCGGTCAATGTCATCATTGCAAAATATCAAAGAGGTTTTTATATGCCGCGCGCACAAGGCAGTGTTTAAAAAAGGATAGAAATATCAAGCAAAACCTTATTCGATAGTAAACTTCATTCTATTTATTTCAATGTTAGCATCACTGTTGTATGTTGGTATAATTGTTTCTTGCAGTACTAGTGCAAGTGAAAACCAACTTTAAGGTGACGAACCTTTTCATTCCATAACTGTACATTTTGTAACATCAAATTTAATTAAATGAGGTACAATTGCGAATCCTCTGGTTAATGAATCTTAAAAGTGTTGTGTTGGATTAGCACTTATGCAACTCTTTAAGAAAACTGCATGAATGTAATAAACATTAATAACTACATAGTATAAAACGAAGTCGCTTTCTCTGTCCCCATGTTCCTATGTATGCTTAGATCTTTAAAACAACGCAACGGAATTTGATGCGGTTTGTTTTAATAGATAGATTTAGATTATTAGCATAATTGTATCCCCATATTCCTACGGGAACGGGAACTTAGCGGGTGAATCCGCGGGGCGCTAAAAAATTGCTATGCTAAAAACTTTCCCACTGAATCACTCTATGTATTAAAACAAACCGCATCAAAATCCGTTGCGTAGTTTTAAAGATTTAAGCATATATGTATAGGGACAGACAGACAGCGACAGCGACTTTGTTTTATTATACGAACTAATTTACATGTTAATGTGAGAATAAAGGTGTATTATATTTTTCTTTTTATAAATATTTTTAATGTAAAATAAAATAATTGCTACCTTTTTCTTTGGTGTAAATAAACATCAATGTGTAAAAGCAAACACGAAGCTTACACTATAAATTACATTTTATTACACTTTTAAAACTTGGGTTTTAAGTTTAATTAAAAATGTTCTCGTGTGAGATAACGTGGTAAATGGGGTTGATATTAGTTACGGCTTTTTTATTCGGAACTAGTAGCTCCCCGCGGTTTCACCCGCGTAGTTCCCGTTCCCGTGGGATTACAGGGATATAATAATATAGCCTATGTCACGCACTGATAAATTAGCTTTCCATTAGTGAAAGAATTTTTGAAATCGGTCCAGTAGTTTCGGAGCCTATTCATTACAAACAAACAAACAAACAAACAAATCTTTCCTCTTTATAATATTAGTATGAACTAACAAGATGGTGAATCTTTTGAATTTGAAATAGTGACATTATAGTTGGGGTCATTTTATGGGAAACTTGCTTTGTAATGTGGTCAAGAAAGAACGAAGATATCGTCAGAACCATATTATTCCTACTTCACTACATAGTATAAAACAAAGTCGCTTTCTCTGTCCCTATGTACCTATGTATGCTTAGATCTGTAAAACTATTTTGGTGCGGTTTGTTTTAATAGATAGAGTGATTCAGTGGTAAGGTTTTTAGCATAATTTTATCCCCATATTCCTACGGGAACGGGAACTACGCGGGTGAAACCTCGGGGCAGCGCTAGTAAAAATATAAATAAGTAAATATCCGAACTCGTGTCACACTTCACCCAAACTTGAAGGAAAACTTGAATATGCCATGCCCATGGTTGCTTAGTAGTTTTGGTTGTTAGGGTTCAAATTCTAGGTAAAACGTTAATAAGTATAAATTAACTTAATAAATTAAGTACCTAATTGTGTTATACTACTGTGTATATGCTCTACCATATTAAATAAACAAAACATACGACACTGTCAACTATAAACTTTAAAAACACTTTCAAGTACAACAATATGATTAGATCTATACACCCTAACAATGTTTGACTGATAAATATGGATGACACGTAAAGATACAGAGCGATAGTGGACTGGATGAGCCAAATCTTATTAGGACCATTGTCGGGGTCGGAATCGTATCTAGGACTAGCGTTGGGTACGAGATAAGTGCTGAAACTCAGCCGGAATACATATTTAAAAGTTCACGTTTCATAGTATTTTTTAAAGAAACGATTTCTTTGAAGAATTTGAATTAGGCAGTACACGGCGGGCCAGTGAGCGATTAACTATCGGCGATTTTGTCGCCCAAGAAAAGGACAATGAACATACATTCTGTGTAAACGAAAGAGATGCACATATTATTTATAGTTACTCGCCTGTGTGTGTGAATGAGTGTGTGCGTAGTTTCTGATACCCTAGATACAAGCTTCGAGCTTAGTTAGGGGTCAGTTACTATAATGAGATGATGTAGTGAATGCTTATGTTATGTTATGTTCACACCGCCAGCGAGTAACTATTAATATATGTATCTCTGTCGTTTACACGGTATGTGCATTTACTGTCCTTTTCTTGGGCAAGAACTCGCCGATAGTTCATCGTTCACTCGCCCACGGTCTGTCCACTGCCTTATTAAAAGGTTTTCCCCAATATTAGCGTTGCATTTTTGCAGATTATATGGTTCTATGAACAAAACCATAGACTAATTTGAGTTTTATGTTTAACTTTAGTTCTGGAACGCTAATTTCTAAAATCAAGACTCACCTTAAAACCGGATCTGTTAAACTAGGTTTAAAAAATGTAACGCAAATAAGACGGTTTGTGTTTAAAGTTAGGGTATGTGTTTGAATGGTTGGTGTTTAATGATTTGTATAATATTTGTTTCTATTTATTATAAAAAAAAAATGTCTAAAAAACCAGATTAACTCTCCTACCCTAATTTAATATTAGAATCCTGTTTCGCAAATTAACATCAAAATATTAACATCATAATAAACAATTAGCCGCATAAATCGCAACGAAATTAAAAATCACTTCAATAACGGTCACCCATCACTGTTGTGTCGGTGCCAGGCGTTGCTTAACCGCACTTATCCACGGTTAGCCTTGAGCTACTTTCGCGTATCATTGGGCTATAGGCGGCTTAGAGATTTATCCTTTCATAACTTTATATCTACGTCAAATGATTACACAGTTTATACCGTAACGATGGATCTTGATAAAATTGTTTAGAATTTCTGTATACGTTTGTTATTTGTGTAAAATATTCCGGTTTTTATTTTCATAAAAGATTGGGTCAGAATTTGTTGTTACAAATATATATTCATAGGGGAAACGTTTTGGATGTCGTGTTTAGATTTGTTTAGAGTTTAACTAATATTAAATTGAAATGTTTGTTTGTGTTGTTTGTCTATAAATGGAAAACCTGTAACAGGCTGATGGCAGGTCTATGTTTATTATGAAAAAACTAATATGTATGCAGTGTATAATAGAGCCAAACAACAGTTTTGACTATATATGTCTGTGTGCTTAATCTAGAAGAAATTATGTATACTTACATGTTCTTTATTGCTAGGATTGGGCTATCATTAAAACTTAAAATTACACCTCATAACAAAACAATTTCAAAACGAATATAAATTGCTATTTTTACACATAAATTTTCTATTTTTATCTTCTTATTTACAAATTAAATTCAATCGCGGCTACAATTTTCCGAAGTACTAACTAACTGCGAAACTAAAATTAAATTGCAAAATTATATTCATTTTTTTCCAGAGAAAACCGTATAATGAATACCTTTTTGTTAAACGAAAGAATTCTTTGCGTATTTACGAGAGCTTTACACAAATGAGTTGAACGAATTATAAACTTTTAAATCTAATATGGCTCGAAGTGAAAAGACAAAGGTCAAAAAATGTAATGTCTGCGTTATGTTTTCTCTTTTATAAAATGTTGGAATTGGATAGATATTAATTGCTGGGCGGTAACTAGACTATTGGATAATTAGTTCTAGATTAAATTAAATACCCGAAATGATCAAGCAATTGTTTGAAAACTAGTGTAATTTCTTGTATCTGTATATCTTATCTATTCACTTTTGTAGAGACCCTGATTGCCTGGAGAAGTTGATAGTAGTTGGTCAGGTCGACGGGAAAAGACCGCGAGGTCGCTCACCTACCCGTTGGTCGGACCAGATAAAGACGCTCACTCGCTTGCCAATCCCTAAGGCTATTAAGACCGCCGAGGACAGAAGTGTATAGAAGAGGATTGTACATCAAGTGAGCAACACGTCACACTAGACACGACCTTCAGCAATAAAGTTAACGACTAAGAAGAAGAAGATTCACTTTGGGCAAGTTATTTTCCATTGCTTATAGACACCTCAAACTCTGGCCTAAGTCAAACACACTGACCAAGTGCGTATTAGTCGACTTTACATACAACCTTAGAATTTCTTCCCAAGTATGAGCAGGTTTACAAAGTTTTCATCATCAAAAACACTATACTTATGAACTTAGTACACTCCCAATTACCTGTTAAACCTATACATGTGTAATTAGGTACATAAGTATGTAACACAGAAGTAAATTAAACGCCCAAAACTTTCAAATTACTCAGTTCATTATTAGTGTTCTGGACTAAATAAACATAGACTAGTCGTCACCTGTTTGTCTTTGGTGTGCTAACATTGTCTGAAGCAACTGAGATTCCAAGCATTTGCTATTTTAAGTACGCTCGGTGGCAATGAAGCGTAAGGGACCAATTTGTAGGTGAAGATTTTTATTGGGGACATTTAGTTATATCCTTTAGTTTAGAATATGGTAAAAATATGTTCAATAGCTGTCAGTTAAGCCGGAGATGCTAGCTTCGATTCTTGGGTCAAGCTAATACTTTTAAGATTGAACGACCAACAATTACTTGTGCCCTACATTTAAATTTTAAAGCACCACCCGAAACATAATGGAAGGAAGGGAATAATGAGTGAGAAACCGCCGAAAACAACTAGTAACACCCGCAGAAGGCAGCTAGTAACTCACACAACATATAACTGACTTAAACAATTACGTTCAATAATCAAAACATAGTCGCGTTTCACGTATCAAGTAACAAACTAAAAACTTTTCCATTGAAACTTTTTGGAAGTCCTTTAAAGTTAAAAGCCGTACATTTTATGAAACACTGTTATTATCTCTGCTTTGTTATTGTTAAAGTTTATAAACAACGGCGTAGAAAAGCTAGGCATTTTAGTCTGTATTATCTAAAAATCATTTTTTATATAATGTTTGCCTTGTGAGGGAATCGAACGTGCAATCTTTAAGATGTAGAGTAGTTTCAAGAAACACGTATAAACTAATAGGTTGTTTGGAACAAAATTTTCCTTTAGCTAGTTGAACTCAAGAAATTCATTTCAAACACATTCGCTACGCAAAACTACTGAACCGATTTTGGTTAAATTATGATCACAAGAAATACAAAGAATACTTATTATCCCTAAATTCCCGATTTTTTTTTAATTTATACATAGAATAACTTTTACCCCGAAATTCTCGCGGCAATTCATAATTTACAAGAATTATCATAAAATTTCTATTAATAAGTAAATTAATATATGAAAAGACCTTTTTAATCCTAATGTTCGAAGCCATTACCGTCTGACACACAAAATAATTTATGCGTGTTCTATTAACAAATACCTACGCATAATTTACGACCGTTCAAGTTCAAAGTTTTCTTATTTAATTTTATTGACATCTTAAGACGCAAGCTCTCGGTTTTAAGGCTCAATTTGTTTAGCAGACTCTTCTTGTCAAACAAGATTAATAATAACGCTTAATTTATATGTATTTTGGTTTATTTATGTATACTTTGAAATGTATTAGATTGGTATTTATGTACCGTAATTTTAATTACTTAAAAGTGTCTATGAAATTGCAATAATAAATAAGAATATTTCGTGCAGACAAGCGTCTACATTTTTCCTTTCTTTTAAAAGATGGTCGCTAGTTTTTTCAAGCGATATGTATGATGGTTTCAAGTCTAAATCTAACTAATTTACTACTATTTAAAATGAGAACAACATATTAGACACAACTCAAAATCCGCACTCATTATCACAACAAACCACAAAATGACAACCAATGGCGGCCATTTTGAAATGACGCTATTTTCTAAAACCACCTTTTTACTTACATTTTAAAATAGAACAATCTTCAAGTTTAGAACAATAGTATTTTAGTTTTAAAAGTATAATATTCATATTTTTTCATTACAAAGTATAAAATATAATTACAAAGTATAAATATAACAGTATTTAAGCTTGGGTTCCGTGATAAACCTGGACTAACTATGTAGTCGGCCACGCGTGCAAACGTATGCATTCCATTCGCCCGTTTCACATGTGAAAACACTTGTATTTCACCCAGTTTATTAATGGTTAAAAACTAACCCGAATAATGTAGGTTAACTTATGTACTGCACTTAGCTTTCAGGCAGTTTAATAAGCTTTTAACTAGCTTTATTATACTTTCCGTGTTATGTTTTATGTTGGTTTGTTTATGAGGTATCGGTTTTTAACGTTACTGTGGCATAAAGACGATGAAATAAGGATGAAATCCTACTAATATTATAAAGCCGAATGTTTGTGAGTGTAGATGTAAGTATGGATGTTTGTTCCTCTTTCATGCAAAAACTACTGAATGGATTTTAAAGAAATTTGGTACAGATGTTCCTCATACCTAGGAATAACACATATAATACTTTTTAACCCAAAATTCCCACGGGATAAGGTTCCATACGGGTAAAACCGCTGGGCACAGCTAGTAACAAAATATATTTATATAATAATAAGTAGTTCCCACTGATATTTACAAAGAGTGATACACGAATAACAATGGTATCGTTAAACCACATTATCTCTCTTTCGTTCCTAAGAATAATTACAAATGTATGAAAGAGATGAAATGTGGAATACCTAAACCGTTGTTATACTCCGTTTATTAATAACAGTGTATGTGAACAAACAATATTACTTCGCAACTTTGTCATTCCATTTTATTACTTCAGAGATTTCTTAATATTCTCATAACATAAAGCTTTAAAACTGAGTGAATCATAAAGAATTCGTTCTAATAAAACACGTTTTTATTATGATAACTCGACAGCCTTAAGTTCAAATGTCAACTTCACGCATTAATACATATCAGGTTCACACTCAGCTTTTTAAGTATTTTGCTAAATATTATAATGTAAATTTAACACGCGTTCTCTGTAACGTATCTCAAGGGAATAGGGTTGAAAATTGTCTGGCTAATGTAGTTGGAACATTAATGTGTGTTGTAAAGATATTTTTCATGTTCAAGAACTTTTTGTTAAGATTTTAATTAGGGAAATTTAATTAGAATATTAACATAAAAATATTAATTAAGTATATGACATAGGTAATGTATCTAGTATGGGTTTTGTTGCTTTAATAAGTTGATTGACTGATTGATAAGTTATTAAGTACTAGCTACGCCCCACGGTTTCCCAATCTCGTGGGAATTTCGGGATAAAAAATATCTTATGTGTTATTCCTAGTTAAAAGGAACATCTGTACTAAATTTAATATAAATCGATACAGTAGTTTTTGCGTGAAACAGAAACAAACATCCAAACTCACAAACATACAAACTTTAGCATTTATAATATTAGTAGGATAACAAATTACTTGGGTGTCTTTATCACATCGAAATTTAGATACTTAATCTAAATATGAATATTTTATTACTTTGAAAAAGACGTTTATTATAAGTTTATCCTAATATTCCTAGAACATATGTAAAATCTAATTGCAACTAATACAAATAACTACTTCCATACAACTAACAAATGCATAAAAAACACAATTAACAATGCAAAAAACATTTTATATTTTTCTCTAAAATTGCTGCACGCGGCCATTTTACAAAATATTTTGTTTGAACGTTGTTTGTGCACCCAAACAGTGGGAGATAAATCGTTAGCGTGATTTTGCGGTATGGAATTCATCCAACAAACGACTAGTGAACTTCTAAAGGGGGGTATTCTGAACTGCTGATGATATTGAGTTTGGTTTGGTATTGGGTTTTTCTTTTTTACTCTGAATAGGCTTGCACTTGACTGTAACTCGCCTGATGGTAAGCGATGATACAGCCTAAGATGGAGCGTGGTCGACTAGAAGAATCCGATTCACTCGCAACTTTAAAATTGTAAGCAGGTAGGTAAGACTATGGAATAGTATGATTAAATGATAAATGATGATTTTTACAGATTACGTAATTAAAGAAACAAAATTTAGACCCTAAATTGTATTTTGAACGCCCCGAACATTCAATCACAACACGTTCTGTCTTTATTCTCGTCCTCAAAGTACTACTTTCAACGAGAATAAAAAATACTGCTGACAATAAAACTTATAAAAAGATGTTCAACACAATCAATCCCAATCCAATATACATACAACTGCAGACAGCTACATCAGAATAGCCCCCTAATCTCGGCCTATTACTGCGTACAAAGCATTGCACAGTCCTGTGAGTCGCACCAAATGTAGCAATACCTAGTAGGATACCTATTCTGAACAAACAATCCGGATACCGATGTTGGCAGTATTATACTCGTACAAGACCGGCCCTGCAATGCGTTGCTATTAATTTAACGTTGATCAGGATCTGTTGTCTTATTTTGGTATGTTTTAGAATTTTGATTTCGGACTGTTTTTAAAATGATTAAAGTTTTATCCATTAATTATGTTGATAAATGTCCGTAGTTTGTGAAACCCTATATTGACGTTATAAACATAGTTAGGGGTCAGTTGCTTCAATACAAAATGATTCCATAATTATAGACAATTATAATAATTGATTATTATGTAACTAAACACCTTTCAAAAACGTCTGATGTATCGGGAAGCCCATAATATGCTCAAAGGTTTCAATGTTTTTTGTCATTGCTAATGTTTTCAACTATTTTCCCAATATCAAAGAGAAATAGATTTATTTTCCTATGTGACAATTTTTAACCCAGTAAAAACGTTACAATCCTTTGCTCAAACACTATTACTTAAATAATTGCATATTGACGACCTCGATGGCAGAGTGGTCACCATGCCGGACTGCCATGCGTAAGCGGGTTCGATTCTCGTGCGTGGTGAATATTTGTGTAAGCCACAAATGTTTGTCTCGGTGTGGGTGTGTGCATGAATGAGTGTGTGCGTAGTTTCTGATACCCTAGATACAAGTTTCGTTTCGTTCGGGGTCAGTTACTATGATGAGATGATGTAGTGAATGATTATGTTAAGTTATATAGGGTTTTCCTATGACGTAAGTCTAGTCTAAACTAGTTCATATACAGGTGAAACATATATTTTTATGTAACGTTTATTACCTAGCTATAAAACCTAAAATGTATTTACTTTATCACCCGTAATGTGTAAACCTATTTTGATCGTTAACATAAGCTTTGTTAGTGCTTGTTCACGGTAAATGGCGAGCGCGAAATATCAAACACATCCTACTATCCTACTATTATTATAAAGCCGAATGTTTGTGAGTGTGGATGTGTGGATGTTTGTTCCTCTTTCACATAAAAACTACTGTATAGATTTAGATTAAATTAGGTACATATGTTCCTTATAACTAGGAATAACACATAGGATACTTTTTATCCCGAAATTCTCATGGGATTGTGTATAAGTTATCGTATGTTTTATTGTTAACTTTTTGTAGTCGCAAATCGTAAAAATACATGGCGTTGTTACTTAATTTTCTAATACACGATAGTGAATTGTGCCGAGACTGTATGATACTACGAGCTTACAGATTCACGCGAGTAAAACCGCGGGGAGCAGTTAGTAATATCCCACCAAAAACATTCTGTAAAAAACTAGTCAAGTCTCGATGGAGCTGCTTGTTTAACTCTAAAAAGTAATGAAATCTAGACAGACTCGTGCCAAGTCTAAGGTTCCTTACTGCGATTTCTTTATTATTATAGTTAATGTTGTGTGACTTGCCCGTTGAAGGGTACACATGTATGTACACAAGGGTACAAAACTAGGTGCTCCATGACGCTATTGCACCAATCTTAAATTCTGGGCTTATCCAGAGGTTCTCAAATAGGGGCCTGAAAATTAAAAGATTATAAAACCGGATGTTTGTGAGTGTGGATATTTGTTCCTCTTTCACGCAAAAACTAATGAATGAATTTTAATGAAACTTTACAATAATTTAGCTTATACATCAGAATTCATACAATTAGGTAGAAACAACTTCGACAAAGAAGCTGACAGAAGAATACGCTTGGGCTGGGCAGCATTTGGAAAGCTTCGCCAAATCTTTGAGTCGCCACTGCCCCAGTGCCTTAAGACAAAGGTCTTCAACCAGTGCGTCCTTCCGGTCCTAACGTACGGGGCCGAGACGTGGACACTGACGAAGGGCCTCGTCCACCGATTCCAGGTCGCTCAGCGAGCTATGGAGAGGGCTATGCTTGGAGTTTCTCTCAGGGATAAGCTCCGAAACCAGGAGATCCGACGGACAACCAAAATCACCGACATAGCCCTCAGAATAAGTAAGCTGAAGTGGCAGTGGGCGGGGCACATCTGTCGAAGAGCCGATGGTCGCTGGGGCAGAAGAGTGCTGGAGTGGAGACCGCGAACAACCCGTCCCGTGGGACGTCCTCCCGCCAGGTGGACCGACGACCTGAAGAAGGTGGCGGGTAGCGGCTGGATGCGCAGAGCTGAGGACCGAGTGTGGTGGCGCGGCATGGGGAAGGCTTATATCCAGCAGTGGATGGCAACGGGCTGACGATGATGATACATCAGAATAACACATAGGATACTTTTATCTCGGGATTCCCACGGGAACGGGAACTACGCGGACGTAACCGCGTGGGCGCTGCTAATAGATTATAAATAAATCAATATACGGACTCATATCAGCACACATCCATCTTGTTCGTAACTAAGGAATGTCGTATAGATACTAGACAACAGATAAGTAAACATATCTACACTTTTGTAAAATCATATTTAGATTTTTTTTTAATTTACCACCTTTCCTCCCCCTAGGGGGGAATTTCCAAAAATCCCCTCTTAGTGGTAGCCTACTCCCCCCAACAAACATACGTGCCAAATTTCAACTCTCCACGAACAGTGGTTTCGACTGTGTCTGTCAGTCAGTCAGTACATCACTCAGTAACGGAAGACTTTTATATATTTAGAATAAATAGAAAACACTCTGACCAGGACAAACAGACACGTTCATACATATAAATGTTTTTGTTGAGCCAGAATCGAACCCGTTACCTTCGGCATAGCAGGCTGGGTCACTGGCGTTTCTCATGCTTACCCAACGCAACTAAATTGAAACTATTATTCACCTTTATAAACTTTTATTAGTATGAAACCTTAATTTGAAATTATTTTATAAACTCTAATAATAATATGCGGTCGCTACGAAATTGGATATTAACCCGTATTAATTTTCAATTAAGGTTTATATTCGTATGGCAATTTTAAACTACATATTCAATCAGTTAATTTAAATGCTCAAAGCTATATAAACCAATAAGTATATAATACTGATTACCAATGTGGCGAAACATATCATTGAGCTAATTAATTTCGTTCATTTTGTTAATTGTTTAACAAAACCGTTTGTCTATTTTATGTAGCTGTGTTTGATCTATGGTCGTGGTTTTCCGCACGATATATAGAAAAAACTGGGAAAATAAAAAAATGCCTTTACTGTTTAGACTCGATGGCAGAGTGGTCACCATGTCGGACTGCCATTCGTAAGGTTGCGGGTTCGATTCCCGCGCGGGGTGAATATTTGTGTGAACCACAAATGTTTGTCTCGGTCTGGGTGTGTGTGTGTGAATAAGTGTGTGCGTAGTTTCTGATACCCTAGATTAGATACAAGCTTCGAGCTTAGTTAGGGGTCAGTTACTATAATGAGATGATGTAGTGAATAGTGAATGATTATGTTATTTTGTGACACTGTGTAGATTATCACAGCTGAAACAATTTTGAGAATCGGTGCAGCATTACAAACAAAAATACTCCTATCCTAGAATCGATACCTGACAAAGCGATGCGTGGTTGCTATAACATAAAGACAACTTGGTTTTGAGATCACTAACACGCAACACAAGCGTAGTGATGAGGCCTTTACTCCCAACCAACTCCTAACTGTACTAAAATTCATACGGAATAGAAAGTACGCGAGTTTAACCACGGACGAAGTAGAGCAATTTTTATATTATACTTACTTATCTATTTTAAATAAAATAAAAAAATTAAAAAACCCCCAACACAATTACTTTCGAACCCCCTTCGAACTTTTAAACGAGTCAACCTATTTTCATCAAACATGTCTAAGAACACTCGCACGTAAGTTCCCTTTAATACAAAATAAATTAAAATCGGTCCATCCGTTCGGGAGCTATGGTGCCACAGACAGACAGATACACACACACACACACAGAGAGATACGTCAAACTTATAACATCCCTCTTTTTGCGTCGGAGGTTAAACATACTTCTTTAAATATACAAATATAAAAACCTCCGTGCTTTTGTGTCAAAACACGAAACGAGATCAATGGCTGACTTGAAATTTTCACACTTCGCTGCGTTTCTATGGAGGAGTATTTTTATATATTTTATTCTAAAGTTCCCACGGGAACGGGACAAGAAATAGAGCGTGACTTGATACCGTTAGTTAATATTATGAATACGGAAGTAACTTGATCAAACTTTAGCTGTATATTGATAATACTGACTGACTGACTGATCTAGCCACTGCTAGCTTGAGCTATTGAACGGATTGCTATAAATTGGCACATGTAGGCGCTATAATAACTATGTACTACATGCGTAATTCTGAAATGTCTTTGACCTGAAAGAATGACTAACATCTACTCTCAACTTTCATCATTTATAATATTGTTAAACTAGTACTGCATCGCGGCTTTACCTGCGTTGTAATTTGGTCTATAGCTTTCCTCAATAAGTATGCTATAAAATGTGAAAAAAATATCACACCAAAGCTTAGCTAGCGCGTTCAACCAAATAACTCTCAAACTTTTTCATATAAGTACTTATAACCATAGACCACAGAATAACCAATCCGAACATTAAGACATAATCATACCACTTTTAAGATACAAAATTATCAGCCAAACATCAAATTGATGACGTAGTACAGTCAAATCTTAATCCTTGATACGCGAGCTTCATAAATATTCAGAGCCGTTATTTCACCTCGGCTGTCGATTCACAGCCATCGGGCGAGCTCGGCTCTCTGTTTATGTTTACAGGGGAGGGAGGGGGGGCTCGAGCTCAGCTGAGAGCCTCCCCCCTCCCCCCCAAACCCCGCAACTCTGCAGAAAATCGATAAGAGGTAGATGTCTCGCCCGCAAACTGTACGGACAGCGAGCGCGTTTTGGAGTCATAACATACACTGTTTTTTACTTGTCCTGTGTGTGTTGTGCTAAATGTTATAGGTATATTAGAGTTAGTAAATACTTGTATGTTTAGTTATGTTAGAAAGAATATTTGTTTTAAAACTGTTAAGTGTTTATGTATAGTTTTCTTTTACAAATTGCTATACTCTTTAAAACGTTTTGATCGCATTAAACTCATAACAATAAAGTTTAAAGCTGAAAGATAGAAGAGAAAAAGAAATATTTGTGATGTTTTAGTAAGAGAAAGGTCACGGAAAACAGCGTTCGTCTGTTTAACCTACATAATTCTGTACAG
The DNA here is from genome assembly GCA_958496195.1 of Timandra comae. NCBI lineage: Eukaryota > Metazoa > Arthropoda > Insecta > Lepidoptera > Geometridae > Timandra > Timandra comae. The sequence goes on along the minus strand of OY292363.1, from coordinate 9,923,292 downwards.
GGTCGTTCAAATGATGTACAAATGCGACGGAATTTGACATAACATAGAGACTTTGTTAGCCGAAAAACGTTTTAAGCTACGGATATAAAGTACTGTTAACTTAACATTATAAAATAATTAGCGGCGCCCCGCGGTTTCACCCGCGTAGTTCCCGTTCCCGGGGATAAAATTATGCTTAAAAACCTTCCCGCTGAATCACTCTATCTATTAAAACAAACCGCATCAAAATCCGTTGCGTAGTTTTAAAAATCTAAGCATACATAGGGACAGAGAAAGCGACTTTGTTTTACACTATGTAGTGATAATAAAAGTAAGACTGAAATACAAAAAATAAATATATGAATATTTACAAACTCTGACCTGTATACTGTATACAACTTTAAACCTCATTCGGACAGATAAGAACATTCTTTTCACAAACTTAAAAACTCAATCAAAATCGGTTCATCCTTTTAGGAGCTACGATGCCACACAAATACTCGTACATGACCTTACGTTAGGGGTCAAAAATAACGAAAATAGTTCAAGAATCTCAAAATTTTAGCTTATCAAATATTTTTATACAAGTAAGTACAGTCTCGGAATGAAAATGTTCGTCAATTTTCAAATTGATTCGTATAATGTGTCGCGAAAACATATTACCTTTTGAGACTATGGTAAAGAATAGACTCGGGTTCTCGAAAATAATGTTCTACTGCTCGATAATAACGTTCAAAATTATTCAGATCAGTGTTGTTTGACAGGATAAATATCTTGTCAACAAGATTTTAGATAAACTAAAACCTTCTTGTTGGTTCAACATGCCATTATTATTTCTGTTAAACTATTGTCAATCGGTGTTTAAAAAAGGATAGAAAAATCAAGCAAAACCTTATTCGATAGCAAACGTCATTCTATTTAAGTATTTAAATGTTAGCATCACTGTTTCTTACACTTGTATGTTGGTATAATTGTTTCTTGCAATACTAGTGCAAGTGAAAACCAACTCTAAGGTGACGAACCTTTTCATTCCGTGACTACATACATATGATATACATATGACCTGGTGGGAGGCTGCAAAGGATCGGGGGTTCTGGGGGAGACCTTATCCCAGCAGTGGGACGATGTGGGTTGGAAAAAAAACATACATATGAAAAGTAGACATAAAAGTTCTTACTTTGAGGATCAAAGAATAGTCAAAAAGTCCACAAATCTCGAAATATAGCTTAGCAACACATATTTATTTTCATAAATAATGTACATACGTAAGTACATTTACAAAAATGCTGAACACATTCTAATTCTGTCAAATTAATCTCCGTAGCAATCTTGTCACGCGCGAACTTCAATTATAATTCTAATTTTGATTTTATCATGTGAATACGAGTACGAGGTTTGATGTCTTTCCAAGGTTCGTAGCTTCGTGACAAACACGGACATCTGGCGTGAGTATTCGGGTTCGATTACCGGTTGTATCACAAAAAACTAACAGCAATCCTTACTACTCGTAATATTATCAATGCGAAAGTAACTCTGTCTGTTACCTTTTCACAGCTAAACTACTGAACCGATTGACTTGAAATTTGGTACAAGGATAGCTTTTGATCTGGGGTACAGCATAAGCTATGTTTTCTATGTTCCGAAATTCCCATGGGATCGGGAACTATGCTGGTAAAACCGTGGGGTACAGCTTTTCATATAATTCCATCCAGCCATTTGAATGTAAAGAAGTATAAATATATAAAAACATAAATTTTCGCTACAAAGTATTAGTATGTATGCTATAATATGCATACGCAAAAATATTTTGTCTAAACTATGACTATTTTTTGCCAGTTTTTTCCACAGGGAGTTAGATAAAACCTAGAGTACGAAAAGCCTATATTTTAGGGCCGTCTGATGTCCATGAAAACTAAATTCGTTTATCTTATTCCCCTTATCTCGTGGGAGCATGTCTTTTCTCAAGACTTTCATATCTCAGAGGTTTAATTTCGTAAATATTTTAAAATATATACATTTTTGTGTCTTTTATATACTTTACAGCGGCGCCCCGTGGTTTCACCCGCGTAGTTTCCGTTCCCGTACGAATATGGGGTTAAAATTATGCTAAAAACCTTCCCACTGAATCACTCTATCTTTTAAAACAAACCGCATTAAAATCTAAGCATACATAGGGACAGAGAAAGCGACTTTGTTTTATACTATGTAGTGATTATAATTTTTTTTACCGACAATAAGCTTGCACTTGTCTGTAACTCGCCTGATGGAAAGCGATGATACAGCCTAAGACGGAGAGTGCTCGCTTAGAAGAAACCGACTCGCGACTTAAAATTATAACGCCTCGGCTCGGTGGTTAACTGGCGTGAGTTACGGTTTCAATTCCTAGATCAAGCATTTACTTTGTCAGCGATGTTTTTGGCAATGTTTGCATAAATCTTGCACAAATATTTTAACAATGAACCTTAAAAATGACTTTAACAAATTCAAATACTCAAACCTTTTTAAGATTCTCTTTTTGTTGTGCTTTGCCATTTTTATATTCCAAAATATTCATATTTTCATTTAATCTATCGACCAACCGAAAATAGGACCAAACACAGTATAAAATTACCGTTCAACTCAAGATATCTTTCAAAAATAAAAATCATAATTTATTACACAAAGAATAAGTTATCTCGCCAAAATAAATTGGTTGTGTGCGTACGCAGAAAAACGGCTTACAACGCCAATTTAAATTGTTCGAATTATAATTGAGGATTTACATAAGTCTCGCGACAAATTCTTTTATATCATTATTTAGTTGTTTTGAAAACTGTCTAGGTAATATTGAAAAATATTCTGAGCTTATTTGATAATCATCTTCGTAAGAAATTAAATAGGACGTCTGTTTGTGACCTTGATCTTTATACGTGGTAATGAGGAAGAGTGTTAGCGTAGAAATCGGATTACTCTATGGTAAGTACCGATTTCTATGAGTGATAGTATCGGTCTGTAAGATTTTACAGCAGGATAAAGGTCTCTCTCTTTCTCTCTCTCTCTTACACACACTCATTAAATTACTAGGTATCTATAGTAAAGAGTAAGCGAAGGTCCCTTGATAATCACTACATAGTACAAAACAAAGTCGCTTTCTCTGTCCCTATGTCCTTATGTCCCTATGTATGCTTAGATCTTTAAAACTACGCAACGGATTTTGATGCGGTTTGTTTTATTAGATAGAGTGATTCAGTGGGAAAGTTTCTAGCATAATTGTTCCCCATATTCCTACGGGAACGGGAACTACGCGGGAGAAACCGCGGGGCACCGCTAGTTAAAAAATAAATTCTACAAGTTATTGTTATACGCAAATCACCTTTAATACACCATAATATTATATTCTCTTCTATTTGTTTCGTCTGTCTGTCTGTTTGTTTATTGTAGACTGTAGGTAGTTAATGTTTTAGGGGGTATATTGGACTCATTTTATGAAGCAATTAGAATTAACGCTAACCACCATTACTTATCTATTTAAAATATGCCAATTTTCTAAATTGACATCTCAACTTAAGATCAAGTTACGAACATTTTATAAAGAAAATTCCGTCACAATTAAGACAGTTATAATACAATTACAAGAAAATTGTAAAGTAGGGCAAGAAATTTTCAATTTCTGTTTGAAAAAAACGACATTTTTTATTTGACTTTATCTTGTTTTTGTACGCACTTATTTACACATACCGGGGTACAAAATTACGAATGTCACATATATTTCGGAAATCTATATTTTATACATACAAAACTCTTCCGTTACTGAGTGACGTACTGACTGACAGACAACGCACAGCCGAAACTACTGGTCGTAGAGAGCTGAGATTTGGCACGTGTGTTTCTTGGGGGGAGTAGGCTACCAAAGAGAGGATTTTTGGAAATTCCTAAGGGAGAAAAGGGTAAATTGAAAACCGCGGGGCGCTCCTAGTTAAATTTAACTTGACTGTTATAAATTTATGACATTCAAAATAAGGAAAAACATACAAAATGGCTAGGTCTGGGTTTGTGTGTAATTGTGTACTAGTTTCTGACATCTACCTACCTAGTTTTATATGAAAATGATAGAGTCATTGATTACATTAATTACAAAATTCTGAGTAGTATTAAAGTGGGGTAATGCCAATGGGAATGACATATAGCTGAATGAGATACATGAAAATAAATCCCGACTTTTGATTAGTGTACGTTAAAACTCGGCAAAGTTAAAGTGCCAATTTATTATGCTATAATTGAAACTGTACAATCCAATTATTGTCCGTCGGTGCTCTCGGTATGACGAATAATTATATAAAACGAAAGATTATATTAATATATAAGGAGTCCGGAATGATATTTCCAGTACCGGTTAAGCTGTGCCGCGCAGTTTCAACCGCGTAAAATTTTATATAAGTAAAAATACCTATACACCCTTATTTTGAAATTGCGATACCTTATCTCACAGCTAATGTAAACGACGGGTGACAATATAATAGTGAAGTTAGTTTTTTTCTTTTGCTTTTATTTTAAAAGTTATGATAAGTCAAAGATTTTCAAAATCCCGCCGAATTTTATTGTTATTCTACACCGAACGCTGCGATACACAGCTGAGCGCGGTCATCGACCCGAGCCGTCACAGAATACTTGATAGCTAGTGTGCCGTCTGGTAATACGACATTTATTTGGTATTTTTTAAAGATAAGTAATCGACTATCGTTTTTGATATTTTTATTGGATATATGGATTCAGTTACTGCTACAGATATTCTGATTTTAATAAGTCCCATATTTTCAAAATAGGGGTGTATATAACTGAGACTGATTGGAAATAGTATCTTTTGAGATAAAAACATTTAAAATTAGTTGATAAATGCCTATATTCGAAATATATTAAAAATATCGCAACATGTCCAAAGGACCAAAAATAGTTGTTTGATTATTTAAAACTGTCCATTTACGAGTATCTATCAACATACATTTGGTTACGTTTATTCTATTATTAAGAAGTATATAAAGAGTTTATTTAACATTATTAAATAAGGAAGCAAGAAAAAAACTCGCAACTACTTTAAGAGTTAATTATATTAAGCTCGGTCTGCGCGAACAACTGTTTTAACAAAACAAACGTTGTTCGTACATTTTTTAATAAAATATTTTAACAAATATTTATCCAATAAGCCGTTGTTATTTCCTTAATAAAGGGAATGTTTAGAACATCTGGATCCTGGATATTGTTCGCTTTTATAGAGTAAACTTGCCAAACAAATATTTGATTTTAACTTTTGACACAAAATTGCAACAAAATATATGTATATTGCTCCAAGATTTTTATAGAAATTTGTTTTTAAATTCACTTATGACACCATTTAGTTTGATCTTCAAAGATACACTTGTGAATGTTGGAAAAATAATGAAAGAAAATATAATTTACAAACAGGCAAAATGCCTTGTAAATACACAAAAAAAATATGATTTCTGAATTTATCTTACTAATAGCGACTACAAAATAACTCGTCATTTATTTATTTTTCTTTAAACTAACATTTTCACTTACTTATATTTATTTTCATATTATCAACACCACTCAATCACTGTCTCATATTTAGTTTATTAGAAAACAAAACAACTACCAAAAAATCATTCAAAGTCAAAGTCAAAATCATTTATTCAGTTAAGGCCTCAATGAGGCACTTATGAACATCGAAATTGATTCTACCACCGATTCGGAAATTACATCAGCCGAGATGAATCGGCAAGAAACTCATTATAAAACTTACATTTAAAAATTCAAATACATATGTACTGACAAATATCAAATACCTAACATGGATTTATCCGTTGGTACCGAAAGCGGTACATTACGGTACCGTAAACCCTGAATTTCTTCCCGAATAAATCTTTCAAATAGAGATGAATTCGCCGAGCGAGAAATGATATATAAAATATTCATTTCACTCAAAAATGCATCGTCTGTTTTTTACTTTTTCTAAAAGAAATTTTTGGACTTATTTATGGGTTTGAGTTGATTTCAATCGGCTTTCTTTTTGTTTATTTAATTTATTTATGTTTATTTTTTTATTGGAGTAAAGAGGGTTATGATTAATTATACTTTTGTTAGAACCTTGTTATAACAAACTTATAAATGTTGCATAAAACGGTGTTAAAAATACTCATTTGATGAGAAAATAATTGACAAATCGATGACTATAAAAGACCGTTGATAAAATAATATGAATATAAATATTCTGACATAAAAAATACATATATCTATTTATAAATTACTTCATTGTATAAAAACAAAAGTACTGTATATTTTCTTTGCCGTTAGAATATATAAAACGTCATAATATACAACCTTATTACATAAATTACATTTTACATAATTACCATATACTCGTATTATATCGATTACATACCTGAAACAAATAAGAACATGATAAATAGGCAATAAATAACATCATTATGTAGGAAATAAGCTACGAGAGAAATGCGTAGATACTACGCCGTAGCAATTGGGTTTCGTAGAATCATTGTAGAATTCATGCGTACGTAGAATAGATAGCGATCCGTAGCTATGTACTTCATGACTACATAGTATAAAACAAAGTCGCTTTCTCTGTCCTGTTCTCTGTCCCTATGTATGCTTAGATCTTTGAAACTACGCAACGGATTTTGATGCGGTTTGTTTTAATAGATAGAGTTATTCAAGAGGAATGTTTCTAGTTTTATCCCCACGAGAATAGTAACTACGCGGGTGAAACTGCGGGGGGCTACTAGTTTTTAATATAAACCAGTAGTTCCTAAGATTATCTCGTTCTAAAACAAACACTTCAGCTTAATAATATTAGTACCGATTGGTTTGTTTCATTAAAGAAAATAGGTAAGTATACAAAAGGTCAATGACCTTGATCTTGTTTCTATTATCGCTTAAATGTTGTATTATAATTGCTTCGCTTGTAGTTTTAGTAAATACCCTATTGTTTTGCGACAAGAAAACATTTTGAACCCTTTGTGTTTGGATGTTAGGTTCAAATTAGATTGACATGCTTGTGATAGGATTTTTGGGTATTGGACTATTATTTTTTAACTAGCGATGTCCCGCAGTTTTACCTACTTTTTCCTTGTTTTATAAATATTTACGTGCTTTTCAGAGCAATCTGTAATATTTGGAGCTATGTGTTGATTTATCAGTCAGTCAGTTACAGGTGTTTTTTAACCTACTCGATATAATTGGATGCGGTTTTCATAAAAAAAATTGGCTGATACAAGAATAAAGCTTTTACATATACTTTTTTTATCCTTGATGCACCACTTTGTGTACTTCAAAAAATTACTTAAACTAATAAAATTAATTTAAAACTTAAACTAATAAAATGTTTTACATACATGACCAATGTTTAAACATACTTATATAACAAAATTTAGTTTTTATAGTTATCATGGTTATTAGCACTCAAATTATTATGATTAACGGGATATTTACCATGTATATTATTTACCATGTATATTATTTACCATGTATATTATTTACCATGTATATTATTTACCATGTATATTATTTACCATGTATATTATTTACCATGTATATTATTTACCATGTATATTATTTACCATGTATATTATTTATTTCGACGATTCATAATAAACAAGCCGTTTCGGAGGAGTACGGGAACGAACATTGTGACACGAGAAATTTATATATAAGATATTTTTTATTATATAAAAGTAATTGTTTTTTAGAAATGATTACATATGATTAAAATAATTTTAATTTGTTTGATTACATAGAGTATAACTTTGAAAAAGTCAACTAGGTACGTGAAATATATAAACAAATTTCCACGCGGACGAAGTCGCTGGCATCAGGTAGTTCATAATAAAAAAATGAATACAAGTAAAACCTATATCGACTTCTAGTGTAATAATAAACACCCAAATAAAAGTATGTATCACACTCTCCAATTGTTTGACTAAAGTTATCTAAAGTTCAGCTCTTAGCAATTACTTCCCAGTCTGTCCACAAAGATGGATGACGCGAGACCCATTCTTTGGTTATTGGTTACATTTCGAAGACAACATGATTTATTTCAGTTAAAAAGGTAATTTTAACTTTGTGTGCTTGTAATACAATGCTTTTTCGTGTGCAATGGCTTAAGTTAGTTTTGTGATTGATCGGTGTTAATGGGTTGAGGATATTAAGGTTTTTTAGTTGTATGTTTTTGTATTTAAATGATACAAGAAGCCACTCATGCTTGCAGTTTTAAAAAATCAGTAGAAATACCTATCCTGATAAACAGACTCTCTTCTCTTTTATCTCTTTGTCAAATACCATTAATTTTTTTACACCTACTTAACCGTGAAAGGTTATTAAGAAACGGAATGTATATGTTTTATATGAGAACTAGCTTTCTCCCGCGACTTCGTCCGCGTGGAATAAAGTGAGAGCAGAATTTGGGTTTTCCCCCCTTCCCTTCTCTTAGTGGTAGCCTCCCCCCAACAAACACACGTGCCAAATTTCAGCTCTCTACGATCAGTAGCTTTGGCTGTGCGTTGTCTGTCGGTCAGTACATCACTCAGTAACGGAAGACTTTTTAATCTAATAATTATTACAGTACAAGTATATTAAATTAAATTACAAAAGACTTCCTTTCCCTTCTCTTTAAACATTTTATATACTTCCTCCCACTTCCTCTCCTTAAACAAGTGACGTCATATGACCTTTAACATTACAACATTTTTATATAAATAAAATCAAATATTAATCTCAATAAATACAGCTTAATTGCGGTTACATTGGTACCGGCCACTTGAACTCAAGTGTGGGCCCTTTCGTATTACGTGGGCTTAAAAGCTTAGGCGTAAACTCGGCCTTTTATTTGAGTCCTAATTAGCTAACTGACCGGAAAACAGCTTATTACCGAAATAGCCTTTCAGCCTATGTGGACTAATTAATCAAAAATGCAAAAATAGAGATTATGTGGTTAAATGATTTTTTGATTACATGTTTTTTTTCGGTGGCGTGAAGATCTCGATTCGCACGACAAACGCTGGGCCACCAAAGCCAAAGACCGAGCTGTGTGGAAGGAAGGCAGGGAGGCCTTTGCCCAGCAGTGGTACACAATAGGCTGATGATAATAATAAAAATGTTTTTAGATGGTACTTAAATTTTGATTTAAAGGTGTAACATATAAATTGTTACTTAAAGGGTCAATTATCCCCCGCGTCGTCCAACTAATATCCATTTACAAAAAGGTCATCAACACTGACGTACTTACTTTACTAATCGAAACTATTTTTATATCTAACCTATTTTAGTACTCAAAACAGTAAGTATTTAATCTTTGCTTTATACACTGTAATATTTGATTTAAAAAGAAAAATAAAATCAATCCTAATCCTACTAATATTATAAAGGCGAAAGTTTGTATGTATGGATGTTTGTTACTCTTTCACGCAAAAACTACTGAATGGATTTTAATGAAACTTTACAATAATCTTGCTTATACATCAGAATAACACATAGGATACTTTTTATCCCAAAATTCCCACGGGAACGGGAACTACGCGGGTGAAGCCGCGGGGCGCTGCTAGTCCTAACTAATCCTCACTAGTCCTAATCCTAACTAATATTATAAATGCGAAAGTAACTCTGTCTGTCTGTCTGTTACCTTTTCACGGCTAAACTACGGAACCGATTGACTTAAAATTTATAAATAATAAAAATAATAATAAATATATTTTATTTTTCAAGAGGTAGGTACAACAGAAAAAAATACAAAAAAATACAAAGAACATTTTACACAAAAAATCACCAACCTACAAGAAAAACAGGGTCGTGTTCAGTAATCGTTGCGGCCCGCTAAGGCCACAACACTGATCTTCCACACGGCCCGTTGGGAGTGACACACAATCAAGGAACATTTTTACTCTAGGGACACATAGATATTATAATTCTTAAAACACTAACTTACATAAACACTGGCACAGTAACACGAAACACTAGAACCACAGATAAAAATATATCTGTGGTTCCAGTCGAGCTTGCAAGTTGTAAATGTATCAATAATTCATTAGGCCGATTTGATTGATTGATACTAAACAAACAAACAATCCAACCAATTAGAAAAAAAAAAAACAAAAACTATTAAAATTAAAAATTAAAAATGGCCACTTGCAAAGACAAAACACAAAAACTATTAAAATTAAAATTAAAAATGGCCACTTGCAAAGACAAAGAAGTTATTAACCTAAATTAGGATAAGTAAGTGTGCTGTGTGTGTGACTATGGACATCCACCAACAACAGGGCGTCAGGGCAAAACAGATGGTACGTTAACGTTATACAAATTATGAGAACTATAACAATAATTAAATATGAAAACTGTGTTACCACAATGGTTTGTTTCTATATCAGCCCTGCCGCCGCTGTGGCGAACTGCCCTTCGCCACTAAAAAGAAAATAAATAAATAGAGGAGTAAGCATCAACAGAGCGTCGGAGCAAAATAGAAGGTAAATTTTACAAAGTTATATACATAAGTGAAAATGTATTAAACATAAACAATTACAATATGGACTTATTACTATATGCAGCTCTGCTATCCACCGGTGCTACCCACTATACATTGCAGTGGCATAGAAACTACATGTATGGACATTGAAGCAAGGTAACTAATTATAATATTATTATAAAAATATATATATAAAAACCAAGAAAGGGGAAAACAAACAGAAACGGACCAAACCTCTCATAATAGTTGTTATAAAATTCCTTTTAAATAATTGAGGTATCATGAGCCAAATTTTCATGTCTCTTCTGTATGTCGAACAGAAAACTCTTCAATTTGTTCCTAAAATTGTGTATATTTGATAATTTTGTTATTGGAGGAGGAATATTATTCCAACATTTTGTTGCAGCATAGCGAAAACTACCTCTGAAAGTTGCAGAGCTGTGCTTGTGAGTTGAAAACTGAAAAGAACATTTACGCCTTACAGATCTACAACTAGATGGAATAGACAATTTGTCATAGAGGTATGCTGGAGATTGGAAATTGACAACTCCAAACATGAGGCAGGCGAGGTGCAGTTTGCGTCGGTGCATCATTTTCAGCATATAATTTTTATTGAGATAAGGAGTGACATGTGCTCTCGGAGGAATATGAAAACAATACCTCGCACATGCATTTTGCACTCGTTGTATGAGCTGTTTAGTTTTAGCCAGCAGTCTAGGTCCAACTACTATATCTGCATAATTTAGTTTCGAAAGTACAAGCGATTCTACTAGTTTTATGCGCATGTCCTCACTGATGTATTGTCTTATATTATATAATAATTTTAATCTAAAAAAACAATTCTGGACAGTTTTTGTTATGTACTTTTCGAAACGCAGATCTTTATCTAAGTCTAAACCCAAATTTCTGGCTTCAAACACTTGGTCTATTGATTCACCATTAATATTAATAGGTGGGACTGACAACTTTGAAATATGTTGCTTTCCACCAAAGACCATATATTTTGTTTTATGAGGGTTCAATAGTAAGCTGTTTTGCTGAGACCAAGAGTGAATACTGCTTAAATCAGAATTTAGTCTGTTTACTGCACCATTAATGGAATCTGGCTTGAATGAAATATAAATCTGGATGTCATCTGCATATATGTGGTATTTACAGTACTTTATGCATTTATGCACATCTGCACTGTACAAAATAAATAGCAAAGGCCCTAAAATGGATCCCTGCGGTACACCTCTGTTGACAGGCTTTATATCAGAGATAATCTTAGTACCATCGGCTTTATTAATCTCAACATATTGGTAGCGTCCACTTAGGTAGCTATTGAACCACTTAACAGTTTTATCGTTGAAACCATAATATTTTAGTTTTGATAACAATAGGTTAATATTTATGGAGTCAAATGCTCTTGAAAAATCCAGTAGGACAAGTATTGTACACATACCCTGATCTTGAGCAGCTAAAATATTATCAGTGACATCTAGTAAAGCGGTTGTGGTACCTCGGCCCCTTCTGAACCCAGACTGACGATCTGGGAGAATATTATTAATTTCCAAGTAGGACATAATTTGATTAGCAACTGCTTTTTCTAAAATTTTGGAGAGACAGGGCAGAATACTGATTGGTCTTAAATCTTTAATTTCAATTGGGTTCACGGTTTTAGGCAATGGTCGAACGATGGCAATTTTCCAAATGTCAGGAAAGGTGGAAGAAGCAATGGACGTGTTAACAATACTCTCTATTAAATCTAGGGTATCCGGCAAAGTCAAAAGTAACATGTTCAGTGTTATGTCATCATAACCCCTAGCATTAGACTTAAGAGTCCTAATTATCGTCGTCAATGTAGTGGCATTAATTAAAGAGAGCTCAAAGATACTATTACTGAACCTATTAAATTCGTAGTAGGTAAGATTAGAAATTGTTATGTCATATATTTCAGGAATATTTAAAAAAACATTATTTATTACATTAGGGTCATTGAAGTGGGGGGTAAATCTACATTTTTATGAGGAAGGACTACACTTTTTAGATTTTTCCAAAGTTTAGTCGGATCCTTAATTTTGTTATTTATGTTATGTTTAAAATAGGCAGCTTTCTCATAAAATAAAGATTGAATAACCAGCGATTTTAGTTCCTTGTAATAATTTCTTTTCACTTCAGTTTTATTAGCTCTATATTCTGATAATGCTTCATCTCTCTTCTTCATCATAATTTTAATGGTGTCTGTGAACCAAGGAAAGTTGGGGTTCTTTAGAGTGTAGCAGATTGTGGGGGCATGCAAGTCAAAAAGATGAATAATAGAACAGGTGAAGAAATTAACCATATCATTTACATCATTTGACGCTAACAGGGAGCTAAGATTCATGTTGTGCAAGTCTAGTAAGAATGTCTGTTCGCTGATATTTTTTAGTGGTCTATAAGAGATTTTCTTTGGAACAGATCTGTCCTTCTTTAGGTTAAAATCTGCTACAACTAAAGCATGTCCATTAATGTTACCTATATGCCGGACAAAAGTGTTTTTTGGCGGTAAATTACAACAAATAACATCAATTAATGTTGCAGATTTGTCAGTAAAGTGAGTTGGAGAAGTCACAAATTGATCCAAAGAGAGACTTGAAAGAAAGGTTCTTAACTTATTCTGCATGCCCTGATCTGAGGCCAGGAGATTGATGTTAAAATCACCCAACAACATCACAGAGTCACAGTAGCTAATGGCGTTTATACTGTCGGTTAAAGCATCGAAGAAAGTGTCAGCATTGAACCATGGTGGTCTGTAGGCGGTGCCTATGGCAATTTTCCTGCCACATATATGCAGAATTAGCCACATTTGCTCCACACAACCATTGCTAGGATCTTGTGGGTGAGCCCATGTTCTAGCATAGATGCCTCGCCTAATGAAAAATCCCACACCACCACCCCGACCGCCTCGGACATGAGAGGGGCGCGGTGTGTGAGTGAATCGGTAGCCAGGTAAGTGCGGAGCACCGTGATCTTCTCCAGGCTTAAGCCAGGTTTCATTAATGGCAATGACATCCATTTCCTCTCTCTCAAAAGCTAGTATCATATTATCATGACCTGTACTAAGGGAGCCAGCATTATATAAACCTATCCTAAAGTGCTTACTACCCATTGGAAATATTTATGAATTTTATGTAAATAAATATATATATATTTGAAAATTATTTTTATTTATATAGAATATTGTCCCGACCATAAATAATAAATTTAAATTAGGGTTGAAAGTGATTATGCTAATGACTGCAACTAAAACAGACTCCTTACATTTATTTCTGTTCGACACACCAAAGAAACATGAAGCAACAATATCTATGACTTTGTATACTACACCTCTGCTATACTTAATTAAATAAAGAATTGACTGTAACAATACACCCAGTAAAAGATTATATTTTTTTAAAAATTCATATAACATGTACCTAACCAATTTTAAAAATTTTCAGCATGGGAAACTTCTATGGCATGTTGTCCTGTTACACTGCCAAACAACCTGTCCAAGTCTTCAGATTTTCGGATCTGATGCGCCGGCGCCCCCTCGGCTTTCCGGACATAGATGCGTCCGCGCCTCGTCCAGACAAAACGCCAATGCTGGGCACGGCATTCCGTTCTCGCCCGACGATACAGCGAGCGGTTGTTACGGGTCAGCCGCTCATTGACATAGATCCGAGTGGCGCGCTGTCCCGGCGCGGTAACCGTCCGGCGCACGCGCGCCGCCTGCAGCAGGCTGTCGCGTAGTTGACGGCGCGCCAGCCGCACGACAAGCCGGCGCGGCCGCCCGCCGCCCGCATCGCCCGCCGCCGGCGCCGGCCCCACGCGCTCGGCGAACACCACGTCGCGCTCGTCCAGCGCCACGCCCAGCCGCGTCGCCAGCACTTGCACGACGTGCACCGCGCTCTCGCCGCGCTCCTCCGGCAGCTCGCCGATGTCCAAGTCCGCCAGCAGCGCCTCCTGGTCCCTGTCATTGAGCTCCAGACGTAATGACTGAACGGTTCGCTCCAGCTCAGCGATGTTGCCGTCAGCGGCAGGGGGTTCGCGGCTTTCTATACACTCAAGCCTACGCTCAAGCCCGTCAAGGCGCTCCCTGACACCAGACAATGACGACTTAAGCTCCGCCATCTCCTTCCGAAACTCCCGAATCTCGGCCATCCACTCACGGATCTCATCATGCATCCTGAGAACATCGGTCGATGCGGGCGGGACTTGAGACGAGATGGAGGAGGCCAAGTGTGAAGCGGACGGTGCTCGCGGCTCGCCTAGCGGCTTCACCGGCGTGCTGCTATTGTCGCCTTTGCGAGTTTTTTGTTTGCAGCAAGGGCATATCCAGTCCTTGCTGACCACAGCAGTATCCGGCAGTGAGATGCAGCCTTTGTGATATGACAGCGGACAAGCGCTGCATTGTGCTGCTGCTGTCGCCGAGAGGTATTTCCCACATCCAGAACACTTTGCTGCCATACCGGAGATATGAAGCTAGACGGGCAGGCAGAAACGTCAATGTCAATGACAGATGACAACTGAAGAAGGCGGGCAGAAACGTCAATGTCAGATGACAGGTGTCGAGCTGAAGGATGGGAAGTCCGAAGTAACAAAATGTTTGTTATTGTATTTAATAAATACCCACTATTCTCAGTTGAAACACGAATAGAATTAATTATTTTCACAAATTACACCACTTTTATACTGTAAATTTGTATTCTAATCATATAATAACTAACTTTAACACAAGAACTTTTATAATTAAGTATACTTGTACTTAAACGGTGAGTTTTAAAGATAAATTAGTAATAAAAACTAGCGCAGTATCAGCCCGTGATTACAACAAAAACGTCACATTTGGTACTGGGATAGCTTATGGTCCGGGAAAGAATAGGATACTTTTTATCCCGAAATTCCCAAGGGAACGGGAACTATGCGAGTGAAGCCGCGAGGTGCTGCTAGTGGATTTATAAAAAAGAGCATAAATCAAATACTTTCTAAAAACTAAAAGTTAAAGTCCTCAATACGTTTTCTATGAAAGACAACCTTAATTTATTTACCTGTACCTTAACCTTTAAAATAAATATGATTTCTATTAAAGACTGATTCGTTCACTCGTTCGTTCATCGGTCTTTCGTTCATTGAACTTGGGTACAAGAGTCAATGTTCAAACTTCGGAACAAACCGAATACAAAGAGTTACAGTTTGTTAACCTTAATGGTACATGTGAGTTACAGTTTCATTACTCCAATGGGACATGACAGTTATAGGTTCATTGAAAACTAACTGTGTGCCGCGGTTTTGTCCGGGTTTCCGTGTAAAATCAAGGTATACATCATTATCTATGAATAGGAATCGGAAGAATCTTGGGAAGAGAACTAATCTATAATATCTATATCTATAATATAAAAGAAAGTCGTGTTAGTTACACTATTTATAACTCAAGAACGGCGGAACTGATTTGGTTGAAAATTGGTGTGAAGGTAGCTAAAAACCAGGAGAAGGATATAGGATACTTTTATCCCGAAATTCCCACGGGGACGGGAGAGAACGAGAGAAACCGCGGGGTACAGCTAGTAATAAATAAACTCAAAAACTTCTTTATAATATAATTAGTCTAGAGCTAGCTAACCCCATCTTCGCATGGCCTAAATTTTGTGGTTCTATAATAGTTTTTCACACAAACCTCGAATCATTAATAAATCTCCTGGTAAAACGAATGAAACCAAAATATAACTATCCAATTTGGCTTAGTCGTTCTGCAGTTATAAGCGTACAAACATTACTGCGATACATTTTTATATAGATAATTATTTTTCATTGAAATATTGAGCAGTTCCTGATAAAAGATGTTGTATTTACAAATTCAAAAGCATCTTTTCCGTATTTAGAAATTTTAATGAGCGATATTCAAATACCTACGATCTTTTTTACTTTGTGAATTCTTTTGTTCCCTTTATTTATTAAAACATTCATAAATTACGAATAAATATTAATACACCCCTATTTTGAAAATATGGGACTTATTAAAATCAGAATATCTGTAGCAGTAACTGAATCCATATATCCAATAAAAATATCAAAAATGATAGTCGATTACTTATCTTTAAAAAATACCAAATAAATGTCGTATTACCAGACGGCACACTAGCTATCAAGTATTCTGTGACGGCTCGGGTCGATGACCGCGCTCAGCTGTGTATCGCAGCGTTCGCCTGTTGTTCGGTGTAGAATAACAATAAAATTCGGCGGGATTTTGAAAATCTTTGACTTATCATAACTTTTTAAATAAAAGCAAAAGAACAAAACTAACTTCACAATTATATTGTCACCTGTCGTTTACATTAGCTGTGAGATAAGGTATCGCAATTTCAAAATAAGGGTGTATATGTTTGAGTTTTTTTTAATATTGCTTGAAAAATGATTTTCCTAAGTTAGATTCACGAAATGATCCTAAAACTTATATCCTTTCCTAAGGTCTAGTCTATCTCTGTACCAAATAGGTTTAGTAGTATAGCCATGATGCGTAACACACAGACATTAAAGGTATATGTAAGGTAGCAGCAGACTGCAGACAGCAGCAGCAGACCACACGTCGCCGCCTAACGTCATCATGACACTTCGCCGTCTGTTGCTCGGCGACGCGAAGCTAGCTTCATGTCACCCACTACGAATGTAATTTCATATAAATACATACAAACCAGTAGTGGTGCGGTGACGTGTGGTCTGCTGCTGCTGTTTGCAGTCGGCTACCAACTTATACCTTTACTTTTATATTTATAATATTAGTAAGGAAACAAAACAAACACACCAACACTACAATTTTATATAATTACAAACTTGTTGGTTCAGTCCCGAGTCAAACTTATATTATTGCAATATTCTTGTTTCGAACTAAGATCGGAACGAACGAATAGTTTCCATAATATTAATTAACAATGAGAATTGTAATAAAGAAGTTTGTTTGGAATTTACGAATATACAGCGGATTTTGTTTGTTTTGTTTACGCCAAGGTCTTGCATGTTCTATTCCTGCTAGGCTAGCATGACTTCGAAAACGCGATAGATACAGCTATTTATTGACATCCAACTGTCAAAATTTGATAAAAACGCCCGCCATATTTAATTTTACCACATGATTAAATTTATGACATTTGGTCATGCTCGCTAAATCGATATAGTATCGTCAATAAATAGTATTGACATCCAACTGTCAAAATATAATAAATGTAGCCGCCATATTTAATTTTATCAAATCGTACTACGCCATATTCATTTGGTCATGCTCGTGAAATCGATATTATTTCGTGGTGTCTATATATTTTATCACGCAGAATCATGCTAGGCAGGCTGGATTATGTGGTGCCATTTTTTTTAAAATATGAATTGAGATTGACACTTATATACCTACACTTTTCTATAACAGCCACGTCATATTACTTGTATAAAATAGGTAAGTCTAATAGTGTTTAAGACGGTTTTCCATGAAAGTTTAATAACCGTAATTGTCTTCAAATGCTTATAACTTTCAAAAGAGCCATAGTGTGTAATAATACTGATTCAATAACTTTAAAAACCAGTCTCACAGTTTAAAGATTTCAAGTTTAAATCTGGTAGCAATTAATACAGGGTATATTAACTATATCCGTAGTTAATCTATACTATTATTATAAAGAGGAAACAATGTTTGTTTGTAACGAATAGGCTCCGAAACTACTAGTCCGATTTCAAAAATTCTTTCACTATTGGAAAGCCACATTATCCCTGAGTGACATAGGCTATATTTTATCCCTGAATTCTAACGGGAATGGGAACTACGCGAGTGAAACCGCGGGGCAGCAAAATGAAAACAAAATTACAATTTCAATTTTCTTCAAAAACTTTAATCGACAAAATCGTACCAACTTATCTTTAAAAGACTAATCATCTACTTATACCGAAATATATTCAGTTTGTAACCAAGTTATAATCTCTAAGGCGATCGTAAATTGCGGGTAGAACGTTCCTAATAAATGGTAGTGTCATTGACCTACCGATAAGGGTGATATCGTACAAATTATATTCCGAGCTCTGTTAATCGTTGAGTAAGGGCCATGAGGTCACCGTGCAGATTAAAACATCTAATAAATCACTGTATTACTTGAAATATAGAATTAAAGTTAGTTTGAAAGTTGACGAAGAGTTTTTAGGTCTTCTGTAATTTGTAATATTTATTTTTATTTATAGTATCGTGTTATTTAACTGGGATATCCCAGTTTTTACATAATTTATAATTAATTAGCGTAGTTCCCGTTCCCGTGGAAATTTCGGGATGAAAAATAGATGTTGGTCGATTCTCAGACTACTGATAATGCTCACAAAATTTCATGAGAATCGGTCAAGCCGTTTCGGAGGAGTATGGCAACGTAAACTGTGACACGAGAATTTTATATATAAGATAGTGTTATTTATAACCCAGTTTACATAATACACACATCAAAAGTGTCTAGGGATCAACATATATTTTTGCAATAACTTTTCTATGTATCGGTCTTGTCTCCGTGTGGTGCAGCGATACCGTCCTCCATGGCGCTCAGCCACGGTGCCAGTGCTTCGGTAACGTGTCCAAAGTCGACTGATAACACTCTGACTTGTATTCAGAGCTAAAGCCACAGTACGTTGCCGGGAACCAGCTTCTATCATTCCCACGGCTCTGAGCATTTCTTCCCTGCTTAAATGACGTCGCCGCTCCATAATAACGTTGGTTTTAATCAGTAGTAGGGAAACAGTAGCACTAATAATGTCTTCAATGCGTTGTATGTTTTTATAGGGAAAATATTGACAGCTGATTTTCATCTTTTACTCGAATTTGATTCACAGTTCCTGATTCAAATTATGAAATGCACCAAAAAGGATCCATATAAATTTATAAAATCATAAATTTATTACAAAGCCACATCTCAATCTCAAGAAATCCGCATAAAAATGCTTGATCCCTAGACACTTTTGATGTGTGTATTTTGTAGTATGACGTTAATAGTGGACTAGTAACAGTGGTTTCATTCGTCTAAATATCGATTCCGTGGGGATTATGGAATAAAAAGTCCTACATTTTTCATGGTTATTAGGAACATCTGTACCAAATTACACATAAATCGGTCGGCTCGGAGCCTAATTAGCTCTAACAAACAAATTTAAAACGAAATGACGACCTCGATGGCGGAGTGGTCACCATGCCGGACTGCCATCTGTAAGGTTGCGGGTTCGATTCACGTGCGGGGTGAATATTTGTGTGAACAACAAATGTTTATCTCGGTCTGGCTGTGTGTGAATGAGTGTGTGCGTAGTTTCTGATACCCTAGATACAAGCTTCGAGCTTAGTTAGGGGTCAGTTACTATAATGAGATGATGTAGTGAATGATTATGTTATGTTATGTTAAGTTAAAATGCTCGTGTAAATACTTATTTTATACGAGTCATATATAGAAGATTAAATCTGTCTACTGTTCAATATGGTCTGTACCTCGATTTTAAAGAATATTGGCATCGATTAGAATGAAAGAAAAGTAGCAGAGATAGAGCTACTGTATTCCGAATAAAAAAACTATAATAAAATTGTTTTAGGTTTTCAGACGTGTAACATATCAAAATAAAATTATAGCGTTTGATCTAAATGAAAATCAGAGTGTATTAATTATCGTTCTCCATAGGGCAAGGCCGTGGCGCGGGTGTAAATCATAGCCCAAGGCCTGTGGAACATGAACATGCATGCAACATGCTACCACTTTCACGTTTAATTCCCTTTTTACTTAATATTTAATCTGGGTTTTAGTGTTTCTAGTTCTAAACTTGAGTTTCTTAGAATTTTCCATTGTTATACGAGCTTTTAATAAGGCTTATAGGCTGTTGTTTGGTATTCAGTACATTGGTATGAGAAAAAGGAGAGTATATCTATACGATTATTTTTTGTTAATATTCATTTCAAAGTCAAAAATATGTTTCTAATATCTTCACACAATATACTTTTACAGTAAAATCGCTGTACGTCTAGACATATAAAACTACTAAACGAATTTTAATACGGTTTTCATCAATAGATAGGGTCACATGACATGAGTGACTACACACTCACATACACACTCTCACGGATTTCTTCACATACAACATGGCGCTACTACTTCTTCTTCTTCTTAGCGTGTCGACTCATATTTTTGAGGACCAAAACTCGGCCACCGATATGACACTATCACATACAACATGGTGCTACTACCTATTCTTATAAACTCTCATTAACAAAACAAAGTACGTTATCCACGTACAAATACCGGCGAATACAAATAAAACTGTAGCACTTGGTAAAGTAAAACCATCGTTACTTCAAACGACTCATTAACCTAAAATGGGGGATACAGACAATGAAACTTAATCCATGATTAGGGTAATGTATGTACAGATTTCGGAATTCTTTTTCACTATCGCGTTTGTATTTTAATTTTGGTATAGGTATCGATTTTTTTGTGAAAATTTTTGAAGTGTCGTCGAATATTTTTTAAAGAAGGACTCTCGACTATTACTAACTGTTTTTGTTTTTTAATAGGTTCTTTACTTGGGTCAAATTTAAAAAGCTGTTTTATAACTTAACTATCATTATCATGGGCCATTTACATCTACGTGAGATGATTTTATGTAGCGTCCGTTGGAGTTGTAGGGTTTGAAACGCACCTACGGAAGTGACTGGTTAGCAATGTGGGACAGACAAACTCGACCACAGTTTGAGCAAACAAACAACATAACTAAATATTACACTGCTAAATGAATCATTGTAGTCAACAAATATATTAAGTACATCAAAAAAGCTATTTACTAACATTATTTTGTTACATTATAGATACGTAAGTGAGTGTATATTACACTTTCACATTGAACTACTTAATCAAATGATCAATCAACTCATGGTTAGTGAGTAGAGAGAAATATACTACAAAACAAATTCAATAAAAAAATCTTGAATCTCCTTCACAAGTTGCTATAAGCACAGCTCAAGATCAAACCGCACCAAAATCCCTTGTTACAACCTCAAAAAAAATACAATCTCTCACTTTGTTTACGTAAGACCACAGCTCACAGCTTTAAACCTATACAACCTCTGTAGTATGCATTATTCTTGCATAACCAAAGTCACTCACCAACAGAAAACGAGGCGATGGATATAAAAAACTTAGGACTTCCATATTCGACGTTGCGCTTCAAAATTTTCTCGAGAACAACCCTAGTAGGGTCAATGCACTCTCATAGGGGTGGTACAATGCAAGCTCTCGAGAAAAACAAGTAAAAAGACGAGTTTTTCTATTTTCTTTATTGGTGTTTGCAATGGCGGTGTGGTTACGTGTATTTTTATAACCTTCAGGGCTGCTTACATTCGTTCAAATGTAGCAATATTGAATTAGGTTTTACTGTAGAAAAATATTGTCTGTGGGTACTTGAAATTGAATTAATTGGTCTTGTGTGTTTTAGTTTGTGTTTAAAATGTTTAGAGTATTAGTTTAGTTCTCTCTCTTCTCGAGAAAGTAGTTAATAAGTTTTATATTTAAACCCTCGGCATAGTTAACAAATAATTCTAAATTATTATATTGCAAATTACGCACTCGTATTAAAAAAACAAACGTAACTAACAACTTTCTTTCCGTAAACACTTTCCGTCATATTATAATCGTTTTTATTATAGTTTCTTAAACCTAGTTTAACGAAACCAGTTTTAAGGTTACACTTGGTTATAGAAATTAGCGTTTCAGAACTAAAATTAGACCAAAAAATTGAAAAAACTTAAATAAGTTTAAGGTTTTGTTCATTCAATGAACCATATAACCGGTGCTATTCATTCCCAATCATTCGGATTAACAGGTTATAAAACCTGGTTTAGAGCTAAACAAGAGTAAAATTGCATCGTTTATAATAGGGATTGTGACTCTAGCACTGATTGTGAGACAAGACTTTGTTTTAATAAACTTCGAGTATTTAATAAAACCTGAACACGAAAAGCTATGCTTTATCCAAACATTTGAAGGATAAACAATAACTCGGCTCAAATACTTCCAACTTATAATGAATACAGTATTTTCACAACAAAACGCATAAACAAAAAACAGTTTCATATATAAAAAGTGATTTATTTTTACCACTTTAACTCTATTGTTGAAAACATTTTACGTTGAAATTGACAAACGCATTCAACAGAAGGTTATTCAATAGAAAAATATGGGTTCAATGAACATTCGCGAGTGACTGTGAAAAAATAATGGGTTATGATGCGAGAGGGAAATGTGCAAATGGTTTGTACGTACATGAACGTAACGTAAACATAATGTATATGTAACTTGGCAGGGTTATATTTTAAGGGATGTTTTAAAACGACAAACTATGTTTACTTGACAAAATGTATTTAAGCAAAAACAATTGTAGGTTAAATTTAATGTTATTTGTTTTAAATTAGTAACTCAAAAGAATAGTGTTTATGTGCGCAAAACCGCGGGTGCATTTAGTATTGTAATATTTTAAATTAATTATAAAAAAATAAATACCTACGTCTAAACTAAAGAGAACAATTGGCCCAAAAAATATACCTCCAAAAATATAACAAAACATTTCAAAATTCGAATCGCCTACACAGTTCCGAAATGACAAAAGACGTAAGTACTTCTTACATCCTGACGTCACAGCACTAAGTACTGCAATGTTAGTGATTACGCTGATGAGAACTGTCATTTTGGTTGACAACGGCGGGAACGCGGGAAAGTTAACTGTTGAGTTTTTCGAACTTTCTATGCAGCGGCCATCTTGTTCTTATTTTAGGCATGCATTCTCTATTATGTAGAGTTGTCATTTGTTTGTTTTGCGAAAATATTTTGCGTAAGGATTTTTTGTTGTGTTGTTTTATTATAATGTTGTTTTGGTGTGTATATTAATGAAAAATAAATGAAAATGATTGTAAATTAGTTAAACTTACATTTGATAAAGAAAATTGCAAAGAATCATATTACCTTAAAATTACTCTACTCTAGTTATAATAATCGTGACAAAACTCAGCCTTGTAACGACAGCTTCTTATGACCTCATGTTTTCTTTTGTAAGCTCTTTAAACATTCGTAAATGTACTTACTAGTTTTATTTGCAGTTGAAACTAAATAGGTATATGATTTTGAATATTTTTTAAGAGTGTCGCAAACACTTACCAAAATTTTTTTTTTTTTAACTTAGCAACATGGCGCTTTTTGTAAAAGAAAATAAAATTACTCAATTAATTAAACATATAATATAAACCTAGGTTTTGAAATGTCAATAGACCAACATAAAACTCAGGTACTGTAGATAAGGTAGGCGTGGCACAGATTTATGGTCGTAACGTCCATGAATGGAGTCATAAAGTAAAATAAAATGCGTTTTATACGCGTTATTCTCAAGTACTTTCCTTTAACCCTTAAATTGGCGCTGTATATCACAATATACACAATATTTAAAAAAATCTACGCTCATAAATATAAGTGTTTTTAAGATTATAAGCGATTATTTAGGTTACAATATTATTATACATTTTGTGAAAAAATAATTCATAGACCTAACTACATTTTTAATAGTATAAAATAAAATAATGCAGGTAGGAAGAATCAAGTGACACTCAGCAAGTTGACAATCCTTTATTTTCTATATATTTCGGCGGTATTATAAGTGGTCTCATGGTGTTATTTTGTTTTTCGATTGTCAATAAATAATAATACATGCTAATTTATACTAAAATAATAACATAACATACTTTTGTTCATCATCAAACTTTATGTTTATCACCACATACACTGCCAATTTCATAGAAAGTTATATGTAAATTTGCTTGTATGTCACGTTATACACTGCCAACTTCATAGCGTTTTAAATTGTATATCGTGAAATACAGTGCCAATTGAAGGATATATTTTTTTTTTTTTTTTATATATTTTCTTATGTGTTTTGCTTTTTTTGCCATCAGCAAAGGCTGGTAACACAAGATGGTAGAGTAATTGTATTTGTGTTTGCATCAAAAGCTCCTTCTGAGCGAAGTGTAAAGTCTGGCACCGAAAATGATCTTTCAGGACTTGCTCCGTCCTATTCCTCTTCATCCAGCTCCCTCTATTGATAGTTTTTCTTGAAAAATGCATAATATTCTCTGAGGAAGAGAGTGGCATTGATCAAAGTCAAAGTATTCGTCTAACACCTAAAACTTATGAAATTTATCCCAGCCCAACAAGAACCCAATAATGTGGTTAGTTGCCGTCGTTCCTCGGTTACTTTCGCATCACCAGCAAGTATTTCAACTCCAACAACATCACTTACCACTTTTTCGATCAGGAAAACCAGATCCAAAAGACCATGTACACAGCCAACAGTAATTATACCTATAAATAAGCTAAAACTACCAATGTTGTAAGGCTGTCTTTCGTTATACAACTATGTTACCACTCTTCACCAGATATCTCAAGCCTTTAGGTCTTCTTTGTGTGTGCTATCAGCTGTTTGTATTTTTTAGAATCACCCTAGTTACTCCAGCAAGTTGGGCCACTTATGTGGTTTCAGAAACATTCCTGGGTACGATTTCTGTGGGTTGAGATTTATTTTCTGACGTCCAGCATCGCCTCGCATTTCAGCATGACGTTTGCGGTTGTTTTCTCTTCTTCCCTGCATGATAGCGGGCTGTCTGTGACTCCGATAGTGTAGAGTCCATGTTCAACCATTGTAACTAGTCAAGAGTTGTATTTTTTCTAGTCTGAGGATATTTTTAGTCAGTCTGTTGTAACCTTACAGTATGTTGGATTTGATGGAGCTGATTTGGGCACTGTTTCATGCACTCTTCTTTTGTTCCCTATAGGTGTATGCGTTTTCATTTGTATGTTCTCTTATCCAAGATCGTTTGTGGCTAGTTGGAATGGGTATAGCAGGTCCTGGTCCGATGAATGGGTCTTCTGCTCCTGTCCTAGTCAGCAAGTCAGCTGCGTCATTGCCTTTTGAGTAGTTGTGACCCCGCAAAATTGTCAATTTTAGTTTCATACTACAAATGTTTCTTGTTTTATTTATTATCGCCATAATTAAATAACGTTTTTTTCTTGATTTACAGTTTTATTTTTACTTATCAGTGACTTCCGTATATTGGCAATGTATGCCACAATATACATCAAAATAATGAGCTATGTCTTTATGCCGTTGGCAGTGTATACCAGGATATACATAGGTTTTTTTTAAAAGTAATATATTCAGATTTTTTTAAATACGTTTTTTAGCTTTATTTACTCATAAAAGTTCCGAAACCACCAAAAAAACATATATTTTTGAGATTTATTTTGTCTGCCAATTTAAGGGTTAAATTCATCAAAATAAGAACCATTTTTATGTTCAGGTTAATAGGTATTTTATAATCAAATTGTTTAAGTATTTAAGATGCGTTTACAAAGGTTGAAAGAAGATATGAGTATGAAAGGACTGAATGTAGAATTGACAACTAATGAGTGGAAAAATAAATATGCAGAGAAAAGTAGTTAGAATGGCTATAAATAACCGTTTCAGCCAGGCTAGCATGACTTCAAAACGTGATAGATATAGCAATTTATCAACATCCAACTGTCAAAATAATGATGAAAATATCCGCCATATTAAATTTTACCACGTAATAAATTTTATGACATTTGGTCATGCTCGCGAAATCAATATAGCTATTTATCGACATCCAACTGTCAAAATATAATAAATATAGCCGCCATATTTAATTTTATCAAATCGTACCACATATTCATTTGGTCATGCTCGCGAAATCGATATTATTTCGTGGTGTCTATATATTTTATCACGCACAGTCATGCTAGGCAGGCAGATGTAAATAAATATAAACTTACAATATCTTTAACATACTAAAATCAAGTATACCAAACTGCGTAGTAGTATCAACTTGTACAATACCACTGAATACTCTCCCTAATAACATTAGTACAATAAACAACTTATCCATACCCCACAAAAACATTCCAACCAAAAACGTCTTCAATAAATAGATTAAGGCACTATTTATTCCATACTCACTGGCCTCTAATAATAAATTACCCTCGTTACACGCATCTGAGAGAACCCTCAAATTAATTAGCGACACAAAACATAATAAATAGGGTTGGTGAATGACAAAAAAATGTCGCCCAACCAATGGACGCTTTGGGTCACGTACGAAATGAAAATAATTACATGTCAAATGAGTGAAATGACGCCTATTTTAAATGGTAGGCGAGTTACTGACGTCGTAATATTTCTCAGGCTATTGACTAGTCAGTTGAACTGATCAGTCCGGACATACGCGTCACTCCCAAAGTTTTAGTCCAACTAAATTATCCCATTAGAATATGGAATTGCAATTCAAATCCAAAAATGGACGTCAGTCACCGGAGCAATTCCAGAGTTTTAACTGAAACTCGACACGTCGCCGAAAATCACGGCCACAGAAAAAAGCACTTTATTTCAATAATAATAAGTTAACTGCAGAGCCGGAGTGATGCCAGTCAGTTAGTGGGGAGATCAAATTGGCCTAAAACTCTTGGACGCCACAGTTTTATGTCTGGACTGATCAGTTCAACAGACACATGGCCACCTTTAAATGGTAGGCGAGTAACTGACGCCGTAATATTTCTTTCAGTAACCTATTTATGGGCCGGTTTTTTATGTGAACTACGTTTTTAATCGTTCCGTTTTCGTAAATTAGCGCTAATTTTAGCGGGAGTTTGAAGGAACGGTTGTTTTGTTTTTAATTGACTTTGTGAGACATTTTGTATTGATTTGATTTGTAGTTTTGAGAACGGAGATGATGATAAAGTTTAAAGTAGAAACATATTTAAAACCAGGAAAAATACAGATATCACATTTTCCCTAAAACTCTGCGCCACGTAATCAATAAAAATGGACCACGTAACCAAAAGAAAAAATAAACACAAACGATCAAAACATGATGAAATCTTCACCAATTCTGTTTGTTACCTCACAACAACATTGTTTAAAGTATCAAAAATCGTAAATTGCAACAAAATTGTTACATTATTATTAGAGGGTATCAACTGAAAACACTTTCATGTAATTGTACCTAACATCACTGTTAAAGGGAGCACATTTCATTTTTAACGACTCTCTTTCACCTTATAACATACTGGTCTTTCTTACAGAGGTAATAAGGGTTAAAATCGCTTGTACGTGACCCAAATACTTGGTACACCAGATTCCTTTAAAGGATAAATATTTTTCATGAATATTATTACTTAAAAAGGTCTTTTTGTTATTGAACCGAAAAGAGACATGTGAGCAACTTCAAGTTATCTGACAAGGACGTCTGATTTTTTTTAATACATCAATCATCTTCAAAATGAAGGTAGGCTCGTTTTTTTAGCTGTAAAAAAGTAATCTGATGATGATATGAAGGTTTTTATTTTCTTAATAGCTATTTTTCTTTAATAAGGACGTAACAATTTGTCCTTATGAATATGGTGTGAAACATACAAATAATATCTTACAGGTTGTCGTAGAAAAAATAAATAATCGATTGTCGTCACAGGTAATGAGAACCCTGAAAAATCTAACTAACAAATAGAGCAAGAAAAAACCAAATTAAAAAGATCTCTGATTGTGGAAAACTGCTAACTTAGATAGTAATAGCAGCGCCCCGCGGTTTCACTCGCGTAGTTCCCATTCCCGTTGGAATTCAGGGATAAAATATATGCCCATGACACTCAAGGATAATATAGCTTTCCAATAGTGAAAGAATTTTTGAAATCGGACCAGTAGCTTCGGAGCCTATTTGTTACAAACAAACAATCAAATCTTTTCTCTTTATAATATTAGTTTAGATACTCTATCCATATCGAACCCATGTCTCTACCAAACAGTCAAAAAACTTAACTACAAAACATATAAAACTTCAACTAAAACAAAGAAAATCTATAATTTGTGACCACAACCGCTGCAGACGCCTCCATATATCAATTGTAGTTACACACACATACAACCGAGGCTGGCTAGATGATAGCCCCGTAATCCCACGGGATCTCACTACATTGTACTTTATGCGTTTTTAATGGGAAGATTCACACTGCGAAGTTTCTTTGTGTGATACATTGAATATACTTAGTTGTTGTTTTACTTAGGTTGTAATAACTCGGAATACTCTATGGTAAGTAAAGAAGTCTGACAGACGCGTGATATTGTCGCCGCAAAGATGTGTCCCATAGGACACCATTCACCAGTATTGTTCAATTTTTTTGTTATAGTATGTCAATGTGTTGGTCACTGTCAACTGGCGACACGCGTTCCGATATAACCAGAGAGTAGATAACATTTCTATACATACCATAGAGTATTCCGAGTTCTGTGGTTGTATGTTTTGTAGGTACTTAAAAATAACTATTGTTCTGTTTAAAAAAACACTCTTAAATCTTTGTTTTTTATACAAGCAAAGAGAACATATATTTTTTCCGAAATCAGATCGGATGATTTCAAATTTAGGTACATAAAGTAATTTCACGATCTTCAACTAAAGTTCCGAGTACATACTCACAAATTTGTCTTTGCCACTTGATATAAAGTAAGAAAGAGACAAGACTCGCATTAATTGGTGAGTAACGTTACTTGAAGATCGTGAAATAGGCCCTAATTGAGAAGCTTCTGTTTTGTGGTCGATTAAAAGTCGTAGAGATCTACTCATAATCATAAACCCAGCTTTCATTTGTTTCGAAGTAAATTATAAGACCTTTGGCAAATACATAGTTTCACTATATCATACCAATTAAGTGTACAATTTTTTTTTAACAACCTGTATTGTCCCACTACTGGGCAAAGGTCTCCCCCAAATCTCTCCATCTGTCTCTGTCCTTAGCCAGCTCCTTCCAATCTCTGTCGAACCTCTCTCTCGAACAAATTAAGCAAACTTTTTGTGTAATAACAATTATTTATTATTATTATTTTCTTTACTTATAATTTTCTCAAATTATTATAATTAACGGGATATTTACCATGTATATTATTTGTTTATTGAGAGTTCATCCGTGATCATAGCGCTTGCAACAGCGTCGAAATATCGGAAACTTGAAACAAATAATATACATGGTAAATACCCCGTTAATTATAATAATTTGAGTGCTAATAACCATGATAACTATAAAAACTATATTATAGATTTCTGGAAAAAACAATCAGAAATAATAAGAAATCAAAGAAGCTGTAAGTACATGAAAAACACATTGTGTTCTAAGAAAAACGTTATTGCCACGAAAAACGGAGATAGGAGGTTTTATTTAGAAGTTTTCGAGCAATAAACAAGATCAAATAATGTTGGGGTATTAGACGTAGTAACTATTTAGTAATCTGTGATATGTCTGCCTTTCTTAGGAGTACCAGAATAGGTAATAGTCAGATCCCGAAATTTTTAATCTACCCCGCCACGAAAATTTTAGCTGTTTTTATTATTTACACTTTGAAGTACGAATTTAATGTACTAGTAGTTATTTTCTGGGAAAATGCTCTGTGAAAATTAAATCAAATCTTTTATTGGTAAAATAGTTCTAAGTATTTTTGTCTTATTAATTTAGTAAGACGTTAAACGAAAATTTCGAATTTTTAGATCTCTTTTTTAATATCTATTTTCTCTTTTGGATAATTTTCCATTTTATACAATTAATATGCTATACATTATTTTATCCAATTGTATATACTTATATAGATGCCTAGATACTTATCGTGAACACTTATATAAGTACCTTTTTATATAACGTGAATTCTAATCATTTATACTTTGATACTGCAAGAATTATCTAAAAATCATTTAGATGTGGCCTAGAAACCCACAAGTCCGAATCCCAACGCAATCCCAAAGCTTACGTCTCATTTGTAGATGTTTACTATAGACGTAGTGACTATTTAGTAATCTGTGCTATAGGTAACCCAATCGAGAGGTCATCGAACTTTGACACAATTTACGTGATGCGGAAATTGATTGATTTAGTGTCTGGTTTGTGCAAATCATCGTATTTTTTGGTGATAAGTTTGGTAATAAATTTCTATATATTCAAGTAGGTAAGTATATAAGAATTGTTCCACCCCCGTTTTATAAAAAGATTTCCAGTTCGAGTCCTGTTTGAAGCGAAATATACATAACTAAGCTGTAGTCAGTAGTAAGATCAGTGCCGAATTTCATCTCAATCAGCTATTACATTTACATTTCTATTTTAAACCAATTACACATTATCTGAATCCACACAAGACGTATATTTTCTCCAATATTTGAGCTACATTTACAATGTAACTCCGTCCATAATCCTTTGGAAGACATGTGATAGAGCCGTCTAAGTGCTTCCCCCATTTGTAAATACCACCAAGTTTGACGGCGTTTTGTATGCGGGCACCTAATATATCAAAGTACTTAAACGTACTTATTACTTGACATTTTTGTGACAATTGACGGTTGAATGGTACAGCGGTTATGTTAGACTGCCAAGGTTCAATTCTCGATTAGAGTATTTTTTTGTGTGATTTACAGGATTGATGGATTATGGATACAATCCAAAACGAAGTGAAGAGTCAACCTCAATGAGTTTAATGTAAGTTATTCTAAGTAAAAATCGTGTAGTGAAGTGATTTTCCTAAAACTGCCGAACCATTATTTGGTTCTCAAAAAACTAAATTTTGAATAAAATGAGAGGACAAAACTAAAATAGTCCAATCGAATTTGGTACTAACGAAGCCGTGGATGGCAGTCGAAAAACTATAATTGAAATAAATATCCACGAAAACAATACATATTATTGTGA
Organism: Timandra comae; assembly: GCA_958496195.1. Classification (NCBI taxonomy): domain Eukaryota; kingdom Metazoa; phylum Arthropoda; class Insecta; order Lepidoptera; family Geometridae; genus Timandra; species Timandra comae. The sequence continues at coordinate 9,891,984 of OY292363.1, read as the reverse complement.
ATCACAGACAGCAAGACTTCAATATCTATAACCAACTACATAAACTTAATCGTTTGGAAAATGTTTGGAAACAATTTAAACACAAATGTTAGTGACAGCCACATTGACATTGTCAGTACTCCACTGTACAGGAACTAGGATAACTGTTAACAAGACGATACGAGATAATCAATTATGTTAATGACAACTCGCCCGCATGTAAGTGTTAAAGGTTGAGACATACTGTAGATATGGCGGGGCTGTAGCGTAACGTTTGACACTGTCAAGTGACAGATCGTTTTTTTTAATCATCATCTTCAACATTTATTGCATTCCATAGGTATTTACAAGATCTGAAATAAAAAACTATGTCTCTATGGACCCGGTAGGGCACAACAATGTCAAAAAAGAAAAGAAAAAAAGAAATAAGAAAATGAGTTGGGTTACAGCTATTGAGGCAGAATCTACAAAGAAGATTTTTGACTAGTAATAAACTACTTCTACTACTAAACTATGTCCCATGAGATGTCGGTCGTTTTTTAATTTGACAGAGAGCCCAGATTTGACAGAATCAATTAATAAATCAATTTTCTACGAGTAGCGACTGCCATCAAACAAATCAGAGAGCGATACGATATTTTTGTATAAACCGAATTGTAGACTTTTATACAATATGCTATAATTTTGAAGCAGATAGACAATGACAGCACAACAGCGCCCCGTTTACGCTACGCTGCAGTGTCACAGCACAGTATGCCTCAACCTTTACCCAACATCAGTGGAACACGCTTCATCGCAAGTTCTTTGACGTCACAAGAACGTGTAATGAACTAATGTGATCAAGAAAGTTAAGGGTTAACTCTGATTTTGTAATCTCGGTAACTCAAGCCACCCTACAACCGTCGCGCTGCGTTTTAACTTAAAAGTGGATATACGAGTACATTTTGCCGTCGGATTAAATTGCTACTTTAGTTGTTAGATTGCCAAGAATAGTAGGTACAATACAGTCCAATGGTTGTATTGTGTAAGATTTTTCCTTTTAACCGTTATAAAAGAGATGGTTTTCGATTCGAGTGCGTTTTCTTTGATAGTTCATGCCTGTTTATGGGTAAAATTGTTTTTAAGCTATTGCATAGCTTCTAACGAGGACCTTGAAAAAAACCTCACGATTTTATTATTTTTTTATCGAAAACATTTTTTTTGTAAATTTTCCAAAAAGTTTATATAGTAATGTAGACAAAATTTTTATTGTATGAAGTCCCAAGTACGACATTAAAATTTCTAAGGTTAGGATTGCAATACAAAAATAAAAAAAACAATTAGTTGATAAAATTGCTATGCAATAGCTTAACCGCGGCGGTCCCGAGTGCCACACGTTTTTGTTCAAAAATATAAACTTATCATACTTGATTCTGTATTAGTTGGTGTTTTTACTAACTACAAAAACAGGAAGTCCTTATTTTGAATGTACAATACGCAATTGAAAAAGCGCGGGTAAACCGCAAGGTACATCTAGTCGACAATAAAAAACGTATTTATAAAGAAGTTTTATCTAGAACACGGTATAAAACTTTATTGTAAACAAACGTTAGGTAAGTACAGATGAATTATTCATAAAAGAACACACCTAATAGCTGTGACATTTTAAAGAGTTGTTATGACCGCACGGAACGCTACAATTTTCCTAGAAAACTTAACAATAAACATTCAAGTAATAAACGCCCTTATTTACACTTTCATAAGGACGATAGTTCATAAACATAGACTATTAAAAAACCTATAAAATATACTTAACGATTCGGTTTAGTACTTAAGGTAGAAATAACGTTAAAGTTTTATTAAAGAACTCTGCCCCACGTTATTATTGTCTCAAATGTTGGGATAAAAAAAATCCTGTATACTATCCTTCTTACAAGAAGCATCTGTACTAAATTTCATCTAAATCTGTCAAGTAGTTTTACGTGATTCGTGTACAAACTTACAGAAAGACTAAAATTCCAAAAACTGAAGCTTTGGCTTCTGTAGCTCTAGTAAATACCTCCATTTGAAAATTTTCTTCATTATGCATATTATATTTTGTTACAGTCGGTGAGAGAGCGAGTATGATCTACACTACTTTCATTTCGAAGTGTAGATACATGTAGCAATGAAAATAGTTAAGTATTCGTGTAATATTTCGCTGCAGAGCAAAGACTCTCACCAGCTCATATGTCCCCACCGAGGGGCTCCAACCTACCCTAAATTAGTGCGTTCATTTCCTACTCACCACGCAGCACACACTCAATCGATTGAGTGAAATTGTTCGTAAAATGGACAGAGATATTAGTTTCATTCATAAAGTAGAAGGCGTAATCGAACGCAATAAAATTAGGCTGGTCTCGAGTGAGAGCCGAGAGGGTGGTTGGGGTGAAGCCGACCTAGTTTCGTCGGCCCTTCATATCGCCGCGCAGTAAGGGTGAAACGTAGCTTTGAAGGAATGACGCTGTGCCGCGCTGTGCCGCTACTCACGTTTCGACGTTTTGAATTCTCGTTTTTGAGATAGATTTGTTTGATTGGGTGCTGTTGGATTTTTGATGTGATATAAATTTGAATGGGTGTGTTTATAGGGCTTTTGGTAATAGTAATAACATACTTTTAGCTTCTAAGTGTCTGTTATTTTTAACCTATATAAAAAGCTAAAAGAACTAATACGATTTTTGTTTATTTTCTACAAAATCTATACCAATATTTTAAACTAAAATATACACATATTTTAACTCACTTCAAAATGTGGATGTTCTCATTTCGTTTGTATATCATTGTAATAAAAAGTAGATTAAAAGTAAATATTTATAGGCTATCATAGTATAGACCAGACTATGTTTGACCTACATTTTCAACGGGATCGCGATAAATACTTATCAAAGAAACAGTAAATTAGGAAAGTATTCTACACTACACAATATTTATTTAACGGGCACAAATCTAAATAAGATTACCACAATTACCAGTAAAGGCTTCCTTAAAATATATTTTCTAAAAAAGGAAGCATCTATTTGGATCGCTCTCCGGATCACAATTAGCGGTAACGCGTTTACCGCTCTCGACTCCAGCGTCTTGTGATTGATGTTCCACTCACTATCATATAAATACTCCTATAGTATATCTATATTATATATTATGACTACATAGTATAAAACAGACTCGCTTTCTCTGTCCCTATGTATGCTTAGATCTTAAAAACTACACAACGGATTTTGATGCAGTTTCTTTAATAGATAGAGTGATTCAGTAGGTAGGTTTTTAGCATAATTTTATCCCCATATTCTACTGGTCTGATTTGGACAAATCTTTCACTAATTGAAAACTAATTTATCAGTGAGTGCCATACACTATTTTTCCACGTATTCTCACGGAAACGAGAACTACGCAGGCCGCTGCTATTCCATACAAATATTATAATGAAAAAAACATAAGATAAAAAAATGATAATAAAGCTGAACAGTTTGTTTGTTTGAACGCGCTAATCTCAAAAACTACTGGTCCGATTTGAAAAAAGCTTTCAGTCTCAGAAAGCCCATTTATCGAGGAAGGTTATACCTTATAATGTCATAATGCTACGTCTAATAGAAGAAAAGTTACCTCGGGTTAAGCAGCGGGGCGCCGCTAGTAGAATAATATATAGTATCTATACTATATTACAGTATGTATACTGCATTCATCCGAATCTAATCTAAGGCTTTTTTCATGTTTGCTCGGGGAAGACGCGGTGTAATATTACGGGATAATATTTGTGTTTATTTTTTGTTTATTCTGCCAGGATTTCGCTATTTTGTTTACGTGTTAACTAGTTATAGTGTGATGAAATGTTTTCTGTATACCTATATTATGTACTTATAAATATTTCATTCACAACTATTTCTGACTGACTAACTGATCTATGAATGTACAAGAAAAAATGGGGTTAAAACCGTCTGGTACAGCTAAGTAGTTTGTTTATTATATTTTACAATTTGTACTCTGTGTTTTCATTTGCGTAAGTCTGTTCTCTATTTATTTTAACACCGTTGTTCTAGAATGAATGAAACTTTAGTTTAAGCTTTAGTTTGGTTTAACCAAAAAAATATTGAAACACGTACCTACAAAGAAAACTAATGTAAAAATATAGGTATACTAGCTGCGCCCCGCGGTTTCACACGCGTAGTTCCCGTTCCCGTAGGAATTTCGGGATGAAAAATAGATGTTGGCCGATTCTCAGACCTACTGAATATGCTCACAAAATTTAATGAGAATCGGTCAAGCCGTTTCGGAGGAGTATGGCAACGAAAACTGTGACACGAGAATTTTATATATTAAATTATATTTGTTTGACATTGACTACGACTTTGCACCAACTTTACATTTTAAAATTACAGACTTTGCAGTTACAACTTTACATTTTAAAATTACAAACTTTTTAAAATAAATAACTCAACAAACTGTAAATAAGATAGAAAGGCGAGCGAAAATCAACTTTATTCGAAACAAGATAAAGTGTTTTATCGCTGAAAGAGATTGGAGTCGCGTTGTGGATGAAAAAGGCTTTGGGCGTACGTGACGGAAAGTTCAACCAGATACATAAAGAGTTAAGATGTGTTCACATGAAACTAGTGCAGGTTTAGCTGTGAGAAAAAAAAACTATATTTTTATTGGAATACTAGCTGTGCCCCGCGGTTTCACCCGCGTAGTTCCCGTTCCCGTGGGAATTTCGGGATAAAAAGTATCCTATGTTCTTTCCCGGACCATAAGCTACCCCTGTACCAAATTTCAAGTCAATCGGTTCAGTAGTTTAGCCGTGAAAAGGTAACAGACAGACAGACAGACAGATAGACAGACAGACAGAGTTACTTTCGCAATTATAATATTAGTTAGGATTATTTTTATTAGAATGAAATACTACATTTAGACTGGATGACCAAGTAGTGTAGTTAGTGGTAGCCCTGCTTGCTTTGTCAATAGTTACGGGTTCGATTCTCGTTGAAGACAAAAATGTGTGTATGATTATGATATAAGTATTTTTGTCCGTAGCCTACTATTCATTGTATTGATATTTCGTTATAAAAATATTATTTAAATAAAAAATCAAATAGGTATGCTAAAATGTACTTATACCAAATTTCATCTAAATCCGTCCAGACGTTTTTGCAGTAAAAACGAACTATATATTAAACAAATATAAGTTAGATTTATTTAATCCTACTAATATCATAAAGCCGAATGTTTGTGAGTGTGGATGTTTAGATGTATGCATGTTTGTTCCTCTTTCACGGAAAAACTACTGAATGGATTTAATTGAAACTTTACAATAATTTAGCTTATACATCAGAATTACACATAGGATACTTTTTATCCCGAAATTCCCACGGGAACACGAACTACGCGGGTGAAATCGCGGGGCGCTGCTACAAGTAATTAACTCTTCAAAACCTAATTATATAATCAGCTTAGTTTATTCCTTCCTATCTTAATTAAGCACCGAGAATTTGTTTTTTAAAACCAGTTACATTAATAAGCTCGAATATAACTGCTAATTAAAAAAATCTGCTGCTTTGCATTGAATACATTCTGATTATATAATTTTAGACTGAGTAGAGTACTTAGAGAAGTAATTCAGATATTAACTGACTTCAAAAAGGATGTTCTCAATTCGGACCGACTTCAAAAACGTTCGAATTCGTCGAAATCCTTTTTATCTTTATTTCTTGCCAGCGTTATAAATTATCAGATAAAAAGTAACGAGTTTTAATCAAAGACATATTAATTAGCTATGGATACTTTGCAAGCTATAACAACATAAATTGGAGGTAATTATAAACATTCTGCTTAGTTACGCACCAAACATCGTCGCGATGTTACATTCGTAAATTTTTTGTTTTACGTGAAATCATGACAAACTTTCGCATGATAATATTAGTAATATTTTGTCGCCACAGATCGCGCGAAAAAGTCGCGGCGATTTTATCTTTTCTGATTACGCTTACAGATGCCGCCGGCTCGTGACTACAAGCCGACAGCTTTGTTATGCATTACGCTTTAGTTTGTTTTAGGGAAGCGTTACATTTTTCAAGTTAATTAAAAATGCCCTGTCAAAAGTTACCACAATTAATCGTAAGCGTGGTACAATCCCTTGGATAATTAATCATGAGGACATAAAGTTTTCTATGGGCAGGGGCTCGTTTAGAACCGCGAACTAACGGTCAAATTGGGCTTTGATTTAAATTAAATGGTAAAAGTTATATGTATAGATCAAGTCACTGTTGTTTGTGGTGTCATAGTAAAAAGTCATTTATATGCATTTTGTGTCTCAATACTACTTATTAGAACTTAAATACTAATACATTCATAAATATTATATAACTAGCGGTGGGCCGCGGTTTCACCCGCGTAGCTCCCGTTCCCGTAGGAATATGGGGATAAAATTGCTAAAAACCTTTCCACTGAATCACTCTATCTATTAAAACAAACCGCATCAAAATCCGTTGCGTAGTTTTAAAGATCGAAGCATACATAGGGACATAGGGATATAGGGACAGAGAAAGCGACTTATTTTATACTATGTAGTGATGGATCTAAATACTACTTATATCATCAGCTCATATAATGTCCCCACCGAGGGGCACGAGCCTACCCTGTAGGGTGATTAAACTACTACTTATTAAAATTGAAATACCAATACGTTCATAAATATTATATAATACTAACTGTGCCTGTAAATCTAAAAAAGAAAAAAAAAGGTAGCACTCCGGGAGTGCCGGCAGAAGTGAAAACTTCAATATTAACGTTGTGTTTAATTATAAGTATAAAAGTACTATCATTTATGAGGTAGAATACAATGTTTGTTTCTTACTTCAGTTATCATAAACGTCACGTGATGCTGATCTTACGCTTTTTCGATCAGCATCACGTGACCCTGACGCGAGTTTGAAAGTTTTTACCCATACAAAAACAGTGCTCAGCGCCGCTAAAGAAGTTTTCACTTCAAAAAACTGTACCGAATTTTATCTTAATCTATTCAGTACTTAGTTTTTGCGTGAAAGAGTAATAAATTCATTGATAAAACGTAAAAATTATTTTATAAAAATTAAAAACAAGGATAAGTATAACTTTTACAATTTTGCTTGCCGGACAACGTTGCCTCGGGCAGTCTAAGGTACGGGTTCAAATACTGGGTCAAGCAATGCATGTTTGGTTTATTTTCCACTAAAGCAACATATTATGTTATTTTGTTCCATTCAACCTGGGGCTAGATTCCTTCAATGGGAACGAAAAAGATTAATGATGTGTAACGTTGTACTTGTTATTTACCTAATATATAAATATCTTTCTTATTTCTTACACATAATGTTTGTACGCTTAGATATTACTACGCAACGGATTTTAATACACCTATGTATAAACGTAACGTGTAACCTGATCGAAACGTCGAAGTAATTTTATCTATACTAATATTATAAAGAAGTAAAGTTTGTGTGTTTGTTAAAGTTAAAGGTAGAGGTAATCTCGGGATCTACTGAACCGATTTCAAAAATTCTTTCTCTCATGGAAAGCTAATTTATCAGTGCGTGACATAGGCTATATATATTTTATCCCTGTATTCACACGGGAACGGGAACTACGCTGGTGAAACCGCGGGGCGCTGCTAGTTTAATATACATTTATACGCGATTAAGACGTGTAAATTATGTAAAAACGGATTTTTAATGTAGTTTTGAGCAATATAGTATAGAGAAAGGTTTATATTTAGGTATCTATATAAAATATAATGCGGGTGTAACCGCGGGGCACAACTTGTTACAATATTTCAAGTCCTACATTTTTAAAGCTTCATTTTATTATATTTTTAGTTATTAACACAAAACTTTAAATAGACTTTTTTTTAAAAACAATCGCTAGATCAAAGGTAGGTTAGAAATAGAGGTGACCTAGATTCTGGACGGAGAGAATAAGTATTCATCTTATTTTATAATAGACTAGCTGCGCCCCGCGGTTTTACCCGCGTGAATCCGTAGCTCGTAGTATCATACAATCTCGGCACAATTCACCATCGTGTGTTAAAAAATTAAGTAACAACGCCATCTATTGGTATGATTTACGACTACAAAAAGTTAACAATAAAACATACGATTACTTATTCAATCCCATGGGAATTTCAGGATAAAAAGTTTCCTATGTGTTATTCCTAGTCATAAGGAACATCTGTACCTTTAATCTAAATCGATACTGTAGTTTTTGCGTGACAGAGTAAGTAACAAACATCCAAACTCACAAACATACAAACTTTCGCATTTATATATTAGTAGAATTAGTAGGATTAACTATGCTTTGCGGTTTAGTCAGCGTAAATCTCTTGGGAATATTGGAATTAAAAGTAACCAATGTGTTAATCCAGATAATCTAATACTTATATAAAATTCTCGTGTCACAGTTTTCGTTGCCATACTCCTCCGAAACGGTTTGACCGATTCGCATGTTTGTGAGCATATTCAGTAGGTCTGAGAATCGGCCAACATCTATTTTTCATCCCGAAATTCCTACGGGAACGGGAACGGGAACTACGCGTGTGAAACCGCGGGGCGTAGCTAGTAAACTATAGTATCTAAGTTTACCAAATTTGATTAAAATACGTCACTTATTTATGAATATGATTGTGACATGTTCTGTATTCAAACCCAAATAAAAAAAGAATCAACTGAATAAAAAACTAAAACTTGAATGAATTTAAACATCCCAGGAAGACGACAACGTAACACAATTTCCATGAACATTTATATCCAATATCAAAGATAGTATCGTGCAACGGTTATCGATAACTGTTAAACGGATACAGCCATCCGTTACATTTAACTATATCGGTATCGATCTTACAACACGAGAGTTGAAGTTTAATTTATTCAAGATCTTAGTAATTTTATACTTACACATGAAACTTAGAATTATAAGTACAGTTGTAATTTTCTAACCGGATACAATTGACCGTTAATTTACAGCTTTTTGTTTGTCATTTTATACTGGCAACAATATATTTTATCTCTGTTTTCTTTACAGAATTCGCTGTCACAGAATCGTCAAAAGGTAAAACCCCAATGTGGCATTAGTTATTGCATTGAATTTTTGAACTTATTTTCATTTCAACATAACCTTTATTGTTAACAAGACACACCCAAACATGCCCCAACATCTCAACCCAAAACCCAACAATAAAATCAATACAAAAACAACAAGAAGAACCTTCCAATAGGAATAGACCTGTATAGAAAAACCTAGACCTCTATAGAAAGATCTGGAATGTTCTCGAACCTTCGTTGTCCATTTGGCCGGTGTTGGCGCGGGCGGCGCGCCAACCAACGTTTGGTACAACTTATCACGATCACAGACTGATACTGCACATTACCAGTTTTAAATTAGATATTCAGCCGAGTGGAAGAGGTCTAGATTAGGTCTACTTTCTTACTAATATGGCTCAATAGCGGAGCTAGATAGATAACTAGGTAGGTTATAAGTTACTGAGATAATATGACTAAATAATGTAGGCTCTTTAAAGTGTTTTAGTTTTTAACAGTGCCTGGTCCTATTGAGAGCGAAATTAAAAGACCTAGCTATGTAGTTTTTAAATACCTATCAAGGAATAAAAATCGAAAGATCTATGTATATTCTGAGAAAGGAATCGAAGTCATTGACTTTGAAGAAAATCATCCTTATAAACACGAAATTCGACTGTATAGGTAATAATGTAATCCGATATTGTCGCCAATATGTCGGATCAATACTAAGAAGTAACGATATATGGCAAACTACACCTATATAGAATCATATTATTCTGTCATTCATCGAACATAACAAAGCAAAACTAAAACAATATACATTTTCTGCCAACAAAAGCATCCCACAAAATGTTAAAAGAATTAATAAAACTGTACCGATTCGTGAGAATAGGTTAGTCGCATATTTCAGAGTAGGGCCGTTACAACATTGCGACTGCAATTTTTATAAACGGCTATCGTGTCAAATATATAAAATGCAACATGAACGACAAATTAAGTTGAAAACGAGCACGCGATGGAAAATGTTGACGACACACGACACGGCATTGCTCGACTATTTTGAACTTTATACCGACGGTATAGGGTTGTTTGTAAGTACAGTGCAACATAATAGTGCTGTGACAACGTATCGACTTTGCACTCTCCCTACTCTCGACCTAAAACTGGGACGAATTCGGTTCACAAGTATTTTAAAGTCATTCGAGAGAATTTTAAACTGAAACCGACAAGAGGAAACACAGGATGGGATGTGACACCGGTTGAAATTGTTTGGGGAAATTAAAAATGTCTTTCAGTCAGCCATTTTAACGGGGCCATTTTGAATGGCGGCCGGTCGGGATTTGTGCGGAATTTATTTGAAATCTATGTCAGGAAGGACATTTACATATGTACGTGTAATTTTTATATTAATGTTGCCGTTTTTTTTTCTTTTATGAAAAAGGGTTTGTATATTATCCTCTTAAATCAGAATTGAGCATTAAATTTATGTAATGTTAGTGATGAAAATAGTTCGTGGGCTATAGAGAGATGTATCGTTGTAGGTTTTATCGTTTTGATATTAGTAAATTTAAAAAAAATAGAACGTCAGATTACGAATAAAAACGTAAGCAAAAACAGAATTAAAAGAAATAAAACCCAAGTTTCCGTATTATGAAAAATAAATGACCTTAATTATTTCTCGATGGTTACAAACTTTGGGTTGTTAAAAGTATAAATTACATACCTACGTATAGATTAATTATTGTACCCTACAAAACCGAAGAAAGGAGAGGTCGGATGATATAAACGTAATTAATTCAGCAATTTAGGATCCATCTTTGAATGGATAAAATTCATTCAGTATTTTTCTCTTTCAAAGAACGTAGTACTCTTATTACATTCATATTATTTATGTTATTAAAAAGGTTCGTTAAGAGGGAAAGTTTATTAAGAATTTATATTATAACTATAACTAGTATTCTATTTATAATATAAATAACATATCACAACATCATTTAACTATAGTAACTAACCCCTAAGTTCGTGACTTGTATCCAGGGTATCAGAAACTACGCACACACTCATTCAAACATACACCCAGACCGAGATAAACATTTGTGGTTTACACAAATAGTCACCTCGCACGGGAATCGAACCTGCAACCTTACGAATGGCAGTCCGGCATGGTGACCACTCTGCCATCGAGGTCGTCAAATGGTGGTTATGTGCATCTGCTGAGCTGGAAGTCACTGATACGTTTTCTACTATTGAACAAAAAGGTTAACTAAGATGATCTCTGAAGTCTTTCCATTGTTCTATCCGATCAGAAAGACAAAAAACTAACGCAAAGAAATCTTTAAATAGACTGTAGGACTGGATAAAAAACTGATTAAGGTCGAACTCTTGATGGTATCTCTCTGGCGAAGTGTACTTTATACGTACCTATAGGTGGCGGTAGGTATACATACATCGGCCCACTTACTTTGAAGCCGGAAGGGTTGAAGGGCTAAGAGTGGTGGACTCATTTCGAACACAGAAAATGGAAGGACAAACCGAATTTCTAAGATTCTTGACAGATGCTCCGAACAATGTAACTCAACTCGAATCGCGAGACTTCCTGAATTTCTTTCGCAATTTATCATTTGCGAACAACGTTATGGTTTGACAGAACTTGTGAATTACGGAATTCGTTTTGTGTTCTTTTTTCGAAAATGTTTGGTTTCTTTTGTTTCTTTAATTTTAATTCTTTGTGGTTTGTGCAAATTATGGAATTGTTTGCGATTAAGAAAGTTTGTGTTTGATTAAAGTTATAAAAGATTAGCTAGCCTAGCTATATGTTCATCCTTACAGAACGTAAGTATCATTCTCACTCGTAACAACTGTCAATGATTATTCAGAAAACTCACAATTCTAAAGTTAAAATGCATTTGATATGAGGAATCTTAACAACCCAGCTTCGATGAACTGTTCCTCTATCTAGTATCTCTGTTACCTTAACAAAAGGAAACTATATCTTAAACCAACTTAGCAAGTCTTCCAAAGTGTATATGTAGGTCCCCAAGACTCAGCCAGACGTTGGCTGTCTCCCAAACCGGGCAGTGCCCCTGGCAGCTGTCTCACCACCCCTTAACAATGACGTCCACTTAACCCACACAGATTGTAAACCAAACGGTCATTACATTTTATAACAACTAATATAGCTTGGAAAGTACGATTACTTGTCGGTTTTGAGAGGTTTTAAGGTAATTTAATAAGTTTATCTATACTAATATTATAAAGAGGAAAGATTTGTTTGTTTGTTTGTTTGTAATAAATAGGCTCCGAAACTACTGGACCGATTTCAAAAATTCTTTGACTAATGGAAAGCTAATTTATCAGTGCGTGACATAGGCTATATTTCATCCCCGTAATCCCACGGGAACGGGAACTACGCGGGTGAAACCGCGGGGAGCTACTAGTTTTCTATACTAATATTGTAAAGAGGTAGAACGATAAAAGGGTGCTATAACAGAACTCGGAATACTCTATGGTAAGTATAGAAATGGTATCTACTCTCTGGTTATATCACCGCGTGTCGCCAGTTGACAGTGACCAACACATTGACATACTATAACAAAAAATTGAACAATACTGGTCACACTGGGACAATATCACGCGTCTGTCAGACTTCTTTACTCACCATAGAGTATTCCGAGTTCTGTGGGTGCTATGCTATCTTCGCAAATATTATAAAAAGAAAGAGCTTGTTTAAAAGAATATCAGGTATTAATCCAAAAATAGTCCGTTCATTGAGGCACGCAATCACAGTAATATAAAAGATGAAAGTTTGTGCGTATTGTGTGTATGTTTATGATTCTTCCACGCTCAAAAGCTCTGAATGAAAAATTCTTTAGTATCTGAAAAACTTCTTCTAACGTTATTCTTTCTTGACATTATCCACGTTTGATTAACGCGTCCCTTTCTCACACAACTATTTGACACAAATACCCCCAAACAAAGTCACGAAAACAAAAACTTTGATACAATGATTTAACGCAACACACAAAAAATAATTCACTATTTTCGTTTTTATTTATTAGTTTACTAGCAACGCCCTGCAGTTTTACACGCGCAGTTCCCACTCCCGTAAGACTATGGGGACAAAATTATGCTAAAAACTATTCTCTTGAATTACTCTATCTATTAAAAAAACTTCTTCAAAATCCGTTGCGTAGTTTTAATGATTTAAGTATACATAGGGACGGACGACTTTGTTTTATACAATACTAGCAGCACCCCGCGGTTTCGCCCGCGTAGTTCCCGTTCCCGCAAGAATATGGGGATAAAATTCCTAAAAACCTTTCCACTGAATCACTCTATCTATTAAAACAAACCGCATCAAAATCCGATGCGTTGTTTTAAAGATTTAAGCATACATAGGTAGGGCGGATTGTATGACAAACCGTTGGAGTATGTAAACGGGTATATATATCTCGGTAAACTAATATCGTTTAGTAACAACAACGAAGAAGAGGAAGTCGAACGCCGAGTAAACACCAGCTGGAAAAAATTCTGGAGCCTAAAAGAAATTTTGAAAGGATCTTACCCCCTCCACCTAAAAAAGACAGTTATGGACACCTGTATCCTACCCACACTAACATACGGCTGCCAAACATGGACATTTAACACTAAAATAAAAACAAAATTAGCGACCTGTCAAAAAGCGATGGAAAGAAGCTTAACGAAAATAAGGAAAATTCAAAAGGTTAAAAGTGAACACATAAGGCAAAAGACAAAACTAATAGATGCTCTTAAATACGCTCTAACACAAAAGTGGCGCTGGGCAGGACAGGTAGCGAGATACTCAGACAATAGGTGGACTCTAGAATCAACAACATGGGAAGGACCAGCAGGAAAAAGAAGAAGAGGTCGTCCGAAAAACAGGTGGATTGACGAAATAATAGAAACAGCGGGAAGTCAATGGAGAAGCAAGGCTAAGGATAGGGAGACATGGAATAGGCTGGAGGAGGCCTATACCCAAAGTGGGGTTCCAATAACCCAATAGAATAGTTTTATTATATTATAAGTAAATAAGTTTAGTTCAATAAGAATAATAATGTTTTGTAAGGTTGTTGGAAATAAAAAGGCTTTATTATATTATTATTATTAGGTAGGGCGGATAGACAGCGACAGCGACTTTGTTTTATACTATGTAGTGAAGAATACAATGGTAGTTTTTCGCGTGGCGATAGTGATTAATAAGTTTTGTTAACTTGAAATATTTCTTTTGGTGTATAATTTACTAGATGTAAAAAAAATAATGAAATAGAACTTGGTTGACAATGCGATGGATCTGTCGTGTTACCTAGATCTAATTTAGAAAGTTTTTATGAAAAACACGCACGAAAAGAAATTTTGATTAAATACTTTTGCTCTTTCTTGTTTATAAATAAGTTAGTAGAAAAATACGTTTACTATTGAAATATTAATAGATATTTGCAAATATTGTTCGTCGCGTTCTAGAAAACTTTTTATCCCGAAATTCCCAAGGGAACGGGAACTACGCGGGTGAAATTGCGGGGTGCTTCTAGTAAAAAAAAAAAACAACAAATTCACAACTCACAATTAACCTTGCCTTGACAATCTACGATTAAATATTCAACGAACAAAATATTTAAAACTACAAATAGCTTAACAAAGACTAAGAGATAAACAAACAGCTATTACTAGCTTTATCCTGTTCTAGATTCAATTCGTTAGACGTTTGTCGTGTATAAAATCTAACACGTACAAACAGAAACGCAATCCGTTCTCAAAGTTAAATTAAAAGATTAGTGGTCGCTCTCTGCCTTCAGTTGTACGTAATTGTTTCAGCTTTTATATTTTACTTTACAGTTGTTTTACTAACATTAAATAGATAACTAGAAAACACGCTTTTGTTTTAAGAATAATGTTATTATGTACTTATTACACTAGTGTACACGCAATTTAGTTTGTAGGTACTTCATGTTTTTAGAGCATTTTTTATCTATATTTTTGTCTACCAAAAACGAAGTGGTTGCTATGCGAAAGTTCACGAGTTTGATTCCCGCTCAAGGCAAAATATAATAAAAATAGTGATTTATCGTATTTTGTAAAAAAATCCTTTTTCAACACACTTGCTCATAAAGGGGCTCTTATTTGTGCAAAAACAGTTGAATAATGACACGTTTTATTCACTAGTGAGTTATAGATTGTTTTTTTAAATTGCTTTGTTTTTAAAAAAGTTTCGACACCAAAAAAATGGTGCCATACATTTTAAAAACAAACTTCAACTATGTTGCCTTACTTTTGGTAGGTCTATGGTCGATTCCATTCATTCATTCATTCGATTTTTTTTTTAATAAGTATATTATTTTAGTCTTTGGCGATCACCATTGTTGTATTGGATGCGCGCGAATAGAAAAACTGTTTATTTATTAGCGAAAAATGATAATTTCTTCGCAAATGTGTTGAAAAACGTTGTATGGTACACGCGAGTATTGATGATTGCTATCCTCGGCTATCTTCCGACCCTCGCCTGACGGCTCGGGCCTCAATAGCGCCTCGGAAGTAATCACCAACTTATCTCGCTTGTACCATAAATAACTATAATTTCTTGAATGACATGAGTTGGAGCATAAAGTCTTATATCATAACATAAAAAGTAGTTTTCTAATCACCAAACCAATAAACAAAACAACATAACTTTTACTGCAAAGCACATATTAAATATATCAGTACCATAAACCTCAAACATTTCTAAAGAATGAACAAAACCTCAATCAGAGTTAGATAAAACCCGTAGCCGCTGCAGCGCTGAATATCATTAAAGTAAGCGAATGCACCGACTTATCTAACCGTCAGAATACTCAATATCTATTGGTATACGTCTAGCTTAAAGCGCTTTATAACGGTTTCGTTTTATTATGATAGTGCATAAAAGCGTAATCTAGTTTTCTGTGTGTATAGATTTGAATGGACGTAATGTCTTTGAAATTATTGGTATTGGTATTCAATAAAAGAAGAATCTCTGAGTATTATTTTATAGATATTACCAGGTCTACGATACGTCAGGTGGCTACCAGGTCAAGTCAATAAATGTATTTTCGCCTATTACTTTAAAACTGTTGCACTTTTGCTATATTACTTAACAAAACAATATAATAAGATTTGTACATGAAAAAATCCGCGGAATATTGTGCAGGCGAATCCAGGGCCGTAATAAGCCACAGAAAGCAAACAATCCAATCAAATTGTTCATATAACAAGCACGCACATGTTAGAACGTTTTGATTTTATATACATTTTACGATGTTCCCAATGTGATAACAAACCATCAATCACAAAATGATTCCACTCCTATATTCCCTCGCAAAGAAAATGAGGAAAACTTCACGCGCCATTGATTTTTTTATTGCAGTTTTGGGATTAATACAACTTCGACGGATATCCAAACAAAACGGGTTTTTTTGGAAAATGTATTTTGGAAAGTTCGTTATCGGAATGATACGGTTCAGAAAACATTCAAATAGATAGCTCATAAGTTTAGAGAAATCAGATAATCAATTTTTTCAACACTTGCTCATAAAGGGGCTCTTATTTGTGCAAAAACAGTTGAATAATGACACGCTTGATTCACTAGTGAGTTATAGATTATTTTTTAAATTGTTTATTTTTTAAAAAGTTTCGATACCTAAAAAATTGTGTCCATACATTTTAAAAACAAACTTCAACTATGTTGCCTTACTTTTGGTAGGTCTATGGTCGATTCCATTCATTCATTCATTCGATTTTTTTTAATAAGTATATTCTTCTAATCTATGGCCGATCACCATTGTTGTGTTGGATGCGCGCGAATAGAAAAACTGTTTATTTATTAGCGAAAAATGATCATTTCTTCGCAAATGTGTTGAAAAACGTTGTATGGTACAGGCGTGTATTGATGATTACTATCCTCGGCTATCTTCAGACCCTCGCCTGACGGCTCGGGCCTCAATAGCGCCTCGGGAGTAATCACCAACTTACCTCGCTTGTACCATAAATAACTATTAATAAATAAATACGAGTACAAGAACAAATCATAGGTTGCAGATTTTTAAAGCCAATATTTATTATCTCTAACTATTATGACTTCGGCATACTGTGAAACATTAACTTATTCAACATTGTGTGTTTTGTTTATTTATCTGTACGTAAAGTAAAAAGGTGTTAATAAAAAAAACTATTTATAATAAAAAAAAACTCTTCATCAATCCATATAATACTAACAGTCCTCCACACTATCCCTCACGTTGACATTTAAATTAGCTTTTCAATAAAATATCTAATTTAAAAAACTTTTTCTAATAATAGCATTAATTCAAACTCCGCTCCCATGTATTTTAACGTAAAACGGAAACTAAATATAGAATACCACAATAAACCAAAAACCTTGTGAAACAAAACAAATATCTCCACTTTAGTTTCCAATCAAGCAAATAGGTATTTTAATCAGTCCCTATTTCGTATGAAAAGCTACATTTGACGAAGATCAATCCCATAATGGCCGTCAGGTCAAACCACCTCCATTTATCAACGTCTCGCTGTTGTTACAATATCATTTAACGTCATAATCAATTCGAAACTTGGTGATATATTATCAACTTGGTTTTGTGAAGCAGTTGTATGGATATTTAATGGAAATCTTAAGTTTTATTTGTAATAAATTCAAGTACAAACCACTATTTTTAATTAGTGGAGAAAAGCTAAAGTTTACACACATGATTTTACTGTAATAATAAGATAGTTTATATGGACGTTTTTATGTTAAAAGTTACACCTCTTTTAAAGTTACGAGTTAATTCAATATTTGCCACAAATATGAGCATTCTAGGAGCTTAGACGCGAACCAACCACCAAGATAAACACCGTATAATGACATGTCATATTTTTATAGATATCTTTAATTTACGCGATCATTACACATTGTAATAATAAAACCACTTAAACCGTTTTTTGAGGTATGAGACAATAAGAAGTAAATTAAACATACTACGTTCATATAGGTTTTTCATAGGTTGACATAAAGTTATTATAGCTTTGTTTGACGACCTCGATGGCAGAGTGGTCACCATGCCGGTCTGCCATTCGTAAGGTTGCGGGTTCGATTCCCGTGCGGGGTGAATATTTGTGTGACCCACAAATGTTTGTCTCGGTGTGTGTGTGTAGTGTGTAGTGTGTGCGTAGTTTCTGATACCCTAGATACAAGTTTCGAACTTAGGGGTCAGTTACTATAATGAGATGATGTAGTGAATGATTATGTTATGTATGTTATACATCGTAGATTAACCAACCAACTATAAGCACCATCCCATCACTATTGCCTAAGACTGTTATACCAACAGTGTACGGCTAGCCGCATTGCTTATCTATTATGGGCCAACAAACCAGTCTGAGAGGGCACTCAGCACAATTCCATAGCTAGACACATTGTACTGGCCAATTGGGTTATTGATCTGGGAGCACCAGATTAGCGAGTACAGACATAGACTGTGCGTAGTTAAGATGGAATTATTCTGTTTTGAGCAGACATTAGTATTGAAGAATATAATATACTTATAGTAGTTTTATTATACTGTGTTTTGTGTAGCTTTATGTAGAAAGTAGTGAGTTTAAAACTACTTACTAGAAGTTAAGAGACGATTTCTAAGGTGTCATTATAAGCAATTGCAAAATAATAGATAGGCAATTTACAGTAATAAACAACAGTTTTTGTGATAGCTAAACGTATTCTTATGAACTACGAGTAACTATTTTATTTGTAAATTGTAGTCGCCACCTGTATGTAAAATGAAGAGCCAAAAAAATTAAAATTCTGTAAAGAAAGAGTTCTTTACAGAATTTTAATTAGTTTGGCAATGAGCAGAAAATAAGTATATTTTAACATCCATATTCAAATAAATAACACAATACTTTCCTACCTCAAAATATCTACATCTATGTCTCGGGGTTCTCACTAATCTATGCGATCCGTCGTGGCTATATCAATATTGGTAATCGTCTCCTTAATGTCGAGTGTTGTCCAAATGATCACAACGTAATACTGAATCACTATTTGCACGATGTTAATGGTTAAGGTAAACTCGATACATTACACACACTAATATTACAAAGGCCTAAGTTTGTGAGTGAGTGTGTATGTTTATTACTTCTTCATGTCTAAACAGCTGAAGCGATATATGAAACTAGCTGAGCCCCGCGGTTTCAAACGCGTAGTTCCTGACCCCGTGGGAATTTCGGGATAAAACATAGCCTATGTCCTTTCCCAGACCATAAGCTACCCCTGTACTAAATTTCAAGTCAATCGGTTCAGTAGTTTAACCGTGAAAAGGTAACAGACAGACAGAGTTACTTTCGCATTTATAATATTAGTTATTAGTTACGATGGTACAGATGTCCCTTATAACTAGGGATAAGACATAGAATACTTTTTAACCCAAAATTTCCATGGGATAAGGTTCCACACGGGTAAAACAGGGGCACAGCTAGAATCCTATATCTATATATAAGCCCACCTCAAAGTGGATGCAATTACGATGTCTAATTGCGGAGTAGCACCTGTCTATAAGTAAGTCCTAAATTGTCCATTTCTGCTGGTCTGCTCATATAAAGGTAGGTGGATAGCTAATGTTATAAAGTCAATCTAGCATTCAAGATTTTCGACAGTTGAGATATGGCTTAAATAGCTCAACTGTTTTAGAGCAAAGTGCCATGGTTCGGCATGACCCTGTTTGCTGTCTGTCCATCCGTCTGTCCGTCCGTAAGGCACCAGGCTGTATCTCAAAAACGGTGATAGCTAGACAGTTGAAATTTTCATAGATGATGTGTATTTCTATTGTCGCTATAACAACACATACTAAAAACAAAATAAAATTAATATTTAAGGGTTGCCAGTAGGTAGGTATATACAATAAACGTGTTTTTTGTCGTTTTAGGTACGGAACCATTCGTGCGCGATTCCGACTCGCACTTGGCCGTTTTTTCTACAAGTAATTTTACAAAAGTATGACCTCTTAACCTTGGTTAAACCGTTTAATGTGAAAATACATTTAATACCTAGAATCTACTTTCAAATTCATTTAAAAAAGAACCATGTAGTTAGATAAATTAGCGTACATTTTTGTTTGGCACTACAAAAGACTTTCTTAAGGAAACATTAATCAAATCTAGAACAGTATTTAACTACCGCTAAAGGCTAAGGTTAGGCTGTATTAAGTACTAACACTTTCTTTTGTTTAGGCGAGTTCTTTTGAAGAAAATGTGAATTCATTTATTTAGTTGTTTTGCTTAAATGGTAATAATATAAACACCTTTCAGCTTCCCACTATTGTAAATGCGAAAGTTTGTGTGTATGTATAGTTTCTGTTACCCTAGCCTAGACTAGATACAGGTAAACCTAGTTAGGTATCGGGTGATATAATAGGATAGTAGAGTGATTGATTGTAACGAAAGACAATAATGAAACATAACAAAATGAAAAAATAACAAAATATCACTAATTTCGATAAAAAAGTATAACATAGGTATTCATTTTGAACTATCCTAGAGGCTTACCACCATACTGCGAAACAAGAGATTCAAATAAGTACCCACATTCAAATACAGAGTCAAGAAAAGCAATAGGTAGGTACATATTCTTTGTTTTTTTTTCAAAAATATTCGAGTTTTAGTTCACCGACACATATTGTGGAAAGCGTTGTGATTACGCCTATTTCCCTTACTGTACTAATATAATGAAAGAAAAGCCTTTGACCTGACTAAAGAGCGATATATTCATAATGTTTGCATACATATTTTAATAATGATATTAAACTAAGATCTACTGAAATTCATAAATATGGTGTCCTTTCACAAGTATCATCATCTTGTGTACACATACACAAATATTCGCTTCAATAAAACCTCGGTTTTACGGTATCTTTATTTGCATACCATCTGAACCTCAGTACATTTATTATAACCATAAAATAAGATTTAAAAAGGTCGATGACCTGTGGTTTATATGTACAGTCTCGGAATGAAAAGGTTCGTCACCTTAGAGTCAGTTTTCACTTGCACTAGTATTGCAAGAAACAATTATGCCAACATACAAGTGTAACAAACAGTAATGCTAACATTTAAATAAATAGAATGACGTTTGTCATCGAATAAGGTTTTGCTTCATTTTTCTATCCTTTTTTTAAACAATTCCTTGTGCGCGCGGCATATAAAAACCTCTTTGATATTTTGCAATTATGACATCGACCGATTGACAATAGTTTTAACAGAAATAATAATGGCAGGTTGAACCAACAAGAAGGTTTTATACACTTTTTAAGAAGGTTTTAGTTTATCAAAAATCTTGTTGACAAGATATTTATCTTGTCAAACAACACTGATCTGAATAATTTTGAACTTTATTATCGAGCAGTAGAACATTATTTTCCCTAACCCGAGTCTATTCTGTACCATAGTTTCAAAAGGTAATATGTTTTCGCGACACATTATACGAATCAATTTGAAAATTGACGAACCTTTTCGTTCCGAGACTGTACTACTATCGGCGCTACGCGGTTTCACCCGCGTAGTTCCCGCTCCCGTGAGAATACAGGGATAAAATGCTGTTGGGAGAGGCCTATGTCCAGCAGTGGACGAATACAGGCTGTTGATGATGAAAAGCCTTCCTCTTGAATCAATCTATCTATTAGAAACCTAGAGCGGCATTCAGACGCTTTAGGGAGGCGAGACCGAAGAGAACTCCCTAAACTTGTAGATTTAAGTATATAAATATATATGTTAGTTTATAAGGTATCTATTTAAATTCTTGCTATGTTAGTTATATATTTTTGTGAACGTGGTTTGAGAGGCCATACTTCACCGTAACACAGTTTATTTGTAACTACCACGGGGAGTAATGTCTCGATGACCCCGTCAAACAATTTGTAACTACATTTGAAGATATAAATAAATTGAATTGAATTGAATAGAAACCGCATTAGAACCCGTTGCGTAGTTTAAAAGATTTAAGCATACATAGGGACAGACAGCGACAGCGACTTTGTTTTATACTATGTAGTGAAACCACAGATTAGGTATACACAGTAGACCACAATTCCAATATTTAGTACTCAAATAATAAATATTAATATCGGCTGATTAAGATTCCACTTCGGGTCAAAGATCTGTCTCTCTTTCTCTCTCTTTCATTTCATTGATTAAATTAATACAATGAAAAGAGATAGACGTAATAATAATAGTTTTCCATATATTTGCAATAGTCCCAGCAGAACCGGGGACTGTCCTTGGATGCATTTTATAGTGTTATACAGGGATAGTCGCCGGATTGTGCATCCTTTATTAAAGAATAAATATGTCAAAGGGCTTCCGTGTGTTGGCTTTGGCCCCATACTATCCTTCCAAAAGACCGGGACTCCTTAATAGTCCCGTGAATGGAAAATACATTACAATAATGCTTGTCTAAGGCGTGTTGGTGATCAACTATACTTAGAAAGGTTCTGAGTTTGTATGAATGTCTGTCACTATTATACGCAAAAACTACCAAGAAGGTTAAGATGAAATCACAATACAGATATACATAATGTATATGTATAATCACTACATAGTTTATAACAAAGTCGCTTTCTCTGTCCCTATGTCCTTATGTATGCTTAGATCTTTAAAACCACGCAACCGATTTTGATGCGGTTTGTTTTAATAAATACTTAGAGTGATTCAGTGGAAAGGTTTTTAGCATAATTTTATCCCCATATTCCTACGGGAACGGGAACTACGCGGGTGAAACCGCAGGGCGCCGCTAGTTGTATATAACCTGGAAAACGCAAAACGCTTGCCTATCTGCCATAAACAAAACAAATTGAAAGATTGGGATTTACGCGGGTAAAACCGCAGGACTCTACTAGTTTCTAAATAAATACTACTAAAAATAAACTTGCATAAAATGGAGTCCTCCCAATCAACCATTTTCAAAGCAAATTGGGAATAATACATAAATACTTATAGAAATTCGCTCCAAATTTATTCATACTAATAAAACGGTACTTATACACCCTTATTTTGAAATTGCGATACCTTATCTCACAGCTAATGTAAACGACAGGTGACAATATAATAGTGAAGTTAGTTTTTTTCTTTTGCTTTTATTTAAAAAGTTATGAAAAGTCAAAGATTTTCAAAATCCCGCCGAATTTTATTGTTATTCTACACCGAACGCTGCGATACACAGCTGAGCGCGGTCATCGACCCGAGCCGTCACAGAATACTTGATAGCTAGTGTGCCGTCTGGTAATACGACATTTATTTGGTATTTTTTAAAGATAAGTAATCGACTATCATTTTTGATATTTTTATTGGATATATGGATTCAGTTACTGCTACAGATATTCTGATTTTAATAAGTCCCATATTTTCAAAATAGGGGTGTATAAGTAATGTATACTTTGTCAAATAAATAAACTGTTATAATATTATCTCTTACAGGAATCTTTGATATCCTTTCATCCTCCTACGCACTTACAGGATCTATCATAGTAGTTTCAACGTAATATTTCGATGTATTAAAGTTGTTTTTACATAAAATAATTCTATATTGACATACATAAACAAAAATATTATGAATATTTGTTGTAAAAGAGAAAATATTTTAGCTAGTTAAGAAAACATTTCTTTAAAACATTAAAATAAAACTAACTTCTTCTGAACAGTTTCTTTAAAAACATTATTTGCTTTAACTTTTGTTTTTATCTTGAATTATCATTTTCTGTTAACATGTGTTTTATTTATTTCAGATTCCGACACACATTTCAGTTTTGTACCTTGATATAAAATTATGTTATGTTTAATGTAATACATGGTAAATACTTATCACGTAATTGAATACTAGAATTATCAGCAAGCACAAAACTCGATCTGAAGGAGTCTAATTGCGGAAACCTGCCCTTATAAGTACTTATACTAGCGGTGTCTCGCGGTTTTACCCGCGTGGTTCCCGTTCCCGTGGGAATACGGGGATAAAATATAGCCTGTTACTCAGGGTGAATATAACTTTCTAATGGTGAAAGATTTTTTTAAATCGGTCCAGTACTTTTTGAGTTTATTCGTTACATACAAAAATACAAATCTTTCCTCTTTATAATATTAGTGTAGATAAGTACAACCATTACTATATAATGTATGTTTGCTCTTTAGCTTAGTAACGTCGAAGTATAAGTCAAAAGTCGAGCCCTTGAATAGATAAAAGTCAAGGAAAGTACTCTCGAATCAAGTTTCCTAACGCCTACACATGAAACGTCCACAAAACTTAGCAAACAGATTTGTCTGAATAACACAAGTAATCTAGGCGAAAACCCAATTTCCCCTGAGAAATAGAAATGTCAAATTTGCAAAAGAAATTAAGATAACTAAATTTCCTGGAAAATATTTCGCTTAATGTGAGAAAAATATGTTTTACGAGCTGTTTATAGAAATTATATGAAATGACAAAATCAATAACTTTATCATCTTCAAATAACAACTGCATTTGATGAACTATTCATATTTAAAAAATCAATAATTAATATAATACTAAAACAACACTTGAAATAAATGAAACATTCATTTACATTGTAATCATTCCAGCCGCTCATAAAAACATGAAGAAACTGTTTATAGACTAATAACATGATATAATTAAACAAAATCAATAACTCTATCATCTAATATTAATTACCAACAGATCCTTCATAAGATCCAATACATATATTTAAAGTATCAGAAACTACGGATAAATACATTCATTCATACACCCACACACAGAACACGATATACAATATTTATGATAAAAGAAATAGTCATCTTTATGACCGATTTCAAGGGAATTTCGGGATAAAAAGTAACCTAATACAAGTGACCTTGATTATTGATTATGTGTAGCCACGATCATATTTGTTTCACACATAAAATATATCAAGAAATAGTTAATATCACTATACATTAATTGTGTAAATGCTTGATTCAATTGCGAATATAATCAAATTTCGAAACAGCTTTAAGTAGAGACCACCAATGAGTAACAGTCTTACAGTTCATGGCGCTTGCAACAGCGTCTAAAAATCGGAAACCCGAAATAAATCATAACAATTTTTTGCTAATCACCATGATAACTATAAAAACTGCATACATAGTTATTATTAAAAGCAAATACACGAAAATACTTACATTTCCTCCTTTTTATCCATTTTATTTTCACAACACAACCTTGAAGTTATCACTAAACCAAACACTAAGCGATCACTACACCAAGTTACACATGATGGAAAACTTTAACTAACACATATAGAACACACTTTTAGACCACTTTTAATCACGTAATTTAATAGTTATTGGAAAAACTGTGTTTATGGTGACAATTTAGTTCGGTATTCAGTTGGCATAGATACAGTATGATACACCCACTTCTTATCGTGATTATAACCGCACTGATACTGGTTGTGATAAGCAAACGCGATTCTTTATAAGTATGCACAATAATACAAGTAGTAACACTATGAGGAAAAAGTCGGCTTTTTATTTGATACTAGCTGTGCCCCGCATAGTTCCTGATCCCGTGGGAATTTCGGGATAAAACATAGCCTATGTCCTTTCCCGGACTATAAGCTACCCCTGTATCAAATTTCAAGCCAATCGGTTCAGTAGTTTAGCCGTGAAAAGGTAACAGACAGACAGAGTTACTTTCGCATTTATAATATTAATATCGTTAGGATATGTTTGGATAGTTTTGCGAAATGTGGCCTTTACTTGGAGAGAAAGAAAAAGTGAGCTAAGACTCAGGTCCTTTGTGCTTGCTATGGTATTATTTTATTATACTTCAGAACTCTACCTAGTCGAAAAGACTGTCGATGATGTTAGTACGTCAAACGAGACTAACACCTTAACGTGCCCGAAGCACGGAAACGCTGATGAAATAAAGAAAAAAAGTCACTTCGGTAACGGATACCCATTACAATAACTACTTTAAATCGTAACTAATGTTAAGAAACAATCCCTCGATTGAGAGAGAGTTAGAATACATGATATCACCACAGCTATGAGAAGACCAGAAGACAGAGTGAGGTGGAAACGGCTGGTACACGACTCCATTAAAGCGCATCAGAACAGACACGACTTTCAAGAATAAAGAGAACGAGCAAAGAAGAGAATGCAGAAGATCTCATAACATAAGTTCAACAGTCCAATCATCAAATAAAAATAATAAAAGAGTCTGTCAGCAGTTTTTCTACAATTTAAAACAGTTTATCAGCTTTTTTTCTAAGAGTCAACATCATCCCAAAATCCATTACCGAATTATCAACCCACATCAAATTAGGGATACTTTTAAAATCCAATAAAATTAAACGTCTATACCGATTCCTTACGATATTAGCCACCATGATGACGTATGAACGTAATTGCGTCATCAATCAAACGTTATCAATTCCATGCACGAAATATCAAACAATTACAATAGGTCCGCCAACGCGTTATCGATATATACCTTTCCAAAATACATGTGAAAAGTTACGCGTATTAAAATACTAATTAACTGGTTTACGTAATAAAACTAACGAGTTGATACGGTTTTAATTATGAGTTCTCCAAATTTAGTTTTTTCTACCATAATAGAATTGACGTAATAAACATTAGGTACACAAAGCTACAATCGTATTCCAAATTAGAACTTTGTAATTAAAAAACAACGTGCGTCATTTAAAGTAAAGTAAAGTAAAAAATCATTGATTGCTACATAAAAAAAACAAACACACAATTAAACACTAAACAAATGTAGCTGTAATTATGTAGTTAGAAAACATAACAAAATGATTCAATTTTTTTAAAACAACGAAATTCAATAACAATAACAAAACAAGATGAAAATAGTTTATAGTAAGTGGGTACTATCCCACGAGTAAATGTAAGGAGTAAATTCTACCTTTCAATTTTCAATATCACCCGGTAATTCTATTGGTACGTGGGGCTTATACGAAAAATTCCACCCCCAGTTTCGTTTAGGTAAAATTCGTGAAATATAACGTCACTTTCAAGGTCTAATTGCGAATAAAACCAAATAGGAACCCACTCAAACTCACAAAGTCATGTTGTTTTATATTTAAACGAAAAGTCTTAAACTAAACACTCTTCTTAAACTAAAGAAACTCCAAAATTTCTACCGTTGTATCTGTTTCTAGTTATGACGAGTTCTTCAATTTGTATTCCAATATCTTGGTTGGATTAGGTTTTCTACTCAAATGATAACCATGAAATTTGAATTTTGCGTTATCAAGATCAGAAACGGGATTAATGCGAGTGAATTTTTAGCACAGATAGCTTATTAAGTTTTATTTGATATCTCCGTAAAAATCTTTAACTGAATTTTCTTATGAGTAATGCGCGTTTGTATCATTTTCACATTCCGATGGCTTCTCATTATAAATGAAACTTATGCTAGGAAACCAATACACTATAAATATGTTTACGTTACGACATTGAAATGTTTACATTTTATCAAAATACATACTCGTAAATGGTAAAGGTTGGCTAATTTGATACGAGGTTGATAAGTTCAAAATAGTAAATACAATTCTTTACAAAAAGGACGTTATTTGTTATTTACAGAAAGACATAGATGAAAAAGATCCCATTTGTCGTCGTAACACGCCAATAACAATGACACATTACGAAACTATTTTATAGATCCCCAACTAATCTTGATTTAAGTAAGTACCGACATAAACAGGTAATGGATTCGGATATTTATCCAAGGCAAACTCTCTACACGTTTTTAGGTCAAATAGGTATTACACTGAAAGAAGCTGTTACATAAAATGAACGAGAAAAATATGAACGCGTCCCACTTACGGGTGAGCCTCTGATACGAAATAAGGACTGATATTAATAAACAATGGGACCGTTCGGAGCACATACATTGTTAACTCACCCAGTGTCAATGGGTGATACCTACGTATTGTGTCTGAGTTAAGGGGCTCTTTGAGATCGTGATGCGGGTGGTGTTGGTGATTAGCATTTCGTAAGAACTTGGATGTAAGATAGAATGTAAGACGTTGCTTAAAGTTCTAAGTACTCACCAGTCATGTGGTGGCTGTGGCCTCCTGCGCGCTTGCACACAGCAGGGTGGCTCTTGGGGCTCACAGGGCAGCTGCAGCGCGGGCGGCGGCGGCGGCGGAGGCGTGCACGCGAGCCTCCGCGCTGCCGCCGCGCCCACATAGTCCACGTAGCGGTTGGGCGGCGGCGAGCCGGCGATGTCCTCGCGACACTGCGCTCCACAGCACTTGCGAGCGGCCGGGGGCGGAGGCCGGCACGCCAAGCCGCAGTAGACGGGGGGCGGCGGGCGCAGCGGCGCTGGAGCCGGGGGCCGCGGCACGTACCGCTCGACGGGCACGTGCGCCGCCGGGGGCACGTAGCGCGGCCGGCGCGCGCGCTCCGCCTCCGCGCACCGCCGCACCCGCCGCGGCGACGCCGAGAACCGGTCGGGCAGCGGCGCGGGCGGCGGCGGGCTCAGCCGCTCCGGCGGCGCTACGCTGAACGCGCCCGCCGCGGGGAACCGCTCGCACGGGGAGCGCGCGTACTCCTCGCCCATGGCGCGCGGTCAGCCGGGCCCGCCGCCGCCCGCGCGCCCTCCACTCCACGCCCGCACTCTGTCTCACATGCCGCGCGACCACCTCGACACTCACACCGATGGTCCGCACCACTGGCTCGCCGTTCTCCCGATGTCCGCATTCACTTGGCGACCGCCATGACGCCACCGGATCGATAGCGGCGCGCGCCCACCTCACAGGGCGCCGCTCCCGGACACACCGCCGATAACCATCGCTTCGCCCCGAGAGTACCCTGGAAGGTTCTCGGATCAGGCTTCGAGGCTAGGGCGAGGCGAAAGTGCGTCCTCGACCAAGATGGCCGCTTTCATGATGTGCGCTCGAAGCGCGCCTGCGCTATCACCCTGCGATGTGTTTGTTTTCACTGGTTCTAGAGGGACACAGAAGAAGTAACACTGGCAGTCCAATATGTCCTTATGGGGTATCACAATAAACAGTCCGTTCCGTATATGGTATGTGGTGTTATCGTTGCGGGCGGTGTGTGGTGTCCGGGAGTCCGCGGGTGTCCGCGGGTGCGAGGGTGCGAGGGTGACGTGAGTCGCGGCCGGAGTGCCGAGTGCGCCGGCCCGTGCCGACGTCACGCCGGTGCGCCGCTATCGACGTGCGCACGCCCGCCGCGCACCTCACACGCTACTCGCTTCACGTCGCAATAACCACCAAACAACACATACACACACTACATACCAACCAGCCATACCATACCACACCATACTCCACAAACACTCTACTTTTATTTCTTATATCCTGTACTCAACCCCTTTAGGAAGACATTATGGGGGTGCAATAATCGTTTTCAAAACGCTGCATCCTACAAACTGTAGGTGTCGTTTTAATGTGATTGAAATGAGACGCAGAAGCTCCAACACGACAGCATTCAATCCATTAAGAGCATCTCATCTCGCCACGTTTTTGTCGCTAGATCAAAACACGAATCGCGATTGGTCAGATGGTGGAGCGATCGAAGTTCTTATCAGGCTTTTCTCACTCTGAATTAATTTGTTCGTACCTGGGCGTATTACGTGGAACTATATAATGGGTTACGAAACCGTCCCAGCTCGAGCCTGTCCCACTAAATAGGTTAAGAACCTATTTTGCAGTATTACAGTTTTAGTAACAAAGTTTTCACATTTTTTTTCCACGAATGGTCTGTTTCTACCTAAATAGGACACTTTGGTAATGAAAGTAGTTCTATAAAATCAAACTTTGATAGGACACGATGTTCTATTTACCTCTCATCTGTACCATTGCGGAGTTTTCTCGTGTTTTTGCGTAATCTCGAATCAATTAAGTCGTTGAGATTGTTTACAAATCTATTTATTTACGTAAAACGGCTATCTAGTGGAGCGAAATAGATCTAATGGTAAAAGTTTATACTTCAACGAAATACCTTTTAGTTGTACGTTTAGTTAATAATTCTACGTCTATGTGTTATTCAGAAAACTGACTTAGATTACGAAAATACTTTTAATACAAAAATCGTGTAATTGATATTTATAAACTGATACTTTTATCGCCGAGTAAGTTTATCGAAAGTTTTATATTTAGAAAAGCTTTAATGTGATTTTAATACAAATAGGCAAAGACCCTCTAAGTACCCTTTTCTCCTTGGTAGAGAAATTTTCTTTATATTT
Organism: Timandra comae; assembly: GCA_958496195.1. Taxonomy (NCBI): domain Eukaryota; kingdom Metazoa; phylum Arthropoda; class Insecta; order Lepidoptera; family Geometridae; genus Timandra; species Timandra comae. The sequence goes on along the minus strand of OY292363.1, from coordinate 9,861,675 downwards.
CGTTTCGTAGATAATGACGAGACTGATCGTTTAATAAAATTTGAAATTTATTGCCAGGCCTGATCAATGAATTTACTTACACACTAAAGGTGACCATTGATGAGTCAGTTTAACTGATAAGTTGAACTGATGTCCATCCAAAAATGGTCGTCAATCACTGGAGCGATTCTAGATTGGAGCGAGGAAATCTATTTGACCTGAAACTTTTGGAAAGACGGCTCAGTTTTATGTCTGGACTGATCAGTTCAACGGTCTCGTCAATAGCCACCTTTACTTTACTTTCCGAACATGTTACCGATTTGAGATCATCAACACGCATTACGCATGGTTCACGCCTTTATTTCTCCTGACTCTACTTATGTTTATCATCAGTGAGAGAGAAGCCTTTGGTATCCAGTCTTCTTCTTCTTAGCATGTCGACTCATATTTTTGAGGACCAGAACTCGCCCATCGATATGGCACTATCAGTGGCCTTGTTAAGGTCCTCGCGTGTGCAGGTGTAGGGACACGCACGGCAAGTTATTGGCCGTTGAGTCGTGGTGGAGTCACTGGTCTCCAGTGAAAGATGGGTTCTTATTAGTTGGTCTGTTGTAAGATCTAATAAGCCCATACTTAGAATTCACCACAAATATTGCAGTGTAGATATAAATAAATAAAATCTAACGCAAGCAAATTCCAATTCTTAAATACTAATAACAAAATCAAAATATTGAGCGTAGTCTGCTGGTTTTGATGTCAAATTGTAAATACATAAATATGATTACATAAGCATACCCACATCACACTTATATTATAAATATGAATATAAATATATGTTATGAAATATGTAAGTTTGTATGTATGGAAATAGAGAAAGAAAATAACTTTACTACTCAGTATGGGATTTTATTACTGTTTCACGTAAAAACTACTGAACGGATTTTAGTGAAAATTAGTACTGGCATGCCTTATAATCCTTGCTAATATTATATGTCTGTCCGTCTGTTACATTTTCACGGCTATACCACTGGATGACTTGAAATTAGGTACAAGGGTAGCCACGCAGTTTTCCCCGCATAGTTCCCATCGGGAATGCGGGTAAAACCGCGTGGCACAGCTAGTCACAAATAAAACTAGAAATACCTTTTTTCAAAATTCCCATGAGAATTGACTTTTCTTGTTTCGAGATGTCTTAACGAATAAAAGCCGCGGGATACAGTTAACAAATGCTAATAACAAAATCAAAATATTCTGTAGGTCTTGACATCAAATTGTAAATACATAAACATTACATAAGCATAGCCTACATTATACATAAATAGGTTAACATTGAAAATGGCACCGACATCTTCACTTGTCATGGAAACTTGTTATGTATTATTCAGGAGACGGTATGGATAACACCCGTCTTATATTGACATTTGGTTCAAATATACGCTCACAGGAAAACTAAATGAATCTCTGTATATTACGTATATAATATGTATTATATAAATATGTATTATTAGATTGATGTCAAGATTATTTATGGGTGTAAATATAGAGTTTATTATTATTCGCGTTCGCACCGTCAACACGAGCAGTCGTGTCGCAACAGCTGCCTCGATGTTCGGCCGAATCGACGCTTTTGCCACCTTTATTTGGAAAGTGTGTGAAATGGAAAGTGCAAAGCGAACGGACACTCTTCCCCGCGAGACCCTGCGCGATGTCGACCTCAAGATCTTGCTGCAGGATTTTTCGTTGCTGAAGGCGGAAGTCTCTTTCTTACGAGCTAAGTTGGAGGTTTCAGAACGTGTGGTTGCTGATTTGAAGACCGAGCTCGCGGTATTGAGCAATAAATCAGTGACGTCGGTATCACCGCAGTTAGCACAAAATGTGTGTGTGCGGTCAGCATTTTTGCATACTCGACGAACAACAACAACGATGCACAGGTGAATGAACGCCCGGCTCCGATGACCTCGATCGCCGCGGCGTGTGCACCGACACCCGTGCCAGCTGCGCCCTCTTCTGCAACACGTGTCTCCAAGCAGAAGAGCTACGCGCAAGTCTCGCGCCAGCTACTAATACATAATAAGAATGTGGCGGCCCCGAAGAAACCCGGCAATGGAGCGAGGAAAGTCTTCAGAGGATGGCTTCACCCTGGTGGAGAAGAAACGTCGATCTAAGCCGTCCCGCAATCGTCGTGGTACCGCCGACGCCGCAGCAACAGAGAGCACCCTCCGTGTTGTGGAGCCGTCCATTTCAGTTTACATATCGCGGCTTGACCCCGACACTAAAGGTGAAGAGGTCCTGCGGTATGTCAAGCAGAGGGTCTGTTTCTGGACCAAGGAACATATACGGCTCAACCTGAGGCGCCTCGAGTCGGCGGGGGACACGTCCTTTAAATCGTATGTGCTTCAAGTACCTGCGATGTATAGGGACATGTTCCTCAATGCCGACTTTTGGCCTACAGGAGTCGTATATCGACGTTATAGGGAAGCGTTCCTGAAGAAAAGTCCCTAAACTGTAGTTGTAGTTTTATAATTTAATATGTATATTAGTCTATAAGGTATTGATGTAAATTATTATATATAAGTATTTATGTGTTTGTTAATATTTTATATGTGCTGTAATTTGAGAGGCCTTACCTTGCCGTAACACAGTTTCTAACTAGCACGGGAGGTAATGTCTCGATAATTGCGTCAATGTATTATTATTGTAACAAAAAGTTATATAAATAAATTTGATTTGATTTGATTATGTCACTAGCTGCGCCCCGCGGATTTACCCGCGTAGTTCCCGTTCCCGTAGGAATATGGGGCTAAAAACTTTCCCACTGTCATCACTCTATCTATTAAAACAAACTGCATCAAAATCCGTTGCGTAGTTTTAAAGATCTAAGCTTCCATAGGGACATGAGTGGGACTATGTGGTGATGTATCCAAATGACATTGGAGTCAAAATGACAATAGTAGCTTCCAATTTTGACCGCCGGCACAGAAAAGATTGTGGCTCTATACCATCAAGTGACATGAGTCTGCTCGTTTGTCTCCAATTAAAAAAAATATACACCCCTATTTTGAAATTACGGGACTTATTAAAATCAGTATATCTGTAGCAGTAACTGAATCCATATATCCAATAAAAATATCAAAAATGATAGTCGATTACTTATCTTTAAAAAATACTAAATAAATGCCGTATTACCAGACGGCACACTAGCTATCAAGTATTCTGTGACGGCTCGGGTCGATGACCGCGCTCAGCTGTGTATCGCAGCGTTCGCCGGTTGTTCGGTGTAGAATAACAATAAAATTCGGCGGGATTTCGAAAAACTTTGACTTATCATAACTTTTTAAATAAAAGCAAAAGATAAAAACTAACTTCACTATTATATTGTCACCCGTCGTTTACATTAGCTGTGTGATTAAGTATCTCGAATTCAAAATAGGGGTGTATAGAATACTTTTGGTACAATCAGTGTTAAAAATAAATTACAAAGCTGTGAATAAGAAGGTGAGTAAAAGAAAATGAATGCAAGTAAAAAAACAGATAACAGCTAATACTTTTCATATACTTAGTTATAAATAGAAAACCTAGAAAATAGACCAAATAAATAAAAACTAAATAGGATAAAGGTATCAAAGTATTTAGAGGGAGTGCCATAATACTTTGCTGATATGTATTCTCGTAGTTAATACCTATGTCACTTTGGGATCGTATTACGAAGGTCGGAAACAGCACTAATAGACATTCTATAGTATTAACGGGTCTACGGACAATATTTTGTTATTTTATAGGACTTTTTATGTTATATTTATTGTTATTGTGCTAAACTAAGCAGGTTTTTTGTCGTGACAAAATTTTAGGCTTTATATTTTGTTTTTGTTTGTTTATTATAATAGTTTTTGAGCCCGCGGCTTCACCTGCGTTAGTATTTTTAATTATTTATCCTGATTCCTGACCTTCATCGTTTTATAGTGAAAACATAAACAGTTGAGTGACTTAGAAGAAATAAACATCGAAAACAGCGGGCTTTTGCTTCATACTTGATACACATAAAGTAATTACTGTATGCAGGGAAGTTTCACCAGAAAAATAGCCTAAAAATGTCTGTTTTGTTCAAACTCCCAAACACTGCGGGCCAATGTTTGAAGTAACTTTTACTGATGGGTACAAATGGGCTAATGTAAATTCTCTACAATAAAGCTAATGTTTTAAAAAGTAACAGGATACCTTATATCCCGAAATTCCCACGGGACCAAACAGAAAGCGAATTAATGCCGTTAAAACTGCTACGGACAACTAATAAAAAGTAACTTCCAAAGATGTGGCGTCTAAAAACGCCGTCATTGTTCAAGACGTATTAAATTACGGAGAAAATGTTGACGTCGTAGTGAAAACGTGTTCCGATCACCAAATATTTTTATCTGGACACTTTATTGGCGCAACCAATATTGCTGAAAATTGTGTTATAGAAAATCATGGGTGTTATTTATTTTACGAGCTATTTTGATTAGCGTCACGGTCGGTAATAGTGGCTACTTATGAGCTAAAGTTTTCGATAAATAATTAACGATGGAAAAGAAGTATTACGTGTAATAGGTGTTAAATTCGATACCCTCCTTTAATAATCGAATTATCGAAATATTGATGAGGCCCTATATACAAGTTAATAATCTAGTTGATAGAGTGATTGATTGATTTATAATATTATCACACAATTCACGAATTCATAAGTACGTTAATTTCGACGCTCTTACGGTGAAGGAAAACATCGTGAGGAAACCTGCACACACCTGGGAAGAAATTCTAAGGTTGTGTGTGAAGTCGACCAACCCGCTCTTGTGTGGTTGACTAAGGCCTGATCACCCTAATTCAGGGTAGGCTCGTGCCCCTCGGTGGGGACATTATATGAGCTGATGATGATGATTATTATTACACACCTACATATTTCTTCATAACTTCCGGACTTGCAACATTAATCTCACCATTATAATACACATTATCAATAAATCTTATATGTAATTATATAAAAGAAAGTCGTGTTAGTTACACTTTTTATTACTAAAGAACGGCTGAACCGATTTGGCTAATAAAATTGGTGGGGAGATAGTTAAAAACCAGGAGAAGGACATAGGATACTTTTTATCCCAAAATTCCCACGGGAACGGGAACTACGCCAGAGAAACAGCTAGTAATTAAATTAAGAACAAATATAAGTCGTTAATCCGGCAACAAAATCTATTATTAAGGTTATGCTACAAAATGTATGAGTCACATATCGGATAGGTACTTACTATTGATAGACAATATAAGGCAGGGTATCCCATGGGGATTGGAGAAAGGGCGGGCAATCACATAGGGACCAAAAGTATACACATATCTACACATTCTCTACTTTATTATACAACAGGGGTTACAAACATTTTTGTTAACACTATTTTTGTAATAATATTTGTTAAGTAGGAGTTGTAAATATTTCTCAAAACACTTCTTCTTACACGTTAGACTTTCAAAATTTTCTTCATCATTTTTTTTATCCCAAATTTCCCACTACATTGAACTATGGTAATCACGTGGGAAAAATCGTAGTGCATTATTAACTTTATTGTTAGTAAAATATTAAAAATGGTTATTATAATCTGAACTAAAAACGTTTCTCCACAATACATTTCTCAATACAACCGTAAAAGACCAAATTGAATTGCTTCAATAAATCTACCTTACTTAACTACAGAAATTCCCTTCTCTATACTTACTTCTACATTAGTACAGAAGTAAATATACATTTTGTGCATTCAAGCCACTCGATGAATAGTACTGCGGACTGACCAATAATTTCGAGCCATAGGTTTACAATATCTGACATAGTGACATTCCGATTGAATTGAAAGTTCCGTTCGTCTCTCGAAAATTTACATTGCTGTGAAACCTTTGGTTCGTATGAGCCTATGAATTTATTACACTAGGTATAGTTTGAATAACGTTTGTGTGTGGTATTGTATGGTTTAAAACAATAGTTTTGTATTTCAACCGATTTTCAGTACAATAATCTTTGATAAAAATTGTAAGAGTAGGGTCTTTAGCAATTATTTACTTAATTTACCTTCTTAGATTCTGCAAAAATCTCTCTTTCTGGTGATATTAGGCTCAGCAGGGCAGAGCAGAACAGATTTTGTGTTGCATGGAACGTCGCGAGGGAGAGCAGGACAGACACATGTCTGCGTCGCACGTGCATGCTTGCCCTGCGCGGCCTGCGTCGCCTGCGTGTCAACTGCCAACACGCTCGCGCTTAGTACAGTGAAGAAGAATAAGCTTTATCACCACGCTTGCTCCATGCGTGTTGGTGATCTCAGATAAATATAATACATTGAAACACATGCTAGGTTCTGTAGGTAACGATGTGTAATATAGTGTCTGGATTTCCCTTTGTTTATTAATCCCTCTACTATCTTCATGTAGGTAACAACTGGCTCCGAACTAGGTTTATTACTTGTATCTAGGGTATCAGAAACTAGGCACATACTCAATTATACACACAAACACTGGATGACACAATATTATTAAAATAAACTAAAACTTATTTGAGTGCATATTCAATTTATATTTTCGTAAAAACTAATAATTCTAAAGCGGGAAGGAGAAAAGTTATAACTAATAAAACAAAACACTTAATTAACGAAATAGCATCAACAAGAAATCAAGCAAAAGATCATAGAATAATATAATGTTTGTTCTCATAATGTTTGAAGGTAAAAAGATTTCCTTTTTATGGGAAGTATTTAGAACGTACCTACAGCCTTACGATGTGGGATTACGACACCATAAGAAAACACACATATTATATTCAAAATGGCCACTTTTTCTTATTTCTTGCCTGATGGAAAGCGATGATACGGACTAAGATGGAGCGTTCTCGTCTAGAAGATACATACCTTCTACCTATTTACTTGTAACTTAAAGTGACCTTAATTATATGTATGCGGGAACAGAGAAGTTAGCAAAGAGTTCTAAATTAGCGATATGCAGTCCCTAATACGAAGATTTGTACTTATATAGTACTGTTATTTATACTGGTTGGTGACGACAATACTCGTTTATAAATAAACTAGCAGCGCCCCGCGGTTTCACCCGCGTAGTTCCCGTTCCCGTAAGAATATGGGGATAAAATTATGCTAAAAACCTTCCCACTGATTCACTCTATCTATTAAAACACACCGCATCAAAATTCTTTGCGTAGTTTTAAAGATCTAAGCATACATAGGGACAGAGAAAGCGACTTTGTTTTATACTATGTAGTGATGAAACCACTGTGGAAGTATCAATTTATAGAAGTACTTTATGATACCACAAAAGGTATAAGTAGAGCTCAAATACATTTTCAGCTATTTCTACGAAAAACGAAAGCGCTAGTAGTGCTAATTCCTGGAAAATCCTAAATTTAGTTTCGCGTTATATTCGGTCACCACACTTTTTCATTTAAAAAAAGTAATTGCTTTTATGACGTCACTTTTTGAAGCTCTATCCACAAAAATTACTGATTTTCATACGAATTTCATCCCTTTTTGACCATCAATGGGGGTTCAACTCTTAAAAACCCTTCTTTATGTTCATTTCCAGTATTAAAACAGCGGACACTGACCTGCTCCACTACATCTTAAATTGTTTTATATACGACATTCTTTTGTAAATTTATATTTTGTATTAGATGTGGAAATAAATGGTTTAAATGGTTTTAAAAGTAGATTTGTGTAAGGACCTAACGTGTACATTTCTACGGTGGCTCTAGCCTCAGAAATTTGAACTCTGCGCTAGGTAAGTATAAGTATAGACAGATAGTTTTACATTTTTAAATGCAGTCTGATCGTCTAGTATCTCAAATTACTTTAAAACCTTAGTAAGTATAGGCAACCTTACAGTAAGGGCCTTACTAAAGTTTTTTGAACTCTCCTTATATTTGAAAACATTGAATAAATCCCTGTTTCTACCAAATCATCCAATCATTTACACAATACATATAAACAATGCAGGCTTTGAAAGGATTCGACGAAATCAGAGAAAGCACTTTCCTCTCTACGATTTTATTACATACATTTTGCGATATCTCCGTATATTTTAAGATATTTAGATTGAGATAAAAAATGGCTTATTCAAAACACGATGATAGAAGGTGTCTTAGATCTGTGTATTTGATTTTGGTGTTTATTACTATGAGCTATAATGTCTTTTATTCTTTGACACGAGTACTGACATTGATGAAATTATGTAGGTATTGAATCAATATAGTATTACGAATCAAATTCCTTGAATTTAGGATAAAGAAAAAGGTTATCTATATCCTGATTGTATGACCACAATACAGGCGAGATACAATAATTCGTATATTTTATAAAACTTTTGTAGTGGGATAAGATCTTTTCAGATTTGTAGAATGACCTTTTCAGGTCGGCCTGATCACTATATGAAACATCGGAATAAAAATTGAGAAAATAAACTATTAGAAACCAACAGATTAACGATAGCTCTATATACGAATGTCAATGATGATGGTACGACAACTGAGACAGGCGGCTTAACGTAGCCTCCGATGAACTGCTGATGAAATTAAAAGCCTCTTCGTATGGTATTGCATCAAAGGAAACTAGGAAAAGTAATGAAAAGAGAATCATCTCACTGCATAGAGCTGATTTGTAGTTTTATTTGATGTACGGTTACATTCCACAAAGTTACATTCCAATTAACTTCGCTATTCATTAAAATACATGACATAATGTCAAGTGAGTCGATGAACATTCGAATATGGCAGATGACGTCATCGACAGTAAAACGTGCCTCATTAGGTCTGCGGCCTCGTGTAGAATGCCATCCCAATTCCCACAAAAGGTGGGTCACAAATAATTACACTTAATGGGCATAATTCGTGCGAGAAAATTGCAATTCGTGCACGCTTTCAATGGCCTCAATTGTTTGTTTAAACTTGTCCGTTTACATTACTCGTACATCAAACATTTAAAGTGTTTAATGAGGTAATTGGATACTTATTGATTTTAACGAAACATTGAATTAACAAAATGGCTAAAGATTAACTTTATTTTAAGTTTTACCTTTAAGATAACTTTGTTTTACGTTATATTAACTCTATTTTAAGAATTAATTTTAAGTTTAGTTTTTTATCCAACATCTATCCAATCTTAAATCTATCCATTGTAATCCTTGTATCATGAAAATCAACTTAGCCAGTTCAATTAGATAAAACCTAGAATAAAACTAAGTGCTGCCGTGACTCACTCACATCAACTACAACCTAACTAATATTATTAATGCGAAAGTAACTCTGTCTGTCTGTTACCTTTTCACGGCTAAACTATTGAACAAATTGCCTTGAAATTTGGTACAGGGGGTAGCTTATGGTCCGGGAAAGGACATAGGCTATGTTTTATCCCAAAATTCCAACTGGATCGGAAACTATGCGGGTAAAACCGCGGACAGCTATTATATTATAAGAACCAATTTCATTTCGTTAAAGAAAACTAGAAGCGGTCACAAGCGGGAAAATCCTAAGTCGTATTATAGTGGATTTGTGGGAATGAGATAGTTGTCAGTGTCTTTGGGAAATACAATATAGATTATAGAGGTTACATATCTGCGGTTGTATGTCATCGGGCGTTGTTATCTATGGCTGTGTTACACGTCTTTTGTTTATGTATAACTTTGTTTATGTTTTAGGCGACCTCGATGGCAGAGTGGTCACCATGCCGGACTGCCATCCGTAAGGTTGCGGGTTGGATTCCCGTGCGGGGTGAATATTTGTATGAACCACAAATGTTTGTCTCGGTCTGGGTGTGTGTGTGAATGAGTGTGTGCGTAGATTCTGATACCCTAGATACAATTTTCGAACTTAGTTGGGGGTCAGTTACTTACTATAAGGAGATGATGTAGTGAATGATTATGTTTAGATTTTACGTTTTATTTTTGCTTAGGTAAAGCTTGTTTTTAGAAATTGTTTATAGTTACAATTAAGGTTTTCGTATTATTATTATTTTAGTTTCTGTTTTATAAATCTTTGCGATTTGATTTTCAATATAATCTATCAGATTGATTATAATTCTTGTATTACATTAATGCTTGAAACAAAACATATACTTACTCATTTCAAAATGTTCAAATGAACTCAACATTTCTATCAAATTACTCAGTCCGTACTCAAAGCGACTGACCTCTATGAACGAACCTAAAAACTAGGTAGCCTATAGGCTACCAAGGCTATAGGCTAACGAATACCTGTGACTAACATCCAGACAATTAGATAACGTTAAACTTCGTAACGATAACGAGTAGACATCGAGTCGAGTCTCGATTTAACACAATTTGTCTTTTGTAAATAACCATCGTATTCAGTTTTGACGTGAAAATCGTAAAATTTTAACTTTTGTACGTACTTAGTAGAATATTTCAGATATAAAATTTCAATACTGATGAATACAGTGAATTTGCAATAATTGTGAGTGTAAGGTTGCGGGTTCGATTCCCGTCCGGGGTGAATATTTGTGTGAACCACAAATGTTTATCTCGGTCTGGGTGCGTGAATGAATGTCTGCGTAGTTTCTGATACCCTAGATACAAGCTTCGAGCTTAGTTAGGGGTCAGTTACTATAATGAGATGATGTAGTGAATGATTATGTTATGTTATGTTGTCTATATCATGGTTGCGGGTTCGATTCTCATTTGACTCTAGAATCTAGAGTATCTAAAATTAGGCAGATTGAGTAATCATAGTCTTAATTAAGGCAGTGTATTCGATTAAATTCAGTAATAGCACCTGTCTATTCTAATTTTCAAAAGAATAGAAGCTTGCTTATGTTAAACTATATTGAAGCAAATATCCAATTTGTTATCAAATCATAACAAGAAATTAAATATAGAACAATTATTTTATTATTAAACATGTGCCCCGCGGTTTTACTCGCGTGGAACCTTATCCCGTGGAAATTTTGGGATAAAAAGTATCTTATGTGTTATTTCTAGGTATGAAGAACATCTGTACCAAATTTTATTAAAATCCATTCAGTAGTTTTTGCGTGTAAGAGGAACAAACATCAACACTCACAAACATTCGGCTTTATAATATTATTAAGTAGGATGTCAATATCGACAACGAAGTCAAGTAACCTATAACCTACTTCATCAAAATGTTAACATACTAGTCAAGATTACTTAGTCTGTGGTAACATTCTAAGCAACTTAAACTTCTAGGCACTGAATTCAAAGTTTGACGAGTATATTGCTCCTTACCTACTTAAGAGGTAACCACCTAATTTCTAACTCTAACCTCTGTTTATAAAGTTGGGTACACGGTATTGAACATCCATTAACAGTCCTAAAACCCTTTCAAAGATTAAATACACAATGAAAGCCTCGGATGAATAACAAAGCTCATGAAAGCTTTCGATCTGTTCACAGAAACAAAGAATAAGAAAGTGTATTGTCAAAGTATTTACTCTTTGACAGTTATCGACTCTTGCATGGTCTATGGGATATAGACAAAAGCATATTTTTATTTTGTAATATTTTTATCTTAATGGGACTTTATCTTGGTAGGTACTTATGCCATTATTTTTATAATATTTGGCACCTTTAGCCGAAGGTCCTAGGTTCGATCCTGGCTCAAACAATTCATAGATACTAATTTCCAAACATATTTCGGGTTTGAGGTCACCAAAACAAGCCCATGAGACATTTTTCCCTCATCTTACTTAATTAACCTTTTTAACTTAAAAAAGACTAAAAAGAAAATATTAAAACGAAAAGCAACCACAACCACCTTGTTACTTTCATATCATAAAAATAATTATAAAAAGCAATTTCAGATAAAAATATCATTTATATTATAAATAACAACATCAAAATTCAGCGGAACTCAAAAAGATTTTAATATCCGTATTGTTTACTGATAAAATGATGAAAATAATCACACATTTTTCTTTCATCGAATTTTCTTTAGTGAATAAATATGGCGAATGGCGGCGTTATTCTCTGGGACTTCTTTGCCTACCCAATTAGGCGTAATAGAGTGACTGACGCAACGAACTGCGACACCTGCCTACTAACATTTTACTACATAATGTAGATACAGAGTCGTGTGATTAATTTAATTAATTAGTTTAACTATTTAGTAAGAAATAGAGATGAATTTAAAAAGGTTGTTTATTTTTTAAGTTATTCCATTTTTAAATTCTTATTGTGTGTGTGTTCATGTCATGACGTGTTGTGTTTTATGATATTTTTTATCAACAATTTAAAAATAGAACGTTATTCGAAAAAGATTAATTTATTGTTTATGGTTTTCTTTTTTTTACTTTTTTTTTCTATTACTTTTTTCTAAGTAATAAGCAGTTGCCATGTAGAATAAATTTCCACTACAATAGATTTCTGAAATAATATTATTTAGGTAACTTTGTATTTAAAAACTTTAAAACATAAAATTAACATTTTGAATTAATCTTTTGTGTAGGTATTAATAAAGTTAGGCTTTATTAAAGGCATCAAGCATTTCGTAATTACGAGCAGTACACTAAGATAACTTTATTAGACTCATTCTTAGCTAACTATTAAAATAAATAAAAAACAAATGAGTAAATAATTATTTTATTAAAAATTACACACAAACTTTTTACACAATTCAGTCTCAATAAATTACTATTTACATACAAACACTGGGATATTTAGTTTAGTAAGAATTATAGTTAGCAGGATAAGTTGGTTTAGTATAGACATGTTTCACTGGATCCGGGCACTCCTCCCATAACCACCAAACGGTGATTAAAACTTCCAAATTGATCAACAATAACGATATTACTGGAATAGTCAACTTACTTATCAATGATTTGATGCCACCTTTCGCTATCAGAAGCGGTTTAACTATTCCATTTATCACTATATCTTTGAAGCCTTTCATTTCTAAGTCGTCAGGCGCTGTTCCTGTTAGAAGAGACAGGACGAGGCCGATCAGTCCGCTAACTTTGGTTGCTACCTTCGTGGTCACTGGTTTTATCAGCGTAGAGATGTCTGGCTTCAGTATAGGAAACTTGGAAGGTACATGAGCTGGAGCTGTATAGCTTGGTGCCGCCGCCGCTGGTGGTGGACTGTAGCTGCTCGCCGGCGCCGTGTAACCGTACCCTGGTGATGAAGGATACGGCTGAGGATGAGCTGGATAATCGTACCCACTTTTTGCTGTACTTTTATGTTCTTCAGCCGCTCTCTGTTCCATAAACTCGTTGGTCAGGTTCTGGTTTTCTGCGTCCGCGTTACCAGTGTGCAGAATTGGCTGCAAGCGGTCTTGAGGTACTGTCTGTTCCTGAGGGATCATGCGGTACTGGTACTCGTAGGGGACGCTCCTGCTGATGGGCTGGAACTGAGGGTGAACCGCGCTGATTGGTCGTATATCGAACGGCGTGTTCATGGGTTGCGGTTGAAAAAACATAACTGGTTCCCCAGGATTACCCACCGCCAACACAACTGAGAACAAACTCAGGAACACCACCAAAGACATTCCACCCATAATGTCCGCAACCAAAACAAATATGATCAATATGACACAATCCACGTATATTTATAAAATAACATTATAACAACGTTGACATTTTTGTTATTTGTCTCAAAGTATCTGGGTCACAATATCAAATGAAGCAACTGCATTGTCCTACATACGCGAATGTTGGTAAACATTAAACTGTCAGCTTATATCGATTCCGGAACTACACTCGAGCGACATACACTCAGCAACTTTATCACCGGCTAATATCGTCAACATACTTTTAGCGAACAAATTGTCTTCTTCGATGTCGTCTATTAAAGAAAATGTGGCGGCCGCTCCCAAGTTACTGGTCCACCCTCCGCGCGTGGCTCTCTGAATGACGCACGTGATCCGAGGCGAACAATCCATTATAACACGAGACTTGTGACCCTTTTTTTTCTTCTTTTTAAAGTATTTAATCATCTTCGATACCATTGGATACAACAAGAAAACCTTCAGTCCCAACTTCGCAAGCAACATTAGAATTAACGGTCCAAGTAAAAGTTTACCAGTCAAGAATTTCATGAACAGAATAGCGGCTGCGGATAACATGATCTTGGCGGCGTTGCCTAAAACATTTGCGAACGACGACAGTGAATCTGACTTTGGACATGACACGTAATGCTCGGAATCCGAGTAAGTTTTCCGTATAGGCTCGGGGTAATAATTTGACGCACTAGTGAATAGATCGATGAACGGTAAGGGTGGTATTTTCGGTGCGGTAGCGGTGCTCAATGACTGGTCTTGAGCACCAACCTTCAACGCAGACAAGACCAGAGCGAAGGCCACGAACATAGTTCACGACTGTTCCACTTGAAACGTTTCATTACATTTAATACCTCGCCCATGAAATTTAAATTTCAAGTTACAATATGCGAGAACAAATAATTATCTCTGTATAATTTAGAGCAACGCGGCAACGGTACAAGGGTCAGGTCATTTAATTTTAGGAACAAAACCTTTCCAATGAAAGTATTTTTGTTAGATTCCGCCTCTCGACGGAGAAATATTTTTTTACTGGCTGTACGTACGCGCTCTTGGCCTCATTTTAATTAAAAACATAGAAAGATGGTCTATACTTGCGCGGGAAATCGATTCCGGAACGTCATTCTAAATTCAAATTTATGTTGTTTTCTTGCTTTTGTTTTTGTAATTTAATCGACACGACACAAGAACATTCTTTTGATTTGAAAATTAAGTTATTGAATTAAATTGTTTTAAAAACAGTTTTAACTATGTTAATTGACAAATTAAATAAACGAAGTAAGGATAGTTTTAGTTGTAGCGATGTTTCTGACAAAACTAGTCCGCCGTGGTGTTCTTCAAGTAAGTAGCATATTTTTATTGTCATAATTTTAAAAGACAGAAGTAAAAATAGTGAAAAAAGTATGTAAAACGCGGTTTAAAGCCAGTATAATGTATAATACAACCATAATGCAATACAAACAGCCAGTGTTGACCCAAATACTTTTTGTTTAGACAAGTATTCATACCAACTGTGACATACTTCATAAACATAAACATATTTTGTTATTAATTTCACGAGTCATATTAGATTAATTATCAAGAAATAATAATTACTTAATACTTATACAAGCAAAAACCATATATGTAAGTACTTATATTTACTCGAATAACAACGAGTTTCATAAAAATACCAAAATTCCCACGCTATCGGAATTTTCCAAGTAAAACCGCGAGATACTGCTAATACACATTTAAAGTGACTTGTTTGTGCAAATAAAAGCATAGACATAAACCCTGAGATAGGACTTAAACAGGACATCAGATTAGCTGAGATACCCTTGTCATCCTGTCTAGATAATAAATACCTATTTAGCAAAATAGGCCTTTAGAACATACCCATGTGAGGTATGTGTGTAGCTGAAATCTCAGCACAATTCTATATCGATACAAATAAATAAAATTGAAGTGTCTGTTTGTAAATTAGTAACTTTTCACAAAATGCATATCATCATTATCAACTTTAATATACATAGTATATTATGTCTCCGGGTTCACACTTATCGTAAATTAGGGACATAATAATTAAAATATACACGGGTTATATACATTAAGCTTTTTTTTTTGCCCTGTTTGTCTGACCGGTTTAGAAGGAATTTTCACTCGCAGATAGCTAATATTATAAACGGTAATATAGGCTTTTCAAGCATATTTTTTATCCCGAAATTCCCATCAGGATAAACGCGATTGAAACCGTGGGGCACAATTAGTCAGGAATAAGTTTTTGGGCCGAGCATATTGACCTAGAAAACTGTAATTTATGACCAAACTCACTTTTTGTCTGTTCACGTTAAACCGACCGGTCATCCACCTCACGATAGATAAATTACATTGTATCTGTGGTGAAAATAAGGTTTTGTTAAGAAAACGGAGGAGTGGGTAAGAATAAATTGAAACTGTTACTTGTATAAGAATGAAAATCTTTTTTAAAAATGGTTAAGAAAAATAGAGGTTTGTTGTACTCAATCACGCAAAAATATATAACGCTGAAAAAGATTAGTAAGATCTTTTTATAAGTACTTTTACTGTTCATTATATATAGGTAATAACATAATACTTAGGTATTACAGGTATATCCTATGTATTATTATTACAATAGTACTTATATAAGTTACTTCGTTTGAATATTCAATATTGAAGCCTAGATTGCACTCTTCAAACCACCTTAAATATGCCAACACAATATTCCCAATTCCCTCGAAATAAACCAGTTAAACCGCAAAATCAGGTCAGTAAACATAGCTATAAAAGAGCAATGTTAGTTCAGCATTAACGTTTAAATATACTCAATTAAATAAAACTTTAAATATGAGCATTAATAATTCGCGTTCGGGCTGTGAACTCTCACAGAATCAGGGAAACATACTTAATGAGTTGAATACAGCGTTCCAAAACTTGGAGAGTGAATACCGGTAATGTTATTAAAATCTATAATTCCGAACTAAAAACGGATTTGTTGAACAGCTTGTATAATGCAATTAGAGCGTGCACCACCTGCCATGCCATGAATAATAGCGCCAGACCACTGAGCAAATATCAAACGAACTCTATTAACGCTTTAATTGAGATCAACCTCATTTTGTACACGTGCAAGACACTTTAAAACTATTGTACCATAGATTTTTACTTTATTCCACTATTTCCGTCCCACTGCTGGGCAAATGTCTTATCTCTGGGCAGCAAAACTCTTTTGAAACTTACAATTTTATATTACTCCTAAGGAGTAGATCGTCCTGTAAAATCCTGCTGCATAATAAAGGCTTCAACTCTTTCTTATTATTACAGTGAGAAGAAACTCTATCTCCATCTTCACCTAATCCGTTTGCGTGGTTTTAGTGATCTCATTCCTGACCTATGTTTGAAAAATAGCGTCCTTAATATAATCTAAATAAAACAAGAATATTTGTCTCATCAAATTGTAAAACATAGGTAAAATAATGCCTTCTAAGGCCTCTTTAAGAACTAAGAACAAACCTCATTTATCAAAACAAGTTACCGGGCTTTGTGGAAGAATAAATACAAAAGGTTAGGAAAGGTACCTATAGGTCATTCACTTAGTATATAGGGCAAAAAATTAACTAATGATTAAGACGACCTCGGATGGCAGAGTGGTCACCATTGCGGGTTCGATTCCCGTGCGGTGTGAATATTATTATATTTGTGTGTACCACAAATGTTTGTCTCGGTCTGGGTGTGTGTGTGAATGAGTGTGTGCGTAGTTTCTGATACCCTAGATACAAGTTACGAACTTAGTTAGGGGTCAGTTACTATAATGAGATGTAGTGAATGATTATGTTATGTTAGTACATAGACATATTGCTGAAGTGGTGACGACTGGGAATAACGTATTTCTATAACATTGGGAAGTATACGAAAATCTCTTAATTCAAATCTAATCTATTTGAATTTTAAAAATGTATCAATGTTCCGCCGTTAGTGGCTATATTTCTGCCTATTTCACGACCTTCAAGTAAAGTTACTCACCAAGTAAAGTAAGTGTTGTTTCTTTCTTACTATAAATCAAGTGACAAAGACAAAACATGTGAACGTTACTTGAAGATGGTGAGATAGGCTCTAAGTATATTTTTTATGCTGGATGGATATGAGCATATGAGTAAAACCATGGATGCAGCTTAGCTTTTTGTAGATAAGATTATCATCGAATGTCTGTAACTTTTATGTTAATATGCCCTTCTTGATTTAATTAAAATATACATCCATATTTGTGTGAACCACAAATGTTTGTCTCGGTCTGTGTGTGTGAATGAGTGTGTGCGTAGTTTTCTGATACCCTAGATACAAGTTTCGAACTTGGTTAGGGGTCAGTTACTATAATAAGATGATGTTGTGAATGATTATGTTATATTTCTCTTTGTTAACGTAAAAATCACTTTAATATTTCACACAAATAATTCTAAAAAACCTTTTTTATGCGACCTTTACTTTTGCAAATAAAAAATAATGATAATATGGTTTATCAAATACAACGTTCATTCATACTTGCGTAGGTTGGGGTTCAAAGGAATAAGGGCTAAATAAAATGTTTAATTATACTACTACTATTGTTTAAGTGTCAAAGTGTACGTAATCTCTATATCACCACTACATAGTATAAAAACAAAGTCGCTTTCTCTGTCCCTATGTCCCTATCTATGTATGCTTAGATCTTTAAAACTACGCAACGGATTTTGATGCGGTTAGTTTTAATTGATAGAGTGATTCAGTGGGAAGGTTTTTAGCATAATTTTATTATATATTATATTCCCCCATATTCCTACGGGAACGGGAACTACGCGGGTGAAACCGCGGGGCGCCGCTAGTATAATAATAAGCATATAAAAATGAATCCCTATTTCTCTTCGTCATAGCATCACGGTTATACTACTGAACCGATTGAATTGAAATTTGGTACAGTGGTAGCTTCTGCTTCGGGGAAGGACATAGGCTATGTTTTATCCTGAAATTCCCACGGGATCGAGAACTATGCTAGTTTAACCGCGGGGCACTAGTTTCATATACAAAAAACTACATACTTACAAAAATTTTGTAGTAGGCGTAATCACCTAACTTGCAAGTATTTGTGAAGCCATAGCATTATATAAATTACAGACGTATGTGTAATTCTAAATAGTTATTATTACAACCAAACTATAAATCACTAACTAATCAGTTAATCAAAGTCTTTTGTATAATAAAATATACTTCGAAAACCATGTATGTGCTAGCTGAGTAATTATTTGAACTACATTACTAATTACTTGAATTAATTACCAAATGAAAACAAATTTATATAACTCAAAGGTGACTGACTGACATAGTGATCTATCGACGCACAGCCCAAACCACTCTGACGAATCGGAAAATTGGGCATGCAGACAGATCTTATGACGTAGGCATCCGCTAAGAAAGGATTTTGATTAATTCTGCCCCCAAAGGGATAAAATGGGGAAAGACCCAAATTCTGCTGGAAGTCATTATTCGACGCGGACGAAGTCGCGGGCAAAAGCTAGTACTTGATAAATACATATAGGTACCCAAATAAGTCGTAAACCTTAGATAATACAGAGACCAGAGAGAATCTTGGTCGTGTTCCTTATTCTATGTCATAAACACATCTTATTCGCAAACTAAATGCGGTCAATTGATAGGATAACACAATAATGTTACCAGACTAAACAAATCCCATTGCTCAGGTATCTCTTTATCATGAAGTTGTAGGTAAAAAATGGAGCCCACACTTGGAACAACAGCTTGAGTCAAATACCTACGTCTCTGTGGGCCGATCTCTCTTTTTAGTCAGACCTTCTCTTTCTAGAGGTTACCTTAGTTAGAAAGAGAGAGCCTGCCCACAGAGACGCGATAGTGATACATATGCTTCAAGTAGGTATTCGAAGTGTGGACTCCATTTTTACCTTTAACTTCATGCTCTTTATTTACCCCAGGAAAAGTTTGCCAGAGAAAAAAACTCATAGGAGCGCAATCTACGTATCAACTACGTGGGAACATGTGGCAATACCTATATGAGAGTACCGATGAAAACTTTAACCGGGATACTAAAATAGGGAATAGGGATATGTGTAAACATAAGAGAAGAAACTATAAGGGAAGAAAAACGAAACTAATATTACTCATGTTTCTTGGATTCGGATTCGTTGGTTAGTTTGTTTATGTACCTAGTTATGTTTAGTGTTTATTTGTATTTTCTTAATCAACTTAGTTGTAGACTTGTTCCTAACGTATATGTGTTTGTATAAATATTGTGTATGTATAGCTTCTGTTATCCTAGATTCAGATAATGAATCTAGTCAGCGCTGACTCAATATTATGATAGAATTATTGAGCGAGTAATTGATTTATCTTTATATTATATTAATGATAGTTTTGATAGAGAACTACTACATATTAGTATTAAGATTTTTATTCTATTACATAGTACTTAGATACACTTTTAATTTTCCTTGAGTCAAGACCACCGAACCTAAACGCTATGTAAAATTCTAAGGGCCTATTTCACGACCTTTAAGTAAAGTTACTCACCAATTACAATTAGTTTTGTCTCTTTCTTACTTTATATCAAGTGACAAAGACAAAACATGTGAGTAGATACTCGGAACTTGAAGATGGTGAAATAGGCCCTAAATCTTAAGTATCTATTCTACCATCGGTCGATATTGCACTATGTTATTATCTAACATTGTATGGATTACAGCATCCAATCCATCACTCCATCATCTCAATAGCAACTGACCCCGAACTATGTTTATTATCTGTATCTAGTTTCTGAAGCAAACTTATACAATGTATGGAAGAAGAGAATAATTTTATCAGTATGAAAGTAGGCTTGCTTATGTTTAAATAGGTACCATAGAAAATTCGTTGTCTTAAGGAAGGTTCATATCTGACGGAACTGAACGCGTATTATACGCGACGCATGTTCGCGTTCTGGCGTTACGCAACCGATAATACGCGGCGTTTTATCGGTCGCGTAACGCCAGAACACGACCGATAATACGCGCACTAACGTATAAGGTTGAGTGTGAACGGTCAAGAGTTTTTCTATACATTTGTCTGTTCTGGCGTTACGCGACCGATAATACGCGACGCATGTTCCGTCAGATATAAACCTTCCCTAATACTTTTATATCATCTAATATTATGTTTTACAGGTTATCTATACCAGACCAATCAAATGCCATGTACAGACGCGCCTTTTATTTACTCACTTGTGACCAAAAAGTTACTAGATTTCGGTAAGTTTTCCTAAATACTTATCTATTTATATAGGTCTGGATATGCCTTAGTTTATAAAAAGGGATAAACGGCTATTAAAATTCCACCTAAAAATCTAAAGTTGTTAACATAAGCAGTTTCCAATTAACAAAACACGTACCCACCCTGTAAACTCCATGAAAAACTACAAAAATAAACTTTCACTTACAAAAACCTTCAAGGCAGAACTAACAAAATGCAAACGAGCTTCTTTTTTCATAAAACCTAATCCCCTATAATCCGCGGGCGTAACGAAGTCCTGAAAAAATCGTGGCCTAAATATTTCTACGTAGTAACTATTAAATAATCTGTGTTTCTTCATCACTACATAGTATAAAACAAAGTCGCTTCCCGCTGTCGTACGTCCCCATGTATGTTTAGATCTTTAAAACAACGCAACGGATTTTGATGCGGTTTTTTAATAAATAGTGATTCAAAAGGAGCGATTTTAGCATAATTTTATTCCTGCATTTCCACGGAAGCGGGTGAAACCGCGGGGCGCTGCTAGTTCTACTACATTTTTGTTCTAGACGTAGTAACTATTAAGTAATCTGTGTTTTTGTTCTACTCGTAGTAGCTATTGAGTAAACTGTGTTTCTAAGAGTTTGGAGGTCTTCGAACGAATAAGAAACCCTTTGGGTTTGTGTTAATTGTAATTAGTTCCCGGTTCCTTAAAGCTCTCTTGTCTCTTTTGAAGAAGCTTTTGTCGGTTTGGTACATGTATAATTTACACAAGACATATAGGTAGGTATGTGTAGACAATGTTTTGTATGTAGAAATTGCAGTTTTTTTTGTGAAAGCTATAGGATAGGCTATATAATACAATATGCCACAAACCATAGGGAAAGTACATTGGCACTAGCATTAGGTACATAGAAATAAAACAATATCAAAACGTAGTAACTGAAACCTACCTCAATAAATAGTGCAAACACTAAATTTGAATTCTAGGCAAATGGAAACAGTCATCCGTTTGCGAAGAATGTTGTCATAAGATGAAATATCTGAGTCTAGAACTTTCTCGAGCAGAACATATTCTTAGGTAAGTAACAAATTCTAGTCCCAAAAACCTTGACACACATTTACTTTGTAATTTCTCTTTATTAAACTATTGTTTTGATGAATCGACAATGTTATAACATCCTAACTAATATTATAAATGAGAAAGTAACTCTGTCTGTCTGTTACCTTTTCACGGCTAAACTACTGAACCGATTGACTTAAAATTTGGTACAGGGGTAGCTTATGGTCCGAGGAAGAACATAGGCTATAGTTTATCCCGAAATTCCCATGGGAGCGGGAACTACGCGGGTGAAACCGCGGGGCACAGCTAGTTTCTTATAATTGCTGAATTCATTTTTATTAATTCTTACGTATGTAGCGAAGGCATTTGCAATTTAGCGTAGTAACCAAATAATGACCTCGATACGTTTTGTGGTTGTCGTTTTGGCGTGTCGGCAGATTTGGGATTCGATTTGTATATATTTAATATCTTTTACGGGACATTTACACGTACCTATTATAAAATTTGATTTGTAACCGACACATAATCATAATGACAAAAAGCTTACTATAAGTATTGTGATAAACTTACTCAGTTTGTTAACTGATAAGGACGACGAAATTGTGTAGATCCAGCCGTTCGATACCTGCTCAAGACAAACATTAATTCCATAGTTTTACTTGAAGTCTGTCTGTCTCCCATCTTCTTTACGTACCTACTTATACCTAACTCATATCACTGCTGAGCGTGGTGATGTATCCGACCAATTGTCTCCTTGAGGAGTTGCTTCCAGTTAGTCCGTTTATGCAAAAACAAACAAAATCGGAAAAACTAATGCCAATTCTTTTTTTTCCTAAATTCTCAAAAGAACTTTAAATTACCGCGTAATAAGCAACGCGTATAACCACAAAACATAGTACCTTAAATAAGTTAGCATAAACTGTGTCAGCCTTCCCTAACTAGGGACAGTCAGAAGTAATTACTCAAATCCCTCGGGCTTAACTAGAGCCAACAAAGGTCACTAAATACATTTTATTACAACTACAGGCACCGACTTAGAGTTAGAAGCAATGTTCTCACTGCCCGGTTTAATTCAGGTACGTTATTTTATTAATTAAAGAAAGGAAACTATAACATTATTATTAGGATGAAAAGAATTGTTTGTTATTTGATCATTAGTTAACTAAACTGCCTATGTAACTATATCTACAACTATACAACGGGAACTGCGCGGGTGAAACCGCGGCGCGCCACTAGTGGAGTATGAAGCTGTAGTATGATTGGATGCGCAAATCTCGTGAAGTACTGGTTCGATAAAAAAAGTTTTAGTGTTATATAATAGCTCATTTATCGAAGAGTACAGAGTCACACGCTAAAACGCTAAAATATCACACTGAGACCAATAGAAGCAAAACACAAGGTTTAGCCGCTGGGCGCCATTAAATAATTAATTTAAAAAAAAAATCTAATAAACATTGTGCATATTTCATAATATTTAGTTACAGAGCTAAACCGAACAGCTCTCGACAAACTTTACATAGAAGGATGTACTACTACCAAGGGTGAGACCACAGTGGAGTGGGGCGGGCGGGTGGCACTCTGGGGCCTCGTGCCGCTGTGGAGGGCTGCTTCCCCGCCACACACCGTGCTGGCGAGACGGGGACCAACGCCAGCTGATTGCTGGGCTTTTAGGTAACGGAGATTTACCTACTCACTCATCATTCATCATCAGTTCTTTTCTAAGCGAGTTGCTCGAGCCTACTCTGAATTAGGGCAATCAATAATAAATCATCATCAGCTTCTATATGTCCCTACCGAGTGGATTGAGCATAACCTGAATCAGTGATTAGGCCTTAGTCAACCACGGTGGCCAAGAGCGGGTTGGTGGAGTTCACACACAACCTTATTCGTGTTGTGTGTATAGGTTTCTTCCGATGTTTTCCTTCCTTCACCGAAAGGGCGTCGAATAAACGTGCCAAGTACATCTATACTTCTATACTAATATTATAAAGAAGTAAAGTTAGTGTGTTTGTTAAATTATAAGGGGTAATCTCGGGATCTACTGAACCGATTTCAAAAATTCTTTCACTCATGGAAAGTATTTGTCCCTGTATTCCCACGGGAATGGGAACTACGCGAGTGAAACCGCTGGCCGCTGCTAGTATACAATATACGAATTCGAAACATTGTAACGTGGTGAGGTTCGAACCGATGCCTTCTCGAATGGAACTCGAAAGAAGAACCACATTATTTAGATACAAATTTATTCGCGTAAACAGAAATATAGGGTCACAAAACAAAGCGTACCAAATAAACAAAGTTAAAAACTCCATAACAATCCATACCAGTATCCGTAGCAATCCAAAGTGGTTTATTTGAGGACTATAAAATCAGAACCCAGTATATTTCAGTGGCAACACGGGGGTATTGATAATTGAATTGCCGCGCTCGCAGCCGGTGGCGAGTGTGAGCGTGGAACACGTCACACCAGACACCGCCAACAGTGCTCCCAAACATTTTATTGTCTATGTAAGTACTTTTTTACGTTTTGTAGATTATTACATTGTGGGATAGCTGTGTGTGAATATCTCCATCTGTCTGTCTGCATTTTATATTTTTATCTATATTTAATCTCTATCAGTCTTTTGCGTTAAATTTTAAACCTAGTTTAACAAAACCTGGTTTATGTATTGGACCTCCTGTTAGTCAAATCTATCACTAGTCTTTTGACAGTATTCAGAATTTCACTAAGACCAGATTACAAAACCTGGTTTGGTGAAGTTTAGAACACTAAACTAGGCTAAACCAGGTTTTGCAACTTGCATTTTTAGTTTCGTTCAACAGAACGAGACTAAAAATGCAACGCTAATAATAGGAAATTCGATTTAGTAAATATTTTGAAACTAAATCGTGTATGTAACAAGTGTGTTCGCAA
Source organism: Timandra comae (assembly GCA_958496195.1). Lineage (NCBI taxonomy): Eukaryota > Metazoa > Arthropoda > Insecta > Lepidoptera > Geometridae > Timandra > Timandra comae. Next base: position 9,836,910 of record OY292363.1, on the reverse strand, counting down.
AATATTATAGTTACTTTCATAATCGTTTTACAGTTGGATTTTCTAGGGTTACTCAATCATAAACTTATATTTTCAGGGTATTTCAATAAACAGTACAACACTGAAACTAATCGAGAGTGAATACAAACACAGTGGTGCGTCCAAACAATACTACTTCATACATAACAAGGCCCATTTCCGAACGATAATTTTCAAGGTTCTCTCAAACCATGGAAATACCAAATACACATGCGTTTACAGAGTACATTTGTATGGTTCCGCAAACAATGTACGTTATACGTTAATTTGAAATTATTGATTGTTTCGAGTATTGTTCTCAATGAATCAAGGTTTAGTTAAGTTTAGCATGAAACTTTGATTGTAACTGAATAAATAAGTAGCCATTCAATGGTCGCAATAAAACTGTTTAAGTTCAAGCTGTATATTGTTTTGTTTTTTACGCTGTATATTCATATCGAGCTGAAAAAATTGCAGGTTGGTTGATAAATTTAATGGTAAGCTAAGTGACGTCATTCTAAATCTAATATGGTGGATCAGTAACACGATTCGAGTACGTATATTAACGGTAATCAGTAAAAAAGTTGAAACACATTGATAATTATAAGATTTTTCTGTGTTCAATCCCTTGCTAAAGATCATGACATGAGATACACATCCCTACAATTCATGGATCTTACTATACTCCTAGTCTTAAATAACTAATTTCATAGGGTAACTAATAAATAAAACCAAAGCAGTAAGTGTTCAACTTATATTAACCGTAACACCGTTTACGACGCGCTCCATTCCTGTGTGGACCCGCCCCACGAGGGAGTGCCGGTGGGCGCCGGCGCCGGCGCAGCCGCACCGCCCCACTCGTCTTGGACCTGTGGGTAATTGTATTCTTGTTAGTAATGTGTGATTATAATGTAAGTAAGTGTAAGTATTTGATTGAGATAACATAGATATTTTATAAAAATCTTTGTAAATTTTCTCTTCCAAATAATCTTGGTCATTTGGTATGACAAGATTTGGTGATTGTATTTTACTAGAGTGACTGTCACCAGTCTTCCAGAACAAATGTATGAACCATTTAATTTTGGTAAAATTGGCTTTTGTAAATGTATAATGTCCACTGCGTTGGATAGTCTTCATGATATTAACAAAACATTTTGAGACTAGTTTAGTGCTTAGTTTCGATCATTGGCTCCTGTAAATTTGTAACTCCTCGAAGTTACTTTCGATGATGTAACCGTGATCGTAGCCCAGATCCTAGACTTACAATGAATTGTAAATATCAGTGATCTATACTAACCTGTGAAGCCCAGTCGATCTGTGGTGGGGGAGCGCCGAAGGTGGCGGCGGGCGGTGGCGGCGCCGCGTCCTCGGGCTCAACGGCTTCGTACAGCTCTTCGTGAACTGGTGGTGGTACTTCCGGCTTCACGGCGACCACGGCCTGGGGAACAAATGATATATTAATGACGAGTTATTGTGTGTATTGCAAACTTTGCGATACTTTTTATGTATATACTTTTTTTGATATATAGTTATTTTGAGTGTGAATTGATTGGTTATCGTTCTCATTTCTACATATTCTCATGTTTATACAGTCCGCAATCGTACATAACAGTGTGAAAATGTCTTTCATTGGTAATGCCATGTCAGTATAGATGATAATAAATACAAGATCTTTTAAACTATACTTTTAATGAAGTTTCTAAGTAAATAGAGATTCAAAAAGAAAGTTAATATGAGAACGCGAGTGAAACCATGAGGCTCAACGAATACAGAATACTAAGATTTCATGGCACACTTCATAATAAACAAGTTCATGAGTTAAATTTTCTCTTTACGTGCCATGCTATATGTACTAATTAGACACAAACAATTACCTGTTCCTTAGCCTGTTGCTCTTCCTTCTCGCTCTCCTCAGGGTCGCGGTAGAAGAACAGGTCGACGACCACGTCCCAGCGCTGGTCGCGCGCCAGCACGCCGCGCAGGCGCAGCACTTCGCGCGCCAGCAGCCACCACATCAGACCGATGGAGTGGGATGACTGGAGGGGAGATTACAGATTTTGTTAGAAAAATTTTAGTGATACAAGCAACTTTAAAAAAAACTGAATCACGTAATGAACATGCGCTATGTGTGCACCGAATTTGAAATCTGTACCAAATTGAATATTCTGTCTAGAAAAAAAAATATTTGAGAAATTCACGGGAATTTTGTATTAATGTAAAGTCAGCAAAAGGCTGCATTTTTATATAGAATAATCATTACATTCAAAATGTGTTTATTGCTGAGCAAGAATGTAGTAGGAAAGTAATGGAAAGTAGTAAAACCGCACACAGCTAATAAATCAATATCCCAATAAATATTACTTGCACTTTCAACTTCATATTAAAGGAAGACGGAACATTTGTTTGAAATATTGATAAATATATAAATTTAAAAAAATCCATTGGGATAAACTATACCATACCTTGGTGTTGCATGGGATGGCGATGTCAACAAATCTGAGTGGTGAGTCAGTGTTGCACAGAGCAATGACTGGAATGTTGACATATGAGGCCTCGGTGATTGGCTGGTGGTCCTGGGCAGGGTCCAACACAATCAACAGACGGGGCTCACGGAAAGCAGCTTGGATCTGTGAAGAATAACTATAGTTGATATGGGTGTGTAAGGAGGTTGATGTTGTCAATTTGTGTGATGTAGTCAGAATAGTTTGTAATCATGTTTACCGAAGTAATCAGTGGTTCCTTAGTTGTTTTGTCATCATAGAAATAATTTAGTAGTAGTAGGATACTTTGAAAATGTGTTTAGTAAGTTTTATATTTTTACATACAGCCTACTTTGTCTTATTGCAGAGAACTACCCACTTACAAAAACATACATAGATTATAGATGTAAAAAATATGCTTCAGAGCAGTTTTGTTGAAAATATAAATATCAGGACCAACTGCGCTGACTGTTTAGTCTATAAAAATGCACAAGCACAAACCTGGTTAGTAAAGGCACCAGGCGTGAATCGTCCGGCAATGGGTGTAGCTCCGGTGTGGGCTGCGAACTTGAGCACAGCACGCTGACCGAAGGGACGGGACGAGATGACGAACACATCAGCCGGGTTCTCAATAGCCACCACCGCGCGGGCAGCCAGCACGAGCTTCTCCCAGGTGCGGCGGAGGTTGATCACGTGTGTACCGTCAGCACGGCGCTTGTACACGTATGTTTCCATCTAATAACATACATCGTGTGTTTAGATACTGATAAACATTGATTAGGTATGATTTGGGCAATGGGTAGGCATCAGTTGGGAGAATAAATTCCTCAACGAATATTCAGAAAGAATATGGAACGGATTATCTACTCATCATAACAAGTTCGTAGGTTATGTGGGGATTTTGAATGTAGGTAAACTAACCTGGAAGTTGACATTTTCGGCCCCAAGGTGGGTCGTTGCTGCAAGCATCTTGGTGACATCCTCCTCGTTGAGGGCAAGTATGTCTAGGCCTCCCGACATCGTTGCGTTTATTTGAGTAACGACTAAACCTGTAATACCGGGACATCATGTTTACATCCAAATTACGAAATCCAGGGTATAAATACAACACTGCACAGAACCATGAATTACTTCATGGATTTTCAAAGCAAAGTAACAAGTTTTACACCAAAAGATTGATTAAATATTTAAAGATTTAGAAAATTCTTACGCGTATAATGCCACTGGGAGGAAGATTGGACATGAAAAGAAATGTCAGTTTCAAAATTTATAACAAGAGCTTTTATGACATTGACGGCATTCAAACAACTCAACAAAGTTGAAAGGTGAAGTTTACACAAAATTGTTATCAAAAGTCAACTGTCAAAAACTCGTACCAAGGAATTACGAAATACTTACTTACTTTGAGACCAGAGAGAATCTTGGTCGTGATCCTTATTCTATGTTTTAGTAAGGGAAGAAAAAAACATTTGGGGTTGTTTTAGTACATGAAGTTGAAGGTAAAAAATGGAGCCCACACTTGGAACAACAGCTTGAGTCAAATACCTACGTCTCTGTGGGCCGATCTCTCTTTTTAGTCAGACTCTCTCTTTCTAGAGGTTACCTTAGTTAGAAGGAGAGAGCCTGCCCACAGAGACGCGATAGTGATACATATAGGTATGCTTCAAGTAGGTATTCGATGTGTGGGCTCCATGTTTTACCTACAACTTCATGGTTTTAGTAGTTTTTTACCATGAAGTTTTACCATGAAGTATGGAGGCCACACTTGGAACAACAGCTTGAGTCAAATACCTACGTCTCCCTGTAGACTGTAGGCCGATCTCTCTTTTTAGTGTGGACTTTGCAGACTCTCTCTTTCTAAAGGTTACCTTAGAAAGAGAGAGTCTGCCCACAAAGAGCGCGATAGTGATACATAGGTTATGCTTCAAGTAGGTATTCAAAGTGTGGACTCCATTTTTACCTATAACTTCATGTTTTTTTACGCCAATATTATTAATTCCATGGAAGCGATAAAACTATTTAATGAACTATGAATGAATCATACTTCCATGTCTTTGGGATCAAGAAATTTTAAATTAAATTAATCATTTCAACTCTCAATACTAAAACAGGAAACCAAAATATATTAGTTTAAGTATGCACTTGATGAACTATTTTTATTAAATGATTTATAAACAAATTGGATTTTTAACTGGCAGCTCGGCATTTTAATCAACCAACCAACTCAACTGTCTACTCTATGAAAAAATTGTCTTTGGTTGGTTTCATCTGAGTTGAGTTGAGGAGCTGATGTGATTTTTGCCCTGTGATCAGTTCAGCTTTTTAGAATTTTATTGAAACCTAATCATTTTATTTATATCTGTGAGACAATTCATGCATTATGATTACATTACAACGCTGAATAAAAGTGTGGTGCATTAAGCTTTATACTTTGTGAGTTATTTTGGAATTCGGTGACATTCCTGTGAAGTGCCCAATTTGATCATGGAGGCTACAGCAAAACACGATTTTACTGCAACTGCTGATGATGAGCTCAGTTTTAAGAAAAATCAAGTTCTGAAGGTATGTTTATGTGGACAATAACTTGACGGAAACATAAATTACTATTTTTGGTGACAAGTTCTTTCTAGAAATTTTGTTATTGCAGATACTTAACATGGAGGACGATATGAATTGGTACAGAGCTGAATTAGATGGTAGAGAAGGTCTTATTCCTAGTAACTACATTCAAATGAAGAGCCACAGGTTAGTGTTCACGTAGTGAGCGTGTTCATACCCATTGTAAGCCAGTTGTTATGCAAAAAAACTAGTAAGAAGTATGTCTAAGACCAGCTGTATAACACATAAATCTAATTCGTGTACCAAACAAGTTTGGGTGCATGCATTTGAGCTCTACACCACTGGTAGATGAAAGCACAGTTTATACTTGGTCTACAATTTATTACATAAACATTTTGTGAAACTTACTCCAATTTATCTTTAAAAATGTTTCTGAATTATTTCTACTCATGATTCAATAATAACTAGTGCAATATCGAGTTTCATTTGCGCAAAATTGAACTATGGTGATAAGATAATACATTTCTTTCTTAATTTCATAAACAATTGGTTGGTCAACTTGTTTATCAGCATTATTTGTCATAACTTTTGAACTTATCCAAAAACTGTGTATACTTACAAAAAAAAAACACAAAATCTTAGTAACTACTGAACCAATTTTTATAATCTACACTAATATCGTGTTTTTTTCTTATATGCCCATTTTAGGTGCAATTTGGTACAGATATTGATTATAACCAGGAATAATTAAAACATAGGATACTATTTGTCTTAAATTTGTGATTAATACATGTACAACCGTAGGGAGCTGTTATTTAATCATATTCATGCACATAAATTGTCTTCAACAGAAATAGAACCCATAACCTTTGGCATAGCAGGGTCACTACTAACTACACTTGGTAGTCAAACATAACCTTAGATTATACGCAACATACTGATAATGTACCCTTATGTTTACATAACAATGACCATGCATACACTGCATGCATTCATTACTAAGTAAATTGTTTTTAACTAACAACGACTTGATAAGAATATTTTGGTAAACCAACCAAAGATCACGAGTGATGAATAAATTATGACATAACATTATCATTCACTGCATCATCTCATTATAGTAACTGACCCCTAACTGAGCTTGAAGCTTGTATCTAGGGTATCAGAAACTATGCACACACTCATTCACACAAACCAGACCGAGATAATTTGTGGATCACACAAATATTCACTCCGCACAGGAGTCGAACCCGCAACCTTATGGATGGCATCGGCATGGTGACCACTCTGCCATTGAGGTTGTCATATATCGGTCGACATTATATGTCAATTCTTCTTCATAGCTTGTTGACTCAATGGTCAAGTACCTATAGCTTGATTTTTGTTTGTCTTTAATATTCAACTGTAATTGTTATGCGCTACAGTTTTATCCATGTGTGTGTTATTATTATTGATCTTGAAGGATTTTTGTGATAAATGTATCCTTTTCCTGTATCCGTGAATATGTTTGTGCAAATTTTTATGTTGTTGTTTGTTCTGGTCGACTAATCTGTCAGGATGTCAGGAATTACAAATCCAATTTGTTGTTTTTTTTATATTGTAATGTGCTATTCATCCTTCCTAATAACATGATCTTACCAAGTTAATTTATTACTCCTTAGTTTTTTGATATGCAGATTTAAATCTTTGAGAAAATTTCAATTTATTTATTACTAGCAGCACCCCGCTGTTTCGCCCGCGTAGTACCCGCTCCCGTAAGACAGCGGGGACAAAATTATACCAAAAACCTTCCTCTTGAATCACTTTACATAATAAAGAAAACCGCATCAAAATCCGTTGCGTATTTTCAAAGAACTAAGCGTACATAGGGACAGTCAGCGGGAAGCGACTTTGTTTTATACTATGTAGTGATAATATTAAAACCTATTAAAGGGTCAGTCCCTATAATGTTGTTATTGTTTATTATAGTAAATAATGAAAGCTTTTATCATTAAATAGTGCTCAAACAAACAAATAATTCACTCGTAAAACTATATTATTCTATTTGACAAAACCTCATACCGGTTAATTATTTTGTTATATGTCTGAATAGTTGTTAACCTACATTTTTGTGTTAATCTACATTTATTTATTATTTATTTATTTATTTTAACTCTTAATTTGAAATCAGAATAAGAAAAGTAGTAGAAATAAGACATCTTGGCCGATTGCTTGGTGGCCAGAAGTCTCCCTACTTCCTTACATTCAACTCAACTTCAGCCCAATTCAGGCCAACAATATAATATAACCAGCTGTGCCCCGCTGTTTTACCCGCATAGTTCCCGATCCTGTGAGAATTTCGGGATAAAACATAGCTTATGTCCTTCTCCGGACCATAAGTTACCCTTGTACCAAATTTCAAGTCAATCAGTTCAGTAGTTTAGTTGCATAAGCTATCAGATACACAGACTTTCGCATTTATAATATTAGTAAGGATATGTAGTATTTTTATCTTGAAACTGAACCAAACGATATTGCTCCACTAACCTAAATACTTTTGTCAAATTACTGTATTCACTCGCTCCAGTAATCATACCCGCGTTCATTAGTACCTAATGGGGGAATTGATTATGTTCTAATTGAATGCAATAAGCTCATAATGGTGTTTGTTTTGTATGTTTGTTTGTAACAAGTGATCTAATAATGGCATGACTTTTTCTATTGGGTAAACATTGCCTCTTAGTAGTTGTAGGAGTATATAATTTACTTTAATGTTAAACTTTCATCTACCCACGTACATTAAAGCTATAATCAGTCAGAGATAAAATGTATCCTATTTTTATTCCTTCTTTGTGATGATGGACAACAGTTAATTTATGAAGCTCCAGTGAGAAGCGACCTCAATGGTGTTAAGCTAGCAGGATGCTGTTTTATTCCTTATCTGCCCCGCGGTTTTACCCGCCTGAATCCCATTCCTATGGGAATTTCGGGATAAAAGTATCCTATGTGTTATTCCAAGTTATAAGGAACATCTGTACCAAATTTAATCTAAAACGCTACAGTAGGTTATCACACAATCAATGAAAGAGGAACAACATCCATCCTTTCGTGAAAGAGGAACAATCATCCATACATCTAAACATCCACACTCACAAACATTCGGCTTTATAATATTAGTAGGATTATATGAAACATCTGTACTGAAACTTTAACTAGTTAAGTAGTTTTCACGGTTCTGTTCTAACAAATTTAGTGGATTAAAAACATTTATATATTGTTTACAGTTGGTATTACGGCAAAATCACAAGGGCAGACGCAGAGAAACTACTTCACAACAAACCTGAGGGCGGATTTTTAATTAGAATCAGTGAATCGAGCCCCGGTGACTTCTCTTTATCAGTCAAGTGAGTATTATCACTGTTTTAATTCTTATTATCACTAAGGGCCTGTGTCATCATCTTTAAGTAAAGTCCCGAGTACCTACTCACAAGTTATGTCTTTGTCACTTGATATAAAGTAAATAAGAGACAAAACTAACTTTGATGAGTAAATTTACTTGAAGGTTGTGAAATAGGCCCTAAGAGTATGATCCGTTTTATACTGTGACCACTGTAAGTTATGATGTCGACTCAGTATGTGAAGTGAAGACTAAAGTAAGGTTTATTTATGTGACGCTAACGCTACTGCTCAGACAAGCTAGCGCTGACCTGACCTGTGTTTTAGTGAGGCCAATAACTAGCCAGCTTTGGCCAGTATTGGTTGTTAGTGCCAATGCTGGCTTCAAGCTGGATCTCTTCGCGTTTTTTGATCACTAAAGTGATCACTACTGAGAGTACCTAACTTCGAAAGCGGCAGTTCTCCCAGTACAAAATTGCTGCAATGAATGACGTCATATATTTCCCTAGGGTACTTAGGCAGTGTATAACAGAACGAATATTTCATCGATGAAAACTGAGCAGTGTTTGCAGTGTATATCGGAACATACCTACCATTTCTGCTTATAGATAACTAGCAGCGCCCCGCGGTTTCACCCGCGTATATCCTGATCCCGTGGTAATTTCGGGATAAAACGTAGCCTATGTCCTTTCCCGGACCATAAGCTACCCCTGTACCAAATTTCAAGTCAATCGGTTCAGTAGTTAAGCCGTGAAAAGGTAACAAGACAGACAGACAGACTTACTTTCGCATTTATAATATTAGTTAGGATAGATATTTGGACTGACTAAATGTCGTCAATATCTTATTGTACCTTTATCTATTTATGTGTATGTGTGTGTAAGATAGATTTGATGTATTTTTTTAAATAAATTACGCAAATATACCCACAATTCCGAGTATTCCCCGAGTTTCTGACGTATAACTTAGCACATAACATCTTTTGTTTTTACAGACATTTATTTACTTTGAACCGTGTTGTTAGTTTGTTTAGATCCAATTTTGTTTGCATTATTGTAATGAGTCCTCTATCTCATGTTTAATTCCAAATTAGGAATAAATATTCTAGTTTCTTGACAAATGTTATCTAATGGAGATTTAATATGTATTCCTGACGCGATGACGTTCGTTGGTTCCATTTACGTTTTGGGCTATTTTCCTTTCGGTTAAAACTTCTAGCGCTCTATCTAACTCCTTAATAATCAAAGAAAATAATGGTAATTATTTGTGTAAATAACAATTAATTATTGTTTATTTATTTATGAAAGAATTAGGTATACTTGTTTTATAGTTTTTTTATGAATGGTACACATAATTCGATGATGACACATACATAATAGGGGAAACTGATTTGTCTGAGTGTGACCATTATTTTTGATTCATTAGTGTGAATCAAAAGTTTGTTCCATTCAATAATTTACACATTATATTGTTACGTACTTCGATTCGATTTTGACCGTGTTTAAGTAAAGCTTATTGTAAGGAAATATAATATAGAATTTAATAAAACATTATAGAAAGAAGAAGAGGAGGGGTCGACGAACAAGATACATGAGCCAATGATTTCATTTTACATTGTATAGATATACCATTAGCAAATGATCTTTCAATAATAAAATATCACATGAAGTAAAAACTCATAAAATGTTGTCAACTGCTTTGTATAGAACTTTAACTGATTGTGATAATCTTCTTATATATAAAATTCTCGTGTCACAATGTTCGTTCCCGTACTCCTCCGAAACGGCTTGACCGATTCTCATGAAATTTTGTGAGCATATTCAGTAGATCTGAGAATCGGCCAACATCTATTTTTCATCCCGAAATTCCCACGGGAACGGGAACTACGTGTGTGAAACCGCGGGGCACAGCTAGTAAATAATATAAAAAGAAGTAATCAACAAAAAAATAATACTTAGAATCTAGATCTAATACATCAATAACTAAACCGCTAAACACTACACCACTAATATTAGCTTTTTCTAGCCTTACTCACAGACATGTAGTGTTTTTATAATAATGTTCATGACTCACGATATAAACCTGCTGTCTGTTTTACCGTCTAGCTAGACAGAAACTAGAAAGACCAAGATAGTACATTCTCTACATTCGGTGCTCTATCACGGTTCTAGTTCATAATATCGACAGACACTACATCGACGGTCGCTGCATCGAAAACCGGTTTAATCCCAACGACCACCACTAAATCCGCCACCCCTAGAGGCCGTTGACCTTAACTGTTAATTTAAGTGTGATCGACCACGACAACACCTTTGTAAAATTAAAAGTTTAGTGACAACGGCCACCAGTGGTGACGGATTTAGTGGTGGCCGTTGGGAGTAAACCCGAAAACGTTCCATCGACGGGTTTATGTATCGATGGTACGCTAAATCCACCCCCCCCCCCCCCCAAAGACCTATTGTAGACCATCTAGACCCCCTCAAACCATAGAACATAACTACTACATCATCTCATTATGGTAACTGACCCCTAAGTTTGTCACTTGTGTCTAGCTAGGGTACTACGCATACACTCATTTACACACAGACATATGAGATCATTATCAGGATATTTTTTAAAAGTCACGTTCTTGAATGTTAATGTTATCCGACTACATACAGCAAAGCCGAAATAATGATTACGTATTCATCCCTTAGGAAGGCATGTGTACTTTCTGTACTTATATCTAAACCTTTCGTAGCAATTTAACCGAAACAGTTTCAATATACATATTTAGATAGCTATACATATTTACTTTACTGGAGTAAATAATTAAAACCACATGCATATTCATACACTAGGCCGTTCTTGAAATTAGCGCGGTCATACAGGCAAACTGTAATACATTATTTCCTATTAAATTGTGTATTTTTACAAAGTTCGTGTGTATGGGATATTTTCCTTTTATTTTACACAATTACACGTAATTATGTAATACGTAATTGATTATATATTATCCTGAATCCGAAGAAATGACCATCGAGAATGGCTTACGTCACATACAGCTGGTTACTTACACAGGCACATTTGTATGAACATTTTATTTATTTTATAAAGGTTACTAGCCCCACGGTTTCACCCGCGTAGTTCCCGATCCCGTGGGAATTTCGGGATATAAAATAGCCTATGTCCTTCCCCGGACCATGAGTTACCCCTGTACCAAATTTCAAGTCAATCGATTGAGTAGTTTAGCCGTGAAAAGGTAACAGACAGACAGAGTTACTTTCGCATTTATAATATTAGTTAGATTAGTTAGGATGCGTAAAATACTGATAGGTATTTGGCCAAATCTGGTTGTCTTGAAAACTGACCTCAATCAATTCAATTCAATTTATTATATATAAATTTGACAAAATACATTATATTTGGCGCAATTATCGAGACCTTACCTTCCGTGCTAGTTAAAAACTGTGTTACGGCAAGGTAAGGGCTCTCAAACCACGCGCACATATAAAATATCATACAAACTAATTACATAAATACCTTACAAACTAACATATATATAAATTATATAAATAAAATACATAGTTTAGGGAGTTTTCTTCTGGATCGCCTCCCTATAGCGGCGGTACACTACTCCTGTGGGCCAAAAGTCGGGATTGAGGAACATGTCCTTGTATTTCGCTGGCACTTGAAGTACGTAGGACTTGAAGGACGTGTCCCTCGTTGACTCGAGGCGCCTCAGGTTGAGCCGGATCGGTTCTTTGGTCCAAAAACTCAGATATGGAATAAAGATTTGAAGAAGATACGGGTTATGCGTACGTAACGTTTTATAGATCTTTGGATGTGTGAATGGATATTCATTTAAATTGACAATATTACAATTAGGATTATTCATAAAAGACTCTTGTAACATGATAATCGCAGTAATATACTTAGTCGCGCAACACCGTTAAACATATAATACTAGCTGTGCCCCGCGGTTTTACTCGCAGTTCCCGATTCCGTGGGAATTTCGGGATAAAACATAGCCTATGTCCTCCCCCGGACCATAAGCTACCTCGTGTACCAAATTTCAAGTCAATCGGTTTCAAGTTTAGCCGTGAAAAGGTAACAGACAGACGAGTTACTTTCGCATCCTACTAATATTATAAATGCGAAAGTTTGAATGTTTGTTACTCTTTCACGCAAAAACGACTGTATCGATTTAGATCAAATTTGGTACAGATGTTCCTTATAACTAGGAATAAGACATAGGATACTTTTTGTCCCGAAATTCCCATGGGATTGGGATTCACGGGGATAAAACCACGGGCCGCAGCTTCTTTATAATATTAGTAAGGATTAGTCCCTGCATTGTATGCTACCAGCGTTAATAACCATACAATTTGGTACAAGGAAACAAAACGAGAGAAACAATCGTGGGAACCGTTGCAAAAAGCCAATCAATGACAATGTCCTATTGCCGGCACACAACGAAACAATTTAGTATGAATTTAAATTGGATGTTAATAAAAAAATGAGATTCGCGCCTCTGTTGTGTAGTATATGAGATATGAGTCATACGACAACAGATTCGATTACTTTCAACGACATATTTTAGTTTTTTTCTTGGACTGGTTAGTAGACTTTGGACCGAACATATTTATACAAACTACTAGCTGCGCCCCGCGGTTTCACTCGCGTAGTTCCCGTTCCCGTAGGAATTTCGGGATGAAAAATAGATGTTGGCCGATTCTCAGACCTACTGAATATGCTCACAAAATTTCATGAGAATCGGTCAAGCCGTTTCGGAGGAGTATGGCAACGAAAACTGTGACACGAGAATTTTATATATTAGATTTACTATGAGTATATCTCTTAACTTACTAAAACTAGGAATGTCTTATTTTACGTAGAGTTACTGCCATCAAACTTTCACAACCAAGAGGACTCACGAAAACAAAGTTAACAGCTTCGACCAGTAAATCCCAATTACATTGAAATTTCATGATAATAATATCTTTTTACTATTCATAAGGCTGATTTTTCCATCGCCAGATAACTTTCATTCGAAGAATAACATTGACGTTTGACAGTTTTTGTATGGAATAACTGTCAATATTTTTCCTCGAATAAAGTTATCTGGCGATGGAAAAATCGGCCCTTAGTTATACAATTTCAACTAAATAATCGCTAATTCTACCATATTTTATCCTGTAACTAAGCTGTATAGAGTGAAACAAACCAACGCTTTCAGTTTTGTCGGTCTTAATCATAGACCCTTTTATAACTAAGCCCCGTGTAAACGAAAGTAAAGACGCATACTCTAAAATATAGTAAACAGCTTAACAGCTTACGATGATTAATAAACCGGTTGTTTTATCGAACTAATTAATATTACCAACTTGGTTCGTGCCATTACCTTTATTAGGCTTCTGTTTGCTATCGTGTCGTTTGGGCTAGTGACGTCATTACAACTCATATTGGTTTATGTAAGTAGATAGCTACGTTGGTAAATAAGGGACTTTCATAATAACTGCGCATAATATTGATCTAATATATAAAATTCTCGTGTCACAGTTTTCGTTGCCATACTCCTCCGAAACGGCTTGACCGATTCTCATGAAATTTTGTGAGCATATTCAGTAGGTCTGAGAATCGGCCAACATCTATTTTTCATCCCGAAATTCATACGGAAACGGGAACTACGCGTGTGAAACCGCGGGGCGCAGCTATTAAAGGTATAAAAAGGATTCTCAAATCGAATTAGTAGTTCTTGAGTTTTGCGCATCCAAACTAATAAACTCTTAAAAATTGTACAAGTAATGACTAGTTCCGTGCCGCGGTTTTACTACACTTTTACTAGAATTTTATTACATTGTTTTACCTGTCCTTAGATTCGTAGTTTTTTTTTAATTAAGGCCGAATTGAATTGTTAATCTCATAATTTGCGCATTGAGTTTCCAATTAGTATCACTAAGTTTATCTGTATCTAGGGTATGTGTACGTTCAATAATACACGCCCAGACCGAGATAAACATTGTCGAATAACACAAATGTTTACCACGGTTGGGTTCGAAATACAACCCTCCTATTAGCAACCATGACTGTTAGGGTGACAATCAATCCAAGCGGAAAAGTACGGGGTGAATTCACCAATAATGTTTTTTATTTTTTACTATAAACTTAACGCACTAACGTATAATCGGTTGAGTGTGAACGGTCAAGTGTTTTTCTATACATTTGTCTGTTCTGGCGTTACGCGACCGATAATACGCGACGCATGTTCCGTCAGATATGAAACTTCCCTTAGTATGTTGTCTTGTAAAATTCCACTACAGTTGATAGACAGAAAGGTCTTACTGATGATATTAGTACAGTGAAGGGAATGATGCTTAATCACCACGCTTGTGTGATGCAAGTTGGTGATTTAAAACATGAGCCATGTTTGGAAAATATCAGAAAGTAACTTCGGCTTGGCTTGGCATGCGACCTTCCAAGCCAGAGGTATGGGGTTCAATTTCTAGCTAGATCAGGCGAGTTGGAGATCATCAGCGCGTCATCCATTTTGCTTATGTCATCGAATTAGTATTATTTTCGTAAATATTCAAACAATAACATATTGAATGCATGTATTTGTATGAATTAACTGAACTCTCACATTATCACGAATAAATAGAAAATAGAAAAAATATGAATAAGTTTATTATATGTAAATTATCTTTATTCAAAACAATGAATAATCGTTTCAAGATAAATAGCAAATAGATCGATTTTGGATTGATATAAAAAGAATGGAATCTATTTATTATTATATTTTACTTGCTTGGCCTGCGTTATTATTTATAGCAGCGCCCCGCGGTTTTACCCTCGTAGTTCCCGTTTCCGTGGGAATACGGGGATAAATAGCCTATAGCCTTCCTCGATAAATGGGCTATCTAACACCGAAACAATTTTTCAAATCTGCCAGTAGTTCCTGAGATTAGCGCGTTCAACCAAACAAACTCTTCAGCTTTATATTATACTAGCGGCGCCCCGCGGTTTCACCCGCATAGTTCCCGTAGGAATGTGGGGATACAATTATGCTAAAAACCTTCCCACTGAATCACTCTATCTATTAAAACAAACCGCATCAAAGTCCGTTGCGTAGTTTTAAAGATCTAAGCAAACATAGGGACAGAGAAAGCTACTTTGTAGTGATTAGTATAGATTCGATCAAAAAAACGATTCCCTACTCTAGGGAAGAAACCAAACTCCTTATCCCTGCATATTTTAATTATATTTCTTTCCCGTTCTACTCGCGTATTTCCCCATACATTGCGAATTTTGGGCTCTAAACTATAACAGTTTTAATATGGTTTTCCTTGGTAATTAAGAACATCTGCAATCAATATATTCATTTCGACAAACAACTTTTATTAGATTTAGATATTATTCCACTAAGGGTTAAAGACGACCTTCAAGTAAAATTACTCATCAAGTAAAGTTAGTTTTGTCTCAAAACTTGTGAGTAAGGTATTATTCCACGGGCCTATTTCACGACCTTCAAATAAAGTTACTATAGTAAGTTAGTTTTGTCTCTTACTTACTTGATATGAGTGACAAAGACAAAAATTGTTGGAACTCTATTCGGAACGTTACTTGAAGATCGTGAAATAAGCCCTAAATTATATAAATGTAAAGTAAGACAAATATCTCATCAATAGGATTTCTTTAGCAGCACTTAAGATTAATCACTGCAAACAAATCCTATCTCTTTATTGTACACTATCACTGCCTCACGGTTTTACTCGCGATTATTATCTCCGCACCTATTGGTACCTAATGTTAACCTTTCTCGATAAACTATCTAATACAGAATCAGCTATCTAATCAAAACGGATAAAGTTCCTGAGATTAGCGCGTTCAAAGCATCTCAACCTGTAGGTAGGTATATTAAAATAAAGCGACTTTAACGGATTTTTGACGACCTCGATGGCAGAGTGGTCTCCATGCCAGACTGCCATCCGTAAGCGGGTTCGTTTCCCGTGCGGGGTGAATATTTGTGAGAAAGTTAGTTTTATTTCAATGTGTAGTGTTCGTGTATATCAAAGAAATTTTTATTATTACACAAGCTGAGCTAGGTTAGGAAACAAAAGATAGTTTGTTTCTTTCATTTCGTAGCGTGTTTTAGATAGAATAAGTGCTTTTTTGTCTTTATTATATTAGTAAAGTATACCTCTCATCTTGATATAGAAGTTTATACTTAGCAACCTATTTATCTGATTACTATGTAAATATTTTCCATGACCCTGTTGAAACTGTTCAACTGTCAAACAATCTATGAATCATTCATACACACACTGAAACTGGTTTTAAATTAAATGGGGCCCCGTTTTAGCTGAGTCACGTGAATATATGATTAATACTCGAATGTTATCGTAAGATATTGGTGATAGGGCAGATGTATGATAAATTAGGTGTATGTACGTCATAAGTTTGATTTATTGTATGACGAGCTAGGTACGAAAGCTCTTGTTAGCTTTCACTCGCGTTAATTAAGAGCGTCGATGGCGTAGGGGTTAAAGCATTTGACTTCCGATCGGAAGATGCCTTGTTCGTTTCCCGCCATGTACCAATGTGTTTTCAATTTTCGAATTCATAAATATGTACATTTATTCGACGCTAAGGGAAACATCGAGAGGAAACCTGCACACACTTGCGAAGAAATTCTAAGGTTGTGTGTTAAGTCGACCAACCCGCACTTGGCCAGCGTGGTTGACTAAGGCCTAATCACCGTTATTCAGGGTAGGTTCGAGCCCCTCGGTGGGGATATGAGCTGATAATTAAACGCGTTATTTACGGATGCTAAGATCATATAGGTCGTAGAGTGATGTTATACAAGTCATAGTCTTTCTCAAAGAATGGAATATTCAACACTAAAAACATAAGTCCAAACTAGTAATTCCTAAAACTGTAATCGTATTAATAAACAAGGAATTTCTATGAGGTTCTAACTGTTATCTACATTTCTCCAAACAGTTTTTAATTAATATTTTCACAGTTATAATCGGCACTTAAGAACATAGAAACTTTCCAAGCATTAGTTCTCTTCCACTCAGTCTTAGTTAATTAAACGGGCTCATTTTATTTCCATTCATACTTTATGTCTGTTTAATTATGTTTTATAACCGTTCTTCTAAATGCGGTACGCCATCTGAGTTTTATTAGTTCAAGTAATGTATTAGTCACAGAAATGAAGACTGTTAGCTCTTTTAACAAATTCAAAA
The DNA here is from genome assembly GCA_958496195.1 of Timandra comae. Lineage (NCBI taxonomy): Eukaryota > Metazoa > Arthropoda > Insecta > Lepidoptera > Geometridae > Timandra > Timandra comae. The sequence continues at coordinate 9,819,269 of OY292363.1, read as the reverse complement.
ATAATTCATTAAAGGCCTATTTCACGATCTTCAACTAAATTTCCGAGTAGCTACTCACAAGTTTCTTTGTCACTTGATATAAAGTAAAAAAGAGACACGACTCACTTTACTTGATGAGTAATTTTACTTGAAGATCGTGACATAGAGGCCCTAAGTATTCAGTTTAAATCTCGAAGAAGCTCATATTTGGCAAGGAACTTGGCCAAAAAGAAAACCTCACTTATTTTTATTGCAGCATGTGCAGTGCACATGCCTGCTAAACCAAAGTTCCCGGGTTCGTTTTCAGGGTTTTCTGTTTTGCAAACATCGCTTGAATTTGATCCTATTTAATCTTTCTTTCTCACTGTATTAATATCTTCACCGATAGGTAGGCCTTTGTCATTCTTACAAACCGATATAACACTATTATAGAAAGATACATTATCCCGGAATAATGCTTTCTAGGGCTAATTTTTCCATCGCCAGATAACTCTTATTCGAGGAATAATATTGACGTTTGACAGTTTTGTACGAAATACTGCAAAATTCAATATTATTTATTCCTTGAAATAAAGTTGTCAGATGAATAAAAATCCAGCCTCTAATCTAATATTTCCTCACATAATAAATATCGACTGTAAAAAAACGTAAATTCTCAGAAAAACAGTGATAAATATTTAAGTAAAAGTGTCGCGATAGTTTGCCGTTAAAACGGGTTATCTACATAAATTACCAAATCGTATATAAATAGGTATGTAACTGTGAATACGATTTTTTGATTTTTTGTATCAATCACTCGTATCATCTTTGGACAGCTGACCTCTGTTTTATTACCTACATCTAGGGTATCGGGAGCTACGCACGCAGTACGAGATAGCATATTTTAGAGATAGTGTTCAAAGTTTATGAAGAGCTAACATTGTTTCGTGGTTTTTAGGCGTGTAATAAATCACATATACTAAAAAACATCATACTGACAAACACATCCTATTAATATTATAGACGCGGAAGTTTGTATGTATGTTTGTTACCTTTTCACGTGAAACCTACTGGACCGGTTTACCCAGATGAAATATGGTCCCAGAAATAAGACATACCAAATTACTGGATATTGTGATACTTATCGCAAAATTGGATGAAAAACAGGAAACTTGGGATTTCCGTTGGTAAAACCACGAGGCTAATGCTCGCTTTGATAAGCCAAACAACGGAGCTACCTTTTCTCTGACGCTGACCGTACATGATGACGATGACATATTAGTATTATAAATGTAAAAGGCTGTTTGTGTCCTTATTTTACATCTCGTGTATCACTAAAATCATGTTACGTACGTATTTGTTATTCTCCCTCACTCATTAATTCTCGAATCTGTAGCGTTACAAACGACTCTCCCGGTGAGGGAGTCCCTTACATGTAGAGATCATCATTACCAGCTCATATATGTCCCCACCGAGGGGCTCGAGCCTACCCTGAGGGTAATTAGGCCAAGTGTGGGTTGGCCGACTTCACACATACCTTGTAGTTGTGTGCAGGTTTCCTAACGATGTTTTCTTCACCGTAAGAGCGTCCAATAAACGTAGATATGAATTCACAGATTGGTACGTGGCGGGGTTCGGGCCTTAACCCCTACAGCCATCATCTTTCGACATGTAGAGAGAGATAACAAAACTAATATCCAATTGCCCTTTTCTCCCACAGATGTCCAGACGGCGTGCAACACTTCAAGGTGCTAAGGGACGCGTCGAGCAAGTTCTTCCTGTGGGTGGTGAAGTTTAACTCGCTGAACGAGCTGGTGGATTACCACCGCACGGCCTCCGTCAGTCGGCTGCAGGACGTCAAGCTTCGGGACGTCGTGCCCGAGGAGGTCAGTGAAGTAATGTATCTTTATATTTTATATTATCATTCACTACATCATCTCACTATAGTACCTGACCCCTAAGTTCGAAACTTGTATCTAGGGTATCAGAAACTACGCACACACTCATTCACACACACACCCAGACATTTGTGGTTCACACAAATATTCACCCCGCACGGGAATCGAACCCGCAACCTTACGGATGGCAGTCCGGCACGGTGACCACTCTGCCATCGAGGTCGTCTAATCATTCACTACATCATCTCATTATAGTAACTGACCTCTAAGTTCGAAACTTGTATCTAGGGTATCAGAAACTATTACGCAAAAAAAAAAACATATAGGCTCATAAGAGAATCAAACCCCTGATAACTAACTAACTAATCCATTCTAACTAGTTCGTCAAATATTCCTCCGGTATAAATAAAACGGCGATAAACCGCGCGATGCTCGGTTAAAGATAAATTATCATTGTTAATACATCTCTAGAACCACGTCAGATAATACTAACAAACACAGTTCGAGATTTGTATTATTTTTACGAATGTTTTTGTGTATACGTAACACTTTCAAAATAGATATCGGTTTAATACACAATATTTTCTATTCTTATTGGTCTACGTGGTGGATGTTAACTTCGGGCTTACTTGAGAAAAAGGCCACGATGCGACACCGAATCGTCCCGATCGATGTGATTTATGTATCGGCACGTTTTGGTATCTTTCCCTTTGACGTCATAGCAGAAATTATTTTAGTCTAACAATGTCTCTTCGTAATATTGCTCTAGAAAACTTCGACAATACAATCATTGCATCCCAATTTTCTGCTGCATTTAATTACTTGTAAGGTTTTGCAGTTAGATCTTATTTAGATCTTTAGTATTTTTTTGTATTTTCGTACACTGATTGAACCATTGGAACAGGTATTTTGTTATTATATTGATATCTCACTAATATTATAAATGTGAAAGTGTTGTTTGTTTGTTCTCCTTTTACGCCCAATCATAGTAACGTATTGACGTAATTTTTGGAGATAGATAGTAGTGATATTGGAGCTAGCTTTGATCCCGAAATTTCGAAGTATTCCTTTGGGAGTTAGCTAATCAAAACTACTGACGGAAAGCTAGTTAAGTTACAAAGTGGCCCCCACAAACGGGTGACAAATCTACCCCCGTTTTAAGGGCGATTGACCTTTGATTTCACAAAAAGACAACCCTGCTGATTTTCTTATTAGTTCTTGTTTGAAATGTGTGCAAAGTTATAGGCAATTTAACTTTTTGCGTTCATTTTCTGAAGCTCGATGATGACAATCTTTTGATCATCTTCACTTTGATAATATCCTTATATTTTCGTCGAATTTCAATTTAACTTAAACAAGTTGTATTGAGTCACAATCTTTTCTGTGCCGCCGACAACGTCGCTGTAATCGCATCTTTTGGTTAGTTGATTAAAACGTATCCAAGTGACATTGGAATTAAAATGACAATAGTACCTTCCAATTTTGGCCGCCGGCACAGAAAAGATTGTGACTGACAACAATGACCAAAGTAGTTGCAAATCCCAATTTCTTTAGATAACAGACATGTTTCACAAAATCTCAAATAAAACACACAAATACACCGACATATTAGTTTCAATTGAATCACGTCCACCATTACCCAACATCGGATATGCGGTAAATACAAATACATTATAAAAAACCACAAGTTTGTACGTTTATATCTATGTAAATAGTGCGTCCCGGTTGTGTGACCCTGATAAACTAACTAAAATAACCCGGGCCGATCACCGTTCATATAATCTTTGGTTACAGTTCAAACTGATTAATACTCGGTGTTTGGTTAGGTTAGCTCGCGTTATGTGTCTAGACTGGTAGGTTTTGTTTTAAAACAAATTGTTTTTTGCTTATATAAACATTTTGCCAGATATCACGTAAACATTGAAAAATAAATGATGAAACATCACGTCATCAGTGAGAAATAGGACTATCTTTGCCCTCTAGTCGAATCTTATTTTATATACCACTACCAGCGCCCCGCGGTTTCACCCGCGTAGTTCCCGTTCCCGTGGGAATTTCGGGATAAAATCCTATGTTCTTTCCCGGACCATAAGCTACCCCTGTACCAAATTTTAAGTTAATCGGTTCAGTAGTTTAGCCGTGAAAAGGTAACAGACAGAGTTACTTTCGCATTTATAATATTAGTTAGGATTATTTTGCTTGTTGCAAGTTGATTTCAAAAACGAAACTAGACAAATAGACACATTAACGGCCATGCCAGATTCCTAGTTTTTATAGTTATCATGGTTATTAAGCGCAACAATTATTATGATTTACGGGATATTTACCATGTACTCGTATATGTTACGGTAAATAGAAAATTATTTGAAAATTATTAATAATTATTAACAATTATTTATTAATAATTAACAAAATGAAGGTAAAAGTGATGGATTATTTACTTTTACCGGTTAATAAAAAAAAAATTAATAATTACACCTTACTTTTGGTAAATGTCATCCTTACCTAATCTAACCGATGTAAAAGCAAAAAGATACAGGTTATTTGCAATTCATAGTGCTACCAGAGCCGTTCTTGCAACTAATGGGTGATTTTTTTGAGGTTAGGATTTTCATGCATTAGTATTTGCTCAGATTTTTTGAGGTTATGATTTTCATGCATTATTATTTGCTCAGTATGCTTTGACATTTCATCATGAATAGACTTACTAACGAGCAACGCTTGCAAATCATTGAATTTTATTACCAAAATCAGTGTTCGGTTCGAAATGTGTTTCGCGCTTTACGCCCGATTTATGGTCTACATAATCGACCAAGTGAGCAAACAATTAATGCGATTGTGACCAAGTTTCGCACTCAGTTTACTTTATTGGACATTAAACCAACCACACGAATGCGTACAGTGCGTACAGAAGAGAATATTGCGTCTGTTTCTGAGAGTGTTGCTGAAGACCGTGAAATGTCTATTCGTCGCCGTTCGCAGCAATTGGGTTTGTGTTATTCGACCACATGGAAGATTTTACGCAAAGATCTTGGTGTAAAACCGTATAAAATACAGCTCCTGCAAGAACTGAAGCCGAACGATCTGCCACAACGTCGAATTTTCAGTGAATGGGCCCTAGAAAAGTTGGCAGAAAATCCGCTTTTTTATCGACAAATTTTGTTCAGCGATGAGGCTCATTTCTGGTTGAATGGCTACGTAAATAAGCAAAATTGCCGCATTTGGAGTGAAGAGCAACCAGAAGCCGTTCAAGAACTGCCCATGCATCCCGAAAAATGCACTGTTTGGTGTGGTTTGTACGCTGGTGGAATCATTGGACCGTATTTTTTCAAAGATGCTGTTGGACGCAACGTTACAGTGAATGGCGATCGCTATCGTTCGATGCTAACAAACTTTTTGTTGCCAAAAATGGAAGAACTGAACTTGGTTGACATGTGGTTTCAACAAGATGGCGCTACATGCCACACAGCTCGCGATTCTATGGCCATTTTGAGGGAAAACTTCGGAGAACAATTCATCTCAAGAAATGGACCGGTAAGTTGGCCACCAAGATCATGCGATTTGACGCCTTTAGACTATTTTTTGTGGGGCTACGTCAAGTCTAAAGTCTACAGAAATAAGCCAGTAACTATTCCAGCTTTGGAAGACAACATTTCCGAAGAAATTCGGGCTATTCCGGCCGAAATGCTCGAAAAAGTTTCCCAAAATTGGACTTTCCGTATGGACCACCTAAGACGCAGCCGCGGTCAACATTTAAATGAAATTATCTTCAAAAAGTAAATGTCATGTACCAATCTAACGTTTAAAATAAAGAACCGATGAGATTTTGCAAATTTTATGCGTTTTATTGTTTAAAAAAGTTCTCAAGCTCTTAAAAAATCACCCGTTATAATATATTCGATCTATTTATGAGAGATATCAACTACATTTTGTAAGATGTTCATGTTGTTGATGGATGTCCAATAATATTAATATTATTCCATGTATATCGCAGGTGTTAGTGCAAGGGCTGTACGACTTCACACCGCAGGAGGCGGGCGAGCTGGAGTTCAGACGCGGGGACATCATCACCGTCATCGACCGCTCTGACCAACATTGGTGGCAGGTGCATATCACTACATAGTATAAAACAAAGTCGCTTTCTCTGTCCCTATGTGTACTTAAATCTTTAAAACTACGTAAAGGATTTTGATGCGGTTTGTTTTAGTGGATAGAGTTATTCAGTGGGAAGGTTTTTAGCATAATTTTATCCCCATATTCCTACGGGAACGGGAACTACGCGGGTGAAACCGCGGGGCGATGCTTGTAAAAATATATTATAACATGGTATAAAACAAAGTCCCTTTCTACCGTCTCTATGTAAGTCTGTATGTGTCATGTCGGCAACACCGTCACCAACCTTTTGTTGGTGATACTATTGATGGCAGGTAAATAGTAATACGGTCCTCATAAATAACTGATTTATGAGGACCGTATTATATAATAACTGATATATTAAAGGATATGTTGCACCTGTTATGCAAAACTGAGTTTAATAGTTTAATCGTTGGGTCCGGCGATGCAATGTTGTTTCTTTCCCAACTCTCAGGCTCAGCCCTGGGACCTCTAACTTTCCTTGCTTGTTCACTATGCCTATTCCTCCTCACTGTACTAATATTTATTATTCTGTAACGATATTTTAGATACTGTTACTGAATTTAAGATTTCTGATTTATTTCGTGTTTTATATTGTTGTATTTGACATGTGTATTGTGTACAATGTTGCAGGGCGAGATCGCTCACCGCCGCGGCCTGTTCCCGTCGTCGTACGTCACTCCGTATCACTCATAGTGCGAGGCCCCGATGCCGGAGCACCTACCGGCACCGGCGCACCAACAGAACGATAACTCGAACAATGCACACGAAGGTGTCAATGGAGGACAACGAAAAAGGAGGCGTTTTCATTGAATTCTTAGATCAGTTCAGAGTTATCGTATGGTGCAGTTGTAAGGCAACGCTGTCTCCGTCGCGTTTTTCATTTAAATTAGCTCGACAAGTTATAGGTGCTTTGTCATAGAGCTGTTTGTGAATGTTTTATTGTCTTGTAATAATTAATAATAATATAAAATTGACGAAATTGTAAGTTTGTTTTGAGCGCGCTAATCTCTTGGACACTGATCCGATTATCTTAACTAACTAGCTACGCTATAGGCAGTTTTGTCTTAAATGTTTGTATGGGATATGTGTTAGGCGGGCGAAACCAAGGGCCGCAGCGCGTATGTATGATTGCCATCGCTACAACTTCGTCACATGGTACTAGAAAGTGAATGTCTTAATATTTGTTTTCACGTATCTTAAAGTGTTGTTCGGTAGTACAAAAACAATTATAACATAATTTTGTGACTTATTTTCGTCATTTTGAAGTTCTGTAACGAATTTATTGTATTCAAAACGTAATAACCTATCCGTAGATTGGATGTAACTTTGGGTTTGTGGGTGTGGATGACTAAAGTGGAAAAGTTCCATCATTGTTAGTCCTTCAATTAGTTCATTATGTCAACATATTGCCCAAACGGTGAATCGATTGCTGAATCGACTTGTAGACGTCGATCTCTCTTTGATGCGGTCAAATGATCCATTTTATAGTATGATCGATCGACAATACAGTCTACCTACCTACCTACATAGATATTTCAGAATCAATCAATATCTTGTACCTGTATTTTCACCGACAGAGGGCGCTTCCATACCTATATACTCAAAGTAATTAATGTTTGTACGTGTAACCTAGATAACGTGCCAGAATATTATGATTACGTAGTTTGAAATATCTTAAATATACACCCTTATTTTGAAAATACGATACCTTATCTCACAGCTGATGTAAATTAGGGTTAACAATATAATAGTCAAGGAAATTATTTTTTTTTGCCTTTATTTCAAAAGTTATGGTAAATTAAAGTTTTTGTAAATTTCGTCAAAATCTATTCACGTACTACAATAGCGGAGCCAACACACACCGCAAAGTTCACGCGAGTTCAGCGATGAACAGCTGATGCTAGCAAGACATCGAACCGGCTTTACCTTTGTTTTTAAAATTGGTTTTCTATTCTACCTAGTTAGCTATTTATTAGTAGGATTATGTTGGAATAATACAAATAAAACATAAAAGATAGGTTCATTAATAAGTAAATACTCACGTACAATTCTACATTTCTAACTTTCTTCATTCTTTACGGGCTTAGAACCGGCTAAATGATGTAGGTATAACTATCGAAGAAATCGGCCGCGTTCGAACACTTTGTAACATAACATTAGGGACTTATGCGAAAATCACCTCCTGGACCACCGTATTGGCTAGGTAGGTATTTACTAGGTATTTACAATAATTTGGGTGTGTTTAATTAAGAAGTTAGTATTCATTTTTACTACGATTGATATTACGTACCTAACATGACTTGTTCCGTCAAATCGTAATACCTATTCAATAATAATTGCCTATTATGATTACGATTTGTTACGTAGTAAGGTACACGTAATAATAATTATTATTAGGTACTAGAATATTAATCGTATTAAAAATAAAAACCTAACTTTCAAGTTACGTAAAAAATACTGTAAGTTAATACTTAGGTAGGTATTATTATTTACCTTTAGTTTTCACCGAAGTTCTAAATGGTTATTGATCCCAGGTCAGAGCCAGGTCGCTAGGAGTCCTAGCCCTGGGAACAGTCGCATTCCATTTTCCGAATCACACATTAACAACACACAAACACTCACTACATACCATGTATGTACTCACGAGAAGTAAATTGATAGGTAAAACTGGTAATTTTAATTAAACATGGCGTTACATTTGCGTACAACCTCGCGGCACGTGAGCGGTGAACGAACTGAAGCTAGCTGAGCGGCCGCGGCGCTTGCGACGAAGATGGGCGAGAGGGCGGGGCCGGCAGGGAGGTCGAGCGACCGGGAATTAATTATTAAATAATTTTACTTTGTAGTCTGTTCCTACGATGATGCCGCGAGCCGCGCGCAGTTAGCAACTATGTACTAATGTACTTAGGTATACATTATTTTGGTATTCCTATGGCTGCCAAATTAATCATCCTCTTTTATTTTATTCTTCGATATATGGGTTCAGTTAATGCTACTGATATCGTCAAATTAATAAGTATCCTAATATCCAAATAGGGGTGTATATTAATAAAATTAATGTGAGCGAATCAGTCGTAAACGTAAGCTTCACTTGAAATCGTGCGATTTATTTTTATTTGTAATTAGATGAAAAATTGACAATTTATTTATCCACTTAGTTTCTAATGCTCATTTTAAAATATTTACCATTTTATTATATTAGTTAAGGGTGTATTTTAAGTTTCTTTTTTGTAATTTTCGATTATTTGAACATGATTTTGGAACATTCGAGAGTGTTCTATTTAGTCACCGTTATTGAATTGGCGTCCGACACTACAGCGTTAATAAATTATTAATTATAAAAAGGTCGTCGTACATTGACTCGACACAATTTTTTCTAATCAATAATAAGCTCTAATTGTAGTGACATACGGATCATTTTACAACGTCATCGAAAAACATCTTGTTTATCGTGACAAGTGTCAATATGTGTCGAGTAGATCTAGTGTACGACGACACTTACAACGTAATGTTTTACGCACAATAAAAAATGCCACTAAAACAGTAACTTTTAAAATCTATATAACTTTGATATAAATATTTTAGAAAGTTTATCAAAACACAAGTATAATATGCGTATAAGTCTAAAATTTGTAGGCTTGTGAAGAAATTCTTAATTTGTGTGTGAAGTCGACCAACCCGCACTCGGCCTATGACTAAGGCCTGATCGCCCTAATTCAGGGTAGGCTCAAACCCCTCGGTGGGGACATACTATGAGCTGATGATATTATACGTTGTCATTATGCATATTGTTCCTCTCATACAAATACCATTCAGTGAGAGAGAGAAAAGAAATACTTTGTGAATTCTAAATTACTAGTACAATATTTCCTTGTGTTTTGATGAACTATTTGCCTCAGAAATGTGTTAAAATTCACATATATACAGTAAAATTAAGTTTTATATATACCTATTATATTTTGTATGCCGCTTTATCGCTTGACAAGTTTGTTTTAATGCTTTGACGTATTGACAAATGATTTTAGACATTGAAGTAAATGAGATTGAGTAGTACGATCGCGAACGGAGCGCATTTTATTTGATATACAAATTTGGATCGTATCAACAGTGGTTAGGGGTCATTTTTACTTTCTATGCAGATTTCGAATGCAACTGTGCAATGATTGATGAAAATTAAACCTTATTATCATTAATTAAGGTTAAATTTGCTTGGTATCAACTGCTTTCTAAATGATAAAAACTACAGCATATCATGTAATTTTGATCCTTACTCACTGTTAATACATTTGAATTTCCATTGAACAGCGAATCGCTCCGTTTGTTCTAAGTCGTACCGTCCGATGAAGTTTAGATTCCTGTGACGTAAGGTGCTGACAAATTAAGGAATATTATGTTTATTTGACTATTTTAAGCAATGTTGCCAATATAGGAAACTAGCTGTGCCCCGCGGGTTCACCCGCGTAGTTCCCGATCCCGTGGGAATTTAGGGATAAAACAGCCTATGTTCTTCCCCGGACCATAAGCTACCCCTGTACAAAATTTCAAGTTAATCGGTTCAGTAGTTTAGCCGTGAAAAGGTAACAGACAGACAGACAGAGTTACTTTCGCATTTATAATATTAGTAGGGATATGGGGTTAGTATAATTCTATCCTTACCATTGTCAAAAACTCATGATATAATTCCAATCAAATCTACATATTTAGATAACTTACAGATGTATTATGTGTTTAATTTTGATGTCAAACAATTTCCATTTCTTATCTAACTATATATAAATAAGTTAAATAACCTGTACGTAGAAATCTGTACAGTATCGATGCCACACGTAATAGACATAGTTCTTAATCTGTCTGCACCTATATGTAAAGTTTTACTCAAAATATAAGTTCGCGTCTATTTGACTATTAAATGTGGGAACTTTATATAACCGTATCTTTTATGAGATTTCTCAAATATCGGCCATGCATTTTTGATTTGTAGATAATTATATTCTCATATCATTAAAAAATACATAAAGAGTGCTTCACCTTGAGGATAACTATCTTTGCTACATCCTAGCTTTTCAACGCGTTTACCCCACGCAAATTGTTGCGACTATTTCCATGGGGTACTCGCATTGAAAAACTGTTGTCACTCAAGATAGTTCTAGAATATCTAGGCTTTGTAATAATAATAATTGACAAGAATATATAAATTAACTAGAATTAATCGATGTTGTGCGTTTTGTGACTTAGTTTGAGTAAAACTTCCCCGATGAGGAATGTGATGTAATGTTCGAGTTGACACTCGGTGTCATTGTACTTAGTTAGCGTTAGACATGAATTAAAATGAATAATAATTGAGTGCTCGTTGACCCAATGTAGATATTTATTTTTGTTATTGTATTGTATCCAAAATTAACTATATTTATCTTAAAACATAATTGATAGGGTTTTTTATTGTAACAATTGACTATACCGTGTTTTTGAAAGAACACCGTTTTTTAACGTTTTTATTTTACCCGTATAATAATGAGCAAAGCATTTAAAAGTGTGTGTAATATAGGATAAGGTACGCCGTAAGGAACGGACGTTGTGAAAATATAATACCAATATATAATTAAAAATATTGTCCATAAATTGAAATGCTTATCGCTGTAGACGATGTGCATGACGCATGTTAGTAATCGTAAATGGAAAGTGCTATAATCATTGTAATATTCAAATATTTAAATAATTTAAGTTACGAATTCTCCATTATGTGGAAGATGTATGATATTTTTTACTAATAAATTTAATATTGTATACTGTTGTTTTATTTTAAACTAATTATATAAGTATGCACAGAGCCCCTTATGTATATCTTATTTTATTTTTTGTATTATTCTAATGTCAGGATTTCACTAATTGTCTGTGTAAGGGAAGGTTCATATCTGACGGAACATGCGCGAACAATGACGTATTATCGCTCGCGTAACGCCAGAACAGACAAATGTATAAAAAACACTTGACCGTTCACACTCAACCGATTATACGTTAGTGCGTTAAGTGTGAACGGTCAAGTGTTTTTCTATACATTTGTCTGTTCTGGCGTTACGCGAGCGATAATACGCGACGCATGTTCTGTCAGATATGAACCTTCCCTTAGTGTGAGTAATAAAACAACAAATGCAACGGTAATAATTCATTTAATAAATAACATTTGTCCATTTAACAATTTGTAATATATATTCTAAGTTTTACATTCACTAGAAATAAAATCGATCACAGACTTGTATTGTGACACAACTTACAAACAAACACATTATTATAATTATCTGTGTTTTTTAAGTTATAAAATACACAGATATGTATAATGTATAACTTTTAAATGAAAAATTATCTTATAACGAACAAATAAGATAAAATTTCACATAAAACAAATTACAGATTAAATTAAATAACCCCTTTAATATCTTTGACAATATTATAATAATTAAGTCAACTATGTATGTCATATTTATAATATCTAATTACATATATTTCTTGTATTTATTAGCACCATTGTACTAAATAAAGTGCAATCAAATTAGTTTTACCCCGCTTGAAGCGACATATGTATACTTTGTAGGTATGTAATTTTACACTATTGAGCCACAATCTTTTCTGTGCCGGCGGCCAAAATTGGAAGCTCCTATTGTCATTTTGACTCCAATGTCATTTGGATACATTTTCAATAAACTGACAACCAAAAGATGCGATTACAGCGACGCTGTCACCGGCACAGAAAGGATTGTGACTCAATACATCTTTGTTTTATTTGTCCTTGCTTCTTTGATATACTTAAGTCACTTTAAAATTATGAACACCGATAGTTCAAACTATAATAATCGAAACATTAATTATATTTACGCAGAGCCGCTTAAAGCGGGGTATTTGATAAGCACTAAAAAGCGACAACCCTATATAAATATATACTGCTTTATTCTTTCTACATTCTCAATATTCATATTTGTTCAACATTATTTATTTTCTTTCTTAAGGAAAACTAATCTCACTTTTTAACTTATAATTAAAAGGCATAATTACAATAAAAACTTACATACATGATTAAAAAATAAATAAAATAAAAAGTTGACAAAAAATAAAAATTGCGCCTTAATTATTGTCCGTCTATAGGTAATATTAATATAAAATTGAATATCATAAGTACTGTATGTCGAGTCTATTGGGGTAACATTCGATAGGGTAAAAGTGTATTAATAAACACAATTACCCCACTGAACATTAAAATCTTGCACGCAATTGTAAACTGTATTAATTAACTGTTAAAATTGAATTTTCATTAATAGTAATTGGGGCAAAATCATTTTGAATTCTAAACTCATTTTGTTGTTTAGATTTTTAGGAACATCAAAATTATTGCACTTTAAGAAAAATACCTCTTTTATCCTTATTTGGTCTTTGGTGTACTTAGTTTTAAATGGCACGAATGGCACTTTATTATTTTTCTTACCCCCACTTTCAAAAAATTAAAATAAATAAAATTAAATCATGTTAGGTATCTATATCGGTGTTGCTACCTACTAAAATCTATTCAAATTGCCACTAAGTAAAACCTTTTTTATTTTCACAATATGCACCTTCTAATAATTGGATTACAAATTATCTTTTTAACTGACCTGCAATTCCTACCTAGCCGAAAAACCTGCACAAATTGAATTTGTCAAATTCTAGCATTTTGACATGAACACTTATCTACGGGCAGTTATATCATGAAGTTAAAGGTAAAAATGGAGTCCACACTTCGAATACCTACTTGAAGCATACCTATATGTATCACTATCTATCGCGCTCTCTGTGGGCAGGCTCTCTCTTTCTAACTAAGGTAACCTCTAGAAAGAGAGAGTCTGACTAAAAAGAGAGATCGGCCCACAGAGACGTAGGTATTTGACTCAAGCTGTTGTTCCAAGTGTGGGCTCCATTTTTTACCTACAACTTCATGAGTTATATGCATGTCTTTAAAACGTTTTACCTCCCAAAGCAAGCATTATATTCTCAAAGGCTATCCAGTTGATGAGAGCCCACGGCCCGAGACGCATCCACAGAGGTAGGAAACCTTTGTAAAGTGACAGAATACCTTCGTTCTTCACCGATTGTTGGAGACAGTCGATCATACCCCGGTATAGCGTGCCTCTGAAAATAAAGAAAGGAGTTTCATTAAATTTTACTGAAAATTGACCGTAACGTTGTAAGTTTAAAATCCCACCAAAAACATTCTGTAAAAAACTAGCCAAGTCTCGATGGAGCTGCTTGTTTATCTCTAAAAAGTAATGAAATCTAGACAAACTCGTGCCAAGTCTAAGGTTCCTTACTGCGATTTCTTTATTATTATAGTTAATGTTGTGTGATTTGGCCGTTGAACATTGTTTAAAACGTTAGTAGTGTCTGTCTTAAATACGAAACTTTGCTTTCGCTTATCTTCGGAACTAAATGACCTACAGACTTGAAAATTTATTTTAAGTATGTGATTGTATAGCTTACTGGATGACGAAAATTTCAGCGTTCTGGGCTTATCCAGAGGTTGTCAAATAGGGGCCTGAAAATGCGGCGAAATGGTTCCTGTAAAGGATGGTACGGCAGTGTTTGCTTCGCGCTCGACTTGGCGGGGGGCACTGCCGTGCCCCCAGATTACGCCATGAGATAAAAAAATGTGGTTTACCCCGTTTTACGTTCTGAAGATTCAGTTTCAGGTTCAGAAGATTAGTCTTGACATTTTAATTTTGACTTGACAATACGTTGTAACGATACAATATAAAATTACCCCGTACTTTACAATGCAAGTTAAAACATTACTACGTAACGTTTTCATTATGATTACACCCCGTAGGAAGACTATTTTAAAAATACCCTTGGCAACATTTGACGGTGCAATTGCAACGGGCGGGTGTTATCAGTATCACTTATCAGTTTTGCGTAATATTCCTATCGTCTGGCTATCGCACAAAAAAATGTGATACTACGTCATATCTTAGTAATAGACGAGGCTCATATGAAACTCAAAAACGTAACGTGCATATTATAATAAGTGATCGATAGGTTGTAACGTACAACTTTGCTGTAACATAACACAATCATTCACTAGGTACATCATCTCATTATAGTAAGTAATCCCTAACTAAGTTCGAAACTTGTATCTAGGGATTCTAGGGTATCAGAAACTACGTACATACTCATTCACACACCCAGACCGAGACAAACATTTGTGGTTCACACAAATATTCATCCCGCACAGGAATCGCACCCGCAGCCCTACGGATGGCTGTCCGGCATGGTGACCACTCTGCCATCGAGGTTGTATAAGTGAAAAGAAGAAAACGAGAGCCGCCCTCGCCCCACGTATTTGGCATCACAGGAATTCTTGTTGCAATGTTTTGCATTCAAATCACGCCGTCGTTTGGAAGAAAGTACCTAGTCTCTTTAAAAAACAATTAGGTATTCAGTTTAGGCCTCAAAGATACACTTAAGAATATCAAGGAGTTCTCGAAAGAAGTGTTAAAATTAATTAACAAATAACGTCACGGATCGGGCGGTTAACTGGTTAAGGCGAGCAAAATGAAGCCCTTTTAACACAGTTTAGTAATACATTTTACGTAAAAACTTCGCTTACAAATTTCATTTGATATAAGTACTTACTTCTAACATACCTAGTTATTTGATTTCAATATCAGTACAGACTTATTTGAAAAAGAAAAATACATTCGTTATCACATTTATTGAGAAAAACTAGATAGATATCAAAACGTATGAAACAGCTAGTTCACGAAGTAGGTACTATGACCACACTATGACCTACATGAACGACTAGGTAACTCTCACTGAGCTTTCACTTTATTAGACCGTCTCGCTCTAATCCAAACAGTTAGAAAGAGATGCAATGCGTGTTAAGTTCTATTCAATTCAATCTCGACTTTGACCCCGTTAGTTCGACCCCGACCCTTTTATGAATTTATAAATTTAAATGCAATAGAACTGTGGTGTCTTTGTTTATTTATTTATTCAAATTAAAATGTCTACGTCTTATAAAACATACTGTGACGTTTGTGAGTCCAGTCCTGACTTGTAAACGATACGACGAAATATTTGTAATATCATTCCCACATATTCGCCACAATATAGATTGAACCCGCACAAAAGAGGTGGTGGTTTTTTTTAAATGATAAATTTTAAGTATATTTCATTCATACTTAATAAAATCTTAATAAAAAACAAGACACGAAAAAAGAATGTCTAGACGTTTTTGCAAGTCTAAGGGCCTGCCTATTTCACGACCTTCAAGTAAAATGACTCACCAAGTAAAGTTAGTTTTGTCTCTTTCTTACTTTATATCAAGTGACAAAGACAAAACTTGTGAGTGACCACTCGGAACGTTACTTAAAGATGGTGAAATAGGCCCTAACAAAGTACGTAACTGTAAGTAGATATTATTCCAATTTATGAAAACAATAACTATTGAGTACTAAGCACAAAACAGCCTCTAAAACTACCCCCACCCCCCCTTTAATCTTGTTACGTATTCCGTGACGTAATCCCGAACATAATTTAGCTAGACTTATTGATTGCGGTGCCGTTGACGTAAACGTACTCACAGTTGAACGCCGAATGGCTCATTCATCGTTTATTTATATTATGTTTCGTAATTCACGACGACATATGTACAGAATCTCTTATTTATTTCAATGTAGACGGGACATAAATGTAAGGAAAACTGAAGGTAACATTTCTGTTCCAAACGAAAGGCATGTGAAATCCATTTGTACTCGGAAATAAGACTTACTTATATGAAGTTTTATTAGCCAAAATTGTGTCATCCTTAATTACCACATTTTATTATAAGCCTTATCTGAAAAATATCGTTAAAGTCGGTTAATTAAAATCAACTACAGCTACAGCAGCAATCTCGCAAAAACTCGAAAGTACTTTAGTACGTACATAGTTTAGTTCGACCAATACGTAGGTACTCTTACTTACCTATATTTTTGGACAGACCAGAAAAATGAGAAAACCCTTAAGAATTTTATCGAGAAAATCCTCTAGAAACAGTAACTTCATATCCATATAATTATAAGAGTTAGATATAGCCAAGCCCAAGCTACAGTGTATAATCAAATCAAACTTCGCTACAACCAACACAGCAACAACTGTCGACCACCCCTAATGAATAAGGGGAAGCCAGGGAAATACATCAAAGTGAAAATGAAATTAGAGGGACGATCAATCAGCGACGGGATTGAACGAGACGCGACGAGTTGCGGGAACGCGTTATTAATTTATATGGAGTTATATGATTTACTGTTTTAATGGAATTGGTAGGATTATTCCTTGACTTGGTTAGGTAAAGAAAATATATGGTTTCCGCACGTGATGAGATTTTTATTGATTTCTAATTATGTACTTGTATATACGTACGTATACGAGTACATATCTAAGTAGAAATCCTATTTTAATCTTACTATCCTAACTTCTTAAATGCAACATTAAGTTAATGATACGACATTTTACAGCCACTGTAATGTCAATCTACTTACCTAGCAGTCAAGATATATGATAGTGCCGCGATTCAGCAGGCTCCTAAATTTAAATCCCAGTCTAAGTGCATAAAAACATATTTAACTGTGACAAAGAATTAGGTTTTTCTTATATACTACATCCCAATTTAGATGAAATTTTTTAATGTTGACTTATTTGTCTGTGTGACAAAGAAATAAATAAGTAAAAGTACACATATTTACCTCCCATCAGCCCCCACCGGCTGGTTCATAAGCCGTGTCTTCATCACATCCGCGGGCGTGCCCAACACAGCCGCTACGAACCCGGCCGTGAAGGCCGCCGCGGCGTGTACCAGCGGATTGTCGGCCATACCGAACTCCCTGATGAGGAACTGCTTGGTGTAATCGTAGGCGGCCAGGTCCCCCATGTTGACTAGGGCTGCGCGTTGCACGTTTGGTATCGCGCCTGGGAGGAGAGAGTTAGGATGAAAATATCTATACTTATCTGGGGGCACGGCAGTGCCCCCCGCCAAGTCGAGCGCGAAGCAAACACTGCCGTACCATCCTTTACAGGAACCCTTTCGCCGCATTTTCAGGCCCCTATCTGAGAACCTTTGGATAAACCCAGAGCACTGAAATTTTCGTCATCCAGTAAGCTATACAATCACATACTTAAAATAAAATTTCAAGTCTGTAGGTCATTTAGATCCGAAGTTAAGCGAATGCAAAGTTTCGTATTTAAGACACTCACTCACTCACTCACTCACTCACTCATGATCATCAAAATAGAACTAGTACTTCCCATAAACCTAGAGAGCTGAAATTTGGTACAGAGTTAGGGTTTAATGGCCACATAAAGGGAAAACTATAAAAACTAGGATAATCGAACGGGAACGAGAATTATACAGGAACGGGAACGGGAATTGTAACTCAAGAACGGCTGAACTGATTTGGCTGGAAATTGGTGGGGAGGTAGCTTAGAACCAAGAAAAGGACAAAGAATAACTTTAATCCCGAAATTCCCACGGGATTGGGAACGGGAATTTAAAAATCAAGAACGGCTGAATTGATTTGGCTGAAAATTGGTGGGGTGGTAGCTTAGAACCTGGAAAATGACGTAGGATACCTTTAATCCCGAAATTTCCACGGGATTGGGAACGGGAATTTATAACTCAAGAACGGCTCAACTGATTTGGCTGAAAATTGGTGGAGAGGTAGCTTAGAACCAGGAAAAGAACATAGAATAGGTTCTTTTAATAACGAAATTCCCACGGGATTAGGAACGGGAATTTATAGCTCAAGAACGGCTGAATTGATTTGGCTGAAAATTGGTGGGGAGGTAGCTTAGAATCAGGAGAAGCACATAGGATAGTTTTTATCCCGAAATTCCCACGGGAACGTGAACGGGAACTACGCGGGTGAAATAGCGGGGCGCTTAGTAATAAAATACTACTCCTAGAAAGAAAAAAATGTGTCAAATAAGAAAATCTAATAATAAAAACAATATAAACACGTTTCAACAAAAATAAATGAAATCCCACCAAAAACATTCTGTAAAAAACTAGCCAAGTCTCGATGGAGCTGCTTGTTTATCTCTAAAAAGTAATGAAATCTAGACAAAGTCGTGCCAAGTGTAAGGTTCCTTACTGCGATTTCTTTATTATTATAGTTAATGTTGTGTGACTTGGCCGCTGAACATTGTTTAAAACGTTAGTAGTGGGTACAAGTCAATTTTGTTTACACGTAATGTTGTAACATTATTAAAATACGCAGCTTTATCAAGCCTACAATTGACTGGATATTGAATCAACGTTTTTCAAGTGGCAATTTTCTATCGTCAATGGGTAGCGGTTCTGGCGACAGATTGGTGCAATAGTGTCATGGAGCACTTAGTTTTGTACCCTTGTGTACAGTTGTGTACTTGTGTACAGTGTATCCTTCAACGGCCAAGTCACACAACATTAACTATAATAATAAAGAAATCGCAGTAAGGAACCTTACACTTGGCACGACTTTGTCTAGATTTCATTACTTTTTAGAGATAAACAAGCAGCTCCATCGAGACTTGGCTAGTTTTTTACAGAATGTTTTTGGTGGGATTAGCTATTACTAGATCTAAGATACTATATGGTAATGGTTAAAATGAGTAGGTATGTATTTTCCTCACTTTTCATAGGATTTTTTAATCAGATCGTGATTTTGGGACCACCTTGTTGGTATACTAATACCTAGCTAAGTTTTAGCGCTAAGATGCTATGAGCTAATGGTAAGAAAATGAGTATTTTCATGGGATTTACTTATCAGAACTTGACTTGGCAATGGGACCTCGGGTACACGCGTTCAAAATCGCGCGAAACAATTTCAAAATCGCAATCGACAAAATATTTAAATACACACAGCCTAACATTCTCCTTTTGTGTTAAATTGTCCAATCCAATATTATAAATGTAGGTCATACAGTGTGTTTGCCATCTGATTCTAGGTAACGATTGTAAACAACTGAATAAATTGCGAGCTGCCCGCTTTTGTTATTCGCGGTCTTGTTATTTTACGAGAATAGAAAAAATACCTATTAGGTACAAAAATAGTTCTAGTATTTTTGTTTCTTTCCTAGCGTTTGAACTTTCAATGTGAGTGGGTGGGATTATGACACGCTATTTATAGAGGAATTGAACTTTATTAGGGGTCAGGTGCTATTAAAAGATGTTGTGTTTTACGGATGTCGTGTTTGCGCGATTATTTAAAAGGATCGTCGTAAGTTAAAAAATAATCGGAATTATTTCTATACTTACTAAAATCTTTCGAAATAACTAGTAAGTAAGTTAGTAAGTATAATAAAAAAAAATCCCCAAAACCCTCACAATACGCGGATGATAAGATCGTGTATAATTTAGTGAGAAGAAGTAACCTAAGAGCTTCACCTTTACGGCACGGCAGTAATGTAGAGCTGCAATGTTATTCACCTGATGGATACCTACAGCTTATGAAGGTGAACCTAGTCTACAAATACAACTTAGACTCACCTCTCCAAAACCCAAGCACTCCACTTTCAGCGTACAGCATAGCATACGCCTGTCTGCAGTTGGTGAACCTCGGCTTCTTCCCCTGCAGGACGCGGCGGCCTTCAGCCTGCATCTGGACCTTGACCAGGTCGGTCGGAGACGCGATCAGCTGGGCCAGCGACCCCGCTGCTAGACCACCTAGAGGACTTGGAAAGTAGCATGTTACATTTCTGGGGTATTTAAATTTACGTCCCTATAGTTGCCATAAGGCTCATTCTAATTACTATCTAGGGACGTCAGCTATAGCTGACGAAAGATTCGTTGACTATTGAAAGCTTTTACGACTTGAAACTGTTATTATGAATGTCTCCAAAACAAAAGTCAGTCATAGCATAGCTAGCTCTCATAACTAATTTAGACTTTTAATTTTTTAAATCATCTACCTATAGGTACCATATTATTTTATTACATTTCTGCTGTTATTTCCCGACTATTAGGGGATCGAGGGGTTTTCGTAACAGATTATTCTACGAAACTGGGTTTTCTTCCGATACGATATAGTAATGAATCAAATTAAATTATGACCAGCAAATAACAAAGGTCAATTTGACGAGGTTTTATTGCGGAAAAGTGGCCACTTACAAGGTTTCTTTCTTCAATGTTTTTTAGATTGTTTATTATTGGAAAGTCTTTGTTTCACTGTATTGAAATTAACTTATGATTTAACCTAAATTAGAAAGGTTGGGTTCTAAACCAATGTAACGTGAGAATCACAGTAGCTTTAACTACAAATTAGAGCCGGTTTTCTGCGAGAAAGTAAAACTAAAAAACTAGCATGAAAAAATATTTGTCATAAATACAAAACTCACCCAATGATGATATCCCAAGGGAAACCCTCCCGTTTTCATCTTTGAAGGCGTTCCTGAAGTGTTCGTAGAATATGAGCCTGCACCCGGAGTAGATGGCGTGTCTTTGAAACATGGGCATCAGGCCGGTCCATAACTTCAATACTCCTTCTTGTTTCGCTATGCCTACTGCTGTTTTTATCATTCCGAGGTTTTCTAGCTGGAAAATATGTCTTAGATATTGATATTTGTATACTTACAATCTGATGAAATGGATGTGTGAATGGATATTTGTTAAGTACTCTTTTACGTAAAAACTACTGCATCGATTTACATTATTTTAGCACAGATGTTCCTTATAACAAGGAATAACACAGAATAATACTCTTTCTCTCAAAATTCCATCGGAATTGGGATATTAGTGGGTAAAACTGCGGGACAAACATAAAAAATATGAATTATAAATGTAACTATGCACAAATTTTTATACTGTCCCTTATTTTATTCAAATAGTCAAATTGACGTAGAAAAACCAACATTTACGTATAAATGAAACATAAATTAATTTAATTCGTTAAATAGTGCACCCAAACAATACAAACGTGCATAAAGTACGTTATTTATTATGTTAACTACCCTTTGTTAGTGGTAATGTAAACCTATTTAAATGTAATTGGTTTGAAAACGAATTCATGATCGCGTGAAATTAGACAATACATATTACGAGTAAGATATACTACTACATATTATGTACTTATGTGAAGAGGATATTTATTTATAAGTCTTAGTATATTATAATGTTGGTATTGTTTAAAATGGTGTATAAGTAAGGACCTAATGTATACTTAGAGTTACTTAGAATACTATTTAGAATAGAAACTTGGTCTCGAATTTCAGAATAAAAAGTACACTGTGCTGTGTTCCTGTTTTGAATAATATTTTGAATTTTTTCTTCCGCATACGTAATGTCGAGCGGTGAGGGTATTTATCTTATACCAGTAGTGCCCCGTGATTTCACCCCCGTAGTTCCCGTTCTCGTGAGAATGCGGGGATACAATTAAAACCTTCCTCATTAATCACTCTATTAAAGAAAACCGTATCAAAATCCGTTGCGTAGTTTTAATGATCTAAGCATACTTTATAATATAGTAGACAGACAGCGGGAAGCGACTTTGTTTTATACTATGTAGTGAAGTTTTACATTGAATTAAAACACCTAGTATGGCCTATCAATCTCACCTTATATCCATGTTTAGCGGCAGCCACTTCCGACTGTATCTGCAGCCTTGTCTTCGTCAAGTCGAACGGGTATGTTGCTGTAAATGGGAATTTAGTTTAGAATTTAGATTAGTTATTTAGCTCTATATTGGTTGAATACTTCCTATTTGTCTGACTATTTTAATTAAAATAGTGACCGTTTAGGATTTTCACAAGAGAATATTTAATTTTCTGAATTACTTAATTATAAAATTCAGAAAATATAATTTTACGGAATTCCATAAAATTATATGTTCAAGAGAGGAGGACTAATAATTATTAGTAATAAGAGGAGGACTAATTTGGACTAATTCCGTACCTAATATATACATATTTTTCTCTTTAATAGGTTTACGCGTCGCAATGCCAGGATAAAGCTCCTCATCACCTTTTTTCAATATCTATTTTCTTAGTCATATTTCAATTATTTATCCGTCTGGAAATCCGTTCAGTAGTTTGAGTTGCAATAAAAAATTCAGTATGGTCCGTAAAATTATTGACAACCAAAAAAACTACAGAGCACACCAAAACCCGTAAAAGAAAATGTCAAAAAAAGAATAAGTATAAGTAAAGTATCCAGCCAGTATTATTTAAAAAAACATTTACCAGCAACTTTTATTTAGAAAAAAGTTATGTTCATACCTCCTTCAGCAGCCCAAGCTCCAAGCACGGCGACCACGTATCTAGTAGCTACCGAGTCTGTGGTCTGGGAAGCTGGATGATCAGCGTTGCGCAGAACAGGCATGATTCACTATTAGTCACCTCCACTTAGTGACAAACACGCCCATACTCTCCTACCTCGATGTAGGAACAAAATAATGAACGTTAAAGTCCATAATTTACTTATTCTTAGATAAACGTTCATTGTCCTTCAGATAAGATTGTTATGTTGTGACATAATTGAAGAATTATAGGTTATGATATTGAGAGCATAAGTTTAATTAATGAATCATCCCGGTTTCACACGATTTCAGTTACATTAAGTATCGATCTATAAAATTCCTCTCATTGCATTCACTCTTTGCCTGCAAGCAATGAATTGGATACAAACGGATTTGTTTATCTCTTGTAGGTACCTAGTTTACTACTTTTACTAGACTAGATCACGGACTAGATGGATAAAATAGATTACATACCTAATATCAATATTATTTATTACAGATTTAGGCGAATAATACTATATTATGCGGGGGCCTCACATGGGCTATGTTGGCTCCAAGTTATACTGTTGGATCCAACACACCAATGTGAGGATCGATCTTGGAACGTTATTGGATAAAAACAGAACATTGCGTCCAACAGCCAATGTCAACCCGACTTGTGTCGGTTTTTTGTACAAGTTCAAAGGCGAGGGGAGTGAAGTGTGTAGGCGGGGGGGCAACTTGGGTCCAACGTCGCTTCTCGATCCACACATTGGTTGCATCAGTACGCGCTCTGCCGATGTGAGTGTTGGACGTGCTGCGAAATGTTTTCTCCGAACGCCGAGTGGACGAATGAACAAGTATTGGAGTTCATTGAATTATATCGAGCAGAAGAAGCGCTGTGGAATCCAGCTAATAAATACCACAAAAATAAAAATGTACTAGCAGATTCGTGGGAAAGGATTCTAAAAAAGATGTGCGTGGAAGATATGACTGTTGCCGATTTAAAAAAGAAAAAAGAATCTTTGATGACAACTTTTAGATATCATCTCAAAAAATGGAAAAATTCTTTAAAGTCAGGCGCTGGTGCAGATGAAATATACCAAACCAATTGGTTTGCTTACCAAAGTTTGAATTCCTTTTTGGGGCAGAATTACGATTGCAAACGAACAATAGAAACGGAGGTAAGTTTAATAATACACGCATTTTAATTTCACAATATTTTTATTACAATTAACTTCGTTAAGTAGGTATTAACATATTTTATAGGTAATAGGGGGAGGTGGGGTACATTGATATAATTTCACAATATTTTTATTATAATGTAACTTCGTTAGGTATTAATATTAACATATTTTATAGGTAATAGGGGGGGATGAGGTACATTGATAGCTAATAAGGGGTGGTGGTGTACATTGATAAAAGGGGCACATTAATACGCTAGCCTTATTTAATAGTTGAGTGTACAATGTAGTAACTCTGGTATTTGTTATTGTTGGTAGAAAAAATCAGCAAATTCGTTTCTAACATTTATAGCCGCTTGCGGTGGTCTAACAGGAACTCTCGAAATTGGGCTGAATGCATTAGCTTGTTGTTCTTGTTGTATCAAAGTATCCTGACGCAAGTCACTGTGTTCTACATCTGGAGAATACATAGAACTAGAAGTTTTACTCCTTAATAAAAAGTTGTGTAAATAGATACAAGTCAAAGTGACTACTGATGCTTGTTCTGGCTGTAAGAGCATTGGGACTCGAAAAACTCTGAAAACTGATGACATAATGCCAAAGGCATTTTCAACTACAACTCGGCTACCTGATAATTTCTTATTAAATACACTGGTTTTGCTACCATTCGGCGGATTACCAGGAAATGGTTTCATTATCCTATTACTTAGAGAAAATGCGTTATCAGCGAGAAATACAAAAGGGCACATAGTCGTACGACCAGGCAAACATCTGTCGCTAGGGAAATTTTCACCTGCGTGTATTTTTTCCTTTAATGTGCTGTTATTGAAGACCCCTCCATCACTAATTCTTCCTTGGCACCCCACATCAGCAAACATAAACGAGTAATCACTGTCTACAACTGCTAGCAAAACAATGCTAAAATAGTGTTTGTAATTGTAGTATTCAGATCCACTATGAATAGGAGACTGTAAACGAACGTGTTTTCCATCTATGGCTCCTAGACAATGTGGGAAATGCCCACGTTCTTGAAACTTGGATGCTTTCTGAAGCCACTCTTCTGTTGTAGAAGGCCACTGAAAAAAAAATTACAATATTAATTAATACTATTATTATACACTTTTCAGAACAGACAGGAGTCAAATGAGACCTCAACTAATGTACCCACTGAATCAGAACCACAACAACCTCAGCCAAAACAACAACGACAAGAAACAACTGGGCAGCAAGAACAACAAACACGACGAAAGATTCATAGCAAAAACTTTGCTGTACCGAATCTTGAACTTCAACAAATTAAAAAACGCATGGATAATGCTTACGAAGTAATGACAGTGGCCGCAAAACGCCAAGAATTTGATGAAACCGATTATTTCTGTCATATGTTAGCAAAGAAATTGAAAAAAATGAACGAGAACGACCGAGACAAACTAATGTATGATATTCATGCTCTGACATACCAGACTACCTATTCGTCTCGACCTTCGACTGCACTTAGTAGCACCAGTTCTAATACTACATACAATGATCAAGTTCAAACGCCTTCGCCTTATCATCAAATTGATACAAATGGCTATCTTGAACCATCCCTCAACCAATATGTAGAGGTATATGATTATGGAGCTTTTACATCCACCTCCCAGACTTCTATGTCCCCGCTTAACAATCAGTCTAGCATTCGTCCTAAGAATAAGCACATCACACTACTGTCGCAAGATATTATACAACAAGCATATGAATCAGCAGAAACTACACCCACCCAGGACAGGACCCAGGACATTCTTGAACAAAAAGAAAATTAAAATAAACCGGCCATCTTAATTTATGACTCTTTTATCAATGATCCGAACAAGGTAGATTGAATTTGCGCAATTTTGGTAAATAAATGAATAATAATTAAATTGTTTTTATATTTGTAGACTAGCAGCCCGTACCGGCTTCGCACGGTTTATTTAATAGGGCTGCGTTTAATCTAATCTAATCTAATCTAATCGAATCGAATCGAATCGAATCTAATCTAATCTCTAAACTAATCTAATCTCTAATCTAATCTCTAATCTAATCTCTAATCTAATCTCTAATCTAATCTCTAATCTAATCTCTAATCTAATCTCTAATATCTAATCTAATCTCTAATCTAATCTCTAATCTAATCTCTTAATCTAATCTCGAAGTTATCTCAAGTCCCAAGAAGTTCCAAGATGTCCCTTAAAGTCTCAAAAAGTCCGATGAAGTCCCAAAAGTCCCATGAAGTCCCGTGAATTCCCAAGAAGTCCTTAAAGTCCCATGAAGTCCCAAAAAGTCTCAAAAGTCCCATAAAGTCCCCAAAAGTCCCATGAAGTTCTTAAAGTCCCATGAAGTCCCAAAAAGTCCCATGTGGTCTCATGAAGTCCCATAAAGTTCCATGAAGTCCCATGAGGTCTCATGAAGTCCCATGAAGTCCCAAAAGTCCCGTAAAGTCCCAAAAGTCCCATGAAGTCCCGTAAAGTCCCAAGAAGTCCTTGAAGTCCCGTAAAGTCCAATGAAGTCCCATGAAGTCCCAAAAGTTCCCTGAAGTTCCAAGAAGTCACATAAAGTCCCATGAAGCCCCATGAAGTCCTATGAAGTCCCATAAAGTCCCAAAAGTCTCATGAGGTCCCAAGAAGTCCCAAGGCCAAAATCCCAAATCTCAAATCTCTATTTTCCGCAGTACATGCGAAAATGAAAGCCACTTTATGGCTAATTTGGTACACCTTGAGTTGGGTTTTTAGGGATTTCTAGGGATCTCTAATATTTTCGACTTAAAAATATAGCCTATGTTACACGGGGATAATGTAGCTATCCAACGGCAAAAGAATTTTCGAAATCGGTCCAGTAGTTTTTACGGTTATCCCCTACAAACAAAAATACAAAAATACAAAAATCCAAAAATACAAATCTTTCCTCTTTATTATATTAGTATAGATTAGTATAGATATAGATAATAAAATCTCACCTTCACTTCGTTGTGGAGAGCATTGATAATCGCATTGCAAACTTCGGGTATAATTTTTGATATTATTTGGCTCGATATTCTAAATAGAAAATGAAGAGATCTATATGTATCGCCAGTGGCCAGAAACCTTAACGTTACTGCCAAGCGAACTTTAATTGGAAGAGCCTTTCTCCAACGTGTATCTTTCTTTGCTATTACTGGACCAACTTTTCTAAGTAGATATTCAAAATCACTCGACGACATCCGACAAAAATTCTCAAACTGTCCTGAAGGTTCATGTTTCAAGTCTGCTAGTAAATTATTTCCTTCGTCGTTTCTGAAATCAACAAAGTACAAAATTAATTTGCTCGCTGTGTTTCAAGGCAACGTATTTAACAAGCTGAGGATACACATGCCCGTAGCTTGCACACTAGCATACCAGCTTCTAGCACGTGCTGTCATGTGTTATTGTGTATGCGCTAACTGTCGTATAGCTAGCACTACATTTGATTTTTTTGCGGTATTACCCGGCGAGCACCATTACCCCTGCTTCCCCTAGCTGATTCTTAAAATATTCATAAATATAACAAATAAAATATAGGTATTTATAAAAATAAAGATAATTTATTTGCATAAGAAATGATTGTGTACAATGAGGATGATATATAAACAAAGGTAGTGTGACACGACATATCTTAAAAATCAATATAGGATCAAACTTACTTTATTCGATTAGCGTGCATTTTTATCATCCAGAATCGCCGTTTCCTTGGCTTCTTTTTCCTTTGACTAACTAAATAATAATAATATGTGCTCAATGCGTGGGCGTAAGTAGCCAGAGCGAAAAGTGTCCCGTCCGACATGACTTGCTAGCAATAAATTTGATGAATAAAATGATATCTGCTCGAACGTCCAGCCTTCCAATGCTCTTGGCATGAGTGTTTGCCCAATTATATTGGAGCCCATATGAGGCCGCAACCTTGGTTGCAATTATTGGCCATTCTATTCGTAGCCAACGTTGGAACCAAGTCATAAGCCCATGTGGGGCGCCGGCATTACGAGATGAAACAATATTCAAATTCGTTGTCTACGCGTGCCGGCCTTGAACCATACCGTTAATATTACAATACAAATATGTTACAAGGCTACTTATTAATAATCACAAACACAAAATTAAACTAGTCTGGTTAATGACCTTATGTAAAAACCTTATCGTTCAACGTAGAGTATTGATAAGCGGCTAGAAGTATTACGATTTAAAAATGGAGTTGTCGATGACGTAAGCATGACGTTCGTTCCTCCTAATCTGGCTAAACTACTTATTTCTTCTTTTTTTCAGAAACTTTATCTAAATTTTAATTAGGATAGATTTTTAGTCTAACCTGATTTGGCAGAATGTTTACGTGAAGCGACTGCTATCAGACATTCAGAACAAAGTTCACAATACAAACATTTTTGGTTGAACAAAATGTTAGACATTTTGCCTGTTTTAATCTGGTTACGTATCTTCTGACGTCAATTAGTTAATGAAACTCGATTTGGAAGAATAAAATGAAGTTTATTTTATTTTACACTAGCTGTGCCCCGCGGTTTCACCCGCGTAGTTCCCGATCCCGTGAGAATTTCGGGATAAAACATAGCCTATGTTCTTTCCCGGACCATAAGCTACCCCTGTACCAAATTTCAAGTCAATCGGTTCAGTAGTTTGGCCGTGAAAAGGTAACAGACAGTCATATAGACAGACAGAGTTACTTTCGCATATATAATATTACTAGCAGCGCCCCGCGGTTTCACCCGCGTAGTACCCGTTCCCGTGGGAATTTCGGGATAAAAAGTATCCTATGTTCTTTCCCGGACCATAAGCTACCCCTGTACCAAATTTCAAGTCAATCGGTCCAGTAGTTTAGCCGTGAAAAGGTAACAGACAGACAGACAGACAGAGTTACTTTCGCATTTATAATATTAGTTAGGATTAGAATTACCAACCATGTTTCTTAATTAAAACTTTTATAGTCAACCTCGGGATATTATTCTAAGTTAGTGAGTGAAATTACAAAAAGTAAAGTAACATTTTACTTAAAATCTGTTGTTTTCATAGTGAGTAAGAGCCTTAATTTTTAAGTGCTTCTAAGTGCTTGTAACTTTTATAGCCTACAGCTTAAATTAGTTTTATCCTTCTAATTGTATTAATTAAGATACCTACTTCCATTAATTACTTAATCTTATGTTATGTTATTAGATTAAAGTTATATTTTAATGAAAGTAAGTACCAAACCTACTTAGGTACAAAGTACTTAGATAAGTACATATGTTTTTTCTAATGTACTCATATAACCAGACCACCTACAAATATAGCTAAATACAATAAGAAAAACCTTTTGGACAAAGGGTTTCGAATGGAGAGGAAAAGAAAACATGAGCGCTTACATACCTATAGGTACCTAAACGACATTAATTCATGAACTTCGCTTTAGCCAAATGGTCTACAAAACAAATACAAGTAAAACACGACCATAAAACGATACTACCTCAAAATTATACCAAGTTAATAATCTATTCAAATATCTAATAGTTCGAAATTCTACATAAACTTCCTTCTATAATGACCGCTGATCGATAGCTGACCCCGCAGAGCCAGCTAGAGGTCGTTCCGGCTATAATCTATCCATTATTTATTATTTACGTTACCTATAGGATTTATAACGCGATAAACTATAGAAAATAGATAGTATTTAAGTTATTTAATGTACATAAAGTATTATTATCTTATGGATTGTCTCACTAATGCGAAAACCCTGAGGATCTCATCTCACACTACCACAGAATAAATTTAACTAGGTACCTATTTTGAAAAAATATGTTGGGTACAATAAGCCTACTGTTACATAAATAAGTATTCGCTATGTTGTATTTTTTATGATCGCATCGAAATTAATCACTGATGATGTGATGATAGATCAACATAGTTATACCAAATGTTAATAAGTATATAAAAATAAGATTTAATTACTGAATTTACTTACTCGTGATAAAAAGAGCAGTAGGTCTTTGATAATGTCATTTCAAAGTCACAATCGCAACACAACCTAGGTATTTACTTTTTCTTTGTAAGAATTTATCTTCAAATCGTGTAATAATTAATTGATTACTCTGTTATTATCAGGCATCTGACCTAACACCTTTATTTATCAAGAAGGAATGTTTATAAGTTAGTACACTCATAACATCATAAGCCAACGAGATATCAAGATAAACAAGAAAAAAAACCTACCTATTTCGAAATGCTTTCGAGTCTCTATGGGTCTTCCCTAAATTCTATATTTAAATATGTCATGGCTCCATGGATTTAGCGCGCCAACGCCAACATTTATGAACCTTTTTTATTCCCTTGAAAAATGGAGGTTCGGTGTTATGAATTTTAACGGGTATAAATCTACGTGTGTTGGGGACAGTCCTAAGATATTCAACGAATGAATTTTAGTCGATTTTAAACACGAATCATATACTTATCTAATAAGTAGTTAATAGTATTTTAATATGTACTAGCGGCGCCCCGCGGTTTCACCCGCGTAGTTCCGGTTCCCGTAGGAATATGGGGATAAATTTATGCTAAAAACCTTCCCATTGAATCACTCTATGATCTATTAAAACAACCCGCATCAAAATCCGTTGCGTTGTTATAAAGATCTTAGCATACATAGGGACAGGGAAAGCGACTTTGTTTTATACTATGTAGTGATTAGAATTTTTTGTTTGACTGGTAAAATATTATCAGAAAATTATGATTCAAGAAGTTTAACATGGAATTTTGCTAACATTACCTATAAGCTGCTCAAATTACAAAACAATGTTTATGTTAAAAGTTTAGTTAATATCAAACAAAATACTCGAAAAGTTTAACAAAGACGATAATATAACGAATTTACTTTTACAAAGTTATTAATTAAAGCAAGATTGAAGACTTACTTGGCAAGGCAACGCTTTTGCGCAAAATGTAACAAGTCTAATCTTTTGAAATAATATTTTGGATGAGAGCCAGACATTTTTATTTAATCGATTCATTTTAGTGAAACTAGCAATATCTGGAAAATTATTTACGTAGATAATTTAGATACTTTTTGTGACGTAAATTAGACTTTTTGTATGCGGACTCGCATTATAATATACTTACTGGAAGTTGTACTTTGTATCTCTTTACAAACAGGGCAATCATTTTTAAAGATACCAATTATACATTGTTTTATTGTGAAACTTACGTTGCGTCGCGATTTTGCCGCGTTTAAATGCCTTTACATAATAAAGCTTCCTCACTACATCTGGTGATGACAATTTGGCCCGCCTACGTCATTTGGCCACTTTGTGCCAAAAGGTTGCCAACCGAAAAGGTCTAAAAAATAAGCTTACATAGAGACAGACAGGGAAGCGACTAGTTTATACTATGTAGAGGTTTTTATAAATCAGGAGAAAGTAAGTCAGTCAGGAGTGACTGAAAAACAGCGCTGGCCGAATCGTATGTGGTTCAGTCAGCTTTAAGCCGAGTCATTTCCTTTTGTTTTTTTTATTGATTTTCTCTGTATTTTTTTTCTTGTAGTTTTAAGCGAAAAAGCAATAAAGATTATTTTATTTTTTATTTATTTAAATCCATCAAGACGTTGACTAAAATCGAGTGAAACCGGTAAAGGTATCTTTTTGTATCTAGGAAATAGCTTCTTTTAGATTAAGTTAAATATTTAGATAAGGTTTTCTTTTTATCTAAGTACCTACATAAGTTTTATCTCTATTGATAATGATAAAATAGTAATTTTAATAACTCCGTCACCCGATTTATATGTACTACTTATTCTTACTACTTAAGTAAGTATTTATTATTTTATTTTATAGAGTTTAAAGTACATACTGTGACATCCGAGTGACATGTCCATACCTATATGTTACATAATAATACGATAATGAATGAAACGTGATGCAGCGTGATCATAATCTGTATTATTTACATAATTTTGACTTATCATTTACAAAACTCCAAATTTGACTGAGGTTATCAACTTGGATCAAGGTTTTTTGGCAAATATCAATATGTAGGTAATCTTGAAATGCCCTTCAGGCGATGAGTCCCACATAACCCCTGGGATACCCTGGGATACCTTCAGTAAGATTAAAATTGAAATCTCGGCCAGCGCTTTTCAGCTTTTATTGTTCTTTAAATGTTCGTCAAAGTTCAAATGAGGTTCTTACGGGGGAAAAAAATGAGAAAATAATTAGACAATTAGATACTTACTTAATAAATTTCTATAAGTACTTACTTAATTTTTTTTCTATATGATTTTGTTTCGTCATTTTAATTTGTGTTTTTTTTTAACGTTGTACAGTTATTGTTTTCACTTTTTTAATATAAGTGTGTTAGAAAAAATAGTAAAACTTCGGGTTCCGCCCACTCAAAGGTACGCGCAATTTTAAAATAATGTAAGTTATACCATTATTATGTGGATAGAATCCAATATTTATTGGCACAAAAAGTTAATGAATTGTTAAAAAGAAGATGAAAACCATGATAAAATAATAAAAGATTTATTAAAAAATAATAGAATCCAATTAATTATAATAAAATCCTAATATATACTGTTAATAACGTATGTTTAAATTTTCAGATAAAATTTTAAATGAAGATATTAATGAAAAAAACAATAATTAATTCACATTAAAAAAAAACACTAGAAAAAAAGAACAAAAAAAATTCTTACCCCAATAAAAAAAGCGCGCGCAAAGCCTACGATAAGTATTTTTCTTAATTTTAATGCAAACTGCTCTACACCTAACCAGGTGACGACTGATTCACAACTGATTGTGAAATAGCTTTAGTTTCATTAATATAGACCGACCATATCATGTCATAGTAAGTAGTAACAGTTTAAATTAAAACAGATCATTTTGTACTTTGTACTTGTTTAAATTAACGTAAAATGTTAAATTGAACGTCCTTATTTCAATTCATGACGTTTCGCGTTGTTGTTTTGTAGTTTGCCCTTTTAATTGTCGTTGCATCCTATGTTCATATGAGTATTTTTTTCTGTGTTCATTGTTTTTAGGGTTTCGTACCTCAAAAGGAAAAAACGGAACCCTTATAGGATCACTTTGTTGTCCGTCTGTCCGTCCGTCTGTCAAGACCCTTTTTCTCAGGAACGCGTGGAGGTATGAAGCTGAAATTTATATCAATTATTCAGGTCTACTGTCCCTTGAAGCTGTGAAAAAATCAAACTTCTAAGCCAACGCAATCAAAAGATACAGCCGTTTATGCCGCAAATTTTCGACACTTGCAAGGGAATCAAAACCTACAGGGTGCTTCCCGTGAACTCAGAATCTTGAAATTTGGTACGAAGCAACGTCTTATAGCATAGATAAAGGAAAAATTACGAAAACCATAAATTTTTAGTTACATCACATAATATATTTTTTTTTAATAATTTTAACCTTACTACCCATTTCCTCATAAACGCGTAGAGGTATTAAATTGAAATTCATACCAAATACTCAGGTCTATAATACCTTTAAGCTGTAACAAAATCAAACTTCTATGTCAACGCAAAAAACTCAAAAGAAACAGCAATTTAAGCTGCATATTTTGAAACTCGCAAGTACTCGCAAGGGAATCAAAACCTAAAGGGTACTTCCAGTCGACCTAGAATCTTGAAATTTGGCATGAAGCAACGTTTTATAGCACACATAAAGGAAAAATTCCGAAAACCTTAAATTTTTAGTTACATTACAAAATATATATTTTCTTAAATTTATGCTCCTCCATCTTTCCCCATTGTCATGTTATGAATTTCATTTTGCAATAAAAATACCATAGTTATGACTCGATTGTCGTAATGAACGAACTTTGTAAACCTAGCAGGTTTGTACGGAACCCTCGGTGCGCGAGTCCGACTCGCACTTGGCCGGTTTTTTTTTATTTGATAGGAAGAGGTTTACAATTCCGTTAATTATGTTTTTTTTTTCTATAATGGCGCAGTCGTTCTCAGATTATAGCGTGTGTAAAAAAAACAATTTTCATTCCAATTGCTTGAGTAACTTAAAACAAAAGGGTATTTTCTAATAATTTTCCCATAAAAAATCCTATACTTACCTATTCTATTCATATTTTTATAATCTAAAATTTATGTATAGCACCCTTCACGTCGAGTACGTCAAAGTTTGAGGCTAGCTCTAACTACACAATACGAAAATGTAGTAAACTTAATTTTGCGTATTTTTCTTGACGTTTCAATCGATGTGATTATGCACAAGCATACGATTGTTTTGAATCAGGAAGAACAGAATGAAATGTTTTGTTTTGTAAAGTTTGAAAACAACATGCCAAACAAGGAAATTAAACGTGGTTATTTAAGGAAATAATAAAGGAAAATTGAGGTACATATTAAGTAATAACGGGAAATGCTGAGCTTGTAAGTATGTATATTGTACTGAGCTATTTATTAAACGAAAAAACACTTTTAGTGGTTTTTTTTCTACTTATAAGTGGGAAATAAATGCAATACTTATATTTAAATACTAACATAGAAATAAATATAAGTACCTAATATATAAATTAATTAAAATATATTCAATATTCGGTTTCACTTGATCCCTTTTCCCCCCAATAAACCACGTGTAAAGCTTGAGGTTCGAGAAATATTTTGGTGAACCAGTGACCCAATTTTGAAAAGAGTAACCTTGGATCGATGGGACGTCCTTAACCGGTATGTGATACAACTTTTATGGAGGGAAACGTGCTTGTTAGTCGTAAATATAGCTTATTATTGTACTCATATGATATAATGACGAGTTATGTCAAGTCAGAGATCATAATCTATATATATAAAAGAAAGTCGTGTTAGTTACGCCACTTATAACACAAGAACGGCTGGACCGATTTGGCTAAAAATTGGTGGAGAGGTAGCTAAGAACCAGGAGAAGGACATAGGATACTTTTTATCCCGAAATTCCCACGGGAACGGGAACGGAAACTACGCGAGAGAAACCGCGGGGCACAGCTAGTGTACTATAAAATCGGGTACCAAAGCTTTTTTCCATGGAAGGAATCAACTCTTTTCCAGATCAAATAATTGTATGTATTAAGGCGATTTTTATGTATGTGACTGTGTATGTTATGTTTATTACCCAGAGAGTCAAAACTTTTTACTTGAATTACACATAAGATACTCTTTAACGCGAAATTCTCCCGGGTTCGGGATTTATATTTATATTCTAGTAAATTGTAAATGTTTTTATCACAATCGAAGTTTTAAATAAGTACAGTAAATGTACGAAAATAATAATGCAACAATAATTAGAATAACTAATATTATTTTTATACATTTATGCGAAAACTACATTGTAATTTGACCGTGAACATTTGTTTAGTTTCATTATTTGTCTTGGCTCACGTTAACTCGTTTAACATTGAATTGTTACCAAAATAAAATGTCTACTTCCACTTAGGTACTATTGTCATCTC
Source organism: Timandra comae (assembly GCA_958496195.1). NCBI lineage: Eukaryota > Metazoa > Arthropoda > Insecta > Lepidoptera > Geometridae > Timandra > Timandra comae. The sequence goes on along the minus strand of OY292363.1, from coordinate 9,783,390 downwards.
ACGATTGTACTGGATTGCCTTTTAAAATACTTATTTATCTTTTAGATTGCGCAATGTATTTTCATGCAGTTTTCAGCCATGGATACAGTGATTAACAATAACGCACGGTTTATGAAAATTTATAGGTAAGTACATAAATAACGCGAGCAAAACGATGGTTTAACTAAGGAATATATAAGGGAATCGAACTTCAGTGTTTTGGAGAGCATAAACATTTTGTTAGGACAAGATTCTGAGATTATATTTTTTAGAAAATCGGCATGGACATTTGAATTGTAGATACCTATAATTTAACATAAAAAATTAAACATATAAAAGTTGAAAACGAATTATTATATTAAACTATTAATCGTTAGACTAATAAATTATTGGTATGGTACCTAGCTATACATATATACGATGTACCTATACACAACAAATAACTGTTCGTTAGTGGAAAAAACATCGAAAACGAATTGACCGGAAAAAAGGTAACTAGGTACCTATTTCCTTTTATTTGCTTTACTAAATGTGTGCCCAAAGGGAAAACTGGAGAAAATTGCGCTAGAAAAGTCACGAAAAGAGCGTACCTATAAAACATTTTGAGCCTTGATTTTATGACGAAATAAAAATAATACCTAGGTACCTACTATAGATAGATGGTGGATTTATCAATTACCTATTAGATATAAGTAGGTACTAAATTGGGTAATGATTTAATAACGAATTTTAAATTATCATTTTTGAGATAGGTAATTTTACTGATAAGCTATCGACGCATCAATTTTGTCTGCCTAAAGATATTTTTTAACAGATAATTTATTACCAAAATCGAATTTCTAATAAATACCTACCTACATTTTGGAAGCTTATGTAATTATTACGTAATAATATGTTAAAGTACCTAGGGTCATGCTTATACAAATTGTACATAGTAGTTAATATATGACATACCTACCTACTATAATAAATTTACTCATATCAATAGCAGTTTCCAATTAGTCAATATAAGTACCTATTTATGAACTAACAATAAGTTATTTATGAAATAATAATGTACCTATTAAAATTAAAACATTTGTTGTTTTTTAAATAATGTAGGCTAGGCAATTAATATTATAAAAATACGGCAGGTACCTAGGTAGGTATGTGTACACTTAATGGATTTTTAATTACTTAGCCTTTTATTTTAAGATAGGTAAATAGGTAGTACTTACCTAATTGTAGTAAGTATTTACCTAGATTATTATTTTATAAATATTACTATTTAATATGTATAGATAATTAGATAAGTATGCAAATTAAAGAAGATAAGTAATTAAAACACGTTTATTTATTCTAATAAATAAACAAAATATTTACCTTCGAATTTTGAAAAAGGAACAACACAACACGATTTCCATAAACAATAAACACCTCTACAAGCACTGCGGAGGTTTTATCACACCACAATTAATTTGTTTTCATTCATCACCTGATAGTGGTCGCTAAGTAAACATTGAACTAGTTACATAAACGTGTTGTGAGATGGATGTACAAGTATCGTGCGAGTGCGAGTGTGAGGGAAGATGTGTTCTAAATTAGGCGCGAACGGGCGCGAAGTTACGCGACCGACTCACATCGCTACCGAGTGCGACTGGTCTAGTAGCAATGGAAGCAAGCGAAGCACTCAAGTTTGACTCGAACTCGAGTCATTCACTCCTCACTCGAGTGATCTCTTTTGTGTGGTAAAACTGGGAGAGCTATTCCCGTCTCAGTCCGTCCTGTATGACGTATGACACGGAAAATTTGAATTTTGTTGAGGTAGACCTGATTAACATAACAAAACCAACTAGGTATTAGGTCACTGTCGCGTAGAAATGGTAAGGTGCATGAGTGTATCGACCTGTTACTTATAGGTACAATAGGTCACGTCCCCACGTAGTGGGATAAGGGCTGGAAGATTATTAAGTACCATAGGTACATACCTACCTACCTACAATATAGCGCTCGCTGTCATGGCTACTGCCTTTTAAATGCATTAAACTGCATACCTACCATACCTACCACTCCAGGGTGGTAATGTGGGGCTCACCCAGTCAGAAGGGCGAGACATACCTATCCACTAAAAACACAGTGTATTCCAACCGCGTTACAAAAAGGGGTGCCGCAGGATCCCGCGGGGAATCTTGTGCACTGCCTGCCAAATCGGAGTTCATAGGTTCGATTCCTAGGTCGAAATAAAAACTATATTTCCAAAATAAGCAAAAAAAAAGAAAACTCTTCAGCTTTATAATAGGCCATTTTCTTATATCAACAATAAATTATGAAATTATATTACTTGGATAGTTTTCATCACGGAAAATGCAAATATAAAGTTATTTTCCCATGAAAACCTAAGGTTAATTTTATTTTTCAAAATTAAAATTGAGGTTTCATTATCTGTATGTCACGTGATTGAAAACGCCGACCGCCATGATGTGACGTCAATTTCACTAAAGCAATGATACCGAGCTATGTAGTAAAAATAACCTCAAAGTCTCGTTTACATAGTAAAAAAGAGAGTAATATCGTAATTTAAATAAAAATCAATAAAAAAAGCTTATGTACTTACGTCAAAGTGATCCTCACAAAGATATAAATGAGATTTCTTAGAATATTTTACAGGATCTCGTCCCGCGAGTTCCAACCAAACATTTCTCATAGAAACGTCGGTCGGCACATTAATAAATAACTTTTCTGGAGTCTTCAACGTAGAATTTTTACAATTCAACGCTACACACCAACGATATGGGCTATAAAAACTCATTTTTACTTGAAATTAAATTATATTAAATCACTACAAGAGTACAAGACAAACTGGCATTTTGACATTTCTTCATTTTAGTTTATATGACGTCAGTCGCCGCCACCATCATGGCGGTCGGTGTTTTGGCGCGTATATTTTAAGTCAAATTTTTGATATATTTTTTTTAACATTTAGCAGGTATATTTTGCAGAAATAAAAATAATCCTTGATTATCTGATATATATGAGCATTTTAAAAAATATTTGAAAAAATAGGAGAATAGCCTATCCTACTAATATTATAAAGGCGAAAGTTTGTATGTATGGATGTTTGTTACTCTTTCACGCAAAAACTACTGAATGGATTTTAATGAAACTTTACAATAATCTTGCTTATACATCAGAATAACACATAGGATACTTTTTATCCCAAAATTCCCACGGGAACGGGAACTACGCGGGTGAAGCCGCGGGGCGCTGCTAGTATTTAATAAGTTCACATAGGTCGATAACTTGAATATTCAAGCAATAACGTACTTAAGTATTAATTTCATGCGGGTGTCGAACCCGCATCCTGTAATTTATTAATGGTAATTTATTTAAAATGGATCGTATGCGTTGAATATTACGGTAGAATTTACATAAACCTGCTTGAATACCCAAAATACGTTTACGATGTATAAAATAATTAAGTAATTAATAAATTCGGGCGAACGAACGCTTTCACTATTTGATGGACTCATGAATGACCGGAGAATATTTAGATTGCTTCACATTTATACAATGCAGTTTCTTTTTAATTGGATGGTGGTCGTGGAAATTGCTTACTTACCTATATTATCACCACCTAGTCCGAAACTAAGCATAGGTATACTATTGATTGATGGATACTAGCAGGGTGACCATCTCAAAAATCGCGAATCTGCCCGAGACTGACTAAAAATCTGCCAAAATCTGCCAAACCCAAGACCAGAAAATGCCAAAAGCATGCCATAACTTTTTTTTCTGTGTATTCATGGATAAAATCACTATTTTAGGTATGCAAATGATTTTTTTTCTTGTTTTTTTTTGTCGCTTTCGCAATAAAAAGTACAATCAATGTCAAAAACATGTTACTTACAAAAACTTATTTCAAAAATTGCACTTAATGAGTATTTTTAATAATCTCGAAGTCGGTAAATACTACAATAAAATTAGGTATTGATACGGGTTATTCATTTGGAGGTAGGTACATTTTTCAAACTATAAAAAATTACAAACAATAAAAATCACCCGGTATAAATGATCACAGAAACCAACGAAATGAATGATTAAACAGATGTTAAAATTGATTTACTTGAGCAATAATGAACAAAATGAAGACTTTGAAGGTTTCCTTGAAATCTGCCCAATTCTGCCACTTTTTTGAATCGTCAACTTAATCTGCCAAAGCTAAAATTTTGGAGCGAAATCTGCCAAAATGGCAGAAATCTGCCACAAATGGTCACACTGGATACTAGACAACGGATAAATAGGTAAGTAGTAAGTAACGTAAGTCTAAGTACCTACATATATGTATATGTGTCCATGCACACAAATATTTGTCTTGAGCGGAAATTGAACATGAATACCCACAACTACGCTATAATAGTACTCATTATTATAACTGTGCCACTACCAACCACCAACTAAGCCACTTGATTGTCGAAAGTCGTCTTGTATTCACATCAATCAATGTATGTTCACGTACGCGCAAAACATGAGAACGAAGAATGACAGCACTAAATTGGATAATTCTTTTGTTTTTGTTATAACAGGACAAGGTTTGTTTATAAGAAAATTTTATACGGAGAAATCGGACGGACTCTTGATCATCCGGGTGGGCTAAAAATTTTCCTCATTTTTCCTGTATCTTCCATTACTGCCGAACAAACAAAAAAGCCGTTTTCAACGTTTTGGGATTGCCTACGGCGTAGCACATAGTTTTTTGTCTTCTTTAGTAAGCTCATTATTTCTTTGAGATCTAAGTACTTATATAGAAAAATCTAAACATAATTACCTATATAAGTACATACCTACTTAACTTACAGGTTTTTAAATAAGATTTCAATCCTGTTACCTTTGGTAATTAATCCAGTTCTAAACTATAGTTAAATACAATTATCCTAGCCCTTCCGTGTTCGAACTGTTTTGCTCTACCGCTAATGTAGAGTTTGTACTTATAACAATACAGTTCGTATGCACTATGTACTCGTATGGTAAGTACATACTCATACCCACTCGCGTGGTAGTAGGTGCCCAGACCACGTGCTCTGCGGTCTAGACTTGTTTTAGACACTACGCTGTAACCCTACCATAAATTACTAGTGTGAACTTTGACAAAGATTTCGTAATAGACAGTCAACAAGAATTTGAATTAAGAACTAACGCATTGCAAGTTCTTTTTAGTTTCGTTTGTTCTTACTAATAATAAATAATGGATATGATATGATGGTATGCATAAGATTATTAAATAAAGTATGTAATGTATGTATTATACGTAGGTAAGTAGATAAAACATAATCATATATTCATTAAACTACTTATAGAGTATAGTTACCAACATCTGTGCCTTGCGGTTTTACCCTGTTTCCTGAATCAGTGGGGGAATACCGGGTAGGTACTTATGAAACATTAATCCAAATAATAAATAAATTAAATTCCTACTTAGCTATAGCACGGATCATAAAATACCTACGAAAGGGTTAAATATAATGTGACATTACACATTAGTAATTACTAATTACATTCAAAAAAATTTGCAACGCAATCGTAAATGGGGATTTTTCCGTAATTAAGTAGACCTGGACCTTTGTGTGTGTGCGATATTTTTTTGTTCGGCTATAGAGGGCTCTTACTACTTGTAAAGACTGTCGATGATGTTAGAAATACAACCGGAGCGACAAAGTCAAAACTTTTAAGTATTTTACTAACATGTCGACATAAAAAAACGAACTATTCACTAGTCTGTGACGCTGGCGACCCGAGTACAATCATGGCAAAAAGCCATAATGACTTCTTTTTTACCAAGTACAAAGTCGCTTTTACAAGCCAAATAGTTCGTCAACATTTTGATAGATGGCGTTAGTAGTTGCGCATTGGAGCGTGCTGTGGTTATAAAAATATCTTGTTTTCCAAGTATTGCGGCCGAGCGACCGACCGACCCGGCATGCGAGCATCGAAGCACGTTGGTGATTATCGCAAGTCACAACTCACTGACCTTGGGGCAAAAAGGAGAAACAATTTAATTCCAACTGTGGTGTTTTTCTACTCGAGAATACTAATAAGTCGAGACTCATTCTAAGAACTTATAGCACAGAACATTGCGGACAAACGACATCACGATTGGAATTAAAATTTATATGAGTTTTTTGTCTGTAATTATGTTAGCGGACAACATAATCATGACTTGGAAACAGATGTTCGAAACGTGTATTTTATTTAACCATACGAAGAGTTGCGATCGCAAATGTTTAATTGCGTTATTTTTATAACGTTTGCTTTGGAGTAAATTTAATGAGATATTTTTCCTGTAAACATTTTAATAGCTAACACAGATGGATAAAATATTAACAGCCTTACTAATAATAAACACCCACTGTGTATATTCTTGATATAACGAGTGTGAAGCATATTAATAATTCGTTATATCAAGAATATACACAGTGGGTATTTTTTATTGGTAAGGCTGTAAATAATTAAGTAAGTAATTACATTAAATATTCAAATAGGTAAAACCTTTTTTAATTATTCCAGATTTATTATAATTTTAATTACGTAGCTATATTAAAATATTGCTTTGCGTGGTGAAATTAATTTACTATTCACATAGTATACCTTTATGAACCTACAGGCTACGATGTTAAGGTATATTTTGTTTTAACGAGTATTGAGTTACGAGTATCGGATGGTTGGTATAGTATCCGCTTACTGTCAGGTGCTGCTGTCAGGTTACTGTACAAAAAACCATGATCCAGTTGAATAAGTTTCTTCAATAAATAGGATCACCAACAGCGATAAATGAAAAATATAATATTAGCATAATCTTTATGAAGGTTTTATGGCTCCAAAACAGGATTTAAAATACAATTCTTGGAAAATGTTAAAAATGCACATTTCAAAACTTTAATAACATGTAGATATAAATAAACACAAGTTCTCAGCATTTTAATCAAATATTTGCGGCTCTAAAATCCGAGCCCTTAGGCTGCAGATAATCCAGGATTCATTATTTTATTTTTTCTCATCTCTGAATTTATTAATTTACCTTCCTCCCAATGTTTATTTTAATAAAAATGCTAGAGGCACGGTTGTTGCGGTAACGGCCCTGAATAGGATTGGTTTCTCCGATTCAAGGCAGTTTTCAACTACCGCATGGATTTTTCTGTCCTACTTTAACAATTAAAAAATACTATATAAAAGTATCTAATATTATTCTTTATAAAACTTTATAAAAAATGTATTTTTCTAATAGAAAAAGCTCATAACATTCAGCCTCGTTTGTGTAATATAAAACATAAAATTAAGTTGTGAAACATCCATTCGTACCGCTCGCTCGCAGGCCTTCATAAACCCATTCCGAGAATTGTTATCAACGCACTGTGCGCACCGAGTGCGCGTTGCTTTGTGACTTTGTGACGCACCAACTCAAATTCTATTTACCGTAAATGACCGTATTACCGTATTAGGCTGTAAATACTAAAATTAACAACTTTGGACTTACATTTTTGTACTTTAAATTTTATTAAATCACATAGAATAATATTATGTTTTATTAAATTATTGTTGTTTTATAGTTTATCAAGGTAAAATGGCCAAAGCAAACAGTTCTGTCAGTGAATATTTATTTCAGTATGGCATTTTGAATTTTCCCATCTAAAAATACAAATATTTTCTGTTGTAAACATTATTAGAGATTGTTGGTTGATAATACTTGTTACTTGATAGATTATAATCATAGATGTGATATGCCTATATTTTTACACGCACTTGGCAGACTGGCGTTGCATGCTTTATAGCGTGAAGTCTCTTTATAAAACAACTTTTTGTAGGAAAAAGCTATAAATAAAATATGATTACGTCACACCTCATAATGAGAGTTTTCTAAAGGTTTACAAAAGACGACCCTATTAGATATAGAACCATGAACGTACTATTAATAATAGTATCAGTAATACGTAGTATAGGACACGGAGGTAGGTTTTTGGAAGAAGAAACTGTAAATAAAAATCCTATTATAGAAATAGCCCACTCTAAAAATACCCATATTTTATTAGGTGGCTTTATTTTAAAACGGATCTATTTATTTTCCTTTTGCCACCACAAAGGTCAAGTAAAGTTTGAAATGAATAATGTTCTCGTATAAATTTTGTTATTTATACGAAGCTTTAATAAATACCTGAGGTAATTTTAATTTATTAATTGTTTTCTATCAATCTTTAACATTTATTTTTCTAAGACATCTTTTTTGAACATTTTTGTCACTGACTGTACTTACATCTTAATTTTTTTTGTCAAAACGCACAAAAAATCATATCGTCAACAATCTGCAAAAAAAAAAAAAAAAACAATTACGCAGACTCGAGCTAAATAATTTGAAAAATCATTTTGTTCATAGTAGTTCAGTTAAAGGAAGTAGAACTTTTTTCCCTTAATTCCCACGGGATGAAATGGCAATTACGCGGCGGCGCTAGTTAATTATATCATTCTAAGGGCATGGTGTTCCTACCGAAGCATGACATAAAGTCTGATGAAGTTTTATTAGTAAACTAGCTATGCCCTGTGGTTTCTATTAGGTCGTAGCCTGATGTTAGTCTTCCTCATATGGAGTATTGCAAAATCGCAAAAATATTTTTTTTCTTAAAATCAGTCGTTCATAAGATTAACGCTTTCAAAAAAACTTGAAACTCTTCAACTTTATAATACAATATTATTAGTGGACATACACATTTCAATCATTAAAATATAAATTGCAAAAGGCAAAAGTAACGTTTGTCAAAAATAAATTAAAACAAAATTACAAATGTCTATGCTGAGCTAAGCGCCCCGCACAGCAGGCAATCAACGACCATAGAGGAGAGCGAAACGCATATAAAAAAATAAACCTTTTTGAACCCTACGGTTCTGTCCCTTTGTGCTTTTTGTGAACAAGGGTTCGTTTCGTTTGTGCATTTTCGTTTGGGGCCCACCCTAGCCCTACGAAGCAAAGTATCAAATGAATAGAATGCAAAGAGAACTGCTTTTAAGTTGCTTTTGATAAATGACGTTTGTAAACGGTTACTATCGCAACGTTATCAATTATCTTGTGATAATTTTGTAACGGATATTTTGGAATACAATAAAATACTAAATATTTAGTACCTACTTATATGAAAAATCGACATAAAACGTAATGAACCAAGTGTGTCGGGGCACTCGCGGCCCTGCCAGATATTATACTATGTACTTACTTAAACCAATGGCTACGGGTAACGGATACGATTCCCGCTCAAGACTTTGTGACTTGCGTGTGCATGTAAACATGTCTGTTTGTATTGTAAACAAAATAAAATGTTTAACCCCTAACCCAAAAGAGGGATAAGCATAAAAGTTATGTGTCTGTGTCGGTATATGGGTGTCTTTCGTTGATATCGTAGCCGAATGAACCGTTTTGATGATTTTTGATGTACTTAGGTACTTACCTACTAAAGTGCCCTGTAAACGATCAAATTGTTTGTCAAATTTTACGTGTTTGTCAAATTATTTGATAGTGTACTGCTGTGTTTGAGGCGTTTGTCAAACAATCTACGTGTTTGTCGTGTTTGATGAAAAGCTGGATTGATGTCGAGTTTGGCAAACGTGTTTGAACGTGAACGGCGGTGTTTGTCAAACAAGATCTCACTCGTTGTATTGACATCATGGAGGACGCTACGCTCAATGACGATATGCTAAGTGGCAATATTACGGACAAAGAATTTACGTTACATTTCATATCTGTTTATCGTGATATGCCGATGTTATGGAAAATAAAATCAAAAGATTATATGGACAAGAACAAGAGAAGCACAGCAATAAAAAAAATGACAAATTTACTGAAGATGTGTCGCCGGAACATTACGGAGGAAGACGTGAAGAAAAAAATTAACATTCTACGTACGAGTTTCAAGCGCGAAAACAACAAAGTGAAAAAGTCGATGCTTTCTGGTTCTGGTACAGATGATCTGTATGTACCATCATTATGGTACTACAAAGATTTAGAATTTCTGCAAGATCAAATGGAGGGAGAAGCAGGAATTAGCACAATAATAGCACAGGAGGTAAATAGTAGTACTGTTTATTGTATTGTATTTTTACACGTACACACGGCTACACATCAAGCTATACTTACCAGTATAAGCAGACTTCCGATTGTACGAAAAACATATACAATGCGAGGTCAGCTAAAACTGGTTTTGTATAGCTTGATGTGTAGCACACGGCTATATAACATATAAAATATATACGGTACAACATAAAAAAATACCTACTCTAAACATTTGTTTTGCCATGGAACAGCGCCCGTTGTATTAAAATATTCACAAAAGTCATCTCTTACTTGTTTTGCTAGAGAAGCACTATTTCCAGCTCGAGTATGCTCAATACCTAACAACATTGACTCATTTCTCCAAGTACCTGGAATAACAGCCCCCGTAACAAAATCTTCCACATCTATTTCTCCATGTCGAACGTAATTTTTTTGTTTCATAAGTAAATTGTGTAGATGGCAACACGCCATTACTACTATTTTTGCTTTTCTTGGAGATAATTTAATAGGTTTTTGGAAAATCTTAAAACGACTTGCAAGAATGCCAAATACATTTTCAATTATTCGTCGAGCACGAGATAATCTATAATTAAAGATCCTTCTGTTATCATTTAACACTTGTTTATTGTAAGGTTTCATAAAGTTTGGAAGTAGTTGGAAAGCTTCATCGCCTACAAACACAAAAGGCATTTTTTTATTAGTGTTTGGCAATTCTTCTGGCTCTGGAATATGTAATTGATTATTCTCAAAGCAATGCCAAAATTTTGTGTTTTTAATTACCCCTCCATCTGACACTCTGCCATTTGTACCGACATCAACCATAATGAATTCATAATTTGCATTGACTATACCCATAAGTACTATGCTGTATGATCCTTTATAGTTATAATAGTAGGAACCAGAATTTTCGGGTTTTTGCAAAGTGATATGTTTTCCATCTACAGCTCCAATACAATTATCAAAGTTCCATGCATTTCCAAATCGTCGCGCCAATATCTTCCAATTTTCTTTTGTTCTGGGTACCTGAAATAGAAAAATGTTTATTATAATGTTGTTTTTATTTCCAGGAATCATCATCATCACAATCTTTAACCTCAACAGCTTCGCAACCTTTGGCATCTACAAATCCAGTGCAATCAAAAAAGAAGAAAAGGGAGGACTTGCAGCATGACTTATTGACATTAGCCAGGGATCATTTCAAAAAACCTGAAAATGAATATCAAGCAATGGCAAGAAACTGGGCCTTTAAACTGGAGAGGATGTCTGCAGAACAAAGACGACTGGCAGAAAAGTTCATCAACGATATACTCTTTGAAGGTGAAGAAGGAAATCTTCGTAGACATTCAGTAATAATAAATCCGAGCAATCAATATTCCATTTCCTCATCTCCATCTCCCGTTCCGTACATTCAATCTCCTATCTCTCACACTCAATCTACTGTTCCGCAATCTCCATCTCCCGTTCCGTACATTCAATCTCCTATCTCTCACACTCAATCTACTGTTCCGCAATCTCCATCTCCCGTTCCGTACATTCAATCTTCTATCTCTCACACTCAATCTATTGTTCCGCAATCTCCATCTCCCGTTCCGTTAATTCACATTCCAGACTTGCAAAATAACGAAACTGAAGCTGAGACAGCAGCAAAATACTTGAAACATTTTTATTCATTTTAATTAGTATGATTTAAATAAAACCTTACCTGAATATTGTTGCATAGTGTTTCATTTATTGCTTCACAAGTTTCAATGATAATGTTGCTCAATGTTCGAGGTGCAACGCAGGCTTGAAATTTTAAGTCTTCGAAATCGGCGCCGCTAGCCAGGTACCTCAAAGTTATTGATAACCTTTGAGAAGCTGGTATAGATTTGCGCATAACTGTGTCCTTTTTTTCAATACGAGGACGAAGTATAGTCAGTAAATCTTCAAAAGTTTTATGGTCCATGCGCAGGAAGTTTGCGTAGTCTTCAGGTTCTGTGCGCAATATTTCCCGTAGCAAATTCTCGTGGGTATATTTATCTCTTAATTTCAACCATTCTCGACTCCATCGTCTTCTTTTTTTTGTCTTGATACATAGTGCTAGAGTCAATGCCAAAAATGCGTCATTTGAATTACTCATTGTATTTGTAAGAGCGCTCGGCACGGCGACGTCCCGTCACGAAAGGAGAAACCCGAATCTACTAGAAAGTTAACAAATTTGTTTGATATTTGGTTTGATCGTTTAAGCTATTGTTTGATGAAAACGTGAAGTTTGACAAACAAATTTGCCAAGCAAATTTGATCGTTTACAGGGCACTTTACTGGCTACTTAGATATAAGCTTTTGACATTATTTAATTAGATAAGTACATAACATAGAATAGTCAAACCTTTTACTTTCGAAAGGAAACTGTATTTTTCCGATCTAAAAAAATGACAAAAAATGACAAATCACTTACTTAACTAGGTACTTTAATTTAATACACTTGTAAGTACATACACCTACGTACGTGTTAATTTCTTTACAACGCGAGCAACTAGGTAGTAAGTATACCTAATCTCATCCAAATGACTACGAGTAAATGGTTCAAATCATTCATAAAATTTCACGTAGTACTTATCAATGAACTAAAGGAGCAAGCTTTGTTGACTATACTACGTTATTCTAGCTCTGTCTACATTCATTCATAAGCAGTAGGTAAGAGGTACGTAGCTATATGCCTACTTATAGTATAGGTATAAAATTGCCGTATGTATGTATAACTGACCCAGCCCAGCATAGAAATTTGCAACCGTTTCCTACGTTTGCAAGCGAGACAACAAAACATTTCGTAATCCGTGACCGTGACATTGATTTGAATTTGGAATTAAATCTGTCACCCATGTGAAAGCACAGATAAGAAAACATCATGGCGTTTACAAAAAATATAGGTAGGTAGGTAAAAAACTTATTTAAGTATTTGCCTATTTTTGATAATTTGTAAAGAATTTATTTTAGGCGGTTAATAAGTTCTTCAAATCAACTTTTAAAAAACTTTACTTTATTTCGACTATTGGTACCTACCTAATTGTGAAAATGTTTAATGACTTTTTTTCTTGCCTAGGCACCTAGTTAATTTAATTACTTACTGTCAATTCTTCAGCTAACTGTTGCTAAAATTAAGCTTCGGCTTTTAAATGTTCCAATGATAAATGATACTATACATACATGACAGCTTTCTACTTAATTTTTTAGTTTGTAAGTAAGTACTTACTTCACATTTTGAGGACAATGGGGTAAAATGGATTCGGTTCGGTATCATATTCACAATTTTATGCAGTAAGTAGGTACTACTTGATAATTCCTTGAAATTTTGAATTTTATGGGTAGTTTATAATAATAAATAAATAGTTATTGTGAAAGTTCAATCTACCTAGGGGAGGTAAGTTAAAAAAGCAGTAAGTAAATACTTAAAAGTACTTAAGCAAGTAGGTAAGTATATAAATGTAAAATAAACTAATTAAGTGTGAAGTTGTTTTTTATTTTAACAATGAATATAAGTAAGTATAGTACTTATGTTATCAACATAGGTTCAATCTAAATACTAATCCAATACCTAGGTACCTATGTCATGATGAGAAATGTACGTAAACAGTAAGGTCGAACAAAATCTCACCAAACGAGACGAATATTTCACCAACGTTATTACATTAAATTAGAGGGACAAGAGCACATGGCGATCTATCTATCAAAACAACAAAGCCGATTGGTGTGACGTTCCACCCCGGTGATATGTACGTCCTACTACCTAAATGCCTTATGTACACCGCTAGTTACTACTTCATGACTACTCCGAGCTCAGTGTGTACTGCAATGCAACGGAAAATATGCGTGTTTACCAAAGTCGTTTTGGTAGAATGGTGTCGTGTGTTGCGTCACGTTAAGGAAATTGATAGTGAGCCGAGGTCGACGTGACTAACATAAACGTTTATTGTGTGCAATTTTGCTTGAATTCAACATATTTTCATATTAAATAACCCCCCTGTGAAGTGATTTAGCATCAAAATGGAATTTATTTTTTCTCATCCCGCTTCTCCCTGTGGGTGGAGGCCAGACAAATGTCGGGCGATCGACTCACCGTATGTCCGACTTAACCTTGTGATATCGAGTGAGTACATTTTTTGTCCTACTTGTATGTCCCTTTCACGTACTTAAACATCAAAATATGCTTATGAATCCATCCAAATACTTATTCTAAAACGTTATTTTAGCTAAAAAAGAAGAAATAATGGCTAAAATAAAGAAGAAATATGGCATATTTCGAATAATAATATCGAACGTCACAACGAGGTTCATTCGACAAGATGGCGGCTAGTGGGGAGAGGGCGCCCAGTTGGCCAGGTGCTGCCGCCGCGTCGAGTTCGGCGCTATAGCTAAACTACGCAGTGTTGTACATTTAGAACGTTCACAATGGCTACCGCGAAAGACACGTCTACTTTCTTTCTGGAAGCTAATGCAAAAGATTTTGAGACCGTTTTAAAGTTATATCCACAGGCGATTAAACTAAAAGCTGAACAGAAAACAAAGAAAGCAGAAGAACTCTTAAAATTGGACAATTGGTAAGTACAAACGCCTTTGAAAGGAGAAAATGCGGCCGTGGCGTGTCAATGAACTTGTATTGTGTGTGTATCCGTGCAAACTGATTTGATAGCTACCTCCCTCGCGGACTGCATCTCTAGTCCGCGGTGGGCTCATTAAAATCACTGCGTCACGTGGGATCGATGTCAAATTGACATGATCGTTTTTCCTGAAGCTAGTGTGGGGGAAAATATCGCAGCGCTTAGGCGTTATAAAATGGTGGCTGCCCTCGCTTCACGACTCGTTTTTAATGCATTTACTTTCGTGTATCACGCGTCTGGTTGTTAATTCTGTTTAAGTTTAACTAAATATTGTCCATGTTGAGTAACGTTGTTTACTTTTGGTATTTTCCAGCTGTAAATTACACTTTTAATGACATTGCTTTGTTGAGTACAACTCATATCCGTTCAAAATGGTGACATAGCTATCGTGTTTAGAACTATAAACAATTAATACAGTTGCATACTATACTTAATATATGTTATTATAAAATATTAATTACTTACTCTATTTTAAAATATATATTGATACTTAATTTATATATAAGTCTTATAATACTAATTTAATTAATACCATTCTTTCAAATCATCCTGTATATAATGTACATCCTGTATATGGGAAATGGAAAGCAAATTAAAATACTAATTATTTTTTACTAGGTCCTTTCTACAAAATCCAATAGTTATATGTTTTAATAATTAAATACTTATAAAAATATAACAATATTTAATTAACTCAAAGAAAATAGTTTAATCAAGTATTTATAAAACAATTTATTAAAACAATCTTGTACTTCAAAAGAAATAAAAACCTAGGATAATATCTATAAAATACTCACTAATGTTTTAAAATGTGTAATTTAAATTATATATAACTGAACTAAAATAGATCTAATTTACATTATCTACGCAATTGTAGACATAAATTAAAGAATTGTTTCAGAAATTCTATTTTTATCTTGCCCCCTATTATTTTATTTACATATCAGCTTATTATAATAGCATGAACTTCAACAATTAAGTGTTTTGCATACTTATTTATTAAATAAAATAAGTATCTCTTACATTACTTTGCTATTTATAGTTAAAATAATTTATTTTTCAATTAAATAGTACAATTTTAGTACCTTTTCATGTACTTACTTATGTTACCTTCCTATAATAAAATTAATAAATTAACAATTTGCAGTAAAGAAGAATGAAAAAAAAATAGTAATATTGTCTCTTCTTTATACTGTACTCCGGGCTTGGCTTTTAACGGAGGAATTGTTACTTGACTTACTATGTAGATTATTTTGTGTTGTCCTTATAAATATATAAAAAGAGTACTTAGCTTAAATAGTATAGATTCAGAATCAATTTGACATAGGTTTTTTTTTACATACCTAACTTACTTATACAACTTAATGAAAATATCAGAAAATGACTTCCGACTGACTGACATTGTAAACAATAGCTTGTGCAGTCATGTCAAGTAAAATAAAAAGTAAAGTAGATCTTAATTAAAACCTGTATTAAAAACCTCAATAACTGAAAATTAGCATTTATGACTATGAAACATATGTAAGTACTTAACTGTTCTCAAAACCCGTATGAAAACGCGGTAATAGGTATTATAGGTAGTACTAGTATTCATACATATAAACACTGTATTGTTTGTTCCCCAGTACATAGGTACCTAAACATTTATCTATTCATTTGATAAGTAGGAAGGTACTTACCGCGTTCAATAATCCCACGTGCGTTTGTTTTTATTAAATAACTCCATATCCGCCCGCGGCTTCGCTTTAGGTCTAAGAACTTATAAAAAAGTCGAAAGCCCTACCTATAATATAAAAACGTGAACATTGTGTGGATGTTTGTTACTCTTTCAAACTACTGAATCTAAAAATCGGTCTGATTTGATTAAATTTTTAAACACAGGATTTAGGACTTTATTCCATGACTTAACTTACGGTATTAGGTTTACGCGGGTAAACCGGAGCCGTAGTAATAAAATTGGAAGATAAAGTTATCGTCTAATAGATATTACTTAATGTATATACATATAGATATTACTTAATTATATGTATTGTGAAGAAAAAGTTAGTTTCCAGTATTTTATTTATTATGTAGTTGTAATGAAATCTGAATTTGGACAATTCTCGTTCTGTTATCAAAAGATTATCAAAAATCCCATAAATACATTTATGTACTATCTAGGTATTTTGTAATTTTATTTCGAAAACAGAAAAAATTAAATTGATTTTCCTGTACTTTCCTGAAGCCTGTTTTTGTAAAAAATGAGCTTTTTCGGACTACACGCGCCTATACTATTTTCCTATACAAGTTAGGTATATACCTAGGTAGGTAACAAGATATCTATTTAACAAGAATTTCTCACTTAAAGTTATGAGATTAGATAGAATATTGTTTTATCGAAAGCTAGGTATTTCATACGTGATAATACCACACTCATGTACTTATAGATTAACTAAGACAATGCCTAAGTATGACATACATCCATACATCGAACTGCAAATGTTTTGAACTAACCATTGCTAGGTGCCAGTATGTTTTATAAACATTCTCTTTTCAATTCATTCTGTATTCGAGTATCTGATCTATGCGTGTTTCTAATGTTTTTTTTTATAAATTCAAAATTAGAATAGCTTAGATTAGACTGATGAGATGATTCATGGCCAGTATTTTAATCATTTGTTTGAGAAGTTTTTAATTGTTTTAATTCACATGAAGTAAAGAAATTATTTATAATTCTAAGGACTACTAGCTATGTACTTATCTAATAGAAATACTTATTAATATTAATTTCTTTAATTATTTTGTTGCAGGTACCAGAATGAATTACCAAAGATGATAAAGTCCCGGGGTAAGGACGCTCACATGATCCATGAAGAGCTGGTGCAACTCATGAAATGGAAACAAGGAGTTAGTATATTTTTATGTTTATTAAAATACTAGTAATATCATCCTAATCCTAACTAATATTATAAATGCGAAAGTAACTCTGTCTGTCTGTCTGTCTGTCTGTCTGTTACCTTTTCACGGCTAAACTACTGGACCGATTGACTTGAAATTTGGTACAGGGGTAGCTTATGGTCCGGGAAAGAACATAGGATACTTTTTATCCCGAAATTCCCACGGGAACGGGTACTACGCGGGTGAAACCGCGGGGCGCTGCTAGTACATTATATTACAAATGTTTATGAGGGTGGATGAAATTATGAATTCATGTATTATAATTTCAGTGGAGGCCAATTGATTCCCAAAGAGCTTCTAAAAGTTGTCTTAATTATAAACAAATATCTCAGTCTTATTTGTCAGAAAAAAAACTATTAACTGGAACAAAAAGATCTTGCCGTAAACTTTGCTAATTTACAGATTCAAATAGGTCAAATTATTTATTAATAAACACATTTTTTGTATTACAGAGAGGAAAATTCTACCCACAATTGTCATATCTCATAAAAGTGAACACACCGCGAGCCGTAATGCAGGAAACAAAGAAGGCTTTTCGGAAATTACCGAATATTGAATCGGCGATGACTGCGTTAAGTAATCTGAAGGGGGTCGGTACGGCGACGGCGTCTGCCCTCCTGGCGGCCGCCAGCCCCGACATCGCGCCCTTCATGGCCGACGAGTGTGTGCAAGCCATCCCCGAAATGGAGGGAAGCGACTACACTGCCAAGGAATACCTCAACTTCGTAAACCACATTAAGAATGTCTGTGATAGGTTAAATAAGGTATGTTTTCAACTTTTTCACTATACTGTACTGTTATAGAAGAGTTCCCTAGTCGTGGTTGTACGCGGTAAACCCGAAAAAGTACTGAAAGGATTACTAAATAATAAGCTATAGCTGTGTCCCACGGCTAAACCGACGCGCGTTAGCTCTGCTCGCTCCTATTGGCCGTAGCATGATTGCCTACCTCAATTAATGGGCTATCCAACGCTGAAAGAACTTTTCAAATGGAACCCTAAGATTAATCGCGTTCAACCAATGAAACAAACTCTTCAGCTTTATTAAGTCTTTCTGAAAATCTACCCTCACAAAGCGAGGGACGGTATATATATACTTAACGGCTGGCATAACATAAGCAAATGCGTGCCAAGCCCTGTGTTCGAATCCTGGTTCATGCATTCCATGTTTGTAAACTTACTCACTCACAAGACTCACAACTGTATACACATTAAAAACTTTCATTATTCGAAGTCGGTTAAAAACATTAAGTGACTCATGCTTCTCATGAGTTCATGAATTTAGCAGAACTATGTGTGAGTCAGTAGGCTCTGATTGTCATAACACGTTGGATATCTCTCGCAAGTAGAAAGCTATTATTGAAAACATCTTATTATGATATCTCGTTAATGAAGAGCTCACAATCCAGTGCAATGTTAATGAATTTAATAACGAATAATAACGCTTTGACCCAGTGCTAATCACGGATTGCTTGTGATAGGTAGCCATTACCGAAGTTCCTTTTCATTTCATGAATGTTTCCCTACTTCCAACACGTTAATATTCTACTAAACCAATATCATTGACTTCCGCGGATAGCTTTTTGGGACTTTTAAGGAAAAGTTTATCTAAAATTATATCGCAGCATGCACGATATACTCAAATTATAAGGGAAGGTTCATATCTGACGGAACATGCGTCGCGTATTATCGTTCGCGTAACGCCAGAACAGACATATGTACTTATAGAAAAACACTTCACCGTTCACCCTCAACGCACTAACGTATTCGGTTAAGTGTGAACGGTCAAGTGATTTTCTATAAGTTTAAGTACATATGTCTGTTCTGGCGTTACGCGAACGATAATACGCGACGCATGTTCCGTCAGATATGAACCTTCCCTAAAGGCCAAATTGCGGCAAACTGCTGCCCACTACTTACTATAAAATAAACACATTATAACGCCTCGGCGCGGCGGTTGGTATGTGCACCGTGCACCTGTTATGTCAGATGTGCCGGACACCTTTCCCGGTGTCAGCGTTTACGTATTTGCTATTTTCCAAACATGGCACAGGTTTAAGGTCGCTAACATTGTGTTAACGTGGTGGTTATGCTTATTCTCGTCTAATATCATTATGGAGACAATATAAACAATATGTAGGTACTTAAGTATCTCATACATAAACCAATAATACTTTTTATCCCAAATTCCCACGGGACTTATCATGTCACGGGATACACGCCCTCCTTGGTAAAAAAATGTATGTATAATTTTATTTGCGATTATAAAATATTGATAAACAGAAACATTAATTATTAAAACGTAATTATAATTCTTACGCAGTGTACGTTGGTTTGATACTAGTTATATTTTGTTATTTCCCACGCATTTGTAATTGTACGTATTTTATTGTTGTTTAACTTAAAATTCTTTATAGCTAAGTTTATTCTCATACTTATGTCCCCTAAGTTAAACATGCACGTTTTGTCAACCGGATATCCTAGTATGAAACAATGTCATGAATGTTTTGCACTTGTAAATGGGCATTTTTCCGTAATTAGACCAATTTTGGGTTCTTTATGCATGCTGCAACAATTTTGGTTAAACTTTCGTGGGCTCTACTTATACTCTAACAGCGTATAAGACTGTCGATGATAGTATGACATTCGGCAACGTCGCGCGACGGCTTAATAAAAACTCACTTATACATACACACAGTCCACAATAAACATTCCAGAAATAAGAGGAACTATTAAGTATTTTTTAATTTCCACTTTCATGAACCAGGAATCCACTATGAAGCCTTATTACAAGTTTACTAAATATGACATTCCCTTGTTACAGGAACAGAACGGCTGCGGCAAGAAATGGTCCCCACACATGGTAGAGCTCGCTATATGGACGCATACGATCGTGTCGGACCTGCAACCCCAGCTGCTCGGCAAGGAGCCCATACAGCGGGCGCCCACGAACGGCGGCTCGCCGCTACCGCCCAGTGACGAGAGTAATTTAGAACCGCCCTCTACTAATGGAAATGGTGCGTATTTTGGAAATATAGTTTAGGTAGTTTTGTGAGTTACATTATAATATAATGTGTCTCTCTCCACTTTTACGTTCTGTCCAAAGCACATTTACCATTATTTGGCAGTTAATGTACAAATACCTAAAATAACATAATCAATCACTCTATCTTGCTATAGCAACGGACCTTTACTAAGTTTATTACCCCTGTATCTAATACCTAAATTATGGTACATTGTAGGTAAACTAGTAGAATCAGTGAACGAGGACACGACGACGTCGTGCACCGAGGACTCGATGGACGCGAAGGGCGCGTCGCCGTCGCCCGCCACGCCCGACCTGCCCGACGACAACTCCGACTCCGCGCTCAGCACGCCCCGCGCCAAACGGTAAGATTACACACATAAACACCCCCACACATAACATTAACATCCCCACAGATAACATAAACACCTCCAAAGATAATATAAACATCCCCATATACGATATGAATACCCCCACATATGCCATTAACATTCCTATACGTAACAAACACCCCCACACATACCGTAAACACCCCCAGAGATAACATTGCACATAAACACCCCCATACATGATATAAATGCACACACACAAACGCATACATCCCCCTACTAATCGCCGACAGATGTACTTAGGTAACATAACAATATAATGGGGAAAATACCCTGTTATCGGTCATTTTATTTTACGGAATAATGTTTTTACATACAGTGTTGTGCATATCAAACTCTCAAAATAATAAAATATCACTAAGCGAGCACTTATCTAATCTCTTTATTTAACTTTTCTTTATATTCTCTTAATACTGTAGTAGCATTTGTACATCATATTTTCAACTGAGTTTTGTTGATACATTTCCAGACTTTCAATCTGGATACAAGATAACACGAAAGTAACGACGTTTACCTCTATATTACCAACACTGTGTAGTAGTGACTCGTGAGCTAACGGTGATGTTGTGTTGCAGACAAATAGAAGAAGAGGCGAGTTCGTCGGAGAACTCGCTGGGCGACAGCTGCGAGGCGCCCGCCCCCAAGAAGCTGCGAGAAGCCACGCACTGACACCACCGCACTCCCACCAGACTTCCCTCGTGCGCCTATAAATAGCTTTCTAGACTAAAATATTGTACCTAGGTAATTTATTTTTCAATTCCGTTTAATTTTAACTTAGGAGTTAAGTTTAAGATACCGATCGGTTTTGTAAGTTTTATAGGGTAATAATATTTTGGATGCGTTTCGGCCGGGCGTCGTGCGTCGGCCGAGTGTATGAGATTGTACAATATTTCTATGTGAGTGTATTTCGGTGGCCCGCGAGGGGCCTAGCGTTAGGTTTCGTTTGTAATAAGTTTAATGTTTGAACGTTCGCATCCCGCGTGACATTCCAATAATTGTAAACACGTACCGGCGGCGGGAGGGTGAGAGCGAGTGGGGAGGGAGTCTGTCGCCGCACGATCCGGACCATATGCCTTGACGGGGCCGAGAGCTCGTCACTCACAATGCCTTATGCCACAGTCTGCCGCAGAGTTTATAATAATAAATAAATAATACAAGATAAAATACAAAGGACGTGTTACCCGGGCGCCGGGACACGGGCCCACAATGTAGTTTTTATTGAACAAATATAAGATATTAATTTTATAATGTTGCGTTTTTTATTTATTTATACCCTGCTTGTGTAACTATAAAGGTGAATGGTACTGTATGTCTGTCTGAGCAGAGGTTAAATATTTTAACCATTAAGAAAAAAGTGCACATAATAAAAGAAAGGAAGGATGTTTGTAATATCAACCGATGAATTAATTTTTTTAGAGCTATTTGCCTATTGTGTTCAAGCTCTTTTGAATCCAGAGAGATACAAGTATTGAAAAGATTAATTAACTGTTAGTAACGAAATTTAGATTTATCCCTCCAAGCATAATGTTTTTTCACTACATAGTATAAGAGTAAAACAAAGTCGCTTCCCGCTGTTCCTATGCTTATTAGATCTTTAGAACTACGCAATGGATATTGATGCTGATTTGTTTAATAGACAGTGATTCAAAGAGGATTTAGTATCATTTTATCGCCGCATTCTCACGGGAACGGGAACTATGTAAAATCGCGGAGCGCTGCTGGTAGTTTTATATGATTGATGAGTATTGAAGTGAAAAGATATTAGTTGCTTATAGTACTTTAAAAAACAAAGCATCTGTTTGTAGATTCAAGACCGCATGATGTTGAGTATAAAAGGATACGATGATCTAGAATTTCCCGATTTGTATCAGAAAATCACGGGAGTAATGAAAAAAAAAACTATAGGTATGAGACATTTCATATATTTGCAAAATAACTATATTTACACTTTATATTCTTTAATTCACTTAACAACAGTTTAACGTTAGAACCAAAACCGCGAGTCACTTGCAAAGAGTGCAAACCCTCTTTAACATATCAGTCTTCAACCTATTCTGCCTTATTTGCGTTGCATTTTTAGTCTGGTTTAGCACTAAACCAGGTTTTACAATCAGATTTAAGTACAATTTTGAATACTGTCAAAGGAGCAAAGTGACAGATTTGACTGACAAGATGTCAAATGCTTACCAGGTTTTGTTAAACCAGACTAAAAATGCAACGCAAATAAAGCAGATTTAGTTTACATACATTTCATTAGAACTCAAATAGCTGAGAGTAAAATGACTCTAAAAGGGTATTTTCTGCTTTGATTAGCGTGAGAGTAGAGAATCTGATGATAGTTTAATCTAATACTAATTACCTGCACTGACACTATCACAGTGGAAAATACACTTAAGAAGACAAAATCCATCCACTGGCAATTCATCAACTTATTGATGAAGATTTGCAAATAAAGACTCCAACAGGTAGCTTCAATGCACACACTTCATATCCTGCTCAAGAACCCTACAACATCCAACTTAACGCTGTACATCTTTTCAAATCGCTCCCTCCCTGTATTACCTTTCTTTTGGTCAATCTGGTCTGTCGCCTGGTGAGGTGCGACACTTACATGGTCTGTACATACTATTAACCATTTTAGTGTTGGATCGTGTTCCTTTATACTCTGATCAATCATCTGCCTCCACTGGTCCCGGTCTGCTTAAAGGTAACCTCCACTACTGTACATACAATCCACCTCAATACTGCGCCTCAACATGATGTAAGTCCTCATACACTTCAGAGCCTACTAAAGACCCTGACAGGTGAGTTCTCCAGCATATAGATAGGCCAATCTCAGTGCTGCGCCTCGACATCGTGGTGTAGTTGCGGGTAGAGCGTGGCGGGGCGGCTGCCGGCGGCCATGCGGCCCGCGAAGTCCGCCCTCCGGGGCTGGCGGGCGGCGCCCAGCAGCGCGTCCAGCACGCTGCGCGGCGCCCACACGTCGGGCGCGCTGCCGGCGCCGCCCGGGGACAGCGGGGAGTCGGTGGTCGCGCGGATCACTGTGGCGCGGGGCTCGCCTGGGAAAGAAAGAAAAATAGCTATAACTTGCGACCGGTCCCGGTATTTGCCCGATTCCAAAAGCAATGTATTGGGCAATGCTAGCTCTAATGTCTAACTCTGATCTTCTACTTAGCCTTGGGTATATACTATATAGGTATATATAATATAGGGCATACACTACAGTCACACAGTACATAAAAGGCTAGTAGAAATGCGTAGCCGGGATATATAAGGTAACAAATTAGTTGAGATTAACTCAACTGCGTCCAATTCTTAACATATATTAAAATTTTATTATAATTCAAATTTTACATCAGATACTATACAAACACATTAATATTTCACCATTCCAACATATTTAATTAATACACACCATCACTCCCATGATTGTTATGCGCCCGACACTCCAGTAGCACTCTGAGCAGCGTGCGGTGCGCGGAGGAGGCGGAGTGAGCCCGTATTAGTGCCTCCAGCTCGCCCCATAACTGACGCCATTGTTCTTCACGACGGCCCGAGGATTTGCCTCTGAAAAGGAAGAAAAGTGGAGATATAAGTGATAAAATAAGTCGAATGTTGTAATAGGATATAGCTACAACATAGATGTCGCAAGTGTAGACGTTGTTTATTATTCCGATCTGTCACTTGTCACTTTATGGGGACAATTAGTTCACATACTATACAATTTAAAAATATACAGGAGGCACACATCTAGAGATTCTAGAATGAACTTTATTTATTTATTTGACAAAAAGAATTACATGTAAAAGTGTTTGTTATAAAGTGCACAAAAACTATCTATTAAAACAAACCGCATCAAAATCCTTTGCGTAGTTTTAAAGATCTAAGCATACATAGAGTAGGGACAGAGAAAGCGACTTTGTTTTATACTATGTCCAATAAATACCTCAAATTAGCGGGCAGTTGAGCGGTAGGGAACTCGTGCCTCGACTCCATGCCGAGCAGGGAGAGCAGCACGTTGCGACACGTCTCCACCTCCTCGTCCGACAGCGTCTCCTGGACCACCAGCCGGGTTAGGGGATCCATTACCTGGGGGATACGCATACTTTGTATTACTATGCGTGCTAAATAAGAATAGAACTGTCAAGACGCCATTTTGTTCAGTAAATACGCGCAAACTTCATTACCAAACCGTAAAAATTGCAAGAAAATCAATAAAGAGATTATATCAGTTTAAATATTTAATGTACGCTTTTTTGGTATTTCTTATACATTTCACGTCAAATCCTACTAATATTATAAATGCGAAAGTTTGGATGTTTGTTACTCTTTCACGCAAAAACTACTGTATCGATTTAGATTAAATTTGGCTAATAAAGGATGTTTTAAAATTTGAAATTTCATTGGTTTATTCGAATTTCAACTTTGACAGCTCATATCTTTGCTGCTCGCACCACCATATTGAAAAAATGGCGTCCAAAACAGATTATTGTGACGAATTAATTTGGTCCTCAATGGAATATTTAATTTTGTTGTGTATACTTGGTAAAGTTGTACATTCTTTCTCTATCATACATTGACAATAAATAAAGCTATACTAACAGATCCTAAGTTAAATATAAGCGTGGAGGATATAGTGAGTGGCCAGTATGTGGTGTGTCGCTGCAGGCGGGAGCGCGCGCGGCCATTACTGCCCGCGCCGCGGAGGGGAAACAGCCGGTTCTGCTGCATCAGAGCGCCGAACTCTTTTATTCTGGGGAGAGAATTACATAACATTAATGAAGTTTATCTCGGTCTGGGTGTGTGTGTGAATGAGTGTGTGCGTAGTTCCTAATTCCCTAGATACAAGTTACGAATTTAGAGGTCAGTTACTATAATGAGATGATGTAGTGAATGATTATGTTATATTGTTGCGCCGACAGAGAGTTATGTAAATAAAGTTTCTTTTATTTTTAGAATAATTCGGAAGTTTAATTTATCCCGAATCCCAGCTCGTAACAATATTATTTCTATTAGAAAATATGTAATGAATTTTAATGGATCAGTCACCACGAGATGGTCTGGATTTATGAAAAAATAATACAGAAAACATTCCACGCATACTTAAAGGTAAAATTCTGAAAAATATATATATTATGTAGCAAAATAAAGGAAATTATAAGTACAAAAAATATTTAGATTCCAACTTAAAGTCAGTGATTCTACCCAAAACTAGACTAAAGCACGGTCGTGATTCACAGTAAATATCGTACGCTGACCTGTAGCTATTTATCTCTGTCGCACTTGCGTACACATTGCTACCGTGCGAGCGAAACGCATTATAATTTACGCAGGTGCGACAGAGATAGATAGTTACAGGTCAACGTACGATATTTACTGTGAATGCCGACCGTGGTATAGTGTGTGTAAGATGTGTACCTGTAGTCGGTGACCCGTCCGCCGGCGCCGTCGGAGAGCGCGGGCGGGTCGTCGTGCGGCGCGCGCCCGCCGATGGCGCCGATCCACAGCTCGCCGCCCTGCGCCGCCAGCACGTGCGACGCGGAACGACCGCCGCCTTTCCTGGGTTATAGATGGTGTTTTTTATTAATCCGTGTCTAAATGCTAACACATACAACATTATCCATGGGATATGATGACGTATTTTATTTTGTGAAATAATGTTCAATGAGAAAATGCTTCACAACGGAGCTCTGCGGCGTCGCACCGTTAGCGTTAGTGTATTCGTCGATGCAGCGAAACCTTTACGTGGCGAAGCCACGCCAGAGCCCCGCTGTCGCTATTGCCCATTGAGGCGATCCATGTGGGTCTGACCTGGGCACCTCGAGCGTGACGGAGCGGCCGTTGAGCAGGAAGTTGACGAGGCAGGCGGAGGGCCGCGAGGCGCAGTCGGCCGGCGTCACGCGCCACAGCGGGCCCGAGCACCCGCCCGCGCCGCCCTCCGCGCCGCGCGGCGTCCACCAACGGAGCACCACCTAGTTTATGCAATCTTATTATAAGAAGGAATTTAACTATTTAATTGTCACATTTTAACTCAAAATCTACAAAACCAATTCCAAAAATTATGTCACTAATGCACAGTAAAATTTACAGCTATAGTTGGGGTGTAAATTTTGGTGTGCATTAGTGATATAATCTAAGGGCCGAACGTAGCGAGCCCTTGGATAGCTATAAACACACAGACCTTTGAACCCCAGAGGAGCGCGCGACGCCACCCCTCCGACTCCCCTCCACCGGAGCGGGCCCCCGCCCGCCATTACATGCGACGATGGGGATGCCACGACCCGCGGGGTCCCAGGCCCCCAACTTAAAGCACACTTTTAAAAACAATATCAGCTTACAGACTCAGCAGCTTCGGCGGCAGTCTGCGCGGCTCTCAGCCCGATGTGAGCCTCTGACGAGTGGATTATTTCCACGTCGTAATTTGCACTCGAACTCGCGTTTTGTTCTTCCTGTTAACATTAATTTGTTATATTTATTTATTAATTTATTTATATGGTAAGCACTAAGCAGTAACAAATTGAATTCATTGAAGCAATGGATTGTATCTCTTGGAGAATATCATTTAGTGAATAACATAACATAATCATTCACTAAATCATCTCATTATAGTAACTGACCCCTAACTAAGCTCGAAGCTTGTATCTAGGGTAACTACACACACACTCATTCACACATACACCCAGACCCATACAAACATTTGTACACAAATATTCACCCCGCACGGGAATCGAACCCGCAACCTTACGGGTGGCAGTCCGGTATGGTGACCACTCTGCCAACGAGATCGAATAATTGAAACTAACTTATAAAGCTCTTGCAACTGATATGCCGATATAATAATGAGAAGTTTTGGGTGGTTTTGGCCCCAAAATCAATCATTTTTAGAAACGAAATGAATACATTTCGACTCAAATATCCTAATTAACTTACCTTCATAGGTATCCCAGTGACTGTAGTGGTCACCAACTTGTAATGCGGTAACACGAGCCTGCCCAGTAAGTTGGCAAGCTGGCTCGCTCGTGTGACTAACACTTCTACACCCATTATACCGTTGCCCATCTGTGGAGGGATACAGATTACATCAGTCAATCATACATTTGGTTTTATCAAATTAACAAGTATTAAAGTTAATATAACTTCAGACGAAATGTATGATTGACTGATGGAAGGACATTTAAACATATATATTTTCTTATTCTTAGGGTCTGACTGCACTACGCTGCACTGCACTGCAGCGAAGCGACGTGACACCTAGCGACGAAATATTCTTTCCAAGAAATTGTATGAGTTATACTGCACTACGCTGCAGCGTAACTGCGCGGCGTTTTTAGAAAGAATACCTCGCCGCTTGGTGCCGCGTCGCGCCGCTGCAGCCAGTGCGGTCAGACCCTTAATGTTATTAAGACTAAAATTTAAGTAATGTTGCCTATAATACCTCTGTTAGATCTTGATAATTAACTCTTGTTTCAGTGTTTTCAGGAGTAACATTTATTATAACTAGATGACAGTAATTTACTATAAGGAATCTGAAACAAAACATTTTTTTATCTTAAATAATAATTAAAATGTAAGTATCTTTATGTGAAAATAACAAATATAGGGTGGTAACTACAATACAACTTATTACTTGGTTTTACATCCAACTACTGTCTACCACTATTTTCTATATTTTTTTTATTCACTCCATCATCTCATTATAGTAACTGACCCCTAACTAAGTTCGAAGCTTGTATCTAGGGTATCAGAAACTACGCACACACTCATTCACACACACACCCAGACCGAGACAAACATTTGTGGTTCACACAAATATTCACCCCGCACCGGAATTGAAAAATAAATATTATTTTACAGTTTACTTCAAAATATATTTAAAATGGAAGCTTTGAACTTACTGTTGTGCAGTGGAAGTGTCCGCAGTAGTGTGTGGCGGTGTTTGTCCTAAGGAAATCTTTTTATTCTGTTGTATGAGTGTGTTCAACGCAATCTCTGCTAAACTTCTTATTGAATCATCATCTCTTGTACTTGTTATACAGATTATTCGACCCCTGGAAATGTAAAATAAACTTTAATAGTGTGAGGAAATTGATAAATGAAATCTTAATAAATTATACTTATACACCCCTATTTTGAATTTGAGATACTTAATCACACAGCTAATGTAAGCGATGGGTGACAATATAATAGTGAAGTTAGTTTTTTTTCTTTTGCTTTTATTTAAAAAGTTATGATAAGTTAAAGTTTTTCAAAATCCCGCCGGATTTTATTGTTATTCTACTCCGAACAACAGGCGAACGCTGCGATACACAGCTGAGCGCGGTCATCGACCCGAGCCGTCACAGAATACTTGATAGCTAGTGAGCCGTCTGGTAATACGGCATTTATTTAGTATTTTTTAAAGATAAGTAATCGACTATCATTTTTGATATTTTTATTGGATATATGGATTCAGTTACTGCTACAGATATTCTGATTTTAATAAGTCCCGTAATTTCAAAATAGGGGTGTATAGGCAACATGTGACATCATCAAGACCATTATAATTATATTTTAGTATAACATTAGCAGTTAAACATTAGTTCAGTACCAAGAGAGCCTGATTGAAAAAGTTGTGGTTGGATAAACCTCCAACCACAACTTTTTAAATCCTCCATAAATCCACTTTTATATTATTTTTTCAAATATTATGGTAAGTAATATCTCTATCTAAGTTATGTTATTTACCGATTCGGGATGGCTTCACAAGAAGAAGCTTCTGTTTGCGCTGGGGACGGTTCTCCCAATGACTCTATAGCGGCACAGAGGCCCACCACATCACCACCAGCTCCTCGACGGACTGGTCCCACTAGGCAGAGTCCGTTTAGAATCTGAAAATAAAGTTAATCTATGTACTTCATCTTTACTTAATGAGATCTTTGATCTTTTTCTTTTAATATTTGTAAGGCCATTGATGATGATAATGATTGATGATTGTAACTACTTAACTGATTTTGAAAATTCTTTGTTACTAATAATATATGGAGTTAAGTTTGTGAATTTCATAAGTTTGTGAGGGGTAATTTCTGGGTCTTAAGTTTGCAACTTTGTAAGGTTATTTAAGGGGTAATCTCTGGATATTGTAATCCAATTTTGAAAATTCTTTTACCAATAATAAGTCATATTACATACATACAAGGAGCGCGGGACGCGAGACAGACAACACGTATTTAGGTTAACTCTTCGTAAAATAAATAGTTTTTATTAGTTTTTAATTGCAATTTTCGTAATCTAAGTAACAAATAAAAGTAAATAGTTACAGTGAATATTAAACAGTGTAATAACAATAAAAAAAGTTAGTTTAAAGTGATTTTCCAACAAAATTTACAAAAATCGAACAATTCTGTGAGTTCATTGACCCGCGCGTCCGAACAATCTGCGTGAACGCGAGTGAGATCGTGCGTCCTTGAAAATAAACAGTGACAATAACAAATATTAATAACTACAAACTTATTACTGCATGTGAATTGACTATTTTTGTGCTTTATTTACTAAATCTCTAAAATTGGTGTTTGGTGACGAACTATATTAAGTAATTGCTTATGTCTGGGTGTGGATAAATTGCATGTTAATAAACTTTACTTTCATTGCATGATACCTATAGTAAAAAATCATAATGTCATCTACTGGAAATAACAAAAATTGTGCTAAATGTCATAAGCTAATAACAAATAAATTACTGCTTAAATGCAACTACTGCAAGAATTTCTATGACATAGAGTGCGCGAATGTTTCTCAAAAACGCTTCTTTCTGATGTCAACCGACAACAAAGCAAGCTTCAAGTGTGAGAATTGTTTTAAAAAGTCACAAGTAAGGTCCGAAAAAGGCGCTTCTCCCTGCCGAGATGTAAATCTAACCAGGTCGATCAGAGAAGATGACCATACAAGTTCTCCTGACTTCGTAACGCGCCGCAACAAACAAAGTGACTCTAATAACTACGTCACTGAAAGTATGCTCCGAGATATTATAAAACAAGAACTTAACACAACAATTAAAGAACATGTTTCTAACCAACTTACGACAATTAGAGACCAAATGTTAAGCTTTCACGACTCCTTTAACTTTTTCAACGCTCAATTTGAAGACATGAAAAAACTTTTGGAAGAAAAGGATAACGCAATAGAAAAATTGAAGGCTGAAAACGCGCAGTTACAAATTAACATGAATGATTTAAGTGTAAGGCTGTCTAACGTTGAACAAAACATGAGGGAATCTAACGTTGAGATCAATGGTTTACCGGAACATAACAACGAAAACTTGGTGGATACCGTAATGAGTCTCACTAAAGTCATTAATAGTGAAATAAACAAAGAAGATGTAATTCAAGCCACAAGAGTGGCCAAGCTAAACCGAGACAGTAAGAAACCTCGCACTGTTGTAGTCAAAATGCGTTCTCCACGTCAACGAGATGAAATATTAGCAGCGGTGACAAAATTCAATAAGAAAAATCCAGCTGACAAACTTGGCAGCCAGCACTTAGGAATTAATGGTATCAAAACTCCCGTGTACGTTTCTGAACATTTGAGCCCAGCTAATAAACAGCTACATGCAGCTGCAAGGAAAGCAGCAAAAGAATCAAACTTCAAATTTGTATGGGTACGTAATGGTCGTATCTTTGTTCGTAAAGACGAATTTAGCCAAGCACTTTTTATCAAAAATTTAAACAGTCTAAAGTCAATAAAATCCGAGGAGTAGTTTACTTACTAATATCATTATCATTTACCTTTTTTTTTTTCATTTTCATTTTAATTTGCTTATTTTTCTTTATTATATTATATTAAAACCATTTAAATTTTAATTATGAACACTTTAGAAATATACTACCAAAATGTCCGAGGATTAAGAACTAAATTGATTGATGTAAATCTTAAAATACTGGGAAGTAACTATCAAGTTATTGCATTCACAGAAACTTGGCTAAATTCTGATATTCACAATAATGAAATAGTAGATTGTCGGTATAACTTATATAGAAGAGATCGCGCTAGTACTAGTAATATAAAGAAAGATGGAGGTGGTGTCATGATTGCAATTTCTCGAGAAATAAAAACTACACGAATGACAAATTGGGAGAGTAGTTTCGAAGATATTTGGGTAGTTATAGAAATGATTGAAGGTGAATCGATCAAGAAAGTTGCTATTTGTGTTTTGTATCTGCCACCTCCTGTGAAATTGTCTTACTAAATAATATAAACGATATTACTAACCTTGTTGATAATGTGATAATACTAGGAGACTTTAATCTAAGCTTTATTAATTGGGTTTCAACAAATAGCATTAGTAATGATGTAATCCCCTCTAATTATGATAACTCGCTTGGTTACTGTTTTGTGGATTTCATGTATTTAAATAACTTGTTACAATTCAATAATGTTTTTAACAGTGATGAGAGAATTCTAGATTTAGTTTTAAGTGATTTATCAAACATACAAGTAACTAAATGTAACGATTTAATAAGTAAATTAGATAGTAAACATCCTGCTCTTGTTGTAAATATTGCCTCCTTACAAATAAATTATCTTAAACCCATTAACTCTCCTAGACATAATTATTTTAAAGCTAACTATGACAATATTACGCAATGTCTTAAATGTATTGATTGGTTTGATTTACTGAGAAACTGCAATGATGTAAATGAAATGGTATCTAAATTTTATGTGACTATTTATGCTTTAATTGACGCATATGTTCCCAAATATAAAAACAAAAAAAATAATGTTCCACCTTGGTTTACGAATCGACTTATAAAATTATTAGCTGAAAAAGAGAAATACCGAACTAAAGTCAAATTATACAATAATCCTAGAGACGTAAATTGCTATAAACTTATGCGGGATCGATGCCAAAAACTTATGTCTATGTGTAACTCAGAATATAAACATAACATTGAAACAAACATAAATAAAAACCCTAAAATGTTTTGGCGACACATTAAAAACAAAAGAGGAGGACATTCAAGTCTACCATCAAAAATGTACAAAGATGACCAAACTTCAGATACAGGTACCGGAATTGCCAATTTGTTTGCCACTCATTTTGCTTCCACCTTTAACAAAGTAAACTTAAATTCAATTAAGGAACATACAATTACACATCTGTTTTCAAATTCTAATAATACATTAAATATAATTCAACTGTCAGAAAGGGAAATAGCTCAAAAAATTAAATTCTTGGATATAAGCAAAGGCTCGGGCCCAGACAGTATACCTCCTATCTTCATTAAAAAATGCGGTAAGCAATTGACATTTCCGCTTTCACTAATTTATAATCAATCACTTCTCACTGGTATGTTTCCAGAAGAATGGAAAAAAGCTCGAATAGTTCCTATTTTTAAGAAAGGAAATACTGATAATATAGCTAATTACCGACCTATATCTATTCTTTCTTGTTTTTCTAAGCTTTTTGAATCTCTTATCTGTCCGTATATAACTAATCATATTGATGCTCATCTCGCACAAGAACACCATGGTTTTAGAAAAGGTCGTTCTGTCCAAACTAATTTGACCAAATACGTTACTGACATTTCTAACGCACTCGACATTAAAGGCGAAATAGACGCTATCTACACAGACTTTAAGAGTGCCTTTGATAAAGTTGACCATAGTTTGCTTCTTAAGAAGATTGAATACAACGGTATACATGGGTCATTATTGAGTTGGCTCACATCTTACTTACTAAATCGGTCGCAAATTGTAGTAGTTGACGGATATGAATCCCACATTTATTTCGTAGTATCAGGGGTCCCTCAAGGTTCCCATCTCGGTCCCATTTTATTTTTATTATTTATTAACGATGTAACTTCCTACTTATCACATAGTCAATGTTTGTTGTTTGCTGACGACCTGAAGTTATATCGTAAAATCGAATCTGCCGATGATGTTTTACTACTACAACATGATTTGAACAAACTAAGTGAATGGTGTTCTTCTAATTCAATGGAACTTAACATTAACAAATGCTTCCACATTCACTTTTCTCACAAAAAAAAACCTTTAACGTCATCATATACCATAAATAGTACTATTTTAACAAAAGTGAATGAAATTAGAGATTTAGGCGTAGTAATCGATAACAAACTTAATTTCAAATCGCACATAAATAATACCGTAAAGAAATCAGCCAAAATGTTAGGTTTCATTAAAAGGAATACAAAAGGATTTAAATTTGCCCAAACCAAAATATTATTATACAACTCATTAGTTCGCAGTCAATTAGAGTTCTCCAGCGTTGTGTGGAACCCTCAGTATGCCGTTGACTCTCAAAGGATTGAGAGCATACAGCGCAACTTCACCAGACATCTTGCCTTTACGTCGTCGGGGATCTCACACAGATGTCCATACAACGATAGACTCAAGTTTTTTGAAATGAGATCTCTGCGAGACCGTCGTTGTAATAATGACCTAATCTTCTTATATAAAATAATGAATGGTAAGATTAATTGCGAAAATCTGACCAATAATATATCAATATCCGTTCCGTACAATATTCCCAGAAAACCCATAAACAAACTGTTTCATTTACCTCATTGCAATACTAAATTTAGACAAAATTCCCCACTATTAAGAATATGCAGCAGCTATAACTCAATATCAAAAAAGATTCCCGACATCGATATATTTGGCGATAGTCTCAGTAAATTTAAATGTAAAATAAATCAGTAGTACATAATTTTGTTTTGTTTTTTTTTTTATTAATTTCAAGCTATTTTATTGTATTTTTGTCTAATTGTGTTTTTTCTTATAAATACTTTTTACTTTTTGTTTTCGATTTTTTTCTTGTTTATGTTGTCTGTCTTATCATTTCTTTGTATGAGTGTTGTGCATGCCTGTAATTGGCACACACACCAGAACTAGTATATAAGTGATACTTTTGTAATTTTTATTTGTGTGTGTTGTTGGCGATGCCTTAATAAATAAATAAATAAATAAATAAATATTATTTGTGATGTTAAGGTTAACGAACTCTTGTTTAATGTGTGTTGTTTATCTCAAAATTTGGTGACAAAATAATAAACTTGGTGTTACTCATCTATACTAATATTATTAAAGAGGAAAGATTTGTTTGTTTGTTTGTAATGAATAGGCTCCAAAACTACTGGACCGATTTCAAAAAATCTTTCACTAATGGAAAGCTAATTTTAATAATAGCAATAAATTTATCATAGGCTATATTTTATCCCCGTAATCCCACGGGAACGGGAACTACGCGGGTGAAACCGCAGGGAGCTACTAGTATTTTATACAATATGTATCTGTTACTTACATGTGTTAAATTTTGTTGTACTACGTTCCAAGTATTCAATATGTGGGCTGCAACATCGCTCACAATAAATCGAACCTTAAAATTAAAGAGTTAAGATCTGTTTAGCATAATTATAAAGTTTTATAATACCTACCATTACAATTCAAAATTTTAAACATGATGAAGCATAGGTATTATTATTATGTATAAAGAAATTAGGTACAGTAAAGGACATGTAGATTACATTGTAAATTTTACAATTTGTTTTTGTATTGTTGTTTTAGGATTTAAATAATTAAGAAAATATGTGTCTATACTGTGTACGGCATTCATAATTTATTAATTAACTAATTTGTTTGTTGCGTACCAGTTTTCCTTCCGGAAACAAGTCCCAAACTATCCTACAATACTCTACAGCGGCTTCAACACTGCAAGTCCATAATGATTTACAAATTGGCGGCAGAGGCACGTAACCTGGACCCCGGCTCTTGGAGGCATCGAATTCTATTGGATTATCAGACGATAATCCAAAATACAGCGTGTGATCCAAAACAAATATCGTTTTATGATTTGTAGGAAACATTTTTACACTAAACTTTTATAACCTAATCGTGAATTTATTTATTTGGAAATTTAAAACATTGCTTGCAATTGGAAATTGAGTTTCTCTAGGTTCTATCATAACATAATGCAGACAGGGTAAATTGGTAAGATTTACAGAATAATACAAAAAAGCAAAAGAAAACAACCGGGTGAGCCTCCGACAAGCTAGACTGAACTGAATTCTGAAACTGACGGACTGACCGACTGACTGACTTGCTGACAGTCAATATTGTCATTGACAACTGACAGATGCAGCATATGGCAGGTGATTTTACATTTCACTTCCTGTTTTTTACTATTTCTACGTCAAGATATGACAATGACAGGTTTTTATCTATGAAACTTACGGAAATTAACGATTTAAAAATGTTACCTCCTTGATAAGGTTAAACTTCAATCTTTTCATCTACATAATATCCCTTGTAATTACGAACTTGAGTGAAGTTTTTTATGAATATTAAACATAAAAAATAAATAAGTGAAAATAAATGTAAATATTTACCTCATAAACATAAATATCTCAAGTGCGCAATTTTCAACTTGGTATTATAGCGTGGTGGCAGACACAGTGAGCATTCTGGTTCTGGGATCAAATTATGTAGAATGTATAATTTTGTATAAATATTATCTGCATTGAAAAATATTTTAATAACTTCGAATTTGATTTGCTTCTTAAAAGTGATGATAATGACCAAGTAAACAAAAACCGTAAAAGTCCAATATGTCAATCACTATGGTGAATGTGAAAGAATGGAATGATAAAATGGTGCATTCGTCGATCAAACCGGGCCACACATCGGAAGCCAGAAATTAAATTATCATCCACCATTTTGTTTATTTTCGCGAATTTAGCTCTCCACCCGTATAAGTTAGTGAATGTTCCTGGTCGCAGCTATACGACGAAGTGAAAAAGGATTTGTGGCTGTGATTATATGAATCGGAATGTGCTTATAACGTACCTATATCTTTCGGGCCCTTGTGTTGAAATTTGCAGACATCGGCCGTACCGCAAGTAAACATTCTTTGAAAAATAGCACCATATTTTCAAAGAAAATTAAGAACACAAGTACACAGGGTAATCGAGTCGATGAGAAAGGTTCGTTGAAATTTGTCCAACGGATATTTAGCAAGTGCAAAGGGAGCAATCCCGTGGCGCTAAAGGTATATTGAAGTTAAAATACGTCAAAT
This sequence comes from Timandra comae, assembly GCA_958496195.1. Taxonomy (NCBI): domain Eukaryota; kingdom Metazoa; phylum Arthropoda; class Insecta; order Lepidoptera; family Geometridae; genus Timandra; species Timandra comae. The sequence continues at coordinate 9,746,290 of OY292363.1, read as the reverse complement.
TGGTGTGATCGAGCGGTGTTTTGTGGTTTAACGTGTAAAGTGGAATATTTGTTTAGGAAATATCGAAAGGTTGCGGGCGAGAGTCCCCAGTGGCGCGTCCGGCTAACATGAACCACACGCCTGCTCCGGACAGGCCGCAACAAGACTCCAATGTGAACCAAGTGGAGGAGATGGAGACGCAGGACGGTCAGTACTGTCATATAACACCTCATTTACATACTAGAGTGACACTCATCACTGGTACAACCACTGACACTCATCATAAAGCAGCTGATTTGCTCACTATCTACCTCATAAAGTAAATAACTTGTTCTATATTGGTAACAAATATTTTTGTAGTTTCTCTACAAATAACCTCAATTGTATGACTGGCTATTTTTGCTGACATTAGATTTTCAACAATGAATATAGTTCTAATCCATTTAAAACATTATGTGCAGGGAATTGCTAATATTAATGAGCATAATATGATTTCTTTGTTCAAGAAATTGCAAGTTGTTATACAAAAATAAATAATCTATAAATAGGATTGCTTTTGTGTTTTGCAGAAATTGTAGTTTTTTCAAATCTAGTCATTGGATTGTTATATGGAGATATTGTTTATGATTATCAGAAATATATTGATATGGTATCTTTATAAAGTACTACATAATAATGTTGTTGACAAGTTATAAGTGTTGTAAAGAGTCTTCTGAATAATATTTACAATATTATTTTTAAATAAAGAAACCTAATCTTATTTTTCTTTGTCAATACTCCTACACAATTTATAAATCAAAATTGTCTAGGAAAGTGTATGTACAATGATATGTATGTCTAATTTAGACTTCATAAATACTGGTTTTTGTGGGTTCCGATCATGTGGACATTTTAGGATATGTTTTTAACTTTTCACAGTTGTTTGTACCTGTACCTGTACCAGATTAGTTCAGTAGTTTAAAGTGAAAGAGTAACAAACATCTATTATTCACAAACTCACATTTACAATTTTATTGGTAGAACATTTCAAATTCTCAAGAGAAAATTGATAAAAAATAGTAAGAATGATAAACTTTACTTACTTTCTTGTACACAAAACAATAGAGCAAATAGATCTATTTCCTTGCATTCTATCTTAACATTTAGAATTTTTAATTCAAAATATTGAAAGTTTTATTTCTGTTTGTGGAAAATAAGTATAGTTAAACACAAATAAATCTTCATTACTTAGAATTTATATAAAACAATTTATAGAATCAATGTTAAATAATCAACTATCAGTATTGTTTGTCTCAAAGCATCATAAACAAGCATCATAAAATAATAATGTTTTAAAAATGTTTTTTGGAGTATTGTACAAGTACCTATAAGGTTCATTTCTATACATTTGTCTGTTCTGGCGTTACGCGCGATAATATGCGACGCATGTTCCGTCAGATATGAACCTTCCCTAACACCTAGTGTGTGGGCACTAGACAGTTTAGATTAGTTTCTTTAGTTTTCTAACTAGTATATAAACCAGAGAGGTACCTCATTTTCATGGTCAAACCAAGTGTTATATTCTTCAGAGATGATATTATAACATAACATAATCATTCACTACATCATCTCATTATAGTAACTGACCCCTAACTAAGTTCGAAGCTTGTATCTAGGGTATCAGAAACTACGCACACACTCATTCACACACACACCCAGACCGAGATAAACATTTGTGGTTCACACAAATGTTTATTGAATTAATTTTCATAAACCTTATTCATAACAGCTCTTCCTCATTCTAATTTCTTTGTTTATGGCAGATTTTAATACAAAATAGGTTGACTAACAAAATTCTGGCTGTATCAATTATTTTTTCTAAGTTGAGTTGTCAAAATCAAATGGTTAGTTTGAAAGTGTCAAAATAATAATTTGGAGTTGATTCCATTTTGTTCACGTGAAAAAGTGATTTGATAATTTAATTGTTGATTTGTTGAAGGGTAATAGTATATAACAATATTCTGTAAATGTCATATTTTATAAAAAACATTAAAATTAGTTGACTAGCTTTCCACCCAGACTTTGTCCATTTGGCTTTGTCCTCCCATAAACTAGCTGCTGCCTGCTGTGTTACTCATGTAGTTTAAAAAATACTTAGCTTTCATAGGTTTTTATTTCTCATGATTTTCTTTATACATGACATTGTTTGAGTGACATGACAGACTGACACCTAAACAAACACAAAAATAATGTTTGTGTGATTCATGAATGTTTATCTTGGTTCGTGGGAAAGAGGGTATTAGTGTCTGTTATTCTGGACAAGTAGTGAACTTAGTAGGGAGATAACCAATAAATAAATATAAGAATAAAGCAATAAATAAAAATAACATAACATAATCATTCACTACATCATCTCATTACAGTAACTGACCCCTAACTAAGCTCGAAACTTGTATCTAGGGTATCAGAAACTATGCACACACTCATTCACACACACACCCAGACCGAGACAAACATTTGTGGTTCACACGTATATTCACCTTATAAAGCCTTTGAATTAAAAATACACAGACATGCTGATATTTAGTTAGGCAATATCGAGGGTCCAGTGTTAAAACCCAATAAGTGACCAAAAATTCAAAATTGACTTTTTTGGTCCATCTTAATCGATTTTTTACGCTCTTTCCAGTGGTCTTATCCAATAAGTGAAATTCGCAGTAAAACTCAAGTTACTTGAGGTAGTAACCCAATAAGTGACGGTATTTAAAAAAAAACTGAAAAACTAAAACACCCTAAAGAGATTTATCTGAAGAAATGATATTTTTAGCTCACGCTTAAACCACATAAATTTATTTATTTGTATTTAGTATTGAACAGATCTAGCAAAATCACTCCATAGAATTTATGGTAATAACCATAATTTCTATTTAACGGGTTTTAGCTTTACCCACATAATGAGGAATTAAATAAAAACAAAAGGCAAAACCCATTATTTCCGTTTATCGGGTCCTAACTTTACTAGTATAGTTAAGAAAATTGACAAAATTAAAAACTAAAAACAAACAAATGAATTTATCGGTGTTTCATTGTTCGATAATTTTTAAAACAAAAACGGATATGTTTAGTTATATGGATTTACTCACTTCGTTAAATATGTTTCTTCTAATATTGTTTGAGGAATAACCCAATAAATCATAAATGACCTACCTACAACTTCACGCGCCATTCATTAATTCATCGTGTCCGGTTCACATCTCCTCATATTTTGTCTCTCCAAAAAGTAGCCACCCTGTAGAGGCCTCCATCAAGTCCTCCATGGTGCAGGAGGATGGACACGCGGGGCAGGAGAGCAGGTGCGCCATATCTTGTATAGGGGCTCCACACTCGCACTGAACGTTTGAAGGGTCAATGTAGCCCCATTTGGCGCGATTGCTCTTACAGCGACCGACCTGGGTACGGAGTCTGTTGAGACTCTTCCAGGTTGACCACTGCTGCTCCGACCCCGGTGGCAGATGTTCACCCGGGGCCACAAAGTTTGGAGGAGGGGGGTACCTTTCCTTCCACAGCTCATGCCTCGATTTAATCATATTCCTATCTGAGGGTTTGGCGAGTCTCAGGAAACTTTTGCGGCTTTTGAGACGAACTGGAGGTAGTTGGTGTTCGAAAAGGGGGTGTCTGCTGTCTGTTTCCTGTTTGTGTTTTTCTTTCCAGCAAGCTATCTTCCGGCGTACTTTTGGTGGTGCTATACCGGCTAATGGGTATAACATTTTCAAGGGAGTTGGTCTGAGGCATCCGGTTGATACGGCAGGTCTCGTTTAGAGCCGCATCTACCTCCTTATTCGCCGGCAGAAAAAGACAGTGCCAGGCCAGTCGTGCGCATGACATGGGGTGAGGCTCCCCAGCGCGTGGACGTCAAGCGGTATAGCAAACTTTTTCTTGACGACACCTTCATTTTCACTTTTTTACAGTGAGTTCGAAAAGAAAGAGTTCGGTTGAAGGTTATTCCCAGATAGCGTGGGTATGGGCAGTGTTCCACGGGGGTGCATGAAAGGAGCCTCCACGAGGCGCACCTCGGTAACAGCTAGGCTCGGTAACGCAGAGTCTAGGCTGGCCAATCCTTTCACCACCATGGTTCACCCAAATCTCTCTCAACCCTCGATAAGATCAGCATTGACCGTTATATCCATTAACATCGAAGGATTTTTCGGCTGACAAATCGCAACTGCTCGCAAATATGTGTAGCACCTCCTCCTATTGCGATATTCTTTTTCACGCGCCATTTTGGCAGATTGTGACGAGCGTTGCACCCGCGTACGTACTCCGCGAGTGTTTTTTTAAATTACTGGGTTTAATCTTAGTTTAGTGCTTATAGTTGGTGTTAAATATTACGATGGGTGAACGAAGAAGAAAATTAGTGCAACTAGCTTGCATGAAACCGCTAATATTAGGCAAATCCACACTTTATAACTATTTTTCATAACGTTTTTTAACTAATCCATTTTGATACAATGTTTGAAAAAGGGAAGTAAAATAGGTTTTGCTTTATAGGTAATTGGTGTAATAAATAATAATTGGTGTAATAAAACATACAATACCACTGATTTTTATGTACTTAAATGCATTTACCAAAGTATCTTTCGAAAGTGACGAAGAGTGACTCTAATCTTGTTTTTTCTATACTTTATTGTTAATAAAACGAATTAATAAAATACAATAAATGTTTAATTTGATCTCTCTCTTGGGGTAAAACCCAATAAGTCATTACCTCACCTGTCTAATTTTCTATTAATGTAAAAATTTTGTAAACTGGACACTTTAAAATTGTTTTAGTAATTAGTCTAATATATATTCTTCCACTTCAAATACTTATTGTGACGATATTATATAAATAGCATGGGTATATTTGTCATTAAACCTTAAATGTTGAATAACTCGAAAGTTGAAATTGCACACTTATTGGGTTTGAGCACTATACCCTCGATATATCAGATAAATTGCATGTATTGATAAAGGTAGGCTGCAAAAAAGCCCTAAAAAATCAAAATGTGTAAGTGTTGAGATGTCTGCTGATAGAAAAGAATGGAAGAGAAAGGCATATTGTGCAGGAAGATGATAAATAAGAGATGTATAGATTTGTATAATGGCCGGGGTTAACATAGTAGATTTTTATAATAAACTAGCAGCGCCCCGCGGATTCACCCGCGTAGTTCCCGTTCCCGTGGGAATTTCGGGATAAAAAGTATCCTATGTTCTTTCCCGGACCATAAGCTACCCCTGTACCAAATTCAAGTCAATCGGTTCAGTAGTTTAGCCGTCAAAACGTAACAGAACGACATTACTTTCGCATTTATAATATTAGTAGGGATAAATCTTTATTGCAGGCAAATAACCCATATAAAATCATACAAAATTCAATTTAAATCAAAATCTAAATATATCTAAAAATCTTGTCATTATCATGTTATCATGTTATTTCCATAGGATTAGAGTTTACCTGGGTTAAACTATAGCAACAGTATAGTATTTACTTGGGCACCAAATCTTATCCCACAACTCTGTACCCAACTGTATGTAAATTGAAAGGACGTGATTCATTTACTATTTATTTATATTATTTATGTATAGGCTTATATCTAGCAGTGGATGGTTACAGCCTGACGATGATGATGATGGTTTATCTATATGTTGCAGTAGAGACTGTCGATCCAGCCCCTGAGAAGACGTGGGTAGAAGACTTATTTATGAAAGAACCGAACGGCGAAGTGGTCATGGGTGAAGTTATGAAGAATCAAGAGACTACATCATCGGACATGCCTGTAAGTACTGTCATTTGTTACAATAAGGGCCTATTTCACGACCTTCAAGTAAAGGTACTCACCAAGTAAAGTTAGTTTTGTTTCTTTCTTACTTTATGTCAAGTGACGAAGACAAAACTTGTGAGTAGCTACACGGAACGTTACTCGAAGATGCTGAAATAGGCCCTAAGATGTTTATTTTTCTTAAAATGCCACTTCAAAGATGATATTTATTTAGCAAATACCTCATTAGTATGCGAGACAATATAGTGTTTCTTCTTTTTTATAAAGAGCCACATTTAAAAAGAAGAACCTTAAAGCGCCAATTCAAAGAAGAACAACTTTATTTTTATTTTTTGTCTAATAACTGCATCCATAGCCAAATATAAGGGGGCTTGTAGCCAAATAACTGGCTTTTTAAAAAGTGTTTTTCAATTTATAATCGCTTATTTTAAAATTGATATTATAGTGACACTTTTTGGTAACTAATGTGGCTGAAACTAGTCGAGGGATTCGACTTATAGGTACGTGTAAATATCCCGCAAAAATATATTAATAATAAACAATGACGTATGTTTCGTTAATAATAAAATATAAATAATTTTTTTTTATCTAATATATAAAAATCTTGTGTCACAGTTTTCGTTGCCATACTCCTCCGAAACGGCTTGACCGATTCTCATGAAATTTTGTGAGCATATTCAGTAGGTCTGAGAACATCTATTTTTCATCCCGAAATTCCTACGGGAACGGGAACTACGCGTGTGAAACCGCGGGGCGCAGCTAGTTCATAATAAATCTCTCATGCTGTTGCAGTCGGGTTATAGGCAGGGTCTCTACGCCACTTGGTCGTAAAAACTATATAAACTAAAAGTATCTCCATACAAACACTAACAAGTTACCAAGGTCGCTCGTTAGACACGCGTGAGAAGCCGTAAACAAAAGCTAGTGTTATATTTGGTAAGTTATAAAGGTATAGGAGAAACCAAGTGTTTTTAGATTTACATTTTTAAAGATAATTTTGAGCTGTAGAGTAACAGCAGTTCGACATTTAATATACTTCCGGGACCAATATTGAAGACCGCGAAAAACTTGTTTATTCATTAATTATAGCTAAATACATAATTAAAGAAAACCTAGAAGAAAAGAGTGTACACCGAAAAATACCCATCCGTGACTGTTGTGCTGCGTCCATGGTAATTACACTTACCATCAGGTGACACATTTTCTTTTGCCACCAATATAAAAAAATATTCTATAAAATCCTACTAATATTATAAAGCCGAATGGTTGTGAGTGTGGATGTTTAGATGTAAGTATGGATGTTAGTTCCACTTTCACGCAAAAACTACTGAATGGATTTTAATGAAATTTGGTACAGATGTTCCTCATACCTAGGATAACACATAGGATGACTTTTTATCCTAAAATTCCCACGGGATAAGGTTCCACGTGGGTAAAACCGCGGGGCACAGCTAGTTCATAATAACTGCTTCTTTGAGTCCAAAAACTGCATATATTTTAATTTAAAATGTTAGTTGTGTTTAATGAGTAAGTATGTACTTTAACTACATATAATATGAAAGTGGAAGCTTGTTTGTTTGAGGATTCACATTAACTTGTTTACTCATTTATATAGAGTATGACTCATTTACTCAAATAGATTGAATGTTTTTAAATGAAATTTGGAAGACAGATAATGATATAAAAATAACTTAAAATAAAACTGAATAGATTTTTATTCCGAAATTCCTTCAAACAAATGACATAGATTTTAATCCCGAAATTCCCAAGAAATCAGAATAAATGCGGGTGAAACCTAGTGGGATAGCTAGTTTATATGTAGTTATTTTCTTTGTATTTTGTGTTGTTATGTAAAGTCATCAATATAAATAAACAATCACCAGGCCTGAAAAGCAATAATAATTTATCTAGTAACTTGTCCAAGAATAATTACAATATACCTAACTTATGTACAATTGTATTTACGCATTGTATTATATACTTGTACAGTTTACTATTTAAAATTATGTAAATAAATTATTCACTTTCATAGTTTTTGTTGAGAATTTTAAATTAGCCTAAAACTGCTAGTTATTATAACCTCTATAAGCACATTTGTGAAAGTAAATGTTAATTATTAGTCACCATCATCAGAATGTCCCCACGATTTTTTCTATTATATCAGAATTTTGATATGATAGAAAAAATGGCCAGGTTGACTAAGGCCTAATCACCCTAATTCAGGGTAGGCTGGAGCCCCTCGGTGAGGACATTATATGAGCTGATGATGATGATCAGAATTTTGGGATAAAAGAAACCGTATCTACCTTCGTAAAATTTCAAAAGCATCATATATAATTTCATGCTTCAATTTACTCAATTTTGGGGATGAAAATTAGCAATTTTTCTTTTTCATTTTTCAACCTATTGTGTCCCACTGGGCAAAGGTCTCCCCCAAACATTTCCAACCATCCCTATCCTTCGTAGTGTCGCACCAGCTACTGTCGTAGGTGGTAAGATTCTCGTCAACGCTTTCTCGGCCGACCGCGACGACGCCTAATTTTTTTTACAAAGTGAAAATTAACAAGAAATAAGTGTATATTTTTGTACAAACAAAGATTTGACCTTTGTATTTTGCGTGGGTAAACTGATACACGCATTTTCGATCGAGGGAGTGGGCGATTTCGTCTCTACCCACACTACAGGTAAAATCCCTTTGTGTTCCTTTTAAATCGTCTCGAAGGGGCGTCATTAGGTTCTTAAGTTTACCCTTAAGGGTATAAATATCTTCTTTGAAGTGACTAGATCAAAATAATGTACTAGAGTTATGAAAAACCACTCTAATTAATATCTTGAGCTCTATCGAGGGGTCCAAGCCTAACCTGAATACACCTGTGAAATCTAAATAACTAATTTTATCTCTCAGGAATTAGAATTACTAATCAAATTTCTTCCTTACGCTACTTTTTTTGACTACGTCTATTAGGGATTAGATAATATCCTTTACCACAAGGATTCTTAATTACAAGATAAATAAAAGGTTACATGGGCCCTTCCTTTGAATATTTCATTACAGCAACATTCATTACGATGTGTCGTGATAAGGTAATAAAGTAACTAGTTATGATAATATTAGTATAAATAGCATAGTGTTTAATAGGATAATTAAATGATTTTTTTTTCTGTATTCCCAACTTTGGTCTCCCACACTAAAGCGTATTAGGTTGACATAATAAACATATTCCCGTTTGTTCCCTCTAAAGCGTGTTATGTTCTCAATATTAAACGTATAACCCTTTCTTCCACAGCTGGCGTGCCTCGACACGGAAATGGAGGACGACGAAGCGCGATCAGAAGCGACGTTCCGTTTCACCGTGTACAACTTCAGAAACTTGAAGGACTCTGTGCTCTCACCTCCATGCTACGTGCGAAACTTACCATGGAAGATCATGGTGATGCCACGACAGGCGCCGTCACCCGAGCGACAACAACAGAAGTCCCTGGGTTTCTTCCTCCAGTGTAACGGGGAAAGCGAATCGTCCAGCTGGTCTTGTTATGCCATGGCTGAACTAAGACTGTTGCCACAGAAGCCTGACTGCGAAACTTTCTCTAGAAAGATCCAGCATTTGTTTTATAGGTATGTTTTTTGGTTTTGTAGATCTTTGGGTACATTATATTTGTTCTTGATGTCGAGTCCAAATACCATTATTAAATAGTATTTCACAGAGCTGACTGAGAGCGACGCGGATTGTTCCGAACTGGACTGCAAAACAATCCTTGCGAAACGATGTTCTCCGGTTCGGGCACCCCTATTTCCCAGTATACCTGTGAAACCAGTATAAAATAATCATCATTAGCACCACCGAGGGGTGCGAACCTGAAAACATTTGTGTAAAACCAGTCTAAATAAATTATCATCAACTCATATCCCCACCGAAGGTCCTTAGCCCACCTTGAAAAGGCGTGAATGTAAATATGCTACAGCTTACTAAAATTCCTCTTTTCCTTTCCCAGCAAGGAGAACGACTGGGGTTTCTCCCACTTCATGTCGTGGAATGACGTGCTGGACCCTGAGAAGGGATACATCAAGGACGACAAGATCACTCTGGAAGTGCACGTGACGGCCGAGGCGCCGCACGGAGTGTCCTGGGACTCCAAGAAACATACTGGTTATGTTGGTAAGGAATATGTGTTTAGGTATAAGTTGGTAGCCGACTGCAGACAGCAGCAGCAGACCACACGTCGCCGCCTAACGTCATCATGACACTTCGCCGTCTGTTGCTCGGCGACGCGAAGCTAGCTACATGTCGCCCACTACGAATGTAATTTCATAGATATACATACAAACCAGTAGTGGCGCGGCGACGTGTGGTTTGCTGCTGCTGTCTGCAGTTGGCTACCAGCATATACCTTTTATCTTCAGTATGTCAAGTTCACAATATTTGATATAAAAACGACGTACTCTTGTTGTTTTGATGTTATAATATCACAGACACAATTCATACATATAATTTAATCTACATACTGGATAAACATAAGTTGTGTACATTATACACTTGTTAAACTATTAACACCCCTCTGTTTCTTTTGGGTGTAAAAGAAGTAGTTATCAATATGTTATTACTATAATGAAAACCTTATTTTGTTCCGTAAAAAACCTTGTAATCTTAAGCATTGATCACACGTAGCGAGCAAACCGGCGAGACAGTAAAATGTTTCTCGGCCGAGACAGTGTAGTAAGCGAGTAGCTGTTCACACACGTTTTGAAATAAGCACAGTCAGTTCAGTTCTATTGAGACTACAATTCGGATATGATGGATCGTAAAAAGATAATTAGAAAATATGTATAGTATAGATAGTATGTGGATCTTAAATTCTTAATTTTATTTTTAGCTTCTTGAATGGTAAAGCCCGAAATATTCATTTCTTCTACAATAGAAATGTACGCTGCATCACGTTTCTGCTTGTTTTTATAGTCTCTTGAGGAGAAATCCCATAAACAGGGATGCAATTTATACAGTTGTATAAATTTCACTGTAGTGTCTAAATCCCATTTACCAGACATTTTTTTACGTTTTTATCACGTGGACGCAAAATTTGCGGGGTACATATACGCACCGAGTGGCGAGTGGTCGCCGAATGCACGCCGAGTGCGTGTTTAGATCCACCGAGTGACCGAGCGAGACAGTGCGGGGAAGCGGGGGGGTGGGTACTCGGCCTAGTAAATAGAACGGGGTCCGAGTGACTGTCTCGGCGTGTTTCTAGGCCGAGCGCTCGGCCGAGCACTCGGCCATGTGTTCACAAATAGCGAGCGCTCGGCCGAGGGCACTGTCTCGCCACTCTACTCGCTACGTGTGATCAATGCATTATGATTATGTTAATTTGGCAGGTCTAAAGAATCAAGGCGCAACATGCTACATGAACTCTCTCCTACAAACGTTGTACTTCACAAATCAACTCCGAAGGGCCGTATACAAGATGCCCACGGAATCTGACGACAGTACTAAGTATGATTTATTTTAGTTTTTAAATGATTTACTAACATTACTATCTTTTGTTGTTACATCTTTTGTTGTTTTTTTAGGAACTAATGGTACTGATCCAAGTAACTTTTGCATTGAAAGAAAGTACTCTATGAAATGTCTTTGTTTTTATACATTTGTAGAGACTTCTTAAAAAGTTGCAGATTTCAAAGTACTACATATTATGTAAAATAATTCGATTTTCCATTCTTCACTAGAATTTGATCCTCATTAAGAAACATCGAATATTTAATATTAATTTTTCTTATTTTTTTTTAGATTACTTACACCTATATGCACTAATAAGTATTTGTTACATCCTTTATTTACCCAAATATTTGTATTGCAGGTCAGTAGCGTTGGCATTGCAAAGAGTGTTCTACGAGCTTCAGTTCTCGGACAAACCGGTCGGCACAAAGAAGCTCACCAAAAGCTTTGGATGGGAGACATTGGACTCGTTCATGCAACATGATGTACAGGAATTTTTGAGAGTAAGTAACAACATAACAGTAACTAAGTTCGAAACTTGTATCTAGGGTATTAGAAACTACGCACACACTCATTCACACTACATACACCCAGCTCGAGACAAACTTTTGTGGTACACACAAATATTCACTCACGCAGTCAAATTCAACGTTATATTTTTCTTGTAAGGCATAAAACTTAAATTATTTCACTTAAAAGTACTTTCATTGGTTTTTTGGTAAACCTATGAATCAATATAAACATAAGACGCACAAAAATAAACCTTATCCACATTAAAACAAGTCTTAATTTTCTCTGCAGGTGCTCTTAGACAAATTGGAGAGTAAAATGAAGGGCACATGCGTCGAGGGCACAGTACCGAGGTTGTTCGAAGGCAAGATGACGTCATACATAAAGTGCAAGAACGTAAACGTGTCTAGTACCAGAGTGGAGACATTCTATGATATACAGCTCAATATTAAGGGGAAGAAGAATAGTAAGTAGTTTTACTATGTATAAAAGTTAATATTTGTGAGTTGTTTTACTGTTTAAAAATTGGCTAATTCGACCGGGAAAGTTATAATACTCGCAATATTGATATCAAGTTGTAGCTTATGTTAGTGTATTGGTGCTTACTTACTGCATGAACATTCCTCTCAATCACCATGCAAAATTTAGTAATTTGAACTTCACGGCGCAAATCCCTACACCTAAAAGGCTGGCAACACATTTGTGGCTCACAAGTTATAGATATCCCAGCTAGGCTAGCAGACTTCGAAAACGCGATAGATACAGCGATTTATTGACATCCAACTGTCAAAATATAATAAATATAGCCGCCATATTTAATTTTTCATATCGTACCACGCCATAATTCATTTGGTCATGCTCGTGAAATCGATATTATTTCGTGGTGTCTATATATTTTATCACGCACAGTCATGCTAGGGGGGCTGGACGACAGTTGTTACTTAATTTACCATCAGGTCTACTCATTTGCCACCTATTTCATAAAAAAGACTACCAAACAAACATTGAGTTGGTTGTACGCAATTGCCCCACCACCAAAGAAAATCCGACATTAAAACAATCATATCCCAATTTCCACACAACCCAACTAACCCGACTACACGTTTTCAGTCGACGAGTCGTTCAAAGACTACATCAGTACCGAGACCCTGGACGGCGAGAACAAGTACGACGCGGGTGAGCACGGGCTGCAGGAGGCCGAGAAGGGCGTCATCTTCGCGTCGTTCCCGCCCGTGCTGCATCTACATCTCATGAGGTTCCAGTACGACCCCATCACGGATAGCTCCGTCAAGTTTAATGATAGGTATGTCGGGTTTGGAGTGTCATTTGTTCAAAAAGTTTTCTTTTATCTACAGAATTTATATAAGAACTAGCTGTGCCCCGCGGTTTCACCCGCGTAGTTCCCGATCCCGTGAGAATTCCGGGATAAAACATAGCCTATGTTCTTTCCCGGACCATATGCTAACCCTGTACCAAATTTCAAGTCAATCGGTTCAGTAGTTTGGCCGTGAAAAGGTAACAGACAGACAGACAGTAAGGATTACTGAGTAAAGAATTAAGTTTTTTTTGGTTTGGTAGCGATTTGACAGTCGCTTTTGACAAATTATTGTCTGAATTGTGTTAATTTAATTGTGTGCCCTGATATCATAATCTCTCATACACTTTTTAGGTCATACTCTGAGGGATTGGGGAAACTATTAAGTGACAGTAGCATGGTAACTCGCACTGGTAGGTTAATCCGTCGCTGCCACTTGTCAAACTATCATTTTTTTGATCGACTTTTCTGGGCTCCCATTTTCCGTAACGACTTTAGACGATGTTAGCATGACAACCGTAACACTAACTTGACATAAACCCTAATTTGACTCCCAGATTCGAGTTCTACGAGCACATAAACTTAGACGCATACCTCCAAGAGAAGCCGGAGACGCCAGCTGACTACACGCTGCACGCGGTTTTGGTCCACTCGGGCGACAACCACGGGGGGCACTACGTCGTGTTCATCAACCCCAAGGGGGATGGGAAGGTAGTCAATCTGTTAAATTTATACTGATAAGTTTCTTAATTTCTAAGTAATTTTATGGAAATGCGCAAATAAGATGATAGAGTGACTAACTATGAATGATATTTTATATATAGGCTTTTTTCATGTTCATAACTGTTTGAGGTCCAAACAAAAATCATTAATACAAAATGATTTTGTGTGAACTATTTGCAGTCCGCTACCAAGTATATGTGTATACATCACCTAAACCTTTCATAACAAGATACATGTTATTTCCAGTGGTGTAAATTCGACGATGACGTAGTGTCTCGGTGCACGAAGCAGGAGGCGATCGATTACAACTACGGCGGCCATGATGAGGATATGGCGCTTACAGTCAGGCATTGCACCAACGCGTACATGTTGGTTTATATTAGGTAAGATTTCTATAACTTTACTACCTTACTTTTTCTGTAATATCACTTTTTTAATAGGCTGGTATTATCCTGCCAAGTTTATGCGAAAAAATTGGACAAATAAAAACCTCATAAACTTTTTCAGAGATTCACAATTGAAGACAGTTCTTCAGGAAGTAACACAAGCAGACATACCCAGTGAGCTTAGTGAAAGGTTAGCCGAGGAGAAGAGAATCGAAACTGTGAGTTTGTACCTAATAATATAACACTGTCCAGAGCACTGTATGATAATGATTGTTACTGTTTTATCCCCATTGTCTCTTCACCTTATTCCATGTCTTTTCATCTTATTCCACCATATTTATTTTCTTAAGAGTGGTTTAATTCTGACGCGTTTCGGCGCTGCCTGCTTCGTTGGTGCGCGCGTCTCTAGATGTATGTGGTAGTAGTTGCGCTCGCGTCGCCCGACAGCAGCGCGGGGTGCGGGGTGCGGGGTGCGGGGTGCTAACGAAGCGCGCGGTGTGCCGGTGCAGCGCTGTTCAAACGCGCGGTTATAACAGCGCGCTGCCCGCTGCTATTCTGCTGAAGCATTATTGCGTCCGTTCTGATGTGTGTTCTCCGTGTGTCAGATCCGGCGCAAGGAGCGCAACGAGGCGCACCTGTACATGAACGTGAACGTGGTGCTGGAGGAGGCGTTCGACGGCCACCAGGGGAACGACCTGTACGACCCCGAGCGCGCGCACTACCGCGTGTTCCGCGTGCGCAAGCAGGCGTCCGTCGGCGACCTGCTCGACACGCTCGCCGACAACTTCAAGTACCCGCCCGCGCACCTCCGCGTCTGGCCCTTCTCCGCGCGCTCCAACCAGGTACACCATCACCCACACCCACACCCACCGCACAACACACGTACTACACCACTCCCATCCCACCTGACCCACACCACTCCCATCCCACCTGACCCACACCACACCCATCCCACTTGACCCACACCACTCCCATCCCATTTGACCCACACCACTCCCATCCCATTTGACCCACACCACTCCCATCTCACTTGACCCACCACTCCCGACCGACCTGACCCACACACCACTCCCATCTCACTTGACCCACCACTCCCGTCCGACCTGACCAACACCACTCCCATCCCATTTGACCCACACCACTCCCATCCCACTTGACCCACACCACACCCATCCTTTCCTTCGGGTCAAAATTCTCACTGGCAATATTAGCTATAAACAACACATAAACATGAAAATAAGATGTACGTGAAATGAGGTTCATATCAGCAATCATAAACAAAAACTAAGCTAAATCTATCATGTTCCAGACTTGCAGACCGACTTGTTTGGACATATCAAGCGACCAACACAAGACGATAGCGGACATATCTGAGAACATGAACCCTTGGAACATATTCCTGGAGATGCTTCCTCCCGATTCCGGACTGAGCGCGTTACCCAACTTCGACAAGGAGAACGATGTGGTGTTATTCTTCAAGTTCTACGACCCGAAACAGAAGCGTATACATTACTGTGGGCATCACTATTTGCCGATTGCGAGCAAGCCGGCGGATCTCATACCTATACTCAACAAGCGGGCAGGTAAGAACATTTTCGTAGACAGTTCTGATTACGTCAGATAGTTGACTTATTTATTTGACGTTCTTAAAGTCAAGTCTATTGACAGACGCATGTGTCAGCCGGAGCAGTGCAGAGTTTTTAATATAAAATTTACTGAACGCTAATACTAAAATGAGATTGATTATCTGCATAATTGCTCAAAGAATCGCCTCAATTTGTGACTAAACCTCAGCTCATCGAGGGTTATTATGATATATTTATTTCAACAAAATACCTTGTGTATGTGTACTCGTAAATACGCATGGTTAACCTCTGTAATTTGGCTTCTTTGTGCGTTATTCCTTGGTTAGACTTTTGGAACCCTAATTATTACTTTTAGTTACCAAAAACATATCAAAGAAATAATATCCCAAAAATCTTTTCTAGGTTTCCCTCCAGACACACCCTTGAACCTTTACGAAGAAATCAAACCGGACTTTGTTGAGAAGATCAGCAACTACAGCGAGCCGCTTGAAAAGGTATTATTTATCAGTTTTACCTCATTAGAACTTTCATTAGATGTGTAAGCGAACGCATTTATCGGTACTTTTGAATAGTTAGAAAGTATAATTATTTCAAGTACAAGTAACTTCACATACTCTCAAATATGTAATTCTCTACATTCCCATATTATTGTGGTAATAGTTAAATTTATAATTTACATGAATATGTTGATATTCGGTGCATAAAATTGTAAATTGGCAAAGCAATAATCCCGACTGAGGCAAAAATTTTAAATGCATTTTTCAAAATCATAAAATTGTGCAGTGTTCAAAAATAATTTAGAGATAACACAGTTAAAAAATACAAAAAATAACCTCGTAAAATGTAGCAATACGTAATCAGTGATAGGAATTAGTTATACCTCTATAATTGAACTTTCTTACAAAGCACTTGATCTCAAGGTTATAAAAGGTAAAAACAGGTATGATCGCACTACAAACATGCTTGCAAAACTTTTATAATTTAAAATTTTTCAATTTTGGAACTCATCTTTATGATTTGCCCACATAACCAATCACATTTATTCCATACACATCAACATACTTTCATTCCCTTTTTAAAAAATCAATGAAACATCCTCCCACTCTTCGTAGACAAAACCGTCAATTTCACGCCTATAGATTTTGTATAAGTTGCCATAGTGTTAGTGTTCTGTCCATTATGCTTCTCATTTTAGACGCTTCTTTAGTTGTTATTATTGTTTTACTGTTGCAAAGTAAATGTACGACGTCATAATGTCCATTTTAACTTTTGTATGAGGACATTTTGTTTCGAATTATTTAGAATCACGTATTTACTTTGTGACGGTACGGTTTAAAAGGTATTATCCAAGTACTTATATCACGTTTATAATTTTGATAACTTAAAACGAATTTGGAGTTCCATACACTGCTAGCATTTATTAATCGTCAGATTTCTTGATACTTCATCTTGGATAATCCCTGAATCATGACTATAACAGAACGTAACGTTTGTTTACGAAATTTATAAACTTGACCTGACAGAAATCATGGTCGGTAGAATTATAAGCTTTGAAATCGTACATTATAAATAAAAAAATATTGTTCTGCGATAGTCTGATAGTTCGTAGAAAGGTATTACCAATCACTATAAACCAATATAGCATAAAACATTCTCAGAAAGAAATTATGAAATGTATTTACATTACCTTGGCTGAATAGTCCCTCTGACTAACCACCACTGGAGAGCTATATCAAACAGTACTGTCCCTTAATAATGAAACAATAATATAGTATTAGCTCGACTGAATAGGCTTTCTAAGTTAGCGTGGTTACCACGGGAGAGCTATTTCAATCAATACTGTCCTTTAATCCTACAAAAATAAAGTCTAATATACATAACCAATAAAAGTAAATAGTGATTGGTAGTCCGGTCTCCGCTAGTAAGTAGTCCAAGTTGCGGTCCTCGGCTCGCGGGCCCCGGCCCGTGGCGCGGGGTACCCTCGGGTTGAGTCGTGTGCACGCGGCCAGGTATTGGACGAGCTGATGGATGGCGACATCATCGTGTTCGAGCGCGCCGACGGCCGCCACGACGAGCTCGAGCTCCCCACCTGCCAGGACTACTTCAAGTACATATTCTACAAGGTCGAGGTGCAATTCGTCGACAAAACTGTGCTCAATGATCCCGGGTGAGTCAACTCTATTTTTCAAGGGAAATAAATAGGTATAATGTACTAAAACATTGTATTTACTTAGTTATAGTTATCAGTTAGTTCATGTTGACGTAGATCAAGGTTCAAAAGGAAAATCAAAACGTATACGCTCGATAATCAGTAATAATAGCTACACATTGATTCTTGATGTAGATCAATCTTCGAAATTGACCAGGGCCCTTATGGTCGTATCCATTGTTTGTCTGGCATCTCTTGCATGAACCGGTCCTTTTTGTATCGATAAATATTAATTGAAACAAGTGTGTCTAATATATCAAAAATGTCCAAGGTTCCGTTTATATGTAGAGCCACCTAGGGAAGCTCAGGGCCTCAGAATCATAGATGGGGTCAACTGCCCATAAGCAATATTACCATGTCAGTTAGTAACTCGTTTACTTTGTTTCATTTATGAATAGGTTCACAATGGAGTTATCAATGCAGATGCGTTACGACCAGATGGCGCGAGCGGTTGGACAGCGTTTGAACGTGGACCCTTACTTAATACAGTTCTTTAAGTGTCAAAAGTAAGTGTCACATTCATTTGCTATTGCAGCTATTGGGCCATTTCATTACAAGGCAAGCAACAAAGCATTGTATGTATTACACTATTTATAGAAGCCTTCACTCCTTATTTTAGGCAAAGTATTTGTGACTTATGTACTTATACGTCACTTATCATTAATGGCCGTTCCCAATATTCAATCTGTTAATGATCTTCCTTGTCGACGGATATAAAACTATGGACACGTCATTTTACATACATTTATGACAGATATACAGAGTTTCGTATTTGTAGAAAAATCATAGTAGATCGAATATTAGGAATGGCAGTGACTTGTCTGCTCGATTGCCTTTTAAAAAGCTTAGTTTGAAATACATATGTGTTTTCTTACATTATTTTCATGATAATAACTAATTTAATGTGTGTCATTGTGAAATTGTTGTAGCTACAAAGATACCCCAGGAATTCCTCTAAGATACTCATACGATGGAATATTGAAGGACTTGCTAACATATTGTAAACCAAAGTGCCCTAAGAAATTGTTCTATCAAATATTATCTATTAAAGTTAACGAATTGGACAACAAGAAACAGTTTAAATGTTTATGGGTGAGTAGTTTGAAAATGTTTTTTATTTTTCTAGGAATAAGGTAGTATTTTGCTTGAATCATTTTCTGTGCTATCTGTTTTGATCTGTCTAATATTTTAAAGATAAAATATGTTATAAATAAACTCAAAATTGTTTAATTCTACCTTATTTTTCCTACGGAAATTTTGGTACTATTATGTGTAAGCTATCTTGGATGCTAGGAGTTTTGGTCACTCACAGGATTAAGAATTTTTGTAAATAAAATGTACCGAAGTTTTACATAGATACGCTATTGATCTAGGTGTACATATTTGTGTGAAGCGTTTATTTACTAATGTAAAATTTGCAGGTTGGTCCAAATTATAAAGAAGATAAGGAATTAATTTTATACCCAAACAAAGGCGGCAAAGTGTCCGACATTTTGGAGGAGGCAGCTAAAGTTGTTGAAATGTCACCCGAAGGGTCTGGCAGGTATGTTTATTTTGTATAAAACTAGTCTAAGAATATGAAAAAAAAAAGCTTTTATTAGTTGATATTTCTATATTTTGTATACAAATATGGCTTTTACAACAGTCTTTTATAAGTTTATGATACTAAAATAAAATAAGTATTAGAAAGTGGCCGCCATGTTGAATTTTAAGTGACGTCAATTATTTTTTGCGGTGGAGACATAATATGACTTTGTAATGAGGTTTTTTGTGGGGAGACTCGCGGCCCTCATATAGGGCCAACGCTAAAACTCGCGCGGGGCCACGGGCAGTAGGAGCAGCGGGCGCGTGTACCCGCGAATGGATTTATCAGGCAGTAGACGTTGTTTCCGTTGACGTCTTTTTGCCAAATAATAAATTAGTAAATAATCCATGGTAATCTACTCGAAACAACTGTACACGCTCGAGATCAAAATAGGGATGTCGACTAAAAAATCTGATTAGTCCGTCAGATAGATTTCACGTATTTTCTCTTTTTTGATACAAACAAATACTATGCGATATAGTGCATAGAAAACTCGTGTGACGTCACAGCTACATTTTTTTTTCAAGAATCATCGTCACAACCCCCACTCCTTAACTTTAATGCGTTATAACTAAGTCAGTTTAATTAATTTGATAAAACAAAAAAATACGTGTCTAACATTTATTCGAAATCTATCTTACGGACCAATTAGAATTTCATTTTGTTTACCCAGTCGACATCCCTATAATAGCAGCGCTAAATGAGACGGGTGCCCTCTCGCGGTTCGTGGCGCGCGGCGCGCGGCGCGCACACGTCGTGTTGTAGCGTTACTCCGTGTGGGCTCATGGTGCGTGTTGTAGCGTTACTCCGTGTGGGCTCATGGTGCGTGTTGTAGCGTTACTCCGTGTGGGCTCATGGTGCGTGTTGTAGCGTTAGGCCGTGTGGGCTCATGGTGCGTGTTGTAGCGTTACTCCGTGTGGGCTCATGGTGCGTGTTGTAGCGTTAGGCCGTGTGGGCTCATGGTGCGTGTTGTAGCGTTAGGCCGTGTGGGCTCATGGTGCGTGTTGTAGCGTTAGGCCGAGTGGGCTCATGGTGCGTGTTGTAGCGTTAGGCCGTGTGGGCTCATGGTGCGTGTTGTAGCGTTAGGCCGTGTGGGCTCATGGTGCGTGTTGTAGCGTTAGGCCGTGTGGGCTCATGGTGCGTGTTGTAGCGTTAGGCCGTGTGGGCTCATGGTGCGTGTTGTAGCGTTAGGCCGTGTGGGCTCATGGTGCGTGTTGTAGCGTTAGGCCGTGTGGGCTCATGGTGCGTGTTGTAGCGTTAGGCCGTGTGGGCTCATGGTGCGTGTTGTAGCGTTAGGCCGTGTGGGCTCATGGTGCGTGTTGTAGCGTTACTCCGTGTGGGCTCATGGTGCGTGTTGTAGCGTTAGGCCGTGTGGGCTCATGGTGCGTGTTGTAGCGTTAGGCCGTGTGGGCTCATGGTGCGTGTTGTAGCGTTAGGCCGTGTGGGCTCATGGTGCGTGTTGTAGCGTTAGGCCGTGTGGGCTCATGGTGCGTGTTGTAGCGTTAGGCCGTGTGGGCACACGTCGTGTTGTAGCGTTACTCCGTGTGGGCTTATGGTGCGTGTTGTAGCGTTACTCCGTGTGGGCTCATGGTGCGTGTTGTAGCGTTAGGCCGTGTGGGCTCATGGTGCGTGTTGTAGCGTTAGGCCGTGTGGGCTCATGGTGCGTGTTGTAGCGTTAGGCCGTGTGGGCTCATGGTGCGTGTTGTAGCGTTAGGCCGTGTGGGCTCATGGTGCGTGTTGTAGCGTTAGGCCGTGTGGGCTCATGGTGCGTGTTGTAGCGTTACTCCGTGTGGGCTCATGGTGCGTGTTGTAGCGTTAGGCCGTGTGGGCTCATGGTGCGTGTTGTAGCGTTAGGCCGTGTGGGCTCATGGTGCGTGTTGTAGCGTTACTCCGTGTGGGCTCATGGTGCGTGTTGTAGCGTTAGGCCGTGTGGGCTCATGGTGCGTGTTGTAGCGTTAGGCCGTGTGGGCTCATGGTGCGTGTTGTAGCGTTAGGCCGTGTGGGCTCATGGTGCGTGTTGTAGCGTTAGGCCGTGTGGGCTCATGGTGCGTGTTGTAGCGTTAGGCCGTGTGGGCTCATGGTGCGTGTTGTAGCGTTACTCCGTGTGGGCTCATGGTGCGTGTTGTAGCGTTAGGCCGTGTGGGCTCATGGTGCGTGTTGTAGCGTTAGGCCGTGTGGGCACACGTCGTGTTGTAGCGTTACTCCGTGTGGGCTCATGGTGCGTGTTGTAGCGTTACTCCGTGTGGGCTCATGGTGCGTGTTGTAGCGTTACTCCGTGTGGGCTCATGGTGCGTGTTGTAGCGTTAGGCCGTGTGGGCACACGTCGTGTTGTAGCGTTACTCCGTGTGGGCTCATGGTGCGTGTTGTAGCGTTACTCCGTGTGGGCTCATGGTGCGTGTTGTAGCGTTAGGCCGTGTGGGCACACGTCGTGTTGTAGCGTTACTCCGTGTGGGCTCATGGTGCGTGTTGTAGCGTTACTCCGTGTGGGCTCATGGTGCGTGTTGTAGCGTTACTCCGTGTGGGCTCATGGTGCGTGTTGTAGCGTTAGGCCGTGTGGGCTCATGGTGCGTGTTGTAGCGTTAGGCCGAGTGGGCTCATGGTGCGTGTTGTAGCGTTAGGCCGTGTGGGCTCATGGTGCGTGTTGTAGCGTTAGGCCGTGTGGGCTCATGGTGCGTGTTGTAGCGTTAGGCCGTGTGGGCTCATGGTGCGTGTTGTAGCGTTAGGCCGTGTGGGCTCATGGTGCGTGTTGTAGCGTTAGGCCGTGTGGGCTCATGGTGCGTGTTGTAGCGTTAGGCCGTGTGGGCTCATGGTGCGTGTTGTAGCGTTAGGCCGTGTGGGCTCATGGTGCGTGTTGTAGCGTTAGGCCGTGTGGGCTCATGGTGCGTGTTGTAGCGTTAGGCCGTGTGGGCTCATGGTGCGTGTTGTAGCGTTAGGCCGTGTGGGCTCATGGTGCGTGTTGTAGCGTTACTCCGTGTGGGCTCATGGTGCGTGTTGTAGCGTTAGGCCGTGTGGGCTCATGGTGCGTGTTGTAGCGTTACTCCGTGTGGGCTCATGGTGCGTGTTGTAGCGTTAGGCCGTGTGGGCTCA
This sequence comes from Timandra comae, assembly GCA_958496195.1. NCBI lineage: Eukaryota > Metazoa > Arthropoda > Insecta > Lepidoptera > Geometridae > Timandra > Timandra comae. Next base: position 9,723,623 of record OY292363.1, on the reverse strand, counting down.
TGGTGCGTGTTGTAGCGTTACTCCGTGTGGGCTCATGGTGCGTGTTGTAGCGTTACTCCGTGTGGGCTCATGGTGCGTGTTGTAGCGTTACTCCGTGTGGGCTCATGGTGCGTGTTGTAGCGTTACTCCGTGTGGGCTCATGGTGCGTGTTGTAGCGTTACTCCGTGTGGGCTCATGGTGCGTGTTGTAGCGTTAGGCCGTGTGGGCTCATGGTGCGTGTTGTAGCGTTACTCCGTGTGGGCTCATGGTGCGTGTTGTAGCGTTACTCCGTGTGGGCTCATGGTGCGTGTTGTAGCGTTACTCCGTGTGGGCTCATGGTGCGTGTTGTAGCGTTAGGCCGTGTGGGCTCATGGTGCGTGTTGTAGCGTTAGGCCGAGTGGGCTCATGGTGCGTGTTGCGCGCGGCAGGTTACGGATCGTGGAGGTGTCGTGCCACAAGGTGCTGCCGGGCCCCGAGCCCGACCTCACGCTGGACCAGGTCACCATCACGCCGCCGCGCCTCTACCGCATCGAGGAGGTGCCGCGCGACGAGCTGCAGCTGCAGGTACGCCCGGGACACACCACACACAGACACATACGAACGGACCGACATACATACACACAGAAGCCTACAATGTATACACGCGACTGCGTCCATGCATTCGTCGCTAGACCGACTTATTAGACTATATTTAGCTTGGTATGTGACTACATTACACACACAGACGCATATACAGTGGTGGTCATATAATTAAGAACGCTTATTTAACGTAACGATTTTTTCAAAATAGCATGTATAACTAATTGCATGTATTTATTTTTATTTATTTTGATACCTTCAAATATTTCCATACTATGGATACATCAGTTGATACACACGATTGGCTAATAAATAAAAAAATAAACTTTATACATTAGATCTAAACCTAATATTGATACGAACTGGCTGGTCATATAATTAAGAACGCTGAATAGTTAACTTTTTTATTCAAGTTTACATAAAAAACACTCCATAGCTTTGTGGTTGTAAGTCACTATTCGTATAGTTTAGATGCCATTTATTTCTGTAAAGGTCTTAAAAGTGATTGTTTCATATGAATTCATATGGAGAAAAATAAAAGTTATGACAAGTCTACAAGGTACATGATAAAAAAACTTTGAGAAGAATTTGGTCGAACAAAAAGATATTTAACACTTAACAATGCTCAAAAACGATATTTTTTCACGCCATGAAGCATTTTGCCACATATCAGACTTACTTCAAATGGTTGGTGTGTGTTGAGTACCTAGAAAGTCATCACGTCGAGATGATCGAAAACATTCGTTTGGGAAAAGAAAATAATTTGAAAGGGTCTAATGTGCTGAGAAACGAATATTTTGGGAGAAATAACTCTTCCAACAATCTCGGCAAGGACTATACGAAGGTTTTTGGTACAAGGAAAGCTGCACGGAAGAATAACAAGGAAGGTACCCATCATGCAACGATGCCATAGGCAATACCGGCTGGCACTTACAAGAAGGTGTGACAATTGCATAGTAAGTCAGTGGAAAAATGAATATTTTTTCTGACGAGACAAATATAAATTCGAGTGTTTTCTGGTGAAAAACATAATTTACAACATCTTCCGAGTAAATCATTCGACCTTAAATACACAAAAGTGACATTAAAGCATGTTGAAGAAATATCACATTTTTGGATGCTTCTTTGAATACGGCGTTGAAGCTGTGAAGCTGACACAAGAAAACATGGATCAATTCTAAGACAAAGAATATAATGGAAAAACTATGTTCCTTCAAGCTGAAAACGTTCCTTTAGGTTTTTGGTCAATTTGAACATTGCAGCACAACAATGACCCAAAACATAATGCGCGCACCGTTAAAGAATATCTCATATTGCAATTATTTTCTGTCTAAAATTGGCCAGCTAACGGCCTAGAGCTAAACCCAATCGTGCACTCTTGGTGCGAAGTCAAGAGAATAGTTTTAAATGGACAATATGGCAATTTAAAGAGAGCTCTAATGATGTTTTCTCAAAAGAATGGAACTCTGTTTCTCTTACAAAATGTCAAAAATTGATTGAGTCAATGCGTCGTCGCCCGGTATGGGTAAATCAGTAATTAAAACTCGTAAACATGTTGCCAACTAGTAATTTCAGTTAAAATACAATAAATTGATATTTTACTTTCTCAATAATATCATTAATTTAATTTTAGTTTTATATAAAATAACTTTTGAACAGTTTAATAAATCGTTCTTAACACTTTCACAGCGGAGCGTTTAGAGCGCCGCTTGATACGGTACGCGGGCGTATTTCTGCATAATTGTGAACATCATAGAAAAATAACGGATAGGGGTATATGGATAATTCTTTTTGTGTTTAAAAGATATACTTTTATATTTTATGGATAATAAATAAAAAAAAATTATAGTATATAAAATAATTTAATACGAGTAAAGTAAACATGGTCATTTTTTATAAAAAAAAAAAAGTCATACAGACAAAAACAGTCACACTCGCTCCGTACTCTCGCCGGCGGTCGACTGAGTGGGCGCGGGCGATCGCGAACTGTAGCTATCGCGTTCTTACTACATACAAACATTGTATATGTGTGTGTAGCTTATGAACTAAGCTACAAACGTGTACAAGGCGGATCACGACAAGACGTCGTGATTTTCTAATAAACATTTGAAAGGCGGTCACGAGTGCTACTCGTGATTCGCGCGTTAGAGAAAAATATGAATGCCGAGCTGAGGTCGTGATCCGCTGTGAAAGTGTTAATTATATGTCCAGCTTCATTGGTACATCAAATTCGTTACAATAGAGAACTAATGAAATTTGTAAAAAAAAAGTTGACCTTTCAATTCTATATTCCTAATCCCATTTGCCCCAGTCACGTAGCTATCTCAAAACATAAATAGTTACTTCCAAAAGCAATAAATAACTACACAAGAAATTATTTAAACAAAAAATATCTCGAATTTCAAATCGTTCTTAATTATGTGACCACCACTGTACATGCATACTCATATTCATAGACAGATCACATTGACAGAGACGCATATACAGACTTACATACACACCATCGTATACAGTCGCATTTTCATTCTGTTACACACACAAACAGTCACAATCACACACACACACACTCACACACTCCCATACTAAAATCCCCACTATGCCGTGGGTTCAGGAGGACGAGATCCTGGTGCCGTGCGCGCACTACTACAAGCAGGTGTACTCGACGTTCGGTATTCCGTTTTTCGCGCGCATCAAGAACAACGAGCCCTTCCAGGCGGTCAAGGACCGGCTGCAGAAGAAACTCGACATACCTGACAAGGAGTGGGAAAAGGTGAGATACATTTATTTGTGAATTTGTTTACATCAATGGTTGAACTAGAAAAATATTTTGTTAGAATACTGTCTGATCTCCTGAAAAGCTCGTTTTAAGGTACTGGTCGCTTATAGAAGTCAACCTTTTAGTCCTTAATGACTGCAGTAAATTGACTTTAAAATGTTTATTGTTTCAGTACAATTTTGCCGTAGTAACGAACGGCAGACCGAATTACATTAGTGAAGGTGCAAATGTCAACATTTACGACTTCAGAGCGAGTAGTAATACGAGTGAGTATCTTTCATATAAAATTTTTCTTTTCCCGATATCTTCGGTTCTTTTACCGATCGATAGACAAAACATAGCACAAAATCAAAAGCTAAAAATCATACGAAAGCCCCTAGTACCAGCGATCCATAAAGTATTACAACCTCGTGCCCCCCGGCAACGAATGCGTGCTACAATTGTACGAAGACGTGTCGCTTCCAGACCCGACGGGGCGGCCGTGGCTGGGCCTGGAGCATATCAACAAGACGCCCAAGCGGTCGCGCGTCAACTACCTCGAGAAGGCCATCAAGATATACAACTGAGGGCAGCGCGCGGCGCCCGCGGCGTCCCCCGCGCCCCCCGCGCCGCTCGCCCCCGCGCGCCCCGCGCCCCCCGCGCCCCCCGCGCGCCCCGCGCCCCCCGCGCCCCCCGCGCGCCCCGCGCCGCTCGCCCTCGCGCGCCCCGCGCCCCCCGCGCCCCCCGCCGTGCGGGTCTGGGTGCGGCCCCGGCCCCCTGCGCCGCCACACACACACCTCCCGGCGCAACTTCACGGACAACAACCCCCCACACGACCCTCGCCGCAATTTGATAGACAACCTTTTGCGCAACTCGGAACGCGACCCCCTGCGTGTACCGAAATAAAAAAAACCATTGTACGACCCAATCCCGATACCCAATCTCGTCCCTCATCGCAAGATCAAAGAGAAGCTTTGGTGCAATTTTACCGAGAAGCTTTTGCGCTACTCGGAATACTTCCCCCAGCGCAACCTGACAGACAACCTTTTGCGCAACTCGGAGGACGACCCGCTGCGGAACCCCAATTAAGTGCCGCTGCGCAACTCGCTAGACAAGTTGTAGCACATACACTCGCGCACTGCACTCTGCAACTCGACAGAGAACCTCCTGTGCAACGATATCCCCCTGCGCAACCAGAGGTTCACTTCACTACGCAGCTCGACAGACAACCTTCTGTGCAATCCGAAGTTCACTCCACTACGCAACTGGACATACAACCTTCTGCGCAAATTGAAAGACAACCTTCTGCGCAAATCGAAAGACAACCTTCTGCGCAAAACGGACGGGTCTCTTCTCAGCCCCAGAGACAATGTTCACATCCGCGAGCCGCCGGCCCGCCGCGCCGCGCCCGCAGACAGCGGCCCGCGCCGCGCGTGCTGGCGCTCCGCGTCACGCTCTCGGTGTCGCGAGCCCGCCCCGTCCGCCGCAACGTCCCCGACCCACCACCGCCTCAGTACTGAGAATCATTTACCTCGTAAATGTACGTCAAAGTTTGACTACACCGACTGTACCTGCAGGAAATGTACGTCAGTTTGACTACAGACGGTTGTACCTACACTAAATGCACTTTATTATTAATGTTCGTTCGCTAATATCGTCTCTTCGATGCAGCTCGTGTGTCACTCATATTTTTAACGTGCGGCAGTAGTTTTGCTAGTAAACATTAAATATATTTAAATAATTATCGCTCCAATTTGAGTGTTTTTAAAAGAGTATTTATGTTTGTTTTGTGTTAAAAGCACTGTGATTGGAGTCAATTAATTGGATATACCTTGGCTTGTATAGTGAACTCTGTCAAAGCATTTAATTTATGGTACACTTAATAGATCGACTATACTTATTACCGAGTGAATTGTAGCGGCAAAAGTTTTGAACCAATTGATTGATACTGTGTGACATTTCAAACATCTATTTATCTACGAATATCAATATAATCTATTTATTTTTATATCTAGAGACATATATAGATTTTTTGTACTGAATTATGAAGCCAATTATAGATAGTCTATAGGTATGGAGCGTAGTGTGAACATATTTAAAAGAAAGTTACAAAATTTACATAGGTTATGGGTCAAAAACTATGTGTTATACTACTAGATAATTTACGCTCTGATCGGAGGAATAGTGTGTTAACACTTTACACGAAAATAGTTAATGTGTACTTGGTGATGTTACACTTAACTATGATGATAGCAAATGTGTAAACGCTTGGGGCAGTAGCTGTTTTACTCTATCGCAAATAGCAAATGTGTAAACTTTTATTGGGGGGTAGTGAGTGTTATTTATAAATACTCTATACCAGACGATAGCAAATGTGTTAACTCTTGGGGTAGTACGAATGTTACATTAAGGAGATAGTTAATATGTACACTTTACACGTGAGTGTTACACTTTAGCAAATGTGTAAACTATTTAGGGCAAATGAGTTACAGTTCACTTGAATTTATAGTACTACTATATATAGAGTTACGCTTTTAATTGGGTGTTAGTGAATATGCCTTATTCTGAGGCAGATAATTAGTGGGCCTCTGTTACACTTTATATGGGGGTAGAGTGTGTAAACAGTATTTATGTTATCCTAATGTAACAGTCGAAAAATATTATTAGTGTTACCAAAACAAAGTATCAAATGTGAGTGTTACCAAGTATCAATTGATTTGAACAACACATTTGTACCGGAGTGTAAAGTGGCCATTCGATATAAAATGTATAATTTCGGTTTTTCGAGTTACTTTAAACTCGAAAACTGTGCCAATTTAACGTCGCTTTAGTTTTTGGTGATTCGGCAGAGGCAAGCATTTCTTTTTAATTTACATAAATTAATTATAAAATATATTTGTCTAGAATGTAAAGTGTCACAGTAGTTGTTATAATTATAATTAAATTGATGTAGTTGATAAACTCCGTTTGCTTCTTTCTAAGGGAAAATAATGTATTTATCGAGAGCTTTCGCATTTATATTGTTGGATTGTTTACGTTGCGTGGCTTGCATGTGGACCCTTTTAAACTGTTGTAATTGAAATAGTTTTCAAAATAGTTGTTTGTTTTAAAAGATAGTAAAAAATACATTTGTTTTTCTTGCAGAGAAAAGGCCATTTTTGTACTTATTGTTTTATTTTACTAATAACGCAAATGCAAGCAGTGTTTAAGCTTATAGAACATATTATTTTCTCTCTGTGTAAAAACACTATTATAAAGAGCATTATCAAATAAAATACAATAAAATTTGATAACCAAACAATAAGTTGAATAAATTAATGAATAAAATGGTGACAAGGTGACATGATGGAATTTATTTATATTTTGTTCGTGTTATCTTATGAGAACTTTACAGCACAGTCATAGAACATAGTCAATATCATACAACTGTATGGTCAAAAATGATACAGCATATTTCTATTTGATAATTTATTCGGCTTTTTTTTGGCTATGCCATAATTATACAGCTCATTAAATATCTTTAACTTATGACCAGAAGATTCAAAAGCTATTTGCTGAAATTTTTAGCAATGAAATAATACAATTTAATGCAGTTTATAAGCTATAAAAACTGCTCTAAACTTTGATGTTTTGTAGCTCAGATTAGTAGTAAGACAGACTATTTTCTACGACCGTGTCGAGTTTTTATTTTAATTACATTGAAGTAGTAAATGCTTACTGTAATTGGACCATACGCTACGATAAAGTACGGTCAACATAAATAGATAATACAAAAACACAATGCACAACAATGCCTTTGGAAATTATTATGTTGACTGTACTGTACCTTACATACAATTTGTCTTGATTTGTTCTTTAAAATGTAAAGTTATTGTGATATATAAAGAAGATGTTAGTGATGCATGTAAATAGCTATTGCAACATACATTATTAATAAATCATGTATAAAATGCTTTTGGATTGTGACCAGAGCTTCGATTAATAACTGATTTTATATTAATATAAGAATTGATGCTTATTGTAATGTCGAATTACCAAAAATGGCTCGTGTTTGAGGTGGTCACGGAGTTGGTGACGTTTGTCTGTCAAGTGTCAGATGTGTCATGTGTCAAAGGAGTGTGTGGTCGTGCGCACCTCAAACGCGCCTTCGCCCTTGCACATAAACTCATTAATTGTCTTATTAAATAAATAATTATTATCCGTAGCACTGTATTGTTAGTATCGGCTCTAAGCCCGCTCTTAACGAACATGTATAATGTTATTTAAATTTTTTTTACTCGACCTACCAGAAAATGTTACGTTTTTCATAAAATGATTATGTCGAAATTATGTATATATATGATGTAATAAATTAAGAAAAAAAAATACAAATAAGTTTTCGTAAAGTTGCCTTAGAAGTTTTAAGTCGTTTAGTAATTTGAAAATAATGCCTTTATTATATGATACCCTCCTTGTTTTTAGTTTGCACGGTAACTTATTAACTTTAAAACTCTATTGATTAATATATTGTATAGTTGTGGCGATGAGGCGCTCGCGCTGAGCAGATCGCTGTTTCTCTTTTAGTTTTCACGTTACTATACGAAACAAATTTATATATAAACTTTTAACATGTGTGTTGGTTTCGCTATACATTAACACGGTTTGAGGTGAATGAGAGAATGTTAGATAAATAGTGGCTTAGTTAATATATGCCGTTAGTATTCTGGCGATGATGGGATTATAGAATGATTATGAAACTGTTGAATCATTTTTGAAACGTGTGAAACATTTTTTGAGACATGTGAATCATTTTGAAACATGTGGTAGCGACCGAGTGGTACAAGACATGGGAATACCGTGTTCTCACAGATATTGTTTCAATGAATATAATCCTGCACTTGTTTAACACTGGTTTGTTTTATGATGGACGATCGTACATACCCTCCCTCTTTATTATTGTTAACATATATTTATAAGAATGTGTTATTACATAACTGACTCATTTATAAGGTAATTAGGTATTATTAGTTTAGAGAAAACTAAATTTGAAGTCAATGCTTGAACGGAATATACTTAAATTGAATAAAAATATCTAAAATTATGGAATCATATATTTTTTTATCAGAATATGTAATTCATCCCTATTTTGTACCTCGATAAAGTCTGATGATTAACGTAGAAATGCGTCCTTGTCATATACAGGAAAAAAACCTATTCAATTATTATTTTTTATTGATTCTCGGATAGAACTGCAGGGTACAGCTAGTAACAAGTATAAAATATACCTAGTACCTATACAATAACAGTGCAGTTTATATCTCCTCTATACATACAAGTCCAGATGAACACTAAATTTTATCTAAGTTCAAAGAACGAAACATCGTTGTAATAGGCAGTATTACCGAGAAGTTAGTTTATTTCTGCGACGACTATTCTTATAACAATTACCTTTCAATTTATCGTACAAAAGAAACTGGCTGACGGAAGACAGAAGGCGTATCTGGCGTTATCTAGGTTTGACGGGGATGGAGGAATAACGACACCAAAGGTCAACACATCCACATTAATCAAGGTCCTTGGCGGTGATCGGCAGGATGGCTGGACCACAACGAAATATGTACATAAGACTATGTGCATTATTTATTACCTATTTGCTAATATTTACTACCTATAATGACATAATTGCTACCTTCAGTCGGCAGTCTTATTAATCATTATTCGCCGCTAGCGAATAAGTAACATATTTTTAGCGCTTTGACGGCCGCTGCCGCGGCTCGCTTGCTACGCTCGCTCGGCTCGCGCGTTGTGTTGTCGCAGTTCTAACATAACCTAACCCACCTTGGAATAGGAAAAAACCTTTTTTCCCTACCAGTAGGCAGTGACGGATTAAGACTTCATGATGCCCTAAGAGAAATCCAAGCGTTTGGGCTCCCAGGGCTGGAATTTGAGGACGAAAAAAAAGATCAGCTAACACTGACGTATTCAAGGTAGGGGAAGTTTTCTGGTGCCCTTTCTGGTGTTTTCTTGTACCCCCCAGACGTGGTGCCCTAGGCAATTGCTTAATTTGATTAAGGGTTAATCCGGGACTGCTAGTAGGGATATACCAGTCGGGATAATATGTGGAATAGGTTGTTCGATTGTCGAATTAGCAAGTTATTTCTATACTTATTGAAAAACCAGTCGAACAGTGAGAACAAATGTACAAATCACAATTTTCAATGGCTCTGAAAGTAATTAGCTAAGTCAATGTAATAAGAACATTAAATTGAGTAGGTACTTACATTTCTTTTAATTATGCCAGCGTATCGAGACGTAATTAGTTACATAATTTTGCGTGTGTATCTAATGTGTGAATACGTTTTTATTAATTGCCATTGAGAATTTATTGCTCTAACTCTGTTATTAATAATGATTTGCAGTTGAAGTCAAAGTTTTAGGAAACCTGTTAGATTTTGAACGTACTTAGAAAGTCGATTCAGTATTGTGCGAAATATTTTTTTGGAAATAATAAAAACAGTGTTATAGGTAGTAACATAGCTGAGAGAACAGCATTTTGTAACAAAGTCTAGGTGCTGGTACCTCTAGGATAATTTATTTGTTCTTTCTATCTATCGGATTTGTGATTTTCAAGAAACGTCAGCATAAATATTTTTCGCGATCATTCGCAATTCCTCGTTGAGTGCGAGTTGGTGGTGGTGACGCACGCAGCTGGTAGTGACCCTGCCTGCTGTGCCAATAGTTAGAGGTCGATTCCTGCTCAAGACTTTTTTTTACACGAACTGTGTCTTAGTCTGGATTTTTCTGTTTATCCTTTGTCTAGTCCAGCGGTTCTCAATCTTTTTTGGTAACGGAACCCTTTTGGAAAGCGATATACTTGATGGAACCCTATTTGAAGTACACACCGGCAAAATTAAAGGAACGTTTTTTCATTTGGGAAAATTTTGGATTTTTTGTTATAATGGATTTTTTATGTTGTTTTATTTTTATGATTTTATTTGAATATATATGAATGAAATTTTTTTATAACAAAGTTGTTTAATGGAAAAAAAATTAACGATTGCGGTGTCTGTTTACGCTTATCCATGCTTCCAATGATGCGATAGTATGGTCCCATGGGGTAAATTATACCACTCCTGAATCAAAGTCAATTTCAGTTCGGAAACATTACTGGATAATCGTAACTTCCAATACGTTCAATGTTATCGACAGACGGGTTTTTACGTGCGGAGGCGAGGACAAGGCAGAAATCGGGCAACCAGCGCCACAGATAATCGTTTCACAATACAAACACTGAAAAATCGTCGTCTTATTGCTGTTCAGACCCGAAATCGCCTGGAAAAAGTGCGCAGTGTGAGTGAACGAATAGTGAGAAAATTAATTTGGTTTTAGGTCGTACATACCTGCCAAAGCCCCGAAACTCGAAGTGAGCCACTGAGTAGCTCGATTAGAATTTGCTCGTTTACTTCAAGAAGCATCGTCGTCGGAAGCAAACGCCTGACAAATTTACGTATAGCGGATGACATCGACCTTTTTGCCCCAACAGCACATGAACTGCAAGGAATGCTCCAAGAACTGAACACTGCAAGTCTTGAGGTTGTACTTCAAAAGAATCGGTCAAAGACACAAGTCATGTCTAATAGCACGAAACGTAGGGCAGTAGTAGATGGGCAGGAAATACAGTATGTCGATGAATACATCTACTTGGGCCAGTAAGTGAGCTTCGAAAACAGAAACAAGACTAAGAAATCGATCGCTGATTTACCGATAACCTTAAAACGGTGACTAATCGATATGTGCATCCTGTCCGACCTAACTTACCGTGTACAGACGTGGTCTCTGATCGAGGCCCAGAAGTCCGGGCTCAAGATATGTCAAAGGGCAATGGAACGCAGCATACTCGGATTCAAACGAATCGATAGTGCGTAACACCATGCTGCTTTCTTTTACCGGTATCACCGATGTCGATAACAAAACTGCGAGGATAAAGTGGAAATGGGCGGTTCATGTAAGTCGGATGGTACCTGAGGGGTGGGCCCACCGCCCACATAACAACTCAATGGGTTTCCGAAGGAGGGCATCGTAGGGGTCGGTCGAGAAAGCATTGGCGGGACGATCTTACTACCTTCGACAGTACCTGGTGGGGACTGCGAAGGATAGGGATAGTTGGAGACGTTTGGGGGAGACCTTTGCCCAACAGTGGGACATACCAGGTTTGCAAAAAAAATTAACATCAATACTGGATTGAAGTGTGGAGGCGAGTTTTGATCAGTGATGAATGTTGGTTTTGTGTAAATTTCGTAGATGGAAAAGAAAAGATGTGCAGATTTCGAGGAGACCGTTATAACCAGACAAACTTCTCCGAAACTGCCGCTTATAGTGGAGGTTCTGTTATGGACCGTATGGGGTGGCATATGTTCAGGAGCACACATGGAGTTAGTCGTGATCTTAAATCTCAGATCCCTGACCGCACAGCGATACATAACCGATATCTTGTAACCCCATGAAATGCCTTTTGCCCTATTTATAGGCGCCGAATTATCCATGATAATTGATAACGCACGGATTCAGCTAAAGTGGTACGTAAGTACCTAAAAGTGGAAATTACAAATCGACTGGCCAGCGAGATCATCAGACATGAGTCCACACTTTTGACCTTAAAAAATCTTTAGTTTTGTAAAATTACATACTTTAAATATCAAACTTATTTTTTTCCATGAAACAAGTTTATTATTAAAAAAATAAATTCTTAAAAATAAAAGAACATTATAACAAAAAATCCGAAAGATTCACAAATGAACTAACGTTCCTCTAATTTTGCCGATGTGTGTAGTTTATTTAATTTGTTATACGTATTGTAATCTTAGTAGTTACAAATTACGGCTAATAAGTAGGTACTTAGTTACGTATAATCGGAATGATAAAATATCATACGCTAGGAACTAAATCGCTGCCACCCAGTGCCTTGTCAGTACGGTCGACCAGAGAGAGGTGTTTTGTTTTTTTTTTCTAAATTCTCGCGGAACCCTTACAGGAGAGTCGCGGAACCCTAGGGTTCCGCGGAGCACACTTTGAGAAACGCTGGTCTAGTCCTATACTTAGTTTCGGACTACGTGTCACGATGTACCAGATACATATTTCTAATTTTTCTTAATGATTTATACAATTATTCTTATCGCCAAAGAAAATCATTTCTAAGTACAATAATAAATCCGTTAAGATTATATTACAAGATTTATAAGCGAATTAATTCCTCTGTAATCCTGGGATACGGAGCAATCACCTTCACAGCTATAAATGTAATGACAATCAATTATTTATCGTCGCCGACGGAATGTTCCGTTAATCCCTTGTTCCCCCCACCGGCTATCCTCCAGACGACGTGAAAAACTACACCAATTAATCCTGAAACTCGATGCACATTTAAAAAGCTCAAGCGCTTTATAAATGACATTTTGTCATTAGTTTGCGTTTGGGTATGGATATCTGTGCTTTGGTGTGGGACGCTGGTTATTTGAACTGGATTTTAATGTTGTTAAAACGTTATTTTAAAAACAGAATACTTAGAACATTTGGCCAAGTGATTTAATCTAAAAAAACCTTACGTTTAAACGGTAAAAAACGTTAAACGTAGGTAACCGTAAGATTTTTTTTAGATGAAATCAGAAATGACATTCCGTTTTTTCTATAAGTATATCGCGAAATCCCTTGCACTAGCTACATTCAATACAGAATCCTAACATTAACATATAGAGTAGGTTTCACAAAGAAGTCATCTAAACCAATTACGGTGCCGTACTAAGATATTTATTTATTTATTTATTTATTTATGTTACACCAACAGCGTTTACACAAAACAATCTTAAAAATATAAAATAACAAATCAGGTCTTGGACGGTGTGCAACACCTTTACAGGCGCAATCAACATTGAATATTAAAACTTACAGCTAATTATAAGTAAGATAACTAAGTGAACACTTAGGTACATTTAAAAAAAAAAACAATTAAAAACTAGAGAAACTAAAAAAGAGAGCAATTTTTTTTTCATTATGTGGATAATTAAACTGTTACATTATTGTTATTATTAAAGCAATTCAAAAGTTTATTTTTATAAGACTTGAGGTTATCATGAGATATGTCGATATCATAGTCAGGGTCTATTTCGTTATACGTCTTCATAGTCCGCGTTATTGGACATATTTTGTTTAGATTTGTTCGAAAGTAGGGTAGAGAGAATTTATTTCGTATACGGTGTCGAGGAATACATTTTGGTACTGTGAAGTTTATCCTATCTAATGATTTGGTTGAGATTAGCGCTCCATCAATAAGTTTTTTGAGAGTTGATAGATCCATTATTTTACGTCGAACTTCAAGAGAGCACAAATTAAAATGTGTCATACGCTGTGTGTATTTAGCGCGATATGGACAGGATCGGTCTTTGAAAGCTAAAAAACGAGTAAAATTGCGTTGTATACGTTCTATACGATGAATGTGAGTTTTATATTGTGGATTCCATATACATGACGCGTACTCGAGATTGCTTCTTATCAATGTTTTGTACAAAAGGGTTAAAGTCGATATATTTTTAAACGATTTGCAGTTACGTTTGATAAAACCAGAAAATTTCCATGTACATTTTGTAATCTGGGATATGTGATGGACAAAGGTAAGTTTTTTATCAAAAAATATTCCGAGATCTCGAATGGTTTCTACTTCATCGACTGGTTCATTGTTAATTAAGTAATTAGATTGTATGACAGTTCTATTTCTTGTGAATTTTATATGTTTACATTTTTTAACGTTAATAGTCATTTCATTCAATTCACACCAAGTTTGAATTGAGTTTAGGTCATTTTGTAGCAGAATTGTATCGTTATACGATTTTATGGCTTTATAAAGTTTAAGGTCATCAGCAAAGAGTAAGCAAGAGCTATTAATTATAACATCATTTATATCGTTGATAAAGAGAAGAAATAATATAGGGCCTAGGTGTGAACCCTGTGGTACTCCAGAATATTGGATGAATGGTGACGATCTATGTCCATTAACTACAACCCGCAACAATCTATTTTTAAGATAAGAATCTATCCAACGTAATAATGATCCATTCACACCGTAGAATTTTAGTTTATTAATTAATATGTCATGATTAACCTTATCAAAAGCATTACTGAAGTCGGTATATACGGAGTCTACTTGTATTCTAGAGTCTAAAGTAATAGAGAGATCATTTACGTATTCTGTTAGATTGGTAACTGTTGATTTACCTTTACAAAAACCGTGCTGTGTATCTGAAATAATATTTTTGGAGAAGTAGGACAGTTTGGGATGGACAATACATTCGAATATTTTAGAAAATTGATTTAGGATTGATATTGGGCGATAATTACTCACATTACTTTTGTCTCCTTTTTTATGTATAGGGACGATGTGTGCATTTTTCCATGCGGACGGAAATGACCCTGTCTTAAGTGAGAGTTCAAATATAATTTTTAATGGCAATGTTAGATATTTACTAGTACGTTTAATAAATATGGGAGGGATACCGTCTGGACCAGCACCTTTGCTTTCGTCTAATGATTTGATAACTTTGAATATGTCACGTTCACTGAATTGAATATTGTTTAATGAAAATTGGTTATTAGATCTCATTACATAACCAGAGTCATGACGATTATTCGGTGAGCTGTATACCGAGGAAAATTGAGTTACAAATAGGTTACAAATTTCTTTACCCGTTTTGGCAACATTATCGTTTAATGTCATTTCAGCTGGAATATTGGATGAACCGCCTCTTTTGGCTTTAATATATGACCAGATATGTTTTGGATTACTCCTAATATTATTTTCGATACCATTTAAGTAGTTGTTATAACAAATCTTTAGTAAATTATCTATACGTATGTTTGATTGTTTTAGTTCTATTTCATCTCTTGGGTTATTATATATTTTATACCTTTTACGGACAGTTTCTTTTTCATTTATAAGTTTAATTAGTGGAAGATTGAACCAGTGAGGATGTTTGAAGTGACGGGTTTTAGTTTTAGGTATTGTTTTGTCAATTATTTTACTAAGTATATTATAGAATTTAGAGACTATGACATCGACACTCTCACCTGATAGTAGTGTATAATCCCAGTTTACCCGACTCAGCTCATTGTTTACGATGGAATAATCAGCTTTTTTGAAGTTGTGTGTCGCGAAGGTTTTACTTTTTAAGTAACTAACTTTCGAAAAGTTCATGTCTAATTCAATTGCTGGATGATGTGGATCTAATTTGCTTAAACAGTTCATGTTTTCGTAAACGCTGATTCCATGGAAGTTACTAAAAACTAAGTCGAGTATACGGTGATTATAATTTTTTATATAATTATATTGCAAAAGATTGTTTAGTGACATAAAATCTATAACAGAGTAGCCTACATTATTGTTGTTATTAAAACATTTTGGTGTTAGATAAGAATCATTAGCGTCTTTTTCCCATTCAATAGAACCTACATTGAAATCACCTAGAATAATGGTGTCGGTAGATGACGATTGCATTGCTAAGCTTATATTATCTAGGATTATATTTAAACTTTGTATATTAACAGGAGGAGCTATATAGACACAACATATTAATATGTTTTTGGTAACACCATTAATATTAAGTTTCACTGACACCCATATATCTTCGTAGTCACTTTCATAGTGAGAAACTCGCTTGGAATCAAGATTTTTTGATACAGCAATAAGAACACCTCCACCCTTTTTTTTAGAGTTGAGTGTAGTGTGACGGTCTCTTCTATAAATATTGTAACGGTTGTCTAGTATTTCGTTATCATGTACAGTATCATCAAGCCATGTTTCTGAGCCAACTATAATATCATAGTTATACATTAGAGAACTTATATGTATATCTTGGAGTTTTGTTTTCATACCTCTAAAGTTTTGATAATAAATCATAATTAAATTTAAGAGAAATTACGGACTTAGGATATGAGTGTGTATGTAATCTAAAGATTTTTTAAGGAGTCCGGGTTTTTTATTTGCTTTGCCGGCGATTCATCATCCTTGCGAGTGAAAATACGTCCGTTGCGAATCCACACATATTTTACTCCTTTTTCTCGTGCAACTTTGCGCGTCTGTGCATGCAGTGACTTGAAATATGGTGATAGATGTTCCGATACAAAAACTGGGCTTTGGTTAGCATATCCTAGATTACTCGAATTAAGTTTGTTGTTGACGTTACGTCTATTGTATTTTGATACTGCAGCAAGTATTCCATCCCGTGTTGTAGTGTTATGTAGTTTCACGATGATTGATCTTGGCCTGTTTTGGGATTCGTCTAGTTTCCTAACGCGTACACAGGTGTTAATATCTTTTTCGTCGATAGGATATGCCACCACGTCGCTAAGCTTTTTTAGTGTCTGTATTAAATTTTCAGTTTTTGATTCAGGTACTCCGTTTAATTCAATATTATTTTCTCGAGAATGTTGCTCTAATAATTGAACGCGAAGTGTAAGATCGTTTATTTCAGTAGTTAATGAAGAGTTTTTAGCCTCGAGTATTTTTATTTTAGCGTCAGAACTAGTTAAATCAGCTTTTATTTGATCATAATCGGCACTCAGATAATCCAAGCTTGTTTTTATCTCCTTCAGAGAAGCCAGATCCTTTCTAATACTTTCAAATTCTTTATTAAGACACGAATCCAGGGCAGCCTTGACTGATATGTTCACTGCTTTTTGTATTTCTGTGGTAATTATTGTTAGTAGGTTTGCATCAATTGAATTAATTGGAGATTCCGGAGGTATGATAGTGGAGCAGTTTTGTTTCAGTGTAGAGTTGTGCATATTACCTTCGTCGTCCGAGCTATCAATGTTTTGCTTCTCAGTTTCATCTTTTGAGTCATTTCCCACGCTGAGGCGCTTGGAAGTATTGCGGGTTTTGGTGTTAAAAGGTACTTTAGAACTAGAGGCAATGACTTTTGTCGATGACTTTTCAAAACATGCTGAACATTTCCAAGACTGTTTTTTATCTGATTCCATTAGAAAATAGCGCTTTTCAGAGACGTTGGCGCAGTCAAGGTCATAAATTCGTTTGCAGGTGTAGCATCTTAGGTGTTGACGAGTCATGATAACATGCGTGCATTTTGCGCATTTAATATTTTTTGACGACATATTTTATTGCAAATTAATAGCATGCATAAAAAAAATCAAGCAATCTTCCAATAAATATTTTTTATCCAAGTTATTTGAAAACGATTTTGATGCTTAAAATGTTACATGCGTATAGGCAATGCTTGGAACGTAACGTGTAAAGCGATGAAAGCGTTTACGTGCAATTTTTCGTTCGTTCTCTTACAGCGCTTAATGCTGTTTTGTCTATGTTGAAGCAGCCATTTTGAGGTTAGTTTGTCGACTACAGAAAATTCAATATATTTGTTTATTTCAGCAGTGTATGAAGAAGAAAATAGTTACTCACGTACTCTTGTTGTTATATAATGCGAAGACACTATTATTATCTTGTTTACTTTGAGATTTGAATAAAAAAAAGATGAAATATGTGGAACGAATAATCAGCTGTTACAGTTTTTTGTTTTTTTTTATTGAGATATGATGTAATAAAGTTAAACGCGCGCCGCAATACAGTATGCAGGTGTCGGTTAGTGGCTACGGCATTTGCCTTTATATCCAAGTATCGTTTATCAGTGTCGCAGTGCACGCAGCCGGGCTTGCGACCAGCTGCGGTGCCGTACAGAATGGTGCGTCGTTAGCGATAATCCGATTCGGGCATTGGGGCATCCGAACACTCGCCGGGCGGCTTTCGGCATTCGGCCAGCGCGCCCTCATCCCGGCTCAGCAATGCGAGCTCAGGAATTTGAATGCAAATTGAGAATGCCATTAGATCGGCAAACAGTCCGCTTCCATATCAAACATTGCATTGTGTTCTAGTAACCGACAAATAATTATTCGCCGCGTGTCGGTGAATCCGTTTTATCCGGTAAAACGTTTCGCTCTCGTAGAATTCTTTTTCAATTACCGTTGGGTTTGAACGTGTTTATTTTACGGTTTATTTATTTGTAAGTTTCGTATTTACTCGCGTCGAGTTAAATCGACCGTTCGTCGCAACTACATCGAACCATTTGCAAAGGCGATAATGTTTTATGCGGGGCATAAACTTCCGCTCATCGATTTTATAGTCCTTCAGTGGTATTATCGTAACAAAATACAGTCTACTCGTTTAAAATGAAAGTGGTTTTCAATGTTATCACTAAACTATTACTCGTTTTCTCGCTTTGCGTAAAAGCTGAGATTGGTGTGACACTGACTACAGAAGTGGACTGTAATGATGAATGTTTAAAGCCGACGAAATCGTTGAGAAGAATGATGGCCGACAAAAGCCAGACTAAAACGACGAAGGCTTTACTTAAAAAGGGAGTTAGTAATATTAAATCGAGTAAGGCTCTTTCATTCGGATTTAATTTTAATTCGCCCGAGTAGATATCAAATAATTTGTTTGAAATTCCAGTTCATTCGGATATATGGAAATGGGATTATTGGTGTCAGTTACAGCCAAAAATAGGAACGTGTTCCGGGAAACGACTGAAGTAAAGTAATTTTTGATTTAGCAATTCGTCGTCACAAACAGCGAATAAATATTTACCTACCTAGATATTTCTTTCAGATATTATTATAATAGCCAGTTGAATCAATGTGATAAGTTTAAGTACAGCGGGTGTGGTGGTAACAAGAACAATTTCAAGACTTTGGCAGAATGCGAAAGGCATTGTAAAGGTAAGCGAAAATATTTAGAAGCCTTTGAATGTTTTGTTGAATTGATGACTAGTAGACACCTTGTTACCAATGCTATGGAGGACCTTCAATTCTTCTCTGTCGATACGCTCTTGACAGAGCGGTAGTGGTCACGTGGGGCTGTCCACTGTGGCTGTAGGCGCGGACACAGCTTTCCGCACGATCTCCCGCCATCGCTCCCTATTGGCGGACTGGCGGGTGCAGTCTGATAAGCGGCTGCCCACTGCTGCTTTTACTTGGTCAGTCCACCGCATTGGAGACCTGCCGCGTGGTCTGGTTCCTTCTACCCTTCCTTGAACGACTAGCCGCTCTATACAAACGCCAAACTCAGCCTGTCAAAGTGGAGGCACCAGGTACAATTCCTGGGTCATGTTTCATATCCGAACATGGCTCTGGCTTGAGGTCACTAACTCATATTACCTATGTAAGCGTGGTGATTTAGCATTATACATATCTCCATATATCACTAGAAGAGATTAACACCGATTAGTGTTTTTGTCTCTGAAAGATGACATTAAAATTGTTTTTAATAGGAACAACATTCATGGAACTTAAAAACATTGGTTCGCATGGACATTGTTACCTACAGCCGCATTCCGGATTGTGTCTCGCTATGCAAACTATGTAAGTTATTCATACAATTTTATACTTCATTATTTTTGGTGTAGGTAACTACTTAATTGATTTTAAGCAATAGGTACTTGCGTAATCATGTATATCTCAAGTGGGTCGATGATTTTAAGGGCTCTATGTACCCATAACGACTGTCGATGATATTATTGAGGGACTTACGCCCTCCAAAGCACAGAAACACCCCTGACATTAAAAGCCACTGGAGTACCGGCCACCCCCAGTGGGGACAAACCTGGTGGGGACGAATGGCATATACCCATCTCTGCTTAACCTACTATTTCTATTCATAACTAGTGGCCCGCCCCGGCCTCGCACGGGTCCAAGTTACCCGTTTGCTTTTCCAGTTTTTTTTTTACATAAGAACCTTCTCCTGACAGTAACAAACACAGCAAAAAAGAATTAGCCAAATCGGTCTTGCCGTTCTCAAGTTATGGCGTGACAACGGGAAACGGGTTTCATTTTTATATATAAGTAAGTATATAGATTTCTCTTCTTTTCTTACAGGTATTATTACGATATAAACAAACGACAGTGTCAGATGTTTATTTACGGTGGTTGTGGAGGCAACGGGAACAGATTTTTTTCATCAAAGAAATGTGCTAAAGAATGCACCATCCGTAAACATATGAGGTCTGATGATGGTAGCACTGTGGGCCTTGATTTTACCAGTATATTGTAGAATTAAAACAGTTGTATTATGTTCAAAATATCTTTTATTTAAGTACCAATGTATAATTCAATAGGGACAATTATCCCAAGTTTCAAAATTTACTATTCACTGTTTTTTGATGAATATAAGTAATGGGTTCATGCTTGCCATCAAAGTATAACATCACTACAGTATAAAACAAAGTCGCTTTCTCTGTCCCTATGTCCCCATGTCCCTATGTATGATTAGATCTTTAAAACTACGCAACAGATTTTGATGCGGTTTGTTTTAATAGATAGAGTGATTCAGTGGGAAGGTTTTTAGCATAATTTTATCCCCATATTCTTACGGGAACGGGATCTACGCGGGTGAAACCGCGGGGCGCCGCTAGTATAAAATATACTAGGACTATATAGTAAACTAGGACGATTCTTAAAAATAAGTACTTACACTAAAATAATGTTAAATGATTTCAGAATACTTTAAAAAGAAGTACCTACCTACTCCCGTTGACATTAAAAACTTTGAAATAAATCCTTTAAAAACACAGAATAGTTAATAAAAATGCCGCTAGTTTTCAAGGGGCAATTATCCAAAGAGTTTTACCCTCGTAATCCTAGCGAAGTAGAAAAACTGTACTAATTAATAGTGCTGCTTCCGGATTAATTAGCAGGACTCAGTCGGGAGACATTCCCATTATTTGGAATTCATTAGACAATCTCGCTTTTATAATGCTTTTTGTTTAGGAACATGATACACGTACTGAACAGTACGACTTAATTGAAGTATTTATCTGTAGATCTTATCGCACAATGGTCTCGTAGAGCCTACCTATATTTGAATCCACTGTGGGTCCGTATCTAACAAATACAACAAAAGAAACTAGAAAAAGAAAATACATATTTTCAAACGTTCGCTCGCAATAAAACAAAATTGTTAACAATTATTTTTCAGTAGAGCGCACTTCAACGACTCTTCAAATGCCCTAGCAAATAGAAATAGACGATCTAAATATTTTTTGCTTCATTATTTTTTGAAAATACGACGAAATATTCATAAAACCAGGTGGGTTATTATTTATTTTCTATTGTTCGTTGGCAGTGCTCTTACTTAAGTTATATTAAGTTGATTGATGTCCCTAGGGACGGTTCATTAGGGACTAAACGTTGGCAATTCTTGTTTTATTCGTATTTTTCTTTTGCTAAGGACAGACGGATGGAAAAGGTCACAATATTTACTTAGTACTTATTGAAAAAAATAAATCTCTGTATTGTTTTATAGAATTGAAAAATATTGTCTTCAATCTTAAATCTAAAACCAAGCTATTTGGATAACAATTTAGTATTGATACACTTAATTGTGATACCGTTTTCGCGGTACACGAAACTAGAATTTACAATCATAATTTTTTACAATAACAAATTGTGCTCCTTTGTTTTTCCTAGTATAAAGTCACTTCATTGATTACATTGAAAAATGTGGAATGAATATAGAAAATATATGAGAATACATAAAAATTGTTTGAAAAATACTTCAGTTTTCCAATTGTGCGGACTGTAGCGAGTAACAAAGGGTAGTATTCCTGTTCGACTAATTTATAGTGTGTCCGCGAGAGATTTACTACCGCTGTATTTGCTCCTGACGCCTATTTTTAAGCTCACAAATTCATTGTACCGTTTAAATCGGTCCTTTGTTAAACATTTTTATAGATTATAAAGTAGCTATTAATCTCGATGCCAGAGTGGTCACCGTGCCGGACTGCCATCATTAAGGTTGTTCGATTCCCGTGCGGGGTAATTATTTGTATGAACCACAAATGTTTGTCTCGGTCTGGGTGTGTTTTTGAATGAGTGTGTGCGTAGTTTCTGATACCCTAGATACAAGTTGCGAACTTAGTTAGGGGTCAGATACTATAATGAGATGATGTGAATGATTATGTTATCTATACTAATATTATAAAGAGGAAAGATTTGTTTGTTTGTTTGTTTGTAATGAATAGGCTCCGAAACTACTGGACCGATTTCAAAAATTCTTTCACTAATGGAAAGCTAATTTATCAGTGCGTGACATAGGCTATATTTTATCACCGTAATCCCACGGGAACGGGAACTACGCGGGTGAAACCGCGGGGGGGCTACTAGTGTTATCTATGGAGATAATCCTACATTTTTAAACAAGCGATGTGTTGTGTTTCGCACTTGTGTGCACCGTGTGCATTTTACGATTAGATTAAATAATGGATTCTATGCGGTTTTCATGTAATAAATAGTGTTCCGAGAGGGAGGTTACGCTTAGATTTTTTATTATAAGGCAACGGATTATCTATAAGTACCTAAGTACTTATGAGGTTTTCATCTAATAAATTGGTAGTGGTCAACGAGAGATGTTTATCTACACTAATATTAAAAAGAGGAAAGATTTGATTGTTTGTTTGTTTATTACGACTAGGCTCCGAAACTACTGAACCGATTTCAAAAATTCTTGCACTAATGGTAAGCTAAATTTATCAGCGCGTGACATAGGCTATATTTTATCCCCGTATTCCCACAGAAAAGGGAACTACTCGGGTGAAACCGCGGGCCGTTACTAGTGTTTTTTATAAAATGGACGCGAGTCAAACAGTGTAGGTCAGGTAGTATCAGGTAGTATCAGGATCACAAACAGAGGGACACATTTAAATAATATAAATCAATATATTTAAAAGACACATTAAAAAAACCTAAAGCCTGTAGACTTTTTCAAGAAACTTATTGAAGCTTCCGAAGAGTTAGAGCTAATTTAAACTGGACTGGGGTCAATTAATTGCCTGACCAGTCTATTTGAATTACCATGGAAAAATACATGCAAATTGTTAAAAGTATGGTCTCATTTAGATTATGTAAACATTTAATTGAAATATTAACATGGTAGTAATACTGCAGATTGCCTATCAATCAAGTTTATGAGCGCATCAGAGGTAACCTTATCGTCCCACTGTTAGGCAAAGACTCTCCCAAGCATTTCCAACTATACCTATCCTTGACTCAAGGGAGTTTGGGGAAGACCTTTGCCCAGCAGTAGGACGATAAGGTTACTTCTGATGCGCTCATAGTTCAATGCTAATCACTCACGCATTAATTTCATTTGTGTGTGTGTGAATGAGTGTGTGCGTAGTTTCTGATACCTTAGATACAAGTCAAGAACTTAGGGGTCAGTTACTATAATGAGATGATATGTTATGTTATTTACGTTTAACGAAATTAACAAAACTTCCCACTTACTATAATAGTAGAAGAAACAATTTACAACACAATATGGCCATATTATAAATTCAATCGGTTATTTAATTATAGTTATAATAAGTTAAGGGAGAGACAGGTCTGATGGAAGGGGCGAGTGAATAGGTAATGGCCGTAGGAACTGACGTCTTTTACTCAGCTCATCAGTGCCCGAGTTAGTAACTTTGGTGCCCTCCCCGCCTCCCCGTAAGTACAAGGGGAATGCTTTGAAAATTGTGGTGCTGTTTTGTTGCTAAAAGTTAGAAGGGTAATGCATAATTTGGTTCGGTTATGTTGACGTATGCGAGTTGTTTGACCTATTAGTCCTATGTTTTAAATAGTGGTTTTAGAGCTTTGGTAATCAGAGACCAGAGAATCTTGGTAGTGATCCTTATTCTATGGGTTTTGTAAGCATTGATCTGATCGTTAAGGAATTTTAGAGAAGTCTGCTAATTAAGAATGGGAACGTTTCAAGGATGATAAAAAAATGTGTCCGTTTTAGTTAGTTAGCCTTTTCAAAAAGCCCTAAACATCCAAAGCCCTAAACATCCAATAATGGGTAATTGGAGAAAGACAAAGCTTTTCTGGTATTTATTTGGTAACATTTCTATCTCATAATCTTTTGAAAATTGAATATTGTTTAAAATTGTGTATAAGTAGATACAAATTGACCTTTTCGCTAACCGTTTCACCTTTAAACAACCCCTTTCCTTGATTAAACTCAAATAAAACGCCGACGTTATCGCAAAAAATTTAATTAGTGTTACATAAATAGGTAATTACAATAAAATACATACAAGTTTAATCAGATTACAATGCTTATTTAACCTACCTGAATGATTTCCTACGTTTTCGGTAAACACAAAATTTAATGTAAAAATGTATTGTCTCATGAAGCCATTTCATCTTCCTTTATATTTAGAGCCGGCTAGGGCCTGCAAAGTGAAGAACTGTTTTAGTGCGCTTATTATCTTCGAATAATACTTGGCGGAGGTCACAGACGTGTCAGATTTAAATTTTCTGCATCTTATTTTTCTGCCGCCTGAAAGGAAGCGTTTGCTTACAAAAAGAAAAATAAATGTTTAAAAATAAAGAGCGTGTTGCGTTACAAGGTCGATATTTACATGTTCTTACCATCTCGTATCGCATCTCTTCGCCGATTCGCTCGCACAGGTCGGTGGGGATGTCGCTCTCCGTCACGTCTTGCAGCACGTACTTCAGCTGGGATGTCCTGCAACATAATAACGCATATTTTTTGATTTGGTAGAATAGTTTAATGTTAAATTGTTTATTTTCTTATATAAACTACACCTTCAATTTAGCCTAAAGCCTTGCCAGCATGTCTATCGCCGCTATTTTAGACAGCTTCAACTTAGTGGTATCACAAATACGTTGCTGGCCTAAGGGGATAACATGATAATAGGATAAGGATCAATATAACCTATAGATATTTACGCCGATTTTCCATGAGTGTGATTTTTTTCAACGTCTAACCTAATAAAATCTACTACATTTATGTACTAACTGTATATAAATAAGCATGTAAGCGCTGGTGGCCTTCCTGGCGAGGTGAGGAGCGTCCTCCTGGCCCCCGAAGTTGTACTCGATGGCTTCCTGCTTCGTGCACCGAGACACCACGTCGTCGTCGAACTTACACCACTAGGAGACGATAGGAATATCAGGATAGGTGGGAGTTGGTGGGGATGATGGTGATTCAAGATATGGGAAATATAAGGGCTTCAAGGTAAAGGCTCCAGGGCTGCCTTTAAGCTATTGGAAGCACATTAAGGATATGAGAAGGGAGATAGTTGTTACTTATGGTAAAGATAAAGATTTAATCCAGGGCTGTCTTTTATAGTAGGGATGGGCAAATTAGGATAACAGACCTGATATGGCTTAAGTCATTCTTCAAATATGTTTAATGAATACGAACTGGCCTTTCAGGACCCGTGAATTAGAGAGCCCTAAGTTGCCCTTGGTACGATGGTACTCATGTTAAAGATTGTACTAGCTTCATCACATTTACAACCTCATCGCTGCATACTTATCAACCGTTCATGATAATAAAAGTCTTAAATTCCAAACCAACCTTCCCATCCCCCTTGGGGTTGATGAACACGACGTAGTGCCCCCCGTGGTTGTCGCCCGAGTGGACCAAAACCGCGTGCAGCGTGTAGTGCGCGGGACAGGGTGGGATCTCTTGGAGATAGGGATCCAAGTTTATTTCGTCGTAGAACTCGAACCTGGATAAAAATAATATATAAGTGATTTCTAGGAGCATCTGGATAGTATTAGAATGATGTTATTAGACATTTCTAGAAAAACAGTTTCGCCAAGTAAGACAAGGGCATCGCCAGAGAACTGCTTTGCGGGCTTGGCAATTTTTTTTCGATCAAAATTGACAGAGCAAGATTTGTGTGAAAGACGTTTTCGTCTTCAATGCCATCTTGTAATGAGCGTGTGTTGATAGGACAGTCAATGAATAAGTAAATATTGCATTTGACTTAGGGCCTATTTCACGATCTTTAAGTAAAGTTACTCACCAAGTAAAGTGAGTTTTGTCATTTCTTACTTTTTATTAAGTGACAAAGACAAAACTTGTGAGTGGCTTCTCGTAACTTTACTTGAAGATTGTGAAATAGGCCCTTAGTCTACAGAAGACCAGAACCATTTTCAGGTATACAAAATCCAAGTAAACAAGAGCATAACAAGTTTATCAAAACTAAAGATCTACAGCCTGGGTACCAAGTTACCTGTCATTGAATTTGACGGAAGCATCGCTCTGCGGGTCGTACTGGAACCTCATCAGATGTAGATGTAGTACGGGGGGGAATACGTCGAACCTGACCCCCTTCTCGGCCTCCTGCAGCCCGTGTTCACCTGCGTCGTACTTGTTCTCGCCGTCCAACAGCTCTGTGCTTATGTAGTCTTTGAATGATTCGTAAACTAGACAAAGGAAAAAAGAACAGTAATTTCTAAACAGGAATAACACAGAAAAAAATAGAATCCAGAAAGGTACAGAGAGGAAGAGGAGATAAATGTATTATCACTTCCTTTTTGGTATTCAATTTTTAAAAAAAAGTGGAAACTCAATCTTTTTTACAACTTCACAGAAAATGCGACGTGATTTCGCAAGTGCATTTCGTGAAAATGAACATTCGTGTGGAACCCTTATTCTATGTACTTATAAATTATATTTCCAGGAAAAACATTGGCAACAAATGTTAAAAAAATAAATTCAAAAGCTAGTAACGAAAGAAATCCACAACCCGCGCTGGTTTGGTTAGCGCACTCATAAAACTTTTATTAAGTAATCCAGTCCGCCTCTGTAGCGATTGCATTGGAATCAACTTTTTAATCTATTTGGTTGTATTTTCGTTAGCTAGCCAACTCATTAAAATAGTAAAGTTGGAGTTGGCCACAGTAATTAGTCTCTAAGTAAGTAAGCTAACAGATCGGCCTAACAATGGTAATATTGACTAAGTTTCAAACTCACTATTTTTCTTTCCCTTAACACTAAGTTGGATATCGTAGAAAGTTTCGACGCGAGTGCTGGTACAATTAACGTTCTTGCATTTGATGAACGACGTCATTTTCCCTTCGAACAATTTCGGTACTGTCCCTTCGACCAGTGTGCCCTTCATTTTGTTTTCAAGCTTATCTAATAGTACCTGCAACAATGTATAAAACAATATTATTTCGATCCTTAGCGTTCTAGAGGGATTTGCTTTATTTCTTGAGTCAAGTGAATACATGTTTGTTGATTGCAAAAAATGCCTGGGGTTTTGAAATCACCAGCACTCATTAGTATTCGTAATCATTTAGAAAAGCAATTACCAAAGCACCCAGAATTCAACCAATAACTTTCTCATGATCAGAACTTGAACTTACCCTAAGAAACTCCTGAACATCATGTTGCATAAAAGAGTCTAACGTTTCCCAGCCGAAGCTCTTAGTCAGTTTCTTTGTGGCAACTGGTTTCTCGGAGAACTGAAGGTCGTAGAAAACTCTTTGGAGGGCAAATGAGACTGATCTTGAACTGTCATCACCAACGGTGGGAATCTTGTAAACTGCTTTACGCAAAACATTCGTAAAGAACAGCGTTTGCAGGAGGGAGTTCATATAGCATGTTGCTCCTTGATTTTTCAATCCTGAAAAGTATTCTATGTAAAGTTTCTTTCACATTAATAGTCGGCCTCTGCGATATTTTCTATTTCTCGTAGATTTTTTTGTCACTTAAGCTTTGTTTGTAGGTGTTGGACATTGTTTAATTTTTATTTTCCTTGTCTTCTTTTTCTATACGAGATTTGTTAATTTGATGATGTAAGGGAAATATAATATTAATGAGTAAAATACTGCTATCATTTACCAACATATCCTGTATGTTTCTTGGAGTCCCATGAGACGCCATGAGGCGCCTCGGCCATGACATGTGCCTCGATCGTGATACTGTCGTTGTTGACAAACCCACTGTCAGGATTGACCAGGTCATCCCAGGATATGAAGTGGGCGAATCCCCAGTCATCTTCTTTACTGTAAAATGAAGCAGGAATTAAATTTGAGGATTATTCGAAAGATGAGGGGCATTGATGTATGTTTACTCCAATATAGTATCGGCTTATGAGATGCAAAGCAAAGACTTACTCTCACGGACGACATTACAGTACAGTGAAAAGGAATAGGCTAATCACCACGCTTATGTTTGGAAAATAAACATACATCGCTTGAACCTGGTTCTGGTAGGTTACCGGAAAACAGTCGTTTTCAAAAATCAAAGCAAAAACAGTACACGCAAATCTCTCCCCACCACCACACACAATAAGACAAACTCCTTCAAACTCACCAATGGTACATATGATGTATTTTCCTGCACAGATTCTCTCCATTAGTTTTGTGCGTCATCAGTTTTAGCTCCCCCAGACCGTAGCAAGACCACCCCGGAGAGTCGCATTCCCCGTTACACTGAAGGAATACTCCAAGAGCCTTTTGCTGCTGTCGTTCAGGGGTTGTGGTAAGGCGGACCAGGACCAGAATCTTCCACGGTAGACATCGGACGTAACAAGGAGGTGACAGCACTTGTTCCGTCAGCTGACTTATGTTGGATACCGTAAAACGGAACGTTGCTTCGGAACGCGCGATGTCATCTTCTTTGGGTATTTCCTGGGGGTTACATTGATATTAAAGTAGCTAGTCTGAAAAGTTAAAACGCTGCTCTACTTAACAAAATAAAAAGGAAGAAAAACATTTTTAATTATAAATGCATACATAAATCGACAAATAATACAGTACACTTTTAAAATAAAAAAATATGTTTTATATTAATTACTGCTGAATTAATTCCTTAAGTTCCTATATGTTACTATTTATAATACAAACAAATACCTAAAACTATTATTTTCTTCCTGAACTGAGGATGATAAAAGAAAACGATGCTTCTATCTAGACATCACAGGAAAGCTACAAATTGTTGATTACCGAGCGTCACGGGAAAGCTGAGCTGTTCACAAAGTGATTACCTGCGTTGTAGGCTGAATAGTGGTTGCTGCATTATTGTCAACGCTGCCAGATTCAAACATTGTGGCAGGAACAATCAATATGTAAAACTGCAAACACAAAAAACTTGGAACAAAACAATTATTTACAAAACTAACTAGCACAATTTGATGTAACATTTACCTTATTTCAAAAAGTTAATCATAATGTTGGATAGCAAAATAAGAAAATATAAAAAACTAATTTTGTAAATTTTTAGAGGCCGATGACATCCGTCACCCACCATTTACGATTATGTCATTTTTGATGTTCTATATTTGAATGGTGTTTTGTCTATTGTAATAATTAAAAAAAAGTTTAGTATATTTTAAATACATCCTTAAACACAGAATGCACTGAGACAGCCTAAAATAAAGTCGCTTCTCGCCGTATGTCCCTCCATGTACGATTGTACGCTTAGATCTTTTAAACTACTTACGCAAGCGATTACAATCATCAATAGAGCGTTACAAGAAAAAGATTAATAATGCATATTTAACGAGTGAAACCACGGAGGCGAAGCATAAAAATACAAACCACATAAAATAATCTCTTATGAAACACGCAAAAAAACGATTACATTAAAAACAAAATCAAATATTTCATATTACATACTGAGGCAATAATTCAATCTATCCAGCCCACAATAATTACAACACGAAGAGACAAAAATAAACAATTTCCTGGTAATAAGAAAAATTACTTCGTGCTTCAACTGAAATCTTGTTCCATCAGGCAATTGCAATAAATGAGCGAGTCTGATTGGAATCCGATGGGATGGGATTTTTTGCCTCATTCCGGGGCAGACGTCAATCCCGGTCCCGAGATACCCGTGGCCAATTTCCCGGGTTCATTTATCACAAACCATTATTGTGTTTTGTTGTATTGCTTTCTTCGGTTCATTTCGTTATAAGTTGTTTTGTATAGGATAGTTACGAGGTTTGTAGGTACGCTTATTAAGAGTGAAGTGGTATGTAATTACATCTGTTTACCTATACAATATCTCTGTGTTTGGAGATAAGTACATGCCTTGAAAATATCTTTGTTTTTGTACGTTCTAAAGTGGCATATAATTCATTCATTAAGTATACAAAATATATCTTTACAGAGTAGACAATAAAACAATGAATTTTAATATATTTCTTTATCTTTATTGTTTACAAGTTGTGTTCAGCAGTGGTTTCGTCTATCTATTGCTATAAACCTTCTTCTTGAATCATTTAATCTATCATATAAAACTGTTCCGTTACTGAGTGATGTACTGACTGACTGACTGACAACGCACAGCCGAAACTACTGGTCGCAGAGAGCTGAAATTTGGCACATGTGTTTGTTCTGGGGAGTAGCCTACCACTAAGAGAGGATTTTTAGAAATTCCTCCCCTAGGGCGAGAAAAGGGGAGTAAATTTATAACTACGCGGGTGAAACCGCGGGGCGCTGCTAGTAAGTATATAATAAAAACTGCATTATATGCCGTTGTGTACTTAAGTATTTTCAAAATAAGCGTAAAGTATTAGGCGCGAATGTACTTTGTTTTATAAAATTTTCTCCCAAATAAATGTAAAGTATTCTTTCATCCATTCCGTTATAAGTGATCTATACTTTCCAAGTTTAATTTTTAATTAGTCCAGTGTTTTTGTACTTGCAAACTTTTACAAGTAGGTAAGTATACGCATTTTAAAAGGATCTCAAGTAGAATCTTGAAAGTTCCGACAGGTATTTTTTGTAAAGAAAATAAAGTAATAATTAACCAATTTACAAACGTTATTAAAAGTTTATTTAAGTTATTCATCCGTCCGCCATTTTAACTCTGGGGAAAGGAAACTTTAATATTTTATTTCGAATGCAAATTTTTTTTCGTTTCATTTGAGTTTTTAAATATTTGCTGACTGGCCTTTCAGTCCTTTCAGCTTTATTAATAAAAACCTTGGGTAAGGGTGTTTGATTAATTTTAATTATGTTTAATTTTTTATATTAATTAATAATGATTTTACTACTTTTTAATCCTTCGCTTTTGTTTTGATTTCATTAATCTTATTAAATATGTAATTCCGGCTTACGCGAGACAGGCTTAGCCTAGTGTGTAAGCCACCGACAATCTGTATTTAGTTTTAATTTTATTATTATTAATAAATTATTCTTATTCTTAGCTATATCAACATTCATGTAAATTAAAAACTATTTTTCAAAAAAACAATTTATTATTAGCACCCAGCAGAAAGCAGAAAAAACTTTTATTTTTGATGATAACATGTAAAAAAAAAGCTATAATATAACATCTTCTAGCCACACCTTAATCCTTGTTAGAATCAGCAGTGTAAGTAAAACGTAAGACCATAGACTGAGCCACTTGTGCTAATGAACTCGACTGAATTGTAATTGGCTCAGCTCTAATACCAAACTTTGGCTCTCAACGGTTAATGGTTTGTGTCCCGAGATTTAGTTGAGTTGAGACATTTCATTGTACTTATTTGAACGTTAGACGGGACCGTCTGTCTGTTGCTTTAATATTGAGTATTAGATGTGCCCTGTAAATCTTAATTCTGTGGCAATTTTGAGATAAAAAGTATGATATTTGTTTCTTGGTTATTATGCTACGGCCACAAATTGTCGCGATAAAATCCTTTGATTGTGCGCTAATTTACTGACAGCGAGTTTAAGGCATTATGTCAATGGTTTAAGGGCATTCGAGTTCGCGGAACTGATTCGCGTTAGACGAATTCTTGGGGCAGACGTGTCGCAACAACGCAAATGTTCGCGTTATCGCGATAGTGTGGCCGGAGGGTAAGTAATACTTGTATCTATACAATGCATTATTTTTGACAAACTTCCATGTGTAACGTAGCTATCCATTTATTTTGTGCCCTACTAAGTAGGACTAGGTTTGGCCCACGGTCATAGACTACCTACCCAGGTAGTCTATGCCCACGGCATGGGGCGTTTGCGTTATAACCTCGTAGCTGCAGACTCTATTCGTAGCAAGTCACTATTCGTAGTACCTTTTCGTAGCATGTATATTCATGGCATTAGGCACATTTTTTAGCATCAGACACTATTATTCGTAACATCAGGAGCTATTTGTAACTGTTCGTAAGATCAAAGATAACTATAACTACATTAAGGAGGAAAAAACCATATTCACCGATCCTGAGATTAGCGCGTTCAATCAAACAAACAAACTCTATATTGATAAAGATGTACCGTGCTGGTAGGTACGTGTTTTCTATTAAAATAATGATGGATCTCCTCATTCCTCATCGCTCAATGCCACTCGGCTCCTGTTATAATGGATGTAAATAAATTAGGACAATTATTTAATAAATATAACATAAGTAAGATTTTAGGACCGCAAACAATGTCTGTTCTTCAGTCTTGGGAAAAATTCCCCACTTAAATAGTTACCCTTAACTTATGGAAACTATACATATTTTGTTGAGATAAACCGTTTTAAGTAAGTATATGATTTTTTTATTTCAATTGACATGTTTTTGTAGCATAATATTAATGAAAAGTACAACTTTGTAATATGACATAAGTTATAATCATTTTTTAATAACTTTATGTAGGTATGCATAGGAAACGTACATGACTAGTACATACCTAGGTGTGTTTACATAACCTACATAACTAAGTTACAATTTACTGGGCCAGCGTATACTCGTATTAATAAATTCGCTCGTTAGTCGCGAAAAATGTAAAACAATTAATGTTAGCGGAGCGTGGAGTTATAATGAAAAGCGCGAAACAAGATCGAATAACATTTTGAATAAACATTTTTATTCACTCACATTCTTTTTTTAAAAAGAAAACAATTATCAAATTCCAAAATAAAATACAAAAATGGAACGTTGGTTTTAACAAAAAGCTACACTGCATTTAAAAATGGAATGCTAACTGTTTTTAAAGAATAAGTTAATGCGTGAAGAACAATTAAGAATTACCTGTATCAAGCTTACTTATAAATAAGTACTCTACTTGTACTTTTACTTATTGTTTTTAATTTAAGTAGCCATTTGCATTTTTTTAAATAACTTAGTGTTAGTGTATCTCTATTATCATTTATATAAATAAGTTAAAACTAATTGAAACAAAAAAAAGCAACATTCCTCACAAAATTACTACATAAAACCTAACCTCTTTACAAGTGAAAACAAAAGAAAAGAGATCATACAAAAAAGGTTCCACTTAGATTTACAGAATAGGTATTGCAGGTGAGAGGTGTAGCGAGTGGTGTGTAACTGGATTCCGTACAAATGGCCGGTCTGAAGCCGCGTATTGCGTTACAGGGAGACACGTTAGGGTGACATTACACTAAATACGTGCTATACAGCGCTGCGATAATGTGAAACTGAGCTACGAAACTATGTGACTGTTTTCACTGATGGTAAGTTACGTAGTGGTGTAGTAGAATATGCGTAACTCGAGCTATACGATGCATCAACAGAAGGGAAGCGGCTTGCTACACACTCGACCTTACATTGCACGCATTCAGAGCTTGCATGCCATACATATATTTAACATAGCATAATTCTCTGATCTCTGAAACATACAATCGGGGTCTTTTTAAGTCACGGCATGGCATCTTAGGTGAGTACGGTCCGTTTTAGGCTGTATCATCGCTTTTCATTAGACGACTTACAGTCAGCAAGCTAATTTCAAGTTAAAGAAAAAGTTAATCCCGTGTCCACCAGTGATATGCTGTCTATGAATATGATTGGTAGTTACCTAGTTACCAAACACATCCTTAGCAACGTAGCGTAGCATAGTTCTAGTGGAAAGGCACCCTCACAGGGGACGTCCATTTCCCCGGGCGAGACGGCTCTCGCCGCCGGCGCTAACTCAATCAGCACCCGACGGGATTTTTACCCTCAGTGACTCCTTGAGTGAAACGTGACCGTAGGACCCGATGACACCTAACGAAGTTCCCACTTCCTACCCGTTTTACTTTCTTTTTGTTCCAACATGTAACATTTTTCGAGTGATTCGAATCCCTTCTGACTTTTGTTTGACGAAAAGATTGGAGGGCGCGCTGGAAGTTCAAGATTTTGTTATTTATATGCGTTGGTTTTTGTTTTATATAGATTTTCAATATATTTCCGTTGTAATTATATAAAAATCCATTACGTACTGTTATTTAGCCTACTCGAAAATACTCGATCCTGTTCGTTATAATATAAAGGCTGTTTAAAACGGAAAGAGAAAATGAACCACGGGAATGAAAATCGAAATGAAATGGATCTGTCTTCGTAGTCATAGTCAATTTACTAACTTAAAAGGAAACTTGACATAGAATCAACATGAAACATGACTTCATACAAAAAAATTAATAGAATATTATTCCCAGATCACAGCGCAATCAAAAATATACATTAACAATTCCCATTTTTCCCGTCGACAAAGCATGACAAATCAAAGGGAGATAGATGATGAAATGTCAAAGAAATATATATCTCTGTGAATGTGACTTCAAAGTTGTATATTAACAATTGTTTATGAGAAAAAAGTAGGAAAAAAGTGCTCAAAATGAGAATAATGCTAATTAGAAATCCACGACTTGCACTCAGAAACAAAGTAACCTTAGTAGCGTCAGCAACAAATGAAGACATTATATTCAAATATGACATCTGTCAAACACTTGACATTTCTAAAATGAGTAGAAACGGAAAAAAGAGGTATTCCTCGAAGCGCACCTATTTTGAGGCGCACCGCTTGAGGCGCACCTAAACTATTCCAAGAAAATATGAGAATCAAATGACAGAAATATTAATTAAAAACATGTTTAGTTTTGAAAAGATCGACAACGTCAACATAAGGTTGGAATATTTTTGTGTTAGTCTCTGTTGATGCTGACTCTACCTAATGTTCAGTAGAAATTTTTACGCTCGCGAAGTGAGCTACGCCCCTCTTACATTTCTAGCTAGTTAGTTACATTGAAATACATTGTTACGTTAAAAAAGGCAGCTGTTTAAAATAATTTGAAATTATGTTTGGTCTGAAAGGTTCTGCGCAAAAACTTTTTAATGTTAACTAAAAATGGTTTGTTGTTATATTTAACCGTATCTATAAAGGTACAGACTCGCGTTTTTAATACATAGTGTATTATATTTGTGATTGTAAATTAAGACACAAGCAAAAACGTAATTTAGAATTCGTTAATATTTTGAATCTTAACATTCCAATTCATGCATTCGATAAAGAAATTATAGTGCTTATTAAACTTTTATTGCTTACTTATATGAAGTATATTGACTTGATTTCAATGGTTATTTAAATAAAAGTTGATGTAAACTAGCAAAGACGAACACGACGACGACATTTAAAATATTAATATTATTCAAATAACAGATGCAGACATAATTTGCTATGCAGATGATACTGCTATCCTTTTTCATGGCAACTCGTGGAATGAAGTAGTAAGAACTGCAGAGTTAGGTACTAAATTGGTAGCTCACTGGCTGCAACAGAATCTTCTCACTCTTAATACCTCAAAAACTAATTTCATCTGTTTTCATAAAACCAAAGCATCACAACCTCCACCTATTTCCACCCTTCAGGTACATACATGTATTGACACCATCCCACCTAATCAACGCTGTATATGCAATAACATAAACAGAAGTTTGTCTGTTAAATACTTAGGAGTCATAATAGATGAGAATATTAATTTCAAAGAACATCTCAAAAATACAGCTAAAAGAGTCCGTAAACTTATTTATATATTTAAAAAACTATGTACAATTGCTCACTATTCCGTTATTAGAACTGTTTATTATAGTATTTGCCAATCATTACTGACATATTGCAATGTGGTTTGGGGTGCAGCTGCCGCGTGTCACATGATATCTCTCGAAAGAGCACAACGCTCAATTCTTAAGATAATTTAAAAAAAACCTATAAGATACCCAACCGCTTCCTTATACCAAGAATTTGGTGCACTGAGTGTTAGAGGTCTCGCTATATTACGTATTTCGCTTAAAGTACATCGGTCCGTAGTTTCTTCTCCAAATTACAAAATATATTTAACGAAACGTAGATTCCAACTACCGTTACCAGTTACAAATTCCTCGTTTGCAAAAAGATTTGGTATTTTTCTACAAAATAAGATCTACAATAAAGTTAACAAAGCATGTAATGTGATAAGTCTGAATGCCATAGAAGTTAAAAGAAGAGTAGTGAAATGGTTGACTGGACTTGACTACAATGACATTGAATCTTTCATTAGGGGATTACACTAGTCACATAACACACACACACACACTCACCTTCACACACACACACACACACACACACACACACACACATGAATATTTATATTCTTTCTTTGGTTTTTTCCTTTTCTCGCTTATTAAAACTACTAATTATTTTTACACTTTAAGTCAAGATTTTATTTTGTTTGATATCACTTCACTTTATTTTTAATATTTGATTCCATTTATTATACTTGTTGACGCTAAATGATTTCATTGTATACATGGCTAAATACCACTGATTTGGTCGCCTACAGGACAGGCATAGCCTAGTGTAGGGACCATGGCAACATTGTGTTATTACTTAACTTGTCTCTCCACTGATCTCAGTAGATAATAAGCTACCTATTGTTATTATTGATACCTACATATAAGTTTTACTATAAGTATACTGTTGTAAAGAGTAAATATATGATTTATTATCACTATTATTATTATAATGTATGTTCTTCAATTTTACTAAGCTTCACCATACATAAAATACCAGTTCACAGTATGTAAACAATAGTTTGAGATTAATTTATTATAACTTAGGTTTCTTGCTTATAAAATATCATTTAAATTTAAAATTCATTATTAATTAACTTGTCTCTCCACTGATCTCAGTAGATCATAAGCTACCTATTGTTATTATTGATACCTACATACAAGTTTTACTATAAGTATACTGTTGTAAAGAGTAAATATATGATTTATTATCACTATTATTATTATAATGTATGTTCTTCAATTTTACTAAGCTTCACCATACATAAAATACCAGTTCACAGTATGTAAACAATAGTTTGAGATTAATTTATTATAACTTAGGTTTCTTGCTTACAAAATATCATTTAAATTTAAAATTCATTATTAATTAACTTGTCTCTCCACTGATCTCAGTAGATCATAAGCTACCTATTGTTATTATTGATACCTACATATAAGTTTTACTATAAGTATACTGTTGTAAAGAGTAAATATATGATTTATTATCACTATTATTATTATAATGTATGTTCCTCAATTTTACTAAGCTTCACCATACATAAAATACCAGTTCACAGTATGTAAACAATAGTTTGAGATTAATTTATTATAACTTAGGTTTCTTGCTTACAAAATATCATTTAAATTTAAAATTCATTATTAATTAACTTGTCTCTCCACTGATCTCAGTAGATCATAAGCTACCTATTGTTATTATTGATACCTACATATAAGTTTTACTATAAGTACTACTGTTGTGAAGAGTAAATATATGTTTAATTGTCACTATTATTATTAAATGTATGTTCTTCAATTTTACTAGGCTTCACCATACATAAAATACCAGTTCATAGTATGTAAACAATAGTTTGAGATTAATTATTATAACTTAGGTTTCTTGCTTATAAAATATCATTTAAATATAAAATTCATTATTAATTAACTTGTCTCTCCACTGATCTCAGTAGATCATAAGCTACCTATTGTTATTATTGATACCTACATATAAGTTTTACTATAAGTACTACTGTTGTGAAGAGTAAATATATGTTTAATTGTCACTATTATTATTAAATGTATGTTCTTCAATTTTACTAGGCTTCACCATACATAAAATACCAGTTCATAGTATGTAAACAATAGTTTGAGATTAATTATTATAACTTAGGTTTCTTGCTTATAAAATATCATTTAAATATAAAATTCATTATTAATTAACTTGTCTCTCCACTGATCTCAGTGGATCATAAGCTACCTATTGTTTTTATTAATTAATACTTACATATAAGTTTCACTATAAGTACTACTGTTGTGAAGAGTAAATAAACGATTTATTATTATTATTATTTATGTCTTTTCCATTCACGGGACTATTAAGGAGTCCCGGTCTTTTGGAAGGCTAGTATGGGGCCAAAGCCAACACACGGAAGCCCTTTGACATATTTAATCTTGTGTAAAGGGTGCACAATCCGGCGACTATCCCTGTATAACACTATAAAATGCATCCAAGGACAGTCCCCGGTTCTGCTGGGACTATTGCAAATATATGGAAAACTACGACTGGGTTATGGGAATGGGATGTTTAATGGACTGGATATTGGGGAACTATGGGGACTATGGCACCCGCCGATACAATGCTATAAACACGTACAAAGTGGCGGGTGGAGACTTGCCAGCTCTATAACTGGGCCCCCCAAACAAGTCGCTCGAGTCGCAACAAGGGGGCAACAAGAAACGAGCGGCTTTGAGAGTGGAGCAGACGCCCTGGGTTTTAAACCGCGATCCACTGAGCCCGAGGGTCCAGCTTCATGCTAAGCCAACTCACCACTTACGCAACGCCCCTCACTCTCCGAGCACCAAAGTGCTCTCGCGGGCTCCACTCCGGTCAGCCAATGAAGGCAAGCACGGAGGTGGGGGACCTGTTCCTCGTCAGTGCTCACTCCGCCGGCCAGTGAAGGCGAGCGGAGGTGAGGAATGGTGACCTCCCCCGGGTGCGCGTCAGGTCCGCGGGGTCGCTACTCCCCGACACCCCGCCTCAAAGGTGCCCTGCGGGCTTATTATTATTATTCATATATACATTTATTATCTTATTTTTTAAGTTTTTACAATATACATTTATAAAAAATAAAAACAAAATATACAATAAAAACTTAAAAAATAGAAGGCCGCCAGTAGCGGGGCAGGGCCCAAACTACCGGTGGTTAGGGCTGCAGAGACAGGAACCTCCTCACGATACGTGCCGTGTCCAAAATCACTGCCTTCTGTATTTGCCCCTTGATCCAACCGTCGAGCGAAAGCCTCTTAAGATATTGGTCGAGGCTTTTTGCTATCAGACCATTCGCACTCACAACTATCGGTACAATAATTGTTGAATCAACGTCCCACATGGCGGTAATCTCGTGAGATAAGTCTAAGTATTTACTTAGCTTATCCTTTTCAGCTTTCACGAGATTCTCGTCATGTGGAACAGTGATGTCAACAAGTATTGCTCGTCTTGCTACCCGGTCTACCAGCACAATGTCAGGCTTATTGGCAACAATAGTCCTATCTGTGATGATAGACCGGTCCCAATAGAGAATGGAATGACCGTTTTCAAGAACCGACGCCGGTACATACTTATAGTACGGAACCTCAGAATCTACAAGACCATGTCGAAGAGCAAGTTGCTGATGGATGATTCTGGCTACTAGGTTATGTCTATGCAAATACTCTCCGTTAGCAAGATGAGAACAACCAGAAATAACATGCCTAAGTGACTCGCCAGGACGGCGGCATGCCCGACAGATGTCGACCGTACCGTCCTTTAGGATGTACTTCCGGTAGTTGTTCGTCTTGATAACTTCGTCCGCAATTGCACAGGCAAAACCCTCGGTTTCCCCAAAAAGGTCACCAAAACGTAACCAGTTCACCGACGCCAGCAGGTCTACATCAGGCCCCGTGAGGGCTTTGTAGAACCGCCCGTGTAGCTCCTTGCTCTTCCACACGTTCGTGCGATCCTCAGTGCTAAGCACCAGAGGTTTACGCCAGTTCTCGGTTGCCAATGAAAGAGGTGTTAGATTTTTATCAACTGCCACTACATCACAGTGAATGCGACACCTAGCACGTAAGAAGTAGTCTCTAAGGTTGCTTATCTCACGATTATGCATAGTCTTGGCATTTAAAAAGCCACGACCACCACATTTTCGTGGGATATACAACCTCATGACCGAAGAACGTGGGTGCAACATGCGATGCGATGTTAATAGTTGACGAACCTTTCTATCCAGGGCGTCTAATTCGGTTTGAGTCCATCTTAGTATGCCGAAGGTATAAGTCAGTAGAGGCATAACCCAACCATTGAAGGCACGAACTTTGTTGCCACCTGACAAAAGACTGTTCAGAACTTTTGTCAACCGACCAAAAAATCTTACCTTCACCGATTGTTTTATACCTCCACTGTCAATACCTAATGCCTCCGCCATACCAAGATATTTGTAGGTTTCGTCTTCCGAGAG
This sequence comes from Timandra comae, assembly GCA_958496195.1. NCBI lineage: Eukaryota > Metazoa > Arthropoda > Insecta > Lepidoptera > Geometridae > Timandra > Timandra comae. Next base: position 9,683,259 of record OY292363.1, on the reverse strand, counting down.
ACATCTGAGATTCATCGTCTCTGAGAGTTGTAAATTCAAAGAATTTACAACCTTCCCTCGATTTACATGAACGACTGCACACTTATCAACCCCAAACTCCATATTGATAGCATTACTAAACACCAATGTAGTATTTAATAAAGCTAACAGATCTGGTTTGTTTGGGGCAAAAAGTTTGAGGTCGTCCATGTAAAGGAGATGAGAGATGGGCTCACTGTTTCTCCGAAGCCTATAACCCAGACCTGAATCCTCTAAGAGGGTACTTAGAGGGTTCAGAGCCAGGCAAAACCACAAGGGACTCAAACTATCGCCCTGAAAAATACCCCTTTCAATTTTTATTTGGTCCAATGTAGTAGAGGGGTCCATCATACTGCTCGGCAGACGAAGAGTTGTGACCCACTGTCTCATACACGAACTCAGGAGAGCTCTCAGAGCTGCATCAACCTTGTACAGCTCCAATATCCTCTCCAACCATGAATGAGGCACCGAGTCATAAGCCTTCTTGTAGTCTATCCAAGCAGCAGACAGACTTCCTTTACCACGCCGGACCTGTTGGCAAACGGTCATATCAATGAGGAGGAGCTCCTTAGTACCACGGGACCGAGCCTTACATCCATTCTGATTAACGGCCATAATATTGTTCGCCAAAATATGCGAATTAATTTTTGATGTCAGAATGGAAGTAAGTAGCTTATAGATGGTGGGTAAGCATGTTATCGGTCTGTAATTTTTAGGATCCGTGGTACTACCGGACTTGTGGAGCAGGAAGGTGACACCCGTTGTTAGGAAACTAGGAAGAAGTCCAGCTTCAAGGGCGTTTTGGAATTGCGCAGCTAAGCGGGCATGTGAACTACGGAACCATTTAAGCCAAAAGTTATGCAACCCATCCAGACCAGGACTTTTCCAGTTCTGAGCCGAACGAATCGCACAACTAACGTCATCGGAGCTGATGGTAATTGCATCCATAGGTTCTATAGTATCACACGCACGCTGTACAACGTTCATCCAGTCGCCCTCTGTGTGGGTGACAGGCACCGACCAGATGTTCCGCCAGAAGTTAACCACTGACTGAACATCCGGAGGTTCGCCATCACTCACACATGAGTTGGGTTTCTCCCAGTTCCGGTACACCTTCCTTTGGTCACTTTGGAACATGCGATTCTGCCAGTATCTATCCACACGTTCTCTATAACGTCGAATACGGTTTGCCCATGCATAGACTTTCTGCTTCAGAAAGTCGATGCGTTCTGTGACACAAGCCATGTAGTTCGGTGGTGTAATACCAGTCCCCACAAAAGCTTGGTTCACAAAACGCATGACTCGAGGGCGGTGATTGCCCTCCCTGAAGCAGATTAGCTTCGCAATGAGGGTCCTGGCCGTGCAGATACGTCTCTCGATACGCACTTGCCATGCAGGAACACTACCAGCGGGTCGAGGGGCTCGGTCAGTGTCCGGGAATCTGACACGAGCCACACGACACGCCGCAATGGCCCCACAGTACAATATCGAGTGAGTATCCGCTAAATCCTCGCTGGTTTCCAAGTAGGAAGCCAGCGAGGCGTCCACAGCCCTCATCAGCGCTAAATTCTTCATATGCGTGGGAAAACGGGGTAAACGAGGTCTAGAATGTAACGGTGTGAACCGATATGACAAAATAGCATCCTGCAAAGCCCTCCTCACACTCTCATTGTATTGGGTACTTACATCTGTACTCACGTTGTCATCCACACTGACAGGTGGACCGGCTCCTGCCGAAACAGAGGCCGGTATATTTATACTAGCCAGTGGCTCAGCAGATCGGTCCGGTTGCGAGTGAGATGTCACGCGAGTAGGTATGTAGTCCGCACGTAGACAATCAAGCGTCGCGTCATCCAACAATCTACACCGCTGGATGGCTCGCACTTGATCCGATAGCCGTTGTGCCGAAACAGTCACGGTCGGTTCAAGGGACTGAAACAAAGACAGCATTCGGTCACGATACGCAGTCAAGTTGGTTCCTCCCTCTGTAGCCCCATAGTAGGCGCGCATGCAGTGCTCATTCATTTGACGAGTCCATCTCATGCGACGCACTACACCACCGGTAGCGAGGGCCGGACGCGAAGCCGATGGCCCCGCAGGCCCCAAGCGTGCCGGCAGCGGAGGTCGCCTCCGTCGCGCAGGTGGTGGCGGCGGCGGTGGCGACTGTGGCCCGTCCTCGTCGCTCGACGCACTGGTCTCGGGCGGGGTGACGAATTCCTCATCGCCCGAGGACGACGCGGAGCTCGACGAGGAGGGCGGGGGTGGTGGGCGTGCGTTATTTGTAGCCGCTCTTTGTTGTCCTCTTGTTAGAACCATTTTTCATTTTTATTTTCATTTGTCTGTCAAATTGACGGGCTTATTGTTCGAGTAAAAAATATATAGAAGGAAATCAACTTTGGAAATCAAAGAGTAAATACTTGTGATTAAAACGGTTAACAAATACTGATTAATAAAATTTATAATGTAAGCAATATGGTAAAATATAAAATTTTTAAAAAAATGTAACAAGAGGAAATGTTGACGGGTAGCGGTTTTTTTTTTTTATTATTATTATTATTACACTTAACACATTTAGTTAAAATAAAAACGTTAAACTAACTCTACGAACCTTTACATCACCGTTCATGTAAGGATTACTAACTCGGGCTGCACAATGTAGAACGCTCCAACTAAGCCTTCGGGTATGAGTTAAACACGACGCAGTCTAGTGTAGTGTATTGCATGTTCTATGAAAAATGTTTTCATAAAAATGTTGGTGCATTCGACGCGCTACCCTATGATCTTTTAATCTCTTAATTACATGAGAGCAGTACACGCTCGGATTTTACCAAAAAACCATGCAAAATGGATGGGCACCACACCGTTCCCTGTGCGAATATGAATTATTCTTTCGTAGCTACAGCTTGGACGCATATTTACATTTTATATGAGCTAGTACGTTGTACGTGCCCATTTCGCCGGGTCACCGTTTTTGGAGCGACTTTTTAGTTTCATTTTTCCGTGTCCATGTGGCGCTTCGGAATTTTTTAAAGCAATTTCCTTATTCGCTTCAAATGTGTGTGTTTTATAACAAATCTATACGTTGGATACTGTGGCTCGTTTACAGTTTATCACCGCCGCCGCTTAGCCGGTTTACGAGCGTCCTCGCAGACACGAGACACTCCGCAGTAAAATTTCAATATCCGCCAAAATATGGCATTTCATTTGGGATGCTGCTGAAACGGTGAAATGGAACGTAAAAATGTAATAGCTTCCATTCTAATTATTTATGTACTTAATAGAATTGTGCGCGAAGAGCCACCATTTGAATTATATCGGCATTATAACGAGAGGAGACGATTTACGGAATAAATCATTCGCAGTGAGATACCGTTTTATGCCATTATTATTGCTGTAATATCTTATTATGTTTATGACGGAGGAAAGAATTTTATTGTATTCACAATTGTTGCGAATAAGTGAACTTTATACGCGAGTATACTTTACGGCGCGGGAGTTACTACTTATTTTATATTATTTATAAGGTTACAATTTTTATCAACTTTATTATGTCGTATACTAGTTTAGACGCTGTCTGTAATAAACATAATTTTGCGCTAAAATATTATTGTAAATATTAATGTAAGCCTCCACTGCATGGGCAAAGACCACCCACTCCCTTCAGACTAATCTTCCAATGTTGGTTTTAGAATCACGGTACCTGAGAGCTACATATGTATAATCAATAAGTTCACAGAAAAAACTTTGTAAGTATTGTAGTAATCAGTAATTTAATTATTCTTTTAAAACCTTGTAGAAATTAAACCATTGAACTTTAAAATTAATATTCCATTTTGTGCCATATTTTTGCGAGTAACTACTTCACACACCTACTTAGTCGAGGAACTAAAATTACTTTTCTTAGAATTTTTACGACGTCAATTCTTGTGTTGTTCTATTTACTTTTAATAATTTATTTTTAGAATTCTAATTTCGTTTTGAGGTTTGTTTTTTCTTGATATTTGGCTTCAAAAACACACTAGAATTGATTACAAATGCGAATGTTTGTATGTATGTGTATATATGTTACTCTATCACTTATACCGATGATTGGACAGGGATAAATATACACTTACCCTGTTTATTAAACAAAGACCAAGGAATAAAACTGGTATAGTGATAAAACTTATGTTATATAACACGTCTACATTATAGAACATGTTAAATAAGTATGTTACATTATATTTTTGTAACATGATCTAGACGCACGGTCTATATCTTTTTTGTTGTAAAACATTTTCAATCAACAATCACTTTGAAAGTACTTAGTGGTATGTGGTTTTTATTATCCCTCTCCAATAAAGAGCCTCCTTGCCACTTGACTCCAGTTCATGCCCTATATCTAGGGTTGTCATTTCTAAAATATGCCAACCAGTACAGAACGCGTGACAACCTCAGATTTAAAACCCAGAATTTGGATATGTCAACTTTAGCCCAACGGGGAGGTGTAAGTCGATTCATTGGATGCGGGCAGCTCAATACTTTACATTTTTAAACCTGGACTGCAAATGAAACTCCCGCTTCCCGTACGCCCTTAAAACTATAACAACTCCGAGGAAATTACAGGGCATACGAGACTGAAGAACTGATGTCTCGGGGTGATGAGCGCAGTACAGTGATGTACACTGTGTCTGTTATGGGAGACTCACCAACTGATGTCTCGGGGTGATGAGCGCAGTACAGTGTTGTACACTGTGTCTGTTATGGGAGACTCACCAACTGATGTCTCGGGGTGATGAGCGCAGTACAGTGTATACTGTGTCTGTAATGGACAGGCGTGTTGCGCTCCATCAGATGACCACTTCGTTCGTCTCCTCATTTGATCACATAAAAAAAAGGAAACCCGGACGCATGACAACCCTATCAAAACATACCATCTGCCACCATACAGTGTTAAACCAACTTTATTAGATTGCCTTCTATATAAACCGGTTATGGTTTCTTTAAAACGTATGCCTTCAAATTGTATAGCGGCGAAGTGCATGTGTATTTTTTTAGTATGGTTTTACGTCTCATATGTTTTTATACGGAATTAGCTAATGTAATCCTTGTTAATGTTTTGTTTGTGAATGTTATTTTGTTGATTAATAAAGTTTAACAATAAAAGTGATAGATTGCCATTGCCGACGACCTCGATGGCAGAGTGGTCACCATGCCGGACTGCCATCGGTAAGGTTGCGGGTTCGATTCCCGCGCGGGGCGAATATTTGTGTGAACCACAAATGTTGCGTGTGTGCGTAGTTTCTAATACCCTAGATACAAGCTTCGAGCTTAGTTATGGGTCAGTTACTATAATGAGATGATGTAGTAAATGATTATTTCTAAGGTAGCATTGAATTGCAGTGTATTGTATAGTGTGAACTACTATTTCACATTTGAGAAACCCCCCACTCTGATTGTTATACCAAAACGGTATAGGTTGTACTTAACAAATTCTGACATGTACATATTCCATAATTTTACGACAAATACTATAAACAAATCTAGTCGGTTTCGACAACAAACATTTAGCCAAAGTATTTTATTGAAAGAAAATATTAGTAAAAAAGTGAGAGACTATTAAAACTTGCTTCGAAATAAACGATATCACTTCGCGTATTCTAAGTAAGCAGAAGTAAATATAGCTCCTCATTAGGTAAATGTCTATTGTCAGAACATAGAAGGTTTTGAAACTGTATGAAATATAAGTAAATTGATAAAAATGTTGCGAAGTATCAGTGAGCCTTCTTTAGCGACGGAGGGGACTGGGTTAGTATGGTTTAATTAATATAAAACATGCCTATCCTACGGCCTAATCACCCTAATTCAGGGTAAGCTCGATCCTCTCGGTAGGGACATTATAAGAGCTGATGATGAGAGATGAGATGCCTATCTTTGTCTTTTCATGCTGGAAAATGCGTTAAATGGTACACCTTATGAAGAGAGGAGACTCCGGATGGTTATGTAGGGCTTTCTCCGCCAGAAGGGGTATATCTACCCACAAAAAACACAGCGGTTTTCTTTCCACGCCTCCAGGCAAGGAACAGGACTTAGTAGAACATGGATGAAGGCATCCATACATTACATGTCCGATAGAAAACATGTATTTAAAGGCGAATGATGATGTATGGATTTCATGATTATAGCATATTTTATCCCACCTCGGCTTCGCACAGTTGTTCTTATGTAATACAATTAAATTAAAAATTAAAAAACCCCGTAACACAATTACTTTCAAACCCCCATAACTTTTAAACGGGTCAACCGATTTTCATCAAACATGTTTAAGAACACTCGCACGTAAGTCATCTTTAATACAAAAAAAAAAAACTAAATTGAAATCGGTTTAACCGTTCGGGAGCTATGATGCCACAGACAGAAGATACACACACAAACCCTCTTTTTGCGTCGGGGTTAAAAATGCACTGACATGCATTCTATAATTCTTTTTTTTAGAACAATCGGAACAGGTGTAAGCCGTAAAAGCCGCCATGACTTGCACAGGTCTTCCAAGTCCTTGTATATGAAGGGAGAGTTCTTGTTCACGGGCCGCTACGGGAAGTTCACTAAAGCTGTCTTACAGGCACCTTTTAACATGTGGTTTAAGGTATTTGTTATTTAAATTGTCAATCTACTATAAAAACTAACAAAAATAACAAAAAACTACTATAAAAATAAGTCGGGTTTTCCTTCCTGACGCTATAACTTGAGAACGGCTAGACCGATTTGGCAAATTTTTTCTTTTGTAGTTTTCTAATACTCTCTAGAAGGTTCTTATGTAAAAAAATCTGGAAAATCAACGGGAAAATTGGACCCTTGCGAAGCCGGGGCGGGCCGCTAGTTTCATTATAATTTAAGTATAGTGATTTAGGAGTATCGACAATTTTTAATGCTACAAACATAATTTGAATTGGGGGAAAGGGTTGGGCTGCGGAAGTCTCACTCACCATGCGCGCAGTAGCTTGACTTACTACTTGATATTCTGTGAGAGCACGCACCTTCCTGCGTGTTTTTGAACTGTGACAATCACAGTTTAGCTCTGCTACCCTTGCTTTTTGAAGGACATAATATACTATACTAGCAGCGCCCCGCGGTTTAACCCGCGTAGTACCCGTTCCCGTGAGAATGCGTAGCTCGTAGTATCATACAATCTCGGCACAATTCACCATCGTGTGGTAAAAAATTAAGGAACAGCGCCATCTATTGGTAGGTTATGTGACTACAAAAAGTTACAATAAAACATACGATTACATAAACACAAACCCATGGGAATTTCGAATAAAAAGTATCCTATGTGTTATTCCTAGTTATAAGGAACATCTGTACCAAATTTAATCAAAATACATACAGTAGTTTTTGCGTGAAAGTGGAACAAACAAACATCTCAACATACAAACTTTCGCATTTATAATATTAGAAGGATTTACATTATAACAGATTAGCGTTTTATATTCAAATCATCAGTTCATTAACCGAACAAAACACACAGTTTATCAAGAAGTATTGTCAATAATTAAGAAAACGAACCCTTTATTAAGTACCATTTTACTAATAAATCATTTACTTTCCAGGGCTTGGTCCTATTCGGGATCGTTTACAAATACATAGTATGCTTCCTGAGACTATATTTCTTTAAATCAAGAATATTATTTTTGGAAGTGACCTCGATATTGTGCGAAGTTGTTTTCTACTGCGATATATTTGTTCAGATACTCCATTCCTTTTGGCCTTTAGTACGTCTCCATATGAGAGTGTCAAGGCGGAATATCTTTCTGCTGAGCTATGACGTCATTACTTTGATTCCTTTTGTTATTGTATGTGAGTATGTTTATGTTTTTAAAAGCTTTTGTTACTGTGAAATAATTAAGGGTAAAAACAGTCGTTTTAACTTTCTGTTTATTTTCCTTACTCTATGTAGGCTCATATCTAAGATATCAATGAAGTCTTTTATTTATTTATTTAATAAGTTACACCAACAGCATTAACACATAACATTAACAAAATTAAATAACACTTCAAGTGTGATGCAGTGTGCAATACTTTTAAAGGTGCAATCAGCATTCATTAATTAAAACTTACAGCTAATTATAAGTACTTACTTAAATTAAATACTTACAGTAATATTAAAATTTAGAGAAAATAAGAAAATAAAACGTGTAAAAGAATAAAACGAATACAAAGAAAAAGTGTTTTTAAACTGATACATTGTTGTTATTATTTAGGTAATCTAATAGTTTATTTTTGTAGGACTTAAGGTTATCATAAGATTCGTCTTCTTGCGAAGCAGTCTTTAAAATTATAAACACGACACAATTCTTCAAATAGTAGCTGAGATAGAAAACAATAAGTTATTGTACACAAATTTTCATAATAATATGTTAATTTCCAGTTCAATATCAGAAAGGATACGATTACCTCGTGCACATTGGACTGTGGCTTGGAATTAGCCGCATATACAGAATATTTTTATTCTTTCAAGAAATTAATGAAAATGTATGTAAAGCTTTTTTACTATTAATAATTATAAAATTAAAGTATTTAAGATAAGTGAATACATACAGACTGCGTTGGAGTGACTACGAGTATATGTCTGAAATTGATTCGGTCTTATCAGAGAGTGAGGAAACACCATATCTTATACTCTCTTATGTAGTACATAGCAAACTCGTTTGTATTCATATTGTAACAGTAGTGTAAACTATTCATAAGTTTTATAACAAAATAATTTATATCTTCTTCTATATATCTATATATATAAAAATCAATTGCTGTTCGTTAGTCTCGCTAAAACTCGAGAACGGCTGAACGGATTTATCTTATCTTGTTCTTGAAATGTTCGTGGACATCTAGGGAAGGTTTGAAAGGTGAGAAAAATTAGAATAATTGCCGGGAACACGGGAGCGGGAACTACGCGGGGCATAGCTAGTTTATAATATTTATAAAATCAGGTTTCAAATAGGTCCCCATGCCAGACTGGTAAAACAAAGATTAGCGATTCCTGTGCGTGAATATTGAGTGTGAACATTTCTGTGATTTACATATGTATGTTTATGTGGGTGGGTTGTATGTAGTTTCAGATCTTTTTGAAATTAGGGATCAGTGTTAGTAAGCTATTATTATGACTGACTGACTTACCTAGGTGTTATACTACTAGTAACTCTGTCTGTCTGTCTGTTACCTTTTCACGGCTAAACTACTGAACCGATTGACTTGAAATTTGGTACGAGGGTAGCTTATGGTCCGGGAAAGAACATAGGATACTTTTTATCCCGAAATTCTGACGGGAACGGGAACTACGCGGGTGAAACCGCAGGCCGCTGCTAGTACAAATATAAATCTAACTGACTAACTGATCTTCCATTAACAGATGCGAACATCCCGCAAACTGCTCTACTTGGTGGAGCATCTGGTGATCACCAACCTGATACTCCACGCGGGAGCCTGTCTGTGGTACACGTTACACCAAACGCAGCTCGATGAACGCGACTGGTCGCATCTTGGTTACCCACCACATATAAATGGACAGAAACTTACTTTTGTGACGTGGGTTGTTTTAAAGTATATTCTTAATTTGTTGATGAAGTAGTGAAGGTGTTAAGGTCTTTGATGGTTTGAAAAAGAATACAGTGACCCCCATTTAATGCATAGAGTACAAGTATTGGTGCAGTGTTTCCAAATTTTGCACCCAGGCAGTCTTGGAAGCCGCAAACCGTTGGTTGGTAGGCCGCACAGACCAGGCACGTTTTCCCTGGATACAAATAGGAGAACGCTTTACCTGTCAGTGGACAGATAGAGGCTGATGATGATGATGGGCAGTCTCCCCATTGCATCCCTCCCCTGGATGATATGAGTTAAACCATCACTGTGAAGAATGATAGTCTCGCAAAAATCGCGTCAGGTCGAACTACGCGTTCAGATTCCACTGTTATCTTGTATGCTGGCGTACGTAGTAACTTATATTAAACTGTACTAAGTGTACTTTTATTCCACTTCAGTTCCCCATTTCCTCTCTATTTTCGGATCATAGTTCTATATCAATGAACTAACATCTTCAATATCAACCTATTTGTATCGGGTAGTTGAATAACGACAATTGCTATTTGTTCACAGCTACCGAACGTGTTGGTATTTCTCCGCTTGTCGATTTTACAACGTAATATTTGGAGATGCTTTCCCGCTAGTGAGTGCTTTTATGCATATTGCTTTTATTTACAATATTTTGAACGTAACGGTACATAAAGGCTAAGAGCTCTGAATAGGAAACCATTTTTAAAGAGAAATATTTTCTGATTTATGATTTAAAAGAGGTTCAGAATTCGACCCGTATTAATATGTAACAAATGGAAGTAGGGCCGAGTGTCTGTTCCTCTCTCTGTATGAATATAATCTATACTAATATTATAAAGAGGAAAGATTTGTTTGTTTGTTTGTAATGAATAGGCTCCGAAACTACTGGACCGATTTCAAAAATTCTTTCACTAATGGAAAGCTAATTTATCAGTGCGTGACATAGGCTATTTTATCCCCGTAATCCCACGGGAACGGGAACTACGTGGGTGAAACCGCGGGGAGCTACTAGTATGTTATAACTAGCTTTCTACCTGCGGCTTTGTTTACGTGGAATTTATATTGAAAAAAAAAAATCTTCTTAAAAGTTCGTACAATTTCGAAATGTTAAAGCACATCCAATATTTGATCACAGGTCTTTTATTAACAATGGGATACGTCACTCGATTGTTTAATTCATTAGCAGTCTTTAACTCCTCAGTGTGTGAAACAATATACAATAGGGTAGTTGACTAAAAAAAGAAAAAATCAGTCCAACTTATAGATTTCCAAAAAATATTGGACACGTATTTCTTTATTTTCCATGTAAACAAATAATTAAGGCGATACAATGCATCGGAAACTCGTGAAACGTCACAGGTTGCTGCAATTTTACCCAACAGTTGACGTCACAAGCCCCCACTCCTAAACTTTAATGCGTTATAACTAAGACAGTTTTATTAATTAAATAAAAAAATACGTGTTTATTATTTTTTCGAAATCTATCTGACGGATTAATTAGAATTTAATTTTGCTTACCCAGGAAACTACCCTATTTAGTATTGATTTATCTTGTTTCAGCGTGCTTTGGATAAATGGTTGACATCGCTGCTAATGCTGACTGGATTTGTATTCTTTAGATACAAGTTCATTGGTAATATTGCTTGGGAACTGGTTTTAAAGAACACTCGGAGAAGTAACTTCGTTGATTGGGTAACTTCAGTTTTTTAGACACAGATTAGAGATAAGCGGTCTTATTTGCGTTACATTTTTAGTCTGGTTTAACAAAACCTGGAAAGCATTTGACACCTTGTCAGTCAAATCTGTCACTTGGCAGTATTCAAAATTGATTGTTAAACCTGGTTTAGTGCTTAACCAGACTAAAAATGCAACGCAAATAAGGCGGTAGTAGTTTACTTCGTACTTCCAGGATAATTTATATCATGTAGTACCATAAATTTTAATTATTATATTTGTTTAATGAATATTCTAATTTAATATTACCAAATCCCTTTGAGCATGTAGAGTGTGTAGGTAGTTCAAATAAATGTAATGAGTTTCGGGTAAAGTATAACAAAAGCTCAACTAATATCATAATCATAATACTACAAATCAACCTTTATTTATTAAATAGCAAATCCTGGGTGGATCACTAAGAGAAAATAAATTGTATGCAACATTTAAGAAATGTGTTATAAATTGGAATTTATATACCAAATCTTTTTTTGTTGTAGTTTAAATATGCATTTTCTTTTTCTCTTTTTTTAATAATTCAAGTTTTTTAATATTTCAATACTTCTACAAAATCGTAATAAAATTATATTTCGAATCTTTTTTATAATTCACCAACAATTTTCATTATTTTTACTGACATATAATAATTATTATTTCAGTACCACCACATGCTAAACTACCTCAACCTCCGTGGTGCTCCATTATCCCTGGTACAACAAGCCGACGAGTACAAGAAACAAGTGTGGCTGATGAAAGATGGCGTCCTGGGCTCCTCACAGCTCAACAAACTGCCGCTACCACTGCAGATGGAACTAATATTCGATATCAATGTCGGACACTTCCATAATACCATATTATTTAGGGATACACGTATGTTTATAGTTATATTACAAACTCGTAGAGTTGTTGTATAAACTTACCTATATTAATAGCTCTCTATTATAAGTCAAAGAGTTTTTCAATTAGAAGCATTAATTCTAGAAAAAGCGTCGGTGGCGCAGGGTTTAAGGCCGTTGATTTCAGATCGGAAGGTGCCTGGTTCGAACCCCACCAGTCCCACCACGTACCAATGTGTTTTCAATTTACGAATTCATAAGGACGTTAATTTCGACGCTCTTACGGTGAAGGAAAACATCGTGAGGAAACCTGCACACACATGGGAAGAAATTCTAAGGTTGTGTGTGAAGTCGACTAACCCGCACTGGCCAGGGTTGGCTCGAGCCCCTCGGTGGGGACATATATGAGCTGATGATGACAGTTCTAGAAAATAGCGTGTTCAAATACTTAATCATTTTCATAGTTGTAAAGAAAAACTGTGATCACAGTTGGAACACAAATTCGATCTTCAAAGTACCACACTCTCTCTGATATTAAGACTAATGGAAGTAATCACTACACTTGCCCAATGTTGGTGAACTAAAACCGGAGCCGTGTTTGAAAAATAGTTTATACTAATATTGTATCATGTGTCATTAGCATTACTGAGATGATCTTAATTTTATTGAATTAACAAGCAGCGCCCCGCGGTTTCACCCGCTTAAATATAATATAGCTTATGACACTCCGCGATAATGTGGCTTTCCAATAGTGAAAGAATTTTTGAAATCGGACCAGTAGTTTCTGAGCCTATTCGTTAAAAACAAACAATCAAATCTTTCCTCTTTATAATATTATTATTGAATTAATATATATTCCGTGCCATGTTAGTGAAAGGCAATAAAGAGTTTATCTATGTATATCGATATCAAAACACAAATACAATCATCCGATCTTGATAAGGTCTAATGCACAATCACACATAATGTTACATATAATATCCAGTAATAGGATACATTAAGTGATATTAACCAAGACTATCTAGCAGATTTGATTAATTGATTAGCTTTGTAACAATTCAATTATGATCTGAGTCTGTATCCGTTTACTACAATAACTTACTTTGTATTGATTGAATATTATGTTGCATGAGTTAACGTTATGCTGTCTTAACTGATTGTCAATCTATTACTAATGTTATTTGGAACCACTGGTTTGCATTAAAAATTGTTTTCATGTTGCATAGCTCATTCATCGAGAAAGGCTATTAATATCCAATAGGGGCGGAGCAGTCGTAATTAGGCGGTTGCATTGTAATAAGTATAAAAAAAACATTTTAAAATAAGATTTTGCAGTGCTTCAATCTTTTGAACTAGGTATAAGTTTATGTTTTATGCATATTGATACCTAATTTAAAAGCTTAGTGTGTTAATGAGGGTAGGCTAAGACGTCAGTCCCGATTGTCGTTAGCATGCTCTCAATATTAAGGGGAATTTGAGGTCTCAAAAGGTAAAATGAGGTTAATGACTCGTGTTTTAGATCACCAAAACCGATTGAGAAAGAGTGGCAAGATGATATTACATTGTACAAGAATATACGTCTCTTTCTCATTAGAAAGAGACAGGAACTATAGACCTTTCAACAGGATCTTGCAGACTACTTATTAATCATCATCATCATCATCAGCTCATACTCCCTCCCCTTCGAGGGGCACGAGCCTACCTTGAACTAGGGAAACCAGTTTTTTTTTTAAATATTGACAGAAGAAGCATTCCTCCGTCAAATATCTCTGCTAATGAGACACGAGCTGTTCCTGGCCGGGCAGCACATTTGGAGTCAAGGTGTGGTGAAGAGCGGGATGATCTGCATCAAGCGAGGAGTCATTGAGATGCTCTCTGATGAAGATGATGAGAGCCCTATGATTGCTTTTAAAGATGGGACTGTAAGTAAAAAAGAAAGTATGTAGGTTTTGTTTAGCCATTCTCCATTGTATTCAGGTAGGTAATTTAGTATAAGTTCATAAGTCGTATAGTATCCACAGAACAAGATATTCGTGATATATTAAAAAAATGACGAATATTTATATAAAAACTCTTCTTGTATTTGTATCATTTTCAGTCTTTGGTGGGGTGATAAAGCTGAGCCCATGGAAATCACGAAGAATCTCTCATTTCTGCTGTACTCGTCAGAAAACGACTTCGTAATTAATTTCGAACTTCAGCTAAAAGCATAGTGTTAGATAGCATTTAAACGCAAAGACAGACAGATGAGAATTATGTAAAGGTGTATATTGTATTTCCAGGTACTAGGCGAACTGAACTTGTTCTACTCAATCCCATCAAAGGTTACAGTAAAAGCGGCCACCTACGTAGAACTTCAGGTATATCAACGTTATTCCATTTTGAAATATAAATAAAACATTTCATTGTTATTATGAACTAGTTTTGCGTGGCAAGCGTCGAAAACTTCTTTTTGTTTGTGTTAAAAGTGTTTGTTTCGTTCAAAAATTGGGTGGGTATGTACTTTTATGGAAAAAGTTTTAGGTCAAAATTGTCATAGTTGTTGTACCTTCGTTTGCGATTCGATTTCCCAATATTGCAGAACATATCGAATATAAAACAATGATATACATTTTTTAAAATTTATTATTAAAATTCACATACTAAAAAAATATAATTACTTACACTTTTGTATTATACTATTTCAAAACAATATGCAAACAATACGCTTCAACGTATAAAAAGTATGTACTTTTATATAATTTATACAGCTGTATACAACGCGTTTTAAAGCAAAATTATCGACACAATCTAAAAATATCTATAGAATCCTTTCCAAATATAAAACCGGTATCTATTTTCATGATAATGTACTAAAATTTTATAATATCCCGAAGGTATTGCGCCGTACAGACTTCATGAGAACAATAGCCGAACATCCGTATATGCTCGAACTTATACGAGACAGACTCAGGCAGAGATTAAAGAAATGTAGACGCCGACAGGTAATGGACGTTTTAATAAAACATATGAATACTATAATTCATATCTTTTTACGGGATATTTACACGTACCTATAAGTCGAAACCCTCGACTAGTTTCGTTTAATAATAAAAAAGTATGAATACTAATCAATCATTCGTATCATTTTAATATAATAACAGATCTTTCTAGAGACACAGATAATAAATTTATCACAAAAATAAAATCATATACCTCGCACAGGAATCGAACCCGCAATATTTTGAGCATGTTTTATTTTTACCTGGCTACAAGCGACGTAGCAAACCCTTCTTTTGCTACGTCGTAGCATGTCGTACCCGTTAAAAATAAATGCGATGTTTTGTTACTCTTTCACGTAAAAACTACTGTACCGATTTAATTGAAAGAATGTTATAGGTGTTTCTAATGGCCGGGGATAACACATTCGATACTTTTTATCCCAAAAATTCCCACTGGACCGGAAAAATCGCGGGGCACAACTAGTATTACGTAAAGAAGCAAATACGACTTCACAAAGGCCCATTTGACGTCACAAGTACCTTTTCAAGTATTTACTTATCAATATTCGTTGTAGGAGGCAATAATGAAATACGATAAAGACGATTCAAGACTAATTCGAACTCGGTATCGACCCATGAAAGTGCTTAAAGATAATTTGGCAGGCGTCGAGCCAGAAGACCCCACTTTCGTAGACGATTCCCACATGTATTACAAAGGTATTACGGTTCAAATTTGCTTGAATAGGTTGTAAAAATTTTGCTTTATATTATTTAATTTTTCAGACGAAAATAATGTCCGAAAGCCGAAATTCACTTCGGAGTTTTTGGAGCTGTATGTTATGACGAATAATGTGACGACTATCGACGCCCCCCGGATTTGTTTGAGGTCTACTTTTCCATGGATTTTGGAGCCTGATACTGATTTTGTAAGTTACTTCATGAGGATTTCGTCGTTGCGTTTGTCACCAAAATTGTTGTAATATATGCATTTTATTGATATTTTATCTTATTGCGAGTCGAATACAAAATTAGTTCTGTGTTATTTCCCTTTAAATTTTGATTACACAAATCCAATATGTTTAGTTAGTAACTTAATAACTTATACTTTGTCCCTTTGATTGGATCATATTTAAGCATTTCTACAAGCATATAACTTTGTTATCAATGAACTTAAAACAGTGTTAAATCTAGAAGTTTGTTAAAAAATCCATTCTTACATATTAAATTCCTTCGTTAGCTCATAAAAGCTTTTAAAAATGTTATTAAAGTTTTAAAATCTGTGTTTATCGCGATGAAACATAATTAACATCGCTGTTATAAAAAAAAGTTTAGTAACTTTGTTTAACGAAGATCAGCGAAGTTGATATTTATCCTTATAGATTTTCATAACACTTTGCTCCTTCATTCATTAGTGTTCGTATATATTCTTTCTTTCTTTTTAATCCTATTAAATAATTTACTTATACTTAGCTGCGAAAAACTATCTTTATATTATATTTTAACGACGTGCCGAAATTAAACGTTAGTCTATCATCTACTTAGTGAAATATGAAAGAAAATTTCACAAAACAAAAAATGAAAGAAAATTTTGGGAAATTCACGAAAAAAAATCACCTGTGCGAAGTTTTGAGACAAACATATTTATTTTGTTGCCATTTTATTATTGTTGTCACTATATTATAGTGTTTTAACTTGTAGGTATTTCTTAGTCAAGTCAGGGTATAATGGGAAAGGAAAGGGTTGTTTTTTAACCCCCGACGCAAAAAGAGGGGTGTTATAAGTTTGACGTGTCTGTGTGTGTGTGTGTGTGTGGTGTGTGTGTGTGTGTGTGTGTGTGTATCTGTCTGTCTGTGGCATCATAGCTTCCGAACGAATGAACCAATCTCAGTTAAGTATTTTTTTTGTATTAAAGTAGACTTACCTGCGAGTGATCTTAGACATGTTTGATGAAAATCGGTTGACCCGTTTAAAAGTTATGGGGGTTTGAAAGTAATTGTGTTAGGGGTTTTTTTTAAATCCAATAGTTAATTAATAATCTTTTTCAGACAAACATGTTCGACATAGGCCACTTTATTATAGTGTTGTACCTGTGCGCGATGTCTCCTCAATTCGCTATAGAAGATACCCAAACTGACGCCGAGAAAGTACTCAGTACTATAGTCACTACTGGATTATTGCTCAATATTTATATACAATTAACTACGGCTATTATTGAGAAGGTATATATTATTTAACATTAGCCTAAACTAAAGGTTCTGTCGTGGTCGCTTAATAAGCATGGTCTCTATTTATAAACGTCAAGATGGCGGGATCACACTATGTTTTAAATATACTTTACTATCGCTATATAGTACTCATTTGGTACCATTTGATACCTAGGATCTTAGATTTTGTACCTGCTTAGGTTAAGCAACAATGTAAGTTAAAGTTAATCCCGCCACTATGACGAGGTATGACACAAAACTACAAATACTTATTTTTAAGTTCGGAAAAAAACGTAGTCCTATGTGATAATCGAAACATTAGATCATTATGGACCAAATCGGTCATTTGAACGTCAACGAGTTCTAAACAGTCCTTGCTGTATGATGAGTGAGTGAAAAGTACCAATACCTACTGTTAAAGTTAAAGATTTGTCAATACGTTAAAGTTTTAACCTTACCTAATTTGTTTTACGTGTTAATTTGAATTATGTTAATAACTGTCTATTAACTGTCCCACCGTTTCTGATGGTGGGACAGATCAAACTTTTTTGTCCGATCTGTCACCCCGGTGGGACAGAGCAGTGGGACAGATCGGAATAATTCGTTAATTTTAGTTTCATTATTTTATTTTTTGCAGAACAAACAAAAATTAACAGTAAAAGAGATAGCTGAAGTAAAGATGGCGTCTCCCGGGTTTTACTTGGACATTCTGTCAGTGTTTCCCGTCCATATATTTACGGACACTCTGGATCCCGACGGGGAGACGGTGGCGGGACAGATAGCTAAGCTGTTCCCGATACTCCAAGTGTGGCATATTTGGGATTACATCGCCAAGTGGGAGAAGAATTTTCAGGCCAATTTGAAGGTGGAATTTTGAATGAATATTTAGAATTTTTGTTTCTAGCTTTGTAAATACCTTTTAACATTCTTTGCGTGTTTATTTGACTATGATAAATGTTACCATAAATGCAAGTTTGTAGGGGTGGATGGATGGATCTTTGGCCCTCTTTCACTTCAAAACTACTGGACTGAGTAAGATTTTTGGAACAGATGTTTCTTATAACCAGAAATAACACATTGAAACTCTTTGTTCTGAATTCATTCGAGAGTGGGAATTAGGCGAGTAAAATCGTAGCCGTGGTGGCCAGTTAGTTAAAATGAATTGTTTATATTTCAGTTCCTCAACATAATGAAGTACTTTATAATTATAATGATATTTAGTTACTGGTCCGGATGTCTGCTATACATTTACGCGTGTCCTATGAAACTTTGTCGGAAGGTAAGTAATACATTTTCTAATTAATTAAATAGTTTTTATCACCATATAGCAACTGACCCCAAATTAAGTTCACACATACACAATTCAGGCAAACCCAGACTAAACATTATGGATCACACAAATATTTACCTTGCACGGGAATCGAATCCCTTCATTTGGCAATCCTGCATGTCGATCTCGGCCATTTGAGTCGTCAAATTTAAACTAAATACTGATAAGTCGTCCAAAAATTAAATCTAAATATCCATTACCACGTACAGGATTCCTGGCTAGCCCACCTCATATACTGGGAGACGAAGGTGTTCACGACCAACGAGGCTAAACACGAGAGGCCGATGCTATCCTCCATATCCTTCGGGACGGCGGTGTTTACCAACTCCGGGACTTCGGACTTGGCTCCTACTAGCCAAGATGTTTTGTTGGTGAGAAAAAAAAATTGGCTTATTTGGAGTGATGTGTTTGAAAACGGGCGTCGATGTATGGTTTGTTTAGTGATAATTAAAATCCTAATTACTGTAATATTACAAAAGCGAAAGTTATCGAAAATCTGTTTGTCTGTCTGTTACCTTTTCACGGCTAAACTACTGATCCGATTGACTTAAAATTTGGTACAGGGGTAGCTTATGGTCCGATGAAGGACATAGATGGGCTGTTTTATCCCGAAATTCCCACGGGATCGGATCGGAAAACCGCGGGGCGGAGCTAGTAAAACATATATGTAAATAACATGTGAAAATGTAGTCTTATATTCAACTTATTTTGGGTCTAAAAATGTTGTATTAACTAGGATTTCTGTGCTTAAAATAGATTCAGACAGATTAGGCTGAAGTTATAAAAACTCACAGACATAATACGTTCCTAAAAATATTTCTTATTTATACTTTTTTGCTCAGTTTAGGTTATCTAACTTATTTTCAAGCTTTTGTAAATCGTTATCGTAGAGCTATTACATGATTATTATACACGCCTGTTTGGAATTCGCGACACTTATTAATTTGAGGATATCTAAATAAGTGAATCCATATATCCAATAAAAATATCAAAAATGATAGTCGATTACTTATCTTTAAAAATACTAAAATAAATGTCATATTACCAGCTATTAAGTATTCTGCGAAAATCACTATGACGACTCGGGCCGATGACCTCGCTCAGCTGTTCATCGCAGCGTTCGGTGTAGAATAGCAATAAAATTCGGCGGAATTTTGAAAAACTTTGACTTATCATAACTTTTTAAATAAAAGCAAAAGATAAAAACTAACTTCACTATTATATTTTCACCCGTCGTTTACATTAGCTGTGTGATTAAGTATCTCGAATTCAAAATTGGGGTGTATAAGCCGTAATATTGTATTTCAGGTTGCATTCATTCTCCTATTTGGCACGTACATAATTTGTTTTTACGTCGCCAAAGTTTGTAGTATCTACATGCTCGCCACTTCAAGGAGACTCAAGTTTAAGGTAACTTTAACAATACTTATATAATTATCATTATGTTAAGTGTTTTATTATTATCAAGATTTACATGTATTTTCTGCATAAAGACTTTTCCGCATTATAAAGCATTGAAGACAAGGATTTAACATAAGTGTTAAATGCGCGTATTAAAGTTTTCATTGATCAAAGATTATTAAGTATTAGCAGCGATTTTGAACCATTTAAAATATCAATTGCGTTCATTTACCCAAATAATTAACATTAAAAGGAAACTACTCTTAAAAATAAAACTGTATTAATCCATATTAATAAAACTATCAAAACTTGTAGCGTGAAGTAGTTTTAAGAAACAATTTATATTTTATCCTTGTTTTGTTGTTATAAAAAACACAGTTTATTATTTCTTCCGTTCGTCCTCTAGGAGTCTATGAGGGAGCTGTTCTATTTCCTATCGTCGAATCACGTCAGTAACAAGATCAAGACGAGAGTTAAGAAGTTTTTCTGCGTTCAGTGGTGGGTACTGCTACTAATGTAGGTTGATTTAGTTTTGTAGAAAACTTAGTAATTTTGTAAAACCTAGTTCGTTTTTGTAGAAATTTCTAGTTAATTTCAATAGCCAAGTTAGCATTTTACCGTCAATTCCAAAACAAGTTAGTCAAATTTTAAAATCCCATGGAATATTTAAAATATGGTTCTATCCTGTCATTTATTTCTTGTTAATAAGAGCATCTTATTTATTTACTTACTGATCTACCAACATACAATTGCGCTAAATTATGGTATGCATAGAGGTTGTACGTGGAACCTTTAAGTGTTGTCCTGTTTCAGTTTTTACATGACAACCGGACCAGCAATTACCGCTGTTGAAAATATCTCATTAATTACATTAAAAACCTTGCTGTATATTTATACATACATTATTCCCAGGTATTACAACAAAGCGGTGTCGACCCAGGACCTGTTCAACGACATGTCGGGGAACATCCAGCAGGAGGTGCTCTCCATTGAGATGGTGGAGACGCTGCTGCATTGTCCACTGTTTCAGGTATATTTACCTATTTATTTTTTAATTAATTACATAAGTGAAAATTACATAATATCTAAATCTAAAATAAAAAGTAAATGTATACGGTTCTATGTGTGTGTAATGTGTATTGTGTATGAGAAGTATCTGTTGGTTTAAATAAATGAATTTTATAAGGAAAATCGGTAGTAATTAAAAAAAAAACTTTGGTAAAAAAATACCTTTGTAACAGAATCCTCTTTTGTTAGTCGTATGATAAGGTTATAAAGTTAGCAATTTTTTTTGTATAGTAAATATGACGTAAATTATGATAACCTATTTTTATATGTAGCTTGAGTGATTCCTGTTTCTACAAATTCGGAAAAGTAAATAAACGATCGAATCTTTGCATGGAACGTGATAAAAGATTTATTCCTGACAACTGCTACTTTAGGACTCAACAAATGATTTTTGTATTGTAAAATCGCCATTACAATCAGACACAAAACCTCTATTTACATTCACTCTTTTCTGTAAATCAAACTACATTCGCGTACATGTTTTAAATTGTTTCGCAGGAATGCAATCGCGATTTCCTCCAAACGGTGGCAGCGAACATAAGAACAATAGTCCTGCCAGACAATGAGATCGTGCAACACGCCGCTGATATAGGACGGGACATGTATATATTACAACGAGTTAGTTTTTATCACTTTATACGAAATATCTTCTAATATTTAAAATTCTCGTGTCACAGTTTTCGTTGCCATACTCCTCCGAAACGGCGTGACCGATTTTGATGAAATTTTGTGAGCATATTCAGTAGGTCTGAGAATCGGCCAACATCTATTTTTCATCCCTAAATTCCCACGGGAACGGGAACTACGCGAGAGAAACCGCAGGGCACAGCTAGTAATATATATAAAATGTGATACAGATATATATAACACTAATATATCTTTCATCCTCATTTAAGCCCTCTTAATTGAGCTCTAGAAAAATCTTTCATCAATAATTATCATCAACAAGCATTGCTGTATAATTTTTTTTGTGAGACCGATCCAAATTCTAGTGTTTTTTTCTCTGAGAAAATGCAATAATCTGCATAGTCCTTGAGATGGGAAGTGGACATGGTGGTTATTTGGGGCTCTCCCCACCATAAAGATTGGACCGGACGTGGGTCTCTCGTCTTATTTTATGCTAGGTATATCCACAGCGTTTTGCCCAATGCAGAATCTCTTTGTACAAAATACAATTGTAATATTTATTAAACATTTAACTGCATTTAATATCACGTACACGTACACATACAATAAACTTGGCCAACAATACCCAATATTAAATAACAACACAACCAAAACTCAATTTCTTTGTATGGAACGCATTCAATTTTACGATTCAGTATACCATTTTATTGCATATGATTGGCCTTTAGTTTCTATAGCAATGGCAATGTTCAGCCGAAAAAAGTCCTGGGTACTCTAAAATCAACTATGACGTCACAATTTACTGAATTCTAGCAGCGCCCCGCGCTTTCACCCGCGTAAATATAATATAGCCTATGACACTCCGCGATAATGTGCCTTTCCAATAGTGAAAGAATTTTTGAAATCGGTCCAGTAGTTTCGGAACCTATTCGTTACAAACAAACAATCAAATCTTTCCTCTTTATAATATTAGTTTAGATTGGTCTAATTTGGCTGAAATAAGTCCTGAGTAATTCAAATTAGATAATGTGACTTTCTGAGCTGATTCGTCGCCATTTTAACATAGTGTTCTGTCAATTCTGACACATAAACAATAGGTTGTGACTGCAAAAGGTAGGCAGCGTGTCCCGGTCGAAACTGACGGCGCTCACAGTCAGATCATGTTATTGTGTCACAATCTTGTCTGTGCCGGCGGCCAAAATTGGATGCTACTATTGACATTTTGAGTCTAATGTCATTTGGATACATTTTCATTAAACTGACAACCAAGAGATGAGATTACAGCGACGCTGTCACCGGCACAGACAAGATTGTGACTCTATAACTTATGTTACTCAGAACTTTCTTTGACCAAACACGTCCAATGGTTAACATTGTGACGTCACAGTTGTGTTGAATGTTTCAGGGTCATTGCAACCTGCTCAATGAGCAAGGTAAGATCATCAACTGTATCGGACCGGGCAGCCATTTTGGAGTCTTGGAAATGCTCTTTGGATTACCTAAGGTAAGGAAAGTAATATTTTGATAAAATATGTTTTGAAATTTTATTTTAAATTTTGTTTATGGCAGCATGGGTTTTTGCACCTGGCTTTACATAGATTTATTCGAATCCCTCGACTAGTTTCAGCCACATACGGTAGCCTTCATCATAGCACGGGACTAGACGCAGTCGCAAGCGCATCTAAATCTTGATTACGCAGCCTTAACTTTATTAATTAGAAAATAACCATTCTGACTACTTAAAACCTCTCCAATTCTACTAATCTATCTACATATATAAAAATATATCTATATAACTCAAAGGTGACTGACTGACTCATAGTGATCTATTAACGCACAGCTCAAACCACTGGCACTTTACGGATCGGGCTGAAATTTGGCATGCAGGTAGATGTTACGTAGGCATCCGTTAAGGGAGGATTTTTGGAAATTCCCCCACTAGGGGAAGAAAAGGGAAAAAAACCCAAATTCTGCCAGAAGTTCCACGCGGACGAAGTCACGGGAATATATAAAAAAATGTATTTTTTTTGTGATTTATTTATATTTGTTACCTAAAATATTGATAAGTAAATTAAATGGTTTCTCAAATTAATTTTACTTTTACGATGGTTGTTGCCCTATTCCTAATAGATGGCGTTGATTGTCTGATTTGTGAAATTGAAATGTCATAATTTTTGACTAACTGGGATCCTTGGTCCTGCCCGCGTATTTCTAGAATTTATAATACCTGAAGATTTTCTTGATGATTTTTTTGCGGTGCACATTCATATTTAAATCGGGTTATTCAGCCAGCGGAGCCCCCGCGTAAGAAAAATAAAATAACATGTACCTACGGTTATATGTTACGTCAAACAGATTCAAAAGGCATAAGAGTCAAAACCCAACGGGGGATTGGGGGGGTGATATCGAGGCAACAAACTTAATTAATATACTGACGTGACGTCTATTAATGACTTAAATGTTAGCGCAGGAGAAGCCGCGGGCTAAACTAAAGCTAGTAATTAATATCTTTTCTAAGCCCATTTACATATATGTACATATAAGGGCTGTTTAAAAATTAAAAAAATTGGAAGTATAAATTATTGTAACTACACACATCAAAAGTGTCTAGGGATCAACATATATTTTTGCAATAACTTTTCTCCTGATTGATATTAATTAAAATTTTCTTTAAGGATTCATCAAATAAAGTGTTTTCGTTTGTCACAGTAACGATAAACCAAGTCACCTTTGCATTAATAAAGAAATTTGCCATTTTCCTAATAAAGGGATTTTTGACATTTGAACCACTAACATTAAAGTTCGAAAAAAAGACTGAAATAACAGTTTTCTTTAAAATTTTATTGGGTAACTTAAACAATTAATAATCCGTGTTTCTACCGCGAACACTAACAACACAAGAACATCGGTTTGGCATACTCAAAATGAGTTCATCCAAATCACGCTGTGGAATGGCCGCCCATGTTCGTTGCAACAACAAAAAAAGGTCTTCTTGCGACTGGATACCCTCCATATTCGGCAGAGCTCTTCTCTGTAGCATATCCCATGCATGCTCAATCGGGTTCAAGTCTGGCGACTGAGCAGGCCAGGGCAGGACATTGATGTTAGCTGCGGCGAGAGTCTGTCTTACAACTCTTGCGGTGTGCGGTCGTGCATTATCATGCATTAACTGAAATAAGGGACCGATTTGCACTTGTAGAGGAACGATGACGTCTGATACAATCGTCTCAGCATAAATTTGAGCGTTGAGGTTGCCTCTGATCCAAATCAACTCAGTTCTTCCGCCGATCCAAATACCCGCCCATACCATGATGGTTCCACCACTATAAGGATGGACTTCCTGGCAGGATTTTAATCGCTGTTGGCGTCCAGGGGTTCTCCAGTGTCGTATACGTCTTGTATCCGGTCTCATACCAAAACGAGACTCATCAGAAAAGCACACGAAACGCCATTGTTCTTCTGCCCAATTTCTGTGTTCAAGAGCCCATTGATATCGAATCCTACGATTGTGCATTGCTATAGGTGGTACCCGTAGCGGTCTTCGGGAATGAAGGTTCACTTCATGCAAGCGGTTTCTGACTGTTTGGTCGCTAATTAAGTTCCCTGAAGAGTGATGAAGCCGCACGGCTAACATCATGGCGGTTATTGTTGGAGCTCTTCGAGTTAAGATTTGAATGTATCGGTCTTGTCTCCGTGTGGTGCAGCGATACCGTCCTCCATGGCGCTCAGCCACGGTACCAGTGCTTCGGTAACGTGTCCAAAGTCGACTGATAACACTCTGACTTGTATTCAGAGCTAAAGCCACAGTACGTTGCCGGGAACCAGCTTCTATCATTCCCACGGCTCTGAGCATTTCTTCCCTGCTTAAATGACGTCGCCGCTCCATAATAACGTTGGTTTTAATCAGTAGTAGGGAAACAGTAGCACTAATAATGTCTTCAATGCGTTGTATGTTTTTATAGGGAAAATATTGACAGCTGATTTTCATCTTTTACTCGAATTTGATTCACAGTTCCTGATTCAAATTATGAAATGCACCAAAAAGGATCCATATAAATTTATAAAATCATAAATTTATTACAAAGCCACATCTCAATCTCAAGAAATCCGCATAAAAATGCTTGATCCCTAGACACTTTTGATGTGTGTATGTACACGTTTTAGTTCCTACTAAACACGGCATAAAACGCTTGCGTGTTTTATTTTTTCGTGTGGTGCCATCTAGCGGTGGTTTGCAGAAACTTAAGTTTATATTATTATCCCGGTATGCCCCCGGGAAATAGAACCACGCGGGCGTTACCGCGGGGAGCTGCTAGTATTTTAGATATTCAATGCATTTTATATTGAGGTTGTCCAATGAAATAAATAAATATCAAAACATAATCAACTTTTTCAATAGACACGACAATACCTTGTCGATTCATTGAAGCGATAATGCTAATATTATAAAGGCGAAATTTGTGAGTATATATAAACACAAGCTGCGCCCCGCGGTTTCACACGCGTAGTTCCCGTTCCCGTAGGAATTTCGGGATGAAAAATAGATGTTGGCCGATTCTCAGACCTACTGAATATGCTCACAAAATTTCATGAGAATCGGTGAAGCCGTTTCGGAGGAGTATGGCAACGAAAACTGTGACACGAGAATTTTATATATAAGATATGGTAAATAATCCAAGTAACGTTTGTTACTATTATATTGTTACTATTTATTGCGAGTTTCCGATATTTCGACGCTGTTGCAAGCGCCATGATCACATAGTTTTATTCCAACACCTATTATTTCCTGTATCTCTCAAAACTCAACTCCCGTTCTGCAGGTATACACAGTGCTGACGTCGACAAACTGCATATTGCTTCACGTGGAGTACACAGCGCTAGTGCGGTGTTGGGGCACATTCCCGGACATTAGTCATCCCATTATCGCGGTGATTCATGCATTTAATATTGTCCTGGATACTGTATTGTAGTATTATTGTTAGTGTTATATCTAGTGGTATCTCTTTGTATGAGTATAATATTTATTTGTGGAACATAGTTGCTCCCGCTGTTTGCTACTACTCAACCGATTTTAATGCTGTATCAAGATGATTTAAGTAGAAACTTTATGCATATTAACGAAGGATGTTTGATAACGTTTGAAAACAGGCGAAAGTGTGTAAGGAAGTATGGATGTATGTTACTACTAAGTCACTTTCCCGTCATTCCCATGAGATTGGGTTATACGCGGGTAAAATAACGGGGCACTTCTAGTACTCAATAATTATACTGAACAGATTCAACAAATAAACATCCATTATATATTTAGATAGAAAACAAATCACGCGATGAAAGATATTAATTATATTTTGACGTTCGTTAGAAGCGGTAAATACTCGGTTTTTCGCATTTCTCATTCGTTTGACGCTTACAAACTCTGAATGGATGTCAATCTGCAAAAACTTATTTATTGCGTCATTCGCCAACGAAATTTTAGTTTAAAGACTTTCTCAAAGATGTTTTTCTTCACCGTTTTGAGCAGGAGATAAATGTGGGCATTAATCACTGAGACTTATTAGTGTTCCCGCCTTAGCGGTTCCTCATTCTGACTGCGGAGGAATCTAATACGGAATTTTTGGGACATTGCGACTTATTGCGGGTAATTAGAAGTGTGTGGGTGCCAAACAAGGCACGTAATATACCTAATTAGGGCCTCTAACTAGGTTTATTAACTCTATCTAGAGCATGGAGCTAACACAACTCTATGATCTAGAGTTTCTAACATAGAGGACAGTTAATCACGGGTTATGTATTATCCGAAACGTCAATGTAAAACAAAATATAACCACTGCACTACAAAAATCCGTTAAAGTAGTTTTATTTTATATGAAAATGATAGAATGTACATAGACCATAATATATCAATTCGGTTTTATATTAATAACATCGATGTATCAACCCGAATGATAACTAAACCAGCAGAAAGTAGTTTAACACAATAAAGGTTTAAGTAAGAGTTTTGCAAATTTATTTATTCAAATATCTAAGTACCTACTATTGATTTAGCTACAAAATAAGTTCCGTAAATTGGTCTCGAAGCGTTGGTTTTACAACTAAGTGCTTTCATAGTCCCAGCGAGGGAAAAAGGGAATTGAAGATTCTATTGGGAGTTAAAAACGCTTTTATTATTATTAAAATGGCCGACAAGACACAAGGAATTTGAAACGCAATTTAGAACGTCAAATTCATAATAGGTGTGAAGTGGAATGAAGATTTTTATGTACTACATTTGTATGTAAAGTAAATGGTATATAAAAACTAGTTTATGAAAATGTCTAATTAGTTTGTAAAGTCGCTTGATTACTTTTTAATTACGCAACGAAAATGTTATTTTGAATGTATAGAGCAGTGGTTCTCAATCCTTTTTGGTAACGGAACCCTTTTGGAAAGCGATATACTTGATGGAACCCTATTTAAAGTTCACACCGGAAAAATTAGAGGAACGTTAGTTCATTTGTGAAAATTTTCGGATTTTTGTTTTAATGTTGTTTTTTTTTTCTATGATTGAGTATTTGAATATTCTATGTATGAAATTTTTTAATAATAAACTTGTTTATTGGAAAAATATAAGATTGGTCTGTTGTAGGGTATCGAGAACCGGTACAAATAACAGAACCGGGATTTTCGGTACCAGTACTAATCGGAACCGGGATTTCCCGGGATTTTCGGTACTTTCGGGATTTTTTTTCTTTTTAGTTTTGGAGGTAAATATAGTCTAAAAAATATTATTTATATTAAATAACACATATTGCGCATTCTGGCATGACAAGATAAGCATTGATTGCTTTAACTCATTAAAATAGCATCACGACTGAGCCTCTCAAAGCAGGAGGCAGGCCAGTGCTGCGGAAACTGCAAAAGCTGTTTTACGATGTCATCTCTCCGGGAGAACTCCAAAAGCATGGAACAGAAGCGTGATGGTGCTCTACTTCAAAAAAAAGGGTAAAAAGGGTAAGGATAAAACCCTGCTGAAGAACTATAGACCCATCTCGCTTTTGAGCCATGTTTACAAGCTGTTCTCGAGGGTTGTCTCAATTCGTCTATCAAGAAGACTCGACGAATTTCAGCCCCTCGAACAGGCCGGGTTTTGAAGCGGTTTTGGCACCACAGACCACATCCACACATTGAGGCAAATTATACAGATGATCTAAGAGTATAATCAGCCTCTGTGTCTTGCATTTGTGGACTATGAGAAGGGCTGGGCTATTCTGGAATTTTTGCAGCGATGCCAGGTCGATACTCGTTATGTAGAGGTGTTGAGATGTCTATATGATGCCGCAGAAATGACCGTTCAAGTTCAGTGCCGACAGTTTAAGTCTATCCAACTGTCAGAGGTGTAAGATAGGGTGACGTTATATCCCCGAAACTCTTCACCAACGCGCTGGAAGACGTATTTAAGACTTTGCCTTATGCTGGATGGGGCATAAACCTAAATGGCGAGTACATCTCACACTCCTCGGCGTGAATTTTGACATGACCAAGGTCATGGTTAGCCTTGTTATTCTGGAGCCGATCCTAGTAACCTAGGCCACATCTGTAGGAGAACCGATAGTTGTTGGAGCAGAAGAGTTCTCGAGTGGACACCGCGACTCGGCAAAAGTAGTGTTTTGTGAAGTCCTGTGGCTAGATGGAGCGATGATCTGCGCAGGGTAGCCGGGAGAGAGTGGATGCGACGTGCCGCCGACAGGGCACATTGGCGCAAGTTAGTCCGTAGTTAGGCCTAAGTACAGTAGTGGACGCAAACAGGCTGGTGATTATTAAAATACAGTTATAAATTCACTTTTGACAAAGTTGCACATGACACATCAACGTATATAGTAGGCCGATTCTACTAAATAGTATCTTCATTTTGGTCCTTATAATTAAACTTTCTTGTTCTCTTGGTAATGTGTCTTCTAAAAGATCATTGCATCTAAAGTTGCATCACCTAATCGAGATCTAATTTTGTTACAAAAAAGGCCAGCTGAGGAGAAAATTCTTTCTGGCTCCACGCTAGTAGTTGGAATTGTGAGAAGGTGTTCGTAAGCTTTTTAAGTACCACATTTTGTCTTATGATGGAATAATGATCTACCAGGTACCTACAGATACAACATTTTAATGAGAATATGGTTTTAGCTTGAATATTTTGTATAAAAAGAATAAATGCTGTTAATAGAAAATTAAAATCAAAGAAATGATTATATTGTTAACATGATTCGTTATTTCCCGAAAATACCGAAAATCCCGGTTCTTATTCATTGAGAACCGGTTCTTTGACTACTATTAAAGAACCGGGAAATCCCGGGATTTTCAGTTCCGGGATTTCCCGGTTCTGAACCCTAGTCTGTTGGCCAGACGGGGAAGTTAGTCAGATGGGGAATGTGGTCAGACAGGGAAGTTAGTCAGACGGCTAATGTGGTCAGATAAGGAAGTCGGTCAGACGGGGAAGTTGGTCAGTTCAGGTCAGTCAGGTCAGTCAGGTCAGTCAGGTCAGTCAGGTCAGTCAGGTCAGTCAGGTCAGTCAGGTCAGTCAGGTCAGTCAGGTCAGTCAGGTCAGTCAGGTCAGTCAGGTCAGTCAGGTCAGTCAGGTCAGTCAGGTCAGTCAGGTCAGTCAGGTCAGTCAGGTCAGTCAGGTCAGTCAGGTCAGTCAGGTCAGTCAGGTCAGTCAGGTCAGTCAGGTCAGTCAGGTCAGTCAGGTCAGTCAGGTCAGTCAGGTCAGTCAGGTCAGTCAGGTCAGTCAGGTCAGTCAGGTCAGTCAGGTCAGTCAGGTCAGTCAGGTCAGTCAGGTCAGTCAGGTCAGTCAGGTCAGTCAGGTCAGTCAGGTCAGTCAGGTCAGTCAGGTCAGTCAGGTCAGTCAGGTCAGTCAGGTCAGTCAGGTCAGTCAGGTCAGTCAGGTCAGTCAGGTCAGTCAGGTCAGTCAGGTCAGTCAGGTCAGTCAGGTCAGTCAGGTCAGTCAGGTCAGTCAGGTCAGTCAGGTCAGTCAGGTCAGTCAGGTCAGTCAGGTCAGTCAGGTCAGTCAGGTCAGTCAGGTCAGTCAGGTCAGTCAGGTCAGTCAGGTCAGTCAGGTCAGTCAGGTCAGTCAGGTCAGTCAGGTCAGTCAGGTCAGTCAGGTCAGTCAGGTCAGTCAGGTCAGTCAGGTCAGTCAGGTCAGTCAGGTCAGTCAGGTCAGTCAGGTCAGTCAGGTCAGTCAGGTCAGTCAGGTCAGTCAGGTCAGTCAGGTCAGTCAGGTCAGTCAGGTCAGTCAGGTCAGTCAGGTCAGTCAGGTCAGTCAGGTCAGTCAGGTCAGTCCGGTCAGTCCGGTCAGTCAGGTCAGTCAGGTCAGTCAGGTCAGTCAGGTCAGTCAGGTCAGTCAGGTCAGTCAGGTCAGTCAGGTCAGTCAGGTCAGTCAGGTCAGTCAGGCCAGTCAGGCCAGTCAGGCCAGTCAGGCCAGTCAGGCCAGTCAGGCCAGTCAGGCCAGTCAGGCCAGTCAGGCCAGTCAGGCCAGTCAGGTCAGTCAGGTCAGTCAGTTCAGTCAGGCCAGTCAGGCCAGTCAGGCCAGTCAGGCCAGTCAGGTCAGTCAGGTCAGTCAGGTCAGTCAGGTCAGTCAGGTCAGTCAGGTCAGTCAGGTCAGTCAGGTCAGTCAGGTCAGTCAGGCCAGTCAGGCCAGTCAGGCCAGTCAGGCCAGTCAGGTCAGTCAGGTCAGTCAGGTCAGTCAGGTCAGTCAGGTCAGTCAGGTCAGTCAGGTCAGTCAGGTCAGTCAGGTCAGTCAGGTCAGTCAGGTCAGTCAGGTCAGTCAGGTCAGTCAGGTCAGTCAGGTCAGTCAGGTCAGTCAGGTCAGTCAGGTCAGTCAGGTCAGTCAGGTCAGTCAGGTCAGTCAGGTCAGTCAGGTCAGTCAGGTCAGTCAGGTCAGTCAGGTCAGTCAGGTCAGTCAGGTCAGTCAGGTCAGTCAGGTCAGTCAGGTCAGTCAGGTCAGTCAGGTCAGTCAGGTCAGTCAGGTCAGTCAGGTCAGTCAGGTCAGTCAGGTCAGTCAGGTCAGTCAGGTCAGTCAGGTCAGTCAGGTCAGTCAGGTCAGTCAGGTCAGTCAGGTCAGTCAGGTCAGTCAGGTCAGTCAGGTCAGTCAGGTCAGTCAGGTCAGTCAGGTCAGTCAGGTCAGTCAGGTCAGTCAGGTCAGTCAGGTCAGTCAGGTCAGTCAGGTCAGACTAAGGTCAGAGCCAGAGGTCAGACTAAGGTCAGAGCCAGAGGTCAGTCAAGGGTCAGAGCCGGAGGTCAGTCTAAGGTCAGCCTAAGGTCAGAGCCAGAGGTCAGACTTAGGTCAGAGCCAGAGGTCAGTCTAAGGTCAGAGTTAGAGTTCGGACTAAGGTTAGAGCCAGAGGTCAGTCTATTAAATTTTCGTTTTCGTTCTCTTCAAAGACCCTGAACAGAATTTCAATGTGTCTTTTTTAATATTTTCGTTAAGTGATAACTATAATATAATAAATAACTAATTATGCCAAACTTTCCCAACAGGTACTAGGAGATCCAGAAATAAGTTCAAAGATGAAATATTACGAAGCAGCTAAGCCTCTCTCCGGTCGGTTAGACGTCAAAACAAATCGAATAGCGGTAAATACGGGATTAAATTAATACCTCTTTTGTCAGTAAACTTGTTTCTAACTCAAATCTTTTGTTGTAGCAAGAGATAAAAGAAAGTTTCGTCATGTTGAGTGGAAGAGAGCAAAGAACGCAGTACATGAAGACATTTGAACGACTCGGGGTCATGAGGTGAAGATTACCGATAAGGTGGCCATTGATGAGTCAGTTGAACTGATCACTCCAGACAAAACTAAAGCGTTTCTCCAATCGTCTTATTATTTTTAAACCTAGTTTAACAAAACCTGGTTGACACCTTGTTTATTTATTTATTAAGGCATCGCCAACAACACACACAAATAAAAATTACAAAAGTATCACTTATATACTAGTTCTGGTGTGTGTGCCAATTACAGGCATGCACAACACTCATACAAAGAAATAATAATGAGACAGACAACATAAAAAAAACGAAAACAAAAAAAAAGTAATTACAAGAAAATACACAATTAGACATGAACAAAAATACAATAAAATAGCTTAATTGTTAGTCAAATCTATCACTAGTCCTTTGACAGTATTCAAAATTGTACTTAGACCACATTGTAAAACCTGGTTTAGTGCTTAACTAGACTAAAAAATGTAATGCTAATAACAGGGAAAAAGTTTTAGGCCAACTAGATTTCCAAACCGGAATTTGGAATCACTCCGGTGATTGACTACCATTTTTGGATGAACGCCAGTTCAATTGATCAGTTAAACTGACTCGTCAATGGCCACATATAGATTACTGATAGATAAAACTTCCCCACGATTAATTGGTGAAGTTCCCGCGGAACCGATATGTTCACAATCTTAACTAAGTTTTAGGTCTTTAGTTTGGACATGTGTTCTTATTGTAGTTGCTAGTCGATAAGTGCGGTTGGAATTTATTGCGTGAGTTACAATTTTATATTGTTGTATATTTGTATTTTTTTTCGTATATTTTTTGGAACAAAGTTCCTTTTCTCGCGTTCGAAAGGGGGCTATAAAAAAAATTAAAACCAAAAGTTGTGGCGACATTTAATTCAAATTCCGAACAGCGCGTTTAATTAATTTAATTCAAATTTCGAACAGCGCGTTTATTTTATAATATTTAAAAGGTAGGTGACCTATGGCTAACTCTTTCGAGTAAAAACTTCTTTTCTTCATCTCTCAAGTTTTTTTGTTTTTTGAATATGATTCTGTTAAGGAAAAGGATTTTTGAAGAAAATATCTTGTATAAAATATTGTGTCAGGCACAGCTATTTAAACGATTGAAATATTGTTAGAATGATTTTATTCAGAACAATAACACTTCTTCTACTGACTGATTTTGACATTATTATGTACAAACAAATATTATTTAGATACCAAAACAACATCGTTATCTATTACAGGCACCTGCGGTACATATTTGTACCGATATGCATCACCCCATACGGTATATTTCTGAAGGTGTGGTGTTCTATGCGCGTGATGCTGGCTCTTTATTATATCTTATACATCCCTTACGCTATAGCGGTGAGATTACATTAACCTACCTTTTTAAATTAGTTTAGTTTAAAACTAGATTATTATAAATTAATTGCTTATAGTTATTTAAAACGTTAGATAATCTAGACCCAACTTTCCTATAAAGTTTATTTTGAATATTTTGTAATAATTTTATTTTATTTATTGAACAATTAATCTTAAGTTTTCTTTAGTACGCTCATATTTATAAGTGTTTCCTGAACTAAATAAGCGATTTTGAATTTAAACTTATACTTAGTTGTATTTTCTATACAGCGTGTCCCAAATAGAACGGTCAGTGGGGGGAAAGTCTAAACCTATAAGAGATACAAAGATCTGGTCTTAGAAACCATGTCATCGATTTTAGTAAAAACAAAAACTGCATTCACAGATTTAGAAAAAAGCTATTACTCTCTCCGGGAATCGAAACCGAAAGTTTTGAAAAAATTGATCGTTATTTTTTTCGAGAAATCGATTGTGTATTTTTTAATCAGCAAATATTACTAAGAAACATGGTATCTAAAATTAATAAATGCTTTGTTAAACGGTTTTATTTAGCTTGACCTGTTTATTTCTTTATATGGGTCTAATCTTGTTATTGTTTGACTCACTTCCTGTTGTTGTAGTATGATTATGTTAAGTATTTGAATGCATATTTACAGACAAAACAACAAAAGCACGGTGGCAGTTACCAATGGACAGACACAATCCTGTACTTGGACATACTAGTGATGTCCTACGTCGCGTACTACAACGAGAGGTCGCTACTTGTGACACATCCACTGTTGACAGTCACCCGGTACCTCAAACACTCGTTCATATTAGATTTACTGGCGGTGTTCCCGTTTGAACAGATGGTAAGAATGTTTTTTGATATGTTTGTTTATGGGGTTTTAAAAAATATAGTGTTTTAGTAGATATGTGAAATAACTAGTTGACATAGTCTATTATATCATAGGGTATTTTTGAGGATTCATTGTTAGCATTATTAACAGGTCTTAATCGCGTATAACATCATGCAAACAATGAATTCCGGCCGCGAAAGTTTAAAAAGTATATTTTCGAGGATGTTTTTAATTCAACCTTTTTTACCGTTTTTTCCATTAGCAAATTGCGTAGAATCGCATATCCCCTGGAACTGAAGGAACCAGGGATTATGCGGGACTCTCAACGCGCCCTATTTTTTTTTAATTTCTAGCTAAATAAATATCCTTCTATCATCCTTAATAGATAAATACTGCCAGACGCTATTTAGCTGTTAAGATTGCAACCAATATAAAACTATGAGCGCTCCTGTAAACTAAATCCTATCCCTGTATCACTACATAGTATAAAACAAAGTCGCTTTCTCTGTCCCTATGTCCCTATTGTCCCTATGTATGCTTAGAACTTTTAAACTACGCAACGGATTTCGATGCGGTTTGTTTTAATAGATAGTGTGATTCAGTGGGAAGGTTTTTAGCAGTTTATTTTGTCCCTATATTCCTACGGGAAACGGGAGCTACGCGGGTGAAACCGCGGGGCGCCGTTAGTATTCAATAAGTAACATAACACTCGTTATTATTCATAGCACTCCGTATTAACCGTATAAATCCGTGATTAGTAAACTGTATAAGCTCCATCGGTCTCGGACAATGCCTTACGTCGCATCTCTGTTCACACACTGATATGAAGGAACGCTCAAACTGTACCGTGGAATAGATAATAGTTACTATGTAAACCTACTGTGGATATTCTCATATACATTACTACATAGTATAAAACAAAGTCACCGGTGCTGTCTGTCCGTCTCAATGTATGCTTAAACCTTTAAGACTACGCAATGGATTTTGAAGCATGTTTTTCAATAGATAGAGTGATTCAAGAGGATGGTTATTAGCATATTTTTTCCCTGTATTCACACGGGAGTGATATCGCGGGGTGCCGCTAGTATTGTACGTTGTTAAAATAACTAGACTAAGAATTATATCAGCTTATAGATATTGTTAAACCATGGTTTATCGGGTGCTTGTAAGTAGTGAATCCTTTGTGCATGCTTGAGACTAAAAGCCTACAAATGTTTATCTGGTTTATCTATCATCATCAGCTCATATATGTCCCCACCGAGGGGCTCGAGCCTACCCCGATTAGGGTAATTAGGCCTTAGTCAACCACGCTGGCCGAGTGCGGGTTGGTTCACACACAACCTTAGAATTTCAACCTAGGTGTGTGCAGATTTCTTCACAATGTTTTCCTTCACCGTAAGAGCGTCGAAATTAACGTACATATGAAAGTTGTTTATCTAAAGTTTAGTTAAGTCAACTAGACTTTTGTAAGCACTTATACTATTAGTAGCTGTCGATAATGAGTACGACAACCGGAATCATTAATCGACACACGACACTTTTGAATTTATTTTTTTATTTGACGCGACACACAACGCTTTGATGATGTCACAGTTAACAGAGTCACTTTTATCAAAAGAACAACATTAAAAGAAAGAGAAACAGATCGCTGTATAAAATAGCGTAGCGAATTCACATCACGCTGAATACTTTGAGCAGTATTGTGTCTTATAAAATTAAACTGTTACTTGCGTGCGTAATTTCTGACACCTTAGATACAAGCTCCGAGCTTAGTTAGGGGTCAGTTACTATAATGAGTTGATGGAATGAAAGATTATGTTATGTTATGTTTCAGGTGAGAATTGTAAACGATAACAGCGATTTGGATCTTTATAGATTGAATAGAGTACTTTTGGTAAGTGATTTTGGAGTTATAATTAGGTACATAGCTATACATTCTATAACTTTACATTATCTACTTGTGTCTGAATACTGCTCTCAACGGATTTAGGTCCTCTTACCAGTATTTGGAGTCTTTTAGTCGTTGGGTACACAGTGGTATATGTTAAGGATAGATTTTATCCCGTGGAAGGATATAGTTTATAATGTACGAGTTGAAACGTAAGAAATGTGAAACAAAAATTAAACCTGCGATCTTAAGTTTAAAGATGTTTTATAGCATATCTGAACTTTTATAGTCGTTTCGTGAACGCTGTAATGAATACGTATACAAATATCGTTCATAATACAAGATATCGTAACAAACATTAACATTAATATACTTTTTAATTCCGAAGTCGTTACAACAATACACAAGAGTAAAATTTAATAACAATCCAAGCAGAGCAATATAAAGTTGTAATGTATTATACCGAAGCAATCAAATATTTCGTTAACTTCCACCGTTCCCGAGAGCGGTGAAAAAAAATGTTATCCAACATTTTTATGTTTATGGTTTCATGGGAAATTTGCCACGAAGTATTTGTCTATTCCACATGAAATATAAAGCAGCAAGTTGTGTACCTGTAGTCTCTTTAGATTCGGGATCACAAGTCCCACTGCTGGGACTTAGTTCAGCTCTTCAACTGGGAGATAAGCATTGATTTAGTTCGTACTATGAATATTGTAGTAACTTCTGGCTACCGAGCTCGGTTACGCGC
Source organism: Timandra comae (assembly GCA_958496195.1). NCBI lineage: Eukaryota > Metazoa > Arthropoda > Insecta > Lepidoptera > Geometridae > Timandra > Timandra comae. The sequence goes on along the minus strand of OY292363.1, from coordinate 9,645,913 downwards.
GGATACCAGTGCATAAATGCTTCATACATATTTAATTTAAGCATCCATTTTCAGCCAATTTTCACAGAACCCTAATCTTACTATTTGTATGGATGTATGTTACTTAAAAACTACTGAATTGATTATTACTTTTATAAGGTGTTTAATATAAACAGTTTTATCTAAATATCTATCTTTCTATGGAGCACCATAGAAAGATAGATATTTAGACAGTTTTTACATAACAATGTGCAAATGATCTTTTTTTAACCAAGATAACCAGTTAATTTACGCGTTTGAAACATAGAGGTATTATAGATAGAGTAGGGAAGGCATACGGCTACCTGTAAGCGGAAAAGTCCGATAGTTAGAAAGAGAGAGAGAAGAACGCGGTACCCTATTATTGTACAAACATTTGAGTCGTTAAACAAACAACTAAAAATAACTAACTTGTTATATTTCATTCTAATCCGATATTTCAAGTCACTCAATTTCTCACTTATAGGTTACTGCGATCGTCTCTCTCTTTCCAACCGTCCCCTTCTCTATTTATAAAACCTCTATGGTTTGAAATCGCGAGGCACTGCTGTCTTTCAAACTGTATCACAGCACAAGGATAAAACAATTGCTGTTTAAATCGTATCAAGCTATTGTAAAGGATTCGACGTATACAATAGTCCTTTGTTTAGGTAACAAGAATAACAGGAGCTTTTTCATACTGGGAAAGCGACATAATGCGAGTGAATCCAGCTGTTGTTCTACTCAAGTTTTTGCCGATAGCATTGACACTTGTCAACGCGGCTACTGCTTTTGTGTTTATAAACTCGTGCAAGCCTTACTTGGGAGTCGATGATGACGTGGTTATGGTGAACTGCACTAAGCTGCATTCGATTTCGAGCAACAAATATGATACTAAATGTTAGTAAAGTTTTGGTATTTTAATTTTGGGACTGGCCACAAATAGGGTAGTTTTCTGGGTAAACAAATTGCAATTCTAATTAGTCCGTCAGATAAATTTCGAAATAATATTAGACATGTATTTTTTTTTTCATCAAATTAATAAAACTGACTTCGTTATAAGGCATTAAAGTTTAGGAGTGAGGGCTTGTGACGTCAACTGTTGGTGAAAATTGTAGCAATTTGTGATGTTTCGACGCACTGTATCGTCTTAATTATTTGTTTACATGAAAAATAAAAAATACGTGTCCAATATTTTTTGGAAATCTAAAAGACGGACTAATAAATTTTTTTTAGGCAACCACCCTATTTTATAGAACTTTTAGTCCAAGACATGACCCTTTTTGGACAAGGATTGAAAACGGGTCTCCCGCTAGATTGGTTAAAGAATCTAGAACTTACAGTCTACCTAAATGGTGGATACAAAAATCAATTATTAAGTTTTTTTAACTGTTATTACTGTTACAGATGCTTCAATGGAATATATTAACACATTTTATTGGGTATTCGAAATATTTGTCGGTAAGTTGATGAGTGTGTTTTTTTTTAATCAAATGGTTCATTGTATTATGGTTTATTGTACTTACTATTTTTTTATCCTAATCCTAACTAATTTTATAAATGCCAAAGTAACTCTGTCTGTCTGTCTGTCTATTTGTTACCTTTTCACGGCTAAACTTCTGAACCGATTGACTTGAAATTTGGTACAGGGGTAGCTTATGGACCGGGAATGGACATAGGCTGTTTTATCCCGAAATTCCCACGGGATCGGGAACTACGCGGGTGATACCGCGGAGCACAGCTAGTAATTAGCGGTTAAAATAAAACTGTATCAAGTTTTATTTTAATCGAAATCGCTCCTTTCAGCATTTTTCGATATTCCTTAGGGACCTACCCAACCTAACTTTGATTTACCACTGAATAATAAAGTCCTATTCTTCCCAGGCGTCGGTTGTACACCAGTGATATCAATCAATAAAGTCAACGTTTGGTTGATAATGTTCCTACAAATAACAGGACTCCTATATTTCGCGTTTATGTACGGATATGTGGCATCCACACGTTCGGCGGCGGCACACGCTCTACTCGAACATACTGTGAGAATTAGATTTTCATTTAAAAGCTGGTGAAAATTATAAAAATAGTTATTTATGGTACAAGCGAGGTAAGTTGGTGACTACTTCCGAGGCGCTATTGAGGCCCGAGCCGTCAGGCGAGGGTCTGAAGATAGCCGAGGATAGTAATCATCAATACACGCGTGTAAGTACCATACAACGTTTTTCAACACATTTGCGAAGAAATTATCATTTTTCGCTAAAATAAACAATTTTTCTATTCGCGCGCATCCAACACAACAATGGTGATCGGCCAAAGAATAAAAGAATAAACTTATTAAAAAAATCGAATGAATGAATGAATGGAATCGACCATAGACCTACCAAAAGTAAGGCAACATACTTGAAGTTTGTTTTTAAAATGTATGGACACAATTTTTTTTGGTATCGAAACTTTTTTAAAAACAAAGCAAATTAAAAAAAAACAATCTATTACTCACTAGTGAATCAAGCGTGTCATTATTCAACTGTTTTTGCACAAATAAGAGCCCCTTTATGAGCAAGTGTGTTGAAAAATATATATTTAATTTAGGTATAGAGTGAGTTCAGGTAATGGTGAACAGTGAGCACAAGCGTGAACGAAATCGTTTTATTGTAAGTTTTTAGATTTATTTTGTTGCTAAAATACTCGTACTTAGTAGTGGTAAAGTTTTACTAAGATTATCACATTTCAAATATGTATGGGCTGGTTGGATCGAAGTATCACTCTTTCACTGAATATCATCGGTGTGAAGTAGTAGCTCAAGCTATACGTATGATACACTGGGGATTCCGACTTGAGTGCAAAAGCGGGTATCATCGAGGGTTTTTATTCTTCATCGATATTTTATACTATGCATTACTGGGCTGTTATGGCCGGAAAAATGAACTGTGAATAATATTAGTAGGACAGTAACATACTGCGAAGGAAAAAAAAAGTCGCTGAGTCTAGAGAAAAAAATACTTTTCCCCTCAATCTTCTATATTTTATGTCCTAAAATATTTTTTTTTTCTTTTCAATTCGGACTTGCTTTCAACCAACCAAAAAAATCTAGGTTTACATTAAGTATATTATTACTATAATTTTAATAAAACATCAGTTACCCAGATATGAATGCATGGCACACATTAAACACTATTATTGCATTTTTAAGTGCATCATAACGCCTACACTACGTACTGGACCAAAAGAGCATACATAAAACATATCAGATCATGGCGTAAGGTCGCGGAACTACAGCGGCGAGTATAAGTGAAAATAAAATGCAATCTACGACACTTTAATTGCATTTTTTGACATATCAATTACATCTTCACGACAAAGTAAGAACGAGGCGTGTCGGCCGTCGTTAGATCTGTTATGTATGAATATGCATATGAAAGTGTCTACTCACGCCTATTATATATGGCTGATGACGTCATTGCCACATTCGTTTATCCTATTAGTGTCCGAAGTTGTGGGTCCGTAGCTTAGTAACACTAGCCTTATTGAACGAGGTGCCAAAACTTCCACCATTAAAAATGTTACGAGTTTTATCCCGAAAATACTAATAATACTTTTAACGAACCCAGTTTTCTCTTGTAGGAAAAAACAAGTGATCTAGCGAACTTCCTTTACCAAGCTAACGTGGACCCGGTACTGACTGCAAAAACGTTGAAATATTTCGAATACGTATGGAGAAGGACTAATGGGAGTAACCCCCAAGTTAGTCGCTTTGTTTTGCTAACTGTACTTTTGATGTTGAGTACCGTTTTGTAGTTAAAAAATTGTTTAAAAAAGTTGTTGCAGTAACTACATTTTAATAATTTTGTTTTTAATGCTTGAATTTAGTAACGTAGTTAGTTGCAGGCGAAACATAGTGTCATTTGTATAGACTGATTATTGTAGAGTATCATCATTAATTAAAGTAAGTTTAATACAAATCATTGTACTTAAATTAAAAAAACAACCAAAAGAATATTATAAACGATTTCCCTATAACCACGTTAATAAGATAATACTTATTACTTCTTCTTCTTCGTGCCGATTGACAAGACTATTTTAACAATTAATTTTAGATACAATGAGTGGCCACCTCGATGGCGTTAGGTTGGCACGACATGAGGTCGTCCAGGGTACAGCTATTGGGACATGATGGGCACTCCTAAAGATGTAACATTGTTCGTGGTGCGGCGCAAGAGCATTAATATTACTGTGCCTAAAAAAATTGTTACGAACACAGAATAAATATTGATATCTTTGATTTACACGAACACTACACATTGAAATAAAACACTTAAACGGATTTTTGTCGTGGTTATAGTCTTCTGTGATCACGGGTTCTGTAAAGAATCCGAAACGTCAGAAAATGTAAAACAAAATATAACCACGACAGAATAAATACTCGTAATATTATATCCCAATATAAAATTAATCTCCATAACAGAATACATTATACTGATTATTTTCTTTACCACGTAATATTAGTCGGTTTGAAATATGAGGTGTGACAGAAAGATAGGTGATGATAAATGATTGGCTCATTCCCGATCAATAGCACGGTTGAACCGCAGGTGTGTGGTATGGTTGGATGACGAAAATGCAACATTACACACGGAATTCCAGGAATTATATAGGGAGATTGGTGAAATATTCGCGTAATTAACTCGAGTTATGATTTAGGTGAAATTTATCGAGATTTTAGTAATTAGAGTAACAAAGAATTGTGAGGGGATGAGGGTTTTGTTCGGTGATTTAAATTCATTGGAATTAAATGTTTTTAGCAAGCTTTTTTATAAGTTTTACTTATATGTAACTAATATATAATATACTACCTATGCCCCGCGGTTTCACCCGCGTAGTTCCCGCTCCCATGGGAATTTCGGGTTAAAACATAGCCTATGTTCTTCCTCGGACCATAAGCTACCCTTGTGACAAATTCCAAGTCAATCGGTTCAGTAGTTTAGCCGTGAAAATGTAACAGACAGAGAGACTGACAGAGTTACTTTCGCATTTATAATATTAGTAAGGATAGTAAGGAGTATAGTTGCATCTATCATAATACATAGAATTAGGCAAATATACATATAATATATACTTCATAACAGAATTTCAAGTATTTATACTAAAAGTACAGATAGTCCTCAAATTTTCCATCAAAAATATAATTTAGCTGAAATGAAAATAATACCATCTGGGCTTGGTTTAATCAAACATGATTATATTATCCTCTGAGTTGTGGAGGTCTTATAGTAGTCGCCTAAAATAAATTACTGATTGTACTGACGTTCCAATTCCAATAAATCTAGTAGGTACATAAAAACCAAAACCGATCTTATTAAGTTTTGTAAGAAGAAAAGACATCTATCTTCATATTTAATTATTGTAGCAAGTTTTTATATGGTGTATTCTTACTAATATTAGAAATGCGAAAGTAACTCTGTCTGTGTATGTTTTTCCTTTTCACGGCTAAACAACTGACCCGATTGACTTGAAATTTGGTACAGGGGTAGCTTATAGTCCGGAGAAGGACATAGGTTATGTTTTATTCCGGAATTCCTACGGGATCGGGAATTATGCAGGTAAAATCGCGGGACGCAGCATAGTATGTATATATATTTATTGTTTTAGCAAATCTGTCGTCGCCTAAACTCAGCGTTAATGGAAGACACCCTTGCCTTCATGTACGAACGAGCCTTGCGAGAGGTCCCTCTGTTCGGTAAAGTGGAACGATCGTTCATCAGAGTGATCACACAGCATTTGAAGGAGATGTACTTCTTGAAGGGAGACACTGTTGTGCAGTGTCGGGACATGCAGTCGTCTATCTATATTATTTATAGAGGGAAGGTTAGTTAAATATTAAAATCTACGTAGTACTATTATAGCTACGAATGAGTCAAGATTCCGACTTCTATTTAAAGGTACAATTCCAAGACGGGTCGCAGACCGCAGACTGCAAGCGTCAATACTTTTTTATCAACATCTATGAAAGAGCGCGTCGCGACTGCAGGCAGCAGTGTAACCGCGCTCGGAATCAATTTCATAGACGTTCATAGAAACAAGTGTTGTCGCTTGCGGTCTGCGATTGCAGTTTGCGGTCTGCGGCCCGACTTGGAATTGTACCTTAATAGATCTGCGTATCGGGTCGATTAGCCTTTCTGACGATCAAAATATCGAAATAAGAAGATAGTTCTGTTAAAATATGAAAACTGAATTTTTAGGTATACCTATAGTTTTGTATAGGTTCTAAAAAAAGTCAGACTTATTTGTATATTTAGAGCTTCCTAGAATTATAACGTATGTTTTATAGGTGGATGTTCTAACATCATACAATGAAATGATAACCTGCATGGGACCGGGAGGGATGTTTGGCAACTTCACTGGAGTGAGTAATTATACTACTGTTTTCCAAATAGCTCTTGCCTCTTTACTATTTTAACAAGCTTATAATGTTTGAGAACACCTACACATACATATGTATAAGTCAAGGAGTGGTAATGCATATTCCTCATGGTATACTGACTGTTACGAATAAAAAAGAAGTCAAAAACACTGTCGACTAAGAAATCATTCAAACACTAGCAACTAAATGAAAAACGGTTCATTTTTACGAAAGCCACGACTAAAGACAGACAGAGATACAAGTCAACTTTATAACCGCACTCCTTTTGTGCATCAGAGGTTAAAAAAACATTAAATTTAAAATTCAAAAATCCCCCAACACAATTACTTTCAAACCCCCATAACTTTTAAACGGGTCAACCGATTTTCATCAAACATGTCTAAGAACACCCGCACGTAAGTCCCCTTTAATACAAAAAAAACTAAATTTAAATCGGTTCATCCGTTCGGAAGCTATGATGCCACAGACAGACAGATACATACACACACAGACACTTTAAACTTATAACACCCCTCTTTTTGCGTCGGGGGTTAAAAATATGTTTTAATAACATTAAATAAGGTGTTTAAGGATATAAGTTCCTGAGGGCGCGTCGGGACGTTCCTCTATAAAGTTTGTTGTTTATTTGACATACCTTTATAACCCGGTGGATATTGCCATAAAGTAACAACTAAAAGTTTATAGTCCAATTAAGTGGAAGATAAATTTACGAAACTTAATTATGTAAACGGTTTAACTTTAGAAGGGCAGGTTCTGGAAATTTGTAATTTATTATATTCGACTATATTGCGGGACTGTTTTTAAACTATGTTTTGGCTTCAGTGTTCGTTATCCTGCGCGTAAAGAAAATGAGACCATCATTATATTACACTAGCAGCGCCCCGCGTTTCACCCGCATTCCCGTTCCCGTGGGAATTTAGGGATAAAAGTATATGTTGTATGTTCTTTCCCGGACCATAAGCTACCCCTGTACCAAATTTAAATTGATTGACCGTGGTACAATTCTCCAGATTGCAATCTTCCAAGTGGATACTTTACCGTACACTAATCTATTTTTAGAAATCACTATCCAGTTCTGAAGTAACAGTATACGCTAGCAGAAGCCTCGACCTCCTAATGATACCAAGTCAGACGTTCTTCAACCTCGTCAAATACTATCCTAAAATCCAGGAGCCGTTAAACAAAGCTTTTGAGACATCCAGGAATTATATACTGCCTATAACTATGGATATAAGTGAAGATACCGCATCTGGTTAGTTCGGGAATAAGTGTTATTTGATCCTAAGAAAAATATGGCGAGGTTTTGTCTGGTAGAGATTCATAATATTTCATCCTAGATAATGTGGTACCTATAGTTTTTATAAGGTTTTTGTTCTGATTTAGAAGAAAGAAAGAAGTTAAAGTTAGTTTCTGGAAAGGTCTGGAAAACTATTGAAAGTTTTATAAGGTTTCAAACGCTTGTTCGCGATAGTTTTTGAAATAAACTTCTTCAAATACTACGAGGTTTTATTCGCGTTAAGTTTGTCTTTAGTTAGGAACATGATGATCCACGATAAACAGGCTGTATAACACTACAATATTTGTTTAATTTATGTAGCAAGTTAGTACACAATACTAGTGTATATGTACAGTACACACCCAGAGACATAATGACCAAGGCTTATTTAATATTGAAACTACAACTATTGAAACAGAAGTTCCAATTAGTTGGTGCTGACATGCCCGCTAAGTCGGCTCCGATCAAATTGGAAGATTCTCTTAAGTCTTCTTTGGACGTTGTCATGAGTAAGTGCTCTTCTGAGTCTCATACTGAATAATTTTGAATCGATAACTTGTCTGTTTCAGAGGAAGATTCAGATGTGGATATCCTATCGATGGATTCGACAGTCGACACGAAGAGTGAATCGAGCCGATTTGATTTGAGTGGGAACTCTGGAGGTATATCATTCGTCTTATCTTAACAGTTCTCTATTAATCTTTTGATAACTATTTTGTAAAACCAGATAATTTATTTTATACAAAGATATTATTAGTAAAGTGTAAAAAAGTGTCTTAGTAAAATCCCAAGGTAAAGACGCGAGTCGTGGTAGTAATCCCCCGTGGGATCCTACGGCACTCCAATGTAACGCAGACGGATGCGCTGTGTTTTTAGTTGGTAGGCCCAGCCCTTCTGGGAGAGCCCCACATAACCACCGTGAGTCCTCCCGTTCTCGGCTCTCAGTGGTATGCAGCTCTACGCATTTTCATATATGTGTAATATGCTTTCACAGCGGAAAAAAAGGTAAAAATGCGAGGATGTAGGAAAACTCTCTTCCTCTCTGATATTATCAGTACCTAAGATGATGATAAAAATACTCGTAATAACCAACGCTTGGTTTATCTCAAATCCAACAATCATGTATTATTTCATCAAGGATTTGATAGCAGAGTGGTCACCATGCCGGACTGCGTGTAAGGTTGCGGGTTCGATTCCCGTGCGGGGTGAATATTTTGTGAACCACAAATGTTTATCTTGGTCTGGGTGTGTGTGTGAATGAGTGTGTGCGTAGTTTTTGATACCCTAAATACAAGCTTCGAACTTAGGGGTCAGTAACTATAATGAGATGATGTAGTGAATGCTTATGTTATGTTATTTAAACACAGTACCTTACTTTGGCAGGCAGATTCAGTAAACTGCCGATAATTAGTATTTTTATTAAGAAACTACACAGTTCTCATCCTGAAATCTAGGCTTAAGTTTAATCTCAATCAAGGAATAACCTTACTTGAAAATGTGTTCTCATAACTACCAGCCATACGTAGGCATAATGGCGTCGTCACACGAGTACAGTTCTCTTTGATCAAACTATCGAGTTTCCCTCTCTGGTGTGGACGTACTCAGGTGTAGTGAAAAGGGGGCTATCAACGGTATCCGGCTACAAAGGACGGTCACCACGAACAAAAAAGAAATGTAGTCGTTACTCGTTAACTTATTATGAAAAAAATTTACTTTCGTCCTAGTTTTAGGAATTAAGGTTTGGGACTAGAGTTGGTGTTATTTCGAGTGTTTTCATATTTCAGAGAAAATTGTTGCAATATATAAATTTTAAAGGGGCTAGGATATTACAAACTTGAAAAATGTTTCAAGTTTATGACTAAATCTGCTGAATCGTTGGTGAATGTAATATTTTTCTCACGTAAAATGTCCTACTGTTATAAAAACTATATTAATATGTGTAATATGCTCAAAAGTACACACGTGATTGATATTTATTTATAGTTATAAGAAGTTTGTTCTTACGTCGGTGACATATCTTCCATCCCTTAATGATAAATAAAGATAAACTATCAATAAAAATATTTACTAAATATTACTATCATTTCCCCCATACCCCCTTCCTAAATACACCCCTGCACAGGTCCAACGGCGATTCGCAGTTCGCAGTCGCACTCAAACGTGAGCCAAGCGAAGTCTTCAACGAGCAACACGACGTATCAGAGTTACACCCAATTGTCCAATCTATTGAGGCCAGGGACACTTATGTACCAGGTAAAAGGAGACTAACCACTGGACCAATTTCAGCCAGTGTGTCAACTTAGGCATGGCGAAGGATTTGTGTGAAAAAGGATGATTGAGAATTAAAATGAAGTTTATATCATCAGTTTAAATTTGGAATTCTTGTCTATAAGTACTTGTATTTTGGAGTAATTAGAGACTACTACTTAACCACTGGACCAATTTCAGCCACTGTTGGTAACTTAATGAAGGCAGGATGAGTGGGGATTAAAATTAAGTTTTATCTAATAGGGATGTTGACTTGGTAAAGAAATTGTCTTCATATTTTGCTCCTAATTTATTTATTGAAATTGAAATTATCACCAACATTAGTTATAGCGTTTACATCACTTGACACAGTAACTAATTGTCAGAGCAACGATAATCTATATAGAAAATTGCAATGTTGTAGCCGGGACTTGTGACTAACACCACTAAACATATTGAGATGTGGCAAGATAGCCAACGGCATGGATAGTTATTTTCACGGAAGAAAATACTATCTCTCTCTGTTATTATGATGAAGGATAAAAGAGAAAAAAGAAAGTAAGACCGCAGGGCAGGGCCACAGGGCATGTGTGTAATAAGACGTTGTTTCCAGGGTTGTGGCTACGTGACTTGCGGCGTGGCTACTGTCAACTATATGGTCACATTGTATGAGGTGACGACCCTCAACGACTGTTGTCCGATGTTCTGGCTAGCAGCGCTCTTTGATATATACTTCTATATCAAAATTTATTTGACTATGCATCAGGTAATTGGTAATATTGTTTGTTAGCTCTTGTAAATATTTGGATTAGGGGTAACAAGGTTATCTGACGCTGACTGTTCATCATCAGCCCATGTCAGTCACGACGCTAGTAAAACTGCAGTATACAGCTAGTTATTTATATCCAAAAACAAAAAAATGGATGGGTTTTATCCCAAGATATCTGAAGGATAACACAACAATATCCAGGAAAAATAATACCAAAAGGTCTTACAAAACCATTCTACCTTTCCAATATCCAATCACAGACAGCCATATCTCACAACGTTCAATATGAAAGGTAATATTTTTAAACTGTTCCGTAATAGGGGTACATCAACAAACACGGGGAGTTCATTTTGAATCCAAACAAATGTCGGAGAAGATATTACAAGCACAAGACGTGGCTGTGGACCGATATTATGGTTAACGCACCTCTAGAACTATTCGCTTTCTGCTTTCCGTAAGTTGGTTTTATATATTTTATACCTACTAATATTTTAAGAGATTGACAAATAAAGAAAAGATTTGTTTGTTTGAATTGATCAGGTTCTGAAACTATTAGATTTTTTACAAAAAATCTTTCACTATTATAAACTTAACTTTTCAGTCAAACGCGGATGAAACTGAATAATCCACCAAATATGCTGAAAATATATTAGATTAATTATTTAGTTTCATAGTCTTAGTCTAGTTTTAAAATGCGGTTCTGGGTTCAAACTTTAGCTGAAAGAAGTGTCAATAACAATTTCCTAATTGATAATAATTTCCTAGCAATTTGCAAATGTCGAAATTTCATAGATATTTTTTCATACTTCAAAAATTGTATTATTTCTTGTAGAGATCCGGTACTGATAATGCATTACCTGCGCATCAACAAGTTGTTTAGAATCAAATATCTGATCGAGTTCTATCACAAGACTTCGGCGGAATTGACTAACAATCTCACTATTTTACAGGTACATTAGTATATTGTTTTAATAATAATGTTAATTAAATAAACGATAATGTATCTTAGTGGTTAACGGTGAAGGTTGTTAATCGATTTTAAATTAACATTTTTTCTCTGACGGCTTATAAAAATACCAGTTTTTCCGCGACTATGTTTACTTTATATTAGTCCACTGCTGAGCAATAAGCCTTTCTTACTAATATTATAAAGAGGAAAGATTAGATTTTTGTTTGTAACGAATGGGCTCCGAAACTAGTGAACCGATTTCAAAAAATCTTCCACTAATGGAAAGCTTATTTATCAGTGCGTGACATAGGTTATATTTTATCCCTATATTCTCACGGGAACGGGAACTACGCGGGTGAAATCGCGGGGCGCCGCTAGTAATAATAATAAATGAAACTATTCTAGTTGGTAACAACAATGGCTGTAGTAATGATCCTTATCCACACTTTCACCTGTCTTTGGCTGCTGCTACTGATCGGTACGTCACCCATCAGTGTCATCAGAACTATGAAGATGCATCTTATTGACGAGTAAGTATTTTGTAAGATGTAATAGATTTTACGTTGATAAAGTAACAATGAAAGTCTGATGGTTATCGCTGATCAAAATCTAGTTAAACTGGAAATCGACCCTAAGTACTGCTGGGAAAAAGGTTCTCAAAACCAAGAAGAAGTAGTGACCATAAATTAGAGAATATTTTATTTCGGAATAAAGCAAACACATCACAAACCCAAGATGTTCACCACCAAAGATTGCCCAACCTAGCCTGCGCTTGCTCAAACCGTCTTGGTTGGACACCTTAAAATGTTACGAACAATACATAAAATCTGAATGAGTGTGTGCATAGTTTCTGATACCCTAGATACAAGCTTCGAGCTTAGTTAGGGGTCAGTTACTATAATGAGATGATGTAGTGAATGATTATAAAAAAATACTGGTCTTTATCACCTATAAACCCATTTAAAACTACGAAATAATAATTTTAAAACCTCAATACTAATAAACAATACAATAACGTTGTCCAATAAATGTGCATTATTCTGAAAAACATTTTCCATTTAACAAAAAGAATGAAACAAATTAATCACTGCGATTTATTGTGATGGAAACAGAGTGCAGCGCTTTCACTTGTTACATTGAACGTTGTTACCTCTTTAAACACGGTTACGTAAATTACAGTTTGTATTACTATATCATTTTTATGTTTACCCATTTCAATGTTTTTTATATTGTCTAAAAGTCCTAAAGTTTGTGGATAAAAAAACTTCTTTTTTTACTTTATGTGTGGTCCCACCGCGAGCGAGTGAGCGATGAACTATCGGCAAGTTCGCCCAAGAAAAGGACAGTTAATGTACCTTCCGTGTAAACAAAAGAGATGCACATATTATTTATAGTTACTCGCCTATAATGAGATGATGTAGTGAATGATTATGTTATGTTATTCACACCGCCGGCGAGGAACTAATATTATATGCATCTCTTTCGTTTACGCGGAATGTACATTCACTGTCCTTTTCTAGCGCGAGAACTCGCCGATAGTTCATCGCTTACTCGCTCGCGGTGGGACCACTGCCTTAACATCGAATTTTTTTACGCCTAATATGAATAAATGATTCCAAATTTGTATTGCAGAGAATCACCTCAACGTAAATGGGACTATACAACGTCCTTCTACGTAGTGGTATCAGAGTTGACAACCACCGGTGGGGATGAATTCGTCATCAACGAGATGGTTCCAATGGCCATATTGGCTCTGATACTCATTTCTGGCAAAATTCTGGCTGCTCTTGTGGTCGCTACGTCATTGCAAGTGGCTTACGCTAATAAGTATGCTTTGACGATTTACGAGAAAGATACAGCTGAGTTGATTGATTATTTGAAGAATCAGGGGCTGTCGTGTAAGTTACTTTCTATTCGTAAAATTCCTTTATAGTGTTTCATATACTTATACTTAGGAGTTTTGAAAACAATTATAATCATTCACTCCATCATCTCATTATAGTAACATACCGCTAACTAGGTTCGAAACTTGTATCTAGGGTATCAGAAACTACGCACACACTCATTCTCACACACACACACCCAGACCGAGATAAACATTTGTGGTTCACATAAATATTCACCCCGCACGGGAATCGAACCCGCAATCTTATGGATTATATGGCAGTCCGGTATGGTGACCACTCTGCCATCAAGGTCGTCAAAAAATTATTACGTGGATGTTGATAGCTTAGTTAGTTAGTTAAAAATCGCGAATTGTTATATATTTATTATAGTTTTTATGTTCACAAGTTTTGTTTTTACATAGTTCTGTATATAGGTATTTTGTTATTTGTAAAATAAATCGGTGTTTTAAATGAAAACCAGGCGTCTCGGTTGGCCAAATCTTAGCATGTGCTGAGACGCGCCATTTTCTTGGCATCGCACAACGTTGTATTTTTTTTGTTTATCTTAACTTTACACAGAAAGTAATATTTAAAATGTATACGAAAACATACTTATATAAAAACTTGTTTGCAATTGATATGATTAAAATGTAAGTATTTTTTCCTTACAAAGTTTAATGAACTATATATAGTTTTATTTACTTACAACTAGCTGTAGCCGGTTTTACACACATAAATCTCACTACCCTACGAACTCCAGGGTAAAATTTATCATTATGTGCTAATCCAGACAACAAACTTAAATTATTATTAAACGAAACGTACGTCATCGTAAATAATTATTTAACAAACGGGATGTTCATACGTACTTATTAAAGTCGAAATCCTCGACTAGTTTCAGCCACGTCCGGTGGCCTTCATCAGGAGGAGTGCGATACGCCCGCGCCGTCGGCGTCTCGCTCTGCACTAGTCGAGGATTTCGACTTTAATAAGTACGTATGAACATCCCGTTTGTTAAATAATTATAAACTTAAATTAGGTATTTGACTACACGCGTAACTCAAAAATCTTTTGCATTTATATTAATACTAGCTGTGGGCAGCGGTTTCACTCACGTAGTTCCCGTTCCCGTTATAATTTTGTGATAAAAAGTATTCTATGTCCTTTTTCTGGTTCTAAGCTACCTTCCCATTAATTTTCAGCCATATAAGTTTAGCCGTTCTTGAGTTATAAATAGTGTAACTAACACGTCTTTCTTTTATAAGTATATTCTTCTAATTTATAAAATTCTCGTGTCACAGTTTTCGTTGACATACTCCTCCGAAACGGCTTGACCGATTCTCATGAAATTTTTTGAGCATATTCAGTAGGTCTGAGAATCGGCCAACATCTATTTTTCATCCCGAAATTCCCACGGGAATTACGCGTGTGAAACCGTGGGGCGCAGCTAGTATAGATATAGATTTGTGCAATATTTTCTAGTCCAATACTCACAACTTCACCTATAAAATATTTACGTGATATTTTCATCCGTCTCGTTTAAAATGCTGATTGTTACAGATTACCAATCCAAGAAGTTTTGGACGTATGTTCAACAACTTTGGGTGACGGAGCGCGGACGTCAGGTGCGTGCCAATTTATAACTTAAAGCTTTCTCCGAGCTTTAGTAGCTTTACCAGACACGGAGCTTTTAGCGCTTTGGACGTCTCAAGTTTTTACTTTTAGGATAAAAGTTTAGGGGTTTATTTATCAAATATTTGTTAATTTAACCGGGGATATGCCCCAAAATAGTATGAATCAAATATCGAAATTTCAAATCAAATCATTTAATTTCCATTCATTTGATACATATAAAATATATTTGATGAAATTATCGAGACACTACCTCCCGTGCTAGTTAGATAAGTGGTTTAATAAGGCACTCTAGAACTAGAATAAACAGCTATTATGCTCACAGATATACTAGTCTCTTTCACATTCGATACATCTACATATTTTAGCATAAATATGTACTAGACTGGACCATACACTCACTACTTCCAATTTAACTATCATTACAGCTACCAGCTCTCCTGAGCCAGACTCCTTACGTCAGGCGATGCGATTTAATGTCAGCCATGTTTGGTCATCACCTCACTAACTGCTACATATTCTCTGACACCGGAGAAGCGTTCCTGAGGCAGCTGAACGTTATGCTGGATTATACTATATTCTTTCCAGGTAAACACTTTCATAATGGATATTTAAAGCTATGTTGTTAATGAAATTATTTTTCTTTTGTTTGTCAAAAGCAAATACCGAGTATTTAAAAAAAATGATTTTTTTTCATGTATTTCACATAATATTGGCAGAGTTGTGGTGTAATGTAAGCTTTCAGAAGCCATTAAAATAAGGATTGAATTGATAAAATAATATTCAGTCATCAAACATCTAGAGGCAAATGAGTTGTATCGATTACATTTACACTCCCCTGGACATTTGTCCAGAGGATTTCTTTTATGTTAATTTACAGAATTTTTATGTGACAATTTTCTATGTGTACAATAACCAGACAATTTACTGTCAGTATTCCCTCTATTTTGACTTGACACCGAAATCCAGTTGGCTACGTTTAATTGCCTAAGTTTTAATAAAACTCCTTAATATACACATCACTATTATCCAGGAAACTACATAGTAGTGGCAGGAGACAGCGAAGCTCGCATGTACTGGATTGCGTCAGGCAGTGTGTCAGTGGTATCAGTCAGGGTCGACCTGACGGAGACCACGCACGAGATACTGGGACCAGGGGACATGTTTGGAGTCCTACAGGGTCTGAGCAGAGGAATTGTGCATACATTCTCTTATAGAGCTGAAACTAAGGTTAGTTTTGATTTTGCTTGGTAAGTGAATTTTTAAGGTAGTGGGAGCTAGATTTTAGGTACCAGGGGGTTTTTGTGTGCAATGGATATGAAACTTAATTGTGTAACGATAAAGTTGATTTTTGATAGGTAACTAATTTCTAAATTAACTAATGTTGTTTTTAGTTACTACTCGTATTAGATATTAGTATTTTTTTACAACTATTAATTTATGGCAGATTTATATAAGTATCTTAATTTAATAATATATATTCCATTACAAAAACAGTTTTTTTATTCATACATGTTACCTTAAAATTGTAGTAAAATTACGAAATTAAAAAATTATTGTAAAATTAATAACTTACATAAGTTGATCTCTACAAAGTACTCGATATTAATCTATAAAGAGGTCTTATTAAATTGGTAACATTAATTCCATTGTCTAGTACGCATCAGAGCGATAATCAGTTATAGAGGATTTAGAATCTAACCACAGTTTGGCCCAAATACCTTTCATGCATGTCAAGAGTAATGGAAAATTTCAGATTAATGGAATGTTTTACAATTTTAGATATTACGTTTGACCAAAACACAAATGTTACTGATTGATAATTTTCCTTGACTTTTGAATGGAATCCACAACCTATTTTCGTCTTTTCTATTTTCAACTCGGGTCTTCAGTTATAAGAGTGTATTCACATAGGGGCAAATTATTTAGCGTTTTTTTTAACAAAATCATTCACTACATCATCTCATTGTAGTAACTGACCCCTAACTAAGTTCGAAACTTGTATCTAGGGTATCAGAAACTACGCACACACTCATTCACACACACCCAGACTGACCGTTTGTTTCGTAAAATAAAAAAATGATTCGATTGTTTTTGTTTTTGGTATGGAGCACCAAAAACAATCGACGAACAACGAACAAAGCAACGAATTTTCTAATAAACGAGTAAAATCGCAAAACTGTTAATTATTTATTACTAGCGGTTTCACCCGCGTAGTTCCCGTTTCCGTAAGAATATGGGGATACAATTATGCTAAAAACCTTTTCACTGAATCACTCTATCTATTAAAACAAACCGCATCAAAATCCGTTGCGTAGTTTTAAAGATCTAAGCATACATAGGGACAGAGAAAGCGATATTGTTTTATACTATGTAGTGATTTTATTTTGCAGGTAAGTATTCTGACACTAAACCTGGACTCCTGGATCAATATATTACCATTCTTTCCCGAAGTCAAGAAGATGATAGAAGAAAGATCTGAAATTTTGTTTGATAGAATATAGATTATAATTTTAGTGATATTGTTAGTTAGTTATAATAAACGTTACATATTATGAATATACTTATAGTTTATTTTAGTCTTTTGAAATCTCGATAAGGATTTATCCCTTATCGAGATTTCAAAAGATTTTTTTTATTCCTATTTCTGTGACCTTTGTCCCGCACTGGGACAATACAGGATAAGTTAATAAAATAAATTGTAACTTGTAGGTATAAGATATCATTTTGGTGACCGAGTTTTGCTTTGAAAATGAATTTTCCCAGAAATTGGAAAAAGTATTTATAAATAACATGAACAGCATTTTTGAATAAACCTTAGATTAGATTAGATTAGATTATAAATCTTTATTGTACACACGTCAAAAATAAAATATTACAAAATTAAAACTTATACTAAGTGCCACAATGGGCGGCCTTATCACTAGGAGTGATGGAAGAGCCAGGCAACCTTTGGATGGAGAGAATAATTTGAAATAATGAGCGGGGCGTGTATAATATTATGTACTTAATATGAAAATAATACAATATTAATTTAATCAATGTACATACCTACTTAAATATTTTGTTATACACACATCAAAAGTGTCTAGGGATCAAGCATTTTTATGCGGATTTCTTGAGATTGAGATGTGGCTTTGTAATAAATTTATGATTTTATAAATTTATATGGATCCTTTTTGGTGCATTTCATAATTTGAATCAGGAACTGTGAATCAAATTCGAGTAAAAGATGAAAATCAGCTGTCAATATTTTCCCTATAAAAACATACAACGCATTGAAGACATTATTAGTGCTACTGTTTCCCTACTACTGATTAAAACCAACGTTATTATGGAGCGGCGACGTCATTTAAGCAGGGAAGAAATGCTCAGAGCCGTGGGAATGATAGAAGCTGGTTCCCGGCAACGTACTGTGGCTTTAGCTCTGAATACAAGTCAGAGTGTTATCAGTCGACTTTGGACACGTTACCGAAGCACTGGTACCGTGGCTGAGCGCCATGGAGGACGGTATCGCTGCACCACACGGAGACAAGACCGATACATAGAAAAGTTATTGCAAAAATATATGTTGATCCCTAGACACTTTTGATGTGTGTATATACATAAACCAAATACTAATACCTTAGTGCTTCAAATACATAATTTAATCAGAAAATTTATAAATAAGTGGTTACGACATAAAGCTCGTAATAATAATAGGATTATGGTTCAAATTCGGCGAACGTGCTAAGCATAAATGTGCCTTCGTGAAATAAACATGCTCATGCATATGTAACTTGTTTTTACCGTGGAGAAAAATATATCGTTAAAAATAGTACTATTAATTTGAAGATATATTATTAACCTCATAAAAAAGTTACTTGTAAAATAGTAAGCCAAGTCCTAGTAATAAGACATGAAAGTTTAATAAAATACATTCAAATAATAACCATTAAAATCCTAAAATAATCGTACTGCATAAATAAATTATCCCTATATCAGATAACAGAGTACACGTAACGCGAAACTTTAATGAAATCCATTTGTCTCCAAGTATTCGCTGTGTGCCGTGGACTTGATATTAATTTCGTTGGTTCTTATCACGCGGCGACAACAGAAAGGCGGAACAGAGACACGAAACATTCTGTTTGTAAACTAATAAAATTCTACTGGATCGCAGTACAACGCCTATCTAAATGTCAATTTTATTGCTTCCAATTGCTGTTCAGTGTTCACTGCTAACTCAAACCCAATAAGCCTTTCTTATCTTCTGAGTACACTTGTGCCACATCGATGGCTTGTTCCACATTATTGGATTATTATATTTTGATATCGCTAACAAGAAACAATAGACGCTAAAGGCGACCTCCACAAAAGTAATTAGCCAAAAAACCCAGCCATATTAATTTTAATTTAAACCGTTATTAAATCGACATTTTCTGAGACCAATAAGTCCACAAAATGGCCTATTATAAAGTTGAAATTGTTCATTTAATTGAACGCGCTCACCAAATTCATGATTTAAAAGGAGGGGCGTTCTGTAAATATTAAAATATTTTCGCGGGGCGAGGGCCCGCGTGTGTCGTTTGGCGGGAGCAATGAAAAATCAGATTTCGCGTATATTGAGGTGGTACCCAAATGGAGGCAATATCGAACTGCTGATTTGTCGCTCCACTGAATATTGGTCTGGCGTAGATTCAAATCGGTGCGAATGTCGAGCCGAGAGGTAAATCGTCCCACTTAATTCTGTCGGCGAAATTACTCGCGTTATTCATTAGGGGCCGCGCAAACACAAGGTGGCGAGTGTTTCTTTGTTTAAAACACATTTGTATTCCTTAATAAAGGAGGTATCCGTCGTGACGAGGTGCGCTCGTGACGTACTGTGTTTATAATATTTTTTCGCATTTTTTGCGTCATTTGCAACAGCAGATGACATTGAGGCATGTGGAAGATTAATCTGGGAGTCGTGGGACCGCCGGCGCGGGTGGGAGGACGTGGAGGGAGGGGGGAGAGGGGTGTGGATGTCCGCGTTATTTAGTTGAGCATTATATCAAGCCCCTGCGTCCGACCGTCCCCGGTGAAATTAAATCAACGTTCATTCAAGTGACTCATAGGAATCGCTAGTCATTACATTATTCAACCGAGAAATTACGGTTTGCATTGTTCGAGGAAAATGTAAAAATACAACTTCGGGTAAACGGTTTTAGCGTTCGAGTATGCCGACTTTATTGCGTATACAGAGTAACGATGTTAAAAAAGAAAATATAATATAAAAGTCTCGTTGGAAAGGCATTAAATTGAACATGATAGGGAATTTGGGAACTCATTTCTGTATTTACGCTTCCATCTTCGATAAAATCCATTCGGGCGGAATTAAATAAGGGCCTGATTGAAATCACGTGGTCGAGAGGACGATGAAAAATCACCAGGACTTTTTGAGATTCACAAATACTTATTTCTCGAGAGCGATGATTGGAACGTCTTTACGATTCCCATTTAGTCAAAGGGCAGGGATTTTAATTATCAATCAAGATTCAAATCTTGGAATAAAACGAGTTTTCCGTTTTAAAGCGAAGCTCAAACGCGGAACCATTATGGCGGATTTTAACATCCAATATTAAAATCTTTGTGTAAATAATCTTATTTCTTGTTGTAAATAATAAATTGAAGTTAATAGGTATTTTTTTCAGAGAATCAAAGTAGCTGTTTTACTTGAAATATAACTATATTTACAATATACTTTTTATTCAATTAAACGATTTATAAAATTCGTAGTTTTCATTTTAATTTGGTTTTGCATAAACATAAGAAATTAATGTTTGTTTTTGATTTGGAAATTACTGCCTAACATTTCAATGATTTACATTGAAATCGGGTAGCTTAATCGACAAAAACTAAAAGGAGTTACATCATACATCACACTTATAATATCAGTATGAATGTGCTTTCTTAAAAGCGATACCTCGCGAAAGGACGACGTGACATAGCGTGAACTAAATAAGCTTAACTTGAATATAACACGCTCATTGTTATTTCTTTTGTCTGATATAATAGAAGATTATTTATTTATAGCTTTATAACGTAACATAATCGGTGACTCATTTTATTATAGTAACTGACCATTAACTAAGTTATTTAGGGTAACAAAAACTACAAGAACTTTTATAAACACATCCGCATCTCTATGTATTTATAACCACATTCAGGCTGAGATAACGTACGTGGACCACACGGGAACCGAACTCGAAACCATCAGATTGGCATCAACGTAGGTAAATACTTTACATAAATGGACAGCCCCCACTGGTTAGTAGGTAGTGGTGAATCTTTGCGCTATGCCAAAAATTATGGGTTTGATTTCGGCTCAAGACAAACAGTTTTGTGTGCATATCTGTTTCATGATCTAGGTATTTTCCATCTATTTTATATATATTCTTCTTATTTACCAATCTAAATCTAAACTAATATTATAAAGAGGAAAGATTTGATTGTTTGTTTGTATGTTTGTTTGTAACGAATAGGCTCCGAAACTACTGGTCAGATTTCAAAAATTCTTTCACTATTGGAAAGCCACATTATCCCGGAGTGTCATAGGCTATATTATATTTACACGGGTGAAACCGCGGGGCGCTGCTATAATTTAATATTTTTGTGTGCTTTTCCATTATCTAGTATTCATAATACAAGTTCTGCTAAGTTTAGTACTAGATGGCGATATGTGTCCGGATATATTCATATACTCGTAGATATATAAAACACACCTGTTATATAGAAGCAAAGACAAACCTTTTCATTTCATTTGCGGATCTGCAACTCCCAAAATGACCTTTCATGACCCACCGCCGCAAAATGAGAATATTTCTTTGCGTGGAACTATATTTTCCGTGTTAATAAAAGAATTCCGTGGCAGTACCAGGTTTGGTTCCGTAATTAGGTCTCAGAACCCGCATGCTACTGTTCTACTGCCCACTGAGGAAATATACAGCCAAAGGTAGCCATTTTACTTTATTTTTAACTGTAAAATTGGTTGAATTTTTCTTTTCGGTTCTGGTATTTTTACTTACATGGAATATTAAAAATGTTGTTGCGCTTGTATTTTTTAGAGTTATCATGTAAAGTTATATTTCGTAGTTATGGTTTTTGATAACATTATGCATTCATGCATGATGACATTGAATGCGTATACATTTGTATAACAAAGATGTTTGGACGAATCAGAAAAACATTTTGACTAGTCAAATTCTACATATGAGCTTGACATTTGTCCCAAGGTATGGAAAAAATACCAAGCAGTTGTGACATTCTCGTAAGTTACCCATACTTTACTTTGTTTTTTCTACAGGATAATGAGTAAAACAATCAGGGCCCTGATTTTCTAAACTATTAAGCTGTGATAATGCTACTCAAATGTGTTTTAATATCAACATTATGGCCGATTTTTTGGCATTTGTTGTAATTTTGGTATTCTCTTAGTGACAACTATTCCGCTGACTCAATAGCTCCATAAAACTTAGATGGTTGTCATGGAAACAGTATTCTGACGTTTATTTGTCAAAATTTTTATATACAACAAAGACCATTGAGACACCATAGCCATATGAATAAATTTTAGCAGAATACCAAATTTCTGACACTCTCGTTATGGTGCCTCAATATCACCATATTGCCTGATCAATAATGTCAAATTGCAGACTTAGGCCCCAGCTAATAAAATCCCATACCTTCTAAAACACAAACCTAACCACCTACCCCACCTATCTTCTAACCATCTGCATACCCCTAATAAGGGCTAATACCGACCAAACTGTTCCAACTTCGCACACATAGGTGATTGAGCGGTCGGCGCAGACCAAGTTGGGCTATAGTTCAACTCGGTTCACAGCCAGTCCGCTCCGGGTAATCTAATTAGTTCAGATCACGACACTGCGAAACTATTCGGTATTCTCTTGTATGTTTCACGGGGATATCTTATGTTGTTTGGTTGTGTGTTTGGATGTATTTTAATTTTAGATATTTTTCATTATATACCTACCTCTAACAAGGAAATACAATAAAATAGGAACAAAACAAAAAGTTTTATATTGGGTGCAACAATATTACTGAAAGCGATTACTTTTTTCTCTTAATTCTTGAAATGGAGAAATAATTATATGAACTTGATCTTTGGCGAACTGAAATAATATAATTTATTAAAAAAGAAATCGCCGCCTTCAAAGTCGAACCACTTTTACATTAACAATATTAAGTTAGCATAGTTAAGATTTACAATATTCAACATCACAAACTTGAACACCACAGCGACCTTACTTTATTTACATTTTTAGCCCCCTTAATTACATTTTGAGGTACCAAGTTGTATCTTAATGCGAAATTTATCTTATAAGGTGGTTTAGTGTAGTGGGCAAGTTGGAGGTACTGAGACGTCGGGGTAGTTGCTAATCTACTTGCAAATATCCCTGAAGCGAAACAGGAGCTGTCTCTACGAAGTAATTAAGAGATAGTTTCGGTTGAATTTCGTTTTATTATCTCTCATGTTATATTCTGTTTGGTGGAAGAAGTGTGAAGGAGATTGATTAAGTAGTTTTAGAAATATGTATTTTTTTAGTATTTATGTAGTGTTAGAAGAGAAAGAAAGAGTGGGCGTGGCCTACGCGCATCACGTGATCCGGCGCACCCGGCGGAGAGGGACATACTGGAGAGACGCCATGACAGTTCGGTTCAGGCATCGGAATATAATGGACGTGTGATAGGAACGTTGATTCGTATTTGATATCGTTGTATCGGTAACTTTAATATTAATGAGATCGTTGTTTGTTCATTAGTACTTAACTCATTTGTTTTGTTAATTCATCTTGTTATGTAATAAATGTGTGTTAGTTTGTGTCAAGACTAGTTTCTATTTATAAATCCACCTATCTTAAGATCAGAAGTGGGATTCGTTTAAAATTCACGTGTCTTGACCGTTCGCTATCCTTTATTTTTATTAAAATTAGTTCCGTAACTATTTTTGTTTGTGAGTTTTTAATTTACAGTCGCCATATTGTACTGTGTTGTCGTGAAGTAAATTTGAAAATAAATCATGTGTGGTGTTCGTGTAAATGAAAGAAATCACGTTATAGACAGTTTTGGGATGTGTTGTTTAATATTCGTGCCCTAAATATCATTTTGTCTTTATTTTGCCGCGCTTTTAAGTACCTACTTATTGTTTACGTGTTTTACATGGTCGCGAAAGTAATTTCTTGTTGTTGTGCGTCCCCGAACGAATGAATGGCGCGCGCGTCGCGTTGTTCGAGACGAGCGAGAGCGAGACGAGAGATGCAACCGACCGACTCTGAACCGGATGTGGCCAAAGCAATACGGTTTTTGCTAATAATTTAACAATTTGTTTTGTTTTTGTAGTTTTGTACCAAGTAACGGATTATTTTATCAAATCAAGTGGCCTAAAGGCTAGGCTGACAAGGAATCATATAAGTATCCCGGTTCCTCGCCACACACAACGGCGGGAACAATTTGTTAAGAATTTGTTATTGAAAACAAAACAAGTCTGAATCAAGTCGTTATTCGTTACGTGTAGCGTGAAAGACTACGTTGATATCGTTGATTCACGCGTATTCTTGCGGACGGGATCGTCTGGATAGCCCAGACCGCGACCAACTAAGTGAAATGATTGAACGTTTGAAATACTTTGCAGGAAAAAGTTAAGTTGAACATAGTTCATACTTCTACGTCTTCACTGTTGTGCCCGAGTAGTGGAAGGTACCAGTCGAGGTGTCTGTGTCTGTTCCCGGTACTGAAAGTTATGGCGCGACTGAGGTAACAGCTCCTAAGAAGTCGCTGACGCTGTGTACAGGATTGTGGATGTACTTACTTCGATAGTTCAAGCTGTGTTCAAGTAAGATCTAAGCATTTCTATGTCTCAAATCAAACGTTGGTTTTGCAAAAACATTTATGAAAAATACCTATTGTGTGTTTTGTAGTAAATGTCTAATGGACATGTTGTTTAATGTTTACGTTGAGGCCTGTTTTAAGTACTAAAACACGTATTGAGCTTAGATCTGTTCGGAACAGTCTTAGGTACCCTAGGTACCCTATGAAGGTTATAGTGATGATCTTGTTTGTACAAAATTTAAATGTCTAACGGACATGTTGTTTAATACTTACGTTGAAGCCTGTTTTAAGCACTAAAACACATATTGAGCTAAATCTATAAAGCTTAGATATGTTCGGAACAGTCTTAGGTACCCTATTAAAGTAATAGTGATGTTCTCATTTGTACAAAATGTACATGTAGATGTTTTAATCAAATTTGGCTGTGACATTTGTCTTATTTTGTATCTGAAATATTTTTATTTTGATGAGGTTCCTTGAGTTGAGAGCCATCGGGACCTGATATTGTGATTAGAGTTTCCCGAACACTCAGTGGAGGTTGATCTTTACCTATGTTGTGTCCCCTGACTGCATTAGGTAATACATGCAGAACAAATGT
The DNA here is from genome assembly GCA_958496195.1 of Timandra comae. NCBI lineage: Eukaryota > Metazoa > Arthropoda > Insecta > Lepidoptera > Geometridae > Timandra > Timandra comae. The sequence goes on along the minus strand of OY292363.1, from coordinate 9,620,274 downwards.
TTTAATTGTATTGGTGATAACTATATTTGGAAATGTAACTTCCAACGTGTGATAAGAATTCATGAGAATAGTTGTCTACGGTAGAGCCGTAGTACAGTTCACAAATATAAAAATCAATTTTTGTTGTTGTTGATAAAAATGAGGCTTTATTAGCATTAATTGTTTGTTTTAGCATGAATTGATTGAATGTTTAAGTAAAGTTGAGAAATGTACCTCTTAAGATACCGAGTTGTGCTTTACTTAGGTCATGTTATTGGATATGGTCAGGTTAGGCCGAGCTTTAGTAAAACTGAAGTGATGGTAATGTCCTCGAGACCCACCAATGTAAAAAAGGTTTGCTAATTTGTTGTGTTTGATTTGTTATGTTCGGAGGTACCACCGGTCGGGCGTCGACGCTGAATCGTTTCGACCCGACACGGTACATGCAACGTGGGGCACGGAACCCCAGCAGCTACTGGCGGCAGTCGCCTGTGGCGGCGGCGGTCGCCTGTGATGGCGGCGCGGTCGCCTTGATGGCGGCGCGGTCGCCTTGATGGCGGCGCGGTCGCCTTGATGGCGGCGCGGTCGCGTGTAACGGCGGCGCGGTCGCCTTGATGGCGGCGCGGTCGCCTTGATGGCGGCGCGGTCGCGTGTAACGGCGGCGCAGTCGCCTTGATGGCGGCGCGGTCGCCTTGATGGCGGCGCGGTCGCCTTGATGGCGGCGCGGTCGCGTGTAACGGCGGCGCAGTCGCCTTGATGGCGGCGCGGTCGCCTTGATGGCGGCGCGGTCGCGTGTAACGGCGGCGCGGTCGCCTTGATGGCGGCGCGGTCGCGTGTAACGGCGGCGCGGTCGCCTTGATGGCGGCGCGGTCGCGTGTAACGGCGGCGCAGTCGCCTTGATGGCGGCGCGGTCGCGTGTAACGGCGGCGCAGTCGCCTTGATGGCGGCGCGGTCGCGTGTAACGGCGGCGCGGCGCGGTCGCCTGTGGCGGTGGCAGTCGCAGCGCATTGCTGCTGCCCCGTACGACGATATAGCCCCGACATTGCGGCTTGTGCTTGCCCCGACACTGTGGCAGCTGGTTATCTACATAGCCCCGACATTGTGGCTTGTGCTTGCCCCGACATTGTGGCAGCTGGTTATCTACATAGCCCCGACATTGTGGCTTGTGCTTGCCCCGACATTGTGGCAGCTGGTTATCTACATAGCCCCGACATTGTGGCTTGTGCTTGCCCCGACATTGTGGCAGCTGGTTATCTACATAGCCCCGACATTGTGGCTTGTGCTTGCCCCGACATTGTGGCAGCTGGTTATCTACATAGCCCCGACATTGTGGCTTACGCTTACCCCGACATCGCGGCAGCTCTTTATTTATAAACCGACGTTGTGACTTCCACTTGCCCCGACATTGTGGCAGCTCATTAATCACAACCCGACATTGTGACTTACACTTGCCCCGACATTGCGGCAGCTCGTTATTTACAACCCGATGTTGTGACTTACACTTGCCCCGACATTGTGGCAGCTCATTATTTACAACCCGACATTGTGATCTACACTTGCCCCGACATTACGGCAGCTCATCATTTACAACCCGACATTGTGACTTACACTTGCCTCGACATTGCGGCAGCTCATTATTTACAACCCGACATTGTGATCTACACTTGCCCCGACATTGCGGCAGCTCATTATTTACAACCCGACATTGTGATCTACACTTGCCCCGACATTGCGGCAGCTCATTATTTACAACCCGACATTGTTACTTACACTTGCCCCGACATTACGGCAGCTCATTACTTACAACCCGACGTTGTGACCTACACTTGCCCCGATATAGTGGCAGCTCATTATTTACAACCCGACATTGTGATCTACACTTGCCCCGACATTGCGGCAGCTCATTATTTACAACCCGACGTTGTGCCTTACACTTGCCCCGACATTGCGGCAGCTTGTTATTTACCACCCGATATTGTGACTTACTCTTGCCCTGAGATTGTGACTTATGCATCCCTTGACATTGTGGCTTATGTATGCTTGCCTCACAGCTACTTATGGCGTGTGCTGTGTGTTCTGATAGCCTCATGTGCTTGCTCTATGGCAGCTACCTATGGCGTGTGCTGTGTGTTTTGATAGCCTCCATGTGCTTGTCCTATGGCAGCTACTTATGGCGTGTGCTGTGTGTTCTGACAGCCTCATGTGCTTGCTCTATGGCAGCTACCTATGGCGTGTGCTGTGTGTTTTGATAGCCTCCATGTGCTTGTCCTATGGCAGCTACTTATGGCGTGTGCTGTGTGTTCTGACAGCCTCATGTGCTTGCTCTATGGCAGCTACCTATGGCGTGTGCTGTGTGTTTTGATAGCCTCCATGTGCTTGTCCTATGGCAGCTACCTATGGCGTGTGCTGTGTGTTCTGACAGCCTCATGTGCTTGTCCTATGGCAGCTACCTATGATGTGTGATGTGTGTCTTGATAGCCTCATGTGCTTGCTTTATGGCAGCTATCTATGACGTGTGCTGGCAGCCTATAATTGGCTAGCATAGCCTTGCTATGGGAGATACCATCCTTTTTTTTCTGTTTCTTTTTGCTTGATTGCTGTTTGTGTGAGATGGTGTTGCTGGCTGGTTCCTGAGGAAGACCAGGACTGCAGAGGAACATGTGATGTTGTGGCGAGCCTGGCAAGAGAGGCAAGAGAGGGTGGTGTCCTCAGACCTGTGCTGCCTTCGTGGGCGCCATCGAAATGGACTGAGAGTCATCCCGAGTGCAGGGATCTGCGGCACGCTCGCTACTATTTGAGCTAAGTATTTTCTTTTATAATTTTAGATGTATGCCTTGGGCTATAACATGAAACTGAGAAATTTACTTACATGTTATCATGATGACGTGTACCAGATCATACTGAACATGTTGTGAACGACATACAGTAGGCGTCGTTCAAGTACGACACGAAACTGAGTAATTTACTTACATGTTATCATCACGACGTTTATCAGATGATACTGAAGATGTTATGAACGACAGTAGGCGTCGTTCATGTACGACACGTAATTCGTAATTTGTTTCTTAGTAAGCTTATTGTTCGATCGCAAGGTCGGATAGTGCCAAAGACATACCCACCTTAGAAGTTAGGATCTGGTACAGCCTAGAACTATGAAGCTTAAACACGGAAAGGTGTGTACATCAACTGGAGAACCGAGTAGTAAGGCGTTCGTGCTCACAGGTCTCGGGGAGCCGAGGCTCGGTTGTTGAGCGATAGTGCAGGTCGGTGCTGAACATGATCCGCATCGAGAGCTGCCAGCGGCGGAGGTGGCGAGGCGGCTTGACGCAGCGCAACGGCGCACAATGGTGCGACGGCGTGACGTGCCGCGTGAGCACGGTACAAACAAAGAAACAACGGGTCTTATGTGAAATGGTGAGCTGTATCGTTTTTATTACTGTTCTGGCACTAAATTATCATTACTAGAGCTTCAAGAAACTAATGTTGAATGGTTGTAACAACAAACGTGAACAATCAAACACCAGCTCCATTACCGAACCTATTTTGTTCTGAGTAACGGTCAACTTATAGACCTTATTTTTACAAGATACCCACAAAATTAGCGTTGAAACGCGAAATTTAATGTTCAGTTTGACTTATTTTGCATTTTAATCGAATTTCAATAGTTGTGTGTTCAATTATGGCAGGAGTGGCCGAGCGCGTGTAACAAAGTAGTCTGTGACTCACTGCAAGGTCAGATATGCGATTCTAGTATACGGAACATACCCTGGGTGGTTCGACACCACTTTGGAGAAGCTCATACTTGTGGTCCTGAAGCTGTGATACACGCAGAGTTATATCACGGGTTGGCCTCTGATGAGTCGTAGTATGGGACATGTTTATATGGCAAACATTGTCTTGACTGTGTTGTTTTATGCCCTTCCGCCATAGAAAACCTTTCTGTGCTGTGTTTTACCGTTGCAGATGCAAACAATGAGATTATGCAGCGTACCTGTCCTAACACTTCCCAACCTTCGGGAGATGGGGTTCCTGGTGACGCCAGTGAACCAGTACGTCTGGAACTCTGAGAAGCATTATTCCTGAACGTACATTGCCAAGCCTTCCTAGTTGAAGGACAAATGGAGTCCGAGGACGGTCTCCTGTCAGGAGAGGCCGTGTTAGAAGAGAAAGAAAGAGTGGGCGTGGCCTACGCGCATCACGTGATCCGGCGCACCCGGCGGAGAGGGACATACTGGAGAGACGCCATGACAGTTCGGTTCAGGCATCGGAATATAATGGACGTGTGATAGGAACGTTGATTCGTATTTGATATCGTTGTATCGGTAACTTTAATATTAATGAGATCGTTGTTTGTTCATTAGTACTTAACTCATTTGTTTTGTTAATTCATCTTGTTATGTAATAAATGTGTGTTAGTTTGTGTCAAGACTAGTTTCTATTTATAAATCCACCTATCTTAAGAGTAGTTTAAGTGTAAAATAATGTGGAACAAAGGTTGATAAATATAATAGTTTTTTTAAGAAACGTTTTTTCATATATTTATGAACAAAATAATACCCATAATGAATACACGTTTAAAAAACGTGTCTTTATGTACAGTCACGGAATGAAAAGGTTCGTCACCTTAGAGTTGGTTTTTTCTTGCACTAGTATTGCAAGAAACAATTATACCAACATACAAGTGTAAGAAACAGTGATGCTAACATTTAAATAAATAGAATGAAGTTTGCTATCGAATAAGGTTTTGCTTGATTTTTCTATCCTTTTTTAAACACTGCCTTGTGCGCGCGGCATATAAAAACTTCTTTGATATTTTGCAATGATGACATTAACCGATTAACAATAGTTGTAACAGAAATAATAATAGTAGTTTGAACCAACAAGAAGGTTTTAGTTAATCAAAAATCTTGTTGACAAGATATTTATCCTGTCAAACAACACTGATCTGAATAATTTTCAACTTTGTTATAGAGCAGTAGAACATTATTTTCCCTAACCCGAGTCTATTCTGTACCATAGATTCAAAAGGTAATATGTTTTCGCGACACATTATACGAATCAATTTGAAAATTGACGAACCTTTTCATTCCGAGACTGTACATACATTTTATTTTTGTTTTTATTACTAAAAACACAAACAATATCAAAATAATGTTATCAGCAGTTACTTATCAATTCATAATCATCATCGTCAGCCCGTAACCATCCACTGCTGGATATAAGCCTTCCCCATGCCGCGCCACCACACTCGGTCCTCAGCTTTGCGCATCCAACCGCTACCCGCCACCTTCTTCAGGTCGTCGGTCCACCTGGCGGGAGGGCGTCCCACGGGACTTATCAATAACATAAAATAATTAAAAAATAGCAAAGAATGATTAAAAAAGTACCTAACCTACATTAACCTTAATGCTTAAACCAGTGTTATGACATTAACTAATTAGACTACAATATGCAATAAACATCAAAACCAATTCGGTGTTATCCGATTTTCATATTACACTAATTATAAACTAATTACTGAATTAATATCGGAAATGTTGTATTAAACAACCACAGCGTATTAAATACGTTTGTTTCGGTTATATTGATTCTGAATTCACCACTCACCGAATGAGAATCGAATGTTATTTGGATTTTCAACCACTTTATCTTATATGGAAATTGTACTAGGATTTGTCTCCGTCGTTTTACTTACGTTGACATAATATTATCCTTTAAAAATGTATTAATTCGATGTATAATATAGGGCATATAAAAGAGCAGATACATCTTTTTTTCAATAGAGTTTTTTATTTATCAATATATAATTTTGAACTTTTCACCAAAACAAGAACGCAGATCGCACAAAGAATCCAAACTAAGTACCTACCTAGATAGAGAAATCTTTACAGAAAACCTAAATTATGGAAAATTACGGAAAACCGCCCATACATAATGTACTGTACATACCTACAAACACGTATATTGGGTGTTACATACGAGTTTAACACATATTAAAGTAAAACAACTCATTACAAAAAACTTTAAAAGAAAATTCCCAACATATTCTCTCATTAAAAATTCCCTCTTGAAATTTTAAAAATATTCAACTAAAATAAAAATTCGAACACGTTATGAGGAAAATTAATAATGAAACTTAAAATAGTTTTTATATTCGCAAAGCTTTGGTGTATTATGTAGAGCAGCGGTTCTCAATCTTTCTTGGTAACGGAACCCTTTTGGAAAGCGATAGACTTGATGGAACCCTATTTGAAGTACACACATCGGCAAAATTAGAGGAACGTTAGTTCATTTGGGAAAATTTCGGAAATTATAAGGTTGAGGTGTTTTGTTTTTTTTTTTAATTCTTGCGGAACCCTTACAGGAGTTTCGCGGAACCCTAGGGTTCCGCGGAGCACACTTTGAGAAACGCTGATGTAGAGTAAGATTGTATGGGTGGTGAAATAGTCCGATATGGGTATTACGCCATTAGAGAATCGCCTTCCCAGTAGTTTCATGAACATTATTATTCAACGACGCTTTCAGTTATGCAGTTACAGTTCAGTGTTCATGGTAGATACGTTTGGAGATTTTGTTATTCGTATTTTGATAGTTTTTCTATGGAATCATTTCAAATTTTGTTTGATATGTACGAGTATTTTTCTAGCGGTTTCGAGTATAATTTCGTCATGAATTTTCCTATATTTTATTTCACACTAGCAGCGTCCCGCGGTTTTACCCGTAGTACCCGCTCCCGTGAGAATGCGTAGCTCGTAGTATCATACAATCTCGGCACAATTCACCATCGTGTGTTAAAAAATTAAGTAACAGCGCCATCTATTAGTTATATTAGAGTAGGATTTGTGACTACAAAAAGTTACAATAAAACATACGATTACTTATACACAATCCCATGGGAATTTCGGGATTAAAAGTATCCTATGTGTTATTCCTAGTTGTAAGGAACATCTGTACCAAATTTAATCAACATCGATACAGTAATTTTTGCGTGAAAGTGGAACAAACATCCAAACTCACAAACATCCAAACATACAAACTTTCGCATTTATAATATTATTAGGATAATCTTTGTTGCATCCGTTCTGAAGTTATGCAGAATTTATTTGCATATTTACAAGAATTTATTTGGCATTGATTTGACTTTTATAAATACATATTTATTGTATATTATTTCAATATAATTTTATCTGATTCGTCTCAAATAAATTGACGACACTCAATCTTCCTGAAATCTGATCACCACATAAGTACCCAATACAAATGCAAAAGTTAATGATCACATTAAAGCAGTGTACACCACACGACCTACACTTATAAATAAACCCGTAAAACTATGAATTTTAATACTGTTACTCACACACCGCTAGGCGCCTCATATTTATTTAAATTGAGCTTTGAATTTTCATAATGGTCACACTTTTGTATCAAAACAAGCGCCCGAATAAGAATATTAACCCTTTCCCGAAGAGGTGTTTGTATGCAGATTATAGATGAGAATATTAATAAAATCAGTTTATGTTGTGATGTTAATATTATACTGTGTTCCGCGTTCTTTTCTTCCGCTCTAATCTACAACATCACTATCACTACATACATAGAATAAAACAAAGTCGCTTCCCGCTGTCTGTCCTTATGTATGCTTGGTCTATTAAACTACGCAACGGATTTTTTAAAAAGATAGAGTATTTCAAGAGGAAGGTTTTCTTTTTCTTTGCGTGTCGACAAAATTCTTGTGACTCGGGTTGGAGCCTTGACAAAGGCTTTTTTGGTGGCCCTGAAGAGGAGGGTATATAATAAAATTTAAATTAATTCTCACGGGGGCAGGAACTACGCGTGTGAAACCGCGGGGCGCAGCTAGTGATAACTAAATAAGGTAAATCTCAACAGATAGCAGATACTTAGTCAGGATGATACTTACAAAAAAATACCAAAGAAAATCGTGAATTACTTTAAAAAAGTCTACCTAAACTGGAACAGAGATAAAGTTAGCTTACAGCGGCTTAGGTTTCACTTAGTGAAATTAGCAGTTTCGTACCGAAGAACCGCTTATTTAGGTAATGGATCCTCCTACTTAGTCTTGGGGTAGTTCATCAAGTTTTTATGATCAGACTTAAAGTTTACAGTACTTATCCATTTGCGCAGTGAACCAACAAATTAACTATGAACATCGGCCTATTTTTGGAGTTGGGTTGAGTTTGGTCGTTTATGATACTGAATGATATTATATATGTGAAAGTTTGTAAGGAAAGTGGATAAATTATGAAAAAAAGTATGATTTTTTACACTACCTATTGAACTTCCTAATATTAAATGAGGATTAACAACGGTATCATTAATGATGATCTAAGAATAATGGTAGATGTCGATGATTTCAAATTTTCCCGATCCTTGCGAAAAAAAGCGTCTTCTGCCATATACAGTTTCCAGGTTCAGATTTTTGTCTATAAAAATGTGTACAACTTACATATTCAATAGTTATAATAATAAATCAATAAAATATATCAACCTTAACGATACGTTATCCTTGCAAGTCTACCTGTAACTATAACAGGACATAAATCCCCATTTCGTCGGCGAATAAATAATTTGGCAGAGTTATAGGAAAGTGGGACATAAATCATGTTTGGGACCGATATTTTATAGGTTTTAATTTCAGAATTTTATGTCGTGATAACATCTGTGGGTATAATGGCCCTGACAGCCGCCCCTGGTTTACGAGGCCAGCTTTTATGGCCATATGTCGCTCTCGTTACAACATACCGCTATATTTTTAAACACCATTCTACAAGTTAATTAACGATCTTGGTGTGATTTTCTGAGTTATGATTATGGGAGTTTATGTAGGAAATTCTGGGGAATTTTGATAAAAGTCACCGTAAAAATAAGAAATTATTATATGACCTAGATTCTGATTCCATACTGTAAATAACAGTCAATATTCTGAAATAAATTAAACGAACTTAAATTTTATTATTTCTACTTCTTTCTATTTACAAAAAGAAAATATCACAGAAGCAAAAATGTGAAATAAAAAGAAAATTTTGCACGCAAGTGTTTCTACTGGACTAAATATTTCATCAAAATGCAAAATAGTACAATTTCGTGCGCCCCACCGCCCACTAAGGAAAGAACTGAATTAACTGGACGTTGAAAAACAGATAACTTAATTTGCATAACTCATTCATTCACACGCCCATCGCTAGATAACCTAATTTGTACTGACGGAATAAACTGAACGGAAAAATACGAATAAAAAATGTTGACTTTATTCATTTTTAATTAATCGGAAGGTTTATTGGACTTCGGTATTTTAGAATATTCTTTTTATGCATTTTTTTGGTGGACTACGTACCCCGTGTTATAATTTGGGTTTTACGCAATTTCTATAACAGGAATCCTTACACAGAAATACCCAAATCGATATCATCTAGAAGTTTATGGATAACTTGCAATTAGAAATTACCACCAATGTATAGCTCTGTCTGTCTATCTGTTACCCCTTCACGGCTAAACTACTGAACCGATTGACTTAAGGCGAGGTTACTAGTCAAATTTCGGTTTTTGAGGGGGTGAAGCAGACGGGTGGCGGACGGAAGATCTAGTCTAACTTCCCCCTGCCTCGTGACTGCGATTGTGCAATTGTACAAACTGCTTTATCTCAAAATGATTATTGTCAGAATGTTTTGAATTATAAGTCCCGCCGCTAACTATGATGTTTTGTTGCCGTGACTTTTTATCACTATCACCTGCTGTCACTCACAATGCGCTATACTGAATCTTATCTAGGGTGTCAAATCGCGTTAATTTTTGTTATGGGGTTCAAAGAGGTAGTCGTGATTGATATACGTAGTGCTCTTGAAATACGTAGAAGAAAAATGAAACGAAAATAAAAACGCTACTGGGTGCATCCTATATAATGCAAATGATAATAATAAGGAAAATTGTACACGATATATTCGGCCGGCCGAATGACAATAAGTCACACCAGTGAGCATGTTTCATATCGCTGGAACTATTTGTCACGTTACTATAATGAGCGCACTCTTTATAGCTTACATATATTTTTCTTGCGCTCGACTTAGTGACAAAAAATCACAGTCAGCGGCGAGCCTAACATTTCGAATAGCTTAAAGCCTAAAAAATAGAGCAGATAACCGTACAGAGACAAAGCTTCATAAGAACGTGTAAAATTATTACCTGTTTTGGCAAGGTTGTCAAATAATAAAAGTGCTCTATGACAACAATCAAACCAATTTTAGTTTCAGAGATTGGCAAACAAACATGTAAAATTAATGAACGATACTTAAAAATAAAACTAGGTAGTTAAAAACGTGACTTTGTCTATGCTCTGTGGGGTCTCGCAAGGTTTTTAATCACTCCAAGACTGCCTTTAACCCGCGGCATGTAAAATATGAAAATTCAATACAAGATAATAGTTATTTATGGTACAAGCGAGGTAAGTTGGTGATTACTTCCGAGGCGCTATTGAGGCCCGAGCCGTCAGGCGAGGGTCTAAAGATAGCCGAGGATAGTAATCATCAATACACGCGTTTACCATACAACGTTTTTCAACACATTTGCGAAGAAATTATCATTTTTCGCTAATAAATAAACAGTTTTTCTATTCGCGCGCATCCAACACAACAATGGTGATCGGCCATAGATTAAAAGATAATACTCATAAAAAAAATCGAATGAATAAATGAATGGAATCGACCATAGACCTACCAAAAGTAAGGCAACATAGTTGAAGTTTGTTTTTAAAATGTATGGACACGATTTTTTTTGGTATCGAAACTTTTTTGAAAACTAAACAATTAAAAAAAAAATCTATGACTCACTAGTGAATCAAGCGTGTCATTATTCAACTGTTTTTGCACAAATAAGAGCCCCTTTATGAGCAAGTGTGTTGAAATGAGTATTTAAACGATTATATAAAAACACAAATTTGAATAACTATGGCAAATATCAAATCAGTAGGTATTGTAGTTTTTACGTAAAATGGACCACAAAACTGAATAGATTGTTCCGCCAGGCGGACTCCGCTTTGCTCGCCCTAATAAATATATGTTTTCAAAACACTTGCTCATAAAGTGGCTCTTATTTCTCTGCAATCAGGCACAGAATGACACCTATTACTCACCAGTGAGTTATAGATTTTTTTAAGTTGCTTTGTACATATTTAAAAAAGTTTCGATACCAAATCATTCATTCGTTCATTTTTTTATAAGTATATTATTTTAGTCTATGGCCGATCTCATTGTTGTTTTAGATGCGCGCGAATAGGAAAAATGTTTATTTATTAGCGAAAATTGTATTTTATAATTATTGTGTTCGCAATTGTGTTAAAAAACGTTGTATGATACACGTGTGTATTGGTGATTACTATCCTCGGCTATCCTCCTCAATAGCTCCTCGGTGGTAAGCACCAACTTTACAAACTTGTACTATAAATAACTAATATCTGTATACTCATAATGATAAATTTTAATAAAGAAGAAAATCAATAAAAAAAAACACTCTACGTGCCTGTTTAGCAGGGCAACCGATTCGTGAGGTTGTATGAAGCTTTGTCTCTGTACGGTTATCTAATCAATAATCATGTGTCAGAGTATAACTGAGTATTTATACTTGCCGTGCCCCTCGGTTTCACCCACGTGCATTCTGTTTTTTAATGCGATAAAATTTGAAAATTCAGGTTCAATTTACCAGGTATCCAAGAATTTAATACGCGAAAGACAATTAATGATATAATAAGAAACAAACATTCTCAATATTTTTCATCATCATATTATGTCCTCACCGAGGGGCTTGAGCCTACTCTATTAGGCTTTTGTTAAAAGTCTATTAGGATATTACATTTATTTATTTATATGAATTTATTGAACTACTGATTTCAAGTACCTGATAGACTATATACCTAATCCAAAAATAATACTGAAAGTAAAACTTTACATTACTGAAGTAAGTATTTTTAAATCAATCCAGTAACGAGTTGATTGGACTAAACTTTGAACAGTTTGGTCAAACCGTGTCATCTTTCATAGGTACTTTGTCAATTTTTGTACCCATCATAACTTCATAAAGTCTGATCCGAATAATAAAATTTACACGTACATAAAAATGGAAATGGATCATAAATTTTTTTTTGTCCTGTACTGGACAAACTACTTAGTTTTACTATATTTATATTATCATAGCTAGTGTCAAAAATCTTCTGGAAGTTTGTCAACGACTCGAAAAAAATATTATAGACGTGCCGTGTCAACATTCGCGACTCTCAAAAATAGCGTAAATTGTACATATAATGTATGAAAGAGACAAAGGCGCATGACGAAAGGGAAAGAAAATAAGTGCCACATCTATAGTTCATTCGTATTCGTTGACGATTGTGCAATCGGTGTTTATATTTTTATCTTTGTCTGAAATATTAAAATGTTATATAGAGTACCGCTTGTCTGATCATCACGAAATATTATAGTAATGTAGTTCAGGCAATTAAAATCTTAGTTTTATTCATATCCCGTTGTTTAGCAATGTAAAAAAAACAGCATTGAGCACGAGGAGAAGTGATACACGTCCGTCTAGCACCACCGCTCAGCGGTCACTGTCGCACTGCATTGAAAGGAAAGAGAAGCGCAATGACAACCTCGAAACGGCTCAAATAAGACTGGATAAAAACATGAAATTCAATAATTATTAGTGAAAAGCTTTAATGATTAAAAAATCTTTCGGGTGAGACTTATTTATTTATCTTTACTATGCGTATTCGAAGTTTCGTGGTACCAGCTCTTATACTTTTTACGTAGACCGCAAAAACAAATTTTAAAAGCACAATTTTCAAAATGCAAATGTATCGAGAAAATGTAATGCTATCGTGTTTCGGTGCGGGTCAAGTTTAGTTAAAGAACCAAAGTTGCATATAATACATAAAATAGTTTTGTACTAATAGTAGAAATATCATAACCAGTCTTCCGAAAACGGGCATTTGGCATCTCAGAGCCCCTTAAATTTTAGTACAGGGGTAGCTTTTATGTCCGGGAAAGGACATAGGCTACGTTTTATTCCGAAATTCCCACGGGATCGGGAGCTACACGGGTGAAACCGCGGGGCACAGCTAGTATTTAATAATAGTGTTTTGTTAATTTTCGTAAAATTTATTTCTAGACATACTTAACAACTTCTCGGGAAGAAAACTAGACTAACCAATCAACAAATGCAGAGAGTTCTATATAAGCAAGCTATAAATACCACACCCATATGTTACTTATATTTATTCCCACAACTTTATATTATGTTCTTTCGCTATTTCCAGTTCTTTCCGTTCATATTTTCCATTGAAAAAGCAGTTACCTTTAAAATGCTGGACGTTAGCCCCTGGAGAGCTCTTTCTACCGACCGTCATTGTATGAGTATGAGCATGCGATACTTGGCATACGAAAAAATATTTAATACGTTATAACTTTGAGCGAAACCTCTTGGGGTTTGAAGTAATTTTATTGTTTCTTTTATTCGTTTATTATATTGTGTTTGATAGTGATGTTTAGTGTTTGAATATATTATTCTTCTTTTGTTTCTTATAATTCAATTACTATAGGTATACCTAGTGTTCTGTGTGAAAAGAATTTTATATAAATAATATACATGGTAAATATCCCGTTAGTCATAATAATTTGAGTGAAAAGAATTGTTCATTTACATTAACAACTTGAAACTCAATTTTACAAGGGATTTGGAAAAATAACACATAAGTGGTAACCTGTCAGTGTTGTCCGTGATATTGAAGTGTTACGTTTAGGAATGTATATAAATTCAGTCATTAACTTTTCTTTTTCGATGCGTGTCGGTTAATTTAACTACGAGCCACATTGAAAATGAATCACTCGACCCAGGAATCGAACTCGGTACCTCATGGTCATAATTTTTTAAGTTTTACCTACCAATATTGACTAAAAACTATCCAAACTGCCACCTTCATTTCATAACTCGATGTAGTTTCATGTTGATGCATGAGCTACGACACCTCACTCTCACTGAGCAGACGATGTTTGCTTACACCATTCATTCACAGATGGCATACAGATAGCCTTGTTTGACTCCGGAGATTAAATTGCACCTTCTTTCAAATACTCAGACTGTTAGACAAGAGATAAGCGAAGCTAAAAGATCATAGAGGTCAAAGTAAGTAACGCTTTCGGTCGGTTTGAGGTACAATTTGTTTAGTTTTTTGATCTATTTTGTTAAGATAGGCTTCCTAGTAAGGTTGTTTGAGTATGGTTTCTTACTAAATCTCATGTAGGTTAGTTATGCCTATTTGTAGTGGTATATTGTGGGTACTTATTATAAAGTATTAATTAATTATATCATTTTCTATTTACAAAGATGCATGTAAATTACTGAACTGAAAAATATGTGTATCGCAGTCGTAGAATCCCTACAAGTATTTTTTTAATTCTTTGTGTTCATAAATGTTATTTTTAATTGTTTTGTTTTTGTTCGATTAATTTTTATGAGGTACTTTTCCAAAATTGTAATATTTCAATTAGAACTTCAACTAACGCAATAATTGTCAATTCTTTGTCTGCAAAGTACATAAAACAGTCGGGTTTTAACAAACCTCTCCGGAAAACGAGAAACGAATCATCTAATTAGACATTACGTCTGTTACATTTCTGAAAATCCTTTGTATTGCAGAATTTTATGCGTTCTTTGTTCAATGTTGGACGGCATTTTTAAATGCTACGCTCGCGTTGTTCAGTTTTCGACTATAACTCCTTACTAATAAGGTCGGTTTTGATGATGGGCAATTGTAAATATTGAGCTCGCGACAATCGTCACCGAGCTCAGTGAGAAGACTCGCTAACGAGCCCCTCCCCCTCATTTTTATTTTATCACTCCCTCCCACTTCGCTGCTATTTACAGTTTTTCTTTTACTAGACCGTCATAAGGCAAATATCTCATTTTGTAATATTCTAATGGGAAAAACTCTTCTGAAAACACCCTATTGTCATGTGTGAATCATTATAAGTTGAGATTTTCTTTGACATTTTATTATATGTGTACAACAGATTGCGGTGAAGCCATTTTTAGTTTATTTGTTGAATTTCTTTTTTTTAATGAATGTATGTAATGTGAAAATGTGTATTATTAGAATAAAAATATTCTTTTACTGTTTGTAAGTAAATTAATTTTATTTTTCCTTAAAAAAGCTCTCACGGATGTTAGTATAGACAAAAGGACTTAATCACCACGCTTGTCCATTGCATATTAGTAACAAAGTCCATCCATTCATCGGTCGACTTAGGAATTGAACACAATAGTTGTTCTTGTGTAAGTTTTTACCATAACTTTGTATTATCTTAAACTAATCAGACAGTATTACAAAAGACTGTTACCTTTCATTCCGTTCTATAAATTCGATTGACGTTGCATCCGTATTCCGTACCGAAGGTTCATTATCTCAATAACTCGAAGGACCCTGTTTTTTTATTCAAAGTTTCGTTATTTAGATGAGTATGTTACCGGGACAACGATGTACTTTACCTATTTGTTAAAATAATACTACATCAAATATGTGCTTACGTAGTTATGAATAATAACAAAATTAATTAGCTTTCACGTGACTGAATGATTACTATGTTGAACTGCCAAGTTATGGGTTCGATTACCGTGCCAGGTTAATATTTGTATTTTGGGTATTGCGTGTATAATTTTGTAAATATTTTTTTTATGATAAGAATATACGTAAGGAATTTATACGATAGAATAGAATGTTTGATTACGTCATGTCTTTGTGTGTATTTTATACAGCCTCGATTCATAAAATAGGAATAATTTACACAAAGACAATTGAACTTCACCAACCATATGTTACATCAGATATATAAAATGCGGGAACTAAAATCGCTGACAAGACTTCGATCGTTAGTATGGGTTCTCTCTGGGACCACTATCTCTGCATATATTCACAAATGCAGCGTGTGAAATGCACAAGGGAATAATTCTGCTCAAACTTCAGATTTTACTTTATAATTTTGTTGTTTAAGCAGAACGAATGAAAAGGATTTTTTAAGCAAGAATAATTAATACACGAAGTTTTTTTTTGTTTCACACTTTATTTCAAAATAAAGAAACTGAACAGATTTTTTGTTTCAACGCGTTAATTTAAGTTAAGTTCATTTAAAAGCCCATTTGCAATAATAGAAACATCATGCTGCGACTAAATGATTCTTCATTTGATTGAAATTGATTTCAGTTACCTTTAATTGAATTTTACATATACCTTCCTTTTGAATAACTCTATCAATTGCTGAAAACTACATCAAAATTCGTTGCGTAATTTAAACGATCTAAGCGTACAAACAGTGCCAGCGACTATATTTTTATACTAGTTATAAAGATGTAAGTATAGTTAAACAATATTATTAAATTGTAAAGCAATGACTGTGTACGAAGTACAGAAGGCGACGCAAGTGGGCAGTAAGGTCATGTTTACATTGATGGAGCCGAACGCGACCGTGCGGATCGGGTGCGTGGACACCAGCCTTAGGAGGTCGCGGATGGCTTTGTACTGCTTGTCACCTGAAACAACACATTATATTATTCTCAGATGTTTTGATTGTGGTAACCATTATTAAATATATGATTAATAATACTTACATCCCAGGGAATAAGTGAGCAGTGTTGCCAGTTTCATTCTCAAAGCCTTCGCACTATTTTCGGCCATCTGGGCCACCCTCGATAAGACGTACAGGGCAATGATAAACTCAAATAATGCGAAGAGATATATTGCCTGCATTACTGGTGCGATGCCACCCTAAAACAATGTAAACATAGTTATAGACACAGGCATAGTGAACACAGTGAATAGAATGGGCGCGAATACGAATCCTTGCGGGACACTGCTTGATGTAGTGGGCGGTCGAATGAGTCCCTTTCCCGATTTCCCCCGTGGAAGGTAAGATATAATATATAAGATAATAATATTATATAATCCCGAAATATGTGCAACGAGTGA
Organism: Timandra comae; assembly: GCA_958496195.1. Taxonomy (NCBI): domain Eukaryota; kingdom Metazoa; phylum Arthropoda; class Insecta; order Lepidoptera; family Geometridae; genus Timandra; species Timandra comae. The sequence continues at coordinate 9,603,278 of OY292363.1, read as the reverse complement.
AATTACTGGCTAGTTGCGTTTAAACAGTTTTTATAAAAAACCGTTGAGTCGGACTCAATCGAACGCCTTCGCCAAGTCGATGAAGAGCGTTCCGGTACACTGTTTTTTGTCCGCGGCATATAAAAATATCTTATGTTATTTTCTGTATAAAATTAAATTTGAACGATTTTTTTATATATCTATACGTGAATTGATATATAACTTGTTGTATGTGTATGTTAAATATCAAATCTGTAGATGTTGTAATTTTTGTGTACTACAAAACTTGGAGAGCTTATGGTACACAAGAATTACTTGCGAAACCCCCCAAGCTAATAAAGCAAGGTGATCAAATGTGTAATTTTGAGTATTGTTATTGTATATAATCTCACCTTAATACTCGAGGTCGTAACTTCATATAACAAACCAATATAATACAACACGAACAAGAAAAGCATTATTGTTATCTGTGTACCAAACACCTTGTTATAAAGTTTAGATATTTTCGTTATAGTCATAAAAGATTTAGACCATCGATCGTACAATACAATATCCTCTCTATTACATAAAATATTTTTCTGGTCTTCATGCATTTTCATGATCGTTTCAAGCTTAACGTCGATTGATCGATTTATGAACTGCGTTAGATCATAAATAATGTATAACACGCAGTATATAATGGGGAACTCGAAAAAATATCGGAGATGAGTAAAGTATAAGAAAAGGTCGCATGCGATTATAATAAGTTTAATTAGACCGCTTTCACCAGTATTGTAAATGAACACGTAATAATAAATATCAAGAAACAATTTTGTTGTGAGGTAGCAAACACTTATTAATGATAATTTTGTTTTGTTCAATGACTCAAAAGGAGTATAATTTTCAAATTGATTTTGGGAGTAGTTACAGAACGATTTGACATAATATAATATTTTTAAAAACAATTTCGAATTCACAATGCTTGAGCTAATAACGACAATTGAAAAACATATTGAAAAGGAAAAGTATGTGGAATCTTCATCGTAGTAAATAAAAAAACTGTAACGAACGTATAAAGAAAATACGGTTAACAAAATCTCAACAATTATTCGAAAACTTATCAAAATCTTTGATATTCTCCCGAAAAAGATATAATTCCTATAGATACACATCACATTTTCAAGTATTAATATTGCTCTAATAGGATACTGAATATACATTTTGCTTTTGAAAGGTAGGCTACGTGTACTTTTATTGTATTCTAAAGAAATATTAATTTACAAAGTCTATGTTCAATGGTTCTTTCTAATTCATTAATTTTATGACATTTGATTGACATCAGTATGATAATAAAGTACATTTCGTGGAAAGAACACAAATAATATACCTAATGTCGTGTTCTTTTAGCGTAATTATTTTTTCCCTTCGTTTTCACCAAGGTTTTAAACATGCATCAAATTTGTATAAAAACTTGTTGGAATTTTGTAAAACAAGTTTAGTCTTCAAGTTGCAAAACCAGTTGGTTAATCAACAAGCATGAAAGTATCGAATTTGTTTTAAACATGTTTTGACAGTTAGTCACTGGCTTCGTTTAAACCTTGCTTAAAACCAGTGGCCCCTCTCGGCTTATTTGAAGAGCACTTACAATATTCGACTATAACAAAGTCACACAACATTTTCAAAATATTTATTTACCTCCATATTGAATCTCGTAATGGCGTAGAGTAGTACAATGTAAAACACAACTATCGTTCCCAGCATCATTGTTATCTGAAAGGTAAAAAAATATATTAGGTTCTGACTCTGGTATATTTAGAACAAATTAAAAAATATAATTCCTTATATTACAAATTGCATAGCATAGCTGTAAATTGAAAAGAATATTACGAGTTAACTGTAAAACGTTATTAAAAGAATAATAACGTAGCGTGACAACGCATCACACCGATATCTGCAAATTCTACAATATTTTATTATGTAACTAATTTCATAAGTTTATGAAACTCTTTTCTTTCTACTTTCTTTAAAATTGGTTCAGTAGTTCTCCAGGCGAGTGCAGTTAAAGAAACAGAAAGAAAAACAGATGGATTTTTATTGTTATAGTTGTACATTACCTGAAAGCCCAACATCTTATTGCACAAGTTGGAGCATTTCTTCACAGATATATACGCGGCCGACCACTTGTCGAACAATTGCAGACATTTGTCACAATCTTTAACGATAACCACCGACGTGTGCCGGCACAGCGCCTTCATCTCGCAGTGGAACTTCTCCTGGACTGTTTCGGCGTCGAACGACCGCAATATGCCTTTCAACTGCTCCGCTATCCCGCATATCATACTACTGACTATGTATATTTCGACGAAAAGACGATAATCAAATAATAAAGCGTTAAAACCACTCAAAATATGCCAGAATTCTTCTAAATCAAACGTTTCAGATTCCATATGTATGTAGTAGTAGTAAATAGATAACGTAGCTTTGATCACCCCATACGTTACGACTGGCAATAAAAATAAAAACGTCTTTATTTTTTCTAATTGTCTTAGGTAAACTACATCGTCAGGGAAGTAAAAATCGTAAGCTTTGAAGTATTTGATAAATGTTTTAAACATTTTCGAATAGTACAATGCTAAGAGCATGATGACTATCGAGTATATAGATGCAAGCAAAAAATAAAGACCACTGGAATCGACAGAAGTGTGCGTTTCTAAAATGATATTACAATGATATAAAATATTGGATAATATTAATGTTTCCTCAATGATCACACGTATAATAATTAGTATTTTTGATTTTAGTTTGAAATATTGGTAATTTCTGTAAATACTGAATATGTTTTCGATGTATAATATTAATGTTAACAGATTCATTTTGCTAGTTGCTCAATAAATAACTCTTGGTTCTGATATCGACGGCTTGTCTCTAGTTAGTAACGCGTAATTGTGACTTACTCTAATTATTGTAATGGTGGAATAGTATTTCCGAATGACGTTGATATGAAACGTCAATATTATTTCGCGGTGTATACGGAGACATTATAAAAATTAAATTTATAGTAAGTAATTAAGCAAAGTGTAATAATATGTACGCGTACTTATATCAATGTTTGACATCCTATATGAGTTTATTTGGTATACACACATAGTACAAGTTTTGAAAGTATAATTCACTAATGGAACTTTATTTTTGGTCATAGGGGTAAATGATTAAACGGGCCGCCTGATGGTAAGTAAGTACTGACGCTTTGCTCCTCAGAAGAGTCCCAAGTGTCTTGCCGAAGGATAAAGAAGAGGGGTGTTGGTTTCTGGACCTCACACTCACCATGCGATACACATTAGCCTTAGCATATTCTGTATGCCACTCAACCAACAAGTCATCAGCTCATATAGGTATAAGTATACGAACATTCCACTCGAATCACTCTATTTATTTCCAAAAACTACATAAAATCCATTGCATATTTCAAAAGATCTAAACGCACAAAACAACGGCTGTGTTTTAAATACATAAGAAAGTTTAAACAATATTATTAAATTGTAAAGCAATGACTGTGTACGAAGTACAGAAGGCGACGCAAGTGGGCAGTAAGGTCATGTTCACATTGATGGAGCCGAACGCGACCGTGCGGATCGGGTGTGTGGACACCAGCCTTAGGAGGTCGCGGATGGCTTTGTACTGCTTGTCACCTGAAACGACACATTATATTATTTTCAGACGTTTTGATTGTGGTAACCATTATTAAATATATGATTAAAAAGACTTACATCCCAGGGAATAAGTAAGCAGTGTTGCCAGTTTTGTTCTCAATGCTTTCGCACTATTTTCGGCCATCTGGGCCACACTCGATAATACGAACAGAGCAATGATAAACTCAAATAATGCGAAGAGGTATATTGCCTGGATTATTGGTGCGATGCCACCCTAAAACAATATAAACGTAGTTTATGAAACAAGCACAGATTATTATTACGACCTTACCTCTTAGACTTATCGATACACAAAAACATATGAAACTCGGTGAAGCCGTTTTGAAGGAGTAGGGTTACAAGAACCAAAATATAAATTAAGTTAAATTATTATTTGCATGTAATAAGCCCACGTCTTGTCACCATAAGTATCCACAAGATATCATTAGTGTACACATTGAATAAAAGAGGCGCCAGTACGAAGCCTTGCGGGATACTGCGTCTTGGTGTGGGTGATCGAATGATTCCCTTTCCCGCCTGCCCACGTGGAAAGTAAGATATAATAAAAATACTCGAAATATGTCCAATGAGAGGAACTGGCAACTTGAGTTTAAATAGCTTGTTTTAAAAGCCGTTGTGTGAGACTCAATCGAACGCCTTCGCCATGTCAATGAAGAGCACTCCGGTATAGTGTTTGTAGTCGAAGCTGCGTTATAATGTAATACGGTGCTTTCCATAGTCTCTTCACGTATTATCACAATCTTTATAGCAGTTTCAGAGATTTTTAATTATTTATATTACAGAGAATTGATAATAATTGATGTATATTTTTGAGTATTGTTGTAAAGTGTTAACTCACCTTAAGACCCGTAAGAACAAATTCATATAACAAACTAATATAATAAAACACGGCCATAAATATGTGTATTGTTATCTGCGTACCAAACAACGCATTACAAAGTTCAGATATTTTCGTCACAGTTTTATAAGATTTCGACCATCGATCGTACAATATAATATCTTTTTTATTATTTGTAATAATTTTCTGGTCTCCATGTATTTTCTTCATTTCAAGTTTAGCGTCGATTGATCGATTTATGAAATGCGTTATATCATAAATAATGTATAACACATAGTATATAATGGGGAACTCGATAAAATATCGGAGATAACAAAAGTATATATATAAGTCGCATGCCAATATAATATGACCCATCACACTGCTTGCCCCAGTATCGTAAAGGAACACGAAATAATATATATCGGTAGACACCTTTGTTGAAAAGTAAACGGCAAATATTAATAAAATTTTTGTTTTGTTCAAAGATTCAAAAGGTGTATAATTTTCAAATTGATTTTTGGAGTAGTGACGGACCGAGTTTATATAAGATAGTATTTTTAAAAATAATTTTGACTTCACAATACTTGAGCATATAACGAAAATTGAAAAAAGTATTGAAAAGTGAAAGTAAGTAGAATCTCCGTCGTCGTTACCTACAAATTTGTAACGAACGTATATAGAGGATACAGTTAACAAAATCTCAACAATTATACGAACACTTATCAAAATCTTTGATATTCTACCGAAACAGATATAATTCCTATAGACACACATCACATTTTCAAGTATTAATATTGCTCTAATAGGATACTGAATATACATTTTGGTGTTGAAATGTAAGTACGTGTACTTTTATTGTATTCTAAGTTCATATTGAATTACTAAGCCTCTGTTGTATGGTTTGTTATAATCAATCAACTTTGTGACATTTGATTGACATTAGACTCAGACACACTGTTACGAGTATAATGGAAACATTTTTAATGAATGAATAAATGAAACACCCGTCTCTTTTAGAATAATTAAATTTTCTTGTGTATGGTTTGACTTCTTACCTCATTCATCGTGTAAAACTATGTGTTTTTATTAAGGTGGTCATTGACCAGTCAGTCGAAATGATCGGTCCAGACATAAAACTGTGCGTCACTCCAAAAGTTTTAGGGCAACTAGATTACCCTACCGGAATCTGAAATTGCTCCGGTGATTGACGACGATTTTTGGATGAACGACAGTTCAACTGATCAGTTAAACTGACTCGCCAATGGCATCTTTAGTACATCAGTTTGTTTTACTTGAGTTATTTTTTTCAGTTTTGCTAAGTGTTCTTCTTCTAAACCAATGTCTCTTTAGATAACGGCGAAGCCGTGGTTGGAAAATAATTTAAAAATACACTTTATATGTAACTAGCTGTGCCCCGCATAGTTCCCGATCCCGTGGGAATTTCGGGATAAAACATATGTCCTTCCCCGGACCATAAGCTAGCCCTGTACCAAACAAGTCAATCGGTTCAGTAGTTTAGCCGTGATGCCGTGACCAAGGGAAATGGGAATTCATTTTTATATGTATATCCTACTAATATTATAATCCTACTAATACATATTATAAAGCCGAATGTTTGTGAGTGTGGATGTTTAGATGTATGGATGTTTGTTCCTCTTTCACGCAAAAACTACTGAATGGATTTTATTGAAATGTAGTACAGATGTTCCTCATACCTAGGAATAACACATAGGATTACTATACTTTTTATCCCAAAATTCCCACGGGATAAGGTTCCGCGGGTAAAACAGCGGGGCACAGCTAGTAAAGATATAGGTCTGTAAATTTAATGTAAGTATACACTGTACACATCTTTCCTTTTGTTAATAACTCAAGTGATGCGATGTGTTATCAATATGACGTTGGTATACGATACGAGTAGTAATCATTTTAATGAGTTTGAGCGTTGTTCATTAAGTTAATTGTTTTTGTATAGTCGCGAGTAATGAGTAAATAATACCGGCGGACAATTTGTTCAAATTAGTTTTTAAGAATTAACATAACATAATCATTCACTACATCATCTCATTATAGTAACCAACCCCTAAGTTCGTGACTTGTATCTAGATTAGAGTATCAGAAACTACGCACACACACACGCCCAGACCGAGATAAACATTTGTAGTCCACACAAATATTCACCCCGCACGGGAATCGAACCCGCAACCTTCCGGTTCGCAGTTCGGTATGGTGACCACTCTGCCATCGAGGTCGTCAATTAGTTTTGAATATTGAATAATATAGACTAGTGATCTTCTCTGGCTTCTTACGAGTTCAATTGTTCATTAGATATTTTTTTTGTTTTTTCTGATTATACCGTACACAAAAAATGTTCCATTTAGTTTCGTCATTTTCAAATTATTTAGAATATTATAAATTCTACTTAGCTTATTAAATATTAATATACTATTTAGGTATTAATATAAACTAGAAGTCCTAAGTAGAATTGATCTCTAATTAATCTTAACAATTAAAAGTTACCTATACATGTTATTACCTGCATATTGAAACTCGTTAAGGCGTAGGGTAGTACAATGTAAAACACAACTATCGTTCCCAGCATCATTGTTATCTGAAAGGTTAAAAAATAGTAAGTAAATAAAATACAAAGTGAGCGTATATATTATTGCATTATTTTAGATATAATGCAGCTTTTTCAATAAAAATATGACAAGTAGGTACTAAGTTCTATTATTTCTTTTTTCATCTTTTCACATTCCCGCCATTTTAGCGTCTGTTCACTAGCGCCACCAAGCGGCGCCTAGTAGTAACAATATTCAAAAGAGGTTGCATGTCAGACTAAAGAGGTTGATAATATAATCGATATAACATAATATAAATATAATCGATATAATAAAATAATATAAGTACTTTTTCTGTAAATTAAATACTATAACAGAAAAACTTATTCTTCATCCCCCATCTTGGAAAAAGTAAGTTTGTGAATTCAAAACATCATTAAACCTATAACTTCAACCTCCATGGTGTCGAATTTATCATACAACCTTTTTGATTTGTTAAATACTCAGACTCGGAACCTTCTCGGAGTAGGTACTTTTTTTTAAATTGTATTGTGCGTGGATTTTTTTTACGTAATATTAGAAGGTAATACTCGTAGTTAATTGTTATACAATTGCGCAAAGTTGCCTTTTAACAACGTGCTATATTAAATGTAAAATCTGTAAATGCTGTCGATTTCTGCAACTAGTTGCAGTAGCAACTTCAGTAGAAAAACATGAAGATAGAAAAGATGGAATATAAAGAACTTCTACATTACCTGAAAACCCAACATCTTATTGCACAAGTTGGAGCATTTCTTCACAGATATATACGCAGCCGACCACTTGTCGAACAATTGCAGACATTTGTCACAATCTTTGACGATTACCACCGACGTGTGCCGGCACAGCGCCTTCATCTCGCAGTGGAACTTCTCCTGGACTGTTTCGGCGTCGAACGACCGCAATATGCCTTTCAACTGCTCCGCTATCCCGCATATCATACTACTGACTATATACATTTCGACGAGAAGGCGATAATCAAATAATAAAACGTTGAAAACACTCAAAATGTGCCAAACTTCAAACAAGTCAAACGTTTCAAATTGAATATGTATGCAGTAGTAGTAAATAGATAATGCACCTTTTGTCACCCCATAGGTTATGACTGGTAATAGAAATATAAAAATCTTTATTTTTTCTAATTGTCCTAAGTAGATTATATCGTTGGGAAAGTAAAAATCGTAAGCCTTGAAATATTTGATGAACGCTTTAAATGTTTTCGAATAGTACATTGCTAAGAGCATGATGATTATCGAATACATAGCTGCAAGCAAAAAATAAACTACATTCCAATTGACGGGATTGTGGTTTTTTTTAATGATATAATAATGAAATAAAATACTCGAAAATATTAATGTTTCTTCAGTAATTACTCGTATAATAATTAGTATTTTTGATTTAAGTTTGAAATATTGGTAATTTCTGTAAATACTGAATATGTTTTCGAAGAATAATATAAATTTTAACAGATTCATATTGTCAGCGGCTTGTTTCGAGTTAGTAATGCGTAATTGTAACTTATTCTAATTTATTATTATGGTTTCCACTAATAACATTTTCTAATAAAGGTAAAAGAATTACGGAACATTATGATAATTAAATCCCACCAAAAACATTCTGTAAAAAACTAGCCAAGTCTCGATGGAGCTGCTTGTTTATCTCTAAAAAGTAATGAAATCTAGACAAAGTGGTGCCAAGTGTAAGGTTCCTTACTGCGATTTCTTTATTATTATAGTTAATGTTGTGTGACTTGGCCGTTGAAGGGTACACATGTACTCAAGAGTACAAAACTAGGTGCTCCATGACACTATTACACCAATCTGTCGCCAGAACCGCTACCCATTGACGATAGAAAATTGCCACTTGAAAAACGTTGATTCAATATCCAGTCAATTGTAGGCTTAATAAAGCTGCGTATTTTAATAATTTTAAAACATTACGTGTAAACTAAATTGCTTTGTACCCACTACTAACGTTTTAAACAATGTTCAACGGCCAAGTCACACAACAGTTTTTTTACAGAATGTTTTTGGTGGGATTTCATTTATTTTTGTTGAAACGTGTTTATATTTATTTATTTTATTAGATTTTCTTATTTGACACATTTTTTTTCTTTTTAGGAGTAGTATTTTATTATTAAGCGCCCCGCAGTTTCACCCGCGTAGTTCCTGTTTGCGTTTCTGTGGGAATTTCGGGATAAAAAGTATCTTATGTGCTTCTCCTGGTTCTAAGCTACCTCCCCACAAATTGTCAGCCAAATCAGTTCAGCTGTTCTAGAATTATACTTCCCGTTCCCATTCCCGTGGGAATTTCGGGATAAAAAGTATCCTATGTGCTTTTCCTGGTTCTAAGCTACCTTCCCACCCAATTTCAGCCAAATCTATTCAGCCGTTCTTGAGTTATAAATTCCCGTTCCCAATCCCGAGGGAATTTCGGGATTAAAAGTATTCTATGTTCTTCTCCTGGTTTTAAGCTACCTCCCCACCAATTTTCAGCCAAATCAGTTCAGTCGTTCTTGAGTTATAAATTCCCGTTCCCATTCCCGTGGGAATTTCGGGATCAAAAGTATTCTATGTTCTTTTCCTGGTTCTAATCTACCTCCCCACCAATTTTCAGCCAAATCAATTCAGCCGTTCTTGATTTTTAAATTCCCGTTCCCAATCCCGTGGGAATTTCGGGATTAAAAGTATCCTATGTCCTTTTCCTGGTTCTAAGCTACCTTACCACCAATTTTCAGCCAAATCAATTCAGCCGTTCTTGAGTTACAATTCCCGTTCCCGTTCCCTTATAATTCCCGTTCCCGTTCGATTATCCTAGTTTTTATAGTTTTCCCTTTATGTGGCCATTAAACCCTAACTCTGTACCAAATTTCAGCTCTCTAGGTTCATGGGAAGTACTAATTCTATTTTGATGATCATGAGTGAGTGAGTGAGTGAGTGAGTGAGTGAGTGAGTGTCTGTCATAAATACGAAACTTTGCTTTCGCTTAACTTCGGAACTAAATGACCTACAGACTTGAAATTTAATTTTAAGTATGTGATTGTATAGCTTACTAGATGACGAAAATTTCAGCGTTCTGGGCTTATCCAGAGGTTCTCAAATAGGGGCCTGAAAATGCGGCGAAATGGTTCCTGTAAAGGATGGTACGGCAGTGTTTGCTTCGCGCTCGACTTGGCGGGGGGCACTGCCGTGCCCCCAGATTTATGGTAAGTAATTGGGAAAAGCGAAACTATTGATCAATATTTGACAAGCATGTGACGTAGTTGGTAGTGACTGCTCGCTCAAGACAAAAATAACTATAATACATATTAATAAATAATAGCTTTGTTGATAAGCACAAAGAATTTTTATTGCATTATAAATACTCGTAAATACATAGAATCGATGATAATTTTATATAACAGTACATAGACACAAAAATGTTAACCTTAAGCGGGAACTAAAGAACCTTTAAGATGGGTGCGCCAAAGTTCACCTAAAATTTCAACTCCGATAATTGGAAATCCGAAAATTTTCTTCCTAACATTTTTTATCCTAACAATCGCAACTCCTAAAATCTTTGTCACTAATGTTTTAATTCCGAAACATTTGTTTTCCTATATTTTCTCAACATAACCATCGTTCATACTATTATTCAAAGTCATATCTTTTTTGTTTAGATTTATTTTTATTTCTTATAATCAATATTATATACATAAATTTTTCGTAACTTTGTTTTTACATAACATGTAGGTATAACATATAACGCACGAGCCGAGCGAGCAAAACCAGAGTCCTGCTCCAATCATTCAGTCAAGTTCCAGTAACGAATCGGTCCTATTCCTAATTATTGGTTTAGGTTATGTTAGAACTGTGACCCCAACGCACGAGCCGAGCGAGCGTAGCGAGCGTGCCGCGGCAGCGGCCGGCGAAGTGCCAGAACCGAATTGGTGCTTTAGTTATGGTTATGGTAAACTCCCAGGCCATAAGCATAACCGTAAACGAGTCGTATAATAATCATTAAAACTATAAATATCATCTTCTACCCGTATATATTTTTTATTACACTTGGTAAATGTTTCTTTCTGAGCATGAGTGAAAATATTATGGTAAGTATGTTTAGGGATAAAAGCGTTATGATAAAAAACAGTAGGAGTTTAAATATGTTTACATTAATGATGTTAGTAATTAAAATTTTCGGACACATCAGTGTTATGAGCATCGTCGGTAGCACTACAAATAGTATGAATTAAAACTTTAGGATGAAAAATTTTAGGAAGAATGATCATTCGGACTACAAATAGTTAGGAAAAACATTTTCGGGTAAAGAACTTTAGGTGAGCCAATATGGACCCCTTTAAGATAGCAAGCAGCGTCATAGTATACAAGATCTAAGCATACAAACAACGAATTGACTACGTCTTATACTAGTAATATAGAAAATACGGTGTACGATTAAACAATATTATTAAATTGTAAAGCAATGACTGTGTACGAAGTACAGAAGGCGACGCAAGTGGGCAGTAAGGTCATGTTCACATTGATGGAGCCGAACGCGACCGTGCGGATCGGGTGTGTGGACACCAGCCTTAGGAGGTCGCGGATGGCTTTGTACTGCTTGTCACCTGAAACGACACATTATATTATTTTCAGACGTTTTGATTGAGGTAACCATTATTAAATATATGATTAAAAAAACTTACATCCCAGGGAATAAGTAAGCAGCGTTGCCAGTTTCGTTTTCAAAGCTTTCGCACTATTTTCGGCCATCTGGGCAACCCTCGATAATACGTACAGGGCAATGATAAACTCGAATAATGCGAAGACGTATATTGCCTTAGTAGTGAGAAATCACCCTAGAACAATATACTTAAATTAATATAGTTTCAGACAAACAAGCTGATTCAGTAAAGATTGTTTTGCTATTGAAATTTCCATGGTGGTATCACTTGGGGGTATATAAAGTAGTTAATTAGTAGCAAAATTTATAAAAATCGGTCAAGCTGTTTCGCAGCAGTTTTTTTATAAACACTTGTAAAGCGAGAATTTCAAATACATAAAATATCATAAATATCCTTAAGATATCTTTAGTAAACACATTGAATAGAGGAGGCGCGAGTACGAAGCCTTGTGGGATACTGCGTCTTGATGTGGGTAGTCGAATCCCTTTCCCGCCTACCCTCGTGGAAAGTAAGATATAATAAATACTCGAAATATGTCTAATGGGAGGAACTGGCAACTTAAGTTTAAATAGCTTGTTGAAAAAGCCGATGTGTGAGACTCAATCGAACGCCTTCGTCAAGTCAATGAAAAGCGCTTCGGTATAGTGTTTGTTGTCAAATATGCGTAAGACGTGATGGAGTGTATTCGGTAGTTTTTTCAGTATGGCTAGTAAAATATAATCTCACCCTAAGACCCGTAGTAGTAACTTCATATAATATACCAATATAATGCAACACGAACAGAAAAAGCATTATTGTTATCTGTGTACCAAACACCTTGTTATAAAGTTTAGATATTTTTGCCACAGTTTTATAAGATTTTGACCATCGATCGTACAATATAATATCTTTTTTATTATTTGTCATATTTTTCTGGTCTCCATGTATTTTCCTCATTTCAAGATTAGCGTCGATTGATCCATTTATGAACTGCATTATATCATAAATAATATATAACATGAAGTATATAATGGGGAACTCGAAAAAATATCGGAGATAACAGTAGTATATGTATAATTCGCATGTAAATATAATATGACCCATCACACCGCTTGCCCCATTATCGTAAAGGAACACGAAATAATATACATCGATAGACACTTTTATTGTGTAGTAAAAAGTAAATAAGAAACATACTTTTGTTTTGTTCAAATACTTAAAAGGTGTATAATTTTCAAATTGATTTTTGGAGTAGTGACGGAACGAGTTTATATAGGAAAATATTTATAATATTATTTATAAACCATTTTGAGTTCACAATGCTTGAACTCATAACGAAAATTGAAATAAGTATTGAAAAGTAAAAGTAAAAAGTATCTGAATCGTTATTCATAGACCATTTGTAATGAACGTATACAGAGAACACAGTTGACAAAATCTCAAGAATCATACGAGCACTTATCAAAATCTTTGATATTCTACCGAAACAGATATAATTCCTATAGACACACATCACATTTTCAAGTATTAATATTGCTCTAATAGGATACTGAATATACATTTTGTTGTTGAAAACGTGTAATTTTAGTGTATTCTAAGGTAATATTAACGTAGTAGTGCGATGAGTCGCCCTAATCAAATCAACTTTATGATATTTGATTGACATCACAGTAATTATGAAGTACAGTTTTGGGTAATGGAAATAAATAATGAAACACCATGTTGTCATAATTTTTTTTTTAATGGAATATGAACCGAAAATTCGTGGAGTAAGATTTGTCTTTTCGTTTTACCTCAACTAGAATTTGAAATTATTATTTTTGTAACTTGAGTAGACACTTATTTAATGTCTGTGTGAATGAGTGTGTGCGTAGTTTCTTATACCACAGAATTTAGGGAATAATGATTAAACAATATTGTGTCTTTTTCACAGGTATATATTGTTAAGTACTTACTCAAAAGTACATATGTCATAGGTTTTTCTTTATCTTCTGCCTTAGCCAATCCACACTTCTTGATTTGTCATAAAAAATGCTGTCGTAATTATATTAGATAAGATCTTTTGTTATGATTAGCGGAGCCCCCTAGATTTAAGCGAGTATTTTTTTAATGTTTCTTTCTTAGCAGATATTTACGTTATAATAACTATCTGTTGCGAAATTTTAGCTCTTTCTGTGATAGATATGTTGATAGATCTGTCAGACAGTAACGATTTATTTTTATGTAAATACAATAATTTTAGCTATATATCCATACACATCTTCGCTTCTATATTAATTAATCAAATGATACGTTGGTTTCGTTATCATTATAATGAGTTAGTGCGTTGTTCATTAAGTTAATTGATTTTTTAGACACGATTGAGAAAACAATACCAACGGACACGTTCGAATTAATTAAGTTCAATCACACTTACAGGGTGTTTCATATAAGTACAATGAATATAAGTACTTATAGTTTTAAGTCTTTAAATAATTGTTGTCATGTGACTATGAATTGAAATTGAAATTAGTTGTGAATATTAAATAATATATTACCGTTAATAATATATTACAGACCATCGACCCACCCCAGTTTATATCAAGATAATTAACAATTATAGTCTACAATCAAAGTTGGTACAGCATTTTCTAAATAATTATTATTTACCTCCATATTGAATTTCGCAATGGCGTAGAGTAGAACAATGTAACACACAACTATCGTTCCCAGCATCATTGTTATCTGAAAAGAAAGAGAAACATAGTTATTAATATATGAAATTAAATAAATAATATTGTAAAATGCAGTGGACCCACCGAGGGCGAGTGAGCCATTAACTCTATCGGCGAGTTTCTCGCCCAAGAAAAGGACAGTGAACATACATTCCGTGTAAACAAAAGAGATGCATATACATGTTATTAATAGTTACTCGCTTTTTCACACTGCCGGCGAGTACTCGCTTTACCTCGCTTAGCGAGTTGGCGAGTTTATTTTTGTCGCTCAGCGACAAAACTAGTAAAGCGAGTACTCGCTTACTCACACAGCCGTAGCTCGTACCCGGCGGTGGGACCTTGTTTATGATTACCTGAAAACCCAACATCTTATTGCACAAGTTGGAGCATTTCTTCACAGATATATATGCAGCCGACCACTTGTCGAACAATTGCAGACATTTGTCACAATCTTTGACGATTACCACCGACGTGTGCCGGCACAGCGCCTTCATCTCGCAGTGGAACTTCTCCTGGACTGTTTCGGCGTCGAACGACCGCAATATGCCTTTCAACTGCTCCGCTATCCCGCATATCATACTACTGACTATATACATTTCGACGAGAAGACGATAATCAAATAAGAAAACGTTGAAAACGCTCAAAATATGCCAAATTTCAAACAAGTTAAACGTTTCAAATTGAATATGTATGTAGGAGTAATAAATAGATAATGTAGCTTTCATTACTCCATAAGACAAGACAGGTATTAGCATTAAAAATTTCTTTATTTTTTCTAATTGTCCTAAGTAGATTATATCGTCGGGAAAGTAAAATTCGTAAGCCTTGAAATATTTGATGAACGCTTTAAATGTTTTCGAATAGTACATTGCTAAGAGTAAAACACTTAGAGAGTACATAGATGAAAACATAAAATAAAACCTGTTCGAATCGACAGTAGTGCGAGTTTCTGCAAAGATATTACATTGATATAAAATATTGGAAAATATCAATGTTTCTTCAATGACCACACGTATAATAATTAGTATTTTTGATTTAAGTTTGAAATATTGGTAATTTCTGTAAATACTGAATATGTTTTCGATGTATAATATTAATGTTAACAAATTCATTTTGCTCAAATAAATAGCTTTTGATATTATAATCTGATACCGACGGCTTGTCTCGAGTTAGTGCCGAGTACTTGACAATTGTAATTATTATAATGGTGGTTAAACTATTTCTCAGTGATGGTATGTAATGAAACATAAATATTATTTTGTAAAGAGACATAATAATAATTCAATTTGTAACAAGTAATTGAGTAACACGTTAATAAATTCTAATTATTAATTATTCCTGAGTAATCCTCCGGTAAAACATCGTGAGGAAACCTGCACACACCTGGGATGAAATTCTAGGGTTGTGTGTGAAGTCGACCAACCCGCACTTGGCCAGCGTGGGTTACTTAGGCCTAAACACCCTAATTCAGGGTAGGCTCGAGCCCCTGGGGACATTATATGAACTGATGATGATAAATCCTCCGGTATACCGAGACACAGTGAAGCGCATAAAAAACATAAATATTTGCCTTAATCAAATCTAAATTTTTTGATTGAACAAACGAGACGTTATAATTGATATGACAAAGATTTGTATTAAAATACTATATCGTTATAAAGTTACCAAAGTTAATTACTCCATGACAATATTATGGAACCGATCAAAATTTAACTGATGGTGCGAGAGAAAATTACTTAAATGGAAATAAAACCTTATTCCTTTTATTTTTATCTTGTTTTTAATCGTTTTTTTAAGGTTATTTATCGTATAATTGATTTATTTATATAAGTTTATATTAAACTTAATCTTGCATTATTACGATGACTAACCAGCCGCACACCGAATCAACAAATGTTTTCAGACAGCAAATGTGTCCAAGAAACAATTTTCCTCACACATTTGTTTCTCGACACTTTGTTGCCTGGTAACATTTGCTGCTTCGGTGTGGGCAACGGTGAGCAAAAGTAGAAGACTCTGCTAGTGCAACCCTTAGCTTAATCTAAGTCTTAGATGAAACAATAAATGGCTTTTTATTTTAGTTATTTTTTCTTTTAAGTAAAACTAGTCTGCAATAATTCGAATTCAATATGTTTAACTGATGTAACCTACTTTTTAAGACTGCTTAGGGTATAAAAAGGTTTATTTATTAATTAGCATGGCCCCGCGGTTTCACCCGCGTAGTTTTTAATTTACCCCCTTTGCTCCCCCTAGGGGGGGGGGGGATTTCCAAAAATCCTCTCTTAGCGGTAGCCCAACTCCCCCCAACAAACACACGTGCTAAATTTCAGCTCTCTACGACCAGTTGTTTCGGCTGTGCGTTGTCTGTCATTCAGTCAGTACATCACTCAGTTACGGAAGAGTTTTATATATATATAAGATTAAATTAAATAATATATCGTGTATACTGCTATGCGTCGATACATTGCGTCGTAAGTACTCGCCTCGCGGGCCGTGTACGTCGCGTCGCTGTTTGCAAAGCACTGCACCGCTGTCGCGCGGTAATGGATATTGAAGTACCCACCACGGGTTTGTGCCATAAATACAAAAATATATGAAATGATACAAGCTACTGGGTGGTTTTTAAGTAACACCGACTTCAATGATACTTGGCTTGTGATGTTGGGTTTATGAAATAACAATGACTTTCGTATGGTCGAGCTAGCTAAGATCAAACTACTCTTACTCACTATTCGTCAGTTTAACCTAGAGTAAGACATCAAATCGGTGACTTTCGTCACGTTTTTCAGGAGGAAATGGAGGAGTTTGGGCTTCCGACTTCTCAGAATAGCCAAGTTTCATAACGGAACTTGTCGACTTCAAATTAGTTAAACAGATTTTTACGAAAATCGGTACAAATGTAGCTTATAATCAGAAATGACAAGTAAGATATTTTTTTCTTATAACCAGTGAACTAATGAATCCAATTGGATAAGTATCCGTGTATATTTTATGCCAAAATTTTACGTAAAATCTCAAAACACTGCCAAGATGTATATGATGTATATTTGAAGATATAACTGTATTAAATCGATGTGAATAAGCCTTAATTCTCTTGTGCACACGAAGCTTAATGCGTAAGTATTTAAGATGAGCTCATAATCCTTCAACATTCAATATCAAGCCGTGGCAAGTGTGGGTAACAGCATTATATTAAGAAGTCGATATACTTATTGTTTTATACTTAAAGTAGCAAAGCCTTGCGATTTTACCCTCGTAAATCCCATGGGAATTTGGGATAAAAATATTTTATTTTATTTATTTTTTTAGGAACACCAACAACATGTATGTACAGTCTCGGAATGAAAAGGTTCGTCAATTTTCAAATTGATTCGTATAATGTGTCGCGAAAACGTATTACCTTTTGAAACTATGGTACAGAAAAGACTCGGGTTAGGGAAAATAATGTTCTACTGCTCGATAATAAAGTTCAAAATTATTCAGATCAGTGTTGTTTGACAGGATAAATATCTTGTCAACAAGATTTTTGATAAACTAAAACCTTCTTGTTGGTTCAACCTGCCATTATTATTTCTGTTAAAACTATTGTCAATCGGTCAATGTCATCATTGCAAAATATCAAAGAGGTTTTTATATGCCGCGCGCACAAGGCAGTGTTTAAAAATAAGGATAGAAAAATGAAGCAAAACCTTATTCGATAGCAAACGTCATTCTATTTATTTAAATGTTAGCATCACTGTTTCTTATACTTGTATGTTGGCATAATTGTTTCTTGCAATACTAGTGCAAGTGAAAACCGACTTTAAGGTGACGAACCTTATCATTCCGTGACTGTACATAAACATTGCCACTTACAGAGGATATGTTATAGAAAGTTCTGATAAACACATCGAATATAGATGTCCACATCATTTATCATTATCTTATATATTTGTAATTGAATAAATTCAAAATTTGAATTATAAAGAACCCATTTTTGGTAAATCCCAATCCCGTGGGAATTTGGGACAAAAGTATTCTATGTATTCCTAATTATATAAGAAAAATCTGTACAAAATTTCATCTATTTTATTTTATTTTATTTATTTAAACACAATACAAGTTACAATCAAAACTTAACTAAGTACAAGCAAATGGAGAGGATTAAAACTGGATTGGAACTCAAATTTTGTGTCGACTAACTAAACCAGGTAAATTTTACAGTTGGTCAAGCAACATATACGAGACAGGGGAAGAAAAATTTTTTTTTACAAATATTTAAGTAAGGTACATGCCAAAATATCAAACTAAGTAAAAGTTTATACAATATAATATCATCAATCTTCTTCTAAAATACAGCTGTATTAATATAAATACAGAAGAAGAAAAATTAAGAGTAGATTAATTATGAATTGAAATTTTAGACTATAATAAAATAAAGTAATAATAAATTAATTATGAATTGAAATTTTAGACAATAATAAAATAAAGTAATAATAAATTAATTATGAATTGAAATTTTTCATCTAATTAGGTTCAGAAGTTTTTGCGTGAAAGAGTAACAACATCTATCATCCATGTATAATTTCACGTTTATAATATTAGTTGGACTATGTTGTGTGTCTGGAATTACATGTCGTGTTTTGATCATGGATTTAATTCCTAGCTCCAAGCGATGCGTGTGTATTGATTTCCAAACATATCTTGCATTTGATGTAACCAGCCAATGCAACAATAATTGATTACATTTATTTCTTATTCGAAGTGTCTAGTCGTCCAGTAATTCGGACGAATAAAATTGTATTAGTCGTCCGAATTTTAATTCATATTTGAAATGAAAAATTTACGGACGACAAATATAATCTTATTCATCCGACTAGCGAACGAATGACATTATATTAGACGTCCATTCTAGCGGACGCCTAGCAACAGCAATTCCTTATTAGAGAAGATAAGCCTAATCTAGCAGCGGAATCATAGAGGCCAATATTAATGATTTTTATGCTATTATTAAATTAAAAAAAATATTCTGGTATAATTAAAGTTAAATTTCTGCCATGGCAGATGGCTGTAATTACTTATAGTAGGGGAGCCGTAGAACATGGATCTTCACCGATCTGATGACCAGATGAAATTTACTTTTATATAGTTTTAACATTTACATACGGCTACAGTAGCTTGCCTGTCAAAATCCGTCTGAAGTCCGAAAATGTGGTCCATGTTCTATGGCCCTAGACAATTAAACATTATAAAAATAATAATATTTGTAATTCATATACATTAGTAACTTTTACCCAAAAAATAATACAAAACACGTTCATTCTGTCGTATGTTATGCGACGCGCTACGTTACATGTCACGCTACGTGCGTAGCACGCTACGCCGTAGCTCGGAGCACTTTATGAATCTGTGATATAATTGCTATAATGACTGTTTTTATACTTTGTAAAGGCAACAATAACGAGTATTATTTTTTGTATATTAAAGATTCAATTATGTATAAACATAGCCCATACAAAAATATAAAAATATACACACATCAAAAGTGTCTAGGGATCAAGCATTTTTATGCGGATTTCTTGAGATTGAGATGTGGCTTTGTAATAAATTTATGATTTTATAAATTTATATGGATCCTTTTTGGTGCATTTCATAATTTGAATCAGGAACTGTGAATCAAATTCGAGTAAAAGATGAAAATCAGCTGTCAATATTTTCCCTATAAAAACATACAACGCATTGAAGACATTATTAGTGCTACTGTTTCCCTACTACTGATTAAAACCAACGTTATTATGGAGCGGCGACGTCATTTAAGCAGGGAAGAAATGCTCAGAGCCGTGGGAATGATAGAAGCTGGTTCCCGGCAACGTACTGTGGCTTTAGCTCTGAATACAAGTCAGAGTGTTATCAGTCGACTTTGGACACGTTACCGAAGCACTGGTACCGTGGCTGAGCGCCATGGAGGACGGTATCGCTGCACCACACGGAGACAAGACCGATACATAGAAAAGTTATTGCAAAAATATATGTTGATCCCTAGACACTTTTGATGTGTGTATATTATTTAAAAATCAAGTTATACGTAATATATTGATATAGTTTTTAGCCTTTTGGTCTTTCCCGTTTAAGGTTTTTAGGGAGCCATTTAAATAGTACATTTAATTTAGAAATGTACTCATATAATGGAGGTATGTTACTAATAAATATTAAGATATATCTCTGCCTACTTCAAATTTAACTATACATTTACGCTATATTATACACATAGGTATTAAAGATAAAACATAATACATTTGACCTCGAATAGAAGTGCCGCTAGATAATCCACACAGCCCTTCATAACGTTCAACTCGGGCGATATAATATTACTAATATGGACGCTCCCTGGGAGCCTAATGTTGCCATAGTTAGGGATCCGATTAGGATTTATCCGAAATTCTTTGATAGTTAGGGATCGGATTATGATCCTTTCTTAAAATAATATTAAAAAATATTTAGGAATGAGGCTGTTGTTAAAAAAATAAAGACGATTTATGAAAATAGGGTTGAGCTTTTTATTTTCAAACATGGTTTCAAGTCACGCAGAGAGGCAAGCGCGGTGATTACAACTAAATTCGTAGTTTCTCTTTGCGTAAATAATGTAATTGTATTAGTAAAAGAGGTTTTTGTTTGTCAGTGTGATCGTACAATTCAAAAGATTTCAAGCCAGGTCTTAAACCCATGACCATACTGAACCGAAGCACCGCTCTTTCCAATCGAGCTACCGAGGTTTCAAGTTGACTGGTCGAAAATCTTGAACGCTTTGTATTGCGGTCTTAGAGCAGACGCTAGCGACAAAAATGTTTAAAAAATTGTGTGAATACACTATAAAAATAAATTTTTGCAAATTATTCAACAAACTCCCTAAAATCTCAATAAAACCTGGTACATGGCAACACTATCCATCAAGCCGTGACTCAGAGTATCTGAAGTGGGCAACATTACCCATCCTCACTTGCCTAATGGAGGGAAAGTGGCCGATTACAAATACGACCGACTGAGTGGAAAGTTGAGCTTTTATGATATAGACCTTGATAAGGGCGAGATCAGACCAAACTTACTGCCAGTCACCGACTGTGAAACACAAGCTCACTGTGGGCCCTAGTGCCAATTTATTTATTTATTGTAAACTAACACGATGGTAAATAAATAACACAAGGGTAAATAGTATATAAAAAGTTATAAAATTAATTAATAAATGTTACCGTAATTAAAGATGAGGAAGACTGCATGCATAGCCCGAGAACAAACATTAGATAAATACAGTAAGTATATGGATATAAAATAATTATAAATAATTATATTGCACATTGAAAACTAGCGAAAGACAGGAACACATAATAAAGATTCTCTCCTATTTTAATGTACTAGTGTTTGTAATACATATATCTAAAAAACGTGAAAATAAAGCATTTTTAGTCAGTATCTACGCATAGTGTAATTACGTATTGTCAGTTAGATGTGAACGAAGTGAATATGTATAGAACTATACTCGTACACTGCGCAACGCTCGCTCACTTTTGGCGGTTGACAGTCTTGGTTTCCAGTTTGGTGTGAACACGGCCTAACTCATATCATTAAACAGGTTTTAATGCACTAGTTTATTCAGACCTCTGACCTCGTATTAATATTGAGGTTTACAACTCTTTGTACTTTAATTAACGGTCAAGCAGGGGTCTGGTTCACGACAAATATAATAATGGTTTTTAATGGGAAAACATTACGTGTTTTAATGTATAGTATATGGTAGAAGTGTCTTCATTATTTCATATTATATATGGTATGAGTTTTGATGTCTTCATTTGAATTTTGTTAGAGACTTTGAGATAAAATAGTTTTTATGACGTAGGGCATAGCAGCAATCTAGGCAATTAATAATTCCTGAATACACAATCTTTGTGTCATATATACCTATGACTATAGATAACCAAATATTTGACGGTTGAAGGATAAATATCAAAACTTCGGGATACAACTAGTTATAGCAACTACAAACTGGGTGCCTGTTTACTGCGTAATTCTTGCTTCATTTAGTACTAGTTTGAGGTGAATAACACAATTAAATTTTTAAAAAACGAAACGCACAACAGTACTTCAATACAATATTACATACTTACAATAGATAAATTAAAAGGTCATTTCATTATAATCCACCCAAATTTTGATCCACCTAAAATAAAGCCTTAGTTTCTAATTAATCCCCTTAGAGCTAGATATTCCCTTAAATGTTCCAACTGATACTTACCTAATGAACCTGCCCTTGTCAAAACGGCTTAGCTTCTGACGTTAATACTATAAGTCAGTAAGTTAGTCTCATTTTATGTAAGTTTACCTGTGAACCGAAAATTACCGAAAATCTCTTCGGTTAAGGAACGTCTGGTACCGTCGTAATTGTGATGGGAAGCCGACTCCATATTGTCTTTTTATTGCATGAGCGGTTAAGCCGCCAGTCCCTGTCATCGTACTAATATCATCGATAGTCGTTATTGGTAATTAGAGCCCTCAAAAGTCTTACTAAATATCACAAGACGCACAGAGGACCAAATTAGAAAGGTGAAAATACGGAAAACTACGTGCCATTTACTTATATTATAACGTTTTTATTGTAACCTATTTCTTACTTCAAATGAAATACAATAATATTCCAAATGAATTCACAAATGAGTATTTGCCGTTTTATCGTTCGAAGATATTTATTGTTGGAAAATTTACCATCTTTCTCTTTTCTTCACAAATCACTCGGATGGAAAATCGCTAATGAGAGCGAGCGGCGCTCAAAGAGGACACACTCAGAACAAATTTGCCTACTTCTACATCATTTCTATTATTCAATGTTATTTTTCTTACTTACCGGTGGAAAATTTTGTATAAATTTTCTATTTTAATAGTACTTTGTTTAACAAGTCGAAAAAGATAATGTTTTGTGTAAACTATCAAATCTTATTCAATTTATTTTTCCGTTTCCAGCTGATTACTAAAAGATAAATGTTATCTATGTTACCTTTAAATACTAAGCTTTTTGGCAAGACAAGTTCTGTTTAAATAGATTAATCTGATTCGTTGATTAGCTGTTACCAAAATATGTGTTATGAGATATTTGTACGTGCATTTTTGTATTATATTTTTGCAAGTACATACTACAAGAGATATTAATAATTTTGTAATTTTATAATCCGACATAATACCTACAAAATCATATTAAAATTTCAAACAATCGGTTGTTTTCCCCCGTTAAACTAACTTAATTAGTAATATCCAATAATCTTCCATTAGCAAATACAGATTAAACGTAATATTTTCAATTTCGGATTCAGGCTGAATAATTAAAAATTGTAGACAATGCTCCTTTACGGTTTTTCTTGGTAACTCTACTGCGTGGAAAATCGGGGAAGGGTTTTAAACTGTGGGTAAAGGGAGAGAGGGGGGGGGGTGTGGATTAAAAGTAGACGGGGGCGGGGGGAGGGCTGGAACAAGCTCGTTAGCGACAATTTTTCTCAAAGCTCTCCCGAGGGAATTGTCACAATTCCGATTGTAACGAATTACGCCGCAACAAGCGAACCGCATCTTTTTGATTACCATAAACTTGTATACAGGGCGATGGTAAATAAATATATAGTTTATGCATAAATATAGCGGTACAATAGTTTCAAGAATAAACTATTTATCTATGAATTATAATATATTAATTTTATCCATAAACTTCTATATACAGGGTGGCGAAGACAATCATACATGCTATCACAAAAATACATACTACATAATATACATATGATGTATTTATGAACACTAGGACTTTCATCGCTTTTATTCATTGTCATATTTTTGTCGCTAACACAGACTAGTCCACGAAATTTGAAGGTGGTTTCAAAATGGCTTTTTAGTAGCAGTTGTAATTAGGGGCGGGCAGCGGCTCGGCAAATTGGGGTGTAGTAAATTAGTACTACTGGTTCTGGATGACTATAGGAATTTAATATGCTCGTAATATTCCAAAGTAACTACAATTTGAAGTTACTTTATAGTGTAGGGAGTGACTATATTATATCATGTTACTAGCGGTGCCCCGCGGTTTTACCCGCGTAGTTCCCGTTCCCGTTAGAATATGGGGATAAAATCATAGTAAAACCTTCCCACTGAATCACTCTATCTATTAAAACAAACCGCATCAAAATCCGTTGCGTAGTTTTAAAGATCTAAGCATACATAGGTATATAGGGACAGAGAAAGCGACTTTGCTTTATACTATGTAGTGATAATGTATGAAATGGCTATATATTTTGAATAACTAAACATACTCATGTGTGAGATTTTTCCTTTTTGGCGAATCACACACACAATGTGGATAACAAGTTTTGAAATATCAAAGATAATAAATAAAACAATAATTAACAACGATCTCTACAAATAATAGTTCTGATACCCTAGATACAAGTCTCGAACTTAGTTAGGGGTCAGTTACTATAATGAGATGATGTAGTGAATGATTATGTTATGTTATTTCAACATAACACCCTTGCAAACCCCCATGACAAGTTAAATTAATATACTTTCATACCTTTTAAAACTTACAACAAACTCGGAGCTACAATCGAGATTTAAATCGATAGGTAATGACGTAACCATATTGAAGGGTTACAATATCTACCTACATACAAATATTTCGAGTAAATACCACATCGTCCGGGCCCGGCAAAGATTAATTACTGAATCGACAGTTTTAATTAGTTTTGTAATTAACAGCCGCATAGCTCGCCTTCGAGCCAAACTAAAATAAATTACCTTTTAATACAATCACTCCCAGGATTTAATAGTAGGATCTTGGTTCGCGTCCTCCGGCCTCGGATTGCAATGGAGACGCGACGGCGATTACGATAAATTAAAAACGGATTGGACAAACACTCGTCTCCTTAATTGGTATCGTTTAAGATTTTCTGTATTTAGATACCTTGGTTTATTTATATTGAGGTGTTTATCCTAAGCTTTATTCAAATTATTTTTTGCGGGAGGGAAGTGGGGTTTTTTTGAAAATGGTTTAGTTTTGATATTATTATTTCGTATTTTGTGTTAGTGTATAATTAAAAATAAAGTCTTCAATATAATTAAAAATAAGTTCTTCTTTGTCAGTGTTTTCACAGTAATTGTCATTTAAAGAATTTATATATAAAATTACATAGGTACATCTACTCAATATTTTGTTTGTTCAAGTAAGGGCCTATTTCACCATCTTCAAGTAACGTCCCGAGTAACTACTCACATGTTTTGTCTTTGTCACTTTATACAAAGTAAGAAAGAGACAAAACTAACTTTATTTGGATTATAACTTTACTTGAAGGTCGTGAAATAGACCCTAAGTATAATAAGTATTGATGAGTGTCCGAATATTATTAAGTGATCAACATAAACGCTACCTAGTTATGTATAGTTTCACTATAGAGCCATGTCTAATTGAAGTTAAAAGTATGTATACTGGATCGTTAATGCAACATTACGGCCAAACGTGTATAATGCAAAAAAAAAACTCGTACATACACTAAACACACACTGTTCAAGTTACATAAAAGCTTTTAAAATACTAAAAATTTAATAAAATTAATGGTTCAAATACAATTTTACAAATAAAGACATCGATACAAAACATAACACAAAATTATCATTCCATCAAAAAAGCGTGTCACAAAGTACAAAATAAATGTAATTCCGACAAAAAAGAGCACAATTATCGTCCAATAAAAGAATAAATGGTGGCGAAGTGACAAAGTAGCTATATAAAATAAAAAAGGAGACAGTAAATTGATAGCAAATTGATCGAAAGACGAGCGGCGAGGCGAGGCGCAAGTCAGCGCTCGGCGAGTTGACGCGACCGATCTAATTACACCAGAACTCATCTCGCAGACAGATCACTACCGCTTCTACTGACAATACGAATTGTTTACTATTTTCTAGTTCGTTTTTATTACTAGGCAGTTTTACATACGGTTTTTTTTTCTGAACTGTTACGTACGCTTATATCTAGATAGTTGCATGCCTGTATTATATGCCAAAGAGCGTATCTAATCGTAATATATCAGTCAGACAGTTCGGTTCCCTTTTCTATTACTATTTATTTATTTTTCGTAGGAAGTGTTGCTCTTGGTTACCACATACTGCCTAAGATTTAACTTAAATCGGTTCAATCGTTCTTAAGTTAATAGTGTAAATAATAGTAATCATTCACCACATCATCTCATTATAGTAACTGACCCCTAACTAAGCTCGAAGCTTGTATCTAGGGTATCAGAAACTACGCACACACTCATTTACACACACACCCAGACCAAGATAAACATTTGTGGTTCACACAAATATTCACCCCGCACGGGAATCGAACCCGCAACCTTACGGACGGCAGTCCGGCATGGTGACCACTCTGCCATCGAGGTCGTATATCCTGACTATGTTTTATGTAAAATAACGTTTTTAAAAGTTAAGACCGGTTTTTGTAAACGAGATTAATGTGTACCAAAATTGGAATATACGATGCTGCGTCGTTCTACTATAGCCATAATTCTTGTTTGCGTGTGAACTCACTATTTTACATTGTTATGGTGTAAGTAGCGCCATTGTCATGTGATGTATGATGACGACCTCGTTGGCAGAGTGGTCACCATGCCGGACTGCCATCCGTTAGATTGCAAGTTCGATTGGGTGAATATTTGTTTGAAACACAAATGTTTGTCTCGGTCTGGGTGTGTGTGTGTGTGTGAATGAGTGTGTGCGTAGTTTCTGATACCCTAGATACAAGTTTAGAACTTAGTTAGGGATCAGTTACTATAATGAGATGATGTCCTTAGTAAATGATTATCTTATGTTATTATGTTTGCCATAAATATGCAATAAATGTTATTAAATAAAAAATTGAAAGCGTTTCAATTGCATTATCGAAGTTAACAATTGGCGGTGAGCGAAGACCAACTTCAATGATTCAGTTTAAATACTTCCTGACTGATAAAACTACTCCATTGTGACTTTCCACTCAAACGGGTTTAATGAAATCTGTAGTTGATAGTTATAGTTAACTATTAATTGAATTTGTAAGTGTAAAGATAAAAGAACCATGTCACTTTTCTTTAAACTTACTTGCAAGTGACGAAATTTACTTAGCATAAGATAAGCGAATATTCGCCGTTAAAAAATCTTAAATGTAAACTATGTGCCTAGGGAAAAGTCTGGCTTAAAAGTCTTTATGTTTTCCATGGGCTTCATTACGTTTTTAAATTATATAGGTGTTGGTATGCTATTATGTCATGCTCATGCCTGATAAAACGGTTTGAACGCACATCTAGGTTCTCTAACTAAGTATATGTATAAAATATAAATAAATAAAACATCTCCAACATTATATCTATCCACATTCCACATATGTTGTGCTTACATAACACGAGCGGACATTCGGCCCGAGAACACTTTTCATATTCAATGTAGCTGACCAAAAGAGCTATTCAGTCCACCATTCAGTTTCCTCCAACTATTTATGATCGCTGAACGTTTACAGTACTTGGAATAAATCGTCCTGAATTCCGAAATGGACGTATTGACTTAACATCGACACTTTCTTTCAAATATTTTTTGGATGAAAATCGAGCGTGAATGGTTTATAAGCTACGCGTCATAAGTTTGTAAAAAACTTAAGTAAAGTATAAGAAGAGTGTGTATTTTTCTGTGAAATCCAAGCACATCTCAAAGATAGAATTTATTCTCTAGCTATATACGAGTATCTCCAATTAGATCAGTTTAATGACTTTAATATAGGACTTTCATTAGTTCTAACTACGTATGATGTTCGCGTTTTTTGTCGATTTTAGCAATGGCGACTGACTTTCGTATAGTTTTTAGGTTATATAAGTTAATGATTCGCTGCATGTTTACCTGACTAGCTTTTCCTTTACAATAACTACAAAACCTATTTTGTACTTCTTCTGTGCCTATTTCAATGACATGGTGTGAGATAAGTATGTGTTGCTCTACGTAAACTAAACGATATTCCGCCAAATCCATTTTAACTACAAAAATACCTCAATTGTATACATAACATAACATACTTAACATAATCATTCACTCCATCATCTCATTAAAGTAACTGACCCCTAACTAAGCTCGTGACTTGTATCTAGGGTATTAGAAACTACGCACACACTCATTCACACACACACCCAGACCGAGACAAACATTTGTGGTTCACACAAATATTCATCCCGCACGGGAATCGAACCCGCAACCTTACGGACGTAATAAATATTCGAAAGAATACGATAAGAGATGTAGAACTAAATCCATATGAAATCTCAACAGTAATAACAAACGTATCACAATATGCATATTTATTAATAAAACATGGCTTCCACGACTGATCCTCCATGACAGACGTTTAAATCCGCCGCCCGACGCCCGCCTTTTAATTAATGATATAATTTATCATCAGTCGTAATTAATAATTAAGGATTACGCTTTTGTTGCCGGCACCGTATTGCTCGCTTTGATTCAGTTCACAGATTACGATTTTATAGGTAT
Source organism: Timandra comae (assembly GCA_958496195.1). Taxonomy (NCBI): domain Eukaryota; kingdom Metazoa; phylum Arthropoda; class Insecta; order Lepidoptera; family Geometridae; genus Timandra; species Timandra comae. The sequence goes on along the minus strand of OY292363.1, from coordinate 9,574,272 downwards.
TATTGTAGGCACGTGGGTTTACTTGTATTGTTTTGGTTGGTTTATTAGTTGTTAGTACAATTGTTTTTGTTAACTTTTGTTTTAAACACGTGGATTACACAAATATTAATCTGGTACGTGAATCGAACCCGCATGCCGCAGTTCTAAGTGAATCCATAAGAATCTGCGTTCCAATATCCTTTTGCAACATATATCACTTATTTCTCCCCTACTGTAACTATATTCATGATAGTCAAAAATATAAAGCAAAAACATCTTTCATATAAACTTCCATCACTTATTTCACTCCTAGAATTAGTATAAATTCAGGTAAACCGCAGAGCACAATTCATAAATATGTACAAATATATTTACATATGTTTGTTTACATTACATAAGTGGGACGACGTGATTATGTCAACTAGAAGCAAAAACCCTTGGGACGCTTCAAATTTCAAAGATTTTGATTAATTATACCCAACGACCTAAAGTTCCAAGGGCAAATGGTTCATTATGAGAATATAGGTATTGATTGATTTGTATTTAGAAACCCATATTTAATAATGGCAGTAAATCTATGAATAACCAGCTGGGCCTCATGGTTTCACTTGCGTAAATCTGACCCCTTCTTTTATTACCTTATCTTTATAAAATACTAGATGTGCTTCGCGGTTTTACCCGCGTCGAACCATATCCCGTGGGAAATTTGGGATAAAAAGTCCTATCATTCCTAGGTATGAGGAACATCTGTACCAAATTTCATTAAAATCCATACATTTATTGCGTGAAAGAGGAACAAACATCCACACTCACAAACATTCGGTTTTATAATATTAGTAGGATTTATTCGCATGCTTTCAAAATATGAATAAGTATCCATTTCACTAAGCTACAAAATAAATTCGTGTAAATGTGTCCAAATGGCTACTCATTATGATTAAGTAAGTTAAAATAACAGTCAGTTTAAGATTAACCAAATTAAAATAAAGCTCAGAAAGATACAGTCGTATAATTCCATTCATATGATAAGGTAAGGGCCATTGATAGAGGCCGCGGTCTCTCGGGGCCGCGTTATCACGCCGACCCAAAACTTCTTCGGTCTACCTCGATAATACTCCAAACCGTTTTCCATCAGACCGGATTTTGGGAATAAAATTTACATACAAACGTGGTATATGCGGTAATATAGAGAAACTCATTGGAAAACTACATTTGAACTCCCGCTTTTCTAAACTGAAATGTTTCATACAACTTTTAATATTATTGAGTAGTTCAATTTATTTATTTATTTGGTAACTTGTTGGTTTTGCTTGTTTATCTATAAATTGTCTTGAAAGTAGATGTTTAATCAATGTTTCACAAGTTGTTTGTATGTAAGCGAACAGAATAGGACCAAGGATGGTTTAGAAACACTATGTCATACCCCACCAGTCCCGCCACGTACCAATGTGTTTTTAATTTCGAATTGATAAGTACGGTAATTTTGACGCTCTTACGGTGAAGGAAAACATCGTGAGGAAACCTGCACACACCTGGGAAGAAATTTTAAGGTTGTGTGTGAAGTCGACCAACCCGCACTCGGCCAGCGTTGTTGACTAAGGCCTAAATCACCCTAATTCAGGGTAGGCTCGAGCCCCTCGGTGGGGACATTATATGAGCTGACGATGATGTCATACTTCATTATATCATACAAAAAATACAATCAAAATCGGTTCAGTCGTTTTGAAGCTGACAAGCAGACATAATGATAACTTTATACCAAGACTTTTTTATCAGAGAGAGGTTAAAAAAGTGTAATAACATTCCCATTGCCAAAGTGAATTAGGTAAACATTCATCACGTTAATAAACCTTAAGGATAAACAGTTGATATTTATAACTAAACATTAGAAAAACAACATACAAATATTTCACCTAAACATCTTTAATTGAAGATTTTTAGGTGAAATATTTGTATTATTAAATCATATTTCATTTATGGTATCTTACATAAGTTACTTTTATAACATACTATCGGCGCCCCGCGGTTTCACCCGCGTAGTTCCCGTTCCCGTAGGAATATGGGGATAAAATTATGCTAAAAACCTTTCCACTGAATCACTCTATTTATTAAAATAAACCGCATCAAAATCCGTTGCGTAGTTTTAAAGATCTAAGCATATATCTCTATGTACTACTATACTATTCTAATAGAATACTTAAATAAAAACAATTTAATGATAGTTACTCCTTTAATAGTAACCTTTTTATAGTTTATTAATTTAGGTATTTTGATTGAATTTTTTGTTGATACGTATAACTTTTGGCTTCACTAAAAAGTCCAAAAACCTACTTATTGGGTTTTAGAGGTGGGATATTGGCTTCACGTAAAACACTGTCATTCCGCCAAACTGACCCTATTTAGCTAAGGGACAAAGCAGCAGAAAGATATTTTTGTTGGTCAGTCTATTCAGCATAATTCAGAAAATATTATCTCTATAAATAACATAAGGGCACCAACTACATATAGGTATAGAAATTACTTTTTCCTATTAAATTTAAAAACGTTAATAAAATCAAACCAAAATTAGGTAAACAACATAATCAATTTTGAAGTGCCCTTTTACATAAAACAAAGGGACCGATAAACAAATCCGAAATGAATTCTCGTTAGTTAATGAATGTGAATCAATTAGCCGGTAATCCTCTTACCGAGTTAGATTGAAAGCTGCTTAGAGGCTATTTAGGATGTTCTAAAAGCGTATAGGTATTAGTCGCCTGGTTTGAATATTAATTAAATGAAAATGTTATTTAAATATAATGTTTTTTACAAATTATGTAATGAAAATGAGTAAATACAAAATAAATTTGAGTTATTTATTGACTTGGGCTAAATTATCCACGGACTGGAAACCCAACGAGCGTAGGCCCCCGGGTCGCCCCCCGACACGTTGGAGGCAAGACCTTGAGAGATTTGACATAGATTGGAAGGAGCTGGCTAGGGACAGGGACAGATGGAGGGATTTGGGGGAGACCTTTGCCCAGGAGCGGGACGATACAAGTTGATAAAAAAAATTGACTTGCTGTCTCTACTATGATAATAAGACTGTTCTATACGTAAATAGTTATAAGACAACCTTTGCCACTCACTGCTTCTCCCTTTGCGTACAGCTTAGAAAAGAAAATATTAGAAACTAGCTGTGCCCCGCGGTTTAGTTCCCGCTCCCGTGGGAATTTCGGGATAAAACATAGCCTATGTTCTTCCTCGGACCATTAGCAACCCTTGTAGCAAACCAAATTTCAAGTCAATTGGTTCAGTAGTTAAGCCGTGAAAAGGTAACAGACAGACAGACAGAGTTACTTTCGCATTTATAATATTAGTAAGGATTAGTAGAGATAACTTTAATACCTGTGTCGTTAAAAATACCTCCCTACATACTGGTTATTTTACAGTAGTAATTAAGCAATACGACTAAACCGTGTTATCTTCCAGTTAAACAACCATTCAGTTGTAAGAAACCTACTCTATTGGTTTCTTAAATTAAGATTAAATGTCTTCACAGGCATTAGCAGTAACATTATCCAGAGGTAATCTGGACAACACTAGAGGTTTGTAATAGAGGGAATCTCCCGGACTATCCGCAAAAAGGTACCCTTTAAGGGTACCGTCGTAACAATTAAGACCGCACCTACGGCACCATATGGGGGAACCACAAAAATGTAAGTAAACTACCAAACTCACGCATTACGGGCAAATTTACGACGAAATATCATCAAAATTTTCTTTTATTTTTGTTCCTTTAATATTGTAGGGATGACCAGAATTTATTCGAGTAGTTTCTGGATTACGTAATAGTATTAGGTGTTGGTGTTTCTCAGAATTGTTATTGCTTGTTTTTATTTGATCTTGTATGTTGTTTTTCTCCTGTATCTTAAAGTTGTTTACTACTTAAAGGTTAAATATTTGTATTATACCTTTGATACAAAACTTACCTAGAATCATTAATTTGATTCCAATGAGTTCGTTTCTTATTCAAAAGGCTTTTTCCTATTAAACATTAAATATAAATTAATGATTTCTCAGTAATGTTTAAAGTGTAATTTAAATCATTAATTCCATCGGAAACTTATTAGAGAGGTTTAGTTAGAGAGAGGTAACTCTACAGAAGTTAGTTATATAATTCTCCATGGACCTGTAGAACTGTATCTAGGACTCAGATTTAGCTGAACTCTATATTTATTTATACGATATGAATAGTATATTTGATACGGAGTGAAGTGGATATAACGAGAGTACTTCTTAGAACACTTATCGACGGGGAAATCTATTTATAGGTGATGTTTAGTATAAATTGAATATGTTGGAGTTTTATAAAGAAAATGGTGGTCATTTTACCTACCTTACCACAAGGATATTCAGGATATAAATAGCGTTTAGCCTTTAGAGCCTGGGGAAGGTACCAAGCTCTAGTTTATTGCTGTTCCAAATTTTATTAAAATCGATTCAGTGGTTTAGGCATAAATGTGTAACTGACAGTAGTTGGGATAAAAGAAAAACTTCATTAATATAAATAGACAATATTATTGTATAAATTTTTGTATACATATTAATATGTATAACAGAATTAACTATTATTATAATTACAATGACTAGATATTTGTTTCTAAAATATTTGGCAGCTTCGTTTCTCAACTTCCAGAGTCTTGTGAGCAACCTGGTAAAGAAAATAATGTGTAAGTATAAGTTTTCCATTTCTTTATAATGTTCTTTAGATATCTGGATAATAACATGGCTACGTTACATATGGGAGTGGATTGGCACTAAACACAAATAAAATAACTTTTCAGACTGGACTCGACAGAAAATTCCAGAATGAAGAGGAAGAAGAATAAGTATAATGTGTCATACAATCTTGTGAGAGTGTCTGTTTTAATGACTCTCATACATACGTATTTATTTATGTATTGTATACGAATGAAGGGGAGTTTGTTTATTCAGAATGTTAGTTAAACGTGTTAGTTCTCACCATGATCCGGACAGTAATGTCTTCGTCGTCTCCGGCGCCGCTGGCCGTCACATGCGTCCACGCATGTTTCTTCTGATAAATAGTAACATTAAAACTTATTAAAATAATAAAGGTACTCGTTTATTTAGATTCAATAGTATTGATTCAAACGTATAGATTCAAACATCAATCTTTCTTCGACAACCTTAACTTTTTTTATTCATGAGTGAGCCTGAGCGTATTTTGTTTCCAAGGGGTCAATCTCGCAAACTTAAAACTATTTCTCTAACTTGTGAGTATGACCCCCAAGTAAGTGATTGCGACCCCCATAGTCATAACCCACAGGTTTAAAATAATTTATCTTAGACCAACTTCCAGAGTATGACCCCCAAGGTTCTGCTCCTTTGGGGGTCACACTGAAGGTTAGAAATCTTGTTCAATAAGAAAATACAACACTATTTATATAAACTAACCGTCACAACAAGGCGTGAGTCGCGGCGGCGCGCTGTCGTCGTCGTGCCGCGCGAGCGCCCGCAGCTGCAGCGTGTAGGCGCGCGCGCCCCCCGCACCCGGTGCCGCGACCCCCGCGACCCCCACGCCCGGGCCCCCCGCGAACGTCGCGTACGGACTGATCTCGTACACGTCTGCGTCATAATAAAATGGCTATACAATAGATTCAAGTTACAAGGTCGGGGGTCAGCTACTAAAATGATGCAGTGCGATTATTATAGCCAAGGTTTTATAAGTCTGAATGGTAAATGACAATTTGAACCTCTTGAGGTCAAGGTAAGTTTAAAAGTTAATATCAAGTTAAGATTAATATCTTTCACTCCAGACCAATTAGGTAATTCCAGGATTAAACAACAATTCAACGGACTATATAAAATGTGTGGTCTGTCTTTTCGTGGTTTACACTATTAATATTCAATTAATATTGATTCGGAAAAACAATTAATATGGCTGTTTACGTTACGTTTAACTTTACTTTTAAAACATTATTCACAAATGTTTATTAAAATTGTAATTGTAAATTAATACTTATAGATAATTATTAGACGGAAAATAATTAAAACGTGAGTGTGTTAATAGAATAATGAACAAAATTTCTCTTGCAAAATGTTCACTATGTTACGCGAACTAAAGCGTCCCTCCAACTATAATACCGCTACAGCATTCACGAAAACCAGAATTCCCTTTTAGTTGAAAATACCCCGATCAAAGGTAAAGTAAAATCGAGTTTTTAACAAAGTTATTGAACTTGCTGTGTTACTTAATCCCGTGAGTGCAGGGAGCTTGACTCCAAAAATTATGTTTTGAACAATTTGTTGTTAGGAAGTGGATTGTGTTGCCATAAAATGAGGATCAAAGAGAATTTTTATATAAGAACATAAGTAGATATCTATCATTGTATAAGTTTGCTTTTTAAAGAGATAAATATTACTGATATTAAATGCGAAAGTGTGTGTGTGTGTGTGCGTAGTTTTAGCTTGCTATTAAACTTAGTTAAGAGTCACTTGCCCATAATAAAGAAGATAGATCGATTGATTTATCTCCTCTTATATCCCAAGACTCACCTGGGGGATCGGGCGGTAGTTTGGGGGTCTGATGGGGAGGTGCCCTGTAAGTACCGGACGGAGGCTTCTCCGCGCTCGTTGATACGCGAGCTATGCCCGCTTCACTCCTGAACAATAATGACGTGGTATTATACTCCGGAAATTGATTCATTCCACAATTGCATGTCATTTTTCTACGCCAAAAATGTCAACAACAACATAACAAAGATGATCAAAGATCAAAGTAAAAATCACATTTACGAGATCAAAATGTTACCTCACAAAGTTAAAGACAGCAATCATCAAAATTATACCTTTTCCTCCTAAGTAGTATAGCTAATATAGTAAGTGCAGCGAGTGATAATGCCGCACACAGCGCCAGCAGTAGCGCTAGTTCGCCCGCGGTCGCCGGGAAGGGCGCGTCTACTTCCTCAGCCAGACCCCCTTCGGCGGGGGGAGTCGTGAACTCATACACCTCGCGGGTCCAACCTGCTTCGTTAGACGCCCTGGCTGCCACTCGGTATCTTGAGCCGGGGGTCAAACCTAAAGAAATGAGGTTGGTTGTTTTGGAATGCTCAAGGGTCAAAATCCAAGGGAAACAATTACTTAACTCAACAATTATTGTATAGCTTTTTATAGGATAGTCAGATTAAATTCGTTTTCCGAATATCCAATTGAGAGTCAATTAATATGGACATTGAAAAGGCAACAGCGTAAACCCATTATTGTCCTACTCACCACCAAGTATGACTTCACCACCAACGGGCACGTCCCTAGCCCCAGCGACCCCCGAGCCAGCCCACTCGAGTTTGAGCGCGAGCGGGCCGCAGCCGCCGTCGCCCCAGGCGGCGGTGTCAAAGGCGGCGTGCGTGGCGTTGGCGCGCACCCAGCGCGCGTCGGGCGGCGCGGCGGGCGGGCCCCCCGCCGTGCGCACCGCCACCTCCGCGCCCGGCGCGCCGCCCGCCGCCCCGTACACGCGGTACCCCGACCCGCACCGCAGGCCCGACAGCATCACCGGGCCTGGTTCTGCCGCTTGGACTCGCCACTCACCCTGATGTAAGGAATCACGATGTTTTGCAAATTGCAAACAGGCTTATGCGTTTTCAACGTTCATGGTCAAGGAGTTCTTAGAGGAGTAAACTCTCAAAGTCCAACCTCTTGTAAGTCACAGGACTATAGTCTTGTCAACTGAACTACACTACGAAAATAAGATTAAAGAAGGATGATGTGTTACCTCTGGGGCGGCGAGCCTCCAGTGCAGCGTGTACTTGCCGGGCGGCGCGTGTCCGGGCGCGCGCGGCGCGGGCGCTACGTTGAGCGTGAGGTCGCGCGCGCGCGCCGCCGCCAGAGACACGCGCGGCGCCGCGGCCTCGCGCAGCACCACCGCGCGCCACGACACCGCGTCCGACCCGTGCGGGTTCTCCGCCACGCACGTATAGTTGTCCGCGTGGGACAACTCCAGACCTAACGTGTTAGGCCCACGGAAATATAGTTGTTTAATTGTTCCCCTTTGCTATTCGTATTGAACCTTCAACTTTCACGATGGGAAAAAAGAGTATGAATTTCCACTTCTATTATACTAATAAAGAATGAAAGATATGTTCCACGTCTTTGACACTGACCTCTGATCAACAGTGCATCCCCATCCAGCTGGAAGGGGGGTCGTGGTGTCAGCGGGCTGCCAGCTCGCAGCCACCTTTTGGAAGGTGGTGGTGCGCCTCCTACCACACACCGCAGTGACAATACCCCTCCGACCGCTCCCATTGCTATTCCTCCGAATGAAGATATCCTTGCTGGTGCTAATGACGTTGGAAATACAACATGAGAATTTTAAAGGTGTTGATGTATAACAACATGTACTAGCTATAACACCTACTTACCCAAAGCACTAGTCTGACAAGCTACAGCTGCAGAAGGAGGCCCCTCTCCAACCGAGGTGGCGGCTCGCACCCACGCCTCATACGTCCGACCGGCCTTCAATCCTCTCAACGACCTCATACATTCACTAGAACTACCTTCACTCTCTGTACATGCGTTCACTCTTGATATGTTTGGTTCTTGGGATCTAAACAACAACAATAGTTATTTGTTATACAAGAGTGCAAAGTTGCTTTTTAACCGGGGCTCCAGTTGAGGACCGAGCCAGCGAAGGATTCTAAAATTGAATCACGAGCGCAGCAAGGGATTCAAAATAAGAATCCTGAGCGTTAGTGAGGGACTCAAAGGAGCACAAGGTTAAAAATTGTTTGCACTCGAGTGCAACACATTATTTTTCATCCCCCCTCAGCGAGGAAATTACTAAATGAAAACATAAAATAATCACAATATTAAGTGAAAAGCAAAAATATCACGCGCAAAGCAAATAAAAAAATAAGTAAGTACCTACACCAAGGAGGTTCCGAGTTTGAATTTGAAATAAAAAAAAAGTTGTATGACAGTTTGAATCCAAAACATCATCACATTTAGTGCACACGATGTTCTAAATTCAAATTTACTTTAACCTCTAGAGCGCAAAAACGACTTTTACTCCCAGTTAGCAAAATTGCCTTGGGTCCTGCAGGGGCTGCCTACAGCGACCTCGATACTTTCCACTCTTGAGATTAAAATCGACTTTTACCCCCAGATATCGGGAATTAAAAACATACTTTCCGAGCTAGTGGGATGAAAAATGATTTAATGCGCTGTAACGTGCCAATAATAAACTAAATTAAGAATTGGTAACTCACCCAGAAAGATCTTTAACATAAAGTATATAATGAATTAATTTCCCGTTAGGTTCAGAAGGAGGCAACCACGACGCTCTCAAAGACCTTTCACCGAGAGCTATGAGCTTCATTCCTGCAGGAGCACTGGGCACTAAAAACGTAGGAATAAATTAGAAACCAGCATTAAATTGCCAAAAAAATTGAGAACTTCATTGGAATATCAACATACCATCTTCGTCAGTCCTACAAACTATCGGTGCTGACAGCGGTCCATCACCAGCTGCATTATGAGCTCGCACGCTCACTTCATACTCCGCGTAAGGAATAAGTCGAGAAACCGCCGTCTCTTCACCCTAAAACACGACGCTTATTGGTACTTCAAATAACGAAAGGAAATAACTATGTTTACTCCAGTTACCATTTATTCGAAAACTTTCTCCTCCAATTGAAAAGAATTGCGACGTTTGAATATTTGATTAGGTACGGCTATGAATAAAACAGTTTACTTCATAATTTGTTCGACGTCGAATGTTTATTCACCTGAACTCTTAGGTAGGCGTCTTGAGAGGGCAGTAACGGATCGGCGTCACGTCTCGTGTACTGTAAGGTGTAGTGCGTGATCAATCCTCCGCGGAGGTCGGCGGGCGGCGGCCGCCACGACACCCGCAGCGACGTCGCCCCGCTCGACGCACAACTCACACCTTCCGGACCTCCCGAAGGAGCTATACCAACAAAACATTCGTATTTATTGCTCACAAAAAAAATGAAACAAACTCACGAAAGAGCCATCAATTTGTTCAGAATTGTCTGACCTAGATCCGAAGGCCACAGTCCAATTAAGCCATTTTGCATTTTGATGGGAAAATTTACGATCGTCGCTTCACGTCGATAACGGGGCACTGCAGATTTATTTACGCGACACTTTGACTGAACTTATGCCGGCTTGTTGGAGTTCAACAGTAAAGTTTGCACAGCCAGTGCCTAATAAATAACTCGTTATAATGAAAACACTAAGTTTATTGTGTTAATTTTCTCGCTTTAATATTGCTTTGCAAGTTACTTTGTAGTTTGTTTTTCTTTTCTTAGAACAATGGGGAATGAGGAAAGTTATTCAAGATGTACTGTAATTGTTGGCCGATGAGAAATGGGCCGAATGTTTATGAATAAACATCTTCAGGGGGGAAAATCCTCACAAAATTTAATCAGGATCACAACCAAAATATTTGTAACTTACGTGATTCCAAAGTATATCTGTAGTGAGGCGGTGACAACGGCCCAGTGCCCGCTGCATTATACACCCTCACTGTGATTCCATATCTAGTAGCCGCCTTCAACCCCCTTAACGTGGTGCTGGTTGCATCAGCACTGGCACCACTTTCAGACGCCGGACTGTCATTGACTGGACCCTTGCCATCTTCAGAGACTTCCCACCAACGGATTGTGTACCCGAGAAGCGTACCGTGCCATGATTCTCTTGGTGGTGGCTATTGAAATATACATTTTTATGGAAAATGGAAAACAGGCGCATAGACGTGTTTTAATATAAGCAAGCTTAAAAAGTAGGTGTGTAAAATGATCAACATCATCGGGATACCTCAGTTCACTGCTAGACATAGCCTTCTAAATTGGGTGTACAATATTTGACTGATATATTTTTTACCAAAATTAACATAATGCATTTATAGGTATACTGTATATATACATAAAATAGGTATACTGTATGGCGTCTAATACACGAAGTAAATATTCTCTCTAATCTGTGTCCATTACCACAATGCCCTGACAGAAATTTTGCAAAGTTTAACAAAAAAATATAGTAAACAGAAACAACACAAAAACTACCAAATCATACACTAACTGCATGACCCAAAATCTTTTTACCAAACACAAAAAATAAATAAGGAAAAGCCAGCATCATTGAGTATTCATTACCTGCCAAGAGACGTGAAGCTCCCTCGCCCTGAGAGCTCTGACGGAGATGTCGCGAGGCGCGCCTCCGGGGGCTGTGTTAAATCAATCACCAGTCAGCCTCTCAACAACTTGACACTTGTGAACAACATCTACGCTCTACACGTTGGGACTATCTAAAATTCTAATAGTTGTTTATTGGAATAACGTAAACTGGATTCTGCAAAGAATCCGAAACGTCAGAAAATCGAATAACGTATATTGTTTGCATATTATGAAACGTATAATAATTTGGGTATCATAATTTTGATCTAAAACACTGCTGTGGTTTTCATAAAGCTACAATAGTAATAGTATCGGAAATAAATGTAGCTTCGGTTTGTAAAATCCCATTGCAGAACTTTTAAAAAAGTTCTTTACTAACAATTACAGTGGGTAAAAATAATCTAAATATCTTGTATGCCTTGAAGCCTGAACAAAGTATTCAATCCAGAAATTGTTTGAAAAATAGTCGTTGATCTACTAGACGTATGAAAAATGCATGTAACAAGTGTCTTATATATTAATTTACAATTAGCACTAACCTTCTTCCCTAGTAGTGAAATGCAGCGGTGTAGTGTAAGGAGAGGCACCCACGTCATTATGAGCGGACAATCTGAGCGCGTACCGAGTGTCTGGGAGGAGACCCGTTATAGTCGCACCTGACCGGCCTGGGCCTTCAGACCTGGGTATATTAAGAAAAGATTAAGTTAATAACATAAAGAAATCACTTCTTCATATAGCATACTGTCCCCTATGTTTATTTATTTAGCACAGAAATCGGCGAACATCAAGATGGCGGGATTAAATGCCCAATTTAAAATTTAGCATTATACCCACAACCCTTGAGTAATTATTCTTATAAATTAATATTAATTCACGCTGAGGTGTTAGTTTAACAAATAAATATGAATTGTTCCCAAAATACCGTCAGTGCATCTTTTTATCACAAAATCTGGTTTTACTAAGATCTCGACAATATTTTAAATAGAGGTTAACAAAATACGAATCTTCAAAGTGTTCGCTAGATTTATTATTTCATACTCGTAGCGTATATAATAATTATCCTTATATTCGAGAAATTCCTTGCTAACGTACTCGGCGAAGTTAAGCGAGTACGGTAATATTCTAAATAATGTTGGATCAACTTTGAGAGCGTTATCGAGGCGATGTTGAAGTCTCATAAACCTAAATATGTTTAGTTAAACAAACAGCGCTTAAAGACTTCTAGATAGTCGAGATTAATCTGAGTGATTCGCTCTTTAATGATAACGAAAAGGAATTGTAAAACACTTGAATTCTATTCGCAGCCATTTTTATGTCTTTAAATATAGACTCTGCTCCGAAAAATAATATGGGTCAAACGAGGAGACAGGCCAACTGATGATAAGTGACTAAGTCACATGTAGACCATCAACTTAAGTAAAAGTGCATTATGGGCCTTTGAGGTTGTAATACTCTATTGGTTTGTAAATCGAATTTTACTAAATAGCATTTTTAAAGAAACTGTTTATAAACAAATGTGTCATAAAAACATATAAAAAGAAATAAAAATTTATTCGAGAACACGGACAAAATACAGTCAAGTAAGAAAAAAAAGAACATCAAATGCTTTGTCGTGAAGTTTAAAAGGCTCTGTCTCAGCTCCGTACAAAAAAAAAACAGTTCAAAGAGAAGTTAAAAAACATACAGACAGTTCTTCTTTCGCATGTATAATATTGTGTTTAAAAACCTTTGAAATGACCTCGACATTACACTGACCGTATAGTTACGAGAAAAATTGTTTTAGGGAAGTATGAATTCAATTGATTATACAGGGTGGCGCAATAGAACGTGCATATTGCATCATCTTTTTTTGCGTGGTAGAAGGGGCGTGGGCGGGGGGAGACCGATATCGTTGGGTAGCGCGGTTCATAAAGTTTTAGTCACTATGAGTCACTTCGACGGGAAGCGTCGCGCATTTTGCGTGCGCGCATTTTACGAAAACTCTCGTTCGTACGTAGTTGTCAGGCGACTATTTTGTTCTGAGTATGGTGTACGGCAAATTAGGGAGGCTCCGAGTGCTAATTTAATTAAAATCTGGATAAAGCGTTTTGAAGAGACTGGATCGACGTTTAAACCACACGCGAAAGGTCGTCCACGCACATCTAGGACCGAAGACAATATTGAGAGTGTTAAGCAGTCGGTACGAGAAGATCCACAAATGTCTACTCGCAAGAGATCGTCTGTCCTAAACATATCGCGACGAAGTTTGCAACGAATTTTAAACTTGGATCTTAAATTGCATCCATACAAGCTGCAATTAACTCAAGAATTGAAAGACTCTGACTTCATAGCACGGCTCACATTTGCTAATGAAATGCTCAATCGGTTTTAAAATTTTGAAAACATCCTTTTCTCTGATGAGGCACATTTTCATATGAATGGGTTCGTAAACCGCCAAAATTGTCGTTATTGGAATAGTGAAAATCCCAGACTCAAACATCAAAAACCGTTACATAGCCCTAAAGTGACAGTTTGGGCCGCAATATCTGCCAAAGGAATAATTGGTCCTTAATTTTTTGAAAACGCACGGGGGCAAAACATCACTGTTAATACCGAACGCTATGTTGCGATGTTGGAAGGTTTTTTGGCCCCAGAACTTAAAAATTCAAGAATAAAGAACTCTAGGACTTGGTTCCAACAAGACGGAGCTACCAGTCACACATCAAATGACTCCATGGCGGTTGTGAAGCAGATGTTCCCTGGAAAACTGATTTCGAAAAGAGGTGATATCCCATGGCCTCCGCGCAGTCCAGACTTGACGCCTCCTGACTTTTTTTTGTGGGGATACCTCAAACACAAAGTCTACACCAATAATCCGAGAAACATCAGTCAGCTCAAGGAGAATATTCGTGGTGAAATGGCAGCAATCACACCAGCACTACTTAAGAAAGTTTTCGGTAATTTCCGTTTGCGGTTAGAGGAGTGCCAACGTAGAGAGGGTCATCATTTAGATGATGTTATTTTTAAAAAATAAACTTCAGTTATCACTTAATAATTGCTTAGTTTTATTTTAACTATACCTTTTGTATTTATTTTTTAATAATTATTTTAAAAATGCACGTTCTATTGCGCCACCCTGTATATGGATAAATAGGGATATGTATATCCCTATTTATCTCGGTCTGGGTGAATGAGTGCGTGCGTAGTTTCTGATATCCTAGATACAAGTTACGAACTTAGAGGTCAGTTACTATAATGAGATGATTTAGTGAATTATTATAAATTACGTGAATTCCAGCTAAAAATATACTTATATATAGCGTCACCAAGTTTTCTGTGCTGGCCGCCAAAAGTGGAAGCTACTATTGTCATTTTGATTCTAATGTCATTTGGATACATTTTCAATAAACTGACAACCAAAAGATGCGATTACAGCGACGCTGCCACCGGCACAGAAAACTTGGTGACTCTATAGTGTAACCTACACAATATTCATCAATGTTAATATACCATAGATACTCAGTCCTTTGCCAAAACAGTAAGTATGAACTACCACCGAACTAAACCTCCATAGATAGGATTACCTAACTACTTCACAAACTTTGGTCGAGATTACTCTGCTCTAATAATAGTATCCGACCTTCATTAGCCCTTCTATTACATGTAATGTGGGTTATTATAACCACTGTCTAATATTTTATGCAGTTTTATGATAACAAAGTTTGTTTGTTTGAATTTGTGTTACAGAAGTTTGTTTTGCGTATTATTTTAGGGTTCTAACGTTTTATTGGTGGGTATTATGTTTTGGCTTTATAGACAGGATAAAATTTTGATTTTTGAAAAGTGCTTCGAAATCTGAAACTGTTTGAACTAACGTAAAATAATCAAAGACGTCAATCGATTTTTTTTTAATTATTCCTAGCTATCTATTGAACTAGTTTCCATCATAGGTGGCGATAGTCATTTGCTATCAGATAACCCATTTGCTCCTCATAAAAATAACTCCAGAATCAGCAGAATCGCAAAATCTCGTCATAAAGAACACAAAAGATTCAATGTTAAGTAAAAAGAAGGATATGATGTTTCAATGAAATGATGAGAATGAATGAGAACCCTTCAGCTTATAACTTGGAATATTAAATCAAACTGAACACCAACTCCACGTACCAAATACGCCTGCTATCAATACAGACACACACGTCACAATCAAAGTTAACTAATCGTTATAATAACAGGGATTCGTGCAGTATTATCATATTCATATTCATAAAGTATATGTATGCTAACTAAGCTGTGACATATGAAGCAAATCTGAATTAGCGGAGTGTTACAGCCAACTTTGGGGTATGGTTTTAGTGATAAGCTTCCGCGGGTGTGGAATTAATTAGTATGAGACTAGGACTGTGTTTTATTACTGTTGAAATTGATCTCGTGGGAAAGATATTTTGACGAATATTCTGTGAGAGAAGGATAAAATTATGAATGAGGATCAAT
Source organism: Timandra comae (assembly GCA_958496195.1). NCBI lineage: Eukaryota > Metazoa > Arthropoda > Insecta > Lepidoptera > Geometridae > Timandra > Timandra comae. Next base: position 9,558,625 of record OY292363.1, on the reverse strand, counting down.
ATTAGAAGATTTCAAAGAAAAGGTAGGAAGGTGACGATTACAATTAAATATAATGTGCAATTCTGATACCCTACATACAGAAAGTGAACCTAGTTAGGGATCGGGTACTATATGAATATGGTAAAGTGATTGATAAAGCCGAAAGAGCGTTTGATTATATTAAAAAGAACAATGCAAAAATCTACTCACGCAACATTAAGCAGGTCAGAGTTACTCAGCGTCAAGTTAATCAGGTCAGGTCCGTCCCAGTCATCCAGTGTCCCAGCCGCTGTGAGCGCGCTACATTGCACGGTGTAGTGCGACACAGCGCCGCCCGCGCCGCGCCACGAGACGCGCGCGCCGCGCGGCCATACTTCCGATATACGGACTTCCTCGGGAACTACTGGACGCTCTAGGGGGATAGTCGGAAGTAGTTTATTGGGAGTGATTGTGTGAGAAGTTAGTGTTTATTGCAGAGGTTGATCGACATCATCATTAGTACTACGTCTATAGCAGAAGATTGTAATAGTTTGGGGTGGCTATGATACCTTTTTAGTGACAAATTTGAGAGCAAAAGGAGCTTCTAATTGAGGCCAAGAGGAAGTTTATTGCTCTCCCTCATGGACCATCATCATAAAAATGGCAACACCTTTGTTTGACCACCCACCACACATACCTATCTTTGACTGTAAATCCAGTAGATTGAATACGTATTACCTACCTTTAACAAACAGCCTGAACAGCAAGTCATCGCTTCCATAAAGGTTCCTCGCCATACACCTGTACTCTCCCGCGTGTTCTGGTCCCGTATGTAATATCGTCATCTCCGATGTTATGAGACCGCTATTAGTCTCCCTGGTTTCAACGCCTCCTGAACCACTGTGTTTAAATTTGCCATATTATTTGCCTGATTACTTGGAAGGAATATAAATGGTAAAAATGTGGTACCGTCTTCTGGATTGTCATTTTCTTCTGGACTGGTGGCAGTCATTCGACGTTAAATACTTATATTTCATTAAATCTGATCATCTGGTCAATCACATATTGGATAAAGGTTTGGAAGGAAAAAATATGTAGGAATATAAATTCAAAAATGAGTATGAGTAGACAAAATGAGTACTTCCAAAGAACTTCAACTGATAGTAGAGTTTTAATTATTATACTTGAACTTACTGCAAATTCAAAGGTCTTTGGTCGTGTGTCCAGTGCACATGTATCTCTGGCTCCCCTCGAATAGTGCACGTCAGTCTTGCGGTGGTACCCCTGACTACCCAACGAGTTTCACCACCTCCCCCTATTCGAGTTGCTCTTGGAGGTTCTAAATCAAAATATGAATAACACTTTTAAACTTTTGCGAAAAGTGAATTGATAAACTGACTGAATTGATAAACTGATTGATAAACTGACTATGAATGATAGTCATGAAGAGATTAAGTTCATGTTTTTAATGAACTACAATACGAGAAAACTGGTCCTTTTTAGTGTCAAGGTGAAGCTCGCCAACATTTAAACTAATTTCAACCTGAAGATTGTCAATATAAGTACACATTTAAAAAAAAAAAACCTAAGCTATGTACTCTAAGAAGTTCCGCACATCTTACCTCTAACATCTAAATGAAAAACATGATGCAAGAACGAGTGCTGTACTCTAGCAGTGCATCTGTACCATCCTTCGTGTTCGGGAGTGACTGCTCTGATCCACACAGTACCATCTAATAGGATGGACCCTCCACTCACGTCTGACGTCTCCGATTGACCCCACAGTATGTGACGCCAATTGTCTCCATCTAGATGTTATAGAAATATTGTCAAGAACTTGGTTCCAACGTTTAACAAACGCTTGAATCATAAACATTTAGGTGTAAAATTATTTTGAAAGGGTAAATTAAATTTTCAAGAAATCCACAGGATGATGAAAGATTTAATGGTATCATAGAAAAAAAGAAATAAGAAATTAAATAACGGCAAAGGCATCTGTCATAACGACAAATTTTCAAAAATCTAGCATAAATTAACCATTAAGTAACCTATAATGGCAAAAGAAACAATGACTTCAAACAAAAGATAAATACAAGTTCTAATAATCACCTGTAGAATATTCCCAAGTTATTCGTGGTGTAGGTTGTCCTTTAGCTGAACACGGTAAAAGCAACGCCGCACCGGCGGACACTGAAGTATTTTGAGCTCGCCACACCCAAGTCGGTGTTTCTGTTCAAAAAGACTGTCCTATATGTTACGCTGTGAACTCCTACAAACATCATCAACAAGACAATTTCTTAAATACCTTTCACAGTTAAGGAAGCTGTATGACTAACAGTTCCGAAGTCGTTTGTGGCTTTGCATGTGTATTCACCGCTATGTGTTGACGTCAGTTCTTGTATTATAAGGATGGAGAAAAAGTCCATGTTCTTTTGTTCTACCTGGTTAGGAAATGTTAGTGATACAATGTTTTCATTATTAGAGATGAGGTAGGAAATTTTACAAAGGTTGACCAGTTTAAGTAGTATTTTAAAGTCTTTGGATGGTTTGGTTCATTTAAATAAAGAAAAATCATCATATTTCAAATAATTACCTAAAACTTTTCTTACCTTTAAAACAGATGGAATAGGCAAATTATCTTTATGCCACGTGAACTGTATTGGTTTGTCACCAGAGACTAAACTGCAAGTTGCTTGAGTACTTCCACCTACTTCCAGTTCTTCAGGGAATTGAAATGACGCTATTTTTGGTGGTTCTGGTTAGAAAAAAACTTATTTATAAATAAAAAAGTAGTTACTACTAGAAGTAGAGCTACTTTTTTCTGATTTCCCTGATTAGGGAAGTCGTCGATCGATCATTTTCGTAATATAGTTCTATGTAGTCCTATAATTATTATCCACGGTTCCAACTTAAAGTGAGTAAGTAGGTGACACTTTTCATTAGACATAGAATTACTCTTATAAATTCTAGCTAAAAAGTTATAAGTAAACTCACTATGAACATCAATGCGAACAGTTCTCCTAGCTAACTCCCCGCTTTCAGCTCTCACTTCACAAGTATAGCTTCCAGCTGAGGTACTTCTAATAGAATTCAGTCTGAGTAGTCCACGTTCATCACCAGGCTCATTATTCTCTATAATGGAGCCATCTTCACGACGCCATAGGACTTCTCTAGAAAATTTATCATCACTTGATTTTTGTTCACTTTAGGCAAAAATCTACTTTATGCCAAAGAAAATAGTGTTGATAATCCTGAATTTATATTTACTTACTTTATTGGGTATCCTGAGTAAGGACAGTATACAGTCACATCTGTATCTGTCTTCACGTGGATTGGAGGTAAATATCTAATATTAGGTGGTCCTAAAACAATTAGAGCAATTTCATTTTAAGATACCAATACTTAAGGTTTAAAATCACTTGTATTATGTCTGAGTCTTATTGTATTCTCACCATAAACATTCAGTCTTGCTTGATGTGCATGATATCCCTTAGAGTTAGTAGCATTACATCCATATCTTCCACCTTCCTCAGCTGTTCTGACTATGATATTCAGTGTGGATACTATAGCTCCTTCATCGCTGCCTGGTATTGGCTCAGCTCTTGTGTTTACTGTGTACCTAAAAATGGTTCTAAGTATAACAATGGTAACGGAAAGACTATATGATATTCAGAACATATTCTTTGAGATGAAGTACTTAAGTACTTGACTGATACTAAAAAAGTCAATAGGACAAAGTTTAACTTGAACCAAGATTATGCAGATCGAAAACACAAAGAATCAAGTCAAGTAAATATTACAGCAAGCACACAAAGTCTTACATGCCTTGTATATCCATTAAGACACACCTCACAATCAGATCGCGAATTTTTATTAGTGTCAAGAAATATTCATCCTTATAACTCACTTATCAGGCGCAGGTGGAAGCAGTCTTCCATCAAGAGTCCAGTGCAACGCAGGCGCCGGTACCCCTGCAGCGGCACATCGTAGTGACACAGACTGACCAGCTCGAGCGCTGGTCTCACTGAACGATGATACTAGCCGTGGTGGACTGTCTATGGATACGAGTAACTGTTAAATGTATTGTAGTTAATTAAAGTGTTTTGGCATGACCACGGTATTGTTGCTATCGCCGGGTTTACGTATGGTGGTTGGCAGTTTGACCAAATGTGCAGATGTTACCCATGGTGAGCTATGTTAGTTATATTAGAATAGCTATATTATTGGTCCTTTAAATAATTTACTCAGAAGAATCTATAAATACCCAAAATTCCTACAAAATATAAGTTATACATTGTAAAGTTATTAACCAATTAACGATAAATACTGCTGTTACCGTCAGCAACGGACACTTTTGTACACTGGATAATATTCTGCTACAGTCACTACGTGGAAATATAAATTATGTTTTTACTTTTTGCGATGTATTGATATCGAAAGATTTAACAAGCTTATGCTGTATTGAATTCAAAAGTAATAAAGGAAAAGTTTAACACGATTATGTAGAAATACGAGATTGGTAAAAAAATATTTTTATACATTCCGATAAATCTCGACTCATGAGTTTCGATAAAAATAACTGAGTAGGTAATTAAAATGTCGTATTCGATATCAGAAATAAAAAAAACACAGCAATAATCTGCTTTACTCGTAGTAGTTTTATTTCCATGTGGTCTGTCTTACCAGCAATAACAAGTTCAGCAGACGCCACAGCAGACTCCGTATGGTCATGCGCCGTGCACTGATACAAGCCTCCATGGTGCGCCCTCACGGGACCTATAGCCAGGCGCGTCTGGGGGGCGTGTAGCGGACGGCCCTCGTGCTGCCAACTTACTGATATCCCGCCCCCTCGACCTCCTAGCGTTGAGCAGTTCAAGTGGCCAGTACCTCCTGTGCCTATCATCTGGGAGAAGTAGATGGGTTGAAAAGTAACTGCTTTTGAAAGATGAAGGAATATCTGATCTAGAAAATTTTTAACAGAAATAATTGTATTATTTATTTATTTATTAACAAATATTACAAATTATAAAGATCACCAGTAAGATGCCTCATACACTCATTGGAGTTTTTCCGTGCATCAGTGATTCATCATCATCAATTAATCAAAGATTACGGAAGGCTATTCTCTGTGGTTTCAATTAAGACTATTCTTGTAAAACAGTAATATAGAGCACCTTCACCTACTTTTCGGCAGATATTAGAATATGCATCGATATGTAGAACCTTGTTGCTAAACAAATTTAATGAGTTATTAATTCATCATAGGTTTCTTACCAAAGGATTAGGCGATACAGTGACAGTCAAAGGTTCAAACACAGCTAGTCGTATCAGTACTCGAGGCGAGGAGTCAGGTCCGGATGAACAGGCGTATCTCGCTGCCAGATGGGATCTAGCATTCGATATTACTAGAGCACCACCTCGGACTATGCCCTCAGCAGTAGCAGACACCCATGTACCACTGGCATCTTGTTTCTGCCAGCTAAAAATATTAATATATTAGGAGAAACTTATGGTTGAATACGACACGACCTAAGTGGAAGTGTAGTCACCATGCCGTGATATCAAGCAAGTGGTGTGTTCCATAAATGTTTATCTTGGTCGGGTGTATGTATGAATGAGTGCGTAGTTTCTGATATCCTGGGTAAAAAGCCTAGTTAGGGGTCAGTTTCTATATGAACATAAAAGTGTGATTGATTATAAAAAGCAATGTGACATCATTACTGCTAAAAGTGATGCTTATATGCATCGTAAATAAATAAAATTTCTTAAAAAGCAGTAAGGAAAAAACTAGTCTGCTATTATGATCACATATCATAGCATAGACTGAATGGTCTGCACGTGAATGTGAAATCGTATCGCTGAGATACGATTTCATGTAGCGAAGTGCTTTATTCTTTCCTCTTTGTCGTAATATCTCAAGAATGTGGTATTATGTGACTCCATTTATAATTCCTTGCGTTGGGTTGTGTTAGTTCGTAGATTTCTGCAATTTAACTTTACGTTCGGATTTTTTGACAAATCATATTGCGATCTAAATATAATTAACTTTAAAATCATGTATCTTAAAAGTTCACTCCAAACTCACTCGTGCGTGATAAAATATATCGACACCACGAAATAATATCGATTTCGCGAGCATGACCAAATGAATTATGGCGTGGTACGATATGAAAAATTAAATATGGCGGCTATATTTATTATATTTTGACAGTTGGATGTCAATAAATAGCTATATCGATTTCGCGAGCATGACCAAATGTCATAAAATTAAACACGTGGTAAAATTCAATATGGCGGGTATTTTTATCAAATTTTGACAGTTGGATGTCAATAAATCGCTGTATCTATCGTGTTTTCGATGTCATGCTAGCCTAGCTGGATCGCATATTAATATTATCACGGTGATGCTAAAGAAAACAGACATCATTAAAAAATGAACTAAAAAATAACCTATCGAAAACATTACAAAAACTATAACACAAATGAATCAGCAACTAAATCAAGCAGACCACTTGCCAAATCAGTACTCATTGACAACATCAACATGTAACCACATTCATTATGGTCCTCAAACAATGCAACTGATAAATAAACCAGCCATGAATTAATCTGCATTCGGCTATTAATTTGGAGGCTCGCTACGTTTAACAAGAGTGCAGTTATAAATAACTTACGTAACTGTGTGGCCGGTCATGTGACGCAGCAAACAAGGCAGGACCACTGTGTCGCCGGCTTTAACGTCTATTGAGTTCAACTCTACGTTCTCTAACCAACTGCTGTCTGTTGAAAGAAAATTATGTTAAAGAAAAGTTTATTTAGTTGATGCGGTTTTTGTGAGGACAGAAATATACACCAAAAAAAAAGTGTGTGTGTAAATGAGTGTGTGCGAAGTTTCTGATACCCTAGATACAAGTTTCGAGCTTAGTTAGGGGTCAGTTACTATAATGAGAAGATGTAGTGAATGATTATGTTATGTTATAAAACACACTGACAAAAATAAGTTTCACTATTTTAATCTAAATATGCCTCCATAAGATCAGCAACGCATTTGGATTGCGTAGTGATTACGCCTATTCCTTCTCATTGTACTAATAACATCAGTTAGAGACAGGTCTTCGTCTAGCTGTGAGATCTTACAGACTGATACTTTTTTATCGGATATACTTGTAAAATTTAAGTAGATAATTCTTACTCTATTCTTCTATAATGTATAAAAACAATTAAATTAAAAATTTAAGAAACCCCAAACACAATTACTTTCAAACCCCCATAAATTTTAAACGGTTCAACTGATTTTCATCAACTATGTCTAAGAACAATCGCACGTAAGTCCCCTTTAATACAAAAAAAACTAAATTGAAATCGGTGAATCCGTTCGAGAGCTATGATGCCACAGACAGACAGATACACACACACACACACACACACAGACACGTCAAACTTATAACACCCCTCTTTTTGCGTCGGGGGTTAAAAAAGAAAAGCAATACCCAGAAAGGATACAACAATGAAATCACCGTTTATTTCCAACCTTACACGCTTTTCCTAAACGAACTTTGCACCGAAAAGAGACGTTAAAAAGAGTGAACGTTGTACTTTTATTAGACGAGAAAGCAAGTTTTGAACTATCAATAGAATTAATAAAACTGCACGCTGTGAGTTACCTATACAAAGTAAGAGAAAATGTTGCATTTTATTTCAGTATATAACTTTTTCCGCTTCGCTTACATTGTAGAAATAAAATTATAAGAGACATTTTACTGTGTTATATTCTGAGAATCAATTTTCATAACGTAAAACCTATTTTTTTGATATTTTGCATGTAAAAGAGTAATATAAAATAGTTCTTTTTCTAATAATTGTAATGCTTTTTAATCAAAACTTAATAACGATGCGCTCGATATTTGCTGTGTGCGAAGATTTGTTTTGAATACACATTTTTTTTTAAGAAATACTGTGTCATAATATACATTTTCGTTGAGTAGCTGCTTTCTCACTGATAATATAAAAGAAATTCAAGTCGTTATCACCAAACTTGTCCAATATGTGGTGGGTAGTCATGAACACTGGATTTCCTGCCTGAAAGATTGGGTTAATTTAATAGCCCGTTGAAGCAGAAGAAATGAAAGAATAAGATATTCAACATTTCATTTGAAAATTGTTAAGTACTTCAACTGGTATTTGAACCTAGAACCACGCTAATAAATTTAATGTTTATTATTTTAAGCAGTTCTAATACAATTGCGCATAGTTTTCTTAACAAAATTGTTATTTTTTAAACATGACTTACCATCAGTAGTTAGTTTAATGGAAGCACTAGGAAAGTCGATAGCTAAACACGAGTACTCGGCCTGTATGTCCGCTTGCGTCAGATCAGTGCCGAGGAGAAGGCCACCGGCACCAGATGCCCAGCGGGAATCTGGAAAATTATCTCTTTTGTATCACAAAATAGTGAAAAACCTTATATTTAATAAATACTATTACTTAATAATAAAGAGAATCACTTTGATTGTTTGAATTGAAACAACTAGACCGATTTAAAAAAAAATCTTGCAGTCTCAGATATTTTACTTTTCAAGGAGTAACATAGGCTATATTTTATCCCGCCATACCCACTGGAAAGAGGAGAAATAATTGATACCCTCGACGTACGAGTACATAATGTACATAATCAGAATCACACAGAGATTGGTACGTAATGATACATCATGCTTTTGTATGATCTCTGAATTTTTAACTATAAGAACCTATTACACTTCTTACAATTCTAATTAACACTACATTTCATTTAATAAAAGGTACTTTTTTCTTTTTACATCATAAAACAAATACTAGAAAAGATTTTTCAATAAAATTAAACCCGCTTAACCACACTCTCTTAGTTCTAGACAATCGGAATCGCAGATAAATTATATATGCGCACTAAGCATTTTCATTGGTTTTGATCAAATAATAATATCCTTGAACTTCTCTTGGAAACCATTTCAATAATTAATGTTGAAGGCTTCTCTTTGAGAGAGTAAAACCTGTCTGATATAAAGGGATTACTCAAAGTTTTACTTAAATAAATGCCTCGCAGTTTTATCTGATTAAATATATAGCTTTAATGAAAACATATTTGTATTAATTACCTGTATTTGATTAGATTCGTTTATTCGACAAAAAAAATATGGAACTTATGTCATAATTCAAAAATATGGAACTTATGAATTAGTCTAGTACAAAGCTGACGAAGAATAATAACTTTCATACATTTTTCTCCCGAGTTATAACTTAGAACACAGCGCAGCACCAAAAAAAGAAACTTATACAGTAATTAATAAAAATCCATCCTCATATACCTTTGCGCCAAATTATAAAAATATAACATTCAAATTCTCCGCCATCTTTACCAAACCAAAATGTACCCACCTCCACTCAAATAACCAGAAGCTAAAGGCAGTCCATCTTGAAGCCACGTGATCTCCACTATGCCCACCTGTGGGGATACCTCACACCGTAACACGACGCTGCCTCCCACTTTGGCTGGAGTGAGCTGGCGGGCAGTATGTGATACTACGTTGTCTTCAACTGTTGAAGAATAATATAAGATATATAAGATATTAATAACGTAAAAGTTACTCTGCTTGTCTATCTGTATGTCACCTTTTACAAAGTGACTTAAGTATTTAAATTGCCTGTCACGAGATGAAAGGGTTCCGAGCTCAAGTCACGAGGAAAATATTTATATGATGTTTAACTCGGTCTCGGTGTGTCTTTAAATGGGTGTGTATGTAGTTTCTGATACTCTAGCTAGACACAAGTTATAAATAAGGTAGGTTTGGTTAGGGTCAGTTTTATTTATGATAAGCTGTGCCCCGCAGTTTCAGTGGCATGCAAGTAGATGTTATGACGTAGGCATAACAAATTTCAGCCCAATCCGTCCAGTGGCTAGGGCTGTGCGTTGATAGATCACTATGTCAGCCAGTCAGTCACCTTTGAGTTATATATTATTTAGATGAGAAAGTGTTTTTTGAAGTTTTATTTTTAAGTCATCCTTTTGGAAGTTCCGTTAGAAATGTCTGAAATTTCAAACGGCAAACGGGCGGAAAAACGTATTTTATTTTGAAACACAACACAATAATGACTATAAATAGTAATTTAAGTGGTCAATTTTCCGCAATCAAACCTCTCCAATATTGATCCTTTGTCCGTTCTGCGATACTTTTGATTAAATCCACTTTTAGACTTTTGAGGTCTCTAACTACCCGTAACGATTGTCGATGATGTAAGTCACGCGTTGTTAAAAAGACTTTTGAAATTAAAAGCTGATGATTTCGGTGAATGTCTCCCATCAGTATTATGACGGTGCCAAACGTTGCTTAACTAAACCTTTATAAAAAAAAAGAAAACGAAATGCAGGTAACCCGTATTCACCTCTAGACTTTGAGCATTTATTATAATTTATTTTCGTTCTAAAACTATAAGAAAATGCAATTCAATACAATTTTGTTTATAACCGAAAAAGCAGTGAGTGACTGACATCTTATTTTTAGGAGAAAATAAAATCTTCGATAACACTCCATGAATAATAAACTGTTTGGTTAAGACATTCATTGCCGCCATAATCTATTTTCTAAAGACTAAAGAGAGAATTTTCCTTGTTTTTCATTAAAATCTCTCTAAAAGTTAACAAACATCAGTACTTTGCCTTCTACTTTAATAACGTCTTCAAATACTTTTAAAAAGTTAAGAAAAAATATGATAAAAAGGTGAAAATTAAAACAAAAGTTTGCTTAAAGCCAAAAGAAAGCGGACTTCAATGTAATTTGATTTTAATTAATTTAAGCTTGTTTATTTTTTGTTTTTACGTAACTATATTTAGGTATCTCAGCTCAGCAGTGTAAGCACATAATTGATGGGCTGGAAACTAATTACAAAACTATTTGGAATAGAACAATATTCGCATATGAATATGGAGGCCGATATTGATGTAATTTAAACTGCCTCTGGCTTTTGAAAAAAATCCATTTGAACCCACTGATTTAATATAAAAAACAACTCAGCTTTGATAGTCTTTAAAACCTTTTAACTTAACTTTGCCTTCAAAAAATCACTCTGTACTAATTAAGTAATGTTTTTTTATTTTTCTTATCTCTGCGTATTTAAAAACTTGCTTATCTTAGATAATAGTATAAAACAAAGTCGCTATCTCTGTCCCTATGTCCTTATGTCACTATGTATGCTGAGATCTTTAAAACTATGCAACGGATTTTGATTTTATCCCCATATTCCTACGGGAACATGAACTACGCGGGTGAAACCGCGGGGCGCCGCTAGTCTTAGATAAAGTTAAAAACCACGAACAAAAAAAAGCGAACGTTAAACCCCAATATCATATAACCTAAATTAAATTGGCTCGTTGTCCTTTATGAGGGTGAGTCAAATTCAATAAGTGACCCTCTACACCCCTATTTCACCGCCCCATACAATGTATTTTCAGGAAATATTTCAGCACGTTATAATTCATAACTATTTAGTATTCTGGCCAATTACACGCAGTACACAATATTCATAGTGTGGCTAACGTGGATTTGAATTGGAAATCAACTTCAATAATTTATGTGTGTTGAAAAATATATTCGTGTACATATTGTTGGAGACGTAAATTAAGTTTATTAATATATTTTTCAACACACTTGCTCATAAAGGGGCTCTTATTTGTGCAAAAACAGTTGAATAATGACATGCTTGATTCACTAGTGAGTTATAGATTTTATTTTAATTGTTTAGTTTTAAAAAAGTTTCGATACCAAAAAAATCGTGTCCATACATTTTAAAAACAAACTTCAACTATGTTGCCTTACTTTTGGTAGGTCTATGGTCGATTCCACTCATTCATTCATTCGATTTTTTTTTAATAAGTATATTCTTTTAATCTATGGCCGATCACCATTGTTGTGTTGGATGCGCGCAAATAGAAAAACTGTTTATTTATTAGCGAAAAATGATAATTTCTTCGCAAATGTGTTGAAAAACGTTGTATGGTACACGCGTGTATTGATGATTACTATCCTCGGCTATCTTCAGACCCTCGCCTAACGGCTCGGGCCTCAATAGCGCCTCGGGAGTAATCACCAACTTACCTCGCTTGTACCATAATTAACTATTATTTACATTTTATATTTACTTCTATAATATGTGAATATATCACGGAAACAGAAGTGAATGAAACAAAATGGTTTTTTAGGTTTAGGGAAGGTTCATATCTGACTGAACATGCGTCGCGTACTATCGGTCGCGTAACGCCAGAACAAACAAATGTATAGCGGTAAGTATATGTAGACAGCGAGATGAGCAGTAAAGAAAACATTATTTAAAACAAAATATTTTTTAGAAAAACACTTGACCGTTCACACGCAACCGATTATACGTTAGTGCGTTGAGTGTAAACGGTCAAGTGTTTTTCTATACATTTGTCTGTTCTGCGTTACGCGACGCATGTTCCGTCAGATATGAACATTCCCTTAGGCAGTACACGCGTAGTTCTTAATTGGTCATAAAAATCTGAGTTAACGATATCCAATTAATCCATCCATCTCTGTATCTTCTAATACATTTTCTCTTGGTTTTCATAAACTAGGGTGGCAATACACTTTGTGATACAATAATTATTACAAATGATAAAATAATTATTAATAAATAGTAAGTACATATGTATATGACTGAATGATTTGTTAATTGATTTCATTATAAATTTATTGAATTATTTGTTACATTATGCATTCAACTAGATGTTATTCTGGATGGTTAACCGCGTGAATACAGTCATTATTATTAGTAACAATCAAATCCCTACTAATATTATAAATGCGAAAGTAACTCTGTCTGTCTGTCTGTTACCTTTTCACGGCTAAACTACTGAACCGATTGACTTGAAATGTAAATTTAAATTTGTACAGGGGTAGCTTATGATCCAGGAAAGAATAATATATAAAAATAGGCTATGTTTTATCCCGAAATTCCCACGGGATCGGGAACTACGCGGGTGAAACCGCGGGGCACAGCTAGTATTATATAAAATTTAACTCACTTTTGCATTCATTACAATAGATAGCTCAAGAAGGGATTTGAATGTCTAGAACGAAATTAAAGAAATTGCCGATCAATTCGATACACATACATCATTTATTGAACGCCACGGAAACACAAAAACAACACTAAATGTTTAACATTGAATGAAACCTTATTTCTATTATTGCGACATCAGAACATGAAAAAGTTTAATTTGTAAAGCTATCATCCGCTGCTAAGCTCTTAAACAGTACAAGCAAAGTTAAAATACAACATCAAAGTGTCGAATACTTTCTTACGAACTCATTTGAATGAGAATAAGCTACTGTGCCCCCATTTGTTGCCTTTCAATTTTCTCTTTGTACCCCGTTTTCATTGTACGAGAAAATATTAAAATATGGTAAGTGAAGTCTGTAACTTGAACGGTAGTTGTTTGAATTCCGCTGCCTTTCGCCACTCGATTGTAGAACCCGATAATTTATCGATACAACTCGTACAAGTGGTTATTTAACTGTATTAGTTAGTGGAACTCTAGGTATAGTTAATGGAGGTTAACGATCAATTTGTTTTCTTTATTAGGATTATCTAAAGATCGATTATAATGGTATGTAAAACTAAGGGCCTATTTCACCATCTTCAAGTAAAGTTCCGAGAAGCTCACATGTTGTTGTCTGTCTGTTGTCTCTGTTCTCTTTACTTGGTAAGTAACTATACTTGAAGGTCGTGAAATAGGCTAAGTTTAAGAAAGTCTAGTTTTCTAGAGTAAATTAAGTCTAGTTATTTGTTTTGTTTTGAATATTGGTTAATTTAAAAATTCAATAGTCAAACGCATAATACAGCGTTTTTGTTGGAATTTTTGTTTGCGAGTGGTTTAAATTCACATTTAGTCAGTTGTGACACCCTAATGTTTTAGTATTTATAACCTATTCATATTATAATTAAGTTTCTAGACAAAAGAAATATAACATTTTTGAATGTGAAATATTTGAGAAAGCTAAACGTTTATAATTTCAAATGTTCAGGAAAACTGATGGCTCTTTGTGAGTTTATTAAAATTTGGACAAGAACGTCAGTCAAGTAAACTAATTCGTACTTTAGTCTCATTAACAAATACCTTTGTATAAAGGGCAGATGTAATTGATAAATATAATACTAAACATGACAGCGAGATGGAGCAGTAAAGAAAACATTATTTAAAACTAAATATTTTATTCTCTTTACCGTGTGTGTTCAAAGGAATTTTAACACCTTCTGACGAGTGTACACTAATCTAATTCGTGAAGTTACGTATTTTTAACCCCCGACGCAAAAAGAGGGGTGTTATAAGTTTGACGTGTCTGTGTGTGTATCTGTCTGTCTGTGACATCATAGCTCCCGAACGAATGAACCGATTTCAATTTAGTTTTTGTATTAAAGCGGACTTACGTGCGAGTGTTCTTAGACATGTTTGATGAAAATCGGTTAACCCGTTTAAAAGTTATGGGGGTTTGAAAGTAACTGTGTTAAAGGTTTTTTTAATTTCAACTTAATAGTTTGAATTTTTTTTTTTTTTTTTGTGAGAATGCTGTTGAAATTGTATCGTGAATTTCAAATTCATAAGAAAAAATCTTCTGTTAAGTGTGAAGGCACAAATAGCAAATAAATATGTTAAATAGAAACTTGCAATTAACTACGATTATTACTTCTTCTTATTGATTCATTCGGATTATTCCACTTTGCCCCACCAAGGCGCCCCACTGGTGGGGCAAAGTGGAATGTCAACATTTTTTCCGTGTATTCTGCCCCACTAATTCGTTTTAGTGGGGCAGAATACACTAGACAAAAATTAATTAACTATCTATGCATAACTTACATACAACCAAGAAATAAAAGAAAAAAAGGTTAAGTTTTCTTTAAAGAACAACGGAAAACAGAAAGGAAAGCCATTTTTAACAAGGCAGAATTATTTTCAATAAAGTACCAGCCACATTGTAACAAAGCTACGAGTATTTTTCTCAAATGTCCCTCAATCTTTAATTAAAAACTTTCAAACAGCGAACGAGATGGGAAATGAAATTCGTTTGTACAAATACATAATATTAACTTAAAGAGAAATCTAATACAAGTTGCGTTTACAATAAAATTTAATTAAAATAATTTTCTAAACGATATTTAATTACTTTATCTGAAATTGATATTAAATTTTAAAGCCATATTTCAAAGATCTTTCAGCGGATCTCAACTGGAGGTGAAAAGGTAATTTGTATTCATTTGCAAATATTATTAGTACAAAAATAATATTATTTGGAACGGAAGATTAAATGGTAATAAAATATAAGACTCGATTAGATATAATTTAATTAACCGAAATTAAAATGGAAATATACATGTAAATAATGATTGGAAAAGTTTTATCAATTTGTACCAACAGGAAAATCGAATGCGAGAGTAAAATATTAATTTAATTTAAAACGTGTAAAAATAAAGCATCGACCTGCAAGATCCCACTGCAAGTCAAAAGCTCTCTCTGGTGATATAATGTACAGGGAATTTTACAAGAGGAATTATGAATTTATGATATACGTATAATATTTACTTAAGAATATAAAATAGAAATAAAACACTTAAACGGATTTTTATCGTGGTTGTATTTTGTTTGTGATTACAGAAGACTAAACTGGATGGCATCGTAGACTTCTGTGATCACGGGTTCTGTAAAGAATCCGAAACGTCAAAAAATGTAAAACAAAATACAACCACGACAAAAGTCCGTTTAAGTGTTTTATTTCAATGTGTAGTGTTCGTGTAAATCAAAGATATCAATAATATAAAATAGGTTGATTAAGATATACCTAAGTTTATTAACTTAACTGAAATATGTATTAATTACTAGCTGTAGCGCGTGGTTATACCCGAGTTAATGGTTACTGCTTCGCTCTTTTGTAGCATCTATAATATAAAAATGAATCGCAAAATGTGTTGGTAAGCGCATAACTCAACAACGCCTGGACCAATTTGGCCAATTCTTTTTTTGTTGTGTTTGTTATTGTCAGGAGATGGTTCTTATGTAAAAAAATTTGGAAAATCAACGGGAAAATTGGTCCCGTGCGAAGCCGGGGCAGGCCGCTAGTTATCTAATACAACCTCTACCTCTAGTCTTCCTTTATAAATGAGCTATCTAATGCTAAAACAATTTTTCAAATCGTATTAATTAGTAGATCCTGAGATGAGCGCGTTCTAACAAACTATTTATATACTACCTACTAATTATAATATTAGTAAGTATACCTAGATTACATGAAAAGTTGTACCATATAGTTATAGAAATTACCACCGATGATAATTTCAATCTAGAGATAATTTAATAAAAAACATTGTAAGTACTTGAAAAATAATTGGTTTAACAATTTCATCCGCTTCTTTAATAATTAGGGCAATTTCGCTAACAATGCCTCTGAACTTATTAAGTTTTTTCCCTCATTTTGAAAATATGTTTATTTTCACAACAAAAAACGAAAGGAGCTCAATTTCTTAAAAGCTTAATGCTTAAAACAAAACAGCGAAGTTAATACTCTACGGATAGATCTCATTACGGTATTCCCAGAGGAGATCTCCGAGTAATTTTATACAAGCCGTAAATTCCGTAATAATTAATAAAGTCTCGGGTACTCAGTTCTTAGTTATTTACCTAATGATAACGCTGGCTAACTTTGAACTTGTAAATACGCAGGCACTGTTACCTTGTTGGAAACTCTAATGTCATTTTTTAATCCCTTAATTAAAAGTTTTCTGTGCAAAAACTCCTGTCGTGCGCTGTTTTTCATTTTATTCCATATTTCCTCGCTGTAACGGAAAGTTAATTGGTTCAACTCGGTACGAAGTTGTAATTTGTTTTGGCCTCTTTCTCTTACACCTGTTTATTGCAACTCTGTTGTTTACAGTATATTTTTAATTTCCATTACATTAGGACCGCGGTTAAATTGAACCGTCACGACAACGTCCCGGGTGACTTATCGGAACGGTAAACCGAAATGAGTCTTAATTAGAAGGTGTTCATTAAAAATTTGGTGTAATTCGAGATAAGTTGAAACAGCGCCATGGAGATAATCAAAGAGGTTTTGTTCTGCGGTTTCTCTTCGGGAATGTAATTATCAAAGTTTTGAACTGACAGTTAAATATTGTTTAATTCTATAAAGCCACTTCTCTAAAGCTGTACTATAAAGCTGGAAAGATTATTGGGTCCATTTCCATTCCTATTTAATCCTCAAAATTGAATCTGTTCTATAGAGGACTATTCCGTTTAATATCTCAAATAGTTATACTTCTTTTGTTTTCCTATCAAGTATTCAAATCATGACAATGATCGTCGATGGCGTAGTGGTTACGCCTATGACTTTAGATCCCCACCACGTACCAATGTGTCTTCAATTTTCAAATACATTATGTACGTTTATTCGGCGCTCTTACGGTGAAAGAAAACATCGTGAGGAACATACAAACACCTTCATGGAAATTTTGAAGGTTATTTGTGAAGTCGACCAACCCGCACTTGACCAGCGTGGTAGACTAAGGCCTTAACGCCCTAATTCAGGGTAGACTCGAGCCCCGCGGCGGGGAAATATATGAGCTGATAATTATGATATTAAGTACTAGATAGGTGGTAGTTTAGTTTGCTTTGTTTCCTGAACTGTTGAGTAGCGTAAATGATTAAACATATTTCTTAGTTGGAATTTTGTGAATTCTAATATATTTTCCTTCTTACTTTTCTATGGATTCAAATCGTACCTGGTTGTAACAACATAGGCCTGGACAGCACTGTGCCAGCCCTGTTCGAAGCCTTGCATCGCAGCACTGCGCCACTGCCTCCATTGCCGGCGTCCAGTAAAGACCGTCTTGCTCCAACCACCAGTTTTCCGTCACTTAGTATGTGTCTGTTGAAAAAGACATTATTTTAATGAAATTTATAAATGTAGAGAAAGAAATAGAAGACTCGTAACCAGTTTCGTACTAATTTGGGAAGTACAGTAGAAGGTAGAACGCAAATAATTCTGCAAATACTTTAATAAAAAGTACATCAAGTTGCAGTGTACTTATACTTAGTTCCTTTTTCAATTGAATGTCGGTCATGCCTTACTTATGTTCAGTTAAGTGTCCAATCTCATACAATATACACCCCTATTTTGAAAATATGGGACTTATTAAAATCAGAATATCTGTAGCAGTAACTGAATCCATATATCCAATAAAAATATCAAAAATGATAGTCGATTACTTATCTTTAAAAAATACCAAATAAATGTCGTATTACCAGACGGCACACTAGCTATCAAGTATTCTGTGACGGCTCGGGTCGATGACCGCGCTCAGCTGTGTATCGCAGCGTTCGGTGTAGAATAACAATAAAATTCGGCGGGATTTTGAAAATCTTTGACTTATCATAACTTTTTAAATAAAAGCAAAAGAAAAAAACTAACTTCACTATTATATTATCACCCGTCGTTTACATTAGCTGTGAGATAAGGTATCGCAATTTCAAAATAAGGGTGTATATCTCAGACACCCACTCAATAATATCACCTGTTTCTCATTTTCTTAGCCCTTACATACAATAATAAGACTAAAATAAGAGTTATATTACAAAGTAATACAAAATACAACCCGCGCGATATTCGATCTTCGTTCATCACAGATTTTCGTGAAACCGATCATTGCCAATTTTACGCTGACATAAACATTAATATCGAAGCTTATGTTGTACACATTGACATGAAAATGTAATTTTTTGCTCCAATAATTTGACGAATAATTGCCTTTTTTGGGGATTCGAAACTACTGTGACTTCGTTTTTGAGCTTTACTTTAGTAGAATCAAATTATTTTTCAAATACTATTTGAGATTTTATCTTTATAATCATATTACTGTGTAAAACTAAGTTTTCAAGTATAAAATGTTATATTTCAAATATTCTCCTCTATACCTCCTTTTTTCTTATAATATAACAAATAATTTATAATTATCACTCGACCACTCAGACCACCAATAGACAAACAAACTCATAACAACTTCTCCATCTACCACAACAATAAACCTTATTCAATCACAGCGTACCATCCTGTATCAGACATCTCTATAATTAAAGGGAACACTAAAACAACTATAAATTATAGAGCCATATATAGAAAAACAATTGAATCGAGATAAACATCTCGAAATTCGAACCTTCATAAACAAATCCTGAATGGAACAACCTTCGGGGCCCTGAAGACAATTATATCGATAATGGAAGGGCCCAAGCGGACCCTCGACTTGCCTCCTATCA
The DNA here is from genome assembly GCA_958496195.1 of Timandra comae. Taxonomy (NCBI): domain Eukaryota; kingdom Metazoa; phylum Arthropoda; class Insecta; order Lepidoptera; family Geometridae; genus Timandra; species Timandra comae. The sequence goes on along the minus strand of OY292363.1, from coordinate 9,539,316 downwards.
TTCAACCACAATAGATCCCATTAGTGTCTAAACAAACCGACGGAGACACGATATTATTATCCAATATTAGATTTGGTGGTATCCAAGTGTGTTTTGATGTCACAGTTACTTCTCTATTTTTAGTATGTTTAGTTAGAAATAGATAGATAACTTTTATGCTATTGAGTAACTTTTCTATTATATTTGAGGAGTGTTTCTGGTATTGTTAAAGTGTGAGTCGATCTATTCAATTAATACATTGAATAGATCGACTCACAGGGTCTTTAAATGTGTAAATGATAAAAATATAATTTACATATTTAGGGACCCCTGTGAGTACAGACAATACTAACTGTTGAATAAATATTTTAGATATAGATTGTACTCATTTTGTATAATAATATGTTAAATAGTTCTTTGATTAGGTACCAAAAATCAGGTTATCTCCAGGGACCTTTGGGACTCAGGGACCTTAATATAATAAAAGCAGCCCCGAACGAGTACCAATATTTGAACAAAACATAAGAAAAACGCAATACAATACAATAAACTGACAATATTAAGAGCAGTTCACACTTCGCGGGTCATAACTCACAAGGTAATAATCGTTAATTTTCGCGTCAATTAGCGATTCCCTTTAGACGCGTAAAGTACTCAACCTTCATAATAACATTAAGTCAGCATTAGAAGACCCTCCGAATACAAAACAGGCAATAAACACAATGTTATATACAAAAGTAATTGTGTTAATTGCTCATTATATAAACGAGATCATAATTATTTTTGTTTATTAAGCTTTTGTGTTATGTTGCGTAGTTAAAATAACGGAACTGAAAAATTAAATTCTAGAAAGAATATACCTGAGAAACTTTTAAGAAAAAGTTAAAAGAACTCCCTTTGAAAAATGGCAAACACGTATCGCTTGACCCAAAATTCAAACCCGGAACTTTGGGCGTAGCAGGCAAACACACAAACTTTTAGACATAATTAGTCATTTGTAATATTATATTGTAACTTTTAATAGAAAGCCATGCAGCGCGTATAAATGTAGTTTAAAAAAAGAATTATTATTCATATATTCAATAAATTTCTTATTTTTTAAGTTTTTACAATATAAATGTATAAAAAAATATACCAAAATATACAATAAAAATTTAAAAAATAGAAGGCTGCCAGTAGCGGGGCAGGGCCCAAACTACCGGTGGTTAGGGCTGCAGAGACAGGAACCTCCTCACGATACGTGCCGTGTCCAAAATCACTAATCAATCAATTATTATTATTATTATTCTTTTTTAAACTACATGTTTATTTTTATTATAATCACTCTATACATTTCCTAACAAAACATCACTATAATCCTTCACTGTACCGTCTGTTACTATACGAACAAATATAAATATAAATACATAGAAGTATAAATAGATACAAAGCGAAGTATCAAAGTTACTAAGCTGGGCCAAAGCCCTCCGATTTGCTTTGACAACTTAGGCCAAATACTTAAGTTAAGTTCGCTCCGAATAACTTTAAAACTATTATAAATTAACCGAAGAAAATGTAAAATGAATGATAGAGTAACCGAATATAATAATGAAATAGGAAATAATAAAGAACTGGCTTCGTGTAAAGTACTGTAAAAATCTTATCAAACATTTTCCTAAGAATTTAGTATTTTTATAAGTACCTATAGACGACTAACTTAGCTGGGCTGGGATAGGCTTTTTTATAAATTCTTCATATCTTTTCAGACTTTAGGAGATAGTTATTTGGAGGACACTCAATATGACTAACAAAAGAGTAGGTCCAGTTCTTGAAGGTTAATATGAGTTAAACATATTTACTACACATGAGAATCAGAGCTCTTTATTACATAACAATTACAAAATCTTCAAAAACAAACGTCTAATTAACATAAAACAAACAACATTAATAATCTGTTTAACTTAAAATATTCAAAGACAACAACAAAATGCTTTAGCGATGCCATTTGGAAGTTTAAATGTATCCAAGTCTCATTTTATTCAATACTCGCGAAGTTGGCCGTGTTTCGTTGAGCTGTGAACGGGGAAAGTTCGTTCCTAAGTCTCCGAGCCGTAGTAACGTAAGCGTATATCACGTCGCATGTCAATGTACAAATCTGTGGAAACTGGCTTTCACCAAAAGCTAATTTATTACGCTCCCTTTTATTTAACGGTAAAATTCGGTAGTCTCCTAGAATAATGGCGGTAATAATTTATGTCGTTTTTGTTTTAGTGCGCTAGTGTTTAGGGGTCGCCGGTTTAGGTTGAGATAATGTATGAAGATTTTTATACTAAAAATATTGAATGTATAATATAGTGATGGAGCCTAAAAGTATAATTTAGGTTATGTTTTGGTTAGTTATTTTCGACACCTAAACAGCCAATAGTAACTGTAATCCCTAAGTTTATGTCCTATGATCGGGAATCGAACCCGCATCCCTCTATCTAGGAGTATGGAATTATGACTACTCTTCTATTTGGTTCATCATGTACAAATCTTAATTCTATATTTCTCATTATTTTTTAAATAAACAACTAAAGGAATTTTTCTACCATTTTCCTATATCCTGTACCCAATACCTTAATATTGTGTATTAAGATTGACGTCAAACTTCCATAATTGCCACCTGTACATTGTTCGAAGTTCAAATATCGACACGTACTTAGTTGCAAGTGTAACAGTGCTGTTATGTACTGAACCAACTTGATCGGAAACTTTGACAACTTAATGGTAACTTAGAACTTGAATTAGGTGGTAAAACGTAAACTTATATAGCTATTTTGGATCTACGATCTTTGGTATTACCTACAATATCTTCTTCTTTTCCGAACCTTTATCCCATGTCTATTTGGGGTCGGTTTTCAGTTTTAACCAGATTTGGCGGAATGTCAGTATTTTACGTAAAGCGACTGCCATCAGACCTTCACAACCCAGAGGGCTATACGACATTCTTGGTTAAACTGAATGTTAGACTTTTGAGGGCTCTAACTACCCGTGACGACTGTCGATGATGTTAGTACGACAACCGGGACCGACGGCTTTACGTGCCCTCCGAAGCACGGAAACGCTCATGAAATTAAAAGTCATTTTTAGTAATGACCCATCACAGTCATGACGGTGCCAGACGTTGCTTAACCGCACGGATCACAAGTGATCCGCGGGTAGCACTGGGCCATGAGCGCATCATTTTACCTACAATATCTTGGTATATTATCTTCTTGTTAACTTATATTTGTATTGTGGATTCTTGCTTACAAAATATTACTTGTATCAAAATTTATATGATGCAAATGGACATTTGTGTTTAAAAATTAAAATAAATTTAGTTTTTAGTATTCAACCCGGAGGAGACAATGCTAAAGATGAAATAATTGAAACAAAAGGTACTGTAGTACTTTTTCTAATTACATTATACATACGAAGAGAGAGAAAGATACGTATAGACGCAAAATAAGTATAAAAAAAAAAACAAAAACAAAAAAGTTGATTTAAATACGAAACTCACTTATCCGTACGAAAATGCCACTTAAAAAGAGTAACATAAAAAACAAAATGCGGTAAAATGATAAACAAGGCCGGGAGTTCCGAAAAAAGTTTAAACGTATCTAGTTAGTATAAGTTAGTACAGGCTGATACTGAAACTTATTAAAAATACAAAACTTGTCTGCAGTCGGTCATTAGACTTACTCAAACTCGCCGTACCAACTTTACTACACCAGCGCCGCTCGCTTTAATAATGCCCACATTTTTTTTCATAAACAGTTAAGCCGAAATTAATTATTCAACTTGGTCTTCAACTTTTTTCAGCTACGAAATGAAAAAGGCAATCTGTGCCATTCAAAAGTTAGTAAGAGAGAATTGTTTTAAATAACTTTTGGGTCTATCTGTATTCCTTTACTTGACTTGAATTATTTTTGAGGAACAAATAATTCTTATGTTATACTTGGTATGGGTTTAATGTTTTTTTTTTTTTAATTTATTTATCAGATCAAACAATTACATAAAAAACATAGGTCTACTTAACATCTAAAAACCACAGAGGTTTGAGTTGATGTTAAATAATTATAGTTTAAGTCAGCACAAGTAAAAATAATAAAGTTACATAATGGTTAAAATGTGGGTAAGTAGATATGTACTTCGAGTGTGAACTACAATAAATAAATAATAATAACACGTCGCACAAAGACAGTAGATGGTAAAGATAAATTTATAAATAGGAGCTAAGCAAGTATGTCTGTTTTTTTAAATTAGGTAAATAAAATAGGTAGATATAATTACACAATTAGTTTGAATTAGTTAAGTAAGTATATTAATTTAATAATTTATTTAAGACTAGCTGTGCCCCGCGGTTTCACCCGCGTGGTTCCCGTTCCCGTAGGAATACGGGGAAAAAATATAGCCTATGTTATTCAGGGTGAATGTAGCTTTCTAATGGTGAAAGAATTATTGAAATCGGTTCAGTAGTTTCGGAGCCTATTCGTTACATACAAACAAACAAACAAAAAAACAAATCTTTCCTCTTTATAATATTAGTATAGAAAAATACTTTTGGTTTATTTTTTATATTTTGTAGTGATAATCTATCGCAAACATCGGATGGCAGATTGTTTATTAAACGCGGAACCAGGTAAGCGGCCGTCCGCTTGCCGTAAACATAGTTAGCAGTGATGTGCCGGAGTCGGTTTTGTGACACAGCGCGCGTACGTACATTTAAAATTGGATCTTTATAAATATAATGTTGACTTGACACGGTGTTTGCTTTCATTAATTCACCTGAATGGTTGTCTTAAAAGGGTATTTTTATACTTACATATCTTCTATCTTTACAAATGGAGTTTTCCACAGAACTCCTAACAGAAACTACCAAACAAGTACACTTAAATAAACTGAAAAACACCATTAACCAGACAATGATTCTCATCCTAAACCTTATGATGCATTAAAAACTTTTCAAATTTATGTCAAACGTACAATCCGACATACATTTTCATATTCAAGCTTATACTGTTGCGCGACTTCGCGAGTGTTGGCAGTAAATATAAAGTTTCTCGCGTATCGCTTTCTTGTAAAATATAGGTTAAGTTGGCGTAGTTTATTTAATGGTAAAGTCGACGAGATTCGCTCAGAATTCACTGGCGCCCAATTCGGAAATAGGTAATCTTAAGATCGATCAGTTGTTATATGAACAAACCGGGAAAAGTGATGCTTGTACGTGTTAGTGATGTACTCGTATACTGACGTGTTCGATGAAGTATTATAATATAGACACGTTATGCTCTAATGCTAGTGACACACTTATTATGACGCGCCACGATATCTGTATTATATATTTCTCTATTATAAATAGAGAGAAACATTACCGTGGCACAATATAACAATATATTTAATATATCCTATTAATTTTAACTGTTGGAGTCGACACGTTAAGAAGAAGAAGAAGTGACACAATATGTCACTGTATGTCTATATTTGATAGTAGTTAGTAAGAGTAAGAGTAGAGACTAAGTAGAGACTCTCTACTCGTACTAAATGTATAAAACCGATAGGCTCGTAGCGCATCACGACACAAGCACAAGTGTGTCTATAGCTCATCGAGGCTCTCAAAAACAGCTTATTACTAGATAGCTTTTTAAACATGTAAAGAGAGGGGAAGAAAATAAATGCTACCTGTTGTTATAGATGTACTTTTACATTACACACGAATAAATTTTTACGAGGCGTAGCATCGTTGTCGCGACATTGCTTGGTGGGTAATCATAAACAAAACAGAATGTTGATTGTTGGTATTGCCTCCTTTTTATGTTGCCATTTCAGAGTGCGGGAAACGTATCTATAGTTTATTGTATATCATTGGATGTGATACCAAACTTTGGTTCGTGTGAGATCGAAAGTGATCTGGTATCGTCATATGTGTTAAATCAATGCGTAAGGCCATTAGTGATAATGTTATTTACTTTCCTATATACTTACTATAAATCATATTATTTTCTTTGTATAGAGACGTTTTATTGTATCTTTAATGTATTTTCGTTTTCCTTTTCTATACTAATATTAGACAGAGGTAAGATTTGATTGTTTGTTTGTAACGAATAGGCTCCGAAACTACTGAACCGATTTCAAAAATATTTTCACTAGTGGAAAGTTATCAGTGGGTGACATATGCCGTAATCCCACGGGAACGGGAACTATGCGGGTGAAATCGGGCGCTGCTAGTGTGATATAATAAAAAGTAATATAAGAGAAGTTTTATATGAAAATAAATATAATCTTAATACTTTATTACGCAGAAGTCTTCATTGTTCATCGCAGTTTAAACTTCATTGTAGTTTAGTCGAAGTTTATTCTTGTGTAGTATTTAGTGAGTGTATAAGTTTTGAAAAGAATACTTAATATTAGATAACAGGTACGAGTACGAGTATTAGATAAACGATGTTTATAACAAGTTAAGTTGGATGTTATGTTTAAGAACAGGTATTAGTTGGTGTAGAGTATTTTAGTTTAGTGATAAGTATTTTGTTACTATGTCTGATTTTTGTTTCTCATTTTGTGTTTTTGGATGAGTTGCACAGTTTTACGTTATTTTCGAATTACTTTTTCGGACTTAAAAGATTTTCAGGAACATTTTTTAAATTATTTTTCTTGTATACTTTGTAGTGTATATTTATTACCTACAAATACAGTTTAATCTGCGCAAATTGTAACAGAATTATTCACTAAACAGACTTAGTTTATAAGGCAAAATAATTTTTCACATCACATCAACACTCGTAGTTCTTGAGACTAGCCCGTCTAAACAAACAAACTACATCTTCATAATATTAGTATACACAACGCTATATTTACATAAAATAAATTAATTAATTAAAAGACATTTAGGGCCTATTTCACCATCTTCAAGTAAAAATCTCATGATAGTAAGAAAGAGTCAAAACTAACTTTACATGTTGAGTAACTTTCCTTGAAGGTCGTGAAATAGGCCCTTGTTGTAAGTACTAACCTCAACCCCGGTATAGTAGCAACAACCTGTCCTTCATTGGTGACCCAATGTATATCAGGAGATGGATGCCCCGTCGCTCTGCACGCTGCGTACGCGCCTCTCGTAGCCGGCCATAGGACCCGCGACGGTGGCTCCACTATGAAGTGTGGCCGTTTGTCAGAACTAATCACTGTTTTTAGTAATAATGTGCTTAGTAGGAACAGGCATAGCAGGTGGTCTGGAACAAAGAAATAAGGTATTTAGATACAGAAGATATAATTTTTATTGGTCCGCTGCTGGGCAAAGGTTTCGAAAAGTAGGGCCTAAGTATTGACCCTACCTGATATAATAAATTTGGAAATTACACACTTAAATATATAGAAAACACACATGCTAAGACAAACAGTCATGTCAAATTACTCAAATGTTTGTCTTGGATGGAAATCGACCCCGTAACCTATATCATTGTAGGCAACCAACTAAAAGTCATCTAAACAATCTACGAGTATGTGTCCGGATATTTTAAATGTTTAATTCCAGAAATCACGTAAGTCCTTAAAGCTTTCTTGCACTCGAAAATGAGACCTAAAAACCATCTATTAAGTGCTATTTTAACTTGTATTAGAATGTGTTTCAGTATCTAAACGATCCCATTGGAACATGCCGCGTTTCCTTTGAAACATTTAAAAGACATCAACGGTACTGTTTATCGGTGCCAAAAGCTTTTTGTTTTGAGCTTAGTTGTTTGTTAAACATGTTTGCTATTATGCTCTTTATTACTAAGTTGTTAAACACTATTTTCCCAATAGCATTACAATAAATGCAACTAATGGTAGAGGCTCTAAATCTCATCAAAAAATTATCATAATGCTAATGATTATTATGTTTATGCATGTAACCATTTAACCCCAAAACATTTCCAACCATCCTTTGTAATTATGAATACTACTTACAATTCTTAATTTCTGATAAAAAAGAAAAAGAATCGTACAAAAAGATAAACCAACAAGATAATCCATACAAAGCGTGTATAAATTAAAACGGTATCGGATTAGCGTTACATTTATGCTAAATGCATCCTAGTCCAATTAGAGATGCGGTCCAACACGACTATCAAACGGAATCATTCTAATTAAAAACCGACCAATCAGAAACCCGGTCACGTACTAAACAAAAAAATGTAGCAATAAAATGAAAAATATTTACAAAAAGCGCTTTAAAACGCTTCTGCCTGCAGTTAATTTCCAAGATTTACCGCTGTGTCATAGTTGGCTATAACATAAATCAGAGAATGCTATTGAGATTGTCTATGCTTCGGGAAGTAAATTCGTGTTGCCAACACAACAAAAAAAGACGTTAATAAAACTTTATTTTTGTTGTACGTGCAACACTATGAAATTCAAATTAGCATGCACAATTATGCGCATTTCATTAAAACTTGCTTCGCGTTTGCTAATTATTTATGCTGGGTATATAAGCGCCGTGGAAAGTGCAATAAGTGCTGGTGTTTACATTATAGATAATGGTGGCTTTTGAGTTAATTACCGTTCTTTGTTTAATGAATTGGCAATATTACATTTCAATAAAGAAAATTGACGAAGATTTTTCTATTATTATGCTAATAAGAATTTTCTATATTCAAAACATGAACCTTGTATGGAATAAATATAGAATTAGCCAAATAAGTGCAGCTGTTCCGAAGTCATGTGCCTAAACACGTATTTACGTACTTTTTGATTATTATATGTCAAAATATTATTCAATCAAGTAAATTTTATTCTTCACTCTACCTCACTATACTAAAATTATCAGGGAGAATTTGCGCTCTCTCACTGATGATTTTGATAAAACTTTAGGATTTAAATATGTAGATCAGAAAAATTAATTAAGTAGAATATATAAAATAGGCATAATTTAATATAATAACAATTCACGCAAAAATGAAATCAAAATTATCATCAAATCAATATTTCAACATTCAGGAAATTAACATCTGAGAAATACAAATGTGGCCCTACCACAAAGGAAAAACATCTGTTCCAATTATTAAAAAAAAAATTAAATCTCAATTTAAAAATCTAAATACGGACCTTTCATTATGATCAGCTCACATCAAACCATATCTAAAACACACAAAGTTTTCAACCAATCTATACAATCCACACTGCATGTTCCACACAATTTAAAATATTCACATTTTTATTTTCAACATAATTTTCCCGCCAATCGTGCTAAGTTTCCCTACAAACTCACAGAGCAGGGTACGTGTTACTCTGCCGGTGTTCCCACGCGGACTGGCCGCCTTCCTTCCCGCATCCCTTTAAAACGCGATTTCCACCCGTCGCTATAGAAACTTTTCTCTGATTTTAAGTGCAACCTCCTTGCTTTTAAGTGATGTAAGATTTGAATATAGAAGCACTTTAGTTTTTTATTAAAAATGCTAGCCTTTTTACGCGAACTGTGTCAAGTCGTAGTGACAATAGTAGTTTTTTTTTTCATAAATTGTAAATAACTAATGTGGAACTATTTTCAATAAGCTTTTTTAATAACGTGTTATTTTTCTCTTAAAATATTGTGTTTTCTAGTTCCTATAATAAATGGAACAAGAAACACTTCTAGCTACACAATTTCATAATAAATAAAAGTACTTCATATCTTATTTTTATTAGAAGCGTTATAAGAATGGTCGTTCATCTTATAAAGCTCTGTTGCAATGGAAACATTTAATTCCAAAATGGTACTGAGCGTCGAATTGCATTTAACTTAAAAGACTTTATCGCTTTTTTACTGTGAGATACATTGTTTTTATGTACGAAAAAGAAAACAACCTTTGATTCAAATAAGGAAGCGTAAAAAAAACATTAAATTCAATTTGTATCGATTTGAAACTTGAATATAGAAAACTAATTATTCAAAATTCGAATACCGCGAGATGCATTTATTATTAGGCTGTTAGTAGAATAGCTTTTATGAAAATATGATACATTATTAAAATCGGCTATTAATAGAATCGATATTCCAAATTCGAATTACATATTTGAAAGCATAATAAAATTATACCATAGAGTTAAAAATAGATGTACGACTTTTATATGAAAAAACCTAAGTATTTTTATCGCAATAAATATAGGTACTTCGATAAATATTTTTTCGACGACAGTAGTAGACGTAAATCAAATAAATAAACGTTCATTGTTTTTCCTGGTTTGTCCTTCACGGGAGAAGTGTTTGTTTTTTGTTATTCCGTTTTGGTATTACATTTATTTGATATTAGATGTTTTGGACAGCCATTGTTGGACTGCTAATTAATGTACGAAAATATATTTAAGTAAGTATATATTTCGATTCATCGTTAATTTTAATAACCTTTGATCACATTGTCTTATGATTTCTAAAGGTTTTCTCGCGTGTGTCGATATTAATATTAAATTCCGTGGTTAGCTATATCAAAAACTTTTTGCTAATCCACAGTTCGACGATAAATCTCAAAGTGTCAATTACGGAGCTCATCACCGCATACCGCCATGTTCTATAACACGAATATCGTGAGTACCCAACTTTGAACAATTAACCAGGCCATCAAAGACATTCATATACATGCCATTACATACATAATATAGCAGCATAATTTCAGTAACTAAACTTTATTGTAATACTAGCGATACATAACTCGGATACTGCATGCAAATATAAACCTTATACCAGAGACATAGAGTACATTTTAAAGTTGCTCATTATTATAGAGCGTAGAATGGAATACTCGAGGTAATCACATGTCTCATTAGACGCGTTGTCAAAACTCCACTGTTCGAAATTTAAAAGTCAAGAGATGCTTAGGATAACTAGCTCCTTCAGTTAACGATAGTACATTGTTGTATTCGAATTTAGAATTCGTTTAAATGTAGAATTCATTTCTTTGAAAAACAATTGATGTTCGTTAGTGTTACTAAAACTCGAAACGGCTTGATCGATTTGAACATTTTTTTTTCTTTTGTTCGTTCTAGGCTGGTTTAAAACTTACAGAGAGAACGGTTAAAATTGCAGGCCACGCTAATAATTGCAGGAGAAATAGGATTTTTATATTCATAACTCCAAGGATATAATCAGAATATGAAGTACTAAAATACTTAAACATACTTTTTAGACATAAAATATTTTATATTTTTCACAAATCTAAAATGCTTGTGCTTGCATTCAAAACCTTATTTCTGCAACAAAATCGTATTATACCATCAAAATATGCGACTACAAGCTGGCAAATGTTCCTAAAATTACGTACTTAGCACTGCAGTGACCGAGGCGAATCTCCCTCACATTTGCCGCGTCAAACGGGCTGTGTCAGCTGGGTCCATATTGGCTCACCTAAAGTTCTTTACCCGAAAATGTTTTTCATAACTATTTGTAGTCCGAATGATCATTCTTCCTAAAATTTTTCATCCTAAAGTTTTAATTCATACTATTTGTAGTGCTACCGACGATGCTCATAACACTCATTTTTCCGAAAATTTTAATTCATAACATCTTTAATGTAAATATATTTAAAATCCTACTGTTTTTTATCATGCAACGCTTTTATCCCTAAACATACTTACCATAATATTTTCACTCATGCTCAGAAAGAAACATTTACCAAGTGTAATAAAAAATATATGTGGGTAGAAGATGATATTTATAGTTTTAATGATTATTATACGACTCGTTTACGGTTATGCTTATGGCCTGGGAGTTTACCATAACCATAACTAAAGGACCAATTCGGTTCTGGCACTTCGCCGGCCGCTGCCGCGGCACGCTCGCTACGCTCGCTCGGCTCGTGCGTTGGGGTCACAGTTCTAACATAACCTAAACCAATAATTAGGAATAGGACCGATTCGTTACTGGAACTTGACTGAATGATTGGAGCAGGACTCTGGTTTTGCTCGCTCGGCTCGTGCGTTATATGTTATACCTACATGTTATGTAAAATCAAAGTTACGAAAAATTTATGTATATAATATTGATTATAATAAATAAAAATAAATCTAAACAAAAAAGATATGACTTTGAATAATAGTATGAACGATGGTTATGTTGAGAAAATATAGGAAAACAAATGTTTCGGAATTAAAACATTAGTGACAAAGATTTTAGGAGTTGCGATTGTTAGGATAAAAAATGTTAGGAAGAAAATTTTCGGATTTCCAATTATCGGAGTTGAAATTTTAGGTGAACTTTGGCGCACCCGTGTCAGCTACCACATTACTATTCACATACACTGCTATACACTACGACATCTAGTACCACTTAGTGCCCAAACACTAACTATAATGCAACCTACATAGTTCATAACTTCTTTGATTTATTATCTTATTTGTCTATGCTCCAACATTTGCTCCAAATTAAATTTTATTATCTATCGCATCGTTCCAATTTTGAATTTACAACTTTTAAGTTTTACGATTTTGAATTTGGAACTAAACTACGTAAAATAGAAAATACTTTTCTTTTTTATTTTTGTTGCCAGTCTCATTTTATTCCATTTATTTTAGAAACAGCTCAATCGTCTTTTGTTTATTTATAAATCGATTTTTAGTATCTTCCTTGAAGTAAGAAGTTAGACTTAAAGAAGTTCTACTGTATTTATGCATTTCATAAAAAGCTATTCGAAGCGCACTAAACTAACTAAAATGGCGGATACTTAGTCCCTCAATAAATAATAAAAGTTTATGTTAAAAGAACGTAGTATAGAATGTCTTGAAGTCCATTAAAGTTTATTATTTAAAAGTCGGCTCTCGTCCCTGTTGAGCGGTAAATGCAGGCTTTGCTAAAGTTTTGTACGAAACTGTAGTATCGTTATTCTTAACTTGGTAACCAGAAGGCGACTGCCGACTCGCCTCCTTGGTCTCCACTCTACATACTCTTCACATAAATTATAACACGATATTGTACTAGAATTAAAAATATTGTGCACTCTTTTACACTTTATACTTTTTTGTAGCTTATTGTTTTTATTTTTAAGTTTTAGATTGTGTGAGTAGTTTTTTAGTTGAGTTTTGTATTTCAATTAGTAATGGAGCGATGTTTTTTTTTGCAAACATATTACTTTGAGTTAGTTTACAATACTCTAGTACCTTATTCCCATAATTAATCTTAATTTCCACACAAGTAAGTACAAGTAACGATTATCCATAGAAACTATATTACTTCACATTAACCATATCATCAGACAACATTTAACGTCAAACAAAATCACAAACTAAGCCCCTGTTGAAGTCAATCACACATAACTCCAAAGTAATATTGTGTGTCGACATCAAGTCTTCCATCACTAGCAAGTTAAACTTCTTTCAATGGGGAAGCAGTTTGCGAACTCACTGCCTGCAATCATGTTCCATTTAAATTTAGGAGTTCTACTTTTGAAACTTTGTAATGTGTCGTAGTTAGTTTGAAGGTGGCTGACGGTAATGCTTGTCGAGGCACTGACTGCTGTACCGGGTACCCGCAAAGTTTACTGTAAAAGCACTTACCTTATTAAGTAGCAGTGTTCGCGTTATTTAGATTTATTATTCAAGTTGAAAGGATGGTGTGGCAGATCCTAGGACAAAGACTGATGGTAGTGCTTGGTAATTATTAGATACCTTTATTAAAATACTAGCTGTGTCTTGTGGCTTCATCCGTATAATCACGAACTTGTGAAGATTTCGGGATAAATAGTATCTTATAATTATGTTATTTGTGATCAACTCCTACAACTAGTATTTCCAGCCGTTTCATTCAAAGTCGTCGTCACCAGATACAACGAAAATACATTACAAAATTATCTTACTTTACACATAACATATAGGATCTATATGACACAACTGAGTCATACAATGGGACCTATTTACCATGTGACCAACACAACTACAACACAAATGATGCACACTAGTATTTGTAACTATAAGTAGTCCGAAACTGGGAGGCGATAGAGACAAGTGACGTCACAGGCTGCCTGAGAATGCGCCACACTTGAGCCACTTGGTAACAACAGTCGGGAACTATGTCCCAGTGTCACCGCAAAGTTTTAGTCAAAGGCTAACCTCAGTGGAACGTCGGTATTATATTCAAGTTCCGTCGCATTGTTCGACTTGTTGATTTTCGTAATAATTTATCTTCTTCTTCTAATCTTCGCTTATATATAAAAATCAATGCCACTTTTCGTTGAAAGTTTATAACTGAACAACGCCTAGACCAAGTTGGTCAATTCTTTTTTTGTTCTATTTGTTATTATCAGAAGAAAGTTCTTATGTAAAAAAAAGGTGTAAAATCAACGGGAGAATTGGATCTGTGTGAAGCCGGGGCTAACTAAAATATATAAAAACTACTAGCGGCCCTGTAGTTTTTATATATTTTAGTTAGTTTTTATTGTATTGTAGTTTTTATAGATAGCGTAGTATTTTAAGGCTTTTGACTTCCATTCTGACGTGTGCCTATTTCGATCCTCGCCAGGTACCAATGTATTATACCGAATTTCAAATTAGTAGTCAAAGAAAAGCATCGTGAGGAAATCTGCGCACACCTGCGTAGAAATTCAAAGGTCGACCGCACTTGGCCAACGTGATTGACCATAGTCAAGCTTAATTAAGTCGATGAGGCCATAGCCTCATCGTCTTAATTAAGCTCGAACCTCGAACCTTCGGTGGAGACATAATGATAAAGATATATTCTAGTTGACTGAAAACAGCAATTTGATAACTAATATAAAAAAAATGTCGACTCAAACAAAACTACAATCATTTTTATCTTCAAATCTCCATTAACACGGTCCATATAACATCTACGTCTACATTATAATCGTGGACCGATACCATTTACATTACAGAATCTATTAAATGTCTCTCCGATGTGCTGAGTGAGGAACAATTTATTCATGTCGGTATTAATTCCATTAATGCCCGTCCTTTGGGTTAAATCTATCGGCTTACGAAAACAAAGAGAGCCAGAGAGCACCTCGTTTAATGAGCTGGAGCTATTCTCGGGACGATTCCTTGCATTACTACAGATACGGCTTTATATGTCAATAAACGGGTTTCTTAGGAAGGACGGTTGAGGCTGTGATGATGTTTGCGAAAACTTATACCGCTTTAGTAGCACTAAAATATTAAGTGTCTATGTAAGTGTTTCTGATTTGTCGTTTTTGGGAAACGGGATGCGTACCGATCGTTATTTTTGGTTTGTTACATTCACAGAACTCGGAATACTCTATGGTAAGTATAGAAATGTTATCTACTCTCTGGTTATATCGGAACGCGTGTCGCCAGTTGACAGTGACCAACACATTGACATACTATAACAAAAAATTGAACAATACTGGTGAATGGTGTCCTATGGGACACACCTTTGCGGCGACAATATCACGCGTCTGTCTGACTTCTTTACTTACCATAGAGTATTCCGAGTTCTGTGGTTAAATTTGATCTCTAATGTATGTGAGTGGGCAGTTTCCCGAAATTTCTTTAGACGTGCTTCTAACACTAAGCTAAGACTTATCTATTGTAATTACATTTCGCAGTGATTCGCGGATTTACATAGCACTTTATTTGACGATTTTTTTTATATTCTTAACTATCTATAAGTATTAAATCTTGAAACACCTAAGTATATTTACAACCTCAGAATTTACATAAAGATTATAGTTATTTATGGTACAAGCGAGGTAAGTTGGTGATTACTTCCGAGGCGCTATTGAGGCCCGAGCCGTCAGGCGAGGGTCTGAAGATAGCCGAGGAGAGTAATCATCAATACTCGCGTGTACCATACAACGTTTTTCAACACATTTGCGAAGAAATTATCATTTTTCGCTAATAAATAAACAGTTTTTCTATTCGCGCGCATCCAACACAACAATGGTGATCGCCAAAGACTAAAAGAATATACTTATTAAAAAAAAAATCGAATGAATGAATGAATGGAATCGACCATAGACCTACCAAAAGTAAGGCAACATAGTTGAAGTTTGTTTTTAAAATGTATGGAAACCATTTTCTTGGTGTCGAAACTTTTTGAAAACAAAGCAATTTAAAAAAACAATCTATAACTCACTAGTGAATAAAACGTGTCATTATTCAACTGTTTTTGCACAAATAAGAGCCCCTTTATGAGCAAGTGTGTTGAAAAAATATTTACCAGCAAGGCTATAAGACAGGAAGATTCATATATCTATTAATAAACTCCAATCTGAGTAAGGATTAGTTGACTCGACGAGGATGTTATTATACACGTTGTTACACAATCCTATTTATAGACTTGTTATAATATCACGCTTGTGACTCAGGTTTATTTTTCCAGGGACTTTAGATTAGACGCTACGTCAAAGTAATAGGTTTTTTAACATAATAATTCACTACATCATCTCATAACTTACCTGACCCCTAACTAAGTTCGTGACTTGTATCTAGGGTATCAGTAACTACGCACATACTCATTCACACACACACCCAGACCGAGACAAACATTTCTGGTTTACACAAATATTCACCCCGCACGGCAATCGAACCCGCAACCTTACGGATGACAGTCCGGCATGGTGACCACTCTGCCATCGAGGTCGTCGGTTTATCAAAGAGATTCTTACATATTTTGAAAGAAAGATATATCTCACGAAGCTTCAGTGTAGTGGCAGGTGCGCCGGTCTTTTAAACCCAGGTACCCGGGTTTCTGAATAATTCATGATTGTTATTTTTTCAAACATGTTTCGATTTTCAGATCACTTACACTCATTTGCCAAGCATGGTGGATTTCAGTTATTCTTAATTGTACTAATATCTAAAATCTGCGACAGAGCGACCTTGGTTCCGCAAATTAATCTTACAGGCTAATACTTTACATTACATTAAAAACCATAAATTCTATCCAACACCCCACCTACCAAACAACCTTACAACTAAATAATATCACAGAAGGACTCACAATGTGATCCGATGTATTCGACACGGTAAATCTAAGCTGGATACAAAACGCCGTCGGCTATACTCGTATATCAGTCGGCTATATTCGGTATATCGGCTGGGGGCGGTTGGTGTACAACAACCCTTACATCCGGGACGATAAGCCCTCCTTGTATCCGTTTCACGCTTGTTGTGGCCGATTAAATACAAAACGAGGACCTTTTACAAGTTCCAGATCATTCTAAGCTCAGTGTATAATGTATGTATAGTTGTGGGTTAAAGTTTATGACGAAAGAACGGTTGTGGAAAGGTTTAGTGTCTTTGATTCTGTTTTGTTTTGTGTTTAAATATAGAACTTTGATTCTTGTGTGTTAAAACCTTTATGAAAAAAAAACCTGATATTGTTGTACAATTTTATAGGTTTGAAGATTGAGTTTTGTTTGCGGTATTTGCGGGTTGATATTGTGTATAAGTATACAAATCAGTAACAAAAATTTCGCAATTAGAGATTTCTGAAATGAATCCTTTATACTTCGATATTTTTAGTTGAACTTAGACAAGGTGTGCAAAAAAGAATGTTTTGGAAAACCTTAAAATTGGACCCATGCCTAGCCGCTACTCATTCATAAATAAAATTTATTTCGTCAACATTGTATACATACATTGAGGTTCATAGAGGTGATACAACACAGTTAAAAAACATAAAAGTTGTTTTAAAAACATGTGTATGTGGTCTGATAACTAAAACAAATGAAATATGTGACATTTTATGCGCAATATTTTCGGTAGCGCAACTGCTGTTACGAGCTGTATATCGCCATCTTTATTTATAAAGCTTGGTTATAAAACTTTTATAATATAATGTAAATAATAGTAAATTATGTTATGTAAAAGAATGTAAAGTATTAGCCCGTAAAGTATAAAAAGGCCACTGTAGAACAATAGCCGTTCTGGCACTAACTCTACAATTAAAACTAGTAATGAGGAATACGTAACCATGACGTTTGTCTAATGAGTGTTGGTAATCTGAAACCTGAGATATGTTTAGAAAAAATCATCATCCATCACTTAAATCGGAAATTAAACCTGGGATCTTAACATTAATTTAGCCGGCAAGTGTAAATGTGGCGAGTGAACTAACACGATCTATAATATAAAACAGGATAATCATTTTATCATCTCTAAGGACAATTTTGCATTTTAATCACAAGTAGTATAAAATAAACCAATAAAACCCCCTATTTCATATAACTGCTGAGCAAAACTAATTACTTTCAAGTCATTCAATTAAGAGCAGTCGGAAGCTACATTTTTTATTTTCTTTTTAGTCTTTAACGTTAATCGTCGTCAGGTGCTCATTGCCTCAAAGCCACGGAATTAAAAAGCAAGGCAGCAAAGACACGACTGTCTTTATAGTAAAAGGTAAAGAGAAAATTAATCTTTATTGTGGACTAAGGATTTTATAATTATAATATTACAACTGAATAATATGTATTATATATCAATATTTAAACAAATGTATTTTAAAAAATGTATGTTTTAATGTGACTTTACTATAATATACAATGCGCCCGCTAAAATCATATACAGAAATACCTAAGGAACAACGTAGGTACAGTCTCGGAATGAAAAGGTTCGTCAATATTCAAATTGATTCGTATAATGTGTCGCGAAAACATATTACCTTTTGAAACTATGGTACAGAATAGATTCGGGTTAGGGAAAATAATGTTCTACTTCTCGATAGTAAAGTTCAAAATGATTCAGATCAGTGAAAGGATAAATATCTTGTCAACAAGATTTTTACTAAAACCTTCTTGTTGGTTTAACCTGCCATTATTATTTCTGTTAAACTATTGTCAATAGGTCAATGTCATCATTGCAAAATATCAAAGAGGTTTTTATATACCGCGCGCACAAGGCAGTGTTTAATAAAGGATAGAAAAATCAAGCAAAACCTTATTCGATAGCAAACGTCATTCTATTTATTTAAATGTTAGCATCACTGTTTCTTACACTGGTATGTGGGCATAATTGTTTTTTGCAATACTAGTGCAAGTGAAAACCAACTCTAAGGTGACGAACCTTTTCATTCCGTGACTGTACATACATACTTCTTCATATTCACTTCAGATATTTATCTCACGTAGGAATCAACCCTGCTCCCCTCTGATAGATAACACACGAATATTGTTAATATCATAAAAGAACTGTGGCGAATAAATAAGGGGTTGCTAACAAACCTATCTTATTCAACGGTAAAACAATATTAGGAAATGTATGAAGGAACATTATGTATAGAAAACAATTGAAAATATATGAAGAAACATTAAGTATATGAAAAACAATTGGAAATATATGAACGACCACGAACATTATGTAAAAACAATTACACGACCGAACGCGTTCAAAGATCACGACTATCGCAGGCTCGGAAATGTCTGTTTACCCCACACTGAGACAAACAGCGAGACAGACAAAAGCGCAGTTCACAATAGAGGCGAGATGTGAAAGAGCACCGCAGTTGGCACCACTGCGTTATAATGGAGGCCTGTTTAGTCAATGCCAACCTTCCGGACCGGCCGCGACGGAAATGACGCATCCCAAGCCAGACAACCTTCATTTCCTGAGCAGTCCTTTAGCAAGGAGGTTTGACACGATAATCTCATGTTTGAACTGGACACTTTGTTTGAGTTTTATCTGTGTTTTAACAGGGATACGGAAGGCAGCTTAGATAGGGTGGTACTTAATTTTAGATATTTTTTATGTGGTCGACTTAATTGCTACGTGTTGCTACGGCGCGCCGTAGCAACACGTAGCAATTCCAAACAATCTCCAAGCAATCTCCAAACTTGCTACAGAATCTATACCTACTTATTTTAGTTTATACAAAAATAACTTTACTTACTTTAAAATACGCTGATATTACCTACGTAAATAACTTTGATTATAACTTAACTAATGCTCATTAAAATAAGAGATACTTTCCAAACATATTTCCCTAAAATTTCAAACATAAATAACCCATTCCGCTGTATCGATTCTCCATTTTGTTAATCTGTTTTATATTTTATTAAAACCGATTTGATGTAATCGCATGAACATTTTTATGGAGATTACGTTTACAAACCATCTCAGTTTAACGAGCCCTTGAAATCGTCCTAAATATACAATGGCTTAAATACAAATTTCGCAAACATTTCGCGTTAAATATTACTTCAGGGTTGGCCTTCGAACAGGGTTCATTGTAGTCGTAACAAAAATTAATATTGGAAATATTTTTAGCACCTTCAAACTTCCGTAGTCTTAGAGCTAAAAACTTCATCATAATCATAAAACCTGTCTCATAATTTTTTAACCCAAAAAACTTAGAGAGATCACCACGTTCTACACGTTCTCACGTGTATTTTAACTAATAGGGCCAATGGGATAGATAATTTGAAATTAAAAAAAACTAAATATGAACAATAAAAGAAACACTTGCAATCCATTAATATCAAGTAAACAATAAATAACTTCAAAATTATCAGTAACAACTAAGTTTTCCATTAGTTTAGGTCTTAAACTTTAAGAAATAAACTATTACTTATTTATACTAAAACTTTTTGACATATTAACATGAACTTAGAACACTTTCAACATCACCTAAAATAAGCATAAAATCAAATGACGTCATAACGTTAAATAATATACGTAATTAGTAATGACAGGAAAATTGATTCCATTACCAATGATTCATTGAACATGTTTATTTGTGGGAGTAGCCCCAAGGGGGTCGAATTATATCTATTTGTGGCTCAGATGTTGACGTCACAGGAAAACGAATAACAAAAAATAATTTATTAAAATATAATAATATTAAGAGTGTGTTTGGTAGTTTTATTTTCTAAGAAATAAATAGGTTGATTACTCTTTGGATTGTTTATATTTTTTAATTATTTGTACATGGAGGACTATTTACATTGTTTAAATCTGTCGATCTCTTAGTTTTAGCTAGGCAATAATAGTTAAAATATTGGCCTGTATTTTAACAATAAATTATGAATTTCATCCACAAAACTTTTACAATCATTATAATATGTTCCAAAAATCCAAACCCATTTACTAAATTCCCTTCAAACTCCTCCATGTAAATGCCCAATACCATTCTACACATCTAGGTGATACCCAATACAAGTACGAGAGAGAACAGAACAGGTGGACAGAGTACTGAAAGCGTATCCATGTCGAGGGCTGTAACGCGACCACGTCCGCGCCATTTGTCATCACCGACACGCGAATACATTACACACTTTGTACACCTTTAGTTTAATGTAAACATGAATTTAGGAAGAATATTTGTTATTTAATTTTACCAGAATTATGCTAACGATGTTACTCACAATTGAAAACTTATAAAGGCTTCATGTTTTTATACTATCCTGGTATGTATAAGATCTGCCTATACCCCTTTGTGGTCTTTCGCAATTCGTCACATAAGCACGTGCTCACAAACCCTACTACTACAAACAAAGGACTCTTTGTTGGTGCTAAATAGGCGGACGGTGGACGGTCATAATGTGTGTATGACTATACACACACATCATGAACGGAAAACATTTTCACAATACACAAATATTTACTTCATACAGAAATCAAACCCACAACAATAATACCACTCCGGCATAACGACCACTCTGCCACTAGCTTAATAATATCACTGAATTTTTCCATAACAAAATACCCCGCAAAAAAATGCTAATAATTAAAACCGATAGACAAGGCACGCGGCTGTGGTATGGGACTGAAACAACAAATTCCTATAATGAAGTCGCCCCGTCTTCAGATTGAGATCAGCTTCGTAAAATTCCTCGCGATCCTACATACTCGTAATATTATTATAAGAAATATTCTTAAGAGGGATGTCGAGCAGCAGCTTTCCATACAAACGTATTCTATCCGTCATTTTGTATGGAAAGGAGAAAATATGTCATAACTTCTTTGTTATTAACACTAGTAGCGCCTCGCAGTTTTAACCGCGTAGTTCCCGTTCCCGTGGGAATACGGGGATAAAATATAGCCTAGTTACTCAAAGTGAATGTAGCTTTCGAATGATGAGAGAATTTTTCAAATCGGCGCAGTAGTTTTTGAGTTTATTTATTACAAACATACACACACAAATAGAAAAATATTTCACGGCACGGCCGGCTTCCCGCACGGTCTCCCGTTTTCACCCGCGTTGTCTCTTTCTCGTGGACACAGACTTTATGAAAAAAAAAATTTGCTCTAGAGGATACATGCAGGGAGGAATCACAGGAATAAGTTTGTATGGAAAGCTGCTGGTGGACACCCCTCTTAATATAAGAATATTTGAAATCAGTACGGTCCATTATTATATCGGTTATTGAGGATTTATGAAGAAAAAATACTGGGTTTATTGGACATTACTCATCCTAATATTAAGATATATTTGTTATGTTATTTTCATTCAATTTTGATGATTTTTGTGGAGAATTTTGTTGGTTGTTTGGTGATTTTATTACTCAATACGTTTGCATTATTGCTATTTATGTATCAACATATTCTGTATTTTGTTGTAAAAACAATTATTATTTCACAAATTTATTATATTTATAGATATCATTGGTACTTTTTTGTTTCTTATAATTGTTCATTTTGATGTCTTATATTTTGTGCATTAATTATCCCAAGAATATGAACATCATTCCTCTAAAACTTTCAACCAAACACCAAGACAATTGTAAAAGGCTAAAAATACTCGCACATCAAACCAAAGGAATCTATAATTCAAAATCCCACACATTCGCGGGTCCCGACCGTGCAATCTTGCATAGAAAGAGTTACTCCGTGGTCCATAGAGAGCTACACAAAGAGGCTTTTATCGGACTCCGCAGAGTGCGCCACAGGGTGGCAAGTCTGCTATAGTGCTACAAGCTTTTCTGTGTCAGTGACAGCGTCGCTGAAGTCGCATCTTTTGGTTGTCAGTTTATAGAAAATATATCCAAATGACATTAGAGTCAGAATGACAATAGAAGTTTCCAATTTTGGCCGCCGGCACAGAAAAGATTGTAACACAATATTTGATCTGACAAAATTTATTAATATGGCCATGGTGCCTCAAATAAGCGTCAGAATACTGTTTTGACTACGAGCTACGTTTTAGTTGTCATTAGGAGAGTACCAAAATGACATCAAATGTAAAAAATGCCAATATGGTATACAGTTTTGTGGTACATTTTACGGAAAAACTAAATAACGTACAGATTTGATTTTGCAGAAAATTGTAAGATAATATTTTTCAATATAAGTAAAAAAGAGGTTTTTATATGCCGCAGGCACAAGAAAGTGTTTAAAATCTTTCGAACCCCCACAAAGCATAGACAAATTTTGTCGTTTATAAAAACCTTTGACTAAGATTATTGCTAGCAGACTCAGGGCCGTGGCCGCAAACAAAATCCGACACGAGATGAATGCCGCTAAGTAGGTTACACCGATATAATCTCCGGATTTTTACTCTTATATAAGAAAATACGGCAAAAAGCACTCGACACCCGGATCGGGGATACGTTTTATGTATAAATCGCTCTTTTACTTTCATATCTTTGTGCTTATACTCCTATTGTGTAGGTTTGTTTTTGTTGCACTTTATTTATGGTATGGTCATTGTTTAGTTTAAAATATTTTCTAAATAATGTACATTATGTATGTATAAATAACTATATCCCTTGTATATAATAGTCTTATTCGTTGTGTAAGTTATTATTAGGATAAAGTTTAAATAATAAATTGAAAAATACACGGGAAAATTGTAAAAATTGTATGCGGGAGCAGCTAACAGTTATTACTATAGAATTAAAGATGACAGTTAAATTCCATTGCAGAGCAAACCTAAAATTAAAAACGTCGCTTACTAATAATTGTAGTACAATAATAATAAAAAAAGGCGTGTTGAAAAAAAAACCTGGGACTCCTTAATAGTCCCGTGAAAGGAAAAGAAAAGGCGTAGACTCCACGTTTTACTAAAATGTCTATCAAACAACCAATACATAATTAAACTTACTTTCATATTCTCCTTACCTTTTACGTATATCAAACTTTCCACTTCAACACAAAATATTAAAAATATATTTTTTTTAAAAGCTCTCAGTGTACTTACTTTAAGTTAATTTAAGCTAACGTGTCTTAGAGCCCTTAACTCAATTATTGTGTAACATTATTTGAGGTAACAAAAAGTTATGTCCATTAGCAAGGCTGAGGTGTTTTCTTTCAGTTTTGTTATTTATATTTTAAAAGCGAAAAAACGTTTTTTTTTGGTATTTGATCACCTAGGTGATTTCAGGAAACAAGCAAAGTCAATTTAAACCATGTGAAAATTGATCACCCAGGTGATTTGGCAGCAGGTGATTTCAGTCCACAAAAATGTGGAATTTGATCACCTGGGTGATATCACCTAGGTGATCAAAGTGGAATAAACCGAAACGCTGCTAAGTTCTAAATGTAAATATATTTTTTGTATAAACAAAATAACAAACCAGTGTTAGTTCATATGTATACTTTATCTAATATATAAAATTCTCGTGTCACAGTTTTCGTTGCCATACTCCTCCGAAACGGCTTGACCGATTCTCATGAAATTTTGTGAGCATATTCAGTAGGTCTGAGAATCGGCCAACATCTATTTTTCATCCTGAAATTCCTACTGGAACGGGAACGGGAACTACGCGTGTGAAACCGCGGGGCGCAGCTGGTATTTTTATATAAACAAAATAACAAACCAGTGTTAGTTCATATGTATACTTTATGCCTCGTATCAAAAATAAATAAAATTAAAGGTGATTTAAACTGCCTATACAATACAAAATCACAACAATTGACAATGACATTTAAATGACCTAATGACTAAAGTATCGGCATGGCGATCAAACGGTCGTGAATTCTATCTCCACCCATAGCACTAATGACATGAATTCATTCCACACTTGTGTGTGTGTGTGTGCATAACATGTATGTACTAATTAGTTGCAGATAACTTCAAACCAATGTTGAAAAAAAAGAACATTGAGTGTGGCTTTTAAACTTAAAAAACATAAAATTAAAATTTAAAAAAAACCCCAACACAATTACTTTCAAACCCCCATAACTTTTAAACGGGTCAACCGATTTTCATCAAACATATCTAAGAACACCCGCACGTAAGTCCCCTTTAATACAAAAAACTAAATTGAAATCGGTTCATCCGTTCGGGAGCTATGATGCCACAGACAGACAGATACGATAGACACGTCAAACTTATAACACCCCTCTTTTTGCGTCGGGGGTTAAAAAGGGCTTATCATCATCATCATCATCATTGGCCTATACACCTACATAAGATGATTTAAGTGGCGTCAGGTGATTGAACAATTCGTGATAGAACTCTTCTGTTCTGTTACTTAATTTCTGTTCAGCTAAAGCCTAAAAAAGGGCTTATAAACTTTAAAAATCAACAAGAATCCTTTTTAGAAAATTATCCATATTCATATAAAATCTACACGCCATGCTAACAAGTCTATACTAACGATAATGCGCCCTAAATGGCTCGCCTTCAGCTATAAATGCTGACATTAAATATTAATTAATATCGCTCCCTCGCTCGCAAGCTAACAGCATCTGTAATTACAAATATACATGTATTGTTAGGTTTCAAAATGTACCATAATATTGCTAGGTAATTTATCATTACATATTAATATATACACCTATGAACTTTTGTATTTTATTAGATACTAGCGACCCGCCCCGGCTTCGCACGGGTCCAATTTTCACGTTGATTTTCCAGATTTTTTTTACATAAGAACCTTCTCCTAATAATAACAAATACAACAAAAAAAGATTTAGTGAAATCGGTCCAGCCATTCACGCGTGATGCCGTGACCAAGGAAAACGGGTTTCATTTTTATATATATAGACTAGCTGCGCGTCGTGGTTTTACCCGCATGAATCAAAAACCCATAGGAATTTCGGGATAAAAAGTATCATATTGTTATTTATAAGGAACATCTGTACCAAATTTAATCTAAATCGATACAGTAGTTTTTGCGTGAAAGAGTAACAAACATCCTAACTCACAAGCATAGTAACTTTCGCATTTACTATGTTTGATGCATCGTGGTTTCACTCATTTCAAACCCTGGCAATCTTCTATGGTAGAAATGGGATAAGAAATACCTTTGTTGGTACAAAACTATGAAAAAGATACAAGTTTCTGCTAGCGTAATAAGCAAAAGATGATGGAGCAGTTTGTGCAGGCCAAGATATGTCATTCACTGTCGTAATCCCTTAATATACGTGATGAAGCAATTATATACCCATGTACTTTTATAGTAAGTACAACAAGTAATCATAGTATATTTAATGGCTAGCTTTTGCCCACGACTTCGTCCGCGTGGAATGTTGACTTCCGGCAGAATTTGTGTTTTTCCCTCTTTTCTTCCCCTTGGGGAGAATTTCCAAAAATTATCTCTTAGTGGTAGCCTACTCCCCCCCAACAAACGTGCCAAATTTCAGCTCTCTACGACCAGTAGTTTCGGCTGTGCGTTGTCTGTCAGTCAGTACGTCACTCAGTAACGGAATTGTTTTATATAATATAGATTTTTGAATAAGTAAATGCGGAAATAAAATCATGTCAAAATTCCAAAAAATGCCTCAAAAAATTAAAATAATGCAAAATCACAATTCAAAAGGCAAATTCTCTTTATGTAAGTCATGTTCGGCACGTAGCACTTTAACCTCCCTCGTAGCTGTATTGCTACGATATCTGCTACGTCGTAGTCGCGAACGCTCAGCTCCTATAGATAAGGGTTAACTCCAAATTCGCGAAAGATAAGCTAATGAGAATAATTTTTCGTTCACTTCGCGAGAATACTAAGTTATATTTACATTCTGACACGGTTGTGGCTTGATTTTGTTTTTGTTAGTAAATTGCGGTAGACAAACAAAAAACTTAGATGAGGTGGATTATATAAAGAGGACACTTAAAAAATGTATCACTAGATAGAGATAAAGTAAAAATTTGCTTACAAACTTAAAGTGGTCGAGCTATCAAAGTTTAAAGACGGACTGACTCGACCAAGTTAAGTAGAACTCTACTGCATTTTGCAGTGTAAAAAGCCGAGAATTTAACACCTTTTGCCCAAAATACGACAGCAACTTTTCCTTTGAAAATTAAGAAACAATTTTAATTTAAAACCTAATAAAGTAAAAAAATCCATATTAAAAATTTTCTAAATTTAAATCATAATAGTCTAAAGATAAACTAAACTTTTTTCCTAAACCACATGAAATAAACAATACATTTCTCTGCTGAAAGAAACGGTGACATTTTTTCACAATAAATCCGTGCGAGGCGGTAAATCGTAATAATCCACAAGTCGCGTCAACATTTCAACGAACACAAACACCGTCTTAGTTTATTTACTTTAGATATAAATAAAAGCGCTGTGGGTATTAAATAAATAAAAATGTATTTATTTTTACTTGGAATTTTTAATGTTATATGCATTTATAAATACTTATCCTTATTATATATTTTTTTAATTACCAACATAAAAAACTAGAAAATATATAATTGTGTAAAAAAAAGTTTTAAAAATTGTGATAGGTACGAACTCATGCAGGGTAAAATCTAATTAACAGAGTCATGTCTGTAGTTACCTATATTAAAAAACATCGGTGTTTTCATCGATACCTAGGACACATTTATAAGCTATCAGAATATCCACAGGTTTTATTAAACCCTATTACGGACGAAAAATAGTAAAATCAC
Organism: Timandra comae; assembly: GCA_958496195.1. Lineage (NCBI taxonomy): Eukaryota > Metazoa > Arthropoda > Insecta > Lepidoptera > Geometridae > Timandra > Timandra comae. The sequence goes on along the minus strand of OY292363.1, from coordinate 9,511,634 downwards.
GATTTTATTTTTAGGTAAGTCCCTCCACGGAATTGCAAGCTAATTCTAATTTAAAAATATTGTGATTGCCGCGTGTTATTGGCGCACAAGCCTACGTGTTATTTACAATCATAATATTTTCGCTGTCGGCTATAAAATGACAATTTACACCAGATAACAGAATTATGCCATGTTTGTATATACAGTGAAATCACTTTCCTTTTGTATTTTTATTGTTTACGCGCGCACTCAAAAGCCATTATGGCACTTTTCGTGTGAATTATTTGGCAACTTGCTTGCTTGCTACCACCCATTACACGATTTATGAACTAACCCACCCATGTATATTGTACAATGAAAAAAAGAAAAAATGTGTGTTCTGAATTTCAAACAGTATTTCAATTTTGGAATGTTTTAAAACTTTTTTATGTGAAACGTTATTGTATGTTGCCAGTACTCGTTTTAATGCTAACTTTGTAATCCAATAAAGTTTTTTTTTTGTTGTCATTTGGAAACGTATGTGCCAGTAGTAAACATTCTCATACATTATTTAATTTATATTTTGATTAAATATCTTATATCATAATATTTGAATTCAGAACATCGTATCTAAATTCAAACATTAAAATATTTCACACTATACAATGGAATTCAGATACAGTTTCATTCCAACGAAACCTAACTAACTTTAAGCATAGTTTCTAGAATGTTTACATTTGAACATTATAATTTAGAACTCATGTTATTACAATTATTACATCTAACGCGCACATAACCCGGAACAGTAGCGAAAGAGGTAATTATGTGAGTTGCTTGTGCAAGATTCTATCTTTATAAATGGAATATTATTATAATAAGATATAGAGAAAAGAGAAGTAAACGGAAGTCCTAAGATGACTCCCTGATCTGTTATATAAGATGACCATTAAGGTATGTAGTATTAAATAAGAGACTTCTATTTTTAAAAGCGTTTCTATTTAAATAATATTCCAGCACGCCCATAGGAATTAAATTTGGAAAACTGTCCACTCATGTATGAGTACATACATACATAAGACAAATAAACAAATAGGTGCAACCTCTTTAAAGATTTCTTTACCACACCACATAACTTTAAAGCAGAGATCTTCAGTCGTGGAACTATCGGCTTTAGTTAGCGAGTTCGCCTGTAATCCCTTTTCCATTATCGCGGCCCCTGACCCACCGCGCACTCTGAGCTCTGATGGACGCTCCGAAATGCCTTTCACAATTAATACAATTGTACAATATTGACACGATTCATTTGAAATGCTTTTATTTAGTCCCATTTTGTGAGTGCCTTTTATTGAAGGTAGCTTTTTGGAAGGTAAATAATGATATTAGAGCAGTTTTAGTGGCGTTACTACTGCTTTACCTAAAAATTAGCCTCATGTGGTCTTATTTGTGTTACATTTTAAACCTAGTTTAACAAAACCTGGTTTAAGCATTTGACACTTGTCAGTCAAATCTGTCACTTTGGTCTTTTGACAGTATTCAAAATTGTACTTAAATCAGATTGTAAAACCTGGTTTAGTGCTAAACCAGACTAAAAATGCAACGCAAATAAGGTAGATGATGTTCTAGTGCCTATGAAGCCTACCTCGACAAATGGGCTATCCACCACTAAAATATTTTTTGCTTCACCTTATGCTAAGTCATTCATGGACACCTGCAAAGTAGATGAATCACAAGTCCATTACTAGCCTTTAAGAAGACGAAGAAGAAACGTAACGTTGAAGTAAATCAATTCAAAAGATTTTTACACGCGATTAAAGCCCATATTATAACAAACTACACACACCTATGAACTAATAACCACTAGAACACAAACAAATACAATTACTAAGTATTTATTACACTACAAAATATTTTCCATGCGCACGCTGAGCCGGTAAAACCCAATATAGCTAATCCATGAATCCAATTTCAATTGCATTGTTTCATGATTGAAACTGGGCCGATATTTGATATCGACGGAGGTGCATGCGCTATTATATTGGTACTACATAATGGATGGATATTAAATTGTAATCGTGTTTATGAAATTATGGGTTTTATTAAACTTTTGTGGTTCTTTTCAATTGATATTGAAGTCTAATCGGTAAGAAACAATTAAGAACGTTAAAGAGTTTACAAAAGTAGCACATAATAGTAAAAAAATAAAGTATCGTTCTGTAAGATTCTCCTGCATGGCAAAAGTCTTTCTCTCACTCTGTTGTTATTGATATAGTGTAGTGAATATGTGTTGGTGATCGCAGACCAGAGCCATAATTGAAATAAATGCATACCACTACCAAGACCAAACCCAGGAAAAGAACCCGGAACATGAGGAAGGAAGGAACATGACAAGCACCTCAAACTTGCCAGACAAGTGCACATGTCACTTTTTCTTCTTCGTGTGTCAACTAATGTTTTTGAGGATGAGGACCAAAACTCGGTCACCGATATAGTCCCATCAGAGGCCTTGTAAAGGTTCTGGATGTCACTGGATCGCGTAAAAAACGAATTAAAATAGCAACAATACGTGTTAAAATACTGTACCACAAAAGATAAGCTTACACTTGTTTTTATTGTACACACATGACATCGGAATAGTTGGGTGAGTGAGAAATCAATCGGACGTACACTCATTGATAGAGCCAGTCAATGGGTCGGAACACGGGCCCGTATTGTTCCATTTACACTTGCAAATGCGGGCTCATTCGGGTTAATCGATTCATCACGTTCGTTCTTCAGGCGAGGGTATACGGGGTAACTTGGTTAGTTGGTGGTGGTTTTTAAAGGTAGATTTTTGGGCTTTTGAGTGCTTTTTGTATAAAATAAACGAAAAGTTCAACAAAGGAGCCTTAGTTTCATTTTATAGTGGGTAAATAGTATAGTAAAATGCCAGGCTTCAAAGTTAACGTTGGCGGGAAGTAGCGCCAGCAATCGATTGAGATGTATCTGGACACATGTCGTACTAAGCAAAGTGCAACATATCAAGGCTTGGTTACTAGACAATGGACAAATACGGGTAACACTTTTATTTGCTTACTATACATAGACACATTTTCAGAAACAAATGGAAATAAGCGGCATTTGAACCCCTTACTGTTGGCATGGCAGGCTAGATCACTATCAACTACGAGTACACCACATGGTCAAAGTAAAACTTTTGAAATAGAAATCAAAGTAAATTGAATACAACTAAACACACCGCCACTTCGCTCCAATATTATCATATTATTGTTAACCTATAATAGCCTATATGAACTCAATTATTCATCAAAGCCAAATCATTTGAAGCATTAGCTAATGCATTGACAATAGAACATTTGTGGACATCAATAATGATGCGTTCGCGGTGACAACCCGTCGACGGACTATAAACTGTTTATAATTACTGTATAATGATTGAATTAATATGAAGGAAAAAATAAGACGACGTCCGAATATTGGAGGTCAGAAAAAATTACGTCAGAAAATTTAAGGTTAGAAAATTTGTCGTCTGAAAATTTAAGGTCAGAAAATTTGTCGTCAGAAAATTTAAGGTCAGAAAATTTGAGTCCAAAAAATTTTGAGGTCAGATAATTTTAGGTCCGAAAATTTGTGGTCAAAAAACTAGCAATTTGAGGTTAAATTGACGTAAGAAAAGGGACTGTCTTTTAATCACTTGAGGTTTGAAAGGGGGTAGGGGTTTTTGAGAAACCTTACCTGCAACCTTTCTGTCTACTTTTAAACGTATTCATTATTGTCTTTAATGTCCAGTCACAGTATAATAATGAGTACTAGCGCAGTCCAGAATAGATATGAGTAAGTCATCATCATTATTATCAGCTCATATACGTATATCCCCACCGAGTAACTCGAGCCAACCCTGAATTAGGGTGATAGGCCTTAGTCAAGAGTATATGAGTAAATACAATGTCCAATCACGAGTACATTAAAAGATACGAACTCCCACAAACCAGCCGCATTAACAAATGAAACCGACTGCATAGAAACAACAATACAACTAACGTAACCCTAGTGAATAACAATACATCCATCACATCAGGATACCATCTGATGGCAGCGCTGATCAAACAATGTACCACCATTATGCACTTCAAAGAGAGAAACCGACGCGCCTCAAAGGCGACCAACAAAGTTCTAACCGTTCCGCTATCCCGCAATTATCTAAATGCGAGACTGTAGGTGTCGACGCGGAACAGATTTACTAACTGCAGTCGAGAATGTTCATTTAATACTTTACTGTGTGGGGAACGGGAAGAAGACTGAGATTGTACTCGTAGTGGGGAACTTCAGTAAAACAATTGGTGTGGGATTTTCACACAAAACAATTATTATTGGTGTGTTTTGTTTTAGTTGTAATAATTGTTTACAAGACTTTCTATTTTATAGATTTAATCTATATTAATACTAGCTGCGCCCCGCGGTTTCATACGCGTAGTTCCCGTTCCCGTTCCCGTAGGAATTTCGGGATGAAAAATAGATGTTGGCCGATTCTCAGACCTACTGAATATGTTTACAAAATTTCATGAGAATCGGTCAAGCCGTTTCGGAGGAGTATGGCAACGAAAACTGTGACACGAGAATTTTATATATTAGAAGAAGATAAGGACGGAGTTTGTTTAATCGATGCAAAATAATAAACAGATTTGAAATAAGTATACATATTTTGCTAGCTGTGCCGCGAATTTCCACACACGAATAAAAGAGAAACACGATTGAAAGGAGAGGGACGCATATACATTGAGAAATACATGCAAACAAATAGAAGCATTAATTTAATTTCAAACCAATATTGACCTCTTACAAGAACCAAATCTACAGCCCTTAATTTATCAATCCGGCATTATAACCACTCTACTTAGACCTTCTAAATTCTTAACACTTATCGTTCGTATTAATTGTGACGCTGAGGGTATAACTCTGCCTTTTAAATATGCTTTTAGCCATAATGCGATGTCGTTTCAACAAATTATAATGGTCGCTATGAAAAATTAAAGTCTCATGACATCTTGGTAATAGCAGAGGAATTCTGGATGAATGAAAGGGGTGTTTGATGATAGTATTTTGTAATTTTGATGGTGTTTAATTTGTTAGTTGTGTTAAGTGGGATTAGGGTATGGAATGGTATTTTAGGGGACTAACTATTTAGTTCAGGAAAAAATCCTAAATACACTAAACTTTTTAACATAAATACCTACTTTAAGTTTTTTTCCCGCCAATTGAGATTTAAAATCACAACTCACAACGTAGATAAAAAAAAACTTACACAAACCAAATTAAGAATATATTAAATAACTTACAAAACAACGAAATATCTACCTTATATCACCAGTGAAAATAGCTTTATTTTTCCTTAAACTATAAAAAAAATCAAACGTAAACCAGAGGTATAAGTTCGGGTGAAGATTCGGTGAAGTGATCTCGAAAAGGGCTCGAAACGGATCATGTAAATATTACACAAAACGTGTGTAGCTTTTGCGAGATACTATACGCTTTTACCCGCGTTTTCTACGGGTTTTGATCAATGGTGCAAATGATGGGGATCAAACTCGCGACCTCTCCATCATCAGGCGGAAGCCTTAGCCATTGACGACTTTGATGGTAGAGTGGTCACCATGCCGGACTGCCATCCGTAAGGTTGCGGGTTCGATTCCCGTGCGGGGTGAATATTTGTGTGAACCACAAATGTTTGTCTCGGTCTGGGTGTGTGTGTGTGTGAATGAGTGTGTGCGTAGTTTCTGATACCCTAGATACAAGTTTTGAACTTATTTAGGGATCAGTTACTATAATGAGATGATGTAGTGAATGATTATGTTATTATGTTATGATTATGTTATTGAGCTATTATCTACCGCTATTTCATATAAGAAAGTTCTTTAAAAATATTTAGAATAACACCAACATTACAAGCTCTACAATGGCGCACGAAACTATGGATACAGCAGTTTGTAATTACAGATATAGAGTAAAGCCGAGTTTCGAACGGATCCCAGCGGATTATTCAGGAATTTAGCGGATTAAACCTTCATTACTGATGTTCGGTAACTTGCCAGGAATGCCGGCCGAGCTCAAAGCGAGATTTATACCGGTACGTACCAATCTATACCGGTATATACCGGTACGTACCTATCTATACCGGTATATAATGGTACCAGTTATAGTCAGATATCGCGATCAAAACATTCGAACGTGCCACATCGTGAAAATACGAGTGTTATGCAAATAGCGGAGTTTTGTGGATGCTATGAACTGTGCGAATAGAAAGGAAATCCGAAGATTTTTTGATTACCTTATATAAACTCGTCTATCTTTAGTATAAGAACTAAAATTGATTTATTTGTACTAACATCTTTGCCAGAATGAGTTCGGAGTTGTCTTGTCTCTGTGATTTGACAAAAAATATGTTTATATTTTTTATTTTTTTGTAAAAGCCCCCTTTTATTGTTTAATAAAAGGGGGCTTTTATAAAAAAAATATTACTTTAAAAATCGAACACTGTACGATTTCACATACTATACTTTGTACGATTTCCTATTTCGCTTACACAAATGTAAGTAAAATAAGGTCCTAAACAAGCACTCGAATTTAAGTCGTATTCAGAAGTCACTCAGTCTTTTACTTTATATTCATGATGGCCTCACAGTTACTTAAAGATGTTTTCTATTTACTGTTGCGCTGTCCAGTAAAAATATACATTACATAACTGCACATTATATTATGTAGAAATTCATGGTAATTCGTGAAAATTCCACGATTGTCATTTTCTTTGGCGTGCTTACTTTTATGATAAAGTTTCAAATCTTTGGGCTCTAAGTACCTGTATGTATGTATATGTACCAAGTATGTATGTATATGTATCGTCCTGCTTGACGTGTCCGTCAATGGCGAGCCTCGTCTAAGTACCGAAGGCTTAAACGTGACCATTTGTGCAAAGCACAGAAACTTCGTGAAATTAAAAGCTACCATACATTTATTAAAAGTATTTATCAACTTTACACAACCTTAAACCTTCTTTAAAACTGAAAACAAACGTTACCTTTATCCACAAAGGAAAAATACTTCAATAGTTCAAAATCTTTGTTTTAAAGGCGAATAAAATATCTCCGCGTTATGTAATGGGTATGTGAACGAAAATGGTGAAAAATAGAGCTATTTCCAACGCTCGAAAGTAAGACAGATCAGCTCGTGGTTACATTTTGTATGCTTACCTACTGATATGTTTGTATGAAGCCGTTTTATTGAGAGTATTTTGAATTCAGAGTAAAAGTTTAGGTTAAATCTTTGTTTCTTCGTATTTATAGAAACAATCATATTAAATAGATAGTTCCTTATAAAGCTACTTATAAGCTATATTTTTTGGCTAGTGGAGCAATTACGTTATAAGTCCCGACGAAATAATTCACTTAATTGTCAAAGTAAAATAATATTATTGAAGAAATATTTACAATTAATATTTTTACGGGATATTAACACGTACCTATAAGTCAAATCCGACTAGTTCTTATAGGTACGTGTAAATATCCCGTAAAACTAAAATTGAAGAAATATTGTTGGATTGAATACCCATTGATCTAGGGAGGTTATAAATAGGCTAGGGCTATATATGTATACTTATGTATTTACACTACGATCAGTATAAGCGAGTAGTAGATCACAGGCGCCCAATCAGTCATTCACATAATGTAATCATTACGCTCTTACAAACGATTAAGATAGTATCTGATTATTGAGGAAATTAAAATTCTATTATTAACTAGCTTTTGCCCGCGATTTCGTCCGCGTGGAATAATGACTTCCGGTAGAATTTGGGATTTTCCCCCTTTTCTCCCCCTATTTTTTTTTTCGCTGTGAAAATGCATAGAGCTGCATACCACCGAGAGCCGAGAACAGGAGCAGGAGGACTCACGGTGGTTATGTGGGGCTCTCCCAGCCAGAAGGGCTGGGCCTACCCACTAAAAACACAGCGACTTCCGTCTGCGTTACATTGGGGTGCCGTAGGATCACTACGGGGGATTACTACCACGACACCTCAACGCCGGGCCCGCACTAAGGCGGCACTCCCTCCCTGAAAGGACGTCCCCGGAAGTGAGGACGTCCCCAGACCGGTACCGAGAGCGAGCGCCCTCCTTGACGCTCGCCCTTTGTACCAAGGCTTGGGAGAATTGGGTCGATATGGCGCCTATAGCGCCTCTTCAGCCAACTGCGCCCGAAATGCAGGGGGTCGCGCGCGCCGACGGGACGGCCCAGAGCCCCGGGACTCCGGACCGTCCAGTAGACGCACGCAGACGGGTGCGATGACCCCCCTCGGATAGTTCGCCAATGGGGATCACCGCCTCCCTTTAGGTCCCGTACCGGAGGGTTGGGGACGGTTATCACCGCCCCATACCGGCCGATAGGGGACCTCGGACCGGGGTATACTCAACAGGGATACCTCCGACCCTTTGCCCACCGCCGGGTATTCCTAATTAGGATCCCCGGCGTAGACTCCAGCGGCCCCTTTCCGTGAGAGCTCAGTCCAGCGGAAAGGAGTCGCCGCCTACCCCCGCCCCTCAGAACTCACCTTTTCTCCCCCTAGGAGATTTCCTAAAATCCTCTCTTAGTGATAGTCTACTCCCCAGAACAAACACACGTGTCACATTCAGCTCTCTACGACCAGTAGTTTCGGCTGTGCGTTGTCAGTCAGTCAGTCAGTACATCGCTCAGTAACGGAAGAGTTTATAGAAGATTGGTAAACTGATTCACAATATGAGTATATTTGTCTAACTAAATACACCTTTATTTTATTTAGTTACACGAGTTAAGAGACACGTCCTTGTGAGTTATACCATAATTACAGCGCAACAGGACCCTCGTCCTTAATAAGGATAAATTATGTTATGAACTTGACAAAATTAATTTGTAAAGTCAAAAGTCACATTGTTTTATAATATTAACATGCTTTAATATATTAGGACGATTTTTTATTTTGTTTAATGTCATTTACTACCATTGTGAAATCAATCCTAACTAATATTATAAATGCGAAAGTAACTCTGTCTGTCAGTCTGTCTGTTACTTTTTCACAGCTAAACTACTGAACCGATTGACTTGAAATTTGGAACAGGGGTAACTTATGATCCATAGCCTATGTTCTTTCCCGGATTCCCACGGGATCGGATAAAACATATTTTATCCCGAAATTCCCACGGGATCGGGAACTACGTGGGTGAAACCACGGGGCGCTGTTAGTTAATACCTAATCTTCTGACTAAATGAAATCTCTATTCGTCGTTCAATAAAACTTAAAAAAAACAGTGAGTGATGTCTAAATGTTACAGTTCAATAAATATCTTTTTATCGATTTAAATGTTCAAGCATTGGACAGTTTCCTTTTGTTTCTTTTTTGTTACCCTGCAGTGTCCCACTGTTGGGCAAAAATCTGGACAGTACGCTAAATTAAAAAAAAAATTATGGGGGTAAGCGTAGTGATTACGCATTTCCCCCATAACTATACTAAAACTATTAGGAATTGCTTGAATTGTTTCTAAAATGCGGAATATTTTTGTACCGTTTATTTACGTAAGCAAAATAAATACAAAATAACATGTAATTTACTAAATTAATTCTATAATATCATCCATCAAGTTCTTCAAATAAAAGGTAACCAAGAAACATCGAGTCCAACTAAAGGAAAAGGTACAAAGACATTATCCATTTTCTTGATTAATATCTCCTTTATGACTCGCTCGCTTCAAATAACGTAATTGAAAATTTAATTCTCTTTCCAGTTTTATTTTTTTGCTGAAATTCTTACTTTGTTGAATGTTGGAATTAGATTTGGTCTCTACGGATTGTTAGGTAATAATGTTTAAGCTGTGATTATGATATCTGTCGATTTAAAAGGATATATTGGTAGATGTATTTAGCCTCCGACGCAAAAAGAGGGGTGTTATAAGTTTGACGTGTCTGTGTGTGTGTGTGCGTCTGTGTGTGTGTGTATCTGTCTGTCTGTGGCATCATAGCTCCCGAACCCATTTTAATTTAGTTTTTTTTGTATTAAAGGGGACGTGTTCTTAGACATGTTTGATGAAAATCGGTTGACCCGTTTTAAAGTTATGGGGGTTTGAAAGTAATTGTGTTGGGGGTTTTTTAAATTTTTAATTTAATGTTTTCATATGAAGAACAGCCAGAACTAGGAACAAAACTAATATTACTATTACATACAATTATTGGTAAAGTTATTTAAACTATATAATTCCTTTATAAAGACTTGTTTGTCTAAGGACAGCAATATAACTAATCCGATCACACATTTTTTAAAAGATAACAGACGTTTACAAACAAAATATACAATAACTGATCGACTCACCCATTTTTAAAAAGATAAAAGACACACTTTTATAACAAAAAAGGGTAGTATTTTCCTCAAAGAGCTTCAAATAAAGCCTTATTATATACATAATATAGATATTTATAGTCTCTGTGCAATAGTCAAAGCAGTGTCGGAGGTGGTCATGCGTGAGAGAGACACTGTTTGCGGCCGCTCGCTCCGATTAATCGATTCAATCGTCTGAATGATTCGAATTTATCGAATCGAATGTATGCCGGTGTCGGTGTATGAGTAACAATGATTTGTACGTTTTAGAGGAATGTTGGTTTGTTTGTAGCGCATTTTATTGTATAAAGTGTAGCGTATAAAGTACTTCGAATTATTTGTGAAATCACGCAAAAAATTACTGGAAACAAATCCTATAAGTAAGTATAATTGAAGTTCAAAATTATTGATTTTGTTTAACCTTTAAAAAATGTACGTCAAAAAGTAACAAAAAGGTACCTTTGTATTTAATTTAAACAAACATTGACATATACATATGATAGTGATAATAAAAACATAAAATTACGAACTTTATGGTAGATACATATACACAATATACATACATATAAGTACGCCAAATATACGCCTTCTTTCCATAACCACATTTAAAATCTACCACCGTATCAAAAAATTAAATTACATGACATTCAACCTTTCCACGTCCCTGTACTATACATTAATCAAAGTCCATACACCGCTTATTGCTCCCTCTCTTCCCGTCACAATCGTCAAGTGCCTAATTCCAGACTAATTACAGTTACCAACCCGGTTACAACTTTGTACTGCGGCTCTTAAAACTTCTTTGAACCACCTACGACTTGTACTTAACTTTTGTACGTCAAAAAGTTTATAAAATGGTTTTGTATTATGTTCTGAGTTTTCAAATTCGAATTATTTAATGTATAGTCATGTGAGAGGAATTAAACATTTATTTATTTATTTATTAAGGACTTCAGTGAAAATTACATTAATCTTCAAAGTATTGAAATACACAGAATACAAATTTAAATGCAAATTCTTTAGAAGCCACAACACATTAATAATACGTCTACTTGAGACTGTTAGTGATCGGCATTATTCAGCAAAACACCCTGTAAAAGTGATTGCAAAAGGAGGGTCTTAAACAATGAGGATGTCCGCAAACGCAAGAAAAAAAAAGAAAAGAATCGGTGACTGGTTTATATATTAGAGAAATAGAGCGAGCTTATTGCAATAGTGTAACGCACATATCCTACAAAAAATCATAAAATGGTTGGATAAATGTCGATAATTATCGACATTACAAAAAGTCTATCTACCTCATAGCAGCACAGTCTGTTCCTTGGTTTGAGTTAGATCTTGATAGATCAGTGAATCAGTAACGATTGCCTTTCATACAAATAGAAGTCATATATCTATTGCTAATATAAAAAAAGAAAATAAATACGTAAAATAAATGAGAAAAAAAGACATTTTTTATCTACAAATTGGATTCTCGTGATATACCGAAGAGTAGTTGATACAAATACTTCAAACCGTACCTACATTTGATTGGATTGTTGAACCTCGAATACTGCGTCGAGATTACTCTTATATCTAAATAAAATGTAATAAAAAGTCATGTTATTTTACGTACAACTTCACAGGATGTTTCCGTTTAGATTAATATTTTTATTGGTATGTTTGGAGTCTTTGGGTTATCTTATGGGTTATAGTAGTCCTTTTTAACTTCTTTCCTAAAATAATCTACTTCGTTCGTCTTCCTAAAGTGGTAGGAGGTCAGAGACTAACTTATTTTTGCTGCTTGGAAAATGCCCTCAGAAGAGAAACTCAAGACTAAGTAAAGCTCTCTCTCCTCGCCAGAAGGGTTTTATTGGTCGGAATTTCGGAATAAAAACTGTTATTCCACGTTAATAGAAACATCTGTAACAAATTGCAACTACATCATTTCAGTAGTGCTTACATAAAAAAGTAACACACATTGATCCCACCCATATATTTTCGTTCATAATATATCTAGGATAGTGCGATATAATATTTTGAGAAGCAGTTAATAAAACATGCTGTAACAATAACAATACAATAGAGATTTGAGCGGATGCTCATACAGCGCCGAGTTTCGCTCGCTTGTGTTTCGAGTGCCAATTAGCCTTCAGCACTATTGTCCTATTATTGCCATCGCTGCGGTCACATTTCGCACACGTGGACGTATCTAGGGAGATTGGTTTGGCCCTTAAGTAAAGAATATACAGTGCTACAAGCTTATCTGACCCAGAAAAGGGTATTTTATTTACCTTCGGGTTGGTACATTTCAAAATCTTTGGATCCGGTGGCAGCGGCGCTGTATGTAGTAAAATTTTGTGTTGACATTTCTTAAAAAATTAAAACAAATGTCATTTAAAAAAAATACAGTATTAGTTCCGTATTTAACCACAGGATGAGATAAGTTTATGGCACTGTATAGAGTCACCAAGTTTTCTGTGCCGGCGGCCAAAAGTGGAAGCTACTATTGTCATCTTGATTCTAATGTCGTTTGGATACATTTTCAATAAACTGACAACCAAAAAATGCGATTACAGCGACGTTTTCATCGGCATAGAAAACTTGGTGACTCTATTGTTAGTAATTGACTAGTGTTCGACTTGTGACTTCTCATTTACATATCACATTATCTTCAACATTGGGTACTCCATTTTTATTCAAAAAGTCGCGAAATACTTCCGCCTCTCGTGTATACTCGTACTACTGACAATGTATCAATGTAATGACAGTTCACGATAAAGGAAAGGCCAATTCATTGACATTTGATGGATTATGTTTTTCTTTTGTTTTCTTTAAAGATTGTCTATAGCAAAAAAAAATATCGAACACCGTTTTGTCGTTTTCTATTTTTAAATAAATACTGATACGTTAGTTTCATTAAGCACTAGCAGCGCCGCGCGGTTTCACCCGCGTAGTTCCCGTTCCCGTAGGAATTTCGGAATAAAAAGTATCCTATGTTCTTTCCCGGACTATAAGCTACCCCTGTACTAAATTTCAAGTCAATCGGTTCAGTAGTTTAGCCGTGAAAAGGTAACAGACAGACAGACAGAGTTACTTTCGCATGTATAATATTAGTTAGGATTAGGATTACATACTTAAAAAAGAGAGTAAGAGATATTATTTAAAAATCATTTTTTGATTTTTCTATCAGCTGAATCTGAACAGGGGCAAATAAAAGGGGTAATTATTTTCCTCCTTGCCCCATTTAGATTCTCTCTGAGTACGTTCCTGTTAACACCTATTCATTTTGTTCCAACCACAGCGGTAACTATACAAATTGTGCGCGGTATCGAATACGAATATAGACGGTATTGTAATCTACTAAAGAATGTACCTACATTGTATTTGAATTGTATGTACATTCTAATCTACATTTTATCATGAATTACGTATAACTAATAATACTATGACTTAACCACGACTTTAAGTGGCATACTTTGTATATTATTTACTAGTAATATAATGTTTTTCAAAGCTCAATCTTCAAAAATTATGTAATTTGTTACAAAATTTAAACCCTACCCTTTATTTGTTCAGGGGTAGAAATCGTTGCGCTAACTTCTGTGTCCGTCAGCTGACTGATATAATAAATATAATAAAATCGCAGCGCCCCGCGGTTTCACTCGCGTAGTTCTCTGTAGGCATACCGGGATATAATTATAACCTGTATCGCTTTCGAACAATATAATATTTTTTTCAAATTAAATCGATCCAGTAGTTTCGGAGCCTATTCCTTACAAACAAACAATCAAATATTTCCTCTTTAAATAGTACCTACAAGTATATTTATAGAAATAATAAATTGTGGACACATAAAAAACACATAGATTGTATGATCCAAATAATTGCCATGATTGACAAGTCGTCTCAACCAGTTCCCACAAAACAGTACTCCGAGGTACCTTCACAAAGTTGTAAGGACAACGTGACTTATCTCCATCAGATGTTCTCATTGAAGGCGGTGCAGTGCTCTTGACGTGTCTCCGCAAATTGGACTTCAATAAACAAAAGGGCAATCATTAATTTAATTATAATTTTCGTTTTTGTGAATAAAATATTGTGTAATACTTGTATAGCATCTTATATAGGGTGGCCCAAATAGAACGGTCAGTGGGGGGAAGTATAAAAATATAAGAAATACAAAGATTTGTTCTTAGGAACCATGTTATCGATTTTAGTAAAAATAAAAACTGCATTCATCAGATTTAGAATAAAACTATCCACTATCTACTACGAGTACTCGTAACATGCGAATAATCCATTAATAAGTCTCTCTTGGAAGCTCTGTACAGTAAAATTAAATTAAACAAAATTATAATGAAATGAGGTTACAAGAAAAAAAACCTGCATTTAACTTTTCAGTACTTATATTTAATACACTAACTGGCAGCAGCTACTTCAATATCGTACAGCGTACAGTGGTTTTATACTTTTATACAGTATCAACATCATATTCATAAGCCATGGAGGTTCGAAATAAAAGTTTAACATTATTTATATTTAAAAGGTGACTAACTTATGCTCACGACTTCGTTTCTGTTGACTTAAGTATAGAATAAGATAGAAATGTGAGTTCCTCCGGTAGTTCGAACTAAAATATTTTTAACAAGTATTAATTAAATAATGGTTTAAGACGGTACTCATGATATTACCTATAATGGGGAGAAGTAGGGCGACTTAAGCTTTATTTTAGTAACATTGAATTATGTGTTAATCCAGATAATAAACCTTACTTGATTAATTTGGTTCAGTCGATAATTTATTCAAATTAGTTAATTCGTTTTTGTATGATAGAGTAACAAACACACAAACTTTCACATTTATTATATTAGTAGGATTATAGATTAACTCGACTATGAAAGCCTACTCGTACATTCCCGCGTGTACTCTCGCTGTAACTACTCGTAGTTAGTTACTAAAAGCACTCTTATTACAATTTCCACTCTTCCAAACAACTCGCACATGAGACCAAGTTGCATATTATAACGTAATTTTGCATAATTTCCATACTGAAACACGTATTTTAGAATGACTACTTTAATAAAGAGTCTTCATGTTAATTTTTAATTTGATGGTAATGTTTATGAAAAAAGATGAGATTTTTTATAAAAATAAAGGCCGTTCCTAAACCCTAAGGCATTTTAAACCTCTACTAGCACCTTATCTTAATACGATGACCATTTTGCCATATAGAACGTAAAATATTATAGAGTAAGTATCGGCATGTAAGGTCCTCGCTTCCTGATGATCTTCACTACATAGTATAAAACAAAGTCGCTTTCTCTGTCCCTATGTATGCTTAGATCTTTAAAACTACGCAACGGATTTTGATGCGGTTTGTTTTAATAGATAGAGTGATTCAGTAGAAAGGTTTTTAGGTTATAATTTATCCCCATAGTCCTACGGGAACGGGAACTACGCGGGTGAAACCGCGGGGCGCCGCTAGTAGTGTAATAAAGTATACGCGTAAACTTTTAATGCGTGTTGTTAGTGACTTTAAAATGATAAAACAACCTGCACCAGTAGTGAATCTAAGTACATATATCATGATCACTAAAAGAGGAATAATAATTGTATCATAGTCAGCCAACAGTTAGGTTTAAGATTAGTTTGATACGGGATATTTGTACGTACCGATAGTCGAATCCCTCGACTAGTTTCAGCCACATTAGGTAGCCTTCATCGCCCGCGACGGAGAGCAAACACCGTCGCAGGCGCATCGCACTCATCGGATACGAGTTATTTGTACGTACCGATACGTACAAATATCCCGTATCAAACTAATCTTAAACAATGACGTACGTTTCGTTTAATAATAAAAAATAGTTAGGTTTATTTTGAGAAGATAGTACATTTTTTAAGAATTCGGTTTTAAGATTATTATTGCAGTGCGCAAACCGGGCTTCATGTTGATTCAATATTTTGTACCTAACACCCCGTATACACATAAAGCAATAAATTATTTTGAGTTTTTTCTGGTCTATAGATCGATAGGTTTGGAAAATGATTTGAAAATGTCATATCAATTCTCAAACTTTTAATTGCCCACTTTAGTATAATATATTAGTTTTAAATATCACCGAATATTGTAATAAATTGATATAAACGTAGCGTTTCTGGAATACGGAGCCAAGTGCTCTTGTTAAGTAATTTATGCGCATTAGTTATGAACGGGAAAGAAGTAATGCTGAATGGATGGTTTTAACTGAACTCTATGTTTGATACTTGGTACTACTTGTTAATATAGCGATTATAATCTGTATTTTATTAACCACATATCCATGTACAGAGTTTTCGGTGGAGAGTTGGTTGGAGTAGTTTGCTGTAACAAGATGTCGATGAAACAAGTCTCCGCAGTATGTCATTATTGCAGAAAAACGTATGAAAGAAAGAAAGAAACATTTATTCAGACACCAACAAGAAAAAAAAGGAAACAAAACAATAAAATCTGTGTGTGTTAATGGTGTGCTGAAAAGGTATGCCGTACCATTGCAATAAAAATACGTCGGTGTAACAATTGTCATATTATAGTTGCTGTCCCTGTATGTACTTATAGCTCGTGTTAGTTAAATATAACATTAAATTAAAAATTTAAAAAACCTCCGACACAATTACTTTCAAACCCCCATAACTTTTAAACGGGTCAACCGATTTTCATAAAACATGTCTAAGAACACTCGCACGTAAGTCCTCTTTATTCCAAAAAAAAACTAATTTAAAATCGGTTTATCCTTTCGGGAGCTATGATGCCACAGACAGACAGATACACACACACACACAGACACGTCAAACTTATAACACCCCTCTTTTTGCGTCGGGGGTTAAAAATAGTAGCTTAGATACCTGTAAAGTACTGTATCAGAACTGATTTAACCATTTTGGTCACTAGCTGGCACAAACAGACAGACAAACTTAATTAAAAAACCATGTACATATGTGTTCATTGTATAACAATATTTTTGTTGAAAATATTTTTACAAAATACATTTTTACAATTCTTTGTCAAGCCTGTAATTACTGCGTGGATTTTTGTACAAATCCAAATTTGATTTTGTGATTGAAGCCGGCCCGTGGTAGTATTAATTAAAAGAACATATAAAAATGAACCTTTCATATTGAAATAATAAAAAAAGAATATTATTTAAAAAAAATGTTATACTCGATCATTACGAAATTGTAAAATTGAAAAAATCTGGGAATAATTAAACTTTAAAATAAAATAACTTTATATTTTATTTAGTGTTATATTCGAAAATTGCATCAAGTGTATTATTATTGTAGTAAATGAATTTTAATAAATTACTTTATTTAAAAAAAAAATGTGTTACTCCAACGACGTTAATTATGTAACTTCTTTTAAAACGTTATACATTGTATTTACATAACGTTTTGAATGTTTAATAGGTTATTAAGTATATAGACTAGATGCCAATTAGAGTACCAATCACACTACATTATGATCATCTCATAAATTACGTCAATTTTAAATAGAATAATAATAATAATCCTCTTATCCTGAACTGTTTCATTGACTTTGTGGTTAACTCTTATCTTTAAGTTGTAAAATATCTCTGAGTTCAGTGTGCCTCTTGGCAAAGGCCTCCTCTAACAATTTCCATTGTACTCAATTTTAAATACAACCAATTAAAAAACCTCAATTTTAAAGTCTACTAAAACACTATTAATAAATAACAAAACAAACTCTCTCTCACACCTCCTTGTTAGTCCCAGTCCAAGATACGATCTCCCTAAAACTGTATCCCTATATCCACCGCCAAGTGATGAATGTAGCGCCCTCGAGTGTAGGGCCCTCCCGGTGACACCGCGAGCGTGTCCGACGGCCGCTAATGGCCACTCGCGTACACTCTATTGATCTCGCTATTTGTTATGTTGTATACGGTAATAAGGGGATTTGGTATTTATTATAGGTGAAGAAAATTGGTGTTACTAATCCTAACTAATATTATAAATGCGAAAGTAACTCTGTCTGTCTGTTACCTTTTCACGGCTAAACTAATGAACCGATTGACTTGAAATTTGGTACAGGGGTAGCTTATGGTCCGGGAAAGAACAAAAAAGTAAAGTAAACCCTCTTGATTGTCGCCCAAGACAGAGATACGATGTCCGTAAACCTGCTCTCTTGCTATTTGTTCTGTTGTTCTTGGTAATAAGGGTTTTAGGTATGTATAGTGACTAGCTATTTGAAATTTGATTTATTTATTTCTTTACTGATACAGTTGAAACGAGTTAGGAACCCTCAAAAGATAAATAAAAATATCTCAACATCTACAATGCACCTACATTGAAGAGGTCTAAAAAATTGCTAATAACTTGCAAAAAATGCAAAACTAGTCCTTCATCTCCACTGACCTATCTTAGTAACCTGTCATCTTATAGACGACTAGCAGCGCCCCGCGGTTTCACCCGCGTAGTTCCCGTTCCCGTGGGAATTTCGGGATAAAAAAGGTGAAAAGGTAACAGACAGACAGAGTTACTTTGGCATTTATAACTTTAGTTAGGATTAGGATTAAACAACTAACAATAAATGAAAAACTCGACCTCAACACTTTCTTAATCAAAACCCACAAACAATAACACTATTCAATACAAAACTATACCAAAACAAACTTTTTAGAAGCATTAACAGAACTCCCTAAAACTATTATATAAATTGAAGTCGAGCTTCGTCTGTGCTTATTTTGAAAACATAATACCTGTAAAGAAGGCCTCAAGTGCGGTACAAAGTCCCCGTAACAATGGAGGGGTCGACGCGCCCTCCGACGAGCAATCAACTAAAACGTAGGGCGTAAGGCACCTCTCCACCTTTGTTCTTTAAAAAGGTGCTAAGTTGGTGAAACAGATATTTTTAGTACCTACTTTTCTATTTTGTGCATACCGTGTAAAGGGTGACATGGCATGTTTTGGTATACCTGTATTGTGGAATGATTGGTGTGCAATATACTTACGAGTATTGGTGGGGTATTATTTTTTGTGATATTCATCGACTGTGTATATGTTTTGTTTTATTGTTTGATAGAGTGTATCAATATTGGTATTTTATTTTATGAAGTAATTAATTGAAACATCGTATTTTAAGCTCACTTTTCATCGTTTGTTTTCATCTGATTGCAATGAAGATTTTACACTTTCCCCCAATAAAATAACATCACTATCACAAGCCTTACAAACGAAATAAAACTACTCGTAATAAATTACTACTCCAAAATAAGTTTATGACTAGAAACTAAAATTTAATTTAGAATTTTTCTCAGCACATTCTGTCTGGTCCTGTTATATATAAACTCTTTAGATTTGTATTATGATACTATATATATATATATATATAATACTAAGCGTACTTCTATGCGCTTCTCTGTGTTAAAATCACAGCAAAAGATGCATTCAAAATTAGTTCAGTTTCTTTTTAGTGATGTTACGATTCAGCATGGTTCAGAGTTCAGATCCCAACTGCGGTAAAGAATGTATTTTTGAAAATCAGGTGAGCGTGTAAATGTAATAGAATGCGTTTTTGCAAAAACTAGTTAAGTGTGTGAAACACTCAAACGTTTAATTCTAAAACAATTTCGTATTTAATTGTGCAAAAAGTTTAGTGAAACCTCTCTAATGATGATATTATTATCCTTTCTTTGTTAATTACTCTTGAAAACAACAAAATTTAACTTTGCTTATTATGTTCATTAATAAAATAAAACTAACTTAAGCGTAAAATCTTTTATTAATTTCCTTTTTGAGATTAACTTTGTTTCTAAATATGATTTTGTATTAGATTTTCGTGCCTGCCTTGGCTTGTGTGGAATTTATTTATATTCAAGGCTATTTATGTAAAAATAGCTTTTTATAAATTTTGAGATAAAAGGCAGTGTGTGATTTTCCAGATCTTCCTAAATGTCTAACTCCAATTAGACATGAAAATTACTCATTGATGGCGGAAACATACAATACAAAGAGAGATATCACATCAAAAAACTCATAAACCAATGAAGTTTCCTAATACTTATTCGACATTTTCAAGCACTCGATTCGACCTAAAGCCCCATATACAAACGAAAATGCACAAAACCCAAAATCCCAGTGTCACAGGAAACAAAGTAATTGTCCTTCATTCTCGCAGCTTATTATCCAACCCTTGTCGCGTTTCCGCTGGTAGCGGAACCCGGTGCATCGGCGAGCGGAATCGGACGTTCCGCCACGATCCGGTCCGTTATCCGCGCAGCACTTCCGCTCGGCGCGGTATCGCCGCGTCACACCACGCTCGCTCCCATTGTAATGGTAATTGATGTACTGCAACACTAATCGGTAATTGATTGCTGCTTTAATTTAAGTTGTGGGTTGGATTTAATTTGGGTTAGTGTTTAAATTCAATTGTTCAGGTTTGGCCTCGTAAAGAAGAAAGTACTTATGAAAAATAAAGGGTACTTAGAAATGTCAAAAAGCTTAGAAATGAAGTTTTATGATTAATTAATTAACATTAGAATAAAACACAAAATTATTGAATAACATACAAACGTAAATCTATGGCGAAATCGTCTTGACTGATTTAAATCGAAGCCACACACATAGTTTTTTACCTGTAAGTTTTTTACCCACATCGACACAGGTCCCTCCTGCCACAAGATAACAAATTCAGTCACACTTCAAAACATGCACAATTAATCCAAGTATGCGACCTCCATACACACTCCACATACAGCAACTATCGTAAAAACAAAAGTACACACAAACGCTGTTCGGCAATTAACATTAGCGAACAAATGTAGGTAACCGCATTAACCTGTAATTAGTGCGGGACATACCGAAACAGAACTGAATATTAAGCAAAGGGTTAAATTTTAATGAACCTTAATAATTCTGGTGCGAAAATGCAGTGAATATGCTCAAGCCAACATGGAGGTACGCTTTTAATAAATACTCATACAAAATGTTAATCTTATTTCGATGTGAGTTTTAAATGTTTTTCGACGAGGGTTTTTTTGTTTATAATAGAGGGTGAAAATCAGTTGTGAAGCGTAAGGTTAATGATTTCTTATAGATGAAGTTTGTTTATTAATTAAACTTAAGACTCTCTATAGGTAAGGCTTAAATCTCCTATTGGAAAGGCGTTTATATTATATACTTCTTCATAGCCGAAATTGAATAATAATAAAGCGAATTAAGAGCATTACAATGTTCTTACTTTTGCACACTGTTCATCGTCTGATTTTCACGCTCTATACCTTTTGCTATAAAAGTCTATGTTTTCAATTTTCAGTTTTAATATAAGTAAGTTACTTATTTTTTAATTCAACATGGAGTGAAATAAATGAAAATATAGGTAAGTACGTTAAAAAAATCAACTTAACTAAAAAAGAGGTGAAAATTTTGTTTAAAATATTCGCAGCATTTCTCTATATTTTTTTAAGATATTGTAGTTTTTTTTACCAAGTCTTATTTATTAAGGAAATGAGGTCAGTCGTGTTGCTATCCCATGGTAATTACGGGATAAAAAGCCTATGTACTATGTATATCTAATATATGGTATTCGGTTTAGAAGTATGTATTTACGTGATGCGTGTACAATTAAATGGACATTGGACAGGCACATAAAAATTAAAAAATAAACTATAGTTTTGTTGCTCCAATATAGACCCTCTATTTTCTTCAATATCTAGAACTACAATTTACAAACATTATCTTACTACAATTCATTATAAATAAGTAATTAAGTTGGTTTAGAGCCACAGCAATAATATTTAACATTCAAAATCAACCACTATCAGACAACAGAAATTCTACTCCATTGAATATTCGCACCGGATGTGACGATGATAACGCCAGGAGCGTACCACTTCCGGACAGTCAGCGACACCTTCCTCTACTTCCGATGTGTTATCTATGGACGGGTGTGGTTTGGAATACGGATTAAAATACATGGGTTTTTTGTAAACGTTATTTTGAGATAAATTTAAAGATGGGTATTTATAAGGGTATTTAGTTTCTTGGATAAACTCCAATTTTTATACGTTGGATGAGTTGACTAATTCCTAACTTTTATTTTGTCGTTTGGAACGTCACTGGTATAGTGACATTTATATCTTCTAGCCAGCAAGGAGGTACGGTGTTGGATTCCTAATTTCAGCGAAATTTGAGATCACCAACACGCATAAGATAAGCATTATGCATGTGGGCCTATTTCTACTTATTCAAAAATGCTAAGTAGTTCAAAAGACAAAATAGTAACTTTTAATAGATATTTTTTGTAGGTAGGTATGTAGGATAAATATACCTACTAATTAGCGAACTTTAAATTAACAACATTAACTAACATAATTTCAAACAAACTCATCCAAACAACATACAGCTCTCAATATAAATAGAAATGAAAAATCTCTCAAACTTTCGTTAGCGTATAAAATTCAGAATTTATTTCTGGTATACACGAAATATTTTCATTGAAACATATTGCTGAAACATGAGGGATTCAACGGAGGCGTTGATAATTTTAATTATTCCTCATTTATATATCGAAACAGGCCAAGTACAGTCGGGGAAAAGTATGGTAACATTATTTTAAGCTGACATGTTTATATTCCATCGTTTTTGTCATAGGGTAATCAGTCCAATTTAAAAAGTGTAATGCAAATGAAATAAGTAAAATGTATTTTAAGTAAGTAACTATTTCACAGAATTTTAAACAGAAAGGCAATCCTCGTTATATGATAGAAGTGCGGTGGTCACAAACATCAACAGTAATCCAAATAAATGCTTAAATAGCGTAAAAAAGAAAATAATAAAAAAAAGAGTATTGATAACAGAATAAAAAAAAACTAAATAAAAATGAAAGAAATAAGTTTTTTTATTATTATTATTATTTGTACTACAATCTGTCTCCTTTTGGGACATTAATTAGTAGATTGGTCAGGGTATTTAATTGTCGGCGTGCTCGGTATGCGACTTTTTATGTCACATCCTACTTTATCCTTTTGAATTTCATTAATTAGACATACTTTAATACATATCATGATAAATTATTAAAAATGCATAAGTAATGACTGAATCTTTCGACCTTACTGCGATGGTGTTCATTCAAAATCCACCCATATAAGATAGTGTCTAACCACAAATGTCCCCGACTGTACCAATCACACTGATGGCTCTGGTTGACTACCTTCGATGCATAATAAACCCGATATTTGATAACATGCAGTCAGATCGCGACGTTAATGATAAATGATATGTGAAATTAATTAAAAGTTATAACAATAAGCACATATAAAATAGTAGATAAGTTATAAATAAACAGGTTTGCTTAAAAATAACTGCTTTCTACCTTTTATACGACGACGTTTTTTTTTAAATAGACAGCAATTCTCTTTTGAATTTATTATGTATTTTAATATTTTCTTTTTTCCTTTCCAGCCACGGGACTATATAAGAGTCCCGGTCTTCATTATTATTATTATCATCGGCTTGTAATGTCCCACTGCTGGGCAAAGTCCTTCCTACCTTCCAGAATAATGAAATCTCTCAATAAAGTAATGTTTTATTAGGCACTGAAATGTTTAAAACTGTTACAACAAAGTACCTACCTCACTCTTGCCGAATAATCGCCTTAAACTAACTAGTTTTCACACAGTGAGTGAGAAGTCCGGAACAGAAACCTTCTCCGCCTAATATCTTGCTTTCCTTTAAAAGTCAACGCACTCATAAAATCTTTTGAGTTGCAAATGTCTATCATATGTATCTCGGTCTGGATGTGTGTGTGTGAATGAGTGCGTACGTAGTTTCTGATACCCTAGCCTAGAAACAGTTACGAACTTAGTTAGGGGTCAGTTACTATATATATATATATATATATATATATGTAGAATTCCGGCCATTTTCGGCCACAGCGACTACTTCGACTCCGGCTACGACTGTCTGTCGTGTGTCCTCATGTGGCTTATGTAACCAATCTTCTTGGCGAAGACCCTAGAACATACCGAGCATGAGAGTTACTATAATGAGATGATGAAGTAAATGATTACGTTATTATGATTATAACCATCTGCAGCTTATGTATGTTGGTATTTACTTACATAAGTCTGCTCATACTCTCCTACATCATAAAAAAGATGATTAAAATGTTAAATAAGTCATAAATAAAATGGGTTTTGGCAGAGAAAAGCTATTATACTTATGTATTGCCTTAAATTACACGGTATGCTTGCCTTATGGTTTTTTGTTTAACGATTAAACTTATATACAGCCAAATAAGTATCCCTGTTTGATACTTTTACAATAAAGGTATGAACTGATTTCGATTAAATTTGACCTATCCTGATAGACAGAATTGACTGCTATTATTGATATTTTCCTTCTATTACAGAGATGTCGACTAAAAAAATCTAATTAGTCCGTCAGATAGATTTCGCAAAAATATTGGACACGTATTTCCTCTTTTTTGATACAAACAAATAATTAAGACGATATAGAGCATAGAAAACTCGTGTGACGTCACAGCTACGTACATTTTTTACCAATAATTATCGTCACAAGCCCCCACTCCTGAACTTTAATGCGTTATAACTAAGTCAGTTTTATTAATTTGATAAAACAAAAAAATATGTGTCTTATATTTTTTTTAATCTATCTGACGGACTAATTAGAATTTAATTTTGTTTACCCAGTCGACATCCCTATTCCTTACACTACTTACATGTTTAAAATCAACGTAGTTATAGCCCCAATAAAAAGGTAAATAACTAATTCAGTTCCACTATCTAGCACCTACAATTTCGTAGATATTTCATCAATTTAGGTTGGCAGGGAAATGGCCGTATGGGAAAGTAGAACAAAAGGCACCGGACTGAGTTTCGTTCGCGTGAAAAACTTCAGACACGAATACGCTTTTAGGGGCCTGATGGAGATGCAACCATCGTCAGTCCGCTGCGGTCAGAATACGAATTGGATACAATACTTATATACAATACTAGCACCGTCCCGCGGTTTTACCCGCGTAGTTCCCGTTCCCATGGGATTACGGGGATAAAATATAGCCTATGTCACGCACTGATAAATTAGCTTTCCATTAGTGAAAGAATTTTTGAAATCGGTCCAGTAGTTTCGGAGCCTATTCATTACAAACAAACAAACAAACAAATCTTTCCTCTTTATAATATTAGTATAGACTATATATTGTACAATACTTACTGAGTATATATTGTTGGTTCAGTAGCTGTTTCGTATCTCGTGTGGCGAGGAAATAAATACGTCTTGAGAGACACGTAGCTGCGTAATTGTAATGGTTTGTTTGGTGTAATGGTTTGTAGGGCGGTGTTGTAATTAAAAATGGTATTATTCACTACATAGTATAAAACAAAGTCGCCTTTCTCTGTCCCTATGTATGCTTAGATCTTTAAAACTACGCAGCGGATTTTGATGCAGTTTGTTTTAATAGATAGAGTGATTCAGTGGGAAGGTTTTTAGCATAATTTTATCCCCATGTTCTTATGGGAGCGAGAACTATGCGGGTGGAATCGCGGGGCGCTGCTAGTATTTACTATATATTGTACTCAGTTCAATAGCTCTGTTTTGTGGGTGCGCCAAAGTTCACCTAAAATTTCAACTCCGATAATTGGAAATCCGAAAATTTTCTTCCTAACATTTTTTATCCTAACAATCGCAACTCCTAAAATCTTTGTCACTAATGTTTTAATTCCGAAACATTTGTTTTCCTATATTTTCTCAACATAACCATCGTTCATACTATTATTCAAAGTCATATCTTTTTTGTTTAGATTTATTTTTATATATTATAATCAATATTATATACATAAATTTTTCGTAACTTTGTTTTTACATAACATGTAGGTATAACATATAACGCACGAGCCGAGCGAGCAAAACCAGAGTCCTGCTCCAATCATTCAGTCAAGTTCCAGTAACAAATCGGTCCTATTCCTAATTATTGGTTTAGGTTATGTTAGAACTGTGACCCCAACGCACGAGCCGAGCGAGCGTGCCGCGGCAGCGGCCGGCGAAGTGCCAGAACCGAATTGGTCCTTTAGTTATGGTTATGGTAAACTCCCAGGCCATAAGCATAACCGTAAACGAGTCGTATAATAATCATTAAAACTATAAATATCATCTTCTACCCGTATATATTTTTTATTACACTTGGTAAATGTTTCTTTCTGAGCATGAGTGAAAATATTGTGGTAAGTATGTTTAGGGATAAAAGCGTTATGATAAAAAACAGTAGGAGTTTAAATATATTTACATTAATGATGTTAGTAATTAAACTTTTCGGACACATCAATGTTATGAGCATCGTCGGTAGCACTACAAATAGTATGAATTAAAACTTTAGGATGAAAAATTTTAGGAAGAATGATCATTCGGACTACAAATAGTTAGGAAAAACATTTTCGGGTAAAGAACTTTAGGTGAGCCAATATGGACCCCTGTTTTGTATCTCGTGTGGTGAGGAAATAAATACCTACATCTTGAGAGGCACGTAGCCGCGTAATTGTAAAGGTTTTTTGGTTGGTGTTATAATTAAAAATGGTATTCAAGTTAGTAAAATAAGTTTAATAAATATATGTATTATGTAGGTAAAATATAATCATTACGAACGGCTATAGCTAAGAAATGAATTGTAAGATATCTTTCCATGAAGTAAAATAGATATCGGCTTATTATAAAAAAGAAACAATTTGTGTAAGTATAATCTTCAAAAATAAACGTTAAAGAATACAAACAGAATATTTGAATGAGTTTCTAAAAGTACCTAATGAAGCACAAGACTAGCTAAATAAATGAAACAATATAAATAATTGAATAGACGAACAATAACGGTATAAAAAAACAATTTCACAAATGAACGGAAAAATTATCTCACAAAAGAAAATATAGAAACGATTCAAATCAAATAAATGTCGTAATATGCAAAAAAAAATTGTTTTTACTTCTTTGAACGAAAGAAACTTTATGAATAATAATTTCGTTCTTTATTCCGAGAAATCGAAGTCTTAATCAACGGACAAGTTTTGAAGTAAACCTGTAGGCACGATGAATGTAGATTAAATAAATGTGGATGCAGAATAACTGTGCATAATTCAACTTTTTACCTACTGGACTCTCTTTTACAGACTTTACTCATCATCATCATCATCAGCCCGTAATCATCCACTGCTGGATATAAGCCTTCCCCTACCGCGCCACCACACTCGGTCCTCAACTCTGCGCATCCAGCCGCTACCCGCCACCTTCTTCAAGTCGTCGGTCCACCTGGCGGGAGGGCGTCCCACGGGACGGGTTGTGTGCGGTCTCCACTCCAGCACTTTTCTGCCCCAGCGAACGGGACCATCGGCTTTTCGACAGATATGCTCCGCCGCAGTGGCACTTCAGCTTACTTATTCTGACTTTATACAGACTTTACTATGTACTAATAATAAGAAGGTATTTTAGTGTTATTTATAAAAGTGATCCCACCAAAAACATTCTGTAAAAAACTAGCCAAGTCTCGATGGAGCTGCTTGTTTATCTCTAAAAAGTAATGAAATCTAGACAGACTCGTGCCAAGTCTAAGGTTCCTTACTGCGATTTCTTTATTATTATAGTTAATGTTGTGTGACTTGGCCGTTGAACATTGTTTAAAACGTTAGTAGTGGGTACACGTCAATTTTGTTTACACGTAATGTATAACATTATTAAAATACGCAGCTTTATCAAGCCTACAATTGACTGGATATTGAATCAACATTTTCAAGTGGCAATTTTCTATCGTCAATGGGTAGGTTCTGGATTTTTTAAGATTGGTGCAATAGCGTCATGGAGCACCTAGTTTTGTACCCTTGTGTACATACATGTTTACCCTTCAACGGCCAAGTCACAAAACATTAACTATAATAATAAAGAAATCGCAGTAAGGAACCTTAGACTTGGCACGAGTCTGTCTAGATTTCATTACTTTTTAGAGATAAACAAGCAGCTCCATCGAGACTTGGCTAGTTTTTTACAGAATGTTTTTGGTGGGATTTCATTTCTTTTTGTTAAAACTTGTTTATTTTGATTTATTTTATTAGATTTTCTTATTTGACACATTTTTTTCTTTTTAGGAGTATATTATTAAGCGCCACGCGGTTTCACCCGCGTAGTTCCCGTTCGCGTTTCCGTGGGAATTTCGGGATAAAAAGTATCTATACATAAATAGTTTTAAGCTACCTCCCCACAAATGGCCAGCCAAATCAGTTCAGCTGTTCTAGAATTATAATTCCCGTTCCCATACCCGTGGGAATTTTGGGATTAAAAGTATTCTATGTGCTTCTCCTGGTTCTAAGCTACCTCCCCACCAATTTTCAGCCAAATCAATTCAGCCGTTCTTGAGTTATAAATTCCCGTTCCCAATCCCGTGGGAATTTCGAGATTAAAGGTATTCTATGTTCTTGTCCTGGTTCTTAGCTACCTCCCCACCAATTTTCAGCCAAATCAGTTCAGCCGTTCTTGAGTAAAAAAAACCCGTTCCCATTCCCGTTTGATTTTCGGGATTAAAGTATTTTATGTTCTTGTCCTGGTTCTAAGCTACCTCCCCACCAATTTTCAGCCAAATCAATTCAGCCGTTCTTGATTTTTAAATTCCAGTTCCCAATCGCGTGGGAATTTCGGAATTAAAGGTATCCTATGTCCTTTTCCTGGTTCTAAGCTACCTCCTCACCAATTTTCAGCCAAATCAGTTCAGCCGTTCTTGAGTTACAATTCCCGTTCCCGTTCCCGTATAATTCCCGTTCCCGTTCGATTATCCTAGTTTTTATAGTTTTCCCTTTATGTGGCCATTAAACCCTAACTCTGTACCAAATTTCAGCTCTCTAGGTTTATGGGAAGGACTAGTTCTATTTTGATGATCATGAGTGAGTGAGTGAGTGAGTGTCTGTCATAAATACGAAACTTTACTTTCGCTTAACTTCGGAACTAAATGACTTACAGACTTGAAATTTTATTATAAGTATGTGATTGTATAGCTTACTGGATGACGAAAATTTCAGCGTTCTGGGCTTATCCAGAGGTTGTCAAATAGGGGCCTGAAAATGCGGCGAAATGGTTCCTGTAAAGGATGGTACGGCAGTGTTTGCTTCGCGCTCGACTTGGCGGGGGGCACTGCCGTGCCCCCAGATACTACTCGCTTTCTTTAATTAAACGTTGTTATTTTTTCCTGTAACACAAGCCAGTAGTAACTTTGTATTGATGCAAGAATCGTACGACTATAATCAAAATCTATAGGACTACATGCAATTTTGCAGTAATTTAAAATTAATCCTTTTAAAAATTGTAAATGTTGTATTACTACGTAAAAGAAGAAGTGCAGTAAAAATTGAAGGATTAACCATCATCAGCAATATTACCATAATAATGATGAAATTAGTTCCTACATGCACATTATAGGTAAAAGACTACATTATAAAGACTATCTGTACTACTATTCTATGTAGTTGAAGTGAAATCATGAAAGAACAAAGCGAACCATTGCAGTGAGCAATTCTTCAGGCGTCAGCTCCGAGTCGCTTTGTCACAAAGAGTGCAGGCTTTACTTACAGCACTGCTTTATATAGTGTACCATTTTATATTACACTTACACTTAATAGGTATGATTTATTTTGTAATATTTTCAGACTTTTTGTCACACTAATATTATAAAGTGAAGCGACTGCCATCAGACCTTCACAACCCAGAGGGCTTTACGCAATTTTTTGGTTAAACCAAATGTTAGACTTTTGAGGGCTCTAACTACCCGTAACGATTGTCGATGATGTTAGTACGACAACCGGGAACGACGGCTTTACGTGCCGTCCGAAACACGGACTTACGTGTATTATAAACGTTAGAGGCGATTTTTTATGGGTGTATATTTGGTTCTTTCTAACAAAAAAAATATCTCGTCGAATTGAGACCCTCCTCCATTTTTTTTTAAGTTGGTTAAAAACCTTTTTACATTTGAAAAAAAAATGTTAAAATGTTCCTATAACACAAGAAAATATTCATAGTAAAGTTCAAGAGATAACCGTGGTTGTATACCACCTTTATAAGCTTTTAAATGTTTTTAGACTTTCATTTTTTTCTATATAAAAATGTACTTACATTCCTTTAAAAAGCCATTGAAATATCCCATTGCCATCTGATCCCAAACACCACAAACTTGAAGACCCACTTAATTCTCACTATAATTGAAGTTTACTCTGTAAAATGAGGATTTAGTTCGAGGTTCACGTCGATAGAGCAGACTATGTCCAGTACTAGTGGCTAGTGGGTACTAACACCTTGACTGGAACGTGTTGTGGTTTGAACGCTGTGGCTATCGGAAACTACGCTCTAAATGTAGTATGTTATATAAGGATATTTATTAGACTAAGAAACAATATTACGTATTTTGTAATAAGTTTCTGAAGGTACATGCAGTATGCATCATATAAGCTGGTATTCTTTTGATATCTTTGATTTACACGAACATTACACATTGAAATAAAACACTTAAACGGATTTTTGTCGTGGTTGTATTTTGTTTTACATTTTCTGACGTTTCGGATTCTTTACAGAATCAGTGATAACAGAAGACTAAGACGGAAGACGTCTGTACAAAGTAATGTAAAAAGTTTAGTACCTTCAATATTTTGAATAAATAATTTTGAATTCAATATTAGTAAGTAAAGAATCCGAAACGTCAGAAAATGTACAACAAAATACAACCACGACAAAAATCCGTTTAAGAGTTTTATTTCAATGGTATTCTTTTGTTTAAATTTTTACAAGGTAGACATAATAGTGAAGTGTGAAAAGTGTGTCGATTGTGCCAGTATCAAAACTTTAACACTGTTAATAAATCAGAAATAAAATGGTAAAATTATTTCACCTTTAATCTTCTCATTAATAAATAAAGAATAATAACGGTAAAGTTACCTATTTCACTTTTTCTAAATGTATTTAACAAATACAAATCCAAAACTGATCTACGACGAACTACAGCTATTGAGCCACAAAATAAGTGTGACTCAACGGGAACAAATCACTAAAAACCAATGAATCCATTGATCTAGATAATCTGTGTCGTGATCCTTATTTTATGAATGAAACCATAGCTTACTCTTTAATACAAGGATTAACGATCAAATAACTAAATTTTACATTAAAAGTGTACCTAAATGTGCCCAGCCAGTAGTGGTGTAGCGCCTGTGCGGATACAACCTCCGTGGTGAGGCTCTAATGGCCTCTATTCAACACGGAGTGACACTTGGGAACGCACTACATTGTTAGCCTGTTACTTGGTATACTGCATATCTTATTGTTTAGGTATATTGTGTATCCTACTTATCTTTTCTATATATAAAAATGAATCAATATTTCCCTTGATCACGACATCACGCGTCAACGACTGGACCGATTGACTTGAAATTTGGTACAGAGAGGTAGCTTATGGTCCGGGAAAGGCTGTGTTTTAACCCCACGGTATCGGAAACTATGCGGGTAAAACCGCGGACCACGGCCAGTTATAATTACGATATGTTTAGAGAGGTGGATTTTTGTTACTCTTTCACGTAAAGGCTAAACGTTTTGTCCCAAAATTCATACGAGATTTGATTTACGTGAGAGAAACTGCAGAACGCTGGCTGGCTGTTAATAAAATAAAATAGACATTCTTTTTTCAAACCTAAATTCATATCATAACTTTATCATGTTTTTTGCCACTTTTAAATTAAGTTCCACAATAAAAAAATATCCTTTTCAATAGGTCTTTAAAACTGTACACGTGTTCACAAATCCGAAAACGTTGCGAGAAAAAAACACTGTGACTCCGTTAGATTTTTCCCTTTACAAAGCTTTTTAGTACAACAGTTTGCGAGCTTTTTGAACGGAAAAAAGTTTTTGTGCGCCGAGTTCACCCGCGTGAACTACATTCATGCTGTTTTAAATACCTTCCTTTATGTAATGTACGGGGTTATGTACTCGTACTACTACGTAAATAAAAGTACTAGTAGGTTAGGTACTCTGCTTTTCGCTTTGGCAGGGCCTCATAGTTGTCATATGCAGTTCTACTAATATGGTACACATAATATGTATCAACAATTTTAGACACATCTATTTATTAATTACTAGCTGCGCCCCGCGTAGTTCCCGACCCCGTGGGAATTTCGGGATAAAACGTATCCTATGTTTTTTCCCGGACCATAAGCTACCCCTGTACCAAATTTCAAGTCAATCGCTTCAGTAGTTTAGCCGTGAGAAGGTAACAGACAGACAGAGTTACTTTCGCATTTATAATATTAGTTAGAATAGTAGGATTACTCAAAGGTGACTGACTGGCTGACATAGTGATCTATCAACGCACCGCCCAAACCACTGGACGGATCGGGCTGAAATTTGGCATGCAGGTAGATGTTGTGACGTAGGCATCCACTAAGAGAGGATTTTTGGAAATTTCCCCCATAGGGGGAGAAAAGTGGGAAAAACTCAAATTCTGCCGGAACTCATTATTCCACGCGAACGAAGTCGCGGGGCGCTGCAAGTACACAATAAGTACTGAATAAAGATTTTTCTATTCTATCCTGTTCTAGTGTTACTGTATTTTCGGTATTTTTTCGACAAATTAGCTGCAAACGGATATTACTTATATCGCGTCAGCAAAGTAAATATTATTGTGTGAAAATAGAATGACCTTACTCGGTCAGAACATCGAATAATATTTGCCAGTTGACAGCAGATGAACATATTATGATTGTAAGTCCTCTAAATAATCTTATCGTAAATATGTGAAAACTATCTAATCTTATATACAAACACATAATGTACCTAAGTAAATAAATTTTGATCAATCTTTTACCTACAGATAGCCTGGAACATATTTTCTGATGCTTATTTTCTCTCAATAATATAACTTGTACGTCAACAATTCGGTAAAATTAATAAAGTGACATAGAAAGAAATAAATAATTCGTCACTGGTTGCTGCGTAACTAGGCAAAATGTTGGTAATTACCTCTTCTTCACGTAACCATTTCAGTGTGTACGAACAACGCTTCTATAATCATCAATATTATAACATCATTGGTCTTCTAAAACAGTGATATTTTATATCTTTTCGGTAGAGATACCTCTCAAAACATTGTGAGTTCTAATAATACCTTTTAAATAAAGTGTTCGGTACGTTATTGTTTCGTAATACTCTGTTCGTAAGCTCAATATTGTGAATATTTCAGTTGGTACTTAGTGGGGCCGCTGGGACCATAAATGACTAGGTAAGGACCGTTTTTTATCACAGACTCGTGAGGGTTCACAGAAGTTCATTTAGATATTTTATGTTATAATTTATTACAAAGATGAAAGAGAAATAATAAGTAGGCACTAAAACGGTGCGGTCGGTACAATAGGTTGTTCAAAACATATTTTTTCTTTGTGAAATTAAATTTTTAACACAGTGTTTTGAGCGGTATTTCTGTTCGTTATTTCAGTATATTATTTGTGGCAGCATTTTCATTTACATTTAACAAAATTAATTGTCATGACTATAGTTGCGTACCTATTTTGTGTGCTAGAAATGGATAAAAGATACTTTTTACTTCATCTTCATACGGAAAACAAACAAAGTTGGTAAAACAATGTTATGTTTACTTATAAAAATCATAAAATCACAATCTGCCTATAATACACTAAATAGATCACAGGTGAAAGAGCTAAAGATTCTAACAAAAAATATTTCAAACAAACTCTACTTCTTTATTATGTACTTATACAAAAGTATTTACTTATATAAATAAATACAGATTAATTAACTCTGCCCTCTTTTCAAACAGAGTCAGTGTATTAAATCGCGAATGTGTATCAAATTATATCTCAAGAATCATCCTAAACCAATATTCCATAGTCACACACTCGTCAAGACAAACAAAACCCGTAATGAGGGGATCTCTTTGTTTAACTTTCTAACTTTATTACATTTAAATAAGTACATAAAAATTACACAGATCGGCTTAACAAGTTCGTGTTTAAGTTATATTGTAATCCCATATTTTTTTAAGTTTGAAACTTTTCACCTAAATTGGAATATATTTTCTAATAGGTATGTTAGCTATGGGCTTATGGGTTTGATTTTTTTTACTTGATACAAATACCTTATACTTGCTACAAGGGGTAAACCAAGTGTTTATTCTAAGGGCTAGTTATTAAATAAATAAATTAAAAATATCAAACAAAACAAATCATTGTTGAGATTTCAAAACATATCCCAAAAGGATCAAAAACTGTACACTTCCTGACAGTTGTTATCATTTTTGACAGCTAACCTCCATCACGATTAATAAAAATGACTGGCCACATACAATCAAGTAGATATCTATTATGAAAAGAATACAACAACGGGCCATCGCCTCTGTATCTCACATCCCTCATATATTTCAACACCTATTACAAACAGAATCATACTTTCATGAATAAATAACCCTCTCGCCCTCCGGCTTCAACAAAATCATTTCTGTTACGTTACCCTCACAAACTTCGCTAATAAAAGCAACGTCCACTTGTACATTTTGAAAAGAAGTCGAAATAAAAAAATAAAAATGCTTATGGTACGTTTGTGTTCGGACAGTTGATTGGGGCAGTACTTAACCGACGACGCAACTAATTATTATTAATACCAGTAATTATACATAATGTACATTTTATAATGAGAGCTTAATGTTTTAATAACTCTATTCAGTGCGCATTAAAATTATAATGCCTACTTAAATCCGATCACTGCATACTTAAAAGCTTTTATAATTAAATAATTGACTACCTAATTACCCATATAAGGAAAGCCTTCTTACATAAAGATGTAAGTACTTATTTAGATAAGTAATCTGACTCTGGTTTAATACACATTAAACAAGCTTAGGCTTGTTGGTGCATAGAAATAAAACTATACTTAATATGAATTTCTTTTATAACAACCACTGATAGAAAACAAGTTGCAAGAAAAATCTTGTCAATGAAAATCCGCCAGTCAGTTTCATTAGTAAACCGGCAAGCTACTGGCACGGTGTGTTTTTGTGAAAAATGGCATTATCCAGTATTCGACGGGTATACAGAGTGGTAGAATTTAAATTAACCACTTCATATTCCGGCTCGCGTGATATGAAATATTTATACAACCGCAGGGCAACGCACACATCACCCTCTATATTGATTTAATAAATTATCCGACACTGAAAATTCGTTTTAATCAAATTATAGACTTTAATGTGCTTGTTACATAGTAATAATAATATTACATACAATGTAAGTTGGTAATGCGATTGATGACGCGTGGTGGCAGAGGTGGATCTAGTAGAAGGGTAAGCGTTCTAGCCCTGTTAAAATCAACTTAGTTCTTCTAAGGCAAATCCTTAAGTGGAAATAATTGTTATACAGCACCTAATTGACGTCATCCTCTCTCGATAGAGAGAGAAATAAGTAGATATTATTTTACAGGGATTTTTAAGACAAACTGAACCTTATTCATTACTAGCGGCGCCCCGCGGTTTCACCCGCGTAGTCCCCGTTCCCGTAGGAATATGGGGATAAAATTATGCTAAAAACCTTCTCACTGAATCACTCTATCTATTAAAACAAACCGCATCAAAATCCGTTGCGTAGTTTTAAAGATCTAAGCATACATAGCATACTATGTAGTAATGACGTACAGACTAATAGGTACGGAATGTCCGATTGTATTAAGGAAAATAAAATAAGTACATACTTTTTAAAATTCTGGTAAAGGGGGCTTTTGGTACACCCCTAATACTCAAAAACGACAATCCTGGATCCGCTACTGGTGATAAATGTATGATAGAGAGATTGTTAATTGTCAAAGCCCACAGCTAATGCGCTCATTTATTTGTATTTTAACCATTAAGCAAATTAATTCATCGATATATATTTTCTCACACATTTTCAACTTTTGCGAAATGAAATTATAGTTTAGTACGTATTGTACTTGAAACCACCATCTTTAAATTAAACATACATAAAGGTGAATGTCATCAGAAAATACCGATGACTAACATCTAGGTAGGTAAACAACACGGATGCTGTTATACTAATATGTACTAAGTAAATAGTCTAAGTACGTTTTTTAGCATTTACTACATCGAACTAAGGCTGCCCACCGACATTCGATTTCGAGTGATCGATTTTTAGGAGAAAAATCCACACAACGTATGTTTTTTAATTACCTATGTACTTTTTGCAATAGTAGCAACGCACCCTCATACAAATGTATCAGACTAAGAATTGGAGAAAATCCTACTATGTAATATTATAAATGCGAATGTTTGTGAGTGTGGATGTTTAGATGTAAGTATGGATATTTGTTCCATTTTCACGCAAAGACTACGGAATGGATTTTAATGAAATTTGGTACAGATGTTCCTCATACCTAGGAATAACACATAGGATACTTTTTATCCCAAAATTCCCACGGGATAAGGTTCCACGCGGGTAAAACTATACTTTGCTGATGCGTTTCCAGAGAATAACGTCATTTATCATATCAAATATCATTTAATCATTACGTTAAATACAAGTCATAGATACTATTTCGTATTCTGCATTGTTTTTACGCCCACTTTTCAAATATCAAGTTACGTTATAGATAATTTTCATCACCAATATAATTTAATACATAGTTTAAACATAAGTGATATTAAAATGTCCGGGAATTCCTCTCATTTATTATTCCACAGAACGTCAGACAAACAAACGTGCGTTGTTGGGTGTGAAAATTAACATCATCAAGTCTTAGTGCCATTTAAGTGCTATACTTTGTATTAGGGTATCGAGAACCAGTACAGATTTAAGAACCGGGATTTTCGGTACCAGTACTAATCGGAACCGGGATTTCCCGGGATTTTCGGTACTTTCGGGATTTTTTTCTTCTTTTTAATTTTGGAGGTAAATATAGTCTAAAAAATATTATTTATATTAAATAACACATATTGCGCATTCTGGCATCGCAAGATAAGCATTGATTGCTTTAACACAATAAAATAGCATCACGACTGAGCCTCTTAGCAGTTTTACGATGTCATCCACTCCGGGAGAACTCCAAAAGCAAGGAACAGAAACGTGATGGCTCTACTTCAAAAAAAGGGATAAAACCCTGCTGAAGAACTATAGAACCATCTCGCTTTTGAGCCATGTTTACAAGCTTTTCTCGAGGGTTGTCTTAATTCGTCTATCAAGAAGACTCGACGAATTTCAACCCCTCGAACAGGCCGGGTTTCAAAGCGGTTATGGCACCACAGACCACATCCACACATTGAAGTAAATTATACAGATGATCTAAGAGAAGACTATGAGAAGGGTTGGGATATTCTGGAAACTTTGCAGCGATGCCAGGTCGATACTCGTTATGTAGAGGTGTTGAGATGTCTGTACGATGCCGACCGTTCAAGTTCAGTGCCGACACTGCCGACAGTTAAAGTCTATCCAACTGTGCAGAGGTGTAAGACAGGGTGACGTTATATCCCAGAAACTCTTCACCAACGCGCTGGAAGACGTATTTAAGACTTTGCATTGGGCAGGATGGGGCATAAACCTAAATGTCGAGTACATCTCACACCTCCGGTTTGCAGACGATATCGTACTAATGGTGAAAACGCCGCAAGAGCCACACTGGATGCTGAATGACCTAGCAGATGCCTCTCGTTGGGTCGGCCGCGGCGTGAACTTTGACAAGACCAAGGTCATGGTTAATAATAAATAATAGCCTTGTTATGCTGGAGCCGATCCTAGTACACGGTACCCCTCTCGAGATTGTTCAAAAATACAAAATACAACTACCTCGGGTAAATAATGTCATTGGGTAGAAACAATCTGGAGAGTGAGGTTAAGAAGCGAATACAGCTCGGTTGGGCAGCGTTTGGTAAACTTCGACGAGTCTTCTCATCGCAAATTTCACAGTGTCTAAAAACAATAGTTTTCTATCAGTGCATCCTACCAATGATGACCTACAGTGCCGAGACGTCGACACTCACGTGGCTGTTCTACCAATTTAAAGTCGCTCAAAAAGCACTGAAGAGGGTTATGCTCGGAGTTTCTCTGAAATATCGCATTCGCAATGAAGTGATCAGACAGAGAACTCAATTCACCGACATAGCTCAAGGAATTAACTCTCTGAAGTGGCAGTGGGCTGGCCACATATGTAGGAGAACCGATGGTTGTTGGAGCGGAAGAGTTCTCGAGTGGACACCGCGACTCGGCAAAAGTAGTGTTGGACGTTCTGTGGCTAGATGGAGCCATGATTTGCGCAGGGTAGCCGGGAGAGAGTGGATGCGACGTGCCGCCGACAGGGCACATTGGCGCAAGTTCGGAGAGGCCTTAGTCCAGTAGTGGACGTAATAGTATCTCCATTTTGGTCCTTATAATTAAACTTTCTTGTTCTCTTGGCAATGTGTCTTCAAAAAGATCATTGCATCTAATGTTGCATCGAGATCTAATTTTGTTACAAAAAAGGCCAGCTGAGGAGAAAATTCTTTCTGGCAAGCTATAGTTGGAATTGTGAGAAGGTGTTCGTAAGCTTTTTAAGTACCACATTTTGTCTTATGATGGAATAATGATCTACCACGTACCTACAGATACAACATTTTAATGAGAATATGGTTTTAGCTTGAATATTTTGTATAAAAAGAATAAATGCTGTTAATAGAAGATTAAAATCAAACAAATGATTATATAGTTAACATGATTCGGTATTTCCCGAAAATACCGAAAATCCCGGTTCTTATTCATTGAGAACCGGTTCTTTGACTACTATTAAAGAACCGGGAAATCCCGGGATTTTCGGTTCCGGGATTTCCCGGTTCTGAACCCTACTTTGTATGTATGTACCTAGTTCAAATAATACACAATCACTTATTATTCAGTTTAAGAAAGGATCTAAAACAATATGGAAGTCGCGGTAAGTTTATTTTTTACTTTTTTAATTAAAATCTATTTCTGAAAATGACTTCGAACTTCGATAAATCTACAATTGAAGATACTAGCTAAATCTTATTTTTTTATTAGAAACCTAACTTTTACTTATCATTTAGTTTCGATACAAACAGAGGGAATGTTTGTTTGATGTACCAAACATTTTATAAATGACCACAGTTTTGAATACTAAGGGACTATTTCACGACCTTCAAGTAAAGCTACTCACCAAGTACGGTTAGTTTTGTCTCTTTCTTACTTTATATCAAGTGACAAAGACAAAATTTGTGAGTAGACACTCGGAACCTTACTTGTAGATGATGAAATAGGCCCTAAGTAGGTAATAAAATGCAAAATGGTCGCAGTAGTTAGGTGTAATAGGTATTTATTTAAGTTTTAAACGTTGCTCTTACGGCGTAACAGGTTAAAATCCCTCCAATGACTTCTGTCCAAAGCAGCCACAGCCACTGTAAATACCTCAAGTAAGTACTTAATTATTTGTTTGTTTCAGAAATGCCTTACATTTATCATCATTGGACTCTTGACGATTCAAATAGCAAATGCAGAGAAGCCTAAAACTGAAATAAAAACTGAAAAACCGCCAAAGCCGTACAATCCTTTGGAGGACTTGATACTGAATCAAAAGAACGGAATTAGATTGAAATCTTCATCGAGAGTTAAACGCCAGTACGGTACGTTTAACCTTCAACTTATTTACATGTACTTACATACTTAAAGTAAATATTTTCAACGTCACACTTTTTCTTGAAAATACTAGCTGTGGCCCACGGTTTCACCCGTGTAGTACTTACCCGTTTCCGTAAGAGTGCGGGGATAACATTTTACTAAAAACCTTCCCCTCTATCAATTAAAGAAACCGCTTCAAAATCTGTTGCGTAGTTTAAAAGATTTAAGCCATACTTACATAGGGACAGACGGACAACGATAGCGACTTTGTTATAATACTATGTATGTAGTGACTAGCTGCAAAACACTAGCTAGAGAATACTAACTACGTACTTATATAAAATCATCTTGCTGGAAGGCAACCACGCTGGTGTAGCTACTAGTATCTATTGTACTGGAACTTTATTAATCGAATTATTTACTGACTTATATACTTTTTCTTTTACAGGCCCATATTATCCCTACCCATTACCAATACCTATAATAATAGGTGGGATCGGTGGAGGTGGAGGCTATGGTCGTGGGTTCGGTAGAGGATATGGAGGAAGAGGGTTTGGAGGACGAGGGTTTGGGGGAAGGGGGTTTGGAGGTAGGGGGTTCGGGGGGTTCGGCGGTAGAGGAGGGTTTGGCGGTTTCGGTGGAAGGGGCGGACGAGGATAAATAAGGATTTCAATTTTGTTGATTTAATAAGACCTGTATTATTGTAAAATTAAAATATTTTAACTTCTGATAGTATTGTTTTATTTAATACATATAATATATTAATTAAATTATTGATATTATTCATAATAAACTAAATAGATACTTATTAGGTATAAAATCTATTTAGCTATAAACAAATTAATAATTGTTTAATACCTATCTTCTTGGTGATAAGATTCCATGGTCATTGACAATATTGACAATTCATGGCTGACATCTTGACAATCAGCTTGAAGTTTAATGTCAAATCAAATCAAATGTCACAACAAACCTTGCTTGAGCAAGTTTGGGCACGGCACGGCTATCGGCGAATAATTAAATTCTAATTTAATTCAGTGCGTTCGGGTTTGTCTTCAAGTTAGTATTTCAAAATATAAATTATATTCATCATGATGGGAAGTTAAATAAACTATACTCTCGCAAGACTTGACGAGATTATATTTATCAATATTTTCACACAAACAAGGATTTTATTTTACGCTCACATCGGCCGAGTTCATCGTAGAATGTAATGCAAGGTCACTTAACTAATAGGAATTCTATTACATTATAATTAATTAGTAAGTATATAATCTATTGCCTAATAAATGTTAATGATAATTTGTTTGATTTTCGATCTATAGCATAAATTTTGTGTTTACAGAAATGGACGGCTCGTACGACGAAATTATCTCAGATAATCCATTTTTTGCGGAATTAAAAAGTGAATATGCTAATTTGTTCCAACATTGTATTACACAATCGTGGGTAATCTGTGTGCCGCGCATTGGAAGTTTGAATACGCGTGTGTTTACTGTTGAAGATTTCTGTGCTCATATTTTGGTGCCGAGCGACGAATTACCCGAAACACACTACAGTACATTAACTGAGAAACAAGTGACGGTCACTAACAAGGTAATAACATTAGAACTTACAAAAGCTCTGCCTCTCCAAAGTCACATACTGTTTGAGGAAACATTCTACACTGAAGACTTCATCAAATACAAGGTATGGTGCATTGAATCTCCATTAGAGCCTACTGCTTCAACTGACGATAATTCTTTAACTAAAGACTATTTGACATCTATCAATGACTGTATTGATTTACTATGGACACAGGCTGCGGGGCGGCAAGTTCTGGATCAAATAGAACAGAGTGTTCAATTGTTTTTGAAGAAACATACAAGCTTGCCAGTAGCCATTGGCCCTCTGAGAGACACAGTCAGTGAGCTTTACACACATTGCCTACAAATAGTTCTACAGAACAGAAGGTTGAGAGACAAATCAAAATCATGCAAACAAGTTCTCGAAAACATTAAGTTAGCTGTTGAAACTTACATGCAA
The DNA here is from genome assembly GCA_958496195.1 of Timandra comae. NCBI lineage: Eukaryota > Metazoa > Arthropoda > Insecta > Lepidoptera > Geometridae > Timandra > Timandra comae. Next base: position 9,469,604 of record OY292363.1, on the reverse strand, counting down.
CATGTATTATTTGGTACATTATTCAAGCCAATATGCACTTCATGCGCTTATGAGGATGCTCACCTCAACAAGAAGATTAGGAACATGTGTGATATACAACTACGAGACTTAGACATTAAGAAAGAATTGTACCACGCTGTGCCTAAAGCAAAACAAATATTGTCTAAAATAGACACTTATAACACTGTTTTAGAAAAAGTTTATTGTATCAAACAAGCTTTGAACGCAATTAACAGGAAAGATGAGTATAATAATGTAGTTCTATTAACAGCAGATGACTTGCTTCCAGTGTTTGTGTTCTTAGTTATCAAGTCTGGTCTACCTAATTGGTATAGCCAGCTAATGTATATGAAAGAGTTCCGATTCAGTGGTGTTGGTAAAGGAGATAGCGATGAAAGTGCCTTTTTAATTACTACCCTAGAAGCTGTTATAGAGCATATTCAATCAGGAGCCCTAACTGGCCCACCAGACCCTGAAGCATACTACTACGAAAGTAACTTAACAGAAGAAAATCTGAATACACCACAAAGAAGAAACAGTTTAACTGAATCGGTCTCAACATCAGATACAAGCGGTAAGGATGAAACTTTAGAATACATATTTGAACTAATAAAAGCTAACCAATGTGAGCAAGTACAAACTATTCTACAAAAGAATGAGAAGCAACTTCGAAATATACAAAATGAAAATATTATTAAAATTAATTTGGACAATGATGACTCTTCGAATGATGAAGATGACGATGGATCGGAGATATATCAGCGGCTGTGTCATCCTTTGTGTAACTGCAAGAAATGTTGCTCAAAAATATCTAGGAATCTTTTGAAGAATTCTCCCACAGTTTCTTCTAGAGATAGCCATGGGCTGACAGCTTTACATGTCGCCTGCATTCATGGTAAAGCTAACATCGTAGAATGTCTTATTGACATGAGCGCTGAAATAAATGCAACGGATTTGAATGAATGTACTCCGCTACATTATGCGGCATCGCGAGGCCACCAAAACGCGTTACTATTATTACTCCATTCCGGTGCAAATATTAACAAAACAAACATTGATAAGAACACTCCTCTGCACATGTCTGTGAACAACGGACATTTGAGTTGTGTCAAAGCATTGATATACTTTGCTGAACATAGTCGTAGGAAAGTAAATATTAACTGTGTTAATGAGAATGGGAACACTCCGTTGCATTTAGCATCTAAATGGGGTTACGAAGGTATCGCCAGATTGTTAATAGAAAACGGAGCTGAACCATCTCTGCAAAACAAGTACAACAAAACAGCATTTGATTACGCTCATAATTTAAGAATACTGCAAGTATTAAAATCTTCTACACCAAGTTTGTTTGAATATATTCATATAACAAACACAGATATTACTTTAAATTGTAAAATAGACAACCCGTTAACACCCAAATTACAAATTAAAAAGAATGACAACAATAACGCTTCAAGAACAGTGGAAAATTTAAAGTTAATTGAGAGGATTTTGAAAGCAATATCCTATGGGGACGTTAAACTGGCATGTTTTTACATGAACATAGATTATTTAGCGTATATAAATAATAATGATAAAAGTACAAAATGCCACCCACTCTGTGAGTGTCAATTGTGTAGTACAAAAACTGATAGGATATCAGACTTTGATGTAAACTTTTGTGATTTAAATGGTTTTACCGCCCTCCATTATGCGTCTAGATATGGCCTAGACACCTTATGTGATATACTAATTAAGAATAAAGCTAATTTGAATTGTACGAACAAGAAAGGCCAAACACCGTTGCACTTAGCAGCGTTGAATAATAAATGTATGGTTATAAAAGTGCTATTAGACAATGGGGCTAATATAAATGCTATAGACTTTGCAGGAAACACTCCTTTACACGAAGCCAGTAATATGGGCAATATAGGAGCAGCGAAAGTATTACTAAACTATAATCCAGATATCACAATGCTCAACGGTGCACAGAAAACGGCTTTAGGTGTTGCCAAGCAAAAAGTGCATTTAACTATAATTGATTTGATTGAGAAATATGATAGTAATAAGGTCTAATATTGTTTGGGGTTTCTTGTATTTTAGATAAGATATTATGTTATATCTTTAATTTCTAGATTGGCCACTATTTTTACAAGCAAGGGAAATAATATAATTGCAATTTTAAAATCTAGTTACATTTCCATCTTATTTTAATCGAGAGGCAACCGATTAGTTGTCTAGATAAGCTCAATTTTATTATACAAGAGTTTTATATAAATGAAGTATTGACAAGAATCGCCTTTACTCATATTTAATCAGATATATACCATTGCTTGTACGAATAGAGGTCATTATATCATTTAACTTTTAGATTTTTCTATATCACTGCCATTTATACACAACTTTAGCATTCCAGATAAGATCTATCATGTTTATTTTGCATATTTTATTTAAATCAACTATACATATACCTATGTATCTATCAGTTAAATATTACTTAAAAATGATAAGATCAAAATATACATAAGTATTATGTAAATCGTTTTTTACGAAGGACTCAATACCTATCTACTTAATATTGAATTAAAATATTCAATTTAAAAACTAAATATTGATTTTATTGTTCACAGAAAATACCGAATTATATATTTTATTTCTAGTGCCATTATTTGCCTAATTTTTGTATCTAATAAGACTGACTGTTTACCTAGATTTTATATGTTTTTTTATTATTTTAACGCTGATCCGTGGACCAACTAAATTGTGATAGTGCGAGCCATAGAATATATTCTATTGATGACTATTTAAAGAATATAAAAAAAATATACTCAAAAAAGTAGATTTTAATTATAAGTAATAATTGCATTGCTTATTTTTTTTTCTACCCATTGATTTTAAAAGGAAAACAACCGATTCTTTTCTATAGTTTCACTAATAAGGAATTCTATTTAGTATTAAAAAATTAAGTACCTATAGCATTTTCGTCGATTTGTACAATTTGCTTGGTCCACGGGTATCGCCGTATTTTATATGTAACCAAATAATCGTGTCAAATCCATATAATTATTATTAAGGACAATAATAAAAACCAATATACTTAGTTGAATAAAAATTTGTAATTCAATCAATTGTTTTTTTTTTTCATATTTACATTAAAAACATGTACAAATATTTTGAGCTTCACAATGATATACATACATACTTATTTACATAAATTATTCTATTCACATTGTGCATTACAATACAAACATGTTAATATATTAATTTTCTTAAAACTAACAATATATTATTTTGCTATAGGAACAAATTAAAAATAACTTATCCTCAAAATTGTGCTTAGTTTGTTTTAATGTTAAAAAAGCGCTTAAAAATAACAAAAAATGTTAATAGCGAGTTAAACTTAGTTAACAATAAGTACATAATTTATTATTATTTTACATAGCACGGAATCCACGCCCTGTGCGGCCGGCAGTTAGCAACTGCTCAATAATATTATTATACATAATTTGATAAATCTCAAATATAGTGTAACAAAAACCAGTCCTACAAAACTTTTTAGTATGTCATTTTGAGAAATTAATGTAATTGCAAATTCATCTATACTAATATTATAAAGAGGAAAGATTTGTTTGTTTGTAACGAATAGGCTCCGAAACTACTGAACCGATTTCAATAATTCTTTCACCATTAGAAAGCTACATTCACCCCCCTTCTCCGTATTCCCACGGGAACGGGAACCACGCGGGTGAAACCGCGGGGCACAGCTAGTTTAGTATAAAAAGTAGCTAAGTAACAAAAACGGCTACTTTTCGTTTTAATTGAGGACGGACTAACCGCCTTGTACTACATAATATCAGTTCACCTTCTCAATTCATTGTTTACTATAATATTAATATAAATTTTCTTTTCACTACTATTAGACCTTGAACTAGTCGCGTTAGACTTAGGGCCTATTTCACCATCTTGAAGTAACGTTCCGAGTAGTTACTCTCATGTTTTGTCTTTGTAACTTGATATAAAGTAAGAAAGAGACAAAACTATGCTTAGTGAGTAACTGTACTTGAAACTACTCGTGAAATAAGCCCTTAATTTTTACACGGTTTTAAGGGAAACCTTTCTTTCTTAATATCTAGTAATGAAAAAGACGTGACTTTTCCATATTAGTTCTAAATAATTAAGACTAATAAATATTTTAATCCCAGTTTTCTTAAAGATATCGAACTATGAATTCGTATCGCGATTCGCTAAATATCATTATTATAAAATTTATTAAATAATGCAACAAATATGGTCTGCAATTAAATGATGAATAAATTAAATAATGACATAATCGTATACCGGTCTGTACATAATCGAGTTTGATTTTACATGTTTGTGTCAAAAAAAATCAAGTTTAAAATAGACTCTAAAACAGTGTTAATAAGACTCATAATCCAATAACCATTATACATCTATTTTTCATTAAAATTGTAACATGACTGTGTTGGTGTATTAGGTAATTATTTAAGTTATCAATTATTTATACTTATTTGAACCAATAAGCTTTTACTTTTTCTCATCTGTCCAAATCTATAACAATAATGTTTTTTTTTCTTGTCTATGGAAAAAGTCCAAAAGCTTAGTCCAACAACTGCAAATCAATCTTCAAGGAATGTCTTTTACTTCTTTATTTTTATATATAACCAAAACAACTTAAAAACACATTTGGTCCCGAACCGAAAACAAACATAATTTCCACTGGTAACAGAGATCTATATTTCAATTTAATTGTCATTATTCTAACATTATAACTACTATAAATTCATTCATATAAATATTAAATACCGATCACATACAATTGTAAAACATTTACACAAAACACTTACATTTATTAATAACTAGAATAGCCTTTGTAAATTACAACTAAAAGTTCCAAAAACGTTTCTGTTCCAGTGACAGCGGCGCTGTAATGGCATTTTTGGCTGTCAGTGTGACATGACATGATGTCAGATGATTGTCAGTTTATTAAAACCTTCCTCTTTAATCACTGTATCTTTTAAAGAAACCCGCTTCAAAATCCGTTGCGTAGTTTTAAAGATTTAAGCATACGTAAGGACGGTCAGACAGCGACAGCGACTTTATTCTATGTAGTGATGTGACAGTGACATTTCAAGTCAAAATGACGGTATTGACCAATTTTGGGCACCAGAACAGAAATGTTTACGGCACTGTACTTATAAAACTGGCCTACTGCTGCGGCAGCGTCCAGACAGGTATTTCCTCTTTTTTCTTCTCCTTCTTCTTAAAGTACTGTCTATCTCGTAATCTGACGTCATCTTGACGCAATCTCACATCATCTTGCCTCAATTTATACTCCGCCGCTTCCGTTCTCCAATTGGTGTGTTTTCTTGGAGAACTTTCTTTTTTATACCTAGTATTATCTGTTTCGTCGTAGTAGACTCTGCTTTTGACGAAGAGTTCGTTTTCTTCACAATCTTGTGAATAATCTTCGCAGTCCGATACATCTAATTCTGCTATATCTTCGCGGTGGAATGTGAAGGTATGAGGGTAGTACGCTTGGAGGATGTCTTCGTTGCGGTACTGTTGCATTTGTATCCAGACGTGGGGTAGTAATAGAGGGAATCGTCTGAGCCAGTATGTGACGAATCCGTCCGGTAACTTGCCGAGACTCTCCCTGACTTCTGGCTCTAGTTCTCTGTAGTGATGTTTCTGTAAGGAGTTATGAAATGGTGTAATGTCGAGCAAGAAATGTTCTTAAATTAAATTTAAATGTACACTCTTAAAACAAGCTGGAATAGTTTCAAGTTTAGCGAAGACTTTTAGGGTCGTCGTACATTAATAACCTTGACAAGGTGGGGATTTATGAACTGTTTCTAATATACTGAATAATGGGGAATCATCACTTAGATATGACATTAGGGAACAACACAGTATACACCCTTATTTTGAAATTGCGATACCTTATCTCACAGCTAATGTAAACGACGGGTGACAATATAATAGTGAAGTTAGTTTTTTTCTTTTGCTTTTATTTAAAAAGTTATGATAAGTCAAAGATTTTCAAAATCCCGCCGAATTTTATTGTTATTCTGCACCGAACGCTGCGATACACAGCTGAGCGCGGTCATCGACCCGAGCCGTCACAGAATACTTGATAGCTAGTGTGCCGTCTGGTAATACGACATTTATTTTGTATTTATTAAAGATAAGTAATCAACTATCATTTTTGATATTTTTATTGGATATATGGATTCAGTTACTGCTACAGATATTCTGATTTTAATAAGTCCCATATTTTCAAAATAGGGGTGTAGAAGGCGAATTTTATTTTGATCACGTTCTGGCTTAATGCAGATGGCCGTATCAATGGGTGTTATAAGTGTAAGGAACTAAACACATTTATTCAGCTCCATTCAGCGTTTGTCCATACGAAACAAAGATTTTGTATGGAGACGCGTACGCATCCATTCAGCTGAATCGTCTCCACACAAAATCGTTGTTTTGTATGTCCAAACGTTAAATGGAGCAGAATAAATGTATCTTGTCCCTAAAACGGCTGTTAAGAGTGTCAACAAGTTTTATAATGAAGTGTGTTCACCGTCCATACCTTATTCCGTATAGCCCTGAGTAGATGCAGCACGCGGTCCCCGCGGTACGTGCGGCGCGCGCGCAGGTCGGCGGCGACCGTCGCGCCCACGCGGCGCCGCCAGTCCCCGCGCAGCACGCGCCGCGCGCCGCCCTCCAGCGGGTGGCACGCGCCGGGGGGCGTGCTGCTCTCCACTTGGTCGCTCACGTCCTGGGGGGAGGTATATGAATATTATATACTCATAGATATTTTATCGAGAGAGAAAACTAGCATCTAACTAGCTTGTGTCTGTGAACAGTGCGAAGCGGGACGTCACATTACTTATCATCGCATCATGATAAGTCTGTCCGTCTCCCTTGCGCTCGGTTTGTTTATGAGTGTGAGAGAGACAGTTGTTTCGCTTTCTGCTACTGTTTAAATTCAGGGTATTTGACCCGTACATCGTTTGTGGCTATATTTATTTTATAGTATACTAGTAGCGGCCCGCAGTTTCACCCGCGTAGTTGCCGCTCCCATGAGAATACGGAAATAAAATTACACTAAAAACTTTCCCCTTGAATCACTCCATCTATGAAAAGAGACCGCATCAAAATCCGTTGCGTAGTTTTGAGGATTTAAGCATACATATGGAATGACAGCGGGAAGCAACTTTGTTATATACTATGTAGTGATGTCTACCTGTAAGAAATTGAGTATGCTCTGCTTGCCCCAGAACATGGGGTACTTGAGCACGGTGTCGCACGGCGGGCGCGCCGACGCGCGCGCAGAGATCATCGCGCGGATCAGGATCTTCGTGATTAGCACCTCTTCTTCGGGGAGCACTTTGCTGTAAGATAAAAGAAACAATAAAAAATGTGAAATAAACTATTTTGTAATTGATTTATTGAATTGTAAAATATTACGTACACGCACGAAAATTAAAATCAATAAAGGAGGACTCGAAAAAAAATAGTACTCACTCTAGTTGTTCCAAGTTGTATTCCCCGGTGAGTATGTTGGCCTGGCGGCGCAGCACGTCGCCGAACGGGTGCTGGCCCTTGGACAACACGTAGTAGAACACGCAGCCCAGCGAGAATATGTCCACTGAGGTTGTCTGCAAATATACCATCGTTATATTATTTTACTTAATGTTCAAAATGCTCGATACAATACTATTTACTTTAAGAAAAATACAACGAAATATTGAGCTGCCCAATAGAGCCTCATATTAACCACATAGTCTCAGTCTATAAACAAAGGCCTTTATAAAGACTGTTCATTTTAGACCTTCATAATGCGGTCCTGATTCGCAACGACCTAAATTTAGTTCTTCTACCCAGTTATCTAGGCCGCACACTGACGCAACAAATGTTTCCTGGCAGCAAATGTTTCCAAGCACGGTAAATGTAAATGTAGGGGTCAAATGGTTATTTGCCCCCTACATTTACCGTATTTGTGTGCGTAGCATGTAGTATAGTGGCAATATTTTTTCTCGTAACATTTGTTGCCTGAAACATTTTGTTTCTCCGGTATACGTCCAGTTAAACTAACTATAATAATATTCCCTTACCGTGCGATCTCCGGCCACCATCTCTGGCGCTATCCACCCATCAGTTCCAGTCACTCCCGACCTCCTGCTGAAGCTGTGCCGCCCGATGTTGAGCTTCTTGCTGAGGCCGAAGTCCGAGATCATGGCGCGCACGGCGCCCGCGCCGCTCGGCCGGGATAACAGCACGTTGTGGGGCTTGATGTCGCGGTGAACTGCGGGTGGGATAAAGGATCACATATAACATAACATAATCATTCACTACATCATCTCATTATAGTAACTGACCCCTAACTAAGCTCGAAGATTGTATGTAGGGTATCAGAAACTACGCACACACTACTACGCATATGATTTGACGATTTCGATTGACGACCTCGATGGCAGAGTGGTCACCATGCCGGACTGCCGTAAGGTTGCGGGTTCGATTCCCGTGCGGAGTGAATATTTATGTGAACCACAACTGCCTTTTTTGCGTTGCATTTTTAGTCTGGTTTAGCACTATTTATTTACATACGAATTTACCATGCTTACGTCACACACCAGTGATGGCTGTGCGGGTGAAACCGCGGGGCACCGCTAGTTATAATATAACTAGCAGCGCCCCGGGGTTTCACCCGCGTAGTTCCCGTTCCCGTGGGAATTTCGGGATAAAAAGTATCCTATGATGTTCTTTCCCGGACCATAAGCTACCCCTGTACCAAATTTCAAGTCAATCGGTTCAGTAGTTTAGCCGTGAAAAGGTAACAGACAGACAGACAAACAGTTACTTTCGCATTTATAATATTAGTTAGGATTCAATATTTTTTAAGTAAACTTAACTTCCACCGTTCTTCCAAGCTTTTTTGGCCTTATACCGCACAAATATTTTAAACTAATGGCCATCGCTATCGCCTTAAAAGTATATAACAATTCATCAAGCCCTCCATTAAAAAAAGGGCTATTTAAAAATTACCAAATATATTTAATAAATCGTCTACATGACGTAGTGCACGTTTAGTTCCTACTAAATGCGGCATAAAACGCTTGCGTGTTTTAATCTTTTGTGTGGCGCCATCTAGCGGTGGTTTGCAGAAACATAAGCTTAATACAAACGGGTTTGGGTAAAATTGGCGTCGTTTGTGAAATAGGCTATTCTCCTATTTTTTCAAATATTTTTTAAAATGCTCATATATATCAGATAATCAAGGATTATTTTTATTTCTGCAAAATATACCTGCTAAATGTTAAAAAAAATATATCAAAAATTTGACTTAAAATATACGCGCCAAAACACCGACCGCCATGATGGTGGCGGCGACTGACGTCATATAAACTAAAATGAAGAAATGTCAAAATGCCAGTTTGTCTTGTACTCTTGTAGTGATTTAATATAATTTAATTTCAAGTAAAAATGAGTTTTTATAGCCCATATCGTTGGTGTGTAGCGTTGAATTGTAAAAATTCTACGTTGAAGACTCCAGAAAAGTTATTTATTAATGTGCCGACCGACGTTTCTATGAGAAATGTTTGGTTGGAACTCGCGGGACGAGATCCTGTAAAATATTCTAAGAAATCTCATTTATATCTTTGTGAGGATCACTTTGACGTAAGTACATAAGCTTTTTTTATTGATTTTTATTTAAATTACGATATTACTCTCTTTTTTACTATGTAAACGAGACTTTGAGGTTATTTTTACTACATAGCTCGGTATCATTGCTTTAGTGAAATTGACGTCACATCATGGCGGTCGGCGTTTTCAATCACGTGACATACAGATAATGAAACCTCAATTTTAATTTTGAAAAATAAAATTAACCTTAGGTTTTCATGGGAAAATAACTTTATATTTGCATTTTCCGTGATGAAAACTATCCAAGTAATATAATTTCATAATTTATTGTTGATATAAGAAAATGGCCTATTAGCAGCCAGTGTGGCCGCTGACGACGCCACTAGTCCATACAAAGTTACCCAAACCCCTTACTGTGATTGACTAGGTAAGCTATGGTGTATAAGTTTCTTCTATACTAATATTATAAAGAGGAAAGATTTGTTTGTTTGTTTGTTTGTATGTAATGAATAGGCTCCGAAACTACTGGACCGATTTCAATAATTCTTTCACCATTAGAAAGCTACATTCACCCTGAATAACATAGGCTATATTTTATCCCCATATTCCCACGGGAACGGGAACCACGCGGGTAAAACCGCGGGGCACAGCTAGTATATTATAAAGTCTAAAAAATATATACTACTAGCGGCCCGCCCCGGCTTCGCACGGGTCCAATTTTCCCGTTGATTTTCCGTGTTTTTTTTTACATAAGAACCTTCTCCTAATAATAACAAATACAATAAAAAAAGAATTAGTGAAATCGGTCCAGCCATTCACGCGTGATGCCGTGACCAAGGAAAACGGGTTTCATTTTTATATATATAAATTTACAAAAAAATCTTTCTTTATTGGATAGTGTACTTTTAGCAAGCATATATTTAATCCAGAAAGTTAAACGAAGTATTTGCTTAAGTATATTTTATTCATATCACGTCCTAAATGGATGATCAATATTTAACATTTGCTACTAAATCGTTGTTATTTTTTACTAGCTGGACCCCGCGGCTTCACCCGCGTAGTTCCCGATCCCGTGGGAATTTCTTGGGACGCTTGAGCAACGTCGCACGGTGGGCTGAAAATCGACTGTCATAGACAATAGTTATTTATGGTACAAGCTAGTAAAGTTGGTGATTACTTCCGAGGCGCTATTGAGGCCCGAGCCCTCAGGCGAGGGTCTGAAGATAGCCGAGGATAGTAATCATCAATACACGCGTGTACTATACAACGTTTTTCAACACACTTGCGTACAAAATATCATTTTTCGCTAATAAATAAACAGTTTTTCTATTCGCGCGCATCCAACACAACAATGGTGATCTGCCAAAGACTAAAAGAATATACTTATTAAAAATAATCGAATGATTGAATGAATGGACTCGACCATAGACCTACCAAAAGTAAGGAAACATAGTTGAAGTTTTTTTTTAAAATGCATGGACACGAGTTTTTTTGGTATCGAAACATTTTTAAAACCAAAGCAACTTAAAAAATCTTTAACTCACTCGTGAATAAAACGTGTCATTATTCAACTGTTTTTGCACAAATAAGAGCCCCTTTATGAGCAAGTGTGTTGAAAAGGAATTTAAATTTTCTATGCGATCCGTGCGCTGCCCAGTGGCGCGTCTAGTAGCGTGACGATAAAACCAGCCAAGATTTATACACCCCTATTTTGAAAATATGGGACTTATTAAAATCAGAATATCTGTAGCAGTAACTGAATCCATATATCCAATAAAAATATCAAAAATGATAGTCGATTACTTATCTTTAAAAAATACAAAATAAATGTCGTATTACCAGACGGCACACTAGCTATCGAGTATTCTGTGACGGCTCGGGTCGATGACCGCGCTCAGCTGTGTATCGCAGCGTTCGCCTGTTGTTCGGTGTAGAATAACAATAAAATTCGGCGGGATTTTGAAAATCTTTGACATATCATAACTTTTTAAATAAAAGCAAAAGAAAAAAACTAACTTCACTATTATATTGTCACCCGTGGTTTACATTAGCTGTGAGATAAGGTATCGCAATTTCAAAATAAGGGTGTATATTGAAAGCAGTATGGAGCGTATCCTTATTTTTTTAATAAGTATATTTATAGAAATGACGAGTGATAGAAGCGAGTGGAAGAGAAAAACATATTGTGCCGACCCCACTAAGTGGGACAAGAGCAGAGATGATGATGATGGAGCGTATCCGGGATATCCATAAAATTTCATTATTATTTCTCGAATAAAGTTATCTAGCGATGGAAAAACCAGCCCTAACAACCGCACTCAGAGAGGTTTAACGAATAGTTAAACTAATGTGCCAAAATATTTCTGTGCCCGTGACATCGTCTCGCTGTAATCGCGGCCGGCACAGAAATATTGTGGCACATTAGTTTAAGTATTCGTTAAACGTGCGGCTGTAAGTATAACAATTAATAACCCATTTAATTCCTTACCAATATCCATAGAATGTAAGTGCGAGAGTCCCATAGTGGCCTGTCGAAGCACTTCCACTGCGTCGATCTTACACTCAAAGTTTAACTTCTTCTCAACATAGTCTTGTAACGTCGCCGAACATAACTCTAGGGCTATGTACCTGAAAAATAAATTATTATTATTAAACTTTAATCCAAATAACTTAAGAGACCCTAATTCTCTAAATCAACATTCTTTTTGAAAAAAAAAACAAATTAAAAACACATTTATTCTTGTTTTTGCGCTAGGGATGATAAACAAAACACCCCTCTTTTTATGTCCGTTAGTAAGCGCATAACTAGTGCAGCTGGACCTATAGGAATATATTTTCTTTTGTACAATTCTGAGAAAAGTTTTTACGGAGACTATTGAAAAGATAATATAGCTAAATAAATACCGTACCTAAACTGTTTGTCCCTCTCGGTGCAGTAATACCGCACGACATGCGCGTGCGCGTCCGACTCGCGCAGCAGCGCCACCTCGCGGTCCGCGAACGTGAAGCACTCCGGCAGCAGCCGCTTCACCGCCACGTCGCGCTTGTCGAATGTACCTCTGGAACAATTAATAAATTGTTTGAAAAAAGATACAGCAAAAATGTAAAGGCTTGTGTGATCTTACTTAGAACAAAGGTATATTTATCTACCTGACTGTTACTCATGATATTGGTACAGACGTAATCCCATGCTTGCCTACTGCATGTTCGTGGTTTCGAACTCAAGCTGTTTGGAAAATAGTAACAAATAGTAGAAAATAGTACAAAGCATGTTTGCTTTGAAACCCAGGATTTAAAACCTCTAAACGGCTGCCTATCTAAGTCAAGATATTTACTTTACATGCAACAAACAGAGAAAGTCAGTTCGCTAAAAATATCAATGATGCATTAACAAAAATTATGCATAAAATCGCATCATCGATCATTCGATATTCTCAATCTCAATATAAAAATATGAGTCGACACGCAAAGAAGAAGAATACAAATAAAATGAGTTTAAAAGGAACACAAACAATTACGGTCTTACCACAAAACGAAGTCTAAATTTGAAACATAGTTTAAAATGATTTTTACAAAAAAAATTACCACAAATCGATGTCTACCTCTAAAATTGGTTTAGTCAGTGTTTGAAATGACAGTCTACCTAAAATCTCTGATGCCCTTGTTTAAAGCTATTTCTAAAATGGCCGCCTGAATTTGTATCAGCTGATTTGAAACGTCAACGTGATTTTATATCGATTATGATATTATGACCTCTTTAGTTTGTTATTCAACCTCTTTGCTATATTGTTACTACAAGGTGCCGCTTGATGGCGCTAGTGCACAAAACGGCGAGAATATGAAAAGATGTAAAAAAACTATTCGAAACGCATTAATGTAATTATATTCTAATGAAAGAACTGCATTGTGTCATTGAATTCAATTTATTTAATTAGACAATAAGTACATTATATTCTAAGAGAGACCCCTCTCGAGACCCTACCTCCCGTGCTAGTTACAAACTGTGTTACGGTAAGGTAAGGCCTCTCAAACCACGCGCACATATAAAATCATTCAAATATATGAGGAACATGTCCGTGTACTTCGTAGGTACTTGAAGTAAACGATACGGTGCAGGTAGGCTCCACAACACGTAAGGTGACCCCTGTTGCTGTAGCAGGGGCGATACCACGTCGGTTACGGGACGGATACGGTCGACGTTTCCTCTCCACCAGGGTGAAGCCATCCACGTCACCTTTCTCTGCTGCACTGACTGCTGTTCGCTGTTTCTTCGGTGCAGCTACGCTCTTAACCTCAATAGTACGCACCAGATGAGGCTTGTTGGGTAGCTCACGTAACTTGCCTTTGTTGATAGTAGTGACAAAATGATTATTCTGCCGAACATTGAGGCAGTTGTTGCGGCACGACACGACTGCTCATGTTTTCGGTACAAACGCAACGCAACGGTACAAATCCATTAATTGCTACTCTGCGAGTTTTAACTATTTAAAATTGTACGAAAATATAAAATTAAACACAACGTCGATTGAAGAAATAGTCACACATGACTTAAGTCAGTCAGACAACGTCGATCAACAGTCAATTCAAAAAACGTTCCTTTACGGATTAAACGATCTTTGAGAATGAAAATATCAAGTAATTAGTTCACTGTTTCTTCAATCAACAATTATATTTATAGACAATAATACTTTTAAAAATAAATTATATCAATTAATAACTTAATTCAATAATTATTATCAACTTTTGAGATACATTTGTTTATGTTGTACTCAACTTGTCCTGCATATAACGTAACGCGTTTATGTATTGCCATACGTATTTTATTAAAACCAGAGAGAAACAGTATCGTGATCCTTATTCTATGAGTAAAACCATTTTTCTCAAGACAAGAGCAAGACAACGATTTGTGGTAAGAAAAATTCAAACACGGTCTAACATGCCAAAATCGTGTTTGACTGAAGAGTGGTCTAGAGAGTGTTTAAACATCGATTTATGGTAAGACGGTTTATGTTTACCTATAAACAAATGTCCCCTCGCAGCCTTTGCCCAGCACCTGGTCGGTGTAGAAGCTGATCCTCCCGATCCTCACTTCCCCCTCCCCCACCTCCACGAGCTGGCCCGTCACCTCGCCCGACGAGGAGGTGGATTTGTTAGAGGAACGGGACCCGCCTTGGGATAACTGTTGGAACTCACGGGCCTGGAAGAAAGATAAGTTGTAGGTAAATAATTTGGTTAGAAAAGATTAACAGCTGCTTTGCAAAGTCAAAGTAAAAAATAATTTATTCAGTCATGGCGTCAATGAGGCACTTATGAACGTCCAAATCGATTCTACAACCGATTCGGAAATTACATCAGCTGAGAAGAATCGGCAAGTGATAGGAAGTATAATGATTTATCTTAAAAACACAAAGGTTCAATAATTATTTTTAATAAAGCAAGTTGGTAAAAGCGTTTTCAAAAATGACTATCACAAAATAGGATTCTTTTCGCTGATAATCTGCATATTTTAAAAGGACTGATTTTCGACCTCCACTATGTATTTAAAAAGAAAAATCATGAAATAACCAAACACTGCGTTATATAAAGCTGAGAAAATTTCGTGCCATGTAAACAAGTGAAGGAAATTACCAACTAGTACAAAAACTGCTTCGCATACAACACATTCTAAACAAATATTTGACATTCAAAAAAAAACGGGGGGGGGGTCGGTAGGTCTTAGTGGGGCGTGTTCTTTTGCCAGAGAATGCGTTCCTATAAAATGCTAAGTATACCAATAGCGTACGCCTAGGTGTGCGGAGCTAGGCTATCAGGCGCGCACCGACAAGTCCATCGTATACGTCCACGCCATCTTTAGACTGACGCCTCGGTCTACTGGTGGGCCCACACACAACATCTAGTGGGTCGTCTCCCCTGGGCAATACTGTGGTCTTTACAAAACGAGCCCCGCACATTACCACACACCTCGTGACCACAGTAGCTGAATACGATGGACGAAAGGCGAGTCTTCGGCGCCTTAAAACCGATTATTTTGGCTAAGGGAAGAAAACCCTGACAATAAATTACAAGAATGGAAGCAAGACTTAAAAATAATCTACCCCAGGAGGGTACCGGTATAACCGGAGAATCCCTCTCTGAGCTTCGCTCGGGCTGCCCCACGTATTCTGGGGGGGGCAAAGGATTGCTAGCCAAGGAATGCCAACCGGATAAAGAGAAAAGGAAAACACTGACCCAACAACTTTTTCACCCAGGCCTATTTAACCGCCAGAGATCCGCATCTCTTAGCGAGGTTTTAGATAGAAACCAAACAAACAACACACTTTTATCAGAAGTTGTGGAAGACGACAATATCAACCCAAACGCACCGTGGCAAAGAATGCCTAACCAAAAAAGAACTCGGTCTCCAGATGATAAAGATACTAAGATCAATAAAGCAAAACGAACCCAAACAAGAAACCAACTGATCAACAAACACAGAGGGATAGATAACCCTGAAAGCAACCCTACTTCTGATGTAGAAAAATCAAATAGTTTTGCTCTACTCGACGTACAGGAATGTGAGATACAAACTAAAAGAATATCAAAACCACCACCAATTATTCTGTATGGCGTCGATGATCTTAGCAAACTCACTCAACTCATTGAAGAAGTTGTGGATAATGACGATTTCACTTATAGAGTAGTGTCTAAAAACAACTCATTATCTCTTCTAACTCTATTGAAACATATAAGACTATGATAGAACACATAAGAAAGAAAGGTCTAATAGGACATACCTTCACTCGCAAAGATGAAAAATGCATGAGAATTGTCATTAAGCACCTCCACTTTAGCACACCCAAAGATGCAATCATTGCTGCAATAGAACAGACTGGAAATACAGTAAAAGGGGAGATAGTAACTGCCAGGAAACCTAGGACGAAGGAACCTCTCAACACATTTTTTGTGAATGTTGCCCCACATGAAAATAACAAACTAGTCAAAGATATAAGAGTAATCTATAACCAAAGAGTAACAATAGAAGACCCAAAAAGGAAAACCTATGTAATACAATGCCAGAGATGCCAGCAATATGGCCACAGCAAAAATAATTGCATGCGACCATATAGGTGTGTTAAGTGCGCTGGTACCCATGAAACAACTAAGTGTACAATTGATAAAAACACTCCAGCTACCTGTACACTCTGCACAGGAAGTCACCCTGCCAACTACAAGGGGTGTCAGGTATACAAGGAGATACTGGCAAGAAAACAATTTACAAACAAATCGCGACCACGTTCAAAGCCTAATCCCGGAATTATTGAACAGCGTATAAATGGCGACATACCTATAGTAACTGTACCCGCATCTGAGGTTGTCAACAAAACTGTGATCAGCCAACCTATAAGACATCGATCCCATGTGGAATCCCAAGAACTCTACAGTGAAAAAGTTAAAAATGGACCAACGCTAAGAAAGAAAATATTGTCCGCAAAAGAAAGTCAAACTCCCACCATCACGCAATCTCAAAGAACACACAACAGAGCGTATGAACTACAAAGAACTCAAAATTATAACGAAGACAATCTAACGTCTCAGAGAACAAATGACATGACTAACTATCATAACTATAGAACACCCAGATCACAATCAACAATAGATGCTGAAAATATTTCAAGAGAACACAGACTAAGTCTAGAAGAACTCATAATAACCCAGGCAGAAAAAATTGACAACCTCATTACCCAACTTGGCACAATGATGAGCCTCATCGTTACCCTAATTAATAAACTTCCATAATGTTCTCGCTTAGAATCGCCACCTGGAATATCAATGGAATACTACCAAATAAAAAAGAACTGGAACTGTTAATTAAAATCAACAAAATAGATATTGCCTTGATTTCTGAAACACATCTCAATGACCGAAAAACTTTTAAAATTGACAACTTTAATGTATACTGCACCAATCACCCCGACACTACGTCACACGGTGGAGCAGCAATAATAATAAAAAATAACTTAAAACATTATCTTCATAGCGCGTTCGAAGAAGACTGGATGCAAGCTATAACTATCACCGTAGAAGAGAAAATGGGCCCTATTAATGTAAGCGCCGTCTACTGTCCTCCGAAACATCAACCAAAACAGCTCATGTTTGATCGCTATTTCCAGACACTTGGGAACAGATTCGTTACCGGTGGAGACTGGAATTGCAAGCATACGTATTGGGGATCGAGACTGACTACTACGAAAGGTCGAGAACTAAAAAAGAGTATCGACAAACTCAAACTTACAGCACTAGGAACAGGCGAACCAACCTACTGGCCAGCTGATATTAATAAGACCCCTGATCTCTTAGACTTCTTCATAATCAAAGGCTTGTCCGATATGCATTTCGAAGTAAAATCCTCACTCGATTCCGTCTCTGATCATACACCAATCATTGCAACATTCAGTGCCACTGCATTATATAAGAAACCAACACCAACCTTATATAATCACAAAACTGATTGGGAATCATTCGCCAGTTGTCTGCAGAGTGAAGTCAATCTTAAAATCAAACTTAAAACAAAAGAAGACATAGATGAGGCGACCTTCTACATAACAAACCTCATTCAAGTCGCAGCCTGGCGTGCTACTCCAAAATTAAATTGCACTACCACAATAAATAACATTCCATTAGATATACGCAACAAGCTAGCGGAAAAAAGAAAAGTACGGAGACAATTACACCTAAGTAGATCAACCACAGACAGAGCAAAATACAACAAAATATCAAGAGAATTGAAAGATCTCATAAAAGAAAACGAAAATCAGACATTTCAGAGTAAGTTGTCAACACTTTCCACTCATAAAAGTGACAATTACTCATTGTGGAAAATAACAAAAAAGTTTAAACGACCTTGTATTCATACTCCGCCCTTGAGAAAAAACCCTAATGACCCATGGGCCAGGAGCGGAAGCGAAAAGGCAGAACTCTTCGCCAAGCATCTAAGCGAAGTCTTCACTCCCAATGAGTCACCTTTGACGGAGTTTGAAGAGGAAGTTGATAGAATAGTCAATAGTGATCAACAACTCTCTTTCCCTATAACACCTGCTACCCCCAAGGAACTTGCAAAACTGATCCGCAACTTAGAAAATAAAAAAGCACCAGGATTCGACCTTATAACAGGAGAGGTACTTAAGCAATTACCTAAAAATACAATCGTATTTTTAACAATGCTAATCAACGCCATTCTTAGACTGCACTATTTCCCCAAATTGTGGAAAATCTCACAAATATGCATGATACCAAAAGTGGGAAAACCGCCTACTGACCCAAGCTCATACAGGCCAATAAGTCTACTGCCCGTCCTGTCAAAGTTGTTCGAAAAACTCTTCTTGTGCAGGCTCAAACCTATCCTTGAAAACAATAAAATCATACCCGACCACCAGTTTGGATTCCGAGAGAAACACGCTACAGTAGAACAGGTGCATAGAGTAATTCACTCGGTCAGACAAACACTAGAAAGAAAAGAGTATTGCTCCGCTGTGTTTTTGGACATAAAACAAGCGTTCGACAAAGTATGGCACAATGGACTATTGTACAAACTTAAAATATTGCTACCGAACTCATTTTACATGGTTCTGAAATCATACCTAGCGCAAAGACAATTCCAAGTTAAGTACGAAGAAGACTACTCAAAATTATATGATATCAAGGCATCAGTACCACAAGGTTCAGTTCTTGGTCCAGTACTGTACTCCATATATACGGCAGACTTACCAGAAACAGCGGATGTCATAACAGCGACCTATGCGGATGACACTGCATGCCTTTCAAGTGATGTAGACCCAAAAAAGGCTTCTACTAGACTGCAGGT
Source organism: Timandra comae (assembly GCA_958496195.1). Classification (NCBI taxonomy): domain Eukaryota; kingdom Metazoa; phylum Arthropoda; class Insecta; order Lepidoptera; family Geometridae; genus Timandra; species Timandra comae. The sequence continues at coordinate 9,450,118 of OY292363.1, read as the reverse complement.
CCAACTAGACAAAGTAGAAATGTGGTTGCAAAAATGGAGAATTAAATCGAACGTAACCAAATCAACCCAAGTAACATTTACCCTCCGGAAAGGACACTGCGAACCTGTCAGCATGGGTGGCAGTACACTACCAACCAGCAACACTGTAAAATATCTTGGCCTGCATCTGGACAGAAGACTCACCTGGCAAAACCACATCAAGGCAAAAAGAACGGAAGCAAACCTGCAACTCAGAGGTCTCTCCTGGCTACTAGGACGACAGTCTCGTCTCTCACTCAGCAACAAACTGCTGGTTTACAAGGCAATCATAAAACCAATCTGGACCTATGGCATAGAGCTCTGGGGATCAGCTAGCAACTCCAACCTGGAGATACTACAAAGATTTCAGAACATCGCTCTGAGAACAGTTTCCAGTGCACATTGGTTTGTAAGAAACTCGGAAATCCACGAGTACCTCGAGATGCCAACAGTCAAAGAAGAAGTTAACAACTACTGCACAAAATATAAGGAAAGACTCAACAAACACACTAACGTCTTGGCTAAAAATCTACTGAATGATGAAAACACAATAAAACGCCTTAAGAGATGGAATATCCTCTCGCTTGACCAGAGGAACTGAGAAAAGTTCATCAACAGTAAATAGGGCAACTTAATGGAGCTGCTCCTAAATCTCTCCCCCCCCCCAGAACACATCTGATTATGGCTGATGAGCCGATGGCAGATATAAATTGAGGAGAAAATACAAAAAATTCAAAAACAAACTCTGTTACAATCTAATAAGAGCAATTGAAAGAACACACAAAATACACTCTGAGAAACAGTTCAACGTAATGACCAAATTCTGATAATAAAATGACGTAACAAAGATACGAGTTAATGTGTACAGTTGTAAACAATTTAATTTGCATTCCAATCAATTAATTGATAATTATTATCTGTAGGTGTGAAAATGAAAGGTTTGGCATTTTGAACACATTTATCATAATTTCAGACAATATCTGTGGATACATTACAAAGACTTTCCACTGATAGATACTCTATTTTAAGTAATCCTAACTAATATTATAAATGCGAAAATAACTTTGTCTGTCTGTCTGTTACCTTTTCAGGGCTAAACTACTGAACCGATTGACTTGAAATTTGGAACAGCGGTAGCTTATGATCCGGGAAAGAACATAGGCTATGTTTTATCCCGAAAATCCCACGGGAACGGGAACTACGCGGGTGAAACCGCGGAGCGCTGCTAGTAATCTATAATGTATATTTTATGTTTCTGTATAACCAAATTTATAAAAAGTTATATTCATGTGGCGTGCAGGATCTAACGCTACAACCAAAATTAATATTTGAGATGTTTCTATTTTTATATTGAACTAGCTGTGCCCCGCGGTTTCACCCGCGTAGTTCCCGTCCCCGTGGTAATTTCGGGATAAAAACTATCCTATGTTCTTCCTTGGACCATAAACTAACCCTGTACCAAATTTCAAGTCAATCGGTTCAGTAGTTTAGCCGTGAAAAGGTAACAGACAGACAGAGTTACTTTCGCATTTATAATATTAGTTAGTATTTAACTGTAAATTTAATATTAAAAGCAAAATACTCAATATTAGAAATATCTGAATATAACAAAAGTATATATTTACCTGATATCTCAAGTACCAAAACATGCTGATCACCAGTCCCATCAGTATAATCAAAGCCAATTTCAATATCTTATTCTCTTGCTGGTTCAACCACGCGTTTATCTGTTTGTACCACAAATCAGGCCTCATGTTAAGACCTTGGAACAAATCCTCCGTCTGCACAGACACGGAAATCAAATTCGATTTCAAATTAGTCTCATTTTCAACATCATTCTGTGTCCCTGTATGTACTTGGCCGTTAATCAATTTCATTGCACCATTGCCGTGTTCTCGATCATTCAAAAAATTCGAATTTGGAATCTGTGGCATCCATGACGTAGTTAGTTCTGGAACTTTGTAATGCCCCAACAGCAGATAAGGCGCAGACACATGCAGGTTTAAATCATTGAGTTTATAATGTATATTTTTGTATGGCTCATGTTTCGGTTTATCTGTGGCAATATTATCCGCCGTGGGACCTTCCAGAAGCAAAGGCTGCGTATAACCGGTAGATATCGTGATTGTGTTCTTATCAACCAGCGACGATAGTGCATACAATCCATGATTATGTTCGCCAACATACAACGTTGGACTGAAAATTAAAATTCCTTTTTGTTACGCTTGATAATACTAACTAGACGTAAGTATATTACATATTATCAGATTTATCAGCATGCCTGTTAAGTGTACAAGGCAATTTATACTTACTATAGTTCAATATTAGAGTTCTTAATCCCTTGTCCGTTGCTAAGCGTTGTAGCGTCTTCCATGATATGGTCCAATGTATCGTCTCCGATAGAATTGAAAGGGACAGAGATAAGGCCCTCTCTGTCTAGCAAGTAGGCTGCTACCACGGGGGTCTCGAAATTGTGAGCCCATACAAGATCGCCTGTCTTTCGATCGAAAGACATCACTCGACCGTTTGATGTTGATGTGAAGTGTATGATACCTGAACAAAAATTACATTGATTAGTCGTCTTTTGCATACAGGGATAAGGGGATTGGGCCCAGGTTTCTAACTTAAAATGTAGATAATTATATTGAATTTAATAAACACAAAAAGCTCATTAAAAGGGGAAGAAAAAATTACAATAGCACTCTGTCAATTGAGTCAAAGGACGAGAAAAATAAAGTTCAGTAAAAAAATTACAACAAACTACTTTAATTTCAAAGTGTTTTTCCAATCATCGTACTGATGAGGTTTCATTCAAGATAAATAAACGATACGCAGTTATATTTATCAGCGATACACGATTATAAAGGTTTTATGGCGATCGCACATTTATCTGAAGTAAATACAATTTAGGTACATGTGTGTTTGTGTGTGTGTGTGTGTGTGTGTCAAACAAAGAATTACGATTACAATTTATCCTTTTTTCTGGAAGGTATTAACAAACGAAACCGTGTATGGAATTTGATGAAATAATTATAGTAATATAATTGTATGACACAGTATACAAAATAAATTATTCTAGAAATAGATCGTAATAACAGTATTTTTTCTACTACAATTAATGTATGAATGATGTATTGTGTATACACATATTAAAATAATTTTATCTAAATCGGAACATGTTTGCCTACAATGAAATTGGACCGGAACTAACGTGGGTACATAAGCTAAATTAATACCTATGTATGTATATTCAATTCAAATAATACGTGCTACCATATCGTCAATACAATGTTTTTCCATCAGATTTATAAATAACAAATACAATTACTAGCAGCGCCCCACGGTTTTATTCGTGTAAATCCCAATTTCGAGAGAATTTTGGGATAAAAAGTATCCTATATGTTATTCCCGATTATAAAGAACATGACTTTCGTCCAGTTCGGTTAGTTTGTGCTTAGAACGAGAATTAATAATTATTAAATTAAAAATTTAAAAAACCCCCAACACAATTACTTTCAAACCCCCATAACTTTTAAACGGGTTAACCGATTTTCATCAAATATGTCTAAGAACACTCGCACGTAAGTCCCCTTGAATACAAAAAATAAATAAATTGAAATCAGTTCATCCGTTCGGGAGCTATGATGCCACAGACAGACAGATACACACACAGACACGTCAAACTTATAACACCCCTCTTTTTGCGTCGGGGGTTAAAAAGAGTAACAACCATCTATCCTAGCAGCTTTTTTCGCTACTCCAAGTTTCGAATTTAGTATACTTACTACCATATCCATTTTTTAAACCCTGAATACCATCTCATATGGATAGCCTTATTAAAATCACGAACGCCCCGTTACGCATTTTTGTATTTCAGCCATAAAACTATCATGAATCACATATGAATGTGTAACATAATCTAAATACCCGGGCCGATATCACGTTTCTAATACATTTAAAATCAATTAGTTAATCGAAACGCCCCCGGTTGTCGAAACATCATGTTAGATACGCATTATTAATGGATATTATGATACAGATAGGATTTTTAACATTGCTGCTTTTGGATACATATTTATTTTACCAGCATGATATCGTAATCTATATATTTTAGAAAACTCTTCCGTTACTGAGTGATGTACTGACTGACAAACAACGTACAGCCGAAACTACTGTTCGTAGAGAGCTGAAATTTGGCACGTGTGTTTGTTGGGGGGAGTAGGCTACCACTAAGAGAGGATTTTTGGAAATTCCCCCATAGGGGGAGAAAAGGGGGGTAAATTAATAACTACGCGGGTGAAACCGCAGGGCGCTGCTAGTTAGCTGGTGGGTTACTAAACGATGACAGGTTGAAAGCATCTGGAGAGATATTGGCCCAGCAGTGGAGTAGCATCATCATCAATCATCATCAAAGGCCTTTACATCTGTAACAGATGATTTAAGCAGTGTGTGGTGATATTGAGTGGAGTATAGGACGTGATAAATGACAAGAACGCACATTATATCAATATAGGTAACGAAACGATGACAGTGATATATTGAAAGCATCGGAAGATATCTTGGCCCAGCAGTAGGACATAGAACATGAACGACAAGAACGCACATTACTACGGATTTTCTTCGCGGTTTACGTACATCTGGCGTTTTAGATTCTTTACAGAACTTGTGCGAGACTAACAGCATCAATGACATAGTGGTTAATGCTTTTGACTTCCATTCGAAATGGTTCGATTCCTGACATATATCGATGTGTTTTCGAATTTGAGTTGTTTGTTTCGTATATGAAACAAGCAGCGCCCCACGATTCCACTCCCGTTAGAATGTGTTGATAAAATTATGTTAAAAACCTTCCCTTTGAATCACTCTATCAATAAAAAAGAGACCGCATCAAAATCCGTTGCGGGTTAATTACTTACAACGGGAAGCGACTTTGTTTTATACTATGTATGTAGTGATAGTGATGATGAAGACTGAGGCATAGGGTCTATACAAAGTTATCAAAATGTATTCCTACCATAATCATTTAACATCTCCTTGCCCATCGCCAGCGAGGTGTAATCGAAGAAGGTGACGTTCCACTTGTGGTCTTCATTCTTGGAGTCATGCATCAGGATGTTGTACTCGGTGCGGGCGATGTATATGCCTCGCTTCTTGTCAGGGACGCAGGTGTTGTCAGACTTGAATATCTTTGATTTGTCGAAACCTAGGGCAATAATATTATATTAGGAATAATATTATTGTATTATGTACCAAGAGGGGGAGGGACCTTTGCTCAGCAGTGGGACAATGTACTTAGGTTAAAATAAATAAATAAATAAATTATGTACCTGTATTATCTAAGTAACTAGCAGCGCCCCGCGGTTTCACTTTCGTTTCGCGTTTCATTCCCGTGGGAATACAGGGATAAACTATAGCCTATGTCACTCGCTGACAATATAGCTTCCCATTAGTTAAAGAATTTTTGAAATCGGTTCAGTAGATCCCGAGATTACCCCTTACAATTTTACAAACACACAAACTTTACTACTTTATAATATTAGTATAGTATAGATAGTATATATACAGATGGGAAACTATTATAGAAACAAGTGGTGAATGCCTGCACTAACATTTGGGTATCAAATTTTTCTATAATATTTATAATGTTCTACCGTAAAAAATAGGTTTAATGACTAGATCAACAACACCAACTAACGCTGTTGTGATTATTTTTATAAATAGTTATTTATGGTACAAGCGAGGTAAGTTGGTGATTCCTTCCGAGGCGCTATTGAGGCCCGAGCCGTCAGGCGAGGGTCTGAAGATAGCCGAGGATAGTAATCATCAATACACGCGTGTACCATACAACGTTTTTCAACACACTTGCGAAGAAATTTATAATAAAATATCATTTTCGCTAATAAATAAACAGTTTTTCTATTCGCGCGCATCCAACACAACAATGGTGATCGGCCATAGATTAAAAGAATATACTTATTAAAAAAAAATCGAATGAATGAATGAATGGAATCGACCATAGACCTACCAAAAGTAAGGCAACATAGTTGAAGTTTCATTTTAAAATGTATGGACACGATTTTTTTTGGTATCGAAACTTTTTTAAAACTAAACAATTTAAAAAAAATATCTATAACTCACTAGTGAATCAAGCGTGTCATTATTTAACTGTTTTGCACAAATAAGAGCCCCTGTATGAGCAAGTGTGTTGAAAAAAATATTATTTGCCGCTCTGAAGTGATGCATGAACACACATTTGGCAAATATTTACAAAGAAAAACATGTTAGTATACTTATTTACTTGAACTTATTTTGTCGCCTTATTTTAAGTACTGATACATATATTAAAAACAAACGCACAATAAAATTAATCGAGTGTGAACACTATAATTAAATTCTTTAACTTAACATTTACTATTTCAAGTAAATAAACAAGGACAGACAAAAATACAACTTAAAACAAGTATAGTAGAGTTCATAATTCTTATCACACGTTAAAGCGTTGAAATCCACAAACGGGCAAGCAAAAATGCAACTTAAAACTAGAAGCACAAAGTTCATAATTACCTGATACATGTTCTCTTGAACCAGTCAAAGGATCCAGCTTGAACCAGGTATCACTTTTCTTCCCCGTATAGAGTATACCATCGGTAGACCGGCAAGGAGCATTCGCTACCAACTCCGGTATCGTGAAAGGTAATTTCTTGAGTCTTTGCTGATCGCCTCTGGGACCGTACATGTATAAGAATCCATGGCGAGGATCGGGCAGAAATTGGGGCATAAGGTTTGTGTGCTGATTTGGTACTTTGACTACTGGTTCTAGAAATAATAGAAAGGTTAATTATTAGTGTTGGAAGTGTTGATATTATATCAGTGGTGTTAGTGAAGGCGTATGGTGACGCGCAGGCGACGCAGGCCGCGCAGGGCAGAGCAGGCACGTGCGACGCAGAAATGTGTCTATCCTGCTCTCTCTCGCGACGTTCCATGCAACACAAAATCTGCTCTGCTCTGCCCGTGCGGCCTGCGTTGCCTGCGTGTCAACATACGCTCGCGCTTAGGAGGCATGCATTGTATAGGTTCCTATTTATGCAGCACCGATAGGTAGTTTAGGCTCAGCCCCAATATATTGGTATATTAAGTGTCTAAATTCATAATTCACATACTTTTCAATTAGAAAAGTAATATTAATATTGAAAAGAAGATAGGGGACCTTTATTTTGTTTATCTGTACGTAAGTGGGTAATGATCTCGTTCATTTTGAAATCATTTTTTACTGTTATACACCCACATAGGTACTAGAAATTACAGTTCATGTACATTGTACATATTATATTAGGTATACATATATGGGCGAATATTTAACTGTAACCCGCATTTTATTTTCGTTTTGTCAAAACTCGTGTTTTTTTTTTGTTGATATGTTGTCCTGTTTATGAAAAACATCTGTACCAAACACCTAAATCAATACAGTAGTATTTGAGATGGCAACAGCTATCCAATATCCATATATCCTAACATTCCTTATAGATTTTTAAGATTCTTCCTAAGATTAATCAGTTTCTCATTCTTAGAAATACCATATTGTTTGTCCTCTTTCATGTATTTGTTACTATTTACAGCATTCAAGATATGTACAACAGATTTGACTGAACAATGGATGTTCGTGATCTGAAACGAGATAGCTCTCTGAACTTGGATTGACGTAAATCTATACATTTCATTTGCAACAATGTATATTATTAATACCTATAAGATAATGGCGATAAATTATCTGAGAGTTTTGCGTTTTACAGCTTTCTTTTTCTTGGGAAATATAATTCGTCAAATTAGACAAATTCTATAAAGAGTCCTTGTAAATAAGCACAAAAAATATCTAAATTGTAAGAGAAATTTCCGATATTCACAAAGATTATTTACTTGAAATTATAACGATAAATGATATTTATCAAAGAACTCTACTCATAAGGGTTTAAATAAGCGGCACTTAATTTTTCATAATCTAGATGGGAATTCCAACAAGCTTGGCGATAAAACTTTTTAAAATATAGAGATAAGTTATATGTCTGGGTTAATTGTTTATCGAAAAATATGGAATATACGTAGGAACAATAATGTATCAAAAATACATAATTGTTTACATAATAAAGGTAGATAAAAGCTTAATATGTAATCGTTTCAATGTTGCCGAGTGAAAATACAGTTATCGTAAATGCGTAGGTGTCTCGAAATTCTAGATCGTTCTATTGATTACGAACATTATGACAGTGAAGGGCAAAAGTATTCTTATTGTAACCACCTACGCATGGCGCTTCAAGGCGATCGCTATTTTTATCATTAAAAATAAGGATAAAAGAGGAATGAGTGGGTAGAGCTTATAGCGAAAGAAGTTTTTTAACGTCTGGGTGCTGACTTTGAGTGTAATAACGATCCTACGCATTTTCCCTAGAAAAAAAACCAACCATATCGCAGGGGGTGCACTATAGGTTTTGACAGAATTCGATCGACGCCTTCATAATTTACAAACATAAACGATTTTACTCGGTTCTTAGATATTTGTGATTAAGCGTGAGTACTAGGACCACGTGAACTCTTTAAAAAAGATAGGTTTAGGTTTTAGGCTTGAAGTACTATAGCTAACTAAAAGCAGATGTACGCAATCATGGAAACGCTGAAAGTTTTTTGCTGTTACATAAATATCTACCAAAACGTTTCAACTAATCAAAATTGCAATCTACCAAATAACAACTTATTAATTTTTTGTTCTCTTCAAAATGTACAGCTACTTTGAAACTAAAGCCGTAGGCGGAGTCCAGAAACAAGTTTTAGACGTACGACGATGACGTATTGATGACTCATAATTTAGGCCCAGTACCGTAGAAACATATGGATTTCACTGGGTATCATCAGATGAAAGTTGTGACTAAGTGGATGAATAGTAGTTAAGCCATTTGCTCTACTATTATATAACGAGTGACTGTTTTATAAAGTAACTAGCTGTGCTCCGCAGATTTACCCGCATAGTTCCCGATCCCGTGGGCATTTCGGGATAAAACATATACATTTACAACCTTCCCCGGACTATAAGCTACCTCAGTACCAAATTTCAATTCAATCAGTCCAGTCGTTAACGCGTGATGCCGTGACCAAGGGACATAAGGATTCATTTTTATATATAGAGATTGCTTTTTCTCGTATTTCTAGACTCAGATAAAGAAATTGTAAAGTGTGCTTATGCATATCATTCATACGGGTTGGGCGTAACGTATGTAAGTACTTCAGCGATAGCAAACTGATATCGGTTTTACAATTTCTACAATTCTAATTTGAAAATAAGGTCTAAGAACAATAAACCAAATAATAAACTGAGATACATATTGTGGACGTCGTCAGCAAATGTATTAAATTCTCTTCATTTCAATGGAACAAAAAGATCTAGAAAGTTACCGTGTAGCTAGGTACAATATAACGTAGGTACAACGTAAAAAAACAAAGGATAGAACAAGCGAGTGAGTAAAACAATTATTAATGACAGAATATAATAGTGTTATTATTGCAATATCTTTTCGAAAGTACATTATTAGGGCAACATTGTAACTACATTTTTATCGCAAAGATAATTCGTCCATCTGGAGTTCAGCGTTCGATAAATAGGTAATTATTTGTCAATAGCGTGCACAAACATGTGATCGGCATGCATGCACATTGTATTACACGCGCGCACGCGGTCACTAGGCCGGGCATTTCGTTTATGGCTGGTTTTATCGTTACATTGCTAGATAGACGCGCCGCTGGGCAGCGCACTGTGGGTTGAAAATCGGCTTTCATAGACATATTTGAAAATTGAAATCCCTAAGTCTATGAAAGGCGATTTTCAGCCCACCGTGCGGTGCTTCTCAAGCGCGCAAAAAACACAGAAAGACAACTACTATTAACTACTTATACCACCATACATCTCTAAACGCGCGCGAAGGACGGCGGCGCTCTCGAAACGCGTGACTGTATGTGCCCCGCGGTTTATTTAACCCGCGTTAGGTCTGTTCTTATTGGTCGTAGTATGATGTTTTAAAGCCTTAAAAAATGGTATATCCAACACATTTTTCCACATTCGTTCCAGAGATTAGGATGCTACTGCAAACTACCTGCACTTGGCCAGCATGGTTGACTAAGGCCTAATCACCCTAATTCGGGTTAGTGGGGTTGGGACTTATATGAGCTGATGATGATGACTATTGCAAGGCAAAATATGTAAAGACATAAATGATAATAATTACTATGCTTATGCATAGTAATATGGTAATTTTTAAACAACAAGCCTTATCACCACACATGGCTGAATACAATACTATTTATTTAGGTATTTAGGTATGACAAAGTGAGATAACAGAACAATACTGTTTTCATAAATATTATTTAACAGTAATTGAGGTATACACAAGGTTACCAAAGGTTTAATTGGAGTTAAAGCCAAATGGAAATTGCATAATAAAAAATATACATACTAAGTAAAAAATAAAGTATAATAATAGACCCTAACCATACACTTTTTAAACTTTCGCGATCGGAATTCATCGTTGCATAATTTACAGTTCTTAATCGGGTATAACATAATTATTATTTACCTCGACGTTTCGACCGGGTTACACCAATCGTGGTCATGAGAAGACTGAGAAGTCTTCTACAATAGACCCTAACCATACTTGAAAAGCTCGCACGAATGGCTTAACCGCATGTACCAAGGATCTGTGGCTTACTTAGACAGTTGCACATGCCAATAGACCTACAATCTTATATGTTTGTATGAGGAAAGGCCATTATTTTTTTAAAGAATCTAGAATAAATGACGTAAATTATCCAAGTACACAAATTAATTAAGTACAACCAAAAATGGACCTTCCGTGATTATGATAAGTCTCAAAATCCTTCCAGAAGCTACGAAAGGCCTTCCATAAATACAATTAATCAAATTATAATACTTTTATCTTTAGATTAATAGGTTTTCTTTAGTTTGTCACATAATATTTAATTTAGGCCATGTTATCTTTGTTTGGGTTTAATCTATTGATAAGTTTGAGTGTTTTCCAGAGTATTTGAAACAATAAATATGATTCCTACTGCACTACGGTTTTAAGTACCTACATAATTTGTTAATACAACCACTCTTTCGAATAAAAAAAGAATTTTGAAAAATGTACAGAATTGATGGAGAAATCGGTGTACATACATAAAAAAACATACCAGTCGAGTTGAGAACCTTCTCCTTTTTGAAAGTTAGTTAAAAATAATCTTTAAGGATTTATATTTGTATGCTTTGAATGTGTTTCATATAATTTCATGATGAGTGAAACTTATTTTCGTATTAATAATATGAATTACATTTTGATATTATGATTGGTTTAACTTAATAATCAGATAATTAAGTAAAAAAAATATGTGTAGTAAGTTCATAGATTTTATATAGGATTCTATAAAGAACTAGCGGTCCGCCCCGGCTTCTCACGGGTCCAATTTTCCAGTTTTTTTTTTACATAAGAACCTTCTCCTGACAATAACAAACACAACAAAAAAAGAATTGGCCAAATTGGTCCAGGCGTTGTTGAGTTATGCGCTTACCAACACATTTTGCGATTCATTTTTATATTATAGATTCAAAATCATCACAAATTTAAAATAAAAATTTAACTGCGACAAACTGCCAGTAAATTAGTTTTATATCAATGAATTAGAAGAAGTTGGAAGTACAAACATTTGGGAACTTTTACTGAGACGATTGTAAAATACTTATCTACAAAGCAGGTGGAATATAAATGATGCAAGTTTACAAATTATAAATGAAATTAATTATGATTCATTACGTTATGAAACAACACTTGAATGAATATATTTTGTTTGTACAGCTTATTGTTACATAGGTATGTAAGAGGTATATAAAAAAGAATAAGTAAATATTATGCATGTAAACAAGTAATGAGGCTGCTGGAAAGAAGGTCAAGTTCAAACTATACTACTTATTAACACATAGATATGAAAGTATAGATAAATATGTGACACTCACCATCTTTGAGCTTCCAAATAATGTTTCCCGCCAGAGGTTCAACGGCGACCATGCCGCCTCCTAACGTGGCAAAGAGCAACGGCCGGTCATCAAGGGCGCGAGACAATTCCGTACTTTCCTAAACAACAACATTTCATTACTCCACGGTATAACCTTGTATACATGCATAATTTGAACCGCTTATTGATCTATGCAGTGCAATAGGCGCACTCTCACGTCTCACCATAACATCTTTGTCGATAAACTCGACAACAGAGCCGAGGCCGCATGAGCCAAACACAAATAGGACAACAAACAACACCTTCATATTTTTATGAGTAATAAACGTTAGGCCACTTTAAAACATTTCACACTTAAACATCCCATATTAAAAAATCTTAACAATACACTTATAAAAATCGAATCATAACAAAGAAAATACAAATTTCCCGAAATATTACAAGACACAAATGAAATTGCGACGTCTTTTCAATGCGTCTTTCAGCACGTTTTGACAGAAAATAGAATGAAATTAAAATTGAATGATCAACAAGAGAATGGAATATAGATGGACCTAGAAAAACGAACCAAGCACGAGTCTTGCCGACTGATTGCGGGTTCCGTAGGAAATGTTACTTCTTGCATAATTTGCAAATCAATCTTCACTGACCTTATTTTACTTAAAAGTTTTTGTTACATTATTTACATAAAGTTTAAAAAATATATTACCAATTTATTTAATAGACGACAATAATTAAGAATAAGAATACCTTTATTGTCTTTTTAACTTACTTACTTATCTTTAACTAATTAAACATGATTGTATATAAAAAAACTTATATCTGGATTATAATTTACTACGATATTTTCGAAATAAAAGCTTAGGTATAAGAAGTTCAGTCAATAAACAGGCATGTACATACTAAAATACAGTTTCGGACGGACAGAATAATTCGTTTTTAAGTTTCATGTTCATGATATCAGATTTTTGGAGCGGGTCATTTTTACTTATAGCACAGGCAGACGTTAGAGACGGAACCCTAAAAACAGGTTGATTACATATGACATTGACATTTGACAACATCCACTCTGACAGATGACATTATGGTAAAAATGAATAGGGAGTAGGTTTGTTACACAATATTTACCAGATTAATAATCGACTAAAAAGTTATACGTTTCTTGCAAAAATAACTTAAAATTGCATCATGAGAATTACTTTATTTTAAAGTTTATTGTAATGATTTGAAGGTTTTTTTATAAATATCTATACACAAGCCTGGTATATATATATTTAGCTCAGTCACTGTAATCACAATCAGCCACCGTACATTCTGCTATAAATACAGCTGACACTTTTCCGATGTACTTAATATGGATCTACCTAAGAGACATCAGCACACTGCTACCGTTATTCTAGTTTTGGTCTGGTATTTTTGATTTTCTGCCATCCTTCGACACTAAACGACCGTGCCGTAAGAGGCAATTGACAACCCAGCAGGGTGCTCTTGTGGGAGTGGGGGAAGTCCAGTGGACATTAATTAGAATAGAAACAAATAAAAATAGTAAATGACTGGCGGCAGCCACTGCCTGGTTAGGTTAGTACTAGCTTAACTTTGTTTTCGAGGACCTAATTTAATAATAACGATCTTATAAAATAATAAAAAAAACAAAATAGACGTACGTAAATATGTAAAAAGCTATATGCAATATAGCTATATGCAATATAGCTTTTTCGGTTCATAGAATAGTCGATTACATATATCGACTAACTCGGAATATCGAACTAATCGCGATTACTATTTTTATGTTGATAATTCACCTCGCAATTCCACACTTCACTTCACAACAGTCAGTGTGAGATTATCTGTGCATAATTTGTGATATTTCTTTCTTTCGTCAAGCAGACAGTGTTCTTTTGATTGACAGAATATTTCCCCAATCTAAAATTAATTATTTCGGCCGAAATAAAAGTTTTGAAGTGCGTAGTGCAATGAGAGTGTTAATTTGAATTTTAAAGACATTTCATCAATGATAATTAGTTATTTTATTGATTATAATGGAAGTGACTGGTGCAGGTGAGGACCGTATGTTTAGTGTTTTGTAATTTGTCTAATATTTCACAATAATAAAAACGTATGTTTGTTAGTTTTGTATGAGGATCCTTTGTTTAGTAGTGATCGGAGAGTGCGTCTTGAGTGCTACCGGCATCTTTATCACTTATCAGTAAGCAATTAGACGCATATTATTAGTCATACATGTTACTTTGACAACAAAGACCGAAACAATCTATTCGTGGGGTTGAAAACAATCGTACAATAATAATTAAATAGATGCTAATTATTTGTACAATCAACACATACATCTCAAGTGTATTAAGCGGTCTATCGTATGTTTTGAACAAGTTCACAATTACACACAACAGCTGTTCAAGAATTTATCTTGAAATTGAAAAGAGTTGATGTTCTTATAATCATTTTCTTAGTTTAAAACTTAATCAACAAATGGCCCTACGTTTTTGAGGGAATATATAATATTTAATATCTACCATTAAAGTACCAAAATTGTAATTGTAACCCAAATAATGTTTTTTGTTCTTTGTGCTGTTGTTTATAATAAATTGCTATTTCAACTAAGTCTTTGTATTGAGTAATGACCTTAACTTAAACAATACTTCAATCAATATCAATGTTATTGTTACTAATAAGTGCTGAGTTTGAACCATTATTTGGAATTTCGGGGAAGTCCCATATTATATATTGGTTAATTTTTAAAGTGTTAATGAACTGAACTAACTATAAAACTCTCTAAAGCTGGATAATCCCTCTCCTTATTCAGGGCCGGATTTAAACTCAATGCCGCTCCTGGGCACCAGAAAAAAGTCCGCCCTATTACTAGATTTTTTTTTTCACTTTCAAAATTTTTCCGCCCTAAAACATTTGCCGCCCTGGGCACTTGCCCCGACTGCCCCTAGTGTAAATCCACCGCTGTCCTTATTTTCATTTACTAAAGTAAATAATAATCCTTTAACTTATAAGAATCTAATTAGAAATAACACCAAAAAAATCATGATAACTTATTCAACTAAAACATTTCAGGGAAATCGCCAAATAAGAATAACTCTGAAAATATTATTGCTAAATCCCCGAATACAATTCTATCGTTCCGATACAACGCTAACAATGAGGAGATCGAGGAACTGTTTAATGTTTGCGAGGACGATCCACCGACACCTCAATGTGACCCTCCATCCAACCAGAGTGAGAACGCCAGCCCTAAAAGAGGGGATAAAACCACCTCTATAATAGATAAGTATTTCAAATCTATCCGCACCGAAAAACCTTCAGAAAAGACCGATAAACCAGACGAAGGGAAGACAGTAGACCAGAAACCAGTAGAAGAAAGTCGCAGTACGACAACTCCTAAGGAAATTAGCTCGTCGCCTATGAAAGAGTATTTGAATAGACTAGGGAAACGGAGCACTTCGGAAGTGAACACTGAGAGCAAAGAAGGCAGTAATGAAACTTGGAAAATATTCCATGATTTTAAGTTTAAGATTGCGCAGGCTGTGGAGGATATGAAGACTAGGTCTCTTGAAGGTGAGATATTAAATGAATAAAAATTATAAGTATTAAACTTAATAAAGATCTCTTTATCTTTTTAATACTTGTATATTTTTTACTGACTTTGTTTATATTAATTTACTAGCGGCGTCTCGCGGTTTCACCCGCGTGGTTCTCGTTCCCGTGGGAATACGGGGATAAAATATAGCCTATATTACTCAGGGTGAATATAACTTTCTAATGGTGAAAAAATTTTTGAAATCAGTTCAGTACTTTTTGAGTTTCTTCGTTATATACAAAAATACAAATCTTTTCTCTTTATAATATTAGTGTAGATTTTTCAGCCATATTTCTGCCAGGTTATAAATAATCCGATTGTATTCTTATTTAATTACAGTTTGGATTTATGTGATTATAAAATGGTTGTACACTCATATCATATGTTATATTATTAAATATTTTATTAAATTGATACAGAAACAAAAGATGGTAAAGAAAAAACTGTGCCAAGAGAGAATTCCACATCAGATTCAGAAGAGAATTCAGCCGTCAAAGATGTAGATCAACATAGTGTTGGAGATACTGACAACCAGGTAACATAATTTTTAATAATACTAGCAGTCCCACGGTTTGACCCCCTTAGTTCCCGTTCCCGTGGGAATACGGGGATAGCTTATAGCCTATAGCCTTCCTTGATAAAATGGTTATCTAACACTGAAAGAATATTTCAAATTGGACCAGTACTTCCTGAGATTAGCGCGTTCAACCAAACAAACTCTTCAGTTTTATAATATGTATTAGTATAGATACCTATTACAAGCGGCGCGATTTAACCCTCGTCAAATGTAGTAATAATCTTTTAGGCTAACTAAACTTTTAAGCCTAAAATTTCCTCAATAAACAGACGAAACAGACGACTAATTTTCTGATTTCCTCAAACGAGTGTTCTAATGCAAAAACTAATTTCGAAAATAGAGTTAGTTGTTCCAATGTAAGCACGTTCTAACTAACATTCACACTATGCCTATTTATAATGGGTGCGCCAAAGTTCACCTAAAATTTCAACTCCGATAATTGGAAATCCGAAAATTTTCTTCCTAACATTTTTTATCCTAACAATCGCAACTCCTAAAATCTTTGTCACTAATGTTTTAATTCCGAAACATTTGTTTTCCTATATTTTCTCAACATAACCATCGTTCATACTATTATTCAAAGTCATATCTTTTTTGTTTAGATTTATTTTTATTTATTATAATCAATATTATATACATAAATTTTTCGTAACTTTGTTTTTACATAACATGTAACGCACGAGCCGAGCGAGCAAAACCAGAGTCCTGCTCCAATCATTCAGTCAAGTTCCAGTAACAAATCGGTCCTATTCCTAATTATTGGTTTAGGTTATGTTAGAACTGTGACCCCGAGAACCGAATTGGTCCTTTAGTTATGGTTATGGTAAACTCCCAGGCCATAAGCATAACCGTAAACGAGTCGTATAATAATCATTAAAACTATAAATATCATCTTCTACCCGTATATATTTTTTATTACACTTGGTAAATGTTTCTTTCTGAGCATGAGTGAAAATATTGTGGTAAGTATGTTTAGGGATAAAAGCGTTATGATAAAAAACAGTAGGAGTTTAAATATATTTACATTAATGATGTTAGTAATTAAAATTTTCGGACACATCAATGTTATGAGCATCGTCGGTAGCACTACAAATAGTATGAATTAAAACTTTAGGATGAAAAATTTTAGGAAGAATGATCATTCGGACTACAAATAGTTAGGAAAAACATTTTCGGGTAAAGAACTTTAGGTGAGCCAATATGGACCCATTTATAATAGCTAGTACAGATACGTAATATTAATTTTGTAAACTGGTTGAGCGCGGCAGTTTTATTGTTCCCTCAATATTGGATCGCGCTACGCAATGGAGCGTCAGAGGGAGGTAGTTATTTTTAGTGTAATGCGTACCTAGACCCATAAAGTTGTAGGTAAAAATGGAGCCCACACTTAAAACAACAGCTTGAGGCAAATACCTACGTCTCTGTGTGCCGATCTCTCTTTTTAGCGTGGACTCTCTCGTTCTAGAGGTTACCTTAGTTAGAAAGAGAGAACCTGCCCACAGAGAGGGCGATAGTGATATATAGATTATGCTTCAAGTAGGTATTCGAAGTGTGGACTCCATTTTTACCTACAACTTCATGCCTAGACCTACCTATGCCTACGTACCTTTAATAGGTACCTTGCGTGCTTTCTATGTACAGTCAATTTATATTATTCCTTTTATATGTACCTATATTGTATGGTAGTACAATACATACATTATTCTATACACGTTTATTAATCGCCGAATTACCTAAATATAAAATTATAAATGGTTGAACCAGTTAAGTAGTGGACTAATTAAGCTGTGTGAAAATAGTTTCAATAATTTATAACAAACGCAACATATTTATTAGCTCAGTATAATAATGAGTACTAGCATAAAGTAAGAAAAGCTACGCCATGCCATGACATTATAATATTACTAGCTGCGCCCCGCGGTTTCACACGCGTAGTTCCCGTTCCCGTGGGAATTTCGGGATGAAAAATAGATGTTGGCCGATTCTCAGACCTACTGAATATGCTCACAAAATTTCATGAGAATCGGTCAAGCCGTTTCGGAGGAGTATGGCAACGAAAACTGTGACACGAGAATTTTATATATTAGAAGATTAAGTAATGGTATTTGTGTATAGTTACGCTTATAAAGAAACTATTGAACTCCAAATTTGTCCTTGACACCGACAAAATAAATAAAAAATGTAGCGTAGTATTTGGTTTTATAAACCAATATGTTGTTGCATAAAGATTATGCAAATGAGTCAGTCTGTTTTTAAATATCTGATATGAAACTGGTTCTCTAATAAGTAACATACTTAATATACTTCAAGGTTGCATTCATTTTGTAAAGTTTTAAAGTTTGATAAAGAAATTAACTTTAGTTATTTGAGCTGTGCCCCGCGGTTTTACCGGCGTGAATCCCAATCCCATGGGAATTTCGGGATAAAAAGTATCCTATGTGTTATTTCTAGTTATAAGGAACATCTGTACCAAATGTAATCTAAATCGATACAGTAGTTTTTGCGTGAAAGGGTAACAAACATACAAACTTTCGCATTTATAATATTAGTAGGATTTTAAAGGTATAGTTTTAAATTTTACCTGTAGATTAGGCGCTTATCTATAAGCTCATTATTAAATAATAAATTGACCGGAAACTAAAACGGCTGAACATTTTGTATCTTATCTATTAGGAAAAAATATTACAAATCCTCATCCTGGCCCGGAATTACCGAATAAGGTACAAAAACTCTTTAGTTAATACCAAATAATATCCTACTAATATTATAAAGCCGAATGTTTGTGCGTGTGGATGTTTAGATGTATGGATGTGTGGATGCTTGATCCTCTTTCACGCAAAAACTACGAAATGGATTTTAATGAAATTTGGTACAGATATTCCTCATACCTAGGAATAACACATAGGATACTTTTTATCCCATAATTCCCACGGGATAAGGTTCCACGCGGCTAAAACCTCGGGGCACACCAAATAACCCGTGTATGGCTTGCCAAACTGAAACTCTGAGATCCCAGGTTGGATTCCAAGATTGAGCATCTTTGGTATTTTTGAAAAATCGAACTAATTTTACATCAGTCAACTCGCTTAAGTTAACCTGGATGATTAGCCTATGCCTATTTATTCTCACTGTAATAATACCATCATGAGAGAGATGTCTTTTCGCTACTTCGTAATGTTATAGGTACCTAAAGGTACAATTCCAGACCGCAAACTGCAAGCGACAACACTTTTCTCGTCTGCGGCCCGTCTTGGAATTGTACCTTAACTCAATACATTACTTTTTAGCCCAGTAAACTCAACTACTTATTGTATAACAATCGTTTGTGCGTCTGTTAGTGGTCGTTAACTCCTAAACGACTTCAAATGATTGAGGTCACGTTCATACAATACCTCTACTTAGTGACTCTATAGTAATCTATGTCATCTACTTACTAACTATCTAGTAATCTGTGCCTCTAAATCTCTACGTAATCTATACCTCTACGTAGTGACTATTTAGTAATCTGTGTCGTCTATTTACTAACTATCTAGTAATCTGTGTCTCTACGTTTGTTTTGTCAAGATGATATCGTCCATAGTAAATTACCGACTACCGACATTCCTACGAAAATATGACAGGAAGCACCCAATATCTACTATCGTTTTAGATAAGCAGTCACTATGTTTGACTAGCTTCGTACCGCGGTCTTAACAGCGATTTCAAAGAAGAATAAGGGTAAACATAGTGTTATTCAGTGAATATTTATCACTAGCTGTGCCCCGCGGTTTCACCCGCGTAGTTCCCGATCCCGTGGGAATTTCGGGATAAAACTATGCCTATGTTCTTTCCCGGACCATAAGCTACCCCTGTACCAAATTTCAAGTCAATCGGTTCAGTAGTTTAGCCGTGAAAAGGTAACAGACAGACAGACACTTATTTTCGCAATTATAATATTAGTTTAGTTAGGATTAGGACTAGTTAGGATTAGTTAGGATTGAGTCAGTAACACTTGTCATGTTGTAACATTTTTCAAAATCAGTCCTGTAGTTTTTGATCTAAAGCTGTGGCCCTATTTTTTGCATTATGATTCATTTCATATCAGTCGCCATGTGTTTTATGACAATGAATACACACGATACTTAATATAAGTCAATCACTAAAGGTAATTCCCCTAACATCAATAACATCGTTGAGTTGATACTTGTGAATCTTGTGATAGTTTATATTCAAATTCAATTTATTAATATTTTCTAATTTAGTTACAATTTATTTGATGTGGTTATTGAGACATTATACATATATTGCACAACTTCCGATCGCCTTAAACACTTCTTTTGTTAGCACTAGTCTTGAAGGCCATAATAATAATATTTGAAATTTAACTAAGGAGTTATCATAAAGGTTATTTTCGGAAGGATATTGGACTTCCAATTACAATTACTTTATAATTAATATAATATACTACTTTCCTTTCGTTCTTTATGACTTTACTAGCGGGCGCCCCGCGGTTTCACCCGCGTAGTTCCCATTCCCGTAGGAAAACCCGTAACCCGTAACCCCAATATGGGGTTAAAAAAAATTGCTAAAAATCTTCCCACTAAATCACTCTATCTATTAAAACAAACCGCATCAAAATTCGTTGCGTAGTTTTAAAGATCTAAGCACACATAGGGACAGAGAAAGCGACTTTGTTTTATATTATGTATGTAGTGATATTTTGCGAAACCGAGTTGAAACAATCTACTTATAGCATAAGTCTATACATAGTCCTCCTCATCGATTTCGATGACGGCGACTGCATTAGCGCTAATTTTTAATTGTTTATTTTGTAAGCTCTTATATGGCTTGCTAGAACGAACTAGCCTTACAAAGGTTTATTATTTTTAATATAAGTATAAATAAAGTATAATCTAAACAAATATTGCACAAAATTGATATAGATGGTTCATCGAACTGCCATTTACGTTACTGATTGACTTCCTTATCTAAAATGTTATGTTGTATTTACCTATATTATCGACAGCCGTTTCCAATAGTTAGAGCCCTACAAAATAGGTGTAATGTAAACAAAAATATCGCAGTTCGTTCAAAAGACCCAAACTATACAGGTCTAATTGCAGAAAACTTTCGATTACCAATAGCAATAACTTAATCATGATTAGAATTATCTCTATCCGTGCGGTCCTAAATGCGCTTTGTCGCGCAATTGGTACCGATAGCGCGCTTACGGAGTGACCGAATTGAGCGTATTCGCACCAACGAAAGTAAGGGGATGTCATCAGTGACGTCACTAAGCCATGCAAACGCTGCTCATGGAAAATAGGATGTACAGTGTGTGCGCAAATGTCAAATTCAAAATTTGACGTTTCAGAATTTGTGGTTCATAGGCGAGTGTGTGCGTAGTTTCGGATACTATAGATACAAGTCACGAACTTAGTTAGGGGTCAGTTACAGTAATGAGATGAAGTAGTGAATGATTATGTTATGTTATATCATCAGACAGAAAAGCCTTTGTCCTACAGTGGGATTTTACTTTATTATTCTAAACCGCACTACGTTTTGATCAATAACACCGAGGTCACAAGGGAATTCACTCCCATTTTACACAACGGTTAGGTTTTAATTAACTTTCCATTGTTGATAGTTGCCTAAATAAATAGGACCTAAAAGTTTGTTACTCGAAAATTTACTGGATTGAACTGATTTATTTTTTGAACTAAATTGTTTTGTTTTCATGATTGTAATAAATGCTGTTTTTTGAGTTAGAAAGCTCATTTTTCAAGAAGGGCTATAGGTTATATTTAAAAGGATTTTTACGTAACTCACGCGGGTTAAACCGCGGGACACAGAAAATACAATACAGTATACACATTTAAGTTTTTACAATCTATTTTTTGTTTTAGCATACAAAATCTGATAAGTATTCTATTTAAATTATAAACTCTTGCAATTTGTACCAAACCAGACCACATCTACCCGACTTATCTAATTTGTAATTCACGTTTTATTGTACAGGTATCGTCACTGGACAGCAGTATACAGAACCTGTCAGATCTAACTCAGCCATTGACGGCGAAAGTGACCGAACGCGAATTGAGTCTTCCAGTCGACAATAAGAACCATTCGGATTCCAGTGATGACACACACAAGAATTTAGGTAAGATCGACTCTATCTACTTAGCTGTAAGGTTGGTTTTTGATTGTTATTTGTGTGGTTTATTGTAAGGTGATGATTGGATAATGTATCTTTTTCCATGTGGTTAAGCCTCTTAATTGCCGCTCTTAGCAGTACATTTATGTATTTGTAAAATAGTCCTTATTTTTATTGCTATAAAGGTAAAAATATATGGCTTTAGAATGAAAACATACCTTGAACTCTAAGGACGTAGATTATGGCTAGGCTACATATAACCTATTATCTCACTACGTTATCATATCGTAACTGTGATTATCACAGTTCGAACACGGGCTAACTCGACTGAGGTAGTACCACAATCTCATAGAAGTATACCGGTAAATAGACCGATTAATAGACAGAGTAGCTTACTACTGCGTTTCGAACGACAAACAAGAGGTCTGGAGACGAACCTCTTCGCCTTATATTCTGTTATCTAACAACACATTTGTGATTCTTCTCCGTTGTATTGTAGAATTCTATAGTCACTTACCGTCGAGGGTTTGGTCTCCTCGGTTACCCATATAATATTATGCCTTCTAGAGCCTCTGCCTTTATACGAAATTACTTTGTACGATACGTAATCTATCGTATACCTAATCTACTACTAGCTATCATGAAAAAACCTCAGATCAAGATAACGTAATTTGTTTATTATGTATTAGCTTCTTTATCTAATTACGCAAAAACAAAATTATCTTCTACTACCTGTGTTCTATGCAAATAAATAAAGATTATACGTCGTATTTTCATAATACATTCTATCCTATTCATGATAAATATGTCAAGTTCGTAATATGTATTATGAAATAAATACAAAATCATAACTGTTCCTTTGATCAATTATGTACAGACTCAATCGCAACGCATCGGAGCGGAAAATACGTTTTGACAATTTTTATTCAAACGCTATTTATAATGCGTAGGTATTTACTTGAGCTGTTTTAGATAATATGAGATAAATTCTTGTTTTCTAAACTTGCTTTTGCTCTCATTTAAAGTATAAGTTAAATATTCATTTAAGAGGTTATTTATATTTAGCTTATTTTAAAGCAAAAATATAGATTGTTATCAAGGCGAAATTTGTATGTCATTATCTACAAAATTATGCTTAATTAAGACTTGATATGAGAGGTCAAAAATCACATAAAAATGGGCGTTTTATGTAAATATTTTTCCAACTGAGAACCGACTTCTACATCCCAATCCTAACTAATATTATAAATGCGAAGGTAACTCTGTATGTCTGTCTGTCTGTTACCTTTTCACGGCTAAACTACTGAATCGATTGACTTGAAATTTGGTACAGGGGTAGCTTATGGTCCGGGGAAGAACTTTTTATCCCGAAATTCCCACGGGAACGGGAACTACGCAGGTGAAACCGCGGGGCGCTGCTATATATAATATTGAAAAAGGAGAAAGGAGGTAGTGAAAACAGCAATAATAAGTTAATTTATTTGGATAGAATCCATCTCCAGGGTAAAGATTTCAAACCCCAGCTAGGATAACAAAAGATAACTTTATAAATAACTTTATAAAATATTATATAGAAAATTATAAAAAAATGATTCCTATTAAATTCTGTCCGAAATCGATTTTGGAAAATTTGTCTTATTTCATTCATTCATTCATTCATCGTGTCATGTATATCCATCCAACATTGTCTTATAAAACTTTTTAATCAATACACACTGATTATATCACATGTATCATTTGTATAACAAGTGTGCGATTGATTATATCTAATATGGAAGCTAATTGTAATTCAATAGAGATAACATGGATCTTGATGTATAATAATATTTAATATACTCGTAATGCGAGAGAGTGGATGCGACGTGCCTCCGACAGGGCAAATTGGCGCGAATTGGGAGAGGCCTATGTCCAACAGTGGATTAATACAGGCTGTTGATGATGATACTCGTAATTAAGAATGAGAAGTATTTTAATATACTTACTTAATTACATTTGTAATCTTCTTCTTTGAGTCGTGGTGGAAGGGTCGGTTAGTGTGCGTTACCGACTTGCCGTCCGCAGACCATTGCCCAGGGTGCGCCGGGCGCATGCTTATTATGATACGCCACTCGGGGAGGCTCCTTCCGTGCACCCCTATAATGCATGTTAATGAGTGATTGGCATAGATATGACTCAGTAGTGTATATTGGGAGAGGTCTATGTCCAGCAGTGGGCTGATGACGATGATGATGATGATGTTAATATTGTGTTGCCCTCTGACTTGTAAGTGAGATGATGTAGTGAATGATTATCTTATGTTACGTTGAGACTTCTAAGAATTTAGTATCGCTGTAAAAATTGTATACTACGGTTTATTAACAACTAGCAGCGCCCCGCGGTTTCACTCGCGTAGTTCCTATTCCCGTAGGATTATAGGAATAAACTATATCCTATGTCACTCGCTGATAATATAGCTTCCCATGAGTGAAAGAATTTTTGAAATCGGTTCAATAGATCCCGAGATTACCCCTTACAATTTAACAAACACACAAACTTTACTTCTTTATAATATTAGTATTAACAATAAATAGCCGCTTACCTTGAATACTTAACTTTATCTTTGTAGATCAACTAACTTAGATTGTAGATTTAATGTTAGTAACAAATTAGAGGAAGACCTCTGTTTTGATCTTTGACCTTGCTTTAATTTGTGCATGAAATGTAGATAAATAAATAATTGCTGTCTGAACCTCGAAGTTTTACCACTCGGGTAAAACCTTTACAATTTTTGCTAATCTCATGTGTTCAAGGGTGTCTTAAATCAGGCAAATAATATAACTGTGTACAAGATCAAAGATACTTTAATAGTAATTTCTCGTGGACTTATACATGTACCGGAATAAAACGTCATCGCGTTCTAAAATTTCCTGTGGTGCCATCTATTGACGGCCTTATGGAACTAATCTAACTTAAATCACTACAACAAATTATGCTTAAATTAGACACATGAAAATTCTGGGATAAATAAGAAATTTAAAGGGATGTGGATTCTTTCCATGAACTCTTAATAAACTTTAATCAGCTGTAATGAAAGGAAGCAAAATCCTTTCTCTCGTTTCTCCTCTCTGTATTCCTCTTGCTCGTCATCAGGAATAGTTTTTCGTAACATGTCGATCCCGCTATCTATCAATCGGGATGATAGAATATTACCTTATTATATTACAAGCACCGCCCCGCGGTTTCTCCCGCGTCGTTCCCATTCCCGTAGGAATATGGGGATAAAATTCCCACTGAATCACTCTATCTATTAAAACAAACCGCATCAAAATCCGTTGCGTAGTTTTAAAGATCTAAGCATACATAGGGACATAGGGACAGAGAAGCTACTTTGTTTTATACTATGTAGTGATACACTCCTTTTAATGTTTAAAAATAAATTAAGTAACAAGGTGTAATTCCTTTTTTTTATTGCAGTATACAGCGAAATGGCAGACGTAAGAGATTACAGCGTCAACGATAATATGATGGACGTAGAATCTGGTGTCGAAGCGATGGAAGACACCATGGATGGGTTCGGTGACGTCACCAACCTGCCTGCGTCACTCCTCACCGCACACGAAGACAAGCCAGCCGACACGCCTCCCGACCAACCCTCCACCCCTATACCCACCAACTTCGGCCTCCCCCCCAGCAAAAGTAACTTACAAAAGAAAGAGAAAGCAATAGAGAAAACGTACTTTTTCAACTTCACAATGTATCTTCTAACGTTTTTAGTCGTCATCAACTATATTTTATTTCCTAATTATAACATTTGGAACGGCTTCCTGCTAGGTATATGGTTCTTCTGTTTAAGTAGTAACGCTAAGAGTTGGGTGTTGGACACTTATTTCGGGGACTGGGAGCCCACTAAGGTCAATTTCTTCCAGAAGAAAGTCAGTTCTACTGTTCCTCTGGCCTATACGATACCTTCGATTAAGGAGCATAAACCGTTGAAGAAGTATGAGGTAAAAATACCCACAATAACACATTTAAAAAGTGCCTTTTTGAAAACCATAGCATTGAAAAACTTCTAATTTTATATCTAATTTCAGGGTTGGATTAACCACTTCAGATTCCCAGAATATGATCCATACACATATCACATCAACAAGACCACAACTGCTTTCATGAAACTCGAAGGTAATTAAACATTCTTAGAAAAATAGTTTTTCAATTAGAACCAGTAGTTCGTTAGCGCTTTCAACCAAACAAACAATCTTTAGTTTTATAATATTAGTAGTTTCTGCTCCAGTGAGCATGTGACGATAAAATTATGCTAAAAACCTGCTCCTTGAAACACTATCTATTGAAAGAAACCACATCAAAATCTGTTGCGTAATTTTAAAGATCTAAGCGTACATACAGGGACAGACAGCGGGAAGCGACTTTGTTTTATACTATGCAGTGAAGTATGGATTAAAGTACATAATATATGTTTGCTATACTTCAAAATATCTGCAATAGTTTTAATATTGTACCTTTTCTTATCTATTTACATAATCACATGTTTCGCGTTGTTTACAAATCCAATATAATGATTCATTAACGCAAATTAATGATAATGTTTTGATATTTACGTTTTAATCTTTACCAAACATATGACGTATTCTTTGATAACGTAAGTTAGCGTAATAATGGGCCCATTTTGTAATGACCTCCATAGCCCCAACTGATATTATTTCATGCCAAACTACTGGACTGATTTGGATGAAAGATGAAAAGATACACCCTCTCCTCCCCCCTTCCTTGATATGCCAATCAAGAGAAGAACCTTTTATCTGACGCTGTCTGTGCATTACCTTAATGGTTGTAACGGATGTACCTAATTAGACAATGAAGGCACATATTTTTTGCGGTTTTCCACTGGATTTCCCCTTCACTAAAATTTATTTTTCTTCCTTCTCGTATGAGTTGTTTAACGTAGGTATGAGATATTTCCAATTTGCTAGCTATTATTATGTTTATGATCAACACGGAAAATATTTTTATGAAATAATAAATGTCAAAATAAACCTACACTGAATTTGTCTAATCGACAAATGTTTGTCTCGGTCTGAGTGTGTGTATGAATAAATGTGTGCATAGTTATATACCTTATGTACAGGTATTAGAATAATTGATTTTGTTATGTTAAAGGCTTTTTCCATTTACAGGCTGCAACTTAAGAATATCATACACAAAAACGAAAGTAGCTAAGAGAGCGCTATGGGATGAGAAAATAGACAATATAACATTCTACCAACATAGGTTGTACAGTTTATTGGGAGCCAGAGTCATTTTACTGCCAAAAGGACTTGTCAAAAGAAGGTAAGTTTGGGAGAAGAAAGAGTAAAGAGATATGACAGAATGGGTGTTACAAAGTACTTAAGTTTTCTATTGGGTACATAAAATAGAGCTATTTTGTCTCATTGACTTGACGCCTGACTGACAGTGGACTGACCAACGATTGACTGACAAACTGACTTACTGACTGACAGGTTTTTGCACAAGGCTGAATTTTTATGTCATAAATGTGGTCGCTCTCAATATACTTATGTTTTTCTATACATTTGAAAGTCAAATATTCTTTATTTTAATATTTTTTTATCACACCATCAGACAATGGAGTAAAAAATACCCGATATGCGTGGTATTGAACGATAAAGAGAAGATACAGGTGATCGAAAAAGAAATCCTCTCCCCCACCGAGCGGAAGCCTTCGGAAGCGACCCCCGTTTGGGACAAGAAGCAATCCTTACAGCAGGAGTCTGAGAGCACCGAGACTAACACTAGTCCGGAGAAGAAGAAGAAGTTTGTATGGAGGAAGAGGGAGAAGAGGTAGGAATATGTAATCTGTTTATGGTAGTATTGTAGCGTTTACTCATACAAATATATGATCCTTATAACCAGAAATAACTTAATTTTTATCTTGAAATTCTTAAGTGATCGAAAATATGGGAATCACGCAAGATTAAAATATAAATGTTATTTCTTCAACAGTGTTTCACATTCCGAAGGCGAGCCAGGGCGGGAAGGACTGAGGCATAGATTAGTTAGAAAAATGCACAGAGGTAAGTGTTAGAGACTTTAATGTTTCTTGTATTAGTAAAAAATATCTACAGTAACTACCGGCGATGTAACTTGCTATGTAGAATTATCAAACCAGTTCAAAATAAACTCTTGTACTGATCGCGTTTACGTATTTATTTATTACAAAATAAAATCCACAGACCTTAACCTATTAACAAAATATAACTTATATCCTTAATCTTAAGTCCAATTATGGATTTACTTTATATTAACAAGAAACAAAATATTAAACTAACAATCAATGCGTTTACGTTATTTTATAAACATACTCCAAGACATATGTTTTGAGACTTGGTATCTATTTTTTAAAATGTTCTGTCTACAGACAAGAAATCCGACAGCGTATCAATAGCGACGGACCCAGCCGAGACGGCTGCCGGCCAGACGCCGTCACTGGTCGCGGCCGAGCACTCGCTGCACGAGGACGTCGACGTCACCAAGTCCACCACCAGCAACAAGGACGACTTGGAGGAGGAGCTGGACGAGACCGAGATACTGAAGATTAAGGAGCTTTTGGAGGAGTCTGTGAGTTATAACCATTTGATATGTGTTAGGGTATTTGTTACGCTATGCGTTTCCATGGCGCGGGCGTCCCCCTCGCTTCGAGCTGCTCATACGAACTTTCAAAACAAGCACGCTAGGCCAACGTCCAGTCCGTTCAGGGTGTTTAACGCAGTGGTCGGCCTATTTGGTTTGTGGATAATGGATATAGTGATACATTATCTATACTAATATTATAAAGAGGAAAGATTTGTTTGTTTGTTTGTAATGAATAGGCTCCGAAACTACTGGACCGATTTCAAAAATTCTTTCACTAATGGAAAGCTAATTTATCAGTGCGTGACATAGGCTATATTTTATCCCCGTAATCCCACGGGAACGGGAACTACGCGGGTGAAACCGCGGGGAGCTACTAGTAATTTATAACCCAGATCAAAGCTGCTAGTATTAATATTCTTATTTTTCTTGAACTAAAGGGATAATTACAAAGCAATAAGATTAACATTTCAAACCATTTTAGACTTGGACCCTACAATGTTATTATATTGACAGGAATGGGACACAGGGCCGGACTACGCGGCGGAGGGCGAGTGGAGCGTGCACGTGCGGAACTCGACCGACAAGCACGGACATCTGTTCATATTCGCACGCACCGGACGGGATAAACATGAATGGTAATGTTACAAAATATTAAGCGAGGCAAAATTAATCTAGACTAATATTATAAAGAGAAAATATTTATATTTTTGTATGTAAATGGGCTACTCAACAATTACTGTACCGATTTATATGAATACAATATACACATACAAAATATTTACTTAAATTGGGATTTGAATCCAGGACCAAGTTGATCCGTAGCGATGCTCTAATCAACTGATCTATCGAAGTCCACATTCCAACTACTATTTGATTGCTTAGCTTTTACTTACATGGCCTATAAACCTAGTACTTTTCAGCCCAACGTCTAACTATATCTTATTCCACGAAATTTCGTTGCACCAGGTTCAGAAGACTAAACACAGCGGTATCAGAAGCGAACGCTTCGTCCCCGGAGTCGTCGGCGGGCGAGGAGCGAGCCAACGACACGCACGGGGAGAGCAAGGAGAGCAACGAGATCGCCGCCTACAAGGTCACTGAGAGGGATACCGTGGCGTTTGCTAAGAATATTGTAAGTACATATTTGTTTAGTAAATATATTTAAGTGGAGACATCAGCATGACTTCGTAAACACGATAGATAAAGCGATTTACCGACATCCAACTGTCAAAATATGATAAAAATACCCGCCATATTCAATTTTAGCATGTGATAAATTTTATCACATTTGGTCATGCTCGCGAAATCGATAATAAATCGTGGTGTCGATTTATTTTATCACGCACAGTCATGCTAGGGGGGCTGCGCCCGCTTGAGTAGTGTATGCACAGGCGTCTTTACTTAGCAACTTAGTCAAATTTACTGCTTGCCTTTCGCCTAAAGGTTCTCTAATAGGGTATACTATTCAAGGCAACAAGGTTTAACATCATACTGCTCGACCTCTCTCTCACTGATGATATTAGCACACACCCACTTCAATATAAAGGCCTCTCTCTCACACCGATTATTATATTAGTACAGTGACGAAGAAAATGCATAGTCACGGTATATTCCTGTATACCACCCCGTTCTCCGCAACGGAATGGTCATCGCCATTAAATCTTATTATTATTTATTGCAGAATAAAATGATAGATTCCGGTTCTGAAAGTGTGACCATAACGTCGATAATACCGCCACTGCCGCAAGACACCGATATGTATGAACGGAACTTTTGGCCGTACCTATTGAAGATTATACAGGTGAGATTGAATCTTATTGGTATTGATTTAGCGTTCACAATTGCCTTTTGATGTTTAAGTTAAGTTTCTTTAGGTAAGCATGGATATTTGTTATTTTATTATTATTTGTGTCGTTTTTATGGTCATATCAGTCCACTCCTCCAGGCCATCTCCGAAAGTTAGATTTGCCAAAGACAATACCATAACGTGCTTCGTTTGTATGAATAAAACTTGTCACAAATCTCTTCTTAGTACCGATCATCTGTATAGCCTAAAGACTTTGAATAAATAATAATTATTATTACAAACGTCGTAGAGTCACGAGGCTGAGATCAGACAAACAGTCGAGGTTGGTGTGATGTGCGACTTAGAGCCGACGCCGCACGAACGGGTCAAAAATAAAAAGAAGAAAAAAGTACAAGTGTTTTTATTTCCTGTAAAAATAACTGTAGAATCTATAGTTTATTGATGATAGATAATTCGTTATTCTAAAACTGAGTACTAGAAGAGTATTGTTAATTTATGATTGGTCTAATAAAGTATATGTAACTGTAATAAAGTATGGTAGA
The DNA here is from genome assembly GCA_958496195.1 of Timandra comae. Taxonomy (NCBI): domain Eukaryota; kingdom Metazoa; phylum Arthropoda; class Insecta; order Lepidoptera; family Geometridae; genus Timandra; species Timandra comae. The sequence continues at coordinate 9,418,765 of OY292363.1, read as the reverse complement.
TTTGGGGTCAATATAACTGTAATACAATCACAATAGTAGTTTTGTGGTGGATTTTTGAGTTATGCAGATTAGTTCAGTTATTTGTATCCCTCTTTAGGTTGCGTTTATATTGATGCGGAGACCAGTGGCAACAACCAATAGAATGTTTCACCTTTCATAAATGACAGGAAATCTATTGGTCCACATTATATACGTCAATTCCACTAGCCTTTGCCTCAATGTCCCCAATAACAATCGTCAAAAAGCAAAAATTGTATAGCAAATCTTTAAAACTTATTCAAAGATCAAGTTTGAACCAGACAAGAGTCACTAGTTAAACCAAGTATCCTTCCATTCAGAACAAAGGGCAATCCCCCGAGTGCCCGTGCCGCTCGCTGCCGGCGGACGTGACGTGGGTGAACACGGCACTCGCAAGGATATTCTACGACCTCATGCGGGACCCGCAGATGATCGCCAAAGTGCAGAACAGGATACAGAGGAAACTTAATACGCTTAAGGTGAGTTTAAGTGGCAAGGAGGTGTTTGAAATGTTGAATTTTAAATTGAAAGAGTTGTTTAAGATATTTAAGGTTTATGTATGTTAGTAGTATATAGTTGCCTTTCTTACGAACTGCCTGTAAAATACGTTGAACCAGGGGACACCAACATTTACCTTACATTTAGATGTCCCCTGGTGTATATGTGTGTGAGTGGGCGCGTGTCCCCTGGTGTGTGTGTATGTATGTACTGAGGTGTGTGTAGCTGCCGTCGTTCATGTCCCCGCTGGTGGTGACGGAGCTGTCGCTGGCGGGCGCGTGTCCCCTGGTGTGTGTGTATGTATGTACTGACGTGTGTGTAGCTGCCGTCGTTCATGTCCCCGCTGGTGGTGACGGAGCTGTCGCTGGCGGGCGCGTGTCCCCTGGTGTGTGTGTATGTATGTACTGACGTGTGTGTAGCTGCCGTCGTTCATGTCCCCGCTGGTGGTGACGGAGCTGTCGCTGGCGGGCGCGTGTCCCCTGGTGTGTGTGTATGTATGTACTGACGTGTGTGTAGCTGCCGTCGTTCATGTCCCCGCTGGTGGTGACGGAGCTGTCGCTGGCGGGCGCGTGTCCCCTGGTGTGTGTGTATGTATGTACTGACGTGTGTGTAGCTGCTGTCGTTCATGTCCCCGCTGGTGGTGACGGAGCTGTCGCTGGCGGGCGCGTGTCCCCTGGTGTGTGTGTATGTATGTACTGACGTGTGTGTAGCTGCCGTCGTTCATGTCCCCGCTGGTGGTGACGGAGCTGTCGCTGGCGGGCGCGTGTCCCCTGGTGTATGTGTGTGTATGTATGTACTGACGTGTGTGTAGCTGCCGTCGTTCATGTCCCCGCTGGTGGTGACGGAGCTGTCGCTGGCGGGCGCGTGTCCCCTGGTGTATGTGTGTGTGTATGTACTGACGTGTGTGTAGCTGCCGTCGTTCATGTCCCCGCTGGTGGTGACGGAGCTGTCGCTGGCGGGCGCGTGTCCCCTGGTGTGTGTGTATGTATGTACTGACGTGTGTGTAGCTGCCGTCGTTCATGTCCCCGCTGGTGGTGACGGAGCTGTCGCTGGCGGGCGCGTGTCCCCTGGTGTGTGTGTATGCATGTACTGACGTGTGTGTAGCTGCCGTCGTTCATGTCCCCGCTGGTGGTGACGGAGCTGTCGCTGGCGGGCGCGTGTCCCCTGGTGTGTGTGTATGTATGTACTGACGTGTGTGTAGCTGCCGTCGTTCATGTCCCCGCTGGTGGTGACGGAGCTGTCGCTGGCGGGCGCGTGTCCCCTGGTGTGTGTGTATGTATGTACTGACGTGTGTGTAGCTGCCGTCGTTCATGTCCCCGCTGGTGGTGACGGAGCTGTCGCTGGCGGGCGCGTGTCCCCTGGTGTGTGTGTATGTATGTACTGACGTGTGTGTAGCTGCTGTCGTTCATGTCCCCGCTGGTGGTGACGGAGCTGTCGCTGGCGGGCGCGTGTCCCCTGGTGTGTGTGTATGTATGTACTGACGTGTGTGTAGCTGCCGTCGTTCATGTCCCCGCTGGTGGTGACGGAGCTGTCGCTGGCGGGCGCGTGTCCCCTGGTGTGTGTGTATGTATGTACTGACGTGTGTGTAGCTGCCGTCGTTCATGTCCCCGCTGGTGGTGACGGAGCTGTCGCTGGCGGGCGCGTGTCCCCTGGTGTATGTGTGTGTGTATGTACTGACGTGTGTGTAGCTGCCGTCGTTCATGTCCCCGCTGGTGGTGACGGAGCTGTCGCTGGCGGGCGCGTGTCCCCTGGTGTGTGTGTATGTATGTACTGACGTGTGTGTAGCTGCCGTCGTTCATGTCCCCGCTGGTGGTGACGGAGCTGTCGCTGGCGGGCGCGTGTCCCCTGGTGTGTGTGTATGCATGTACTGACGTGTGTGTAGCTGCCGTCGTTCATGTCCCCGCTGGTGGTGACGGAGCTGTCGCTGGCGGGCGCGTGTCCCCTGGTGTGTGTGTATGTATGTACTGACGTGTGTGTAGCTGCCGTCGTTCATGTCCCCGCTGGTGGTGACGGAGCTGTCGCTGGCGGGCGCGTGTCCCCTGGTGTATGTGTGTGTATGTATGTACTGACGTGTGTGTAGCTGCCGTCGTTCATGTCCCCGCTGGTGGTGACGGAGCTGTCGCTGGCGGGCGCGTGTCCCCTGGTGTGTGTGTATGTATGTACTGACGTGTGTGTAGCTGCCGTCGTTCATGTCCCCGCTGGTGGTGACGGAGCTGTCGCTGGCGGGCGCGTGTCCCCTGGTGTGTGTGTATGTATGTACTGACGTGTGTGTAGCTGCCGTCGTTCATGTCCCCGCTGGTGGTGACGGAGCTGTCGCTGGCGGGCGCGTGTCCCCTGGTGTATGTGTGTGTATGTATGTACTGACGTGTGTGTAGCTGCCGTCGTTCATGTCCCCGCTGGTGGTGACGGAGCTGTCGCTGGCGGGCGCGTGTCCCCTGGTGTGTGTGTATGTATGTACTGACGTGTGTGTAGCTGCCGTCGTTCATGTCCCCGCTGGTGGTGACGGAGCTGTCGCTGGCGGGCGCGTCTCCCCTGGTGTGTGTGTATGTATGTACTGACGTGTGTGTAGCTGCCGTCGTTCATGTCCCCGCTGGTGGTGACGGAGCTGTCGCTGGCGGGCGCGTGTCCCCTGGTGTGTGTGTATGTATGTACTGACGTGTGTGTAGCTGCCGTCGTTCATGTCCCCGCTGGTGGTGACGGAGCTGTCGCTGGCGGGCGCGTGTCCCCTGGTGTGTGTGTATGTATGTACTGACGTGTGTGTAGCTGCCGTCGTTCATGTCCCCGCTGGTGGTGACGGAGCTGTCGCTGGCGGGCGCGTGTCCCCTGATGTGTGTGTATGTATGTACTGACGTGTGTGTAGCTGCCGTCGTTCATGTCCCCGCTGGTGGTGACGGAGCTGTCGCTGGCGGGCGCGTGTCCCCTGGTGTGTGTGTATGTATGTACTGACGTGTGTGTAGCTGCCGTCGTTCATGTCCCCGCTGGTGGTGACGGAGCTGTCGCTGGCGGGCGCGTGTCCCCTGATGTGTGTGTATGTATGTACTGACGTGTGTGTAGCTGCCGTCGTTCATGTCCCCGCTGGTGGTGACGGAGCTGTCGCTGGCGGGCGCGTGTCCCCTGGTGTGTGTGTATGTATGTACTGACGTGTGTGTAGCTGCCGTCGTTCATGTCCCCGCTGGTGGTGACGGAGCTGTCGCTGGCGGGCGCGTGTCCCCTGGTGTGTGTGTATGTATGTACTGACGTGTGTGTAGCTGCCGTCGTTCATGTCCCCGCTGGTGGTGACGGAGCTGTCGCTGGCGGGCGCGTGTCCCCTGGTGTGTGTGTATGTATGTACTGACGTGTGTGTAGCTGCCGTCGTTCATGTCCCCGCTGGTGGTGACGGAGCTGTCGCTGGCGGGCGCGTGTCCCCTGGTGTGTGTGTATGTATGTACTGACGTGTGTGTAGCTGCCGTCGTTCATGTCCCCGCTGGTGGTGACGGAGCTGTCGCTGGCGGGCGCGTGTCCCCTGGTGTGTGTGTATGTATGTACTGACGTGTGTGTAGCTGCCGTCGTTCATGTCCCCGCTGGTGGTGACGGAGCTGTCGCTGGCGGGCGCGTGTCCCCTGGTGTGTGTGTATGTATGTACTGACGTGTGTGTAGCTGCCGTCGTTCATGTCCCCGCTGGTGGTGACGGAGCTGTCGCTGGCGGGCGCGTGTCCCCTGGTGTGTGTGTATGTATGTACTGACGTGTGTGTAGCTGCCGTCGTTCATGTCCCCGCTGGTGGTGACGGAGCTGTCGCTGGCGGGCGCGTGTCCCCTGGTGTGTGTGTATGTATGTACTGACGTGTGTGTAGCTGCCGTCGTTCATGTCCCCGCTGGTGGTGACGGAGCTGTCGCTGGCGGGCGCGTGTCCCCTGGTGTGTGTGTATGTATGTACTGACGTGTGTGTAGCTGCCGTCGTTCATGTCCCCGCTGGTGGTGACGGAGCTGTCGCTGGCGGGCGCGTGTCCCCTGGTGTGCCGCGTGCTGTCCCCGGGCGCGGACTCTCGCGGCGTGTGGCTCGACGCCGACCTGCGGTATGACGGCGGCGCCTACATCACGCTACTCACGCAGATCAACCTTATGAAGCTCAAGGAGAAAAGTTAGTAATACGTCTTAATCATTCGCATAAGTAATCCATAATATTGTTTCTAATATCATAGATATCGTAACTGTAATCTACGATATTAAATCGCGCCTTTATTCAAATTTGTATGATATTGATAATGTATGTGTAAGTCATGACTAAAAATTAACCTGTTCCTTACCAGATCTAACGTTAGAAGAACAATTACTAGCAGCTACTGATAACGTTGTTGAAAACGATATGAACGTCACGTCTACGTGCGGGATATTCTCCGAAAAACAATTAAGGGTAAGTAACTACTACACTGAAATTTTGGTCTACTGTACCAATAATGCTCTACATATCAAGAGGTGCCATTATATTGTACCAGGGGACACCCAGGATAACAATATTGCCGTGCCACTGATAGGCTTTAAGAGGGCATTACGTTTGGCTGAATTCAGCGTCGCTACATAACTATGAATTAAAATTTATAGTTCGATGTATATTGGTGGTTGGATAACATTGAAAGTAACACCAAGCCAGCAATGTATGTCGAAATAGTCATTAGCCACGCCGAATTCAGCTATAAGGTACTTCATGCACTGCTCTACTGCTACAACTATCAACTATACACACTGTAATACACATTATTTTCTCATTAGAAAAAGAAGCCAGCCATATTCGACTCGGACGTAGAAGACTCGGCGGAATCGAGTAGTGACGACGAGAGTCATCCGTTACAGCCTGTTGATAGCACGGAAAGTGTACCTGTCTCTGAGTCTGTGTAAGTATATACCTTATCTCGGCTCACGGTGGTATGCTGTTCTATGCATTTTCACAGCGGAAAAAAAGTATATACCTGCATGTCCTTTTTAATTGTGAAAACAATCATTTTTTGTGCGTGCGTGTGTGTGTATGTGTTTGTGTGTACGTATGCGTTTGCTTGTGTACTAGATGTGTGTAGAAATGGGATTGTATAGTTTTATTTAACAGCCTATTGACATTGGCCTTTTTTCCTTTAACTAGATCATCGACGATAGAAGGTGGTTCGTCCAAAAAGAAGTTCCTACGGATGGTCGACAAGATTGCTACCAATAAGTACTTTCAACAGGTAAAAAAACAATAAATTCGTATAACAAGAATCAAGTTTTATATATTAAATCATTATTTCTTTTATCACCTGCCGCTATAAGTTGGCTAAATAACCTGGATATTGAAATCTGATCCACGCAGGCCATACGCAATGATGATCTTAACAAATAGATATTAATTATTATTACTGCAAGGTATATTCGAACCAATATTAAACGTAAATCATTATTTCAGGTGACAGACTACAAGTACGTGAAACGTGCGATGGAGGGCTTGTCCAATACGGACATTAAGCTGCATTTAGAGGTGCAAGGGTTAGAAGGAAGATTAGCGTTCAACTTGCCGCCGCCGCCACACGACCGGCTGTGGATGGGGTATGTGTGTCATTGGATTGTAGACCTTATTGTGTAGTGATTAGAGTTGTTATTATAGAATTATAGGAAAACATGGGATACAAGTGATCACCAATTCCAACTCCCCTTTCTGATTCAATTTATGAGACTAAAACTAGCCCCTATAGAGGAGGTTAATTTTCTATCTCCTTACGAAATCACAAAAATATGTTCACTCGTGAAAAGAGAGTTATTTTAATATAATCGTGCAAAGGAATGGAACCAAATATCTTCCACAAAAGACTTGCTTCATCAGCTCATACAATGTCCCCACCGAGGGGCTCGAGCCTACCCTGAATTAGGGTGATTAGGCCTTAGTCAACCACGCTGACCTATTGCTTGTTGGTCGACTTCACACACAACCTTAGAATTTTTTACCAGGTGTGTGCAGCAGAAGACTAGACTTGCTCATCAAAACTAAAACCATCATTCATCACATTTCAGTTTCCGCACGAACCCCCAACTAGTGCTAAAAGCCCGGCCAGCCGTGGGCGCGCGCACGCTCCGCTTCGCGCACATCTCCAACTGGATCGAGCAGAAACTCACCAAGGAGTTCGAGAAGTTCCTCGTGCTCCCCAACATGGAGGACTTCATCATCGACTGCATGACTCCCACGCCTGTGTACTTTGAATGAACGAGGTGTCAAACATTCACAAGTAAATAAATGAATGGTGTTAATAATGAACATTTACTTCGAATGAACGAACGGTGTCAAACATTCAGTGAACAAATTAAATAATCTATGGACTTTGTGAACGAATGATACTTGTAACACTTATATGGAGTGAATTATTTAATCTATGGACTGTTGAATGAATGATTCCTATATAACGGTTTTAGAGAGTGAACGAATGAAGCTTATAAAGGAGTGAACTTATAGAAGTTGGAATTTGGTGCGTATAAAAACCTTAATAGGTATGGAAAAATCAGTCGGTTTAGTTAGTAGAATATTGTGTTCTATTTACCTCAATATAGAGCTGCTTTTCGGTTGTTTAAGTCATAGAATATGAGCCAGAAATGCCATTCAAAATGGTTTTTATTTGGAAGAAAATAAAGTTCAAAATTGCGTAGTAAGTTAGTTGATTTTCACCCACGATCAAATGGTATGGGTTTCCTTGTACCTATACTAATACTATGTATATGGGATACCGCTCAGCATTTTTGAATATCACAGTTTTCAGGGTGATTTTCAAGCTACTATTTAATAGGCATTTGTTGCTGAATAGATGTGTGATTTAGTTGTGGTCTAGAATATACTATTTTTATAATAACGACATTCATTAGATATACCTTAATATTATTTTTTGTGTAATTTCAATATTACAGCGATTTACATGACAATTATCGCGCGATTTCGTAGCGACTTTACGTAGATATTGTTAGTCTATTAAAGTCGATATGAAACGGTTCAAAAATAGGGCTGGAGTTATTTTTAAGATTACGAACGAAAATTAATTTAAGTATGGTTTTAAAATTCTTAACAAAATTATAGTGTCTTATTTTAATATGTCTTGTAATCGTTTTAATATTGTATAGAATTGTAAAATATATTGAAAATTCTTATTTTTATTTTATGAAATACAAAGGGTTCGGAAATAATTTTTATATAAATGTTAGATAAATAATGAATTAAACAATACATTTTAATATGACAACAATATACAGCATGTTACTAAAACACTGTCCGATCCATTACATATTTTTTTCTAGAGTTATTTCGCTTAAGGTTAACTAGACATTTTTAATAACATACTGTATAAATTATATATAAAATATCCACACTAGGTACCTATTAAATGAATTTAAATATTATAGTGCAATTTATTATTTCTATTATTTAATTTAAATAACAAATGTATTATTTTATTTGAACTGTGATTTCAACTTAGTTTAAATTATTTATTTATTTACTTTCCTATGTAATAGATACACATTCACACACGATACATCACAAACATTTATATATAGGGTGTTCAGGAAAGGGGAAATTCCTATCTGATCACAAGTTAATTAAGTGGTTGCATCTGACACTAAATTTTCCCGAGTGATCACAGATATCAGTGTGTTAGTTAGTGATCAGTTAGGAAAATATTATCACTTTTTTGGTTCCATTAATAGATTTACGATGATTTAAGATTTTTTCTGATTATTTAAGAATTAAATATTGGTGCGATCAGATGCAACCGTCTTTTGGCCGCGTTTTAGATTGAGAAAGCCTTTATGCAACACCCTGTATATGAAATTAATTATATTTTAGAATTATGTATATTGAAAAATCACTTCGCCAAAAATAGATAGTTTATATTAATTAGGTATTACTTAATATTTAAACTGGGTTCAAACACTTTCATATTGTATATCCCAGTCTAAATAATAATTGTTTGTAATAGTCCACAAAAATGAAAAAAAAAAATGTTGTTACCGAATCGACTGAAAGTATTGTTTTCAAATGATAATTTAATTAAAAATATTAATAGTTATCATAGTTCAAGGATATTTACTTTTTATATTCATTCTAGTTTCCAATATTTGACATTTGCAACGATTAAGTTCTAGATATAGTTGTATATCTTACTTCCCCTTTAAAGCATATAAGGTCATATCCTTAAGGTACAATTTGGTAGCCGACTGCATACAGCAGCAGTAGACCACACGTCGTCGCTTCACGTCATCATCACACGTCGTTTCTTCGTGTCGCTGCAGTTATGATTTCGAACCCGACTGCAGACGGCAACAGCAGATGGCATCCAGTAGTGGCGCTGCGTCATTTGGTCTGCTGCTGCTGTATGCAGTCGGCTACCAACTTGTACCTTTAAGTTGAAAACGTGTAGGGATAAACAAATACAATATTCCTTAAATTATGATAACTCTAAAAATAGTTGTTTTAGACAATAATTCCATCGTAATCCTGTTACATTTAAAAGCATTTTAAAATTTTATATAAATGGTGTTTAAAAAAAATATCTATTTGTATTCCAAAATCTATTTTGAATATTTACCTTAGACATATAAATACCTTATATTTTTCTAGTTGTATCTAGTAGGTTTTCTAAAAAAAATAGTTTTTGATTTCGTAATCTGTCTCCCGTGTATGTAAGATTGCTATTCGTAAACTTGAAAATAATAATTCGCACAATTTTATTTTTATCAATATTGGTCAAACATATTCGCTAAATTTCAAAATTTTCATTGCCAAAACGCGTATAAACAATACATTATATATTTGCACTATATTTTAATATGCAGTTGTGCTGAGCTAGTAGGTTTTCAATAAATGAATTTGTTCTAAGCGTGAAAGTAACTCGACGTAAAGAAATGTGAATTCTAATGTGTACTACATAAAGTACATTTTCTTATTTCAGTAGAAATTAAGCTAAAAAGGTAATTTTGAACTAATCTAAACTCTATGTAGTACTGATTAGAGTTCACGTTTCCTTGACTGCAAGGGTTATTGTGAAGATTATTAACGGTGTGTCAATGTATGAATTATGAAGGCTGTTATTGTATTGCTCATTTGTGTATGATAATTGGTTTGGATTGTTTGGTATTCGGCGTTTCTGTCTCTTTCTATCTCACCGCTTTTGGGTAAAGAGTAAGAGAGAAAATATAAATATAAGCTTGCTTTTTGATACTGTAATATAACCTTTTTATTATAAATGCTTCTGGTTTTACTTTAGCGAGATCAGAACAAAGCTTCGCAAGTACATTTTGTTAACAAAAGACCGAATTTGATAGAAATTAGTCGAGGAATTCGACTAAATTCGATTAATTCTGTTAAAATGTTTTCATATCGTCGAATACCAAACTTGTTTGCGAATTTAGAAGGGAGTTGAAGTTGAAAGCGCTTTATTCGAATTTTTTTATTATATGTACTATTGGTGCTTTAACCCAATGAATGCATCTATCGCCAAAATTTTGCCTAAAACTGCCGTCAGTCTACCAATATTAAAATTAATCAAAAATATCAATATAATATGTAATCTGGTTCAACTTGACTCGAAACTAGTTAATTGAAATAAAAACAAGATTTTTGTTGAAATCATGAAATGTCAAATCTAATCGAAACGAGTTATATTTAAAAAAAAAACAAGATTATTGTTGATATCCATATTATCATGACAGAAATCTTTGAATTTCGCCATCTTTGGGAGTCCGCCATATTGTATTTAAAATGACGTTACTTAGTCAAACATTCGTTCTTATTAAAAACGTTCCGTATGTATTTGAGTGAATTTGAACCAGATTCAAGTTTACAAACTAAATATTTGTAAAAGTTCTTACAAATGACATATCAAAAAGTATAAATTGATGTACCTGTTCATAAAATATATCGATTATTTACTAGGGTCAGGTTACACTGGCCGGCCAACCAACAACAATTAATTGTTAAAATGTTTGATTCATGGCCTAATCTTGTAAAAAATATTTTAAAAAATAAGCAATGTGGCATGCATCTTCTGTTCTATTTAAAAATACAAATTTTAACTAACTAAACCTAATGAATTTGTTAATTAAAATATCATAATTATCAGCTCATATAATGTCCCCACCGAGGGGCTCGACCTTACCCTGAATTAGGGTGATCCTAAATTAAAATATATATAAATAGCTGGGTATATAAAAGATTTCATTTGCATTAGAGTCAAGTACCCTCAAATCCTCGACAATACTTTAGTTGGAATCGCTACAAATGCTTCAATACATGACTGAATCAATGAACTGTAATTAGATGTATTCAGGGTCTTACTAACTGTATATAAGGCCTCAGTTAATATACAAATATATATAAAATATTCATTATATTATGTATATTTGACATTAACAACATCGGCTTTAAAAAAAACTGTAAATTGTTATTATTATACTTAAAAAACGTTTTAAATGTATGTAATTTTTATTTTCGTTATTTTTTATTTTATTGCAATTAAAAGAATATGTTTTATGTTTGTTTATATGTATGTATGAATATAGTCACACAGTGATGTATGAATTCACATGGTGTACCAAATATATAAGGACATTTTATGTACATAGTTACGAAATTATAAAGTTTTTATGTGATATTATGTATAGTTAAGAGTTAAACCGTGCCGAGTAGTTTTTCTATGTGGTATCAGTTGTGATTTTTCAAATAAATGAATTGCTATATTAGTTTGTGTTTCTTTATTTTAAACCAATAAAATCGGATAGAATTCTCATACCTATATATTCACTTCTTAAGTATCTTTTAAGGTTGATTATATCGTATCATAACAATAAATAAAAATACACAACAGTAAATAAAACAATGGTATGAAATACAAACAAATAATCACTTCTTCTCGTCGTCCAAATCTCTTTTTATAGTAAACCCAATTCTTATAAATATAAAGTAGAATATTTCGACTAAACTAAGGAATGAGAACCCTAGGAACACTCCGAGCAGACCCCCGATGTTGGCGAAGAAATCGGTGATTCCGAACATCTCGGAGCGCTGCATCGCCACGAAATAAGGCTGCTTGAAGTACATGATCACACCCGAGTACTTTGTCGTATTCTTATTGTATTTACTTAACTTCTCCAAGTATTCTGTGGTTATAAAATCTGTACTTTCACTGACTTTGGACAAGTTCCTCAAATAATCTGTTTTTCTGTAATCTGTCTTGAGCACCTCGGCGTCGTACTGGATACTGTCGCACAGCGGCAGGCAGCGACACGTGTGCACGCTCGCGTCCTCTTCCGCTTGTAACTCTCTCTGCGCCATCAGACGTTGGGATTTTATCAAACAAGGATTCACCAATGGACTGCACACCGGTGCCCCGGTCAAGGGACGAGGCATATAAAACGCGACACATCCACACACTTGCATCGTATAATTCGTCAAACACTCGAGTTGACAGTTACTGAAAGTGTATATTTTAAAATAGCGCAATTGCTTTTCGTCGGAGAAGTAACACTGTCGTTTTTCTACGGAATATTTTTTCAAAGATTTGGAGGATCTGAAGATGGTGGCGCTGATGGCGAGCGAGGTGCGCTGGTCGTTAAGCGCGGCGTAGTAGTAGACGGAGGCGCGCGGCACGTCGGCCGGGTGGCTCAGGTAGAGCTTGTAGCCGGTGATCATGCTGTTGCAGAGCGGGTCCTCGTCGGCCGAGTCGCTGTGCAGCCGGATCACCATGTGCGGCACCGTCTGCTTGAGCCGGCTGCGCTCCGGGTACGCGTCCCGCACGAACTGGTTGTATCCGGTGTCGGGCGACCACCCGCGGCTCGGCCTCGCGCTCTCCATGCTGCTCCACACGCCCTCGCGGAACACCTCGCTCGCCGCCAGGTTGTTGTACGTGAAACACAAACCCTCGGACGTGTACGTGTTCGTGAAATTGCATTTGTTGTAAGTGCACGGAAATAGAGTTTCTTCGATGGTCGGCGATACTTTGTTTATTCTATCTATGACTGTCAAGTTGGTCACCCTCTTTGAGCGTGACTCCGTTTTCTTTCGTCTCGTTCCACACAGCATCCTGATATCGGTGAATTCTTCTAAATCGGTTAGGTTTAAAGTGTTGGCAGCTTTATACCTTTGTTCGTATTTGTAGACGCTGGCTTTGCACTTGACTTGAGGGCAGATGGTGATGGCCGGCACGGGGATGGACCCGGCGGAGATCATGCGCTCCCCGACGGTCACTATCACGGGGCTGGTGTTCCATTTGTCGCAGACGTTACTGATGTGGTACCCGCACAATATGATACTCGTGAAGAACGTCAACACCCAGAACACTCTCTCGAACATTGTAAGCGACCTCTCGGAGGTGTACCGCAGGCCGTGAAGCGTCGAGTTCTTCGCGTAGTCTATCAACAGTTCAGTCACTAGTCTCTTGTGACGTTTCTTTCTCTCCTTCTTAATCCAAACTTGTTTCTGCATCTCGGCTATCTTCGGTAATACAGCCTCCATTGGTGCTGGTTGTTTCTCCAACGAAATACAAATTGTGACTGATCTACAATACAACGGTTACATAATTCATGTTAATTAATTAAGTCCCTTGGGAATAGGATTATTGTGCAAGTCACGAAAATATAATTTAGTAAATTAGTAGGAATAAAATATATGGTACATTTTTGTAGTTTTCATTAATTACTGCCAGCTTATGTCAGTTTTTATTAATTTTGGTGTATTATAGTAGATCCCTAGGCGACCGGGTTCCAGGAAATATAAATATCTGAAGTACTATAAAATCGAGTGTCAATACCAGCAAAAGTCACCTGATGGAAAGTAACACGAATGCCCATTACAGACAAATGTTGGACTCACCAACTGAAGTCTTCAGTTTGTGAGTCTCGTGTGCCCAGTAAAAGTTCAAACTGGAAAACAGTAACGTTTTAGTACTACTGCAGCGCATATTTTGCAATGCGGCTATGCCCACTCACACGGAATCGTACATGAGTCCTGCTACCTGAGAAGATAGTTAAATAAAACATTTTTTAAGGTAAATGGATGTAATTTGTCAAAGGACAAATCGGAATTAAAATATACTTACATGAAATCGTGTTGAAATATATTAATTACCAAACAGGGCGACGATCAATTGTATGTACAAATATTAATTAGTAGTAGGTCATACTTTAAATTTGGGGCTGGACTTTTAGTAATTGAATACATTATACAACGAGCAGGAACACACCTGTGCTGTGACCTCGCCTCTATAGAATATAACTAAAATATACAACTAATTGCGAATGAGAAAATTACTTAATTAAAATTATAAGTAAGTTACTTATGTTATGTGTACTTGTGCGTGAATGAGTGTGTGCGTAGTTTCTAATACCCTAGATACAAGGTCACGGACTTAGTTCGGAGTCAGTTACTGTAATGAGATGATGGGCTGAATGAGTGTGTTTGTGATCTTGATCTTTGATCTTGATCTTTGATCTTTGATCTTTGATCTTGATCTTTGATCTTGATCTTTGATCTTGATCTTTGATCTTGATCTTTGATCTTGATCTTTGATCTTGATCTTTGATCTTGATCTTTGATCTTGATCTTTGATCTTGATCTTTGATCTTGATCTTTGATCTTGATCTTTGATCTTGATCTTTGATCTTGATCTTTGATCTTGATCTTTGATCTTGATCTTTGATCTTGATCTTTGATCTTGATCTTTGATCTTGATCTTTGATCTTGATCTTTGATCTTGATCTTTGATCTTGATCTTTGATCTTGATCTTTGATCTTGATCTTTGATCTTGATCTTTGATCTTGATCTTTGATCTTGATCTTTGATCTTGTTCTTTGATCTTGATCTTTGATCTTGATCTTTGATCTTGATCTTTGATCTTGATCTTTGATCTTGATCTTTGATCTTGATCTTTGATCTTGATCTTTGATCTTGATCTTTGATCTTGATCTTTGATCTTGATCTTTGATCTTGATCTTTGATCTTGATCTTTGATCTTGATCTTTGATCTTGATCTTTGATCTTGATCTTTGATCTTGATCTTTGATCTTGATCTTTGATCTTGATCTTTGATCTTGATCTTTGATCTTGATCTTTGATCTTGATCTTTGATCTTGATCTTTGATCTTGATCTTTGATCTTGATCTTTGATCTTGATCTTTGATCTTGATCTTTGATCTTGATCTTTGATCTTGATCTTTGATCTTGATCTTTGATCTTGATCTTTGATCTTGATCTTTGATCTTGATCTTTGATCTTGATCTTTGATCTTGATCTTTGATCTTGATCTTTGATCTTGATCTTTGATCTTGATCTTTGATCTTGATCTTTGATCTTGATCTTTGATCTTGATCTTTGATCTTGATCTTTGATCTTGATCTTTGATCTTGATCTTTGATCTTGATCTTTGATCTTGATCTTTGATCTTGATCTTTGATCTTGATCTTTGATCTTGATCTTTGATCTTGATCTTTGATCTTGATCTTTGATCTTGATCTTTGATCTTGATCTTTGATCTTGATCTTTGATCTTGATCTTTGATCTTGATCTTTGATCTTGATCTTTGATCTTGATCTTTGATCTTGATCTTTGATCTTGATCTTTGATCTTGATCTTTGATCTTGATCTTTGATCTTGATCTTTGATCTTGATCTTTGATCTTGATCTTTGATCTTGATCTTTGATCTTGATCTTTGATCTTGATCTTTGATCTTGATCTTTGATCTTGATCTTTGATCTTGATCTTTGATCTTGATCTTTGATCTTGATCTTTGATCTTGATCTTTGATCTTGATCTTTGATCTTGATCTTTGATCTTGATCTTTGATCTTGATCTTTGATCTTGATCTTTGATCTTGATCTTTGATCTTGATCTTTGATCTTGATCTTTGATCTTGATCTTTGATCTTGATCTTTGATCTTGATCTTTGATCTTGATCTTTGATCTTGATCTTTGATCTTGATCTTTGATCTTGATCTTTGATCTTGATCTTTGATCTTGATCTTTGATCTTGATCTTTGATCTTGATCTTTGATCTTGATCTTTGATCTTGATCTTTGATCTTGATCTTTGATCTTGATCTTTGATCTTGATCTTTGATCTTGATCTTTGATCTTGATCTTTGATCTTGATCTTTGATCTTGATCTTTGATCTTGATCTTTGATCTTGATCTTTGATCTTGATCTTTGATCTTGATCTTTGATCTTGATCTTTGATCTTGATCTTTGATCTTGATCTTTGATCTTGATCTTTGATCTTGATCTTTGATCTTGATCTTTGATCTTGATCTTTGATCTTGATCTTTGATCTTGATCTTTGATCTTGATCTTTGATCTTGATCTTTGATCTTGATCTTTGATCTTGATCTTTGATCTTGATCTTTGATCTTGATCTTTGATCTTGATCTTTGATCTTGATCTTTGATCTTGATCTTTGATCTTGATCTTTGATCTTGATCTTTGATCTTGATCTTTGATCTTGATCTTTGATCTTGATCTTTGATCTTGATCTTTGATCTTGATCTTTGATCTTGATCTTTGATCTTGATCTTTGATCTTGATCTTTGATCTTGATCTTTGATCTTGATCTTTGATCTTGATCTTTGATCTTGATCTTTGATCTTGATCTTTGATCTTGATCTTTGATCTTGATCTTTGATCTTGATCTTTGATCTTGATCTTTGATCTTGATCTTTGATCTTGATCTTTGATCTTGATCTTTGATCTTGATCTTTGATCTTGATCTTTGATCTTGATCTTTGATCTTGATCTTTGATCTTGATCTTTGATCTTGATCTTTGATCTTGATCTTTGATCTTGATCTTTGATCTTGATCTTTGATCTTGATCTTTGATCTTGATCTTTGATCTTGATCTTTGATCTTGATCTTTGATCTTGATCTTTGATCTTGATCTTTGATCTTGATCTTTGATCTTGATCTTTGATCTTGATCTTTGATCTTGATCTTTGATCTTGATCTTTGATCTTGATCTTTGATCTTGATCTTTGATCTTGATCTTTGATCTTGATCTTTGATCTTGATCTTTGATCTTGATCTTTGATCTTGATCTTTGATCTTGATCTTTGATCTTGATCTTTGATCTTGATCTTTGATCTTGATCTTGATCTTTGATCTTGATCTTTGATCTTGATCTTTGATCTTGATCTTTGATCTTGATCTTTGATCTTGATCTTTGATCTTGATCTTTGATCTTGATCTTTGATCTTGATCTTTGATCTTGATCTTTGATCTTGATCTTTGATCTTGATCTTTGATCTTGATCTTTGATCTTGATCTTTGATCTTGATCTTTGATCTTGATCTTTGATCTTGATCTTTGATCTTGATCTTTGATCTTGATCTTTGATCTTGATCTTTGATCTTGATCTTTGATCTTGATCTTTGATCTTGATCTTTGATCTTGATCTTTGATCTTGATCTTTGATCTTGATCTTTGATCTTGATCTTTGATCTTGATCTTTGATCTTGATCTTTGATCTTGATCTTTGATCTTGATCTTTGATCTTGATCTTTGATCTTGATCTTTGATCTTGATCTTTGATCTTGATCTTTGATCTTGATCTTTGATCTTGATCTTTGATCTTGATCTTTGATCTTGATCTTTGATCTTGATCTTTGATCTTGATCTTTGATCTTGATCTTTGATCTTGATCTTTGATCTTGATCTTTGATCTTGATCTTTGATCTTGATCTTTGATCTTGATCTTTGATCTTGATCTTTGATCTTGATCTTTGATCTTGATCTTTGATCTTGATCTTTGATCTTGATCTTTGATCTTGATCTTTGATCTTGATCTTTGATCTTGATCTTTGATCTTGATCTTTGATCTTGATCTTTGATCTTGATCTTTGATCTTGATCTTTGATCTTGATCTTTGATCTTGATCTTTGATCTTGATCTTTGATCTTGATCTTTGATCTTGATCTTTGATCTTGATCTTTGATCTTGATCTTTGATCTTGATCTTTGATCTTGATCTTTGATCTTGATCTTTGATCTTGATCTTTGATCTTGATCTTTGATCTTGATCTTTGATCTTGATCTTTGATCTTGATCTTTGATCTTGATCTTTGATCTTGATCTTTGATCTTGATCTTTGATCTTGATCTTTGATCTTGATCTTTGATCTTGATCTTTGATCTTGATCTTTGATCTTGATCTTTGATCTTGATCTTTGATCTTGATCTTTGATCTTGATCTTTGATCTTGATCTTTGATCTTGATCTTTGATCTTGATCTTTGATCTTGATCTTTGATCTTGATCTTTGATCTTGATCTTTGATCTTGATCTTTGATCTTGATCTTTGATCTTGATCTTTGATCTTGATCTTTGATCTTGATCTTTGATCTTGATCTTTGATCTTGATCTTTGATCTTGATCTTTGATCTTGATCTTTGATCTTGATCTTTGATCTTGATCTTTGATCTTGATCTTTGATCTTGATCTTTGATCTTGATCTTTGATCTTGATCTTTGATCTTGATCTTTGATCTTGATCTTTGATCTTGATCTTTGATCTTGATCTTTGATCTTGATCTTTGATCTTGATCTTTGATCTTGATCTTTGATCTTGATCTTTGATCTTGATCTTTGATCTTGATCTTTGATCTTGATCTTTGATCTTGATCTTTGATCTTGATCTTTGATCTTGATCTTTGATCTTGATCTTTGATCTTGATCTTTGATCTTGATCTTTGATCTTGATCTTTGATCTTGATCTTTGATCTTGATCTTTGATCTTGATCTTTGATCTTGATCTTTGATCTTGATCTTTGATCTTGATCTTTGATCTTGATCTTTGATCTTGATCTTTGATCTTGATCTTTGATCTTGATCTTTGATCTTGATCTTTGATCTTGATCTTTGATCTTGATCTTTGATCTTGATCTTTGATCTTGATCTTTGATCTTGATCTTTGATCTTGATCTTTGATCTTGATCTTTGATCTTGATCTTTGATCTTGATCTTTGATCTTGATCTTTGATCTTGATCTTTGATCTTGATCTTTGATCTTGATCTTTGATCTTGATCTTTGATCTTGATCTTTGATCTTGATCTTTGATCTTGATCTTTGATCTTTGATCTTGATCTTTGATCTTGATCTTTGATCTTGATCTTTGATCTTGATCTTTGATCTTGATCTTTGATCTTGATCTTTGATCTTGATCTTTGATCTTGATCTTTGATCTTGATCTTTGATCTTGATCTTTGATCTTGATCTTTGATCTTTGATCTTGATCTTTGATCTTGATCTTTGATCTTGATCTTTGATCTTGATCTTGATCTTGATCTTGATCTTTGATCTTGATCTTTGATCTTGATCTTTGATCTTGATCTTTGATCTTGATCTTTGATCTTGATCTTTGATCTTGATCTTTGATCTTGATCTTTGATCTTGATCTTTGATCTTGATCTTTGATCTTGATCTTTGATCTTGATCTTTGATCTTGATCTTTGATCTTGATCTTGATCTTTGATCTTGATCTTTGATCTTGATCTTTGATCTTGATCTTTGATCTTGATCTTTGATCTTGATCTTTGATCTTGATCTTTGATCTTGATCTTTGATCTTGATCTTTGATCTTGATCTTTGATCTTGATCTTTGATCTTGATCTTTGATCTTGATCTTTGATCTTGATCTTTGATCTTGATCTTTGATCTTGATCTTTGATCTTGATCTTTGATCTTGATCTTTGATCTTGATCTTTGATCTTGATCTTTGATCTTGATCTTTGATCTTGATCTTTGATCTTGATCTTTGATCTTGATCTTTGATCTTGATCTTTGATCTTGATCTTTGATCTTGATCTTGATCTTTGATCTTGATCTTTGATCTTGATCTTTGATCTTGATCTTTGATCTTGATCTTTGATCTTGATCTTTGATCTTGATCTTTGATCTTGATCTTTGATCTTGATCTTTGATCTTGATCTTTGATCTTGATCTTTGATCTTGATCTTTGATCTTGATCTTTGATCTTGATCTTTGATCTTGATCTTTGATCTTGATCTTTGATCTTGATCTTTGATCTTGATCTTTGATCTTGATCTTTGATCTTGATCTTTGATCTTGATCTTTGATCTTGATCTTTGATCTTGATCTTTGATCTTGATCTTTGATCTTGATCTTTGATCTTGATCTTTGATCTTGATCTTTGATCTTGATCTTTGATCTTGATCTTTGATCTTGATCTTTGATCTTGATCTTTGATCTTGATCTTTGATCTTGATCTTTGATCTTGATCTTTGATCTTGATCTTTGATCTTGATCTTTGATCTTGATCTTTGATCTTGATCTTTGATCTTGATCTTTGATCTTGATCTTTGATCTTTGATCTTGATCTTTGATCTTGATCTTTGATCTTGATCTTTGATCTTGATCTTTGATCTTGATCTTTGATCTTGATCTTTGATCTTGATCTTTGATCTTGATCTTTGATCTTGATCTTTGATCTTGATCTTTGATCTTGATCTTTGATCTTGATCTTTGATCTTGATCTTTGATCTTGATCTTTGATCTTGATCTTTGATCTTGATCTTTGATCTTGATCTTTGATCTTGATCTTTGATCTTGATCTTTGATCTTGATCTTTGATCTTGATCTTTGATCTTGATCTTTGATCTTGATCTTTGATCTTGATCTTTGATCTTGATCTTTGATCTTGATCTTTGATCTTGATCTTTGATCTTGATCTTTGATCTTGATCTTTGATCTTGATCTTTGATCTTGATCTTTGATCTTGATCTTTGATCTTGATCTTTGATCTTGATCTTTGATCTTGATCTTTGATCTTGATCTTTGATCTTGATCTTTGATCTTGATCTTTGATCTTGATCTTTGATCTTGATCTTTGATCTTGATCTTTGATCTTGATCTTTGATCTTGATCTTTGATCTTGATCTTTGATCTTGATCTTTGATCTTGATCTTTGATCTTGATCTTTGATCTTGATCTTTGATCTTGATCTTTGATCTTGATCTTTGATCTTGATCTTGTGATCTTGATCTTTGATCTTGATCTTTGATCTTGATCTTTGATCTTGATCTTTGATCTTGATCTTTGATCTTGATCTTTGATCTTGATCTTTGATCTTGATCTTTGATCTTGATCTTTGATCTTGATCTTTGATCTTGATCTTTGATCTTGATCTTTGATCTTGATCTTTGATCTTGATCTTTGATCTTGATCTTTGATCTTGATCTTTGATCTTGATCTTTGATCTTGATCTTTGATCTTGATCTTTGATCTTGATCTTTGATCTTGATCTTTGATCTTGATCTTTGATCTTGATCTTTGATCTTGATCTTTGATCTTGATCTTTGATCTTGATCTTTGATCTTGATCTTTGATCTTGATCTTTGATCTTGATCTTTGATCTTGATCTTTGATCTTGATCTTTGATCTTGATCTTTGATCTTGATCTTTGATCTTGATCTTTGATCTTGATCTTTGATCTTGATCTTTGATCTTGATCTTTGATCTTGATCTTTGATCTTGATCTTTGATCTTGATCTTTGATCTTGATCTTTGATCTTGATCTTTGATCTTGATCTTTGATCTTGATCTTTGATCTTGATCTTTGATCTTGATCTTTGATCTTGATCTTTGATCTTGATCTTTGATCTTGATCTTTGATCTTGATCTTTGATCTTGATCTTTGATCTTGATCTTTGATCTTGATCTTTGATCTTGATCTTTGATCTTGATCTTTGATCTTGATCTTTGATCTTGATCTTTGATCTTGATCTTTGATCTTGATCTTTGATCTTGATCTTTGATCTTGATCTTTGATCTTGATCTTTGATCTTGATCTTTGATCTTGATCTTTGATCTTGATCTTTGATCTTGATCTTTGATCTTGATCTTTGATCTTGATCTTTGATCTTGATCTTTGATCTTGATCTTTGATCTTGATCTTTGATCTTGATCTTTGATCTTGATCTTTGATCTTGATCTTTGATCTTGATCTTTGATCTTGATCTTTGATCTTGATCTTTGATCTTGATCTTTGATCTTGATCTTTGATCTTGATCTTTGATCTTGATCTTTGATCTTGATCTTTGATCTTGATCTTTGATCTTGATCTTTGATCTTGATCTTTGATCTTGATCTTTGATCTTGATCTTTGATCTTGATCTTTGATCTTGATCTTTGATCTTGATCTTTGATCTTGATCTTTGATCTTGATCTTTGATCTTGATCTTTGATCTTGATCTTTGATCTTGATCTTTGATCTTGATCTTTGATCTTGATCTTTGATCTTGATCTTTGATCTTGATCTTTGATCTTGATCTTTGATCTTGATCTTTGATCTTGATCTTTGATCTTGATCTTTGATCTTGATCTTTGATCTTGATCTTTGATCTTGATCTTTGATCTTGATCTTTGATCTTGATCTTTGATCTTGATCTTTGATCTTGATCTTTGATCTTGATCTTTGATCTTGATCTTTGATCTTGATCTTTGATCTTGATCTTTGATCTTGATCTTTGATCTTGATCTTTGATCTTGATCTTTGATCTTGATCTTTGATCTTGATCTTTGATCTTGATCTTTGATCTTGATCTTTGATCTTGATCTTTGATCTTGATCTTTGATCTTGATCTTTGATCTTGATCTTTGATCTTGATCTTTGATCTTGATCTTTGATCTTGATCTTTGATCTTGATCTTTGATCTTGATCTTTGATCTTGATCTTTGATCTTGATCTTTGATCTTGATCTTTGATCTTGATCTTTGATCTTGATCTTTGATCTTGATCTTTGATCTTGATCTTTGATCTTGATCTTTGATCTTGATCTTTGATCTTGATCTTTGATCTTGATCTTTGATCTTGATCTTTGATCTTGATCTTTGATCTTGATCTTTGATCTTGATCTTTGATCTTGATCTTTGATCTTGATCTTTGATCTTGATCTTTGATCTTGATCTTTGATCTTGATCTTTGATCTTGATCTTTGATCTTGATCTTTGATCTTGATCTTTGATCTTGATCTTTGATCTTGATCTTTGATCTTGATCTTTGATCTTGATCTTTGATCTTGATCTTTGATCTTGATCTTTGATCTTGATCTTTGATCTTGATCTTTGATCTTTGATCTTGATCTTTGATCTTGATCTTTGATCTTGATCTTTGATCTTGATCTTTGATCTTGATCTTTGATCTTGATCTTTGATCTTGATCTTTGATCTTGATCTTTGATCTTGATCTTTGATCTTGATCTTTGATCTTGATCTGTGATGATATCTCAAAAGATTTTTAGGCATTACGATGATATTTTATAACAATTTTATTTTCAAGTATGATACGTCGCAATGTTGTGGCAGGCAAACATGTGCAATATTGGTGTTGGCGCAGCGTTGACAAGCTTACATTGCCTTCTCGTTTGCTCTATATGACGATCCGTGTAATAGAAAGAGAAGCTCGATAATGTTGACAGATGAACGTCAGCTCTAAGGCGGCTTCTTCAGATACAAGAGAGATCTTGGTCGTGATCCTTATTCTATGGGTAATAATGTTTGAATTTGCGGAATGTCTTGAAACAATGACAAACTCAATGCCCACAACAGACAGACCAAGAAGATCGCGTCACGAGAATTTGCTTATGTTTAATACGAATTTAATAAAATGAAACAAATTATTAAATTTCAATCTATTTTATTTAACAGCTTCGTTCTTCTAAAATATAATAATGTTTAAACACTGTCATATCGTTAAACTTTATATAATATATTCGTATATGTACAATAGGCATTTAATAACACTTGATGCTCAATATCACATAGAACAATATAATATAATTATTTTATAATATATTAGTATAAGCTTTCACATTTATCTTATCCTATGGTAGATATATTACATAGTATTTTTACATTACTTCTTAGCATTATATAGGTTATCAAAAAGCACAGATCCTAGCCCTAGAATTCATCCATGAATAGTTTTCAGGATTCCGTGCTCAATGCATCGAACTTTATTTCGTTATGGAAGACTAATTTGAACAAAGCAGTAAGCACCATGATTTTATATAGCTTTGTAATAATACATAAACAGACAAGTTATTGTATCTGTTAGATATTTCAATAAAGTTTCCATATAAGTAAGTATTTATTATAATAGGAATAATATCGATTATTTACACTAATTGAGTACAAAAAGGTATGTAAATAAAATGTCTTTAGATTCTATAACTTTATAACATAAAATTATGTTTGTATAACAAAAAAAAAATAGAAAAACATGTGCGCTCTCTCTTTCGTTCTCAATAAAACTCGCATGTGAGGAAAAGAGACAAAATACGGATTAGTTAAACGTAACTTTGTTGATCAAAAGAATAATATAAGATTATGTTTGCAAAAACAAAAGATAAAAGTTATTTATGGTACAAGCGAGTAAAGTCACAGTAAAGTTGGTGAATACTTCCGAGGCTCTATTGAGGCCCGAGCTGAACTCACTTGTGAATAAAACGTGTCATTATTCAACTGTTTTTGCACAAATAAGAACCCCTTTATGAGCGAGTGTGTTGAAAAATATGTAAGTATTTTAAACTCTAAGCTTTGTCCATCGAAATATTAGTTTAAAATAAGGATTATTTTACAATCTGTTTCTAAAATATGTCTACAGGATATCTAACCTTATCGTATATATGTACAGAGTTGAGATCAACCTTACATCTATGAAGATCTTAAACATTTTGGCACTGCGGACCACTTCATTCCATTACAATTTACAATGGATGCGTTTGGCTGAATTAAGATATTAGTATTTTTTACTACTTAGTAGCATCATTGCATAGTAGAATTACTAAATAGTAGTGTTACTACTAAGGCCCGGCGCCCTTTATTAGCATCGGCTAGGCTAGGATTTTAGGTGATAAAAAGCTTTATACATTAACCTCATGGCAATAAAGTAGAAATTTCCATGATACGATCGTAATAACAAAAATACCGCTTCGGTCAAATTTCTACTTTATTGCCATTACGTTAAAGTATAAAGCTTTTTATCACCTAAAATCCTAGCATTGCCGATGCTTACAAAGAGCGCTGGGCCTAAGTAATATTACTATTTTTTAGTAACATGGTCAAAATAGTGAGATAACTTAATATCAAGTTAAGTAAATCCCATCTTGACCACAATCAATACGTCTGATATACCAAGATCTTAGTTCCACCAAACACACCCAATATATTTAACAAGTTACAACTAACAATGTACATTGGTATTTACATTATATTTCACATTTTGTCTTGAAAGAACTGTTTATAACCATTTACAATAGCATAATAGTAGTAACATTACAAGGTAGAGCATGATGATATTTATAGAGGATTTAGAGATTAACGTTGGAATCTGTACCTTAACGCCACTAAAGGCCTATTTCACCATCTTTAAGTAACTTTCTGAGTAGTTACTCACATGTTTTGTATTTGTAAGAAAGAACTAACGTTACTTGGTGAGTACATTTACTTGAAGGTCGTGAAATAAGCCCTAAGTATCATTAGTCATCTTAAAACTGCTTTTCTCCGTACCCAGCAGTAACTGAGATACGAAAAAACTGCCACTTGAAAAGTTGTTTACGACCAAATTGGACACTCAATTCTTGGACAGTTACTATTGTAGTATTGAGCTACAATCTTTTCTGTGCTGGTCAAAACTCCTATTGTCATTTTGCCTCTTATGTCATTTGGATACATTTGCAATAAACTGACAACCAAAAGATGCGATTACAGCGACGCTGTCACCGGCACAGAAAAGATTGTGACTCAATAGTGTTGTTATCGACTAAATTGGACACTCAATTTTTCGATAGTCAATATTGTAGTACACACTCTACAGTTTGACATAGTTACTACATACTCAAAAGCTCATAACCACCAAATTGTTCACTGAAACATTTCGTGCTCAATGCTGCAGTATACAATGCGCGGTACCATCAGCATTCCTCCTGTTAACTAACTCCTTCCAGTCACTCGCCCGCGGCGCGCACACGAGCGTGTACAGTCCGAGACTGCGTCGCGCCATCACGACGAACTCGCCCGCGCCGCCGGCCGCGCCGCACGCCGCCGGCACGTGCACCGCAGCGTGCGCCTCGAGCGACTTCCGACGGGAGTGCGTGCGGTGCGATTGGAGGATGTTGTCTGTGTCGTATCTGTGAAAGAGGGATGAGTTATAGAATAAAACATTTGCAAAAGCTGATGCTGGGCTAATTTTACATAAGAAATGACAAAATTCAGAGTGAATGGGGCATGCATTTCTACGATTTCTACGCGGCTGGCATGAGCTGACAAAAATCTCTGTGGGCGCATCTTTCAAAATTGTATGTGACCAGTTGCTGTGTTACTTACTATAATAAGCAGTTATAAAAATATAAACTGGAATTTTCTATAAAAAAATATGCGAGAAATGACAAAAACATTTTAGTTTTATAACGTGTATATTTCTATACAAAAATTTAATAATAGCTAGTAGGAACAGTAGCTATTAAAAGATGAATTTAGATAAGTGACCGTAAACTAGTTCCTTATCTCTTGTAAGACAAACAGGACACCATAAACCTAATGTTTTCTAACAAACGCGGCCATAGATATTATCACAATTTTATTGTTTTAGATCTTTACAAGGTGAAAGAACCTGTAAATCTGGTGACTACATTCACTTGAAAGACTCAAGAATATGATAATAACCATATTTTTATACAAAAATATTAAAAAATGTTGTTTTATCCATGAGAGGTATAAAGGTAAAGTTATTTGACAATAAGATCCCATTGCAGTGGCAAAATAATTTCTCTCGCTGATGATATTGCAGAGAAAAGTAATAGACATAATCAACCATAAATTGGCAGACTTGCGTATTGGATTTTGTAATTACCTCATTTAAGAAACTACGTTTTGTTATGAATGCACCTAAATCAGAGAAACTGACTGCTGAAAAATGACCACTTACAATTAAAAAGGCAGTTATACAAGTATATTATAATAGAAACAAACAGTCATTTATTCAAAACACGACATTATTCTCACCTATAATAATCCCCATCTTCCAGATCCTGTTTGTCGATGACGTCTCCGTCGGCTCCGGTCGCGCGGATCAGCTTCGTCAGTCGCAGCGTCAATTGAGTCATGTCAAGATCCTCACGGTGGTCCGTGCCTATTATCACTCCTCTGGACACTGGAAGAGGAAGAGTTTTGGTTAATTATAGTTTAGATTTTACTAGATTTAGCTTAAATGTATATATTTCTGTTGAATCCAAATATAATTCAAACGAAAGACTGGCTGACATAGTGATCTATCAACGCACAGCCCAAACCGCTGCGCTGGACGGATCGGGCTGAAATTTGGCATGCAGGTAAATGTTATGACGTAGGCGTCCGCTAAGAGAGGATTTTTGGAAATTCCCCCCTCCCTAGGGGAAGATAAGAGGGAATACCACTTCTGCCGGAAGTCATTATTTCACGCGGACGAAGTTGCGGGGCGCTGCTAGTCACGCTATATATTAATGAAAACTATAAATATTGAAATCTCTTGTGTTGTATGATGTATGCACTAAGACGCTTAGTTGTAAGTAAGTAAGTATATTGTTTAGTTCTAAATAGCATAAAACGATTGTCTCTATTCCAGCTTTAGGTATCTAGGTATTCACATTACAATACCGATCATAAATCAAATTCTAGACTTTTCTATATCTAACAATACAGTAAAAAATAGCCTCATTTTTTTGACAGCGACAGTACATTTAGCCGCACGTTTATTTCTTATGTAGATTAGATATTAATCATTGCGACTCTATTGTCCTGTGCTGTTGGTTTTTTTTAAGATTCGTGAGTAAGCGCAAAATGTAACCGTATTTTTTGTAGTGAAGCCTTTTGTTTGTGAGAGATAAGTGAATAGTCTCTTTGGTAAACGGTCATCAACCCGCCCGCGCCCGCGCCCGCCGACTCACGATAATTATAGAGAAGGTTCACTAACGAGCTATCACGTCCATCTCAACCTTAATTTCGGGCCAACACTATTTTATTAACGATCAAATCGAACAGTAATTAAAAAGATGTAAAAAAATTATCGTCTACAATCTATTTGCACTGATCAATAGAAATATTTCATCGAATCTATTTCAATATAAACACATAAAACGTTAGATTGAATTTTATATTAATTTGTATCAAACGTATCTATTCAATATTCAATGTGTATAGCGTGTATGGGCCCCACTGATTTGAGGAACATCAATAAAGTATTATATAGCATGACAAACTAAAATTTCAATGATACGTGTCGGAGGCGGCTAATGCCGGCGGGCCGCGACTCGGCCGCCTACATCTCCGCGGGGCGCACACTCCACAGTGACATAACTCCTCGACTATTATAATATATCAAACAAGAAAAAGTCTAACATTAGCTCCCCATGGAGTCGCGTGCCGACCGGCGAGTGGCCTGGACCCGTCCAGCCGGTATCACTCGTTATGCCCGTAGATTGATTCTAAACATCCATCGTGTGTCGCATATGCAAGCTTCCGTGACTCATGACCGGAATGCCACTGCAATCTCAGCTCTTATCTACCGACCACTTAGCGACAAAACCTCTTCTCGAACAAACGTAACCAACAATTAACAAACGTTTAAATGTTTTTGTCCTGCGTTGCCCACTTTAAATAATGAGTACCGAGAATGACTAAACGGCGAGATAACCTTTGAGAAAAAAATATCAGAAAACTTTTATAATTTTGTTATGTTCATGGTGACGGTAATTGTGCAAATTCAGGTATAATAACTTTTATTTAATTTCATGCGCAAGGAAATCTGCGTTGCGGTGACAAATTATAGCGGTCGGTCGGTCGGTGCGGCGCGACGTTCATTAACGTTCAAATAAGTGCCGGTTTTTGCTAACTCATTATGGCGGGGAAAATGGCGGGCGTATCTAATAACATTTACGGGTACCGGTGAGGTCAGACTTACCGAAGTCGCTTGTGCAGAAAGCGAGTTCCATTTCTGACTCCGAACAAGGCCTGCAGTCGGCGGTCGCGGGGTCGTAGTGCCTCCTCTGGAGGGGCCTCACTTCGTACTTGAACATGGCGACGCGTCTCTTTGGTCCTTCCTCTGGTTCAGCCTCCACGTAGAGCGCCCCGCGACCTCTCTTACTGCGGAAGCATCGCCTCTCCCGAGGGTCGCCGTCATTCGGGGCGTATAACGGCAACAACTTCTTAGTGCCTTCCACAAATATACGAGCAGGAAAGCGTTCTGCGGCTTCTGGAATTACGAACGACGTTATTACTTATATTATCTGGTAAGTGTGTAATTATGAGATGTTTGTAGGAGAGTGTAATTACCGAGATCGTTTAGCCGCGGCGTGTGGAACAGGTCAGGCGGATCTGGGCGCCTGATGACCCGTATGCAGACGGTGAAGTCCCGCTCGTCCCCCGGCAGCGAGGGTCTGAACAGCAGCCGCAGCGCGCCGCGCGGGTACAGCCACGAAACGGAGCCCTCGCGGCACCGCAGGTACACCGGCGTCACCCCGCGCTCCGAGCTCGATGACAACCCGCTGCAACAAACATAAACAACCGGTTAAAAATTACCTTTTTAAATTACTCGATGATCGGCCAAATGGAACGTAATTGATAAAGATTTGAGCATTTATTTATTACCCTCACAAAATTGCTTCAACACGGTATTTGTAAAATTTGATTGGCTACCGATACTAACGAAGGTATTAATTTTAAAAGAAAGCTCATTCCGTATGCGGTGCGTGCTGCGGCGCGACATCCATAACCGGCTCCGTTTACTTCTCCAACTAAATTATTAAAAATAATTTCAAATTGCTACCGCTCACGCGTCGATGTGACTTTATGAGACCACTTTACTTATCGTCTTATTGTCTCAATTTTACACTGCTAAATATGAGCAGGTTTTGAAACGTTCGACGCAGAAACAAGCCGTTATCTACATTTAAAATATACATCTACGTAGAAAGTGTATGTTTATTATAGTAGTTAGTATTTATGCTGTGGTGTCATTCCGTGTGATATCTCGGAGTGCTCCCATAAACAATCTGAGCGGACAATTGTATCTGCGATCTTTGGCACGTGGGCCGCGATTCTGGAGTAGCGCCCACGCCCGCGCGGCCTACGGGCACAACACACGACATAAAGCTAAAATATACGACAGAACGCGCTATAAAACGATGCCACGATGAGATTTTACAGGGACAGAGACCAATAAAACGAAGACGAAGCTTTTATGTTAAAATCTCATTGTATGTGTGGCCGTCAGTGACGCCTTTTATCAGACAGACGCATTCAAAGGGCTCGCACCGTCGTAATGTTGTCTCGTCAACACTTAGGTAACGCACGGAGATGTCCCTCATTAAAATTTATTGCGACAAATGCTTGCTATAAAACTTAAGATTTTCTAATTCGAATGCTGTAACACGTATGTAATAATTATACTATTGTTTATGTTTTGTATGTTCAGAAAATTGTATAGTGTCGGCAAGAATTGATGTCATTCAACCACCAAGGCAAGTAAAGTTCCAATTAAAATCGCTATCACAAAACACACAGAAACATTAATCAAGGTATTAATCTCGAAAAGTACATACATTTGTTAGCTAAGAAATTCCGTCGCGTCACATCCACTTTCCATAGCCAAGTCCCTAATCCCTAATGGGTGACGTTAAATGTTGTAAATTACAACTAATAGTACAAGTGTAGGGTTGTGACGTCACTGCGCCCGCGCCCCGGTGCGGCACACGTGGATGTTTCTATACCCTACAGGGGTGCAACAACTTTTGTTTTTTGTTTTATGTCTGAGACAGATAAAAAGAGACTTAAGATTAAAAATGTTTTGAATAAGTATATGCTATATAAAGAAGCGCTCATGGCCCAGTGCTACCCGCGGATCACTTGTGATCCGTGCGGTTAAGCAACGTCTGGCACCGTCATGACTGTGATGGGTCATTACTAAAAATGACTTTTAATTTCATGAGCGTTTCCGTGCTTCGGAGGGCACGTAAAGCCGTCGGTCCCGGTTGTCGTACTAACATCTTCGACAGTCGTTACGGGTAGTTAGAGCCCTCAAAAGTCTAACATTCAGTTTAACCAAGAATGTCGTATAGCCCTCTGGGTTGTGAAGGTCTGATGGCAGTCGCTTCACGTAAAATACTGACATTCCGCCAAATCTGGTTAAACTGAAAACCGACCCCAAATAGACATGGGATAAAGGTTCGGAAAAAGAAAAAAAAAAAAAAAAGATATGCACAAAAAGCTATCAAGCTTCATCTATCCTATATTCATGCTTCGTAATCAATCATTCTGAATTCAATTAATTATATTAGAGACTGAGATCTAACTAGGTTATTATAACAAGTTTGCAGAGTACTTATCATATTTTTATTATATTAGTATTTTTTAGTCGTTTCATATTTTTTCTATTCCAGTTGGTTCTAATCAAACAGAACAAAAACATAAGGTACAAAGTATCTACAAATATAAAAAGTGAAAAATGCTGATACCTAATACATATTATTTAATTAACAAATTGTCTAATTTTATACTATTTAACAATAAAACACCTTATAAACAAAATGTTACCCTCACCCTTCCATACAAACGACATCAACGCGCGCTAAGCTAAACACACAAAAACTGTACACTCATATAAAAACCGCATACCTAACTTTGTTACCAAACATAAACAAAAAACCTGGGGGTGTTAACTGCTTCGACTTGTACCGCTAATGTTTTCATGGTGGCAACATTTTTTGCCCCAATAAGCTCTAGTTTCCAACAAAAACTCGTTTAATTAACTCCACGAGATTTGTCTAATGAATTAACGCTGATCTAAATCTAATTTGTACAATAATTAATCAGTTTTAAACTGTTATAAGGCGTCTTTAGTTTTATTGGTGTAATTTATTTAGTTTGATTTGGTTTCAATTGATTTATATCGACTTTTGTGAAGATAAACTTGTACTATAAGTACATAATAATATTGATTTATTTTAATGTTGCTGAGTCCCGCTGTTTTATTATAATTTTAAATCTTTCTTTTGAATCAATCTGTCTATTACCGAAAACATTAAAATAATTTGCGTAGCTTGATAGATATATTTGCGTCGCTTAATAGATATAGCGTACAAACACCGTTAGTGACTTTGAAAACAAAGTTTAATTTTAAACAAGAATAACAGATTATTGTATCAAAAACATAATTAAAATTTCAATCTCAATATTTTTAATAAACATGTCAATATGTAAATAAACTTGTGACTTTTAAAATTAACATGTTTTGTAAAAAAGCAAACGTGATCCATTAGCAACGGCGTGTACCCGGAGATTATCATCGGCGGATTCAAATTGAGGCAATTCCCGTCCATTACGAGGCAAATGACTCGAGATATACCAGGACTTAAAGCACCCACTAATGCACATAACATCACCCTTCGATATATCTTCCCTCCCACTCACACACATCGATAATCTACATGTTTATCTCTGTCATATCTAAAGAACTAACTTTTTGTCACACACAGCTCGTGCGCATAATTAGGACAATTTTTTTGGCTGTTTCGCCAAAATTATTATAAATGTGTTATCCTTTCAAAGTCAAGCTAAGTTTTGCCGGTTTTTTGATGACTTTGGAATTCAAAGACTAAGCTCCAATAAATGTTTATTGTCTGTTAAGAAGGTTATTGCCGTTCGAATTCAAATTTTAACGTATTCGTGTTAATATGAGGAATAAAATTGATAAAAATACACACTATACGTTATTAAAAACAACAAAAAGTTATAATAAAATGCGACTGGTTATGGAAATTATTTCTAGATTTAAGGAAAGAATGTTTTAATAGATAACATAAATTGAATTGTGCCAATAACGTTCCTAATTAGCAAACTGTTGAAAAGTTGTTTGACAATAATATTTATGCCGATTAAGATTTTAATCTTCAAAAATATTTTTCACATTGATTTGCGAAGTTGATTAAAAATTCCATAATCCACGTTATTAGAATGTGACATGTTTAAGGCCAACATTATTAAAAAAAATAAAAGTTGTCGTTGTCGAACTACACTAAAAAGTTTACGAGTCCCATAAGATCACCCTTTCCCTCAGATTATATTAGTACACAACACACACATAAATAGTCAAAATCACCACATTTCATGTTGGTGATTGCAAAGCCAAGCTATGTTTTAAAATTGGCAATCATTGACAAAACTAAGAAAAATACCATCTTGAAGACACTCAAATTATTATGAATAACGCGATATTTACCATGTATATTGTTTATTTCTTGAAGACTTTAATTCAACTTAAAAGTTGTACTTATTTTGAATTTCGTCACCGAACGTGCCGAGTATAAAAGTTTAAGATAAAACACATAAATCACGTCGAGTTATCATACCATTAGTCTCATCCAAAACGGAATTACAACAAATGTGATGTTTCTAAGAATTATTTGTTCTTCAATCTTGGTTAGATAACTATGGCCATAACTTATCTGATTGCCAGAGAAATCTTAATACAAATAGGTGGCGATAAGCGCCGACCAGCTTATTATACTGAGTGTTCTTAGATTAGAAAATTCTAAGAATAAATTTTCGTTTTTTACATCGATGTGTAGATTTTACTTGCGTTTTTGCCGTTGCCTGTTAATCCCGATTTTTTTTCTTTCCGGTAGTATATAGATCTGACAGTGAAAACCTCATTGGACTTATATGAAAATTAGACAGAAAACAGACATCTTAATTTCATTTATTTGGGCATAACAAGCCAATCAATTCGATCAAAGCTCAAAAACTCGACTTCAAAAATCAAAACTTTTAAAAAATAAAGAT
Organism: Timandra comae; assembly: GCA_958496195.1. Classification (NCBI taxonomy): domain Eukaryota; kingdom Metazoa; phylum Arthropoda; class Insecta; order Lepidoptera; family Geometridae; genus Timandra; species Timandra comae. The sequence goes on along the minus strand of OY292363.1, from coordinate 9,385,401 downwards.
AAAACATAATAACAAGAATTTCTTCCCCCATAAGGAAACAGAAACAACGGTGTGACAGGGACCCTGATCATGATCATGACACAGCGCATGCGCCCGCGCCGCGCCGCGTCGCGCCCACGCGCAGATCAACATTGTCACAATGTATTCCAACTGGTTTGTTTATTTAAATCTGGTTTTTTAGTACTTTTATTAAGATTTAAAACCTCTTTTTTAAGGTTTTATTTTATTTAAAAGGTACTTAGCGATATACATAGTCTTGTTTTTGTCAGGCAGCTTAGCTTACTAACCTATACTTAATTCATATGCGGCTGCTACATCTGCGTAAGTATATTATAATGTTAGTCATTATCAAAATATATGCAAATTAACACATAAAACGCTTTGAATATTTAGTTAACTAACGCATTAATGCCTTGTTCACATCTCTGTACGATCTTACTTAACATGCTAATTTACCCTTCATAGCGCCATCTGCATTATACCACTAGCAGTTTACATTAAATTATTGCCTATAGGCGATTTATTAAATACTCTCTGCGTGCCACTTAATAATGTATCTTTCTATTTTATCAGACACTAGTTTATAAAATAAATTGTACCAACTCTCATTCGACCAGCTCCAATATGGATTGGAAACGCTCGCCAGGGGCATTGTGTCGGTATCGAGTTGGTCTCGCTCTTGTCAAGCCTTCACGCACACACAGACCTATACAATCACTAAGATTTATAAGCTTTCAACCTCACCCACACAAGAACACAATCTTATAGGAATAGGCTTGAAATCGACGCACACAAAGGCTGTATTTTTTGTTTCTAGGCCAGATTGTCCGACGCGAAGATATCGTGAAGGTTTAGCAAAACAGTTCCGTGATCCAGTTTGATACCAGTTTGTTAGACAAACAGGAACCTAATCGCTAACATTTAGTGTACGTGACTGGGCTATACCTATTGTATTGAGATTAGATAGACTACAGTACCAATTTACGGGTTTTTAGTACTTATTGCTAAGGTAATACGGGTTATTATTAAAGTTATTGATATATTGGATGTTTTTTGTAATATTAACAGAATGTTATGAGTTTATAAAACAGTGTCGTTGATTGTAGAAGGATGTCCGTGAAACAATGGTTCGTTTGGGTGGACAATGGTTGGTCAGCGAGGGCGAGCGCACGTGCCTGTATCTGTTATACACATACCAATAAGATACAAGTTTAAGGAGTATTCCTATTGTTCCTGTAAATCATTCTACTTAGATTTATCGATTTGAATTTTCCGGTCACGTTTCTCAGAAAAACTATTATTGTTTAAAAATCAAAATTTAATTTCGTAAAAATGTTTTGAGACGATATAGCAGGACCCAAATTAGTGACATGTAATGTCGGACAACTGCCCACCTAGGAGTACAGTGTATGTCTGTAATACAGCTTGTAATAGAAAACGTAATTGCTTTATTAAAAAAACGTGATATCAATACAAAAAAGTTTAAAAGTTCACCTAACAACATCAAGAACAAACCAACTGCAATAAATCAAACCCGTTCACGATCATTCTCAGCACCATTAATCATAATATTAGAAATCTTCGTTGAAAACTAATTGCATTCACCATCTATAAATCAAATATCTAGATAAGCAGGAAACAATTGAAATAATAGCCTCGCAATTTAAATCTAGCGTAAAGTACTAAATGTTATTGACGTAAGCCCTGAGCTGAATAAAACTGGCGATTGTACAATAATGTATCGTACACATTGCCTGTTGGGTTCAACTTGTGGAAATATGTAGTGGTACAGAGCAAGGCTTGGATAATGTATGTGACGAATAGTAGTATTAGGGCATATATTGTATGGTATATGTTGATTCGTTTCATTGTGTTACAATAGGCGGCCCGTGCGGCGCACGGCTGGCGCGTGGGCGACCCTCTGTCATCGAGTGATACGTTTACTTTATTGATATTTAAATCTTACGTAGTGTAGGAGGTAGGTACACTGGACCCGAGATACGTGAAGCGTTTATCTAAGACTTATGTCCTAACAATTTTATAAAGTAGCAACCCTATCTGGCTTCGCACTGGCGTAATTTTTTTGCGCACAAAACTTAACAATGACTAAGAGATCCAAGAAAATTTGATTCGCGAACACACATTTGCCAATCGGTCCTTATTAACTATACCTATATTAAGTTTGTGAAGATAAATCGATGGCGGTATTTTTGTTACTTTAAATTACGTACAGATGTTTCTTAAAACAGTAATAAACAAATTCTTAAACCAATATTCTCACGGGATCCTTTAGCGGGTAAACCCATACGAAATAGCTAGTCTAAGTATAATTGAAAATTAAAAGATAGCTTCTAATAACACCGGCTTAATTAAACCAGGCATTAGTAAGAAAATGTGTTAGAATTACTTATACTAATTAAAAAAATAAACACCGCTTCGTAAGATAGAAGAGTAAAGCTAAAGATTAGAAGTAATCTTAGGATTAAGGCAAATACGCAATAAAATCCTTAATTGGCACCTAACGCTGATTAAACTATTAACTCTAATTTACACATGGATAACCTTACATAGCGACTATGTACGTCTATGGCAACTAACGTAACACATAAGATATGCAAACATTTTTTTGTCGTTGTGTTTGGCCAATGAGCAGTGTGCCTGTGGTCGCTAACCACACGCTCAAACATGACATTACTGCATACCAGGCCCTGACTAACACATTTGATAACACGTTTGTACATCTATGTTGGTACACGACTTATCTATTTAGTGCTAAGTTGAGCTACCGTATGTGTTGTACATCTTTTTCTAGGTAAATATATTTAATCTTGTGTCATCGACCAACTTGTATTGTGTACATGTTGTAGCACATATAGAAGTCCGTTGAAGTCGTGTTTTATAGAGAAGCTGTAACCCTTTTTCAGTCATATTATGATTATGTATACCTTTCTTCATAAACGGTGATTCAATGCAGATTTTTTTCAAATAGCATTATTAGTGCGTCCTACCAAGACACAAATGTATAATATTGCAATAAAGGTATAATATTAGAATTTAATATAAGTACATATAATATATACATATATAAAACGCTTCCGTTACTGAGTGATGTACTGACTGACTGACAGACAACTGGTCGTAGAGAGCAACCAGGAGGATAAATGGGGGAAATACCCAAATTTTGTCGGAAGTCATTATTCCACGCGGACGAAGTCGCGGGCAAAAGCTAGTAAAATATATTATGTTAAGTTGAGATAGACTAGAAAAGTTGTTATATACGCAAACAATGTAACTTTCTCTGGCTGTCCATAAACAAAGCTTTAGAAAATCTATTTATTGAGCGCTGCAATTGCTTGTTCAAGCATTAAATTCTACTTGGCGGATTTAGTTAGTTAGGAGAATGGAAAATTCGAAGAAATTATTATTATTCTAATCCTCTTAATACCTATTAACAAGTTTTATTTTATTAAATTAATTTATTCATTTTTTATTATTCACACGTAATATAAGATCCGTATAACAACTTAGAACAAGAATAAATTAGTTTTTATATTCACTGACAATACAATAGATAGATGGACAATTAATAAACATGTTAGAAATATGTATAAAAAATGTCTTTGACGCGCGAGGATAGGTCATTGTTTATTTTTAAATTAAGACTATAAAAAGCTTATAACTATTATTATAATTTGCAAATCTTAAAAAGGTTTTAAAGAAATAATGTTATATGAGGAAAACTTCCAATCAAATTAAGATAATCTAAAAAGGGAAGTTAAGCTTTGATTACGTTTAAAAGAATTGCATAAAGCCGCGTTTAAAAATAAAAAGGATGTCAATTTTTTAACATGCATTAAAACCACATTGCTTTTATTAATCAGAGGTTTTAAGACGTTAAAATTAATGTTTAATTTTTACGAGAAACATTTTCGGGGCATAAATTTGTACCGAGTGCGCATGTGTGGACCACGACGTCATCGTCACCGGCGCCGACGCAGCACATGTTCACAAAACGCTGACAGACATTGTAAATAATACTACGCAACATTAACAACTACCTAACTGCTGACCTCTGACATTACAAAAAAACAGTTTCAAGTGGATAAACCATTAAAATTAGGAAGAATTTCCTTTAATTTTTGCAAACTTCGCTGTAGGTAAGCAAAAAGTTCGGGTCGTATTTCAAAATGTTTGAAAAACATATTTATTGTGGTTGATATCAAAAATAAATAAAATAGATACGTTTATAGGACAAAGAGCGTGCTTCACGGGCCATGCAACCACAATTACCTGTAATTTTGTAAGCATGTAATTATTATGAAGGCCTGCACCGCGACATTACTTTTTGTATACATTCCTATGTACGTTTATAAAACGCGTTTCATCTAAATATATCATTACTTTGCCTAGAATACGAGAAAAATTACATTTATACTTAAGTATATCTCATTTTCTGAAAACATCATTTATAAAATTACACCGACTAGCGACTGTAAGATAACTATTTGACCGCATTCATTTCACGGCACTTGGGAATAATTTAATCGAAAGTTATTTGTATACATCTTTATCGTGACTTATACAAACAAACACACCGTGAGATACAAATATTGTAAAGATAAATTGATTTATTTCACACCAAAATATTGCGAAGATTAAATGACATGGAACATACATGATAATGATAAGGAACAATTTCAACAAACGAACAAGCTTTCAAATTATCGTAGTCGTGGGAATCAAATACGAATAATAATTGTATCCTCGTAATAAACTACTTATAACATTGATAAGAAATTTATTATCCGCACAGCCTTCGATTTTGAATGTAAATAGATTAATAATCGAATAAGTAAATTCAATATTCGAGTTGCTAATCGAATAATTATTCTAGTTCTGTATCGTATCATTAATCAAATTAAATCGATATTTTTATGGGAACATTTTATAAGGATGTTTTCACATTGTGATAACAAACACAAATATTAATATCTTGTATTGATACTACGATTGTCGTCACCTGTGATCCGATGATTCCTCATGATTCCCATGGCAATTAGGTCGGGTCTACTATCGATGTGGTACACGGTGTCTTGAGCAAACGTCTGCAGATACGGTCAATCAAATGTGGGGTGTTCACACGACTTTATCAAGATGAGTGATGACAAGCTTGACAGATGTCACCGACACTCAATGTCCGAATAGTCAACACGTCATAACTGTCATTGGACTCTGAGATCCTAAATTTTTACCGCCTTTAAAAAAGGAGGAGGTGCTAAATTCGATTGGTTTTTCCGCTATCATGCGAAAGACCGAAAGAATAATGCTAGATTTCAAAGATCTTAAGTTATAAAAACAATCTTAAGTTATAGATACTATATAACGTAAGGAAGGAATCATAATCAAAGAACAATTGTCGTAATGACTTTAAAACATAATTTCTTAAGTAATTATTATCTATCTTAAACGATCTAAATGGTATTAATGGAATAAATAATGTATTAATGGCTGGTAATTTAGCTTACAACCTTAATGGCCCATAAGCTATTGCCTCATTAAAATAATAAACACTGTCATAACTCTTTTCTAATCACAAATTATTGATTGTTGTAAATCTCTCAAATTAATAATTATTATTTGTATTATTCTATGAATTTTTATTTCGTTTTTAATACTGCCGGTTACATTATTTCAAATAAAATACAATCTGTTGCTTTTGTTAGTTCGTTAACGTTCATATGTTTTAAATACACTTAAACTCTTTTAAAACCATAATAAACTAAAATGTTATTTGAATTAATTTCCGTACAGAGTGAAATTTTTAAGTGAGTTTAGATAATCTGAAACAATAGGAATAGCGAAAAATACTGATAGAAATCGCGCAGCAGATAAAATGAAAATGGAGTTTTAATATTCGCTAATACTTAATCGTTTTCTTTAAATTGCTATTTTTAATCAGATATCTGATATGATTATAATGATATGCGTTTTATTTTTAAGCTTAGGATTAATATACTTAAAGGATACTTTTCCACCAAAAAGAAGCCTTAAAACTGAATTTCGCGGACAGAAATCAAGTGTTCTTATAAGATAAAAAGTAATTTTGTAAAACTGGCACTGTTACCTATTATACTAAGATTTAGAATGTAGTCAGTCAGATACTTAGATCAGATCACTAGGTGTTATGTAAATGTTTGAAAGTGAGTGCATAAATTTATGGCGAGCAAGTTTACTGATCCAGATCTAAGTGTTGAAATTATTCAAGGAAATATTGCAATTGGTTCTATGAATAATCATGAGCAAGTAACTCTGGTTTTCTATGTTGAACGAATTGAATATTGAGACTTTATGCCTTGGGGGCTTGCGACCGGTGTTATTGAATTAGAAATATCTATATGTTATTCAATTAATTGGTCACTTTTCGTATTTATTACAAAATTTAGAGTGTTAAATAAATGTGGCAGTCTAGATAAATTCAGAAAACTTAGCATTTATGGTAATAATTTGATGAATCTGATTATTTGAATCAACTGCACAGACATTCAAAAGCTTTTTACCAATAGAAATATGTATTTGAAAGATATACAGGTTATACAGGTAGCTTCGGATTTCGTGAAGTTTAGACAAGTTACTTGTATCATAGCATTCATCAAATATCTAATAAAAGATCGACATTGTCCAGATTAGGCAGATTACGGACCCGCATAAGTTAAGGTCTGTTCTCACGCGCGGTCACGTGAAGAATACACAAGGAGCCGTGAGAAACGCTAGTGTGGTTTGCCAATTGAATACTAAGTCGTACACTTACATTTTCATTGCCCTATATTTATATTTTAATGAGAAAGTTTTTGTCCAGAATAGTATTAAAAGTAAGTGTAATAATGAAAGTTCTTGGGTGATTATTAGTTGCTGACGACCGGCATTTATTTTCGGAGTAACCCCAAATCAAAACTTTGTTTGACTACCCAAGCGCCAAAGTAGTCCGATACTTATAAGCACACAAAAGTTTACGTTAGCAGGAATCAAACCCTTTGACATAGAGTGAGGCTGGCTATGAATTTGTAAATACAACAGTACCTACATGTATAGTTGTTCCATGTTTTCTCTCTTTCAAGTGGTATGTGCCTAAGCCTGGTTCTACCTCTCTAATACAATACCTTGCGTACCACGGTCAATGTAAGCTTGTAAGAGTTAGATACAATGTAAGTACCTATATAATATAACCTAATCAGTCGTGGTTCGAACCAGTTTGTGACAATGCCCTGGAATGCGCCTCTAATGCGCGCCCACCGGAGTGGCAACTGGGGACATTACTTGGCTTCACTGCACTATTTGTTGTATATTCTTATAAGAAATTTTGTATTGAGAAGTTGGAAGCTTTAAAGGGATAATAATTGAGAAAATTTTGCGAGTAATAGTTAATTTACTTAGCGAGTAATACTTTTTAGTTAAATAAGTGAATTCAAAGTACTTTCATTGTCATCGCTTTTGTCATATTTGAGATGCGCATCACGCATGCCAATTTCCTCACCTTGCTGATACCTGTAGTCAGGAGTCATCGTGGACCTAATTACCTTGTCTTTGTAATTCGTTTTCGTAAACTAAGTAATACATCACTCGGCCCGTAAGTGGTACGTTGCATGTTGTGTTCCTAGAATGTTTTGCCCAGATACTGTTGTGTATTGTGTGCGGAGCGAGCGAGTACCAGTGCCAGTGCCAACAATGCTAGGCGCAGACCGCCGTGGGCAGTACAAGTCGGCCGCCTGCGCTCGCGCTCCTCACCCGCTCATATTTTCCGCATTGAGATTGCGTGCCGCGTGCCCGCCGGCAGCGCACAATTTATAGCTCACTGGAACCATGAACTGGTCGGTACCCACTCGTTATTATTTAACGGTGGACTGCAGACCTGGACACTCGACGCCCCCGGCTATTGCAAATGCGATCCTACTAAAACATGTATTATTTTATAATCTCGCAAAAAAACTAACCAGACATATAAGGCGCATGCGAGTTTATGTCGTACGATATCGCAAAAAACTCACTCAATCTGTAAAGTAGGTAAATGAACGCCAAAAACCGGCACGATACCAAATCTGTCATTCAAATGTGCACCGCAGTTTCTAAATTTGGTGAAGATATTTTTTTATATGTCGGTTAATTTGAATAAGGTATTAGCGGTGTCCGGTGTCGTACGTATGGCGTAACGACAACCACTGGTAGTGCAACGAGGAACGCGGGGCGGTTGCTAAACTGGTATTATGGTCACTGTTATGGTATAATCATAATACCGCTGTGCGCGAGGCGAGGGCGGCGGGAGCAGTGGGTGCGAGCGAGATCCTCTCGCGAGGACATCTGACTCCGTCGGACCGGCCTTGCGGCACGCGCCGCCCGCCTCCACTACCGATCACTTTGATTTACCGACCTCATTATAATACATTTACAATACCAGCTACACCCACCACTACTAGCTACCTATAACTTATATTCAAGAGCTGCTCAGTAACCAGAGACTCGTACCGAACGACTTTAGCTCCGAAACAATATCTAACTCGTTTATTATCAACGGACTGTGCCTCCTCCGCTGACAACACAAAGCCTTTATAAATTTCAAAGAACCTATTGAAAACTCCAGATAATGTTGCTGTGGAATAGATTATCTGTTATTTATATGTATAAACGATTTTATAGTTATAATGACACGAACGGACATCGAGCTTATAGCTCAATATATTTAATTGCTATCAATAAAATGCCGCGATAACTTTGACTCAATATCTTTACAGTTATATTTAGAAACAAAAGTTTCGAAATAACAACGTAAACAAAAACCATTTTGCAAAATTAATACTTAATCATATTTCGTTTTCGTTATGTACATACCTACCTATATGGTTACATTTATATAAAGAGGTAGGTATTATATGCATAATGATACTGCAGAAACATAACACATAAAATAATGCCTCGGGGACACGTTCGACTTACGTCGAATTTGAACAAGAATAAAAAATAAATTGGTTGTGTGTTGCCAATCGAAATTTTATTCAAATGTGAGGCATTTAAAATATGAAGTTGGGTAGCGGGCAGGCCAATTAGTGAGGAGACCATAAGTTGGGTTCATAAATTAGGCGAGAGATGACGCATCGACGCGGCTACCAGCCAACCAAGGTTGACGGGACGTGCAAGCAAGCAATCCTTTATTGAAAATAATCATTATTCATCGTTATTATTTCATTACATACATAAATGTTTAATAATTAAAACCGTTGACGAAAAAATTTAAAATACAAGTTTTAAATTTGTTTATGGACAACGATTATGAGTCGATATCAAGTTTATTGCTTTATAGCGATCGAATAACAGCTTTATTATTTCTCTGAATCTCCTCAAACGTTTCGAGACATTTTTATTCTTTGGTTAGAAGTTTGAGTTTTCTATTCGGTTTTTATGACAATTTATTATTCGGCTATCCATAATGTTCACATAAATATTTGGTTATTTTTAATTTATTATTCATTTATAGTTTTCTATTGTTTGAAATTTAAAACTAGAATTATTTATTTAAATATAATAATCTTGGTTTTGCTTAATATAAAAATCAATAACAGTCTATATTCTTTATTTTATAAGTATTCATAACTTTCCAAAGAGCACGTATCCATTCGTGAAGTTAAAAACCACGAAACTGGCCACAAAGGTCCACCACGAAAACGTTGTCCTTTTTTCTATTGTCCCAGAGCAAATGCAAATAAAATATTTTGACTAAAAACACAAGACGATGGCGTGTCCCATACAAATATTAACTCAGTTTTGGAGTGTGATATAAAATTCTTTGTACTTATTTTGATATTTTAAACCTCGAATATCATAAATGAAAATGGATAGATTTGTTTGTTACTCTTTCACGTAAACACTACTGATCTGATCTAGATGAAATTTGATACAGTTTTTTCTTATATCCAGGAACAACATAGGGGTAAACCGTGGCGATAAATCAGTACATAGTATTCTTAGTTCGAAATACATAAGATAGTACAAATGTACAACTTGTACAAGCTAAGTCACGCTTCGACATGACACTAAATAAATGTTAGTGTATTGTGTGGTGTGTATAAGAATATTTATTTGGGTTGTGGCTGCGAGTCGGTAGTGGTCAGAGCGGTGTTTACATAACTAGTTAGGAGCCACGAGCAGGCGAAGAGTTCTCCACCCACACTCGGCTCCGTATCACATTAACTGTAAACACTCAATAACGTACCATTGTTACATACAGGTGCACCGGAATATTGTCATAACATTCATCTCTGCACCACATACTCGTATACCGCACCATACATTTAAACTCCAAGTTTTCCTCCAGCAAATGAGAAAGCTTGTTAAGAAAATATTGACACACGTTAATTTACAAAGTCTTGACAGGAACGTACATAATTCATGTATGATTGGCTCGATCGCAATGAGCTGGTTCATCAATCATTGCAGGACGCTGGAGGTGTGGAATGTACTATAAAGGGTTTTTGCTCGGCGACATCTCATACGTCGGCCTCAGTCGCCGCGGCCGTGACCAACCGACGTGTAATGCAATTTTGATTAACTCCTGCGCCGATCACAATTCAGAATGCGCCGGCAACATTGTTTACAACACATATTTATTAAATCGTAAACTTTTATAACTGCATTGGGACACTAAATATTTATTATATTATAATATGAACAATCAATAGGTGATTGGCGATAATTATGGGTTCTGTATACTTTTCCAATAAGACTTGTTAGAGTATTGTTAAAATATAAATTTGATATGGCCTATAATTAGACTTTCTAGACTCTACCTTTTGAAGGTAAGATAATGAATCTGTTTTATTAATTTTTATTTATTCATTCGGGTTTGAGATCACCAACACGCACTAATTATTCCTCCTCACCGTATACAAAACCATCAGTGAGAGAAAGGCTTTCGTTGTGCAAGTGGGGTCATACAGACTCATACTTTATTTGCTTTAGAACATAACAAACAAAGGTTATAAATTGTCGTAAAGCGTTTTCGTAACACGCAAAACCATCGTAATGTCGACTTTCACTTGGATAATGGAGCTCACGAGTAGAACACGATCTCTAGTCACGCAGGACAGACGCAGCCTTCAACGACTGCCTCGATTGGGATCGATCGGATTGGGACGACTTCCAATGAGAAAACACCACATCCTTACTTCAAATTCAAACAAAATTGAAAAAAGAATATGCGGCAAGGATCCTCAAATAAATTCCTACCTAATGGATGGGTGTTATGTACAGAGAGGTGCGAACTTTAAGGGTAGGTCCAGGCGAGGCGTTAACGCTAACTCACGGCTCAAACATTGAGGTGTGAAAAGCCTCGGCGATTGTGGACTTCTTATTGTGGTAGCGAGAAAATGGAGGGGCGTTAAGCCGCTTACCGGACCCGACTCATAAATCCTTCCATAGTCGCCAACCGTCTTATATTCTTACTGCACTTATCTTTTAATGCTTCCACAGAACACAACTTTATAGGCTTGTAAACTTAATAATAAAAGTAAATCGATACACAAATAGGGTATTATCTACATATAAAGTTACGGTGATTTGGTAAGACATAATTCTAAGGTTTCTATAGGATGTTAAATCAGCCTCATAATAAATGCCCATAGAAATGTATGGAGTGTGTATAGAGAGGGTCGCGTAAGATTTCATTATGGGCAATTAACACAAAGCAACGCATCAAAAATCCGTCACCTCGTACGAGGTATCAAATGTCGATTTGCGTGTTCAAGTATTATGTTTCAACTAGCTCCGAGCGTGGCATGAACGCACTCTACTGGAATTAAGTTATTTAACATCCAGTTTCAAAATAAACCAAAAATATGTTTTTATTTTAACCTTATTACCGACATAATTGGATTGGCTACAGAATAATTTATGTACTATTGAAAGATTGGCATACAAAGGCGAGTATGAACAGTGGGTAGACGCAGAACACATAGCCGATTGTCCCCACAATAAGGTAATACGCCTTATTAAACCGGTACTGTTAAGCCAATTTAGCTTTTATCGTGTAAAATCTTTAACAAACGTCGAAGAAAACTCATAAGGCCACCATTGTTATGTCGGCTCCATGCTGGGCCCGTGTGGTGTAAACAAAACGAGTTATAATATGAGACCCGAGGCGCACTTTATGGCATTCTTGTCTCGCCAAACCTATATACTTTAATGTTTCTGCCCGTTCTTTGTTACATATTAAATGTGCTATAAAACATAAAGCGAGCACCAGAACCTCGCCTTTCAAAGGCCAGAGGAAATTCTCTCTTGATTAAAATAATTACCGAATCGATTTACTCCAATTCAATAATAGTAAAAAGTTAGTTTGGTTGCGTACGCGCAGGTATTTGGAAGAGAGGCCGCATCGCCGTTCGACAGTTTTTTTGTGTCAGTCATTGTCTCGTGGCGTCTTATCTCCCTGCGCTCAGTGCCGGGATGCGATAGATAGGGAGCCACCGAACAAAAATTGTTGCACGTTATTTTTTTAAGAGTTGAGATTGCGACGAGCTATAAATGGCGCAGCGAGCCTGCGGCAGTTGCCATTTGCAATCGGTTATGGAACGGCCGCGAACCTCTTTTTACATTATAATCGGTCGGTCGCCGCTCACTCTTCTTTTTGCCGTCCAGATAAGCGTCGGTTGTCCAAAAAGGACTTGGATGCAAAAATGCTCACATTACATATTCAACGACCAGCGATTTATAAGTGTGCCCAAATAAATGTTATTTGAATGAAAAAGCGTTAAAATTGTTCCGCCGAATTTATTAAATTGTTAAACGAAGTATGAATTTGGTGTTGGTTTACTTCCCTCTATAATGATGATGGATGGCCGGTCGGCGAGGACCTTCTCGTCGCATCCGGACCCTGCACGGACCGGACCGGGCAGACATGCGTGCAGGGGTCGGGTTTCACTCTCTGCCGCCTCATTAGCGACCTCATTATTTTATTACCTCACAATATTTCTCCAAATTTCTCGATACACTGCGTTTTATAAATATTAAAAATAAAAAAACAAAGTCAAATAAAGTAATGGCGCCTCCGCCGGAACAATTTATTCCCGGCGTATATCCAATCCTCAAGAACAATGGCCCGTTTGTGTCTATGACTAAACAATACATATATCATAGAGCTCTATAGAAATATGTTTCGGAAATACATTCGAATGAAATATTATAATTTGACAACGGCCGAACAAAATTGTGGAGCATTAAAATGCAGCTCGTGCGGCGAAGCCCGCGCCCGCGCACCATCACTAATAATGGACCAATGACGACTAATGCATTATTCAAAAGGTCCCGAGCGTCCCGAATTTTTATACATTTTTTAGCTAAACAGTGTTCACGGTAATAGGTTCTGAGAAGGTTTCGACACTACACGCGATTGGTCATAGATTTATTTAACTTTATATTAACAAAAACAACAAAGTTTCATAACAAACAATAAAACGTGGAATAAAAGTTAATTAGCGGCGCGGCTCCGGTAAAGTTCGGCTACGTTATAGTTATCACCGCCATAATAACCGTGGAGAGAACAGAGAGCTCCGAGAAAAAATAGTAAGATAAACAGCGAAAACAAAGAAAGCCTTCATTGACCTGACCGACACAATGCCGACCTACAATTCGCTGCTAATTAGTTATGTTTCATTCAAAGAACTTCGTGTTCATTGAAATGAAACAATTACCTTTAATACTCGATGAATAAACATCTCGTAAGATACGAGCGCGAGCGGTGTCATTAGGGAAGGCTGGCTATTGAAAGGTACACTGGTGGTATAAATTCAAATAAACCAAGACAGCTCTGTTGCAACTGGCATCGCCTGTAACTGGGTCACTATCGTTACAACAATCAACGCCGAAAACTAGTGAACGTTGTTTTTCTCTACGACACAAAGATAATAGAATCTAAGTGGACATATGGCATACCGCGGGCGTCCTGTTACCCTTCCACGTCGTACGATGAGACACATTATCTCTTGTAATTGGGGCTTGAGAGCATATAAAAATATATCTTAGTAGAGTCGTTCATTTTGGTATGTAGATTTGGGAGTAACTCAAGTGCCATGGGAATCTTAATCATATGGTAAACGTTAATTAATGACGATTTAAGCGGAATTGAAGCAGTAACTTCAAAACAATTAGAGTCCGATTGCGGTATTGGTTACATTAATGACCATTGATTGCTTTTATTGTTTATTCAGCCAGCATTATTTGCGTAGACATAGTTTAAACGAGCTCAATGGATGCCTAAGGCGTACATCTCGGAACACGTGTCGTTGATTGCCCCCAATTGGCGAACGAATAAAAACAATCGTCGCTTAAAAATAACCGTGATTTCATCGAGCAACATGTGACTGATGTTTTCTCTTAGTGAGGCGGACTGTGGACTTCCCAGTTCCCACAAGTATCCCATGTGAAATGTCCCGCCTGAAAGATCCCACTGATGCGTATTCGACGGAATGATTATCGTTAACTTATGTATGTACTTTGTTATTACAAAGTTTTTCCCATTAATACCAGAACAGATGACAGACAAAATAGTTGGGAACAATTAAAATAAATTAGGTATTTATATTTATATTACAAATGCTTTAGGCAATTCCAAACTTAAACAATAATACTGAAACTACCTATAAATCTTACGCAGCATTAACCTAGGCTACTTTAATACATACATTTGCTTACAATGCAGTTTTAGTTAATATAAACATTAAAAGCCTACCAAAGAGGTTAATATTCAAAAAATGCCATGCGGAATATTGACCAGTTCCGATTCCCGCATCCTGAAACTTAGTAAGTACTACCTACATCATGGCATAGCACAGTCTACATCGCATGCCATATGGACGGCGTGATCGTGAAGTAAGACTTTCGTGTGTACTTAAACCAAACCATCTTGCTTTATCGTGGTTACTCCATGCGATAGTAACATCCGCTGTGCCGTCCGTATTTGTTGAATTGTTTTTTTAATTATATAGGCCATCAGGAAATAAAACCGCAAACATATTTTTCTCATGCTACGTAAATAGAACTGAACTGATAATGACTAAAATATGGTTTGGGAATTCTATTGCAGTTGTTTTTTATTAAATTAGAATAGGCTTTCAAAACTGGCTCATGTGTAAATTAAATAAATGTAACAGGCAAATCAGTTATTAGAATATGGAATAAGATATTTGTAGATAAGTACAGACACAGCCTAGAAACCCTAGATACAGGTAACAAACGTAGTTAGAATCAGACGGTATAATAAGCTAGCAACACAGAATACATATGACACTCAATATTTTATTTTATTTCCGTTCGGTCTTTTCAACCTCATGATATTTAAGTTGTATACCAAATCCTTCTTAGAACTTAATCAGGCCTTAAGTTACTTAAACAATTACTTAATATGTACCTACTTATAATATGATATCATTAATCTGATCATAGAATGCTAATAAATTGTTATAATAATATGTGGAATGTACTTGTGACATCCGCTCCTCGTCACAAGAAGTGTTTAATCATGCTATGAACATATTATGATGTGATTTGTTTATTATTTTATTAAATATAGTAACATAACATGTACTTGACAAACTTGACAAAGTACAGACAAAAGTAATTTGCTAACGTAAAGTCCTTCTTTTCATAACTTTGTATCTAATTCAGGTCTGCTTTTTAGTTTAATCAGATTTCGCGGATTGGCAGTATTTTACGGAGAGCGATTACGGTCAGAATTTTACAAACCAGAGAGCAATATACGTCATTTGTGGTTAATTACAAAGTTATATACTACCTGCTTTTTCTGACTGTTTATCAAGTAGATTTTCAAGTGTTTCTTAGTAAATAGAACTCTTTTCAAAATGCTTATCTCTTTTAATTCCGTGCTAAGTAGCGGGAGCTGAATTTTTGAAACACAATTGAAATTATAAATTCAGTTTGATCCTGTAAGAAGCGCAACGCTTACAAAGGAAAACATATTTGGAAAACTGTGAATTGAAATATACAAGATAGCATTTGAGTGACAAAGATTACATTCCATTAAGATTCCTTTAAGATGTGTGATCTTATATGGAATGTTAATAATTTCCCTTCCTCATAATTACATTACATTTGTCATCTTCCGAAGGTTTATATCAAAGAATAGAAAAAATGAGTAATTTTTAAGATCTCATTTTTTAGTTGTTTTTAGTGAGCCAGAGAAAGTTCCCGAGCGTCTAATTAATGACGAATGTGCTGTTTACGTTTATTTTTTAATTTGTTGACATTGCGCACATCCGTTGCATCTCATGCAGTTGCGTGGGGAAATTTAATTATTCAATCATAATTCATTGAGTATTCGAGTGACGTCATTGGGGATAATTTAATTTAAACGGATTTGATGTGCATGCGCTCATGCATGGCTATGGGTACTTGTTTGTCAATGGGTTTTATTATATTACTTGTACGGCTTTTGCATGGGCGTCGGTATTGTTTGTCGTATTCATCATCACACCATAATTATATACATTCATATACATTCATAATTTTACGGATAGAGCCGCCAAAAGCCTAACTTTGTGATTAACCAAAAATTAAGTATATTGCTCTCTGGTTTGTAATATTCTGACCGTAATCGCTCTCCGTAAAATACTGCCAATGCGCGAAATTTGGTTCAACTAAAAAACAGACCTGAATTAGATACAAAGTTATGAAAAGAAGGACTTTAGGTTAGCAAATTAATTTTGTCTTGGTAGGCGTATAATTTTCAAACCTTAGATTGTCAAGTAGTACATGTTACTATATTATTATTCTTTGTTTGTATTTAAACCTTGTTTATTATTAAGACTTTTGCTTCAGTCTTACTCATTTAAAGGAAAGTGTTTATTTCAATTATAAACCAGTTCCTTTCCACTTGTCAGATCATTACACTAAAGATACTCTTAACAACAGTATTTGAGTGTCGGCTGCAAATTTAAATGACGTAACTACCAGTTACGATCGTAGTCCACCTTGTCTTCCAAAGGGGACACTCATTTAGAAACTAAAGGACAGGAAACAGACAATTTGAAATCTGAAAACTGTTTGTGTGTACTTCAAACTAAATGTTAGGATGGAGCGACATTATCAATCAGATCGGAGGATATCGTGCGAACGCGTTATAATGGAGGAGGATATTATAATAAACAGATCCCGCGTCCCCTCGCACACACGTCCCTCCCTAATAAATATTAATGTATGAACTTGAATGCTCGACAATGCCCTCCAAGTGATGCTGGTACATTGACACTCAATTTGCTTTTTTGCAGTCGCTACGTCTGATAACTTCTTTAAAGGCAATCATTGCTTTCGCTGCATCGCAGATTAACATGTTTTTTACATAGTTTGTACCTGGCTTGCGTAGCTGATTACCGATGCAGATTCGACCATCAGATACGTTAACTGTTCAGATATTATCTAAGACGTGTTATGGTATTGATTTAACCTTTATTTTAAGACTTTCTATAATATCGTTTATAGAACGGGCCGTGTTGGTCGCGTTTATTGTTATACCGTTAGATAACAATTTGTTGGTCAATCGTGAGGGCTAGCAGCCAGCTGCACTAGTAACCGCGCCTTTCGTTTGGAACTGATAATGGATACTACCTAAGGCTTTATAGAACCCCTTTGACAAATGTATCTAATAATAATAAGGTAATATTCGATAGCGCACTCCCCCTATGTTTGGGAAGGCGATTAGTCAATGGGCGATCAACCCTATATTTTGGTGGTCACGTGGCGGGGGATGACGAGAAATGTTTCCCAGTCGGTTTCCCACGGCGCACCCCTGACCGATGAGAACTACCACTTGTTGATTTTGTTCCGTAATCGAACCATTCGGATCGTTTCCGGAACTCGCATTAATGAGGATTCCTTTTAATTTTTATTAGCTTTTAAATGTGTTGACTTGTTGATGTATGAGGACATCGGATGTGGATTAAAGTCGTGAGAATGTCGGCAGTAATGTACGGAGTGTGATGAATAACTGATGGTTCTAGAAAGTGTTCACACATAATTTTAATGAGTAATATTTTTTGATTAAATCTTAAGAATTCTTCGATGCGGTTTCGCAGACACATTTATTCGTGCAAATTGACTTTTTCAAACGTAGTTATTTTGCATAAGTATGCCTTTGTAGGATTTGTAGACAAAATCATGAGATATACTTACTTATGCCTTTAGTAGGTAGGTATGACGTTTTCTGCCATGGACTTCTAAGTATACATATATGTATAATCCTTTGCGTCCTCTAATCTCAATAAACAGTGTTAAGTGTGAAGCATTTATCTACTATTTTTTTTAACAAAACAAAACCATTCACCTACTTATCTTTCTTAATTACATGTATATAGTGCTTAAGTTATCGAATGGATAGACGCAAAAACAGTAAACAATAGTCAAAATATCCTTCAAAACACAATCAAACAATCTCTAAAATAACTGTCAATTGTGGAGAATAGGTACCTACCTACGCGTTTATTGCACACAATCAAAGTATTATAGCTATTATAAGAATGCAAATCCTAAATACTATTCGATGGCAATTTGTATCACGCAAACACGAAATACTATGGAAATAATGTGAGTTTAAATAACAAGCAATTTGTCGGGTTGATGAGTGCGCCTCGGGTCAGGATAGCGATCGCGATCTTCAAATTCAGACATAATGTGGTATTCTTATTTGATACATTCTTTCTTTGAAATTTGGAAACCATTTTGAATGATTGATTGATGCACTTTGGTCTGTCTGTCTTATTAGTTTTGAAAAAAAAAATGACAGTAAGTAGTTACGATTTTATAGTTTAATTAGTTACTACGAGTATGTACTAAAGTCAGTACTGATTTAAATAGTGTGAGTAAAATTAAATGGCTCAAAAGACCTCAAAAGCAAACAATTATGTTCATAATAATTCTAAATTCAAACAAAGTGGGTAGTCGTATAATTTTTAAACGGATCCTAAAAACTGTAGGCGTTTTATATCAAATTAAGTAAGGTTCACAACCTCTAAGATAAAAAGTATGTCACAAAAGAATAATAGAACTTTCATCTCCATACCTGCCGGTCCAGTCGCACTGGTCACCCATCATCGCCGCCCTCGCACCCGACAACACGAATAATGTCCAAATTAATATCTGCATCATGGCCTAAACACTTCAACAGTCACCAAATATCAAACACCTCACATTATTTCAAGTCTCTCAAGTTAATACAATGTTTACAAATAATAAACAAATCGCGAACTGTCGAGCAAACGACCACCCTCTCTCTGATTTGTAACTCGACTGATGTGTTTTCTTGCAAGAAAGAGACACATTATAACGCAACAATTATCTCAGTGAGTAAGACAGAGATAGATATAATAACACTTTGGAAAAACGAGATGGATGTATATCTCTGAACTTTACTAACGTAGTGTTAAGTCACTTTTTATTAGTATTCAGAAAACGACCTTATTTCCTGAGCATTAGAGTAAGAAATTATTGGTATTAAATATTAAAGCTTTGCAGAGCTTTCAAATTGGCGGGAAAGATTACTCGTAGTACGTACGCAAAAGTTTTTGTTTTATTTTTTTGATATCGTGGGTCGCGATATTTAAATGTTATTGAGATATTAAATTGTATCGTAGATGTCGTCAAGGTTATTATTATTGGCAAGTTCTTGCAAGCACAAATGCAAGTTATTTTTTATTTTAATGTGAATAATTACGAGTAATACCAAAATACTAGTGCATAAACAATATAATCTACCGAGTGAAGTTTTTTAAAAAAAATACAAGTCAGTATGTAGTAAAAAAAAACATTTAAAAAAACTTGTGCAATCAGTTACCTACTTAGTTCCAAATTTAAAAACATCGTTAAATAAACTTAAATACACACTTATCTAATGCTAGATTTGAAAATTAAACTAAAATAGGCAATTTCATCAAAATCAATCATAAATTATTGTTATTAAAGATGATGTATACTTTGTTTAATAACACACATTAGCGGGTTGGCATTTCAACTTCGCTCTAAGATACACGCAGGTAAATATTGCAACAAAAAATTAAGCGAAAGTTTAGACGGTCCGTAACAAATTACCGCTCATATAATTTTAGTAATAAAACGCGTCAGATTTTGTCTATTAATAATAAAGCTATCTATTAACAATTTAAGTACTTAACTTCTCTTGTCGATAACGATCTTGTTATTTGAGTAGGTTAGTTATTTAGCAACAGTAAGCACAAAATAGCAGCAATTTGCACATTTTAACTAAGTAAGAATAAGTACTTATACCTATTAAGTAAGTAAATAAATAAATGTACTTATATCTTCAATATTATTTCTAATAAAAATAATCGTAAACCAAATCTAGGCGGGGTCAAACAGTTTCTTAGTTCAGGGATGTGCTCCTTTTCCTCTTAAGAGAATCGTTATAGCGGGTCTTACTTGATTTTGAATGCTCATGAACTTTATTGGTCCATGTTTGTATGTACTTAAAGCAATCAAATTACTGACTTGAAAATACTTGTTATTGTAACAAAAGTAGGTAAAGTAAAATAATCTACGTTAACGAGTTTTTATCTCACTGTTTGTAATACAAATGTGCATTTGGCCGTCCAACGCGACTCTATTTGCACAATAAGATAAACTAAATCAATAGTGGTGTTTGTTCGTCCGATAAATACCCGCTATTGTCGCCATTGATTCTTGCTTGTTTAGGCACAATTTAGATACCACGATTCGCTTTCTTATCTTTTACTGCGAAACTATGTATTTTCCGGTTTTGTAAAGTTTTCAACTTTAATATGGACGAGGACTTTGCCGTTATTTTATTAGGCTAAGATCAAAAACAACATAAATATCTAATTAATAGTTCTTGCTAAACTTGACCGACATAGCAATACCTAAATAAGAACGCTAAGAACAAGGTTGGTTACGCAATCTAAGTATAAGAGAACTTATGAATTACGCTATTAAGGAATGGAAGTGTTCACCATAGTTTAAAATAGTTACTTACGGAGATAATATTTAAGGACCTTGTAAGAATAATTATACCATCCTCATGATAAAGATATGGTTCTCCGATGTGACCAAATAACCAAGACAATATTTATTATCTTGGCGACCGAACTCCTCTGAAGTACAAATCGAAAAATCAAATTTTCTTAGAAGTGAGACCAAACTAAAAAGGTACTTAGGTTAATAAAATTCGTCAATTAGAGCCGTTTTTCAGAAGATTATTTGATTACTGAGTCTCTGCAGGTTAGGCCAAATGTAAAAGCTGCTCCGAACTAAGCCCAGCCATGCTCAAGACTTTCGTTTACTTACATGCTTTTCATAACCGTGGAAGATCTCAAGAGATTGACGTGCGTATAGGTAGGTGCATAGAATAAGGATCACGACCAAGATTCGCTCTGTAGGTAGGTAAATGTAGCATTGACATGAGGAAATAGTGTAACGGAAAGCAACGGAATAATAATCTACATACATTATGCCTATTGTGTGTCTATTCAATGTCTTTTAACAAAAATATTATTCGACAAACCTACTCGTGTTAGCAAACATTAGACTACTGTTATTATAAACATTACCCATTTAATAGTTCAAGTGGTATTTATTAGGTCTGCTGCCGTTTATTTGATTAGTCAAATGTAGTCATAATGATTGTGTGGATCTTATTTTTCTGGAGTTGCGTTAGTGCCTATGAAGCTTCTAGTGTTTCAAAATGTTTATGGCATAATAATGCGTGTGAGTACCCAGAATTTATTTCAAACTAGGTAACGTAAGCACCATTAGGTACAAGGGGAGCTTAATAGCGTTACCCAACGATAATACTTAAGTCTCCACTTTGTCTTAATAATCTTATTATTCCGTAGTATCAAAACATAGCACATGAGTTTAAAAGGAAATCCCCTGATTACCTAAAGTACTAGATACTTAAGTACTTAATTCTATTTAGTATTACTGTGCCAATCTTTAGAATCATTTACGTACCTACTCACTTACCCTACTTATAAGATTGTCCAATAAATATTAAGACCCGAAACTCGATAATTGACGGTTTTTGTACTTTTTGATCTAGTCATATTATATGAAAAGCGTATTTTATAAACATGCTTTTAGGTAATAATTAAAGGAAATATTGTCATCTAAAAAATACTCAGAGAAAAACAATATTATACAGAAAACTTATAAAATATATCAAGAAAACTGAACATATGTTTTCTGAATTTCACTTTTAGCATTAACTTCCATGCCTTCGGATTCTAGTAATTCGACCAATTTAGCACTAAAAATTAAACAAACTTAAAGTCCAGATCCTTATTAAGGAAATACTCATAGGAAAATTTAATTGTTATTATAATTATTATTGAAATCGAAAAAAATATAAAGTTAGAATTTGTAAAAATCACACTCAAGAAAATCGTAATTTACGTTGATAAATGATGCTCAAAACGTTATTAAAATTACCTCAAATAATAAAAGAATATTTTCTACAACAATTATACTAAAAAAAAATCTCTAAAACAAATTGTCTTTTTTTCTACAAATATTTTAAAATCATCATAAAACTACTATAAAATCGGACGCACGAAACAATTCAAATCAGTCTGCCGCGAGGCTTTTTAGAGAGAGGACGTATCGCTCCTACCGAGCGTTTGACCTTTGCGGCGCGTACGAATTTTATGCGATAACTCATCAACATGTTTTGATACTCGATAATAATTTTTGTTTTATAATTTGAATTATTTATTAAAAAAAAATATTAACATTTATGATAACAAATAATGTTTTAGAAATAATGAGCAATAAAACAACATTATTTTAAACCGACTTCCAAAAAGGAGGAGGTTCTCAATTCGGCCGGTATGTTTTTTTTTATGAATATGTTCAACGATATCTCCGTCAATTCTGTACCGATTACTAAAATTCTTTTTTTATTCAAAAGAATGGACTTGCCGTTTGGTCCCATGTCAAGGAAACCAGGATCTAATGATGGCATTCTAGAGAAATTGAGAGGAACTTTAGAAAATCGTAGGGTGATTAGTGCATTTGTTAAGTTTTTCGTTAATTATCTTAAAGCATTATAATTAAATGAAGGTTTGGAGTCGATCTGATGATGGACCTGGAGGATAGTCGAGGGAACTCTTCAACGACTAACAGCAGTTACCTCGTGTTTGGGCTTGATTAATTTGTATCGATGAGACCTTTACAACCAGATAGGATGTGACACTCAAAAGTAATAAAAAAAAAGACTTTAAAAGCTGAAAAGTATAAAATAACAAATATTTAATTTAATACACCTTTTATGCGATGCTAATTTATACTTTTGTGTGTATGTTACCTATTGATAAGTGTGAAGTCGGTGCCAAGCCTCAAAAAAATAAAACTATTAGAAAAATAAACTACAAAATTATAATTCGAGATGACCGTTAACGAACGTTTGCCCGCTTGGATTGGTCGCATTTTTATTTTATTTATGTGCTACATCGCATAAGAGGTATTACATTACATATTTGTTATTTTATACTTTTTAGTTTTTGAAGTCGGTTTTTTTTAACAAAAAAGGAAACGAAATAATTTAGAAAGTCCTGCTTTTAGCGCTAAAAGGTTGTCCCGATAATATATGTTGTACATATACAGACGAGGCATTTTTCAAGTAGGCGTGGATGACGATATTCAAAACTATAAGGAAAGGAATATCGAAAATTGCTAGCGATTTTAATAAAAACTAAAACTGCAATTAGTATATGAAAAATCAATACCCCATTATGGCAAAAAATATATTATTCACAAGTAAGTTATAGATTTTTTTTTACTCGTATGTTGCTTTGTTTTTAAAAAGTTTCGTTACTTACCAAAAAAAAATCATGTCTTATTTTAAAAACAAAAAACTAAGTATTTGTTTTATTCATTATTCCTTGTTGTGAATAATGGAATATCGAATCGAAAGGTATTACGTAAATTATATCTAATCATATACTACCTTCTACGAATCGTAAAAAAAAATATACTCGTATTTATACTTTTGTCAATAACTTTAACACAATTTATAATTTCCAATGGATCAAAACCGTTCGGCCGGAGTATTCAGAGCGAGCGCGCCGTCACCACATAGACAGTGTGCATGCGGACACGCGTGCGCGTCTGTGTGAGTGAAATTTGAGTTGTCGCGCGGTAGATCACGGCTCTTAAGTACTTACTTAAATGAAATTTATTTCTATTTCAGGTGTAGACAGATGCCCAGACTGGATGATTGTAAACAAGTGTGACTGCTCTAAAACGTATTGGTTGGCACAGAAAACTTGTGAACACCCCGAAGATTTGTTAGTAGGGACAGTATGCGGATTCGCTCGTTGTGATTGTCCGCCGTCCATGGTACTTGACACCGAAACTGGATATTGCTACGATATCGATAATTGCCCGACCAAACACGCATTAGAATATGCAAAGACATAATTATATTGTTATATCGTATTCCACAATCACCTATATAATAAATAAATTAAATTCATATTAAATATCAGAGTTTTATTTGTATAAGTAAATGATGCACAAGATTTTCGTTGGTTGGTTGGTTGGTTGGTTGGTTGGTTGGTTGGTTGGTTGGTTGGTTGGTTGGTTGGTTGGTTGGTTGGTTGGTTGGTTGGTTGGTTGGTTGGTTGGTTGGTTGGTTGGTTGGTTGGTTGGTTGGTTGGTTAAGTTGGTCCTTTCAAGGGACTCAATAGGTCACAGCGATAAAATCCTCAGTTAAAATTCAGAATTCCGGTGGCGATTGATTTGGGTAAAAAATGTGAGATGAACATGAGAGCAAAACTTTAGGGGGAAACAAATTGTGACTAACTTACAAGAGAAAAAATAAACATGGTGATATTTACCATGGACGTACTAAATAAAACGTTCATGCTACTACCAGATTCATTGACATTATAGTACGTCTTAATAGATCTGTCATTTGTCAGACATGTAGTACTGTCAGAATTTGACAGCAGAATCCGGCAGTCAGTCTATTTTTTTTCATTGACATATAATTTTTTTAGTCATACTTAATCAGTCAGTCAGTCAGTGGTTACTAAAAATATGAGGGAATTTTATGTCCTTAATGTTTAATTGAAATATAATTTTATTCTGTAATTGTTATCATAACATAGCTCGTGTTAAACATAAATATGTTTCGTTTATGTCTTAGAAGTGCGAGCGCACAAAGCAAGTTATACAATAATGGTTCTCAACAAGTAACCTCACAATTGAAGAGCATTAATGCGCTGAATAATATCATAAGTAGACATTACGCTATAAAATTAAAAGAAGAGGTGGATCCTAACTGTGAACAGATATATTACGGCCCATTAACACCACAAATTAAGAGCGTAAAAGTATTTTCATTGAGCTCTAGTGTAGCAGGTCTATTCGCTCAACCAATCATAATAAATGAAGCCGCAAATATCGGCAGCACATCGCTAATAGTTGCCCTATGTTCAGTAGTAGGATTTTTCACATTTGTAACGCCTGTGTTACTGCATTTAGTCACAAAGAAATATGTAACAGAAATAATGTATGATCAGAACACTTCCACATACAAAGCAACTACAATTAACTTCTTTTTGGCAAGGAAAATCGTAAGTTTGCATTGTTATTGTATTTAAAATTAGATATAAGTACACATACATCAGGTTCCAAGTTTGAGTCAGGTTTTTCATCAACACTAACTGAGCAAGCACACCAATTATGTTTATTTATCCTCTCAGTACTAATCATTACTAACAGAGGTGTTTATCCTATAGTGAATTAATATTTAATAGAAACATTCCGGGTTCAAGTCCTGGCTGATGACAAATATTTGAATGCATTTTTCAATATATTGTACTTGTAAGCGGGCATTTTCTGCACCTAGACCTCTAAAGTTAGGTTCCCTTGAGCGTTCAAAATATTTATAATAATTAAATATTTAAATTTCAGCATGAATTCAACGCTGAAGATGTCCATGTACCTGATGTTCCTGGCATGTTCACAACCATGAAAGTGAAAGACGTTCCGTTATTCATTGAAGCGAGACACTTCTCAGACCCCATGCACTACGCCAGATTAATGGGCTACGACAAACCGATGGACTTCAAACTTGGCGAAGATAGTGAAACCAAGTAGTATAGTTATAGTTAAGTTGTTAGCTGTTATAATGGTTATGTAATTAATTACCTAATTAAAGTTATCTATTTATTATTAAGTGTTTTGTTCAAACTACCCTTTATTTAAGAAAATTGTTGAAAAAAGAACTAGAAAATAATAACTGCTTATATTATGAGAATCATATTCAACTGGTAATGTTAAAAAACAATAACCCTTGTTTTGAGACATTAAGATAATGGTTAAATAAATATTTATATGATTTATAATTATAATATTTAAAAAAACTAGGAAATAAATACTATTTTACTTAAATATTTGAGTACCAGACAAAATGCTATAATAGTGAGAAACATCCACACTGTGTCTATACTCTCGTGAACTCTAGCAAACTGAAAATATCTCATCTCGCACAAAGGTCTAAAAATTAAGTAGGTAAATAATGACAATATATTAGTTAAAAAATCTTTATTGAAATATATAACATGTTATTAAAAATATACTCTATTTATATACAAATATGATTGAATTTAGAAGCATTTATATTTATTAGCACAAAGTTGACTAGTACTGCCAATTTATGAAAAAGATAAATAAATAGTTAAATATTTTATTACTTCTTAATTCTTTACACTTATAACTAAGACCTAAGAATCTAAATAAAATTAATATTTTTATTTGATTAATTTAAAAGTTAATATGGAATATGTAGAAGTAAAGCCAGAGACACCTTGAATATTACTTTTTACTCGTAACATATGGTTTTACTCGTAATGTCGACTGCAAAACTCGCAAATCCAAGACTTTTGCTAAGCTAAGTATGTAATGAGTAAAGAATATTATGTAC
Source organism: Timandra comae (assembly GCA_958496195.1). Lineage (NCBI taxonomy): Eukaryota > Metazoa > Arthropoda > Insecta > Lepidoptera > Geometridae > Timandra > Timandra comae. The sequence continues at coordinate 9,358,391 of OY292363.1, read as the reverse complement.
AGGACTCTGGCTTGACAAACAATTTAAACTTTGTGTTGTTTGGACTAGGTACTTTCTTTTATTTTGCGACAATACACTGTTTAACAACTGTTTTATCTTGAGTAGGTTAAATCTTAATATCTTATGGTGTAGTTGGTGACAGAAATAAAGGTTTGTCCATAAACTAAGTCACACATGGGAGGTTACAGTCATAGACAATTAAGAGGAATGTGTTATAAACTTGTGACGTCACATAACAAGTATATAATTTAAGTAAATTTTAATAAAAGTATAAAAATTATTTAAGATAAAAAGTAAAAAATAATTAAATTAATGTCAAAATAGTTTATGGACAATCCTTGATTGATGACATGAACATGTTTCTCTTTAATATTAATACTTAAAAGTTTAATTACATATTAATAAAGCAGTACATATTCGAATTAGACCGTCACATACATACAATTTGATTAAAAAAACCTCAACCTCAATAACCTGCAAAAAATTAATATCCTCTAATATCCCGGAAGTATAAAAATGCTTTAAGGAATTTCAATAATATCATGAGATCACTACAACAAATTAGTTTTGGCAAGTCTATGGTACTATTTATTCAAATAAATTATTGGAATGTTATAAACGTTTGTAAGTTACTTAATTATTCTATAGTATAAAATTCAAAGTCTGAATAAACATCATTTATACATACGCCAATTAAATGGTAAAAGTTAGCTACTACTTATTTCTTGCTTATTTCATATATTTTATTTAATTTCAATATCACGGATTATTTTAAAATTATTAATTTTAAATTAATTTACACATCGTGATATTAATTATTAAATAACATATTATTAGTTAAATTATAAAAGAAATCTCATTGTTTGTAACACAATATTATTTGTTTTAAATTCCATTTTCATCCAGGACGGACACACTCATTTAACAACACATTAACAACACCGTCAAAGACATTGTTATTTATTTACAATTTTACGTATTTACACGTACGTACACTACAAGAAAATTTTAATAAGGATTTTTAGCAATTTAGGGTCAATTTATACTAGCGCAGAGTCGAAGCGAAGCGTTCAAAACTGAACATAACAAATTCAACCTTAACTCCACAGCGTAATGCGCAAATTACTGCTGATGTTTCAAAAGCGAATCAATCAAAGAAGTCACGTGCAGACGCGCGAATACAGAAGAATGCGCGCGTCTCTTTAAAAACTCAGATGTAATGTGTGAGTTACGCTGTGAAGATAAGGTTGAATTTATTAAGTGCGGTTTTGGAAATTCGCTTCGCTGCGCTTTGCTGCGCTTCGACTCTGCTCTAGTATAAATTGACCCTTAAACCTTATAGTACGGTCAGCGTCGATGTCCCTTGGTTGGCAATACCAAAGAGTACCTTTTATCTGATGCCGACTGTACATTATACATCAGCGATGACAGTATGGCAATACATGAAAACGCTAGACACTAGTTCATAGTAAATATCTTTAATTTTGTTTTGTCTATTTATTTTTATTTACTTATTCAATGGAGATTCAACAGCAAATATAAATCGTACAATAATAGGATAAAAAACAGAAAGCCAATTAAAGAATCTCACGGGTAATTTTATTTTAGAATAACGTACGTCTATAAACTAGCGCTCCAGTGGTTTCATTTATAGCTTTATTATCACCGCCTCTCTATATAGCTTTTACTTCTTTTAAAACATCAACATTTGTTTTCAAACAGTATAAAAATTAACATTCGAGCTGCGTAATTATATTTAAGCTATTCCTATATACAAATTCAACAAGCCTTAAAAATAATATTAATTTGACCATTATCAATGTGATTTCATCAATATAGGCCAATTGAGTCACTTTAATTTTCTAAGGTAATCTTTATTATCCTTATTGTTAAAAATGCGTTTGCTTATTCCTCTGTCACGTAGGGAGTAACGGATCGACAATTGTATTATTATATTTAGCAGAGCATCTCTTTATACAAATATTATGAAATAGTTTTTAACATGTTCAAAGCTCCGTTTTACCGCAATATGCTTTCAGGGTAAGTCATTTTTGGCCCGTCGAGTCGATTCATAACGCGAGCAAAGCCGGCCAGAAATCTCGGTCCTTATATCATTGCTATTATTTTTGTCATTTTTGGGTCAACATAGTTGATAACGGGAGCAAAGCCAGTAATCTCAGCCCATATAAGTGTCATTGATACTTTTGTCATTTATGACCCAAAGCCTTTTTTAATAACTCGAGCAAAGACGTCAAAAAACCCGATCAGTACATTGATGTCTTAAAGTACCGGTCCAAAATTTCTTTACAACAATCGTCTATTAATGTTCAGTTGATAACCGGCTTATCAGAGCCATGTCGGCCAAAATCGTTACAAATGTTCCGTGAGTTCCCCCCGGCCAGCGGCCCCTCAGTCGTAGTGGAGAGCATTATGCGCCAGTGCATGCGACGCAGGCGACGCCTTGTCGTCGAGGTCGGCGAGCGCGGCGGCGCGCGCGCGGGCCTTCCCCGCCCACTCCACGCGGCAGAACGCCGCCGTGCCCAGGGAGGATAGCACGCCCAGCACTACCAGCTGGACCGACAGGAGGGCCTGGGACGAGTAGAAGAAGCATGCTGCTGCTGCCATTGACTGGAAAGATTGATTTGTTTTGGAGTGTTGGTCAGGAACAAATTATTAACAAGTACAATACAATAACTAAAAGTGCGTATTATAGAAAAGTAAAGATAGACAAGCGTACTTGTACCGTCAAGTACGCCTGTCTATGCGAGCATTCTTGATGTCAAGCCTCATCAAGCATGCTCGTCAAGCAATTTTGATAATCTAAGGACCCTTCATTTATGACTGCTGCGACCAATAACAGTTTGATAAAATATTACAATTTGTATTGTAATTACTTAGTAAATTATTAACAAGACCCTTAAATTCAAAGTATCAAAAAAACAAAACTAAAACTCACCTGAGTAAACTTGAACAGGGCGAACGCGGACGTACTATTATCGGAATAGTTCCCTCCTAATATCGAGTATATCTGCGTGTTGAAGCACGCGTCGCCGAACCCAAGGAGGAAGCTGCAGAACATCGCCAAGTAGGGCGAGGGCGTGATGTAGGACACCTCCTGCGTGTCCCCGAAGGGCGCTACGTTGGGCAGGTTGATGAAGATGAGGAAGAACGCGGACAGGTGGAGCACGTAGCCCACTAAAACGACCGGGTCGCGGCCCCAACGAGTTGTTTTGCTGCCCAGGATACCGAACAGGGCTCCGCCTAAAATGCACACAAGAGATTGATATAGATAAAATATAGTTTTTATAGAAACCAGTAGGAGAGAATAAGAAAATAATTGAACCGCCCTTCTCTGGGAGTTCGCCATATTTAGAATGACGTCATTGATGACAATGACGTCATGAGTATTGTCATACAAACCCAATTCAATCGCTTTGAGATGACTAATGCATACTGACTAAAACAGTCCGGTATTATGTCACCTCTGTTCCTGTCAAAGTAGAGTATTATTACATTTGGGGGAAAACTGACATAACCCATGATTGCTCTGGAAGGTGGGGAAACATCAAGGTCTTTCTTCTAATAAAAGTTTTATTGAGAATAAATATTCCCTTACCAAGCACCTCTCCCATTCCGATAAAGACCCCCGACAGACCGACGAGTTGTTTCGCGTTCTCGCCCATTTGCAACGTGAACCCGATGCTGGGACTGTACACGCCGCTGAAGAATGACAGCTCTACGCCTGGTCACAATTTGAAAAGAGAATATTGTAGTTTGACGTTTGTAGTATAAAGTTTTGGCGGTTTGGTAATATTATGTCTATGGTTTAGTGAGTTGTGAAGTATCATATAAGTTTGTACAATTTTGACTTCAAATGGAAATAATAAAAAATTGGTACTGCAAATTTTTTTGTCCATGTCTTCGTAGTCCAAGCCAAGAGCACATTTTTTTGTCAATGTCTTAGCCAAAAGCTTTTTGTATGTTCAATATACTTAGTTTAGATGTGAAAACTTAAATAGTAACAAACGCGCAAATAGAAGTACTTTCGGCATTAACTTTATTAGTAAGGATTAACTGAACCCCTCATCATACGTAATTATTAACTTGAACGTACAATAAAGATAAAATCAGTTGATTTGTATTCTATTCATTGAAACGCTAATAAGGAAAACCTAGGAAAACTTATTGAGTGTCATTATGTTATTATAATGCATTAGGATTATCAGGAAGTATTTATTTATGTGTCTGACACGTGATAAGATCTATTGAATTGTTGATAGGAAATAGGATAAACGGAAATATTGTGCCACAATCTTTTCTGTGCCGGTGAGAGCGTCGCTGTAATCGCATCTTTTGGTTGTCAGTTTATTGCAAATGTATCCAAGTGATATTGGAGTCAAAATGACAATAGGAGCTTCCAGTTTTGGCCGCCGGCACAGAAAAGATTGTGACTCTATAGCTACTTATAAGTCATTTTCACAGTCAATATAAGATAAACTAGATAGAGGTTTCTATGTTTATAATTTGAAATATACTAACACTTTCAAATATACATACACTTTCATAGACACATTCAAATAGACATATTTTTGTCTTGTTTGACAATCCTATTATTTATGTTGTTAAAAAAGTGTATGCTGTTTAAAAGTTATGCTTTCGGCTCAATCGGCGAGTTTACTGTTCAAAATTCAATTGTTTTTAGTCTAAACATACATGCAAATATTATTTATTTATTTATTTATTTACACACACATACACTAACATTACAGGCTATTTCCTAAAGCGTTAGTGCAGAAATACTTAAAAATTAAAAACAAAATTATATTGCAAGCCAAATAAAAGTTTGTTGACAAAAGAAAAAGTTCTTAAAATTAGCGTTCTAAAATCAAGTCCTTGTATAACTTATTTTGAATAAGGCGCATCAACTTTCAAAAATATTTGCCCGATATTCAAGGATGCATCTAAAAGCCAATACTTTGTTTAGAAAACAAAAGATATTTTCGAAACTAAACAACCATTCACTTCATTATAATTCTTGCAACGTACAACCTGACAACATTTACTGACAAGCCAATTTCGACCTTATTGCTAAAACATAAAGTTTTATTACTATCTACTTAATGTACTTAGTCTATATTATATTGCAAGGCAATTTAAACTTTAGTAGAGTTATAATAAGGTTGTGTTTGACTAGTTTGATTGTGTTTGGAGGTGTGTCATACCGGTATATATGAAGGTGACGCTGAGTAACAGCATGTCTCGTGTACAAAATAATTTCAAGGCGCCTTTGAACGCCTCCATGGGCCCTTCCGTGTCGTGTGTTACGATCTCAACCTGGAATTTATAATTAATCGATTATTACTTAAACTTATTGAAACTTTTACACTAATATTACAAAGAGGAATGATGATTTGTTTGTAATGAAATGAATATGCTCCGAAACTACCGAAGCTATAATTTGGTGCTAGCGGCGTCCCGCGGTTTCACCCGCGTAGTTCCCTCTCCTGTGAGAATGCAGGGATAAAATTATGCTAAAACCTTCCTCTTGAATCGCTCTATCTATTAAGAAAACACTTCAAAATCCGTTGCGTAGTTTTAAAGATTTAAGCAAACATAGGGACACAGCGATAGCGACTTTGTTTTATACTATGTACAGATGTTTCTTTTAACCAGGAATAAAACATAGGTCAAGTTTAATCCCTAAATGCCCTTGTTGCTGTGCAATGCTCCTTCCTTCCTACGTCACACTAAACAGATCAAGTAAACCCGCGTGATTCATCAAGTAAACAATACAATACAAATCGATTACATAACACTTGGTCACGTGTTCTCATATCAGTCAGTGTCCTGTTACATGTTATCCAACGGAAACAACTAAATATTTGTGTTGTTTTATTAAATACATCAATTTATAGCTTACTAGGCAATGTATGTGGCAGTTTTACATCGCGGACTAGTAAAGAAATAGGTGTAAAAAGAATACATACTTATTACGAAGAAACGGCGCGGAAAACATAACCCTTTCCTTGAAGTCTGGTAAAAATTGCCTAAGTACACTTGTACAGACCTTTCTAAGAAACTTGACTATTTCGGGATAAAATAAAAACATAATTACTTATAATAAATAAATAATCGGAACTACTAAGATGACCTAGAGGTAGATTAAAAGATAAAAAGGATTAAATTTGTAGTGTTCGCGTCAATCAAAGAAATCAATAACCATGGTTAGTGCAGGGCGAGACGCTTTCACGAGTGCATCTCGCTCCTGAATAAAGTCCATATGTGCTTGAAACTAATCGAGGAATTCGACTACAATAGATACGAATAAGTGACTAAGTACACTTATTCAGCTCCATTCAGCGTTAAGCGTACGCATACATTCAGTTGAATGGATGCGTACGCGTACGCGTCTCCATACAAAATCGTTGTTTTGTATGGACAAACGCTGAATGGAACTGAATAAATGTGCATAGTCCCTATTCCGTATAAAATAAACTAATACAGTTTATTCGCCAAAAGTCGTGTAAAGGGGTGCAATGACGACTTGTCATTGGGAATACCCAACAATGTCGTGCACATTACACAAACCAGTTGTCATACAACTACAGTAAAAAGAAAGTACTTATTTACAAAACGAGAGAAAGTATTAAGGAAAATAATTCAATAACTGCAAGTACATTCACTAAAGGATAATTAATGTTTTAGAAATTGATAGAGTCGTAAGCAATGGAAAAAATAATAGCTATAATAAATTACTTATTATAAAACCATGTTAGAAATATCATTCATTTTTGTGCCACATTGATTATGCCTTTCGGTTTCATTCATGTAAGTCTAGGACATCAGAAAACTACGCACACACATCATACCGACATAAACATGGCACAGAAATCGAACCTCCATCACTTTGGGCATTTCGGCATTGCTCTTTGGGACGTAAAATCTAGCACATTCATAAACACACAGAGACCAGATAAATTGGGAATCGAATCCGCAACACCTTATTCAGCATTTCGGCACTGCTATTAGTGACATAAAATGTTCTAATGACGTCACAAACCTTAGCATCATCAATAGCACTAGGCTGCCTCCTGATTGGTCGCAGCAGCACCAGAAACAAGATGCCGACTGCGCACACGCCGGTCAGGGCGCCGAACACGACGTTACGCGTATCCACGTCGATGTGGGTCTTCCCTTGGAACTTTATGAACACGAACAGGTTGCCGAAGAACATGCTGTGGGAGGAGAAGTCAGTATTAATAATTGAAGATTATAGATTTAGTAACTTGACTAGGAAATCTGGAATATTATATTGGCTAAGCCTGATATTAACTGCGTAATTTCTCAGATCTAGTGGGAATTTTGAGATAGTATCCTATATCCTTTCTTGGACTATTGAAACTGTATACGTAGACATGCAAAATTTGAGGATGATCGGTAAAGTAGTCAAGATACGAAAGCACAACAAAGTAAGTTTGCTTTCTTCTGTGTCATATGTATTAATTGAATTAACAAAGCCTCGAGGAGGCGGACCGCAGTTAGTGTTTCATACTAATAATCATACAATGGAACTGAATGTAAAATAAACCTATTGAATTTTTCTTTCATTCAAATCTCACTTAACAAAATATTAAGTATCGTGATTTCTTTGCATAAAACTTTACATTATAAATTCTTGTACAACGCTATCTGCTGCTGCTAATGGTGTCTTGTACAAACAAGACACCATTCCTTGCCTAACACTTATACGTTAAAGTGAAGAAAACCTATCACTAAGCATATACCTACCTAATATAACATAAATCATTCACTACATCATCTCATTATAGTAACTGACCCAAGTTCGAAACTTGTATCTAGGGCATCAGAAACTACGCACACATTCATTCACACACACACACCCAGACCGAGACAAACATAGATAAAAACATATAGACAAAAACATTCCATCAAATCGGTAATTTCCGTAAATCCTACTAATATTATAAAGGCGAAAGTTTGTATGTATGGATGTTTGTTACTCTTTCACGCAAAAACTACTGAATGGATTTTAATGAAACTTTACAATAATCTTGCTTATACATCAGCATAACACATAGGATACTTTTTATCCCAAAATTCCCACGGGAACGGGAACTACGCGGGTGAAGCCGCGGGGCGCTGCTAGTAAATAAAATAAATGTAAATTTGGTTTAAGGTCGCGAGCTTGAAATCGAAATACCTGCGTTATATGAAGCAAGCAGAGTGAGATTGATTAAAGATCAAGGTAGATCGTTGACTGAAGGGACATACTTAAATAGTGGGGGTTTAAAACTGTAGGTACTACCGTGTGAAGATAAACAGACAAAAAGTACTTACTTCATTTTACTTATAAGTATCATAAAATATGCTATTTAAACTGGGTGAATAGCATGAGAACTTGTATTTTGTATTTATACCTAGTTTTTGATTCGCCTTTGATAAGAGTGCATATTTATTAACTTCATATTCATAAACGCTATAAGAAATTAGAAACCGAAGAATACACATCACCATGACATCACCGGACTTTGTAAAGTACTGACATCAAGAGACGTTTTAGAAAATCTATTAAGATAAATCCAGATAATACAATAGTGCAAGTGTAGATTATTGCAAAATCTAAATTATATCGACAACCTAATCTAAAACCAATTTGCAAATACTTGTTATTATTATTACATAACAAATCTCAAAACAAACTGGTTTAATGTCAGAATTCTTCAAGTCCAAAAAGCTCTAAACTTCCTGCATAACTGTTACATAATTTTCCTAAATTCACATAGCAAATAATTTATACTAAAATGTGTTTTACTCCTTTGACGTAGATCTCAATCCATACTAATTACATAACGAAGCTAGAGTTTGTTTGTTTGAACGCGCAAATCTCAGCAACTACTACTGGTCCGAATTGAAAAAAAATTAGAGCTAGAAAGCCTATTTGTAAAGAAAGTTATAGGCTACATAGCGTTACGCTACGCAGGAGTGGCAACCAACAAGGCTTAAACCATAGGGCACACTATTGGAAGTATTGATATTGGATACTATCCAATGGATAGTTAATTTATCGAGGAAGGCTCAACATCACGCTAGCACAGTATAATAATGAGTACTTGCGTTACTAGGACCAATAGGAGCGGAGCCAACACAGGTTAAACCTTGCACGTCACAGCTACAATTAAATATAATCCAAAAAGTATTAATATTCTTTACAAACCTGCATTGTAACATAGCCCAGAAGACTCCAGAATTCCTGGATATGGTGTCTGCGTCGCTGTTCAGAGTGAGGTAGTTGCCCTGCCCGGTCCATATCGCCGCTGCGCCCGCGCCGATTAGCACACTCGCAACGTACAACAGCCATGTGCGGGGAAACAGGAACGTTACTATGAAGAATCTGTGGACAAATGGTTTAATTTGAGAATGATATTTCGTCGTTGTGATTCAGGAATAAAAACTAAGTAACTAAAAAAATATATAAGGTCAAATAGAGAAACACTATATTCTCGATAATTAATTATACCAAATCATTTCTAGACCGAATTCACGATGAATACTGCGCGGAATCACCACGCCTTTCTAATGTGTGATATAACCAGGACCAAATGTGGAAAATACAAATATACAAAACTTTCACGAACTAAATTCGTTGTTTATTGGTAACGTCTGTATGTATTGTCTAGACTAGACCAAAATTATACAACGAAAACAGGCACACCTTAAAGCATAGAAAGAGGTGATGCATTGTTTTTCAACACACTTGCTCATAAAGGGGCTCTTATTTGTGCAAAAACAGTTGAATAACGACACGTTTTATTCACAAGTGAGTAATAGATTTTTTAAGTTGCTTTGTTTTTAAAAGAGTTTCGATACCAAAAAAAATTGTGTCCATACATTTTAAAAACAAAATTCAACTATGTTACCTTACGTTTGGTAGGTTTATAGTCGATTCCATTCATTCATTCGTTTTTTTTTATTCGAGAAATTCAAAGCAGGACCTCTGTTTAGGTAGGTACACATACAAAAGCAGGAAAATCTTAAACAAATACAGACGATAAAATTGCAGCATCCTTATCTTATGTAATAAACAAACCAAAAACAATATTACCTCAATAAAACTATATAAAGTCAAACGGATTTACCGATTGCTTCAGTCGCATTAACATCCAAAGTGTCAAATAAGATTAGGTCAAAGAAAACGGCTCGATAACGGTAATACTCCCACTTATCTTCAGAGGTGACATACGTGACAGTATAGACGTCTGTATGCATCTGCATTAATTTTTTTTTTTTACTAAACAATGATATTAAAGAAGTTGTTAGGCAGGACATAGAAAGAGGAGAAATTGGGCTTCAGACCTCTCGCACCCCGAGTGAAACAGAGTAGCTGGATGGAGCTACTACTTTACGGTAATATTCTAGAAAAAGAGTGGTACTTCCCTAACCATGTCTACCGATCTTCAAACTAACATAGCCATAGTAAAGCTCTACCCTTATTTAAAACCTTGTATATATACCTGACCCTAAAACGATTTAAAAGGGTCAGACACAGCAGCAATCATGCAGACACACAATGCCAAAAGTCAAAATGTCAAAGAAAACGTCTCTATAAAAATCGACCTAGTCATATTTACATTTGATATTTAATAATGATTGAGGATAAAAATATGCATTATATAAAATCAAATATTGAATAATCTGATGAGTTCTTATGTTTGTGTATGTTATTCAATCACGCGCATAGTCAAGATTTGATTTGTCAGAAGATAGTTTGTCCGGAATTTTTTGAAATACGAACTTCGTTTCTACGGCGTGTTCCACGGCTTCACGATACACACATTTCTTGTACAATAATAAGTCTTTTAGAGGAAGATCGTGTAATGTGCTGCTGTGGAACCGCTACTTCAAAAACCTGATATTGTTTGATGAGTATTCGCTTTACAGGTCAAGTGGATCTCGATACACGAGGACGATTAGGAAGGCCGTGTATGACAAGTGGCACTTTTGTGGCAATTAATGAGCGTGCTAATTGTATTTACAGAACGATAGATTCTTTATTTATTGCGATCGATTGTCTAGACGAGGTACCTGATGTCAAGAACACGTCACGACTCCCCATTGCAGAAACAGTATACATCACTGTACTGCGTTCATCACAATGAGACATGGAAAAAAGAACTAGGCATCTCTTTCTCTCCCTGAGATATCAGTTGGGGAGCCCCCTAAAAGTTAAGCCATACTTTTGTTGGTCCGATAGTATGATGGTCCGATTTGTCATACTAACAATATCAACTGTCGTTACGTGTAGTTAGAACCCAAGTTTTAACAGATTAACCAAAAATCGCAGTACGCACAAAAGACCTAAAATACAAGTTTAACAAAATACAACATTCTGTAATTACGTTTTCTAGTTAGAACAGAAGTAAAAGTGTATTATTTAATAATTAGCCTTGATATAATTACGGGTACGTTGTGACTTATGAAATTCGATACGCATATTTAACAATCTCTATGACGACCTTGTTCTAATAGAGTAAAATATAACACAACAATGCGATTGGAATTCGGAAAATGTAATAAACTAACTTAGCTTTTTTGTGATCTATTCAGTTAAGCAATCGGGTGGGGCCGTAATAATAATGATGGATCGCCGTTCGATTATTCTCACTAGTTCTAATGGATATCTGACCCATTCCTATGGTACTACTGATACTTTCTACGGAAGTGGTATATTAATTTTAAGAGCGTTATGGGTAGAGCCCTCCAAAAAAAATGTACAACTAAAAAATATCACAAAACCTAGAAAGGACCCAAGATAAGATAGTCTGGTCTCATTGCGAAAAGCCTTCCGCATATGAATTCCCCCGCGTAGTAGTTTGACATGTATATTTTTCCTTTTTTCCCACTAGACCCTCAAAGGCGCGGGTAAAACCGCAGTATATTTTTTTAAAGAGAATAGTTGTTTCTTAAAAACAGAGTAACCACAAAAAAATGACGATTTCAGTTTGAGGAAGAATCAATAAATAAGTAGAGCTAGAATACTTATAATTTAACAATACTTAACTGTTCATTTGAACCATTTCAAAATACATTTTAACATGTTAATCACGTAACTAACTGTATTTAGTTTGGTCGTCCACATTCTTAAACTGCTCACCTATTAAACGATCAATGTACCCACTCAACAATCAAGGGAATCCATTTGATAAGTGCTTTATCTCATTTTACTTTAAATTAGATATGGATTTAAAATAAGTTCTTTCTTTAGTTTTAAATAAGTTCATTTTTCATTAACCAGAGACTACCTATTTTTTGATAATTATAGTAGTTTAAGTTATTCTTTATAACTAAACGCGGGACTTATCGTGACTTAAAATAATAGTTACTTATGGTACAAGCGAGGTAAGTTGGTGATTACTTCCGAGGCGCTATTGAGGCCCGAGCCGTCAGGCGAGGGTCTGAAGATAGCCGAGGATAGTAATCATCAACCACCAAAAACATTCTGTAAAAAACTAGCCAAGTCTCGATGGAGCTGCTTGTTTATCTCTAAAAAGTAAAGAAATCTAGACAAAGTCGTGCCAAGTGTAAGGTTCCTTACTGCGATTTCTTTATTATTATAGTTAACGTTGTGTGACTTGGCCGTTGAAGGATACACTGTACACAAATACACAACTGTACACAAGGGTACAAAACTAGGTGCTCCATGACACTATTGCACCAATCTGTCGCCAGAACCACTACCCATGGACGATAGAAAATTGCCACTTGAAAAACGTTGATTCAATATCCAGTCAATTGTAGGCTTGATAAAACTGCGTATTTTAATAATGTTACAACATTACGTGTAAACAAAATTGACTTGTACCCACTACTAACGTTTTTAAACAATGTTCAACGGCCAAGTCACACAACATTAACTATAATAATAAAGAAATCGCAGTAAGGAACCTTACACTTGGCACGACTTTGTCTAGATTTCTTTACTTTTTAGAGATAAACAAGCAGCTCCATCGAGACTTGGCTAGTTTTTTACAGAATGTTTTTGGTGGGATTTCATTTATTTTTGTTGAAGCGTGTTTATATTGTTTTTTTTTATTAGATTTTCTTATATGACACATTTTTTTCTTTTTAGGAGTAGTATTTTATTACCAAGCGCCCCGCAATTTCACCCGCGTAGTTCCCGTTCACGTTTCCATGGGAATTTCGGGATAAAAAGTATTCTATGTGCTTCTCCTGGTTCTAAGCTACCTCCCCACCAATTTTCAGCCAAATCAATTCAGCCGTTCTTGAGCTATAAATTTCCGTTCCCAATCCCGTGGGAATTTCGGGATAAAAAGTATTCTATGTTCTTCTCAAGGTTTTAAGCTACCTCCCCACCAATTTTCAGCCAAATTAGTTGAGCCGTTCTTGAGTTATAAATTCCCGTTCCCAATCCCGTGGGAATTTCGGGATTATACGTATCCTACGTCCTTTTCTTGGTTCTAAGCTACCACCCCACCAATTTTCAGCTAAATCAGTTGAGCCGTTCTTGAGTTATAAATTCCCGTTCCCAATCCCGTGGGAATTTCGAGATTAAAGGTATCCTACGTCCTTTTCCTGGTTCTAAACTACCACTTCACCAATTTTCAACCAAATCGGTTGAGCCGTTCTTGAGTTATAAATTCCCGTTCCCAATCCCGTGGGAATTTCGGGATTAAAGGTATCCTACGTCCTTTTCCTGGTTCTATGCTACCACCCCACCAATTTTCAGCCAACACAATTCAGCCGTTCTTGATTTTTAAATTTCCGTTCCCGATCCCGTGGGAATTTCGGGATTAAAGGTATCCTTTGTCCTTTTCCTGGTTCTAAGCTACCTCCCCACCAATTTCCAGCCAAATCAGTTCAGCCGTTCTTGAGTTACAATTCCCGTTTCCGTTCCTGTATAATTCCCGTTCCCGTTCGATTATCCTAGTTTTTATAGTTTTCCCTTTATGTGGCCATTAAACCCTAACTCTGTACCAAATTTCAGCTCTCTAGGTTTATGGGAAGTACTAGTTCTATTTTGATGATCATGAGTGAGTGAGTGAGTGAGTGAGTGAGTGAGTGAGTGTCTGTCATAAATACGAAACTTTGCATTAGCTTAACTTCGGAACTAAATGACCTACAGACTTGAAATTTTATTTTAAGTATGTGATTGTATAGCTTACTGGATGACGAAAATTTCAGCGTTCTGGGCTTATCCAGAGGTTCTCAAATAGGGGCCTGAAAATGCGGCGAAAGGGTTCCTGTAAAGGATGGTACGGCAGTGTTTGCTTCGCGCTCGACTTGGCGGGGGGCACTGCCGTGCCCCCAGATACACGCGTGAACCATGCAACGTTTTTCAACACACTTGCGAATAAATTAATAATAAAATATCATTTTCGCTAATAAATAAACAGTTTTTCTATTCGCGCGCATCCAACACAACAATGGTGATCGGCCATAGATTAAAAGAATATACTTATTAAAAAAAAATCGACTGAATGAATAAATGGAATCGACCATAGACCTACCAAAAGTAAGGCAACATAGTTGAAGTTTGTTTTTAAAATGTATGGATACGATTTTTTTTGGTATCGAAACTTTTTTAAAACTAAACAATAAAAAAAAACTAGAACTCACTAGTGAATCAAGGGTGTCATTATTCAACTGTTTTTGCACAAATAAGAGCCCCTTTATGAGCAAGTGTGTTGAAAAACATATTTAAATTATATCTACGTTATTATTGTATTATGTATATAACATTTTCCTCATCTGTCTATATATTCTACTTCCTCAATTTTCTTTTCACCTAGCAAAGGCCATTTCTCAACTATTTTTCCCCAAAACACACGTTGTATTGTATATAAGTACAGTGTGTTAACTTTTTCTAAAGACAGTAAAGTATCGTTGCGTCACAGTGTCATTACTGCGGAGAAATTACGAAACTATACAATCGAGCGGTAAACTGCTAAACGACAATTAGAAACTTTGTTATTTCGGTATTTTCCCGCGGTAATTTAAGAAAGATTTTACTTAAAATAAGCTAATGTTTTTACATTAGTATTTTGTTGTTGAATCTTTAGTAGAAAAGTAAGTAAACAAATCTATTCTTTTGGGATCAACCACAAACACCCGCGTTAAACGTACAACACCCCTATTTTGCATCAAGGCTTTAAAAGTATAAAATAGGCATATTATCTGAATTTCCTTCGATGTGCGAGATATTAGACAGCCTTAACATGTATTGCAAGAATAAGCTCCGTGCTTATTAATTCTGAGACATATCTTTATGAAATTACTAAGCTGTAAAATTCCTAGTTATTTTATTAATAACTCGTTATATACAAGGTAAGTGGCACTATTCTATTACATAATGCACAATAATGGCCTACTCTCCTACATCAGAAAGTTACGTACAGAGAAAGTAATCGCGTATTATCGCTCAGATAATTAATCATAACATCAATTTCACAACGTTTATTTGATTTTCGTATATCTTTATATCGTTATGATGTCAATATTGACGATTCTCTTTTAATTGCAAGTGTGAATGTGTCTTAATGTATTTTTTAGTGTTAAGACAAACATTTGATATGAAGGGGCAGTTTGACCAATAATCCTCACTTGATTAGTGGGACATAATAAAAATACAACCAACGATAACAGTCAACCTTCAAACAAATTTTCAGAAATCAATTCTATTTAGAAAAGATCGCTGTCGTGTCGTATAAGGTAAAGGAGGCTTCATTGGATAGAGACAGAAGGGAGGGAGTTACATCTGTTACACCTACAAGAGCACCGCTCTTAAATTGATGATGAAGGGTTCGAAAGAAAATAGTTATTTGTTATACAAGAGTGCAAAGTTGCTTTTTAACCGGGGCTCCAGTTGAGGACCGAGCCAGCGAAGGATTCTAAAATTGAATCACGAGCGCAGCTCGTGATTCAAAATAAGAATCCTGAGCGTTAGCGAGGGACTCAAAGGAGCACAAGGTTAAAAATTGTTTGCACTCGAGTGCAACACATTATTTTTCATCCCCCCTCAGCGAGGAAATTACTAAATGAAAACATAAAACAATCACAATATTAAGTGAAAAGAAAAAATATCACGCGCAAAGCAAATAAAAAAATAAGTAAGTACACCAAGGAGGTTCCGAGTTTGAATTTGAAATAAAAAAAAAGTTGTATGATAGTTTGTGAATCCAAAACATCATCACACTTAGTGCACACGATGTTCTAAATTCAAATTTACTTTAACCTCTAGAGCGCAAAAACGACTTTTACTCCCAGTTAGCAAAATTGCCTTGGGTCCTGCAGGGGCTGCCTACAGCGACCCCGATACTTTCCACTCTTGAGATTAAAATCGACTTTTACCCCCAGATATCGAGGATTAAAAACATACTTTCCGAGCTAGTGGGATGAAAAGAGTATTTACTTACAAATAAGTGACAGCCCCCAGCAACATGGCCGCTCTAGGTCCTGTGACGCTGATGACAGACGGAGCCATCCAGTTACACAACGCGAGCGTCGCGTATATGATGGCCAGAGACGTGTACCCGTCGCCGGTGAATGTAGGGTCATCTTGAGATATACTGTCTAGGATTGTTTTCTGTTGACAAATATATGAATTGTGATAAGTAATTATGTATTATCGCAAAGATGTTTTTGGAAACGATGAAAAACATGCGTAAAAGTGTACCGGTACTATGTGTTATAATGTTATTAAGACAGTTAAATTAAACCTACAACTGTACTAACAATCTATTAAGCGATTACAGATATTTTAATAACAACATAAATCAAGGTGTATTCCGGGAAAAAAAAAATTACATGTGTCTTGTTGGCACTTTTATAATTTTTCTATTTTACCCGGAACATATGTAGCTTGATTGCGCCCTGCAGTTCCTCAATAAGTAAGTACTCCTGTTTTATTGGATCAATCATGATATTATAAGATCTATACTAAACACTTCAATCGGTCAAATACTATGTATAATACATCTTCCACGCCATAGCTAGGCACAAGGACTCAAATGAATGGTCTTATTGTGGAAAACTGTAGGATTATCTGTGTCTAATGTTTGTCTCGGTCTGGGTGTGTGTATGAAATGAATGAGCGTGTGCGTAGTTTCTGATACCCTAGATACAAGTTTCGAACTTAGGGGTCAATTACATAATGATGAGATGATGTAGAGAATGATTATATTATGTTACCTATAGTGTACTCTATAGTCTGCGTACACTGTCTTTACTATTTCCATATAAGATCAAGATTGTATTAGATTTCCGTATACAGTATTAGAATTAGGGCATCATAGTCACACATACGATGCTGTGTTTTGCATCAAATGTAAATGATTAGATAGTACTTATTGTCAAGGTTGGAGCCTTGGAACAGTTTCGAGTTATCTAAGATCAAGGTGACGACCCCATCTGCAATATCGAGATTATTATTGTTATATTCAATTTACAGTTTATCTGCCTTTTGTCGGCATGTTATTAGATTAATAAGATTGCGGATATGATACAAAGATATACTTAGGTGTAAGTCGAGATAAAATTTAATAGAAGTTATTTTTATATTATTTTTCTTATTATATATATATATTTATCAGTCAATAAGATAAGATAATAGACTCTGTAAAAGAATGCATCATCTTATAAGATCCAATTGCAAATCAAGCGAACCAGCAGTTGTTAAATAATAAAGCAAAAACAACTGTAATAGAAAAAAATAGCTAAAGTCTATTGACCAATCTTACAGCTTCGAAAATTAATAACAATAAAATACATACACCGGTGTTTTGATTTGTTTTTGATAGGTTTTTGTAATCAACTGAATGCATAATGGGTAAATGGGTACGTAAAATATGTATTCATTCATGTTTTTGTATTAAGAATAGAAAAGATAAAAGTATTTTAACGCGTTTATCAAGAATAATTTAAATAAAGAAAGAACAGGAAAAAATCAAAATAAAATCCATTTGCGTAAAATAAAAACAAAATTTATTGCAATGTTACAAACATATTTTGGAAATAATATGACTTTCTCAACATTCAATAAACATTTTGGGGTGTACCCAAAATATGAGGTAAAATCAAAGATGTCCGCCACCGTCGGCCATTTTTATTTAACCATAAAGTACCACAGAAGATATAAAATGTTGCAATATTACAATACAAAGAATCCTTTATACAAAATATCCTGATATTTATGATAATTTTAAAGAAAATATATTTAAATGTTACAATGCCAACGAATGCATAATACTTTATCGTTATTATTTTATAGACGTTTATTTTATGTAATACTAAGATCAATAAATTAAATTTTC